>CM057451.1:0-1460833 GCA_016271365.2 Neoceratodus forsteri | reverse complement strand
CAGTGGAGGCAGTGAGGATTTTAGCTGCCCTGAAGGTGCGCTTTTCCCTTTCTGCACTGGCCTGCCTACCCCATTCACTCTCAGAGCAAGTCTGCTCTTGGCATAGTGGTCTGAGAGTGCAGCAGCCTCTTGCACTGTTTTGGGATCTCGGTCCTCCAGCCAGGTTTTCAGCTCTGCTGGGCATGCCCCAAAAAACTGTTCTAACAAAACAGCATTTTCAGTTTTATCTACAGAGTTTGCTTCAATTCCTTTCCACCAATGTTTTAAAAACTGATGTTGTTTCATGGCTAGCTCCTCATAGCTCATATCAGGGCTTCTCCTGATCTTACAGAATTTAGCTCTGTTTGCTTCAGCAGTTAAATCAAACTTTTTTAAAAGTGCAGCTTTAAGTTTGCTGTAATAATTACTGTCCTCATTCTCCATTTGACCCAATGCAACCCAAGCTTTCCCAGTAAGTAGTGGGGATAGTTGGAAGCTCCAGGACCATCTAGGTATTTTAGCCTGAATACAAATTTTTTTGAAGGAATTTAAAAAGGCATCCATATCCTCCCCCTCTTTAAATTCAGCTATCAATTTGGAATTCAATTTGTAACCCAGTCCTGTAGTTCCAGTTTAACCCAAGCCACTTACCTGCTCTAGTGCTGGTGGTTGGAGTCGTAACTTCTCCAGTTCATGTTGCCTCTGGTGCTCACACTCCTCATGTTCAGCTTCTCACCGTTTTCATTCCCTCATCATCTCTGCAGCTCACTGGCACTCATGCTCTTCACGGTCAGCCTCCCGCTGTTCCCGGTCAGCCTCTCACTGTTCATGCTCCCTCTTCTCCTCTGCAGTTCATCTCTTTTGCTCTGCTTCTCTCTGTTCTCACTCCCTCTTCTCCTCTGTGGATTGTTTCTCTTGCTCAGCATCTCTCTGGAACTCCAGCTCCATTCTGCGCAACTCAATCTGCAGCCTGAGTGCTTCTGGTTCCAGAATGCTGGTGACCTTCCCCTGCTGCTGTGGCTCTTCACTGGCACTGGCCCTGCTGTCATCCTCACTGGATCTGGACACTGCACTGGCCACTAGCCCCTCCACACTCAAGGTTTGGTCCCTTACAGTCACAGTCAGTGACTTGATGCTCTGGGCATCTACTGCCATCAGGGCATCCATGAGGTTCTGCTTGGTGTCTCTCCCCTCATACAGGACTCCTCTGTCCTGGCACAACTGCCTCAAGTAATCTACAGTGTGCCTGCTGTAGTTGGAAGCCATCTTCTTCCCTAACTACAGCTACTCTAACTTGCGCTTTAGAAAAAAAATAAAACAGGTAGGAACTTGGCTGTAAGCAAAATTATATAATTCTGTTTCCTTTTTGTAAATAAATCACTGCCTTTTTTGCAAATGAGCTGTATGGTATTAAGCTGACATACTGAACAGTTAAAGCTTGTGTTACCAAACTTATCTGCACCGCTGCCAACCAATCTGTCACAACCGCACTCAGCAGGTCAGGCCCTCTGCTCCCAGAGTGCCAACCTCCAAGTGCAGTATTTATTTATTTATTTCTGATCTCGGATTAACCATTTGAGCTCAGAGTTCTTTACATGGGTTCCACATTAGTATATTTAGAACAAGTAGGTGATTATACAGAGGATTGAGACAAACAAGGCAATAGAATTAGAATGAGACCATTTAGGTACATTCGGTCTTTAAACAAAGGAATACAAAAAAATACAGTGAAAACTAAAACTGGAATAGGTAAACACAGTCAGATACATACAGGAACAGGGAGCCTGTTAGTTGTCAGCAACACGAGGGGGTTAGCGCATAGAAGTGCTGGAGACAGGGGGTGGAGGGTTGAGCCCCAAGTGTAGTGTGTCTCTGAGAGAGAGAGAGAGGGGTCTGTTTGGCTGAAGGGCAGATGGTAGGAGATGCCTTCGCTAGGTGCTAGTGATGGCAGACACATTGAGATTCCTGTATTAAATGGTTCTTTAGGTTCTTTTTGAAGGTCCACAGAGTGGGCAGGCTAATAATGTTCTCATGGAGGGAGCTGAACCACAATGGTGCCCGACAGGCAAAGGACCTTTGTCCTTGAGATGTCTGATATTTTGGAGTCAGGAAGGACTGCAGTTCCGAATTTCAGGTGGGCCTGGGATTAGTGCTGGGAACTAGGAGTTGTTTGACCCCAGTCAGGAGCTGACCAAGGCAGATCATTTTGGTCAAGAGGCAGGATTGATATTTTAAGTGACAAAAGAGCGTTATCCAGTGAGCCTTTGCGTAGAGATCGCAGGTGTGAGTTAGTCGGTGTGCCCCCTAAGGTGAGCCTGCAGGCATTGTTAAGGGCAGTTTTTATACATCGGAAGGCAGTATCTGTGGCAGAGCCATATATTGGCAGTCTGCAGTCCACTAGGGAACCCACTGAACTGTGGACCGCTATGCTGAGGGCTTCAGGGGTCAGGCTGTGCCTATGGCGATAAAGTAGCCCTAAGCATTTGTTGATTGCTTTAGCTGTGATGTCTATGTGGAGTGCATAGGAGAGCAAGCTGTCAAGAGTAATTCCAAGATTTTTGAAGTGATGAACACGTTCAAGAGGAACACCATCCCTATCACATATTGATAGCAAGTGGTTTTTGTGCTTGTTCTGAAGGCTGGTGAACAACATGGTTTTGTTTTTTTTGTAGTTCTTTATCAATTTATGATTTTTGAACAACGACCCAATGCTGGTGAAGTCTTGTTGTAGCTGTTGCTCAAGAGCAGTGGGGTCAGAGCCATTAGAAAAGATAACCGCATCATCCATGTAGAGGAGGATACGGCACTGACTGGTTAGGGGGAGGCAATTCAGAAATAGGTTAAAGAGGAGGGGGCCCAGTATTGACCCCTGAGGAACACCTGAGCACACAGGCTTGGTGTCAGAGAGAAAGGTATCTATCCTGACTTTCTGTGTTCAGCAGTGTAGGTAGCTGTGGAACCATGCAGCCACCTCAGGGGCAAGGCCTATGGCAGTGAGTTGGTCAGCTAGAAGGGCATGGTTGACCATGTCAAAGGCATTTGTTAGGTCAATATAGATAGCCCCAACTAGCTGGCCAAGATCGAGTATTGTGAACAGGTAACAGACAGGGTAACCCTCCTGTCTGCTTGTGGGTCCGAATCACCTTTAGTCTCAAGTTCTGGGGGGATTCAAACTGTGAACCTTATGCTAGCATACCCAAATGTACAGGCTCAGATAATCTGCTCTTCGGGGGGGATGCCAGATATCTTTGGCCTAAGGGCACCTAACCAGGTATCCAAAATAAACCCTTAAAACTCTATAAAAGAACTCAGATATATTCTTACCTTTTCCCAGTTTGATAACACCATCAAGCTCTGAACAGTGTTTGTCAATCTTAACCCTCTATACGTCTCATGCAAAAAGAACTTTGAAGATACACCCAGGCAGTCTTTCAAATGAAAGGTTTACTTAAAAATGGATAAATATATGTAAAATGTAAACACAGAACACTGTATCACAAAGCATACAATCACATAAAGAAAAACAGGGAAAACTACAGACAAATTCCTACCACAATACATTTAGAACTTTTCTATCTAATGAATTATCTCTTTACAGTGCTTAAGTTAGATCTTGTTTCTTAAGATCCCTAAAAGTTATGTCCCTCAGTTAAAACACAGAATACTGTTTCCACCCCTTTGATGATGTAATCTAGCTCCTCCTTTTAGAATAGAAAAATGATACAAACAATGATCTTCCTGCCAGGAGATATTTTAAATACTGTGACTATAGCAAAAACTAATTTCTCAATATGACTCCTTAATTAACAACCCATCTTTGATCTTAAGTAGTTCATCTTCCCAGGGCACATCAAAGGAGTTTTATAGCTTTTTAACATCAGCTGATATTAAATGTTCTTCCTCTTAAGACGTCATAAAAGTTTATGATCTCCATCCTCTGGCAGACTCATAAAGTCCCATTTCATTTCCACTTCAAACAAGCAACAGGCCATAAAATGCAATGTCTCAAGGAAGTTAATTACATTACAGAGATCTGCTGGTTTAATATATATCCGTCATTTTAACTGAAACCTGGGGGTGGGGCACCCATAGCACAGGAGGGAGACACTCACATAGCAGTGTCAGTGGCACAGCAGGTAGCACACTTACCTCTGAGGCCTTGAGATCAGAAGGTTGTGGGTTCTATCCCCACACCAGGCACTTGGGTTAATATCCCAATACTGACACTGTAGTGCAGCATGAGGGGGGTGCTGCACTCCTGAGGTGCCATCTTTCGGATGAGATGTTAAACCGAGGTCACATCTGCCTGTTCTGGTGGTAGTTCAGGTGGATGTTAAAGATCCCATGGCACTTCTCGAAAAAGAGTAGGGGAATTTCCCCTGTGCCCTGGCCAAATTTCCCCCATTCACTAAAATACCACCAACAGCTTAATCTGGTTAAGGTCAATTGGCATTCATCTGTATCCTCCTCCTCCTCCAGGTCATGCCTGAAAATAGTCAGAGTCTGTCTAGTGCACTTACCCGGTCAACAAAAATGAAATAAAATAAATAAACATGCCACATTATATATTAAAAATATCATAGAACAATCATAACCAGCTGGCCAAGCATCACAAGGTACACCAATGTAAACACTGATGGGCTGTCCCACAGATGACATAGCATGACCCATGTAATGGCAGTGCAGTACCACCTAAAAACAATGACACTGTACTGGGGAGGGATATTTGGCATACTGTACATGTGTATAATTTCTATTCAGAAAAATAAGTGCTGGTTAAGCAGTGGAATGCTGCAAAGCGTGACCTTTAACTGAAGGTCAAATGGCCTTTATTCTCTGATGCTCCAGAGTGGTCCAAGCTTTAAAATGTTCTCTGGAAACAGGCCCTCTGAGGGTGGGGGTGGCACTATGGGCACTATGTGCGGAACTAGAGGCAATATACTGCATAAGCTGACACCATGGATCGCATTAGTGAACTTCAAACACAGCAATACTTCTTGTAAGAGACCCATTTTAATCTCTGAAAATAACATGGGTCTATCAAGAACTGAGAGGCCTAGAAGGGGATAGATCTGATGAGAGGTCGGACTATCCATTTGAACTAGGATGAGGGAGGCATTCTGAGCAAGTCACTATATCTTGATGAACTGATAGGAAAGAAAGGATCTATTTGCTAAGATCTGATCAGTCTGAGCATTTCCTTTTGCAAGTTAATGTAACATTTCTATCCATAAGTATAAGCCTTGTTTGAGTCAGAGTTAAGTTGTTGCTGTTACTATATTAAAATGTTCATTTTCATATGGTTTTCCTGAATATGCTTTTAGACCTTGTTTACTTTGTATTATATCTTGCAAATAAATAGCAACTATTTAGCAAGATGTAAGTGACTAGCCAAGTTATTTTTAGGAAGGTATTTTTGTGAATTTCTAGGGTATTGTCATTTTGAAAGAGATGCTATCATAGTTGATCTGAGCTAAGCAGTTCTTCCTGATACTGAGAAGTGATAAGGTGAAGCATGACCACACTCCGCCTGAGGTTCAGACAGTTGGACATGACTTTCTCCAGTAGGCCTGGTGACTGGGCTCAAGGGACTAGGTGTCCAGGGCATGCCAGCTTTTCTGTAGGGTGAGTATGGGTGCAGGACACAGTACGGGCACATTATGGTGGAGGTCTTTGCTAAGATGGTGTGAGAGGAGCTATGGTAGCATGGGTGCAGATAAATGGTTTGTGACAAGTGGTATCACCAGCTGGTATGTATCTGATGGCTGCAATGTGGGATGGTGAGAATATAACATTTGAGACATGCCACAGAAAGAAATCCCTCTGGGGGCCAGAGTAGAGGACACACATTTGCTATGTCCCCCAAAGGCTTCTGTGTAACTGGTATGGGGTTGAGAGAAAGGGGGATAAGGTGCAGCGCTGGTTCACTAAAGAGGAAAAGGAATCTTGTTTGCTTATTTGGGGGTGGGCTTGTAGGGCTTGGCCATATTTGGGTCGAAACAGACAAACCTGATTGTGGACTGAGTTGCCTGACTATACAAAACCTGACAAACTTCATAGTCTTGCCCAACCCACTGTGCACTCCATCCCTGTTCTGGTCAATGTTCCCTCTTTCAATGGCAGAAGTTCTGGTGCTGAATATGTTTGTGTATGTGTGTGCATGCTTGTGTGTGGTGTGTGTGTGTGTGTTATTAGCATGTTTAAAGAGCTGATGACATGTTCAGGAGAACTGTAACAAAACCTATCATTTAGATACAGACCAGCTGTATTTCCCATTAATGCTGTATTCCTCCTTCCCATTATTTATTATTGAGGTCATCTGTATGAAACCAGGATCTTTGCTCCTGAAGAGTTCATCTATTCCTGCTGCTTTCTTCCTACCTAAAGCACTGCCTGTGACATCACTGTTACTCTCATGGCAACAGAGTGTGATGTCACAACAGAGGATTTTGACTTGAAGTGGGGAGTAAGCTATAAAGGTAGATGGACTCTAAAGGAACTGTAAGGGTAAAGATCATATATTCATACAAATTTCCTTAGTAATAAATAATGGGGAGGAGAAATATATAAAATACAAATAGAATGCAGGCAGAATTGTACCTAATTAATATGTTTTTTTAAAGTTTTCTTTGAGGCATCAGTTGCTCTTTGAGGACTGTTACATGTGTACCACTTAAGAATATACGAAGAAGCTAGCAGAAGAAGGCCATTTGGTCTAGCAAGTCTGCTCATATTGCAGGGTCCACAGCTTGAGCTACTGTCCCTGCCCCCTCTTCCCACTCCTCCCATCCTCCCTATCCATGACCCCTCCCCTCCCCCATACCTGTCGCATCCTCTCTTAAAACTGCCCACTGTCTTAAATGAGATTACCTCTTCTGGCAGCACATTCCAAGTGTCCACCGCCCTCTCTATGAAGAAGTGCTTCCTGACCTCCCTCCTTAACCTCCCACCCTCCAGCTTAAGACTGTGCCCCCTTGTGTTATGGTTGCCACTCGGCTTAAAGAGACTCTCCTTATCATTCTTTTTTATCCCTTTCAATTACTTGAATACATACATACATACACATACAGTCCCTGCACTACCATTATCTAATCTATTGCTTAGTAAAGCATTTTGAAACATCACATATATGAAACACTTTATATAAAAATGTGCTTGGTGCTCACAAGGATCCACACAATTGTCAGTATTGGGATGGCTGTGGTCTGGTCCTAGACTGAGACAATATTGATAACCGATCAGTCCTAAATGGACAAAGCACATGCCTCGATTGTTTTCAGCCTTTGCTGATTATTTGTGAGGCCATTTGGCCCCTTACAGTCCAATTTAAAACACAGTCAACCTCAGTTTCTTCATGGTGATTTGCAGTTATGACCCATGATGCATTGCATCAGGGTTATGTGTAATTCATTTGTTTTTACATGAAACCAAGTTTGTTTCTGTTCTCTGTGAAATACATTAACTGTTATAAGTTTGTTAAACTTTCAACAGTGGGTAAGAGCCCAAATAGCCAGTGTGGAAGTTGAAGGAACCCACCATGACTTTCTGACCCAGGAGCCAGTGTGCTGCCAGGGTGCTTAGTTTACAGGCTCTGTTTTGAGCCACAGATCATGTAGAGCAAAAATGCAAACATATGCTACAGAGACTTGGCAGTACAGGTTTGGGGCCATCTGTGGCTATAGGCTTTGCCAACTCCTGGCACCATGTCTGCATTCAGAAAGGTTGCACGTCCTGAATTGGCCACATTTGGTGTTATGTTTGGCAGGAATATTTCACTTTTGGATAGAACTGGGAACACGTCAGATTCCATATCTATAATCCACCTGAAACAGCCCTAAAACTGTAGCTCTCCTTTATAAGGAACCCTAGAGCAGACTTACAGCTGAGTGAATGAAGACAGATTCATAAAAAAAGATAATAATCATCACTGTTCAGAATTTTTAGCATGCTCCCTACCAATAGCCCTCCCTGTATAAAATCCATCTGCTTGCTTTTGGTATTTACGGCACCACCGAAACCCAAAACATAAATAAGAAACCCAAACCAGCCTTACATTTCTTCTTCATGAGACCTAGTCCTTCAGGAATGGAAACACTAGTCTTATTAAATTCCTAAGGCTGTGAAAACAGTCAGAGGTATGCATTCCACTAAAAAAAACACAGAGTACACTGTATGCACTGTTCCTGATTTAGACTTGTTTCTGGATGAAGTGTATCACAGAAATTACTTAGACATTTACATGGCTGAGAAGGTGACTCAGAAAGCTCTATTTTTGCATGGAAATGTGGGAATTATTCAAATATTTACATAGCAAATGAGGGAGAGTCTTCATTCTCATTTTCAGTATAATATCTGTCATGGATTTTAAACACATAAAGAGGTATAGAAGTGATACAGTGTACGGTGCCGAACATATCATTTTCTCATCATGATGTGCTCTTTTCATCACATGGAGAATAATGTATGGGCAACCATACACAACAAGGCTGTGTTTCCATTGAGTGATTGAGATGACAGCATAGGAATACTTGAAAGGTCTGTGCTATCACCTCATCCCTGAGGTGAAACACATGCCTTGTTGTGTATGGTTGCCAATACATTATTTTTTATATGTTTTTTTTTTCATCGGAGTCACAAAAGCACCCCCAAGTTTATTTATTTATTTAGCTAGTGTTTGTTGACTGGGTAAGTGCACTAGACAAATTCTGCCTATTTTCAGGCATGACCCGGGGAAGGGGGATACAGATGAATGCCAACTGACTTTTAACCAGATTAAGCTGTTGGTGGTATTTTTAGAAAACAACAACAAAAAGCTTGCCATTTCTTTGTTCTTTTCTATGGTCAAAATTAAATTTTAAAAAGTTGAAAGGTATAGCTTTAGGCACATAGTGGTTAGCAAGCAGCTGGGTGTGGGGTGAATGAGAAATTGAAAATGTTATGACCCTTGAACTGTGCTGAACAACTGCCCTTTGGAATGCGCATAGCAGTTTAGAATGTGTATAACAAGGATTTTGAGCAGGCTGTTTTTTTTTTAATATATATATATATATATATATATAAAAAGCAACACTTAACCATATACAGTACTATATACTGTAAAACTTTTGAAGGGATGTGATCTCGCTTTTTCCTACTCTTAGGGTAGTGCTAATGGGATATGTCATCATGCATTCTTGCACCGAAAGAGCTGTTACGAGGATATATTGTAACCTCCTGCACACCCACTAGGCACATGGGTAAGCTTGTCAAAGTCTTGCTAGCTTTACCTATTAATCTTCAAGTGGAAAGCCATGAATCTGGTATTATTAGTTGGGACTGATAGGACACAGTGCCTCCACCTGAGGAAGCCCCTTTGAAATACACTAAGCATGCAGACAATAGTACAGTAACAACCACCCATCCCACAGTATGCACAGGAACAGTGTATAATACAATCTCACACATGTATACAATAAGACAAGGGTATAGGTTTATTAGTGGAGCAACAGGAACAATGATCGGGGATGGAAACGAATGGATTAAGCAATGCTATAGCAGTAGTTATCACCTGGGTAGGGAAACTGCTGCCTCCTGATTGGTCAGCAGACAAGAATAGTGAGACCACTTCCACTGGCTTAAAAAACAATGCTGGCAATTAGGACACAGCATACTAACATATCAGTGCCTTTTGCAAAGCATTCCTGCCTTCCATTACAAACATGACTGTCACCTTTACTCACTAAAAAAGTTATCTAGGCAGGCTCTAAAAATAATGAAACTCCCTCCAAAATCAGAAAAAAAAATAATTAAATGTTATTTTCCTGTATAATTGTATACACATACTGTACACCAATTTAAAAAAATGAAGTACTGCTCATAGTTCTACTGCTCTACTTCCAGCTATTTTCTTGAACTTGACCATCAAACTCCCCTTCCTATCCATACCTTCCTACCAGGGAAATCTTTGCTGCTTACCCTGCTCGGATAAACCTGAATCCCGGACTTTACAGAGGCCTTATGTTGTGTGTGTTTGTGTGGGGAGAGATGAACATTTTGCCAGCAGATATCAGCAGAAGTTACAATTCCTGCATTCTGTGATAAACAAACATTCCATGTACTGAATGTGTGGAAACAGAGATGATTGACAGGTGGGACAGACTACTTTTTACTAGTTACTTTTAACAAAAGAAAATACCTGTTTTCAATAGAAAAGTTGACTTTTTTTAAAGATGTCTTAATTTACCCATTTTATCAGTACAATAAGACTTGTCAGGGTGTGGGTAGTTATGTGATAACCACACTTTCAGATTCTGAAAGCACTCAGCATAAACGCCCTGTGCCTCACAATGCACTTGGGCATGTTTTTATCATATAACTACACACACCCTGTTGTGACTTACTGCTTACATCAACAGCAGTATCCCCCCAGACCTCCCACCAAAAAAAAACAAAAAAAAAAACACACACACAATGTCCATACAATGAAGAAGAATCGAAGAGAGTACTCACCCATCACATAAGGAATGCACAATGCAGCTTGTTCTTGGAAAACTTGAATTTATTGCATGGCCGTCTTTCACAAGTAGCACACATACAGAAGTATGATGCAAAAGCACCAACCATTATATTTCAACCCTCTACACAGGGGCTTCTTCAGAGGAGGACCAGATGTGTGAACAGGTGGTCATTTATAACCCATCCACCAATCAGAGTGAAGTGCATTAAAGGGGAACTGTCATCAACAGGGTTTCTTAATGTCTGAAAGACCATAAAAAGCTAATTTGAGTGAACCATTGTGTTTATCTGTGAGTCTTTGCAGTCCAGAGTTATTCATCTGTAAATCAGTCTGTAATTAAGGGCTGGGGACAGCCATATGTTTTGGGCTCCTGACAGGAAATGATGTCACTGAGGATTTTGGCCCTCCATTGACTGTAGTTTAAATAGGAAATTGTGTTTTATTAAGTATATACGTAGATACATAGACAGTGTTGGCAGATAAGGGCCTATGGCCCACCCAGTCTGCCCATTTGAGCTTGTAAGTTCAGTTTGTTTTCCTAGAAGTCTGTTGCACCTAACCCCTGACCTCCAGAATTCCTTTATGTCTATCCCATGCATTCTTAAGTCCCGTGATTGTTTCAGCCCCCACCACTTCCTCTGGCAGGGTGTTTCACTTGTCCACCACCCGTTCTGTGAAGAAATTCTTTCTCATGTTTCCTCTGAATCATCCTCCCTCCAACTTCATCCCATGCCCTCTAGTTTGTCTTAAGTGTGTCTTAAGGTGTTATTACAACACTTTTTACATTTATGATAATTGTTTTGTATGTGCATTGAAACTAGTGAGTTATCACCCTTACATTTCAAACTGTTAGTCATAATTATCCATTTTTAGGATTGCTTTAACCTCTAGGCTATACTGCCAGCTGATCATTAAAAACTACACATCTCAAGGCTGGTTCTGTGATGCCAACAGGTATTGGGGCCCCATACTGTATCAGGATTTCTAAACCCTGGCTATGTTCATGTCAGTGCAGATTTCTGGGGCTGCCACAGCGCTAACATCTGTTTTATTCCTTACAGCCTTTTCTCTTATAGTTTCGGCTATGAACTCAGGTTTACAAGATGCAAATATGGCTACGTACCTACTGGCCCGGCATCATGGGGCCAGCCTTGAAATGTGTAGTTTTTGATTAACAGCTGGCAGTACAACCTAGAGGTTAAAGCAAAGTGTTATGAACAAGCTTCATTCATCCAGCAGAAAGGGGTTTGATTCCAACATGCTCTACTTGTATATTGTGTGGCCAGAGTAAGTCACTTAACCTCCCTGTACTCCCAAAACACACCCAGAAACAAGCTGTAGCTGTGTGCCTTTCCTGGACAAAGACAATAAAAACAATCTGAGCTTGTGTTATGAATCTGAAAATATCAGGCTCTTTATATGCAGATTTTACTTGTGTTACCCCCTTGTTACCTGGGGTTACTAGAATCCCAGTAAGACCTAGTGGTAGGCAGGGAAGGCAGCTTGTGAAACTCCAGTTAAATGGGTTTCACACTGTCTCACTCTGTTCTCAGTCTCAGCTGAGACTGAGGGATGACATCACCATAGAACTGTCGCAGCTGCATGAGCCACAATGGAATCTGTAGCAGGGAGTTGGAATAGAATGTTGGGAGGTTTGAACAGTAGTCTGTAGGTCAGTTGGTGTTTGGAGCTTGCTGAGAGAGCAGCACAGCAGCTCTGTGTAGGCTCGTGGAGTCTCAGCCCTGATATAGGGCTACATTTAGTTAAAAAGGTGTGTGTTTCCACCTTAAGAGAGACACAAAAGCAGTTTGTAAGTGGTAGAGACCACTGATTCGGGTCTCAGTGCCCCCTCCCTCCAGGGATGGGGGCAGGAAAAGGGTTTCCTGCATATTCCTGGGGCAACCCCCTGGTTCTGCTACTAATGGAGAAGCTGCCTATTTGTTCAAGAGTTTTTTTGGGAAACAAGAAGATTTGTGAATCGCCTGTGGGGCGAGTGTCTGCTCTTCCTAAAGGGCCTATGTTTTCACCCTGGGACTTGTGTGATCGTGGGGATTGGACTACTGAAATAGAGGGAGGCCTAGAGTAATAGGCTTAGCCAAAAAGTAAAAGTATGTTCAAGTCCAGCACTTATGGGAAGTCAAGATATGTAGAGGAGATGTGACATACGTCTACCCAGGAATCTACATTGCCAAGCTTTCAGTAAAAGAGCTGTTTAGTTTCCAGAGAATTGGCCAGGTATGGATTGTGGGAGCTGGAGGTGGGAGACCCCCCATCTTTAGTGACCAGGTCCACCTCCATAGATTTGCTCTGTGGATTTCTACTTTGCCTCATGCACTTGGTCAGTGATGAGGGAAGTACCCAGACATGGGATTGGAAGGAAAATTTCCTCTAGGAGTCGAAGGCTCTAAGGTGGTTTGGGGAGCCACAACAGGAAAATTGGTTCATTTCCCAAAATGGACCTCGGATCAAGTGGCCGGCGGGGGAGCCGGGCCAGTGGGGAAAACCCAAGTAGTGTACAAGTCGGGCTATGTACCCAAAGCTGCGTGCAAATCCGGGCTGTGTGCCTGGTGGGTAAAGTGTTCTGTTGTCTCTAATCTGCATTACCAGGAATGTAGCCCCATGGGGGTCCATCTATGCTTTGTTTGTTCAGCTTGGATGTGAATAAAAGCCACACTGTAGAATCCCATTCCTGGTTCTGGACATTATAGTTATTGCTTCCTGTGTTCGGGTTTACTTGGGTGCCTCTGTGCAGAGTAGCCAAACCTAGGTCCCCTGTGCCGAGTAACCTCATCCTCCCCGAACCCAGTCCCCACCAGGTACTGCTATCAGCTTCAACAGCATGCCACCTGTCATTTGCAAAAAGGTAGGGGTGAGGGATTACACTCGAAAAGAAAAAAATAGGACATCATTAATTGTTTATTAATTGCAAAAACACATGGATGGACATTGTTTAAAAAAAGTATAATCTGAACTGCATTATTAAAATATAGACTAATATATGTCCGTGTGTGTGTGTAATCAAACTTTTACACACACCCGAGGTATGGGATGCTACATTAACACCGATGGCAAAGTCTGAGTGGTTTATAAAAGCATCCTACACTGAGGGTGTGTGCAAAATTCTGTTTTTTACACCCACCCACATATAATTTTATTTAATTAATGATAATTTTTTTCCATTTCAGCACAGTTCAGTTAGTGCAGCACTTCTGTCAGAGATACACACACACATTACATGCACACACCTCACACACACACCACATACACACACACACACACCCGTCTCTCCCTTAGTTTCTTTTTTTTCTTTTTTTTTTTTTTTTTACATTACAGTAGGAATGGCATTCTGGAAAGTTGTGGTCCATCGGCATAGCTGCAGAGTGTAAGACACGGTTGAAGGATATGGGCGGCAGGATCAACCAGACTTGATTTTTTCCCTTTACAGTGGAAAATCCCATTCCATCCAAGTATGTCAGTAAGAAACTGTTTTACTTTTAACTTCATCAAAAGAAGTAAAATATTCTTTTAAAAATGCATTTCAGGTTATGCATGTTTTAACTGTGTAGTCCATCTACAGTATGTGTTTTTGCAATTAATAAACAAGTAACAGTGTCCTATTTTTTCTTTTCAAGTCGAATCTGGATAGGAGCATAATATTTTTAGAATCATAACACATGCTCAGATTGTTTTTACTGTCTTTGTCCAGGAAAGGCAAACAGCTGCAACTTGTTCCTGGGTGTGTTTTGGGAGCACAGGTAGGTTAAGTGACTTGCTCTGGTCACACAACATACAAGTAGAGCATGATGGAATCAAAATCCATTCTGCTAGATGAATGAAGCTTGTTCACAGCTCTTTGCTTTGACCTCTAGGCTATATTGCCAGCTGATAATAAAAAACTTCACATTTCAAGGCTGGCCCCATGATGCCAGTCCAGGTGGTACATAGCCACATTTGCATCTTGTAGGCCTGAGTTCACACCCGAAATTGTAAGAGAAAAGGCTGTAAGAGAGGGAATGGAAAAAGACAGAAGTTGGTGCTGTGGCAGCCCCAGAAATCTGTACTGCCATGAACATAGCCAGAGTTTAGAAATCCTGATATGGGGCCCCAATACCTATTGGCACCACAGAGGCAGTCTTGAGATATATAGGTTTTGATGATCAGCTGGTAGTATAGCCTAGAGGTTAAAGCAACCCTAAAGATGGATTATTTTTACTAACAGTTTTAAATGTGAAGGTGTTAAACTCACTAGTTTCAATGCACATACAAAACAAGTATTCTAAATGCAGAAAGTGTTGTAATTAACACCTTAAAACACAATAAAACAGACAATTTCCTATTTAACCTACAGTCAATGGAGAACCAAGATGCTTGGTGACATCATTTCCTGTCAGGAGCCTAAAACATATGGCTGCCCCCAGCCCTTAATTACAGACTGATTTACATGTGAATAACTCTGGACTGCAGAGACTCACAGATAAACACAGTGGCTTACTCAAATTAGCTGTTTATGGTCTTTCAGACATTAAGAAACCCTGTTGATGACAGTTCCCCTTTAATATACAGTCATCAAACATGTGAAAAAAATCCTGTTACACAGATAGCATCATGAGCATCAAAATAAACATTCAAATAAAAATAGTTCCAATCCACCATATTTTATGCATTTGATTCAAAACAAAATCAATCCCTTTGTTTATATTAAGATGTGATATAGTGACGTCACACAGGACCTGCAAAAGAAAAAAAGAGAATTATGAGAAACAGTTAAAAACAAGCTGTTTCACTGTGTCTAGATGTTCTTTTAGGTATTGCACTATGTCCCCATAATTATCATTTATTTATAGTTATCACTGTTTCAGGAAGGGGGGCTGGTTTTAAAAGGTTTCAAATGGTATCCCATTCATAGCCTGTGATTCCATTATAGACAGCAATGTCTGTTATAGGAACCCACTATTTCTTTTGTAAAAAGGGGCTAATTTGAAATTTACCATTGAGACCTGGGGATTTAAGTGCTCCAAGCCTAAAAATCCACTCTTGCTCTTTCTGATTCAAGAGGTTTTCTAATTTTCCACCTCTGACATTTTGAGCTATCGTTCCTAATCCAGTGGCTCTTATTTTGTGAGATGTCCCATGTGCTGAGTTATTGACATGCACGGCCATGGCATATTCAAGATTTTTCTTTCTTTCTTTTTTTTTAAACTCAGCTTTATAACATAAAATTATACAGCATCATGTCATACAATTGACCAGATACTTTCAATAACAAGCCTCTAGCCTTGTAACTGTTCAATCCATAAATCTTTGCATATCCTTGCCATCATACTTCTACTCTTCGAATGCTTGTCTCTGCCCTTCATGAAGGAATGGGGGGGGGGGCAGAGTACCTACGGATAACATTTATCAGTGTGTAGTGTGGTCTTACAGGTGGCGCCTCCATAGCCAGAGGACTAACTAGGCTATTATATGCTGAAATAGTTATTTCAAATAGAATAAAACTGATCCAGTATTAATATCCAAACTATAAATCCTCTCAGAACACATGTGAAGAACAGTGTAAATAATATCAACAGTAAGGGACCTAAACCAGTCCAACCTTTTGGCTGCACAACCATCTCCTTCCCCCAGGCCCTGTATGCCCTCAAGTATGCTTCCAATACAAAGATTCTATCCTCCCAATGCTTGCCGCAGGATAGGCCTCCCTCATTATCGCTGCTGAACTGGGCAATGGGGCTGTGCCACTCTCACAACTACAGGCGTAGTGAGGATGCCTTCCCCACATTCCCCAGGCTTAGCTAAATGCTGTCATATTGCCCTTCCCTGCCCTGTAGCCAAACCTCCCACCCTCTCTTTCTGTCAACATGCTTCTGTGTCTCAAGGCGGAGTTTGGCTGTCAGAGCTTTCATGAGACGTACGTCTTTAACCCTCTTGACCCATTCATCCAATGAGGGTGGTATTCGCTGTAGCCAGTGTGAGGTGATACATTTTAGGGCGACCACTATCTAAGTTAACAAGACCCTTTGCACCTCCCCTGTCTGGTGTGACACCATGGGAATATTGAGGATCTAGTTCTCAAAAGTGAGTGGGAAAGAATCCCAGTTATACTTAGGACAGCTTCATGCAGTCTCTCCCAAAATTCTGTTAAAATAGAGCAGCTCCAAAAAGTGTGCCAGGGAGTACCTCTCTGACCACACCCTCTCCAGCAGGCTGCTGACTTTGTGATGCTGTAATGCTGAGTAATAGCTGAAGTGTGGAAATGCCATTATGACAGAGTGACCTCTGTCATGGAAGGGTGCCCTGGTATTTGAACCCCCCCCCCCCCAAAGACGTACACTGCTGTTAGTGTGTAAAAAGGTAAAACATGCTAGCCATGTTGGGCTATGAATACATGGGCAGCTGATTTAGGCTGCTGGTATAGAAATAGAAAAGGGCATATACTGTATTTAGAAAAAGAAATGGAGTGAAAAGAATGATCTGTACAAGAAATAATGAAACATTTTTTGCTGCACCAGTAATCATCCTGTAATATACAGGAGCCAGTACAATATATGTATTTTGCAGGTATAATCCTTAAAAATGAATAACGGAACTTGCTTTTAGCTGCTGTGTTTACTCGGGGACAGGCACAATATGATTTTGCAGCCACCCGAGTAAAACCGTATAAATCAGTAGTGAAAACATAAGGGTTGCCCTAGACCTGAAATAACCCCCTTTTGTTTCTCGGTATCTGCACCTTCTGTACACCGAGGAATGAAGAACTAACTAGTGCTGCCTTTTTCAGGTGTCCCAAAAGAAAAGGGAAATGAGGCACAGAGTAAAGGAGAGGAGAGGCATGTGGAGATGTCAGCTGCCCGCCTGAAAGGGAAAGTAAAGCGTTTCACTTTTCGAGTCGCACTGCAGGCAACTCATGAAAAAAGCAGCTACATCTTCTACCTTTACCCACCTTAGAAAGCCCGAGGAGGTTGCTCCCAGTGTGGGAGGTGCTCTGGTTAGCCAAGCAGGCTTTATGTTTTGTAAAGAACAAATGAATGAATGAAATGGCTAGACAGAAGCGATGACGAAAAGCAAAACAGGAGTTTTGCAATTTTAGGCCGCCGCTCCTGCATAACTGAGAGTGTTCCAGATTTACTTGTTTAGGCAGAGTTGTAAAACTCAGGGGACCAGTGCAAAACCCCCCTGACCTGAAGTACGCTGATAGTACTGAGTGTTAAAGGCTCTCTTTATGCCTTTTTAAACACATGCAAGTCTGTGGCAGAAAGAACACATGCAAATGAAAGTAAAGCCCTTAGGTTCTGTACATTCGAGGTAGCATACCAAGAGAATAAATAAGTACAGCAATTATTTTTATGTGTGTCAGGGAAGCCATTTGTAAAAGAATGCAGGTTGGCCAAAAAGGAGAAATTATTACCTGAGTTTTGTAGAAAAAAACCCAGTGCTGCTTCTCTGTGCAGGCTTTGGAGTAAATGGATTTTCCCTAAGGGTGGGGTGCCCTCTAATGTCCCTGTTTTATAGGATAGTCCGATTGATAACTGTCAGTCTTACAGTAACCAAGGTAGGTACATCAGGGTTGCTAGGTAATTAATGGTCTAATTACTGTATTTCTTTAAAAATGTCCAGCTACACTTCAGTATACTTCTAATGGAGAAGGCAGTAGGGATTATAATACTAAGGACACTTTTTAGTGTCCAAACCTCTACCACAGATCAAGAAACCTACTTTTAATGTTAAGGGTCTATGTCATGTGACTATGACCCGGGGTATAAATACCCCCCTCTTCTGGACACTAGGCAGTTGAGCATGGGAAGTGACAAGGAGAGGTCTACTGAGAGTGAGTAGATACAGAAGTATTGAGAGTTTGTAGCATTTCTGCAAATCTAGAGACTGTATTGAACCTGAAGGAGCCATTGTTGGGAATCAAATTGGTCTGTTCCACAGTGTATGAAGTAATACCCGACTTTTTATTTTCTGTTACTTTTATCATTTTAAGAAAAGTAAAATGATAAGTGCTATCTAGGCGCTTTTTATGCACCCAAGCCAAGTGTTTGCCTCAGTGATTGTACCCTGGAAAATGACCCCCAGCCACAACCATATTAGAATTTTCCCAAAAATTCTCAACACACTGGGGAAGAAGTTGCTTTCCACCCCCATTTCACTCTGTGCTCCAGTCAGAATCGTTAAAAGAAATCCCACTCTGCTTCAGGTCATTATGAGAGTGTAGGGAGGCCCTCCAGCCTTTGAAAATAGGCTGTATATGCCAGAGATGTACTGTCTGGGGCCTTTACCATTACTACTCTATAAACATAATCTTCCCACACTGTGGGCGGCCTGGTAAACTGTGAAATGTGGTTTGCAGCGTTAATAAAAAGCCTCACCTTCATATATCTTAGAAAATCAGAATTTGTCCATTGAAATTTCTCTTTGGCCCTTTGAAAAGTAATACAACAGCCATTCTCAATTAACTGGACAAATCTGATTACCCCCTGTTTCTCCCACCTGGCATATCTGGAGTCTAAAGTGAGGGAAAAAAAAATCTGAGTTGTACGGTATCAGGGACATGGGACCGACCCCCATTGGAGTAGCTGTTAATTTTCTGACTTTGGACAGCATGTAAAGTCTATGTCTGAACCATCTATTTGCAATGGTGGTTCTATATTCCAAGTTGACCATCATGAGGGCTAAGGTAAATAGTGGCTGGCCACCTGCCCCTGCAGTCTCAGTTTGATACCACTGTAAAGATACCCGTTGTTTAGCTCATGTGAGGACAGAGGTCATTTGGGCCACCAGGCAATAAAGTGGGATGTTCAGAAGAGCTAGTCCACCCTCCTCCTTAGGAAGGTGCAAAAGTCCCCGAGCCACTCTCGGACGTTTATGGTTCAAAACAAATTTCTGAAGTTCTCTGGTGAGTTTATTCCAGAAGGAAAGTGGAACTCATAAGGGCAAGCATTGAATGAGGAAAAGGAGGCATGGCAAAACATTCATCTATTCTCCCCACCAGGGAGAGGGGGAGCAGACGCCACCTCATCAAGTCAGACTGGAACATCTCCCACATCTTCTCATAGTTAAGGGAAAAGAGTCTTGAGAGGTCGGTAGATATCTGGATACCTAAATATTGAATTTGGCTTCGTGGTGCCCATTTAAAAGGAAACATCTGCTTGAAACCCAGAGGACACCTCCCATTTATCAAAATAGTTTTTTTTATTTCTGATTGCCTGTATATGCTCATACAGCTGGATATGGTTTTTGTGGTCTTAGAATTATTTCCCAATATTAGTTATCCACCATTATATTATAAATTAACGTGCTTTGAAAAGAGTTATCAACCCTGAGAAAAAGTGACTGGATAACTTATAAACCTTTTCAAGATATGTATCTACCACCACTCCATGTAGTTAATATGCTCATGAAAAAAGCTATCCACCATGTACATTACTGGGATATATGTACCTGTCAGTCATTAGACTTGCATATAAGTTTGAAAGATATCCGAATTTTGTTTAAAAGGACTTCTGGTCCTGAAAATGTTAAACAAGAGGTACATCAATTGAATATTTTCCCATATGTTGTGTTTAAGCTGCAAATTGCAAAAGATGCATTTTACCTGTATCTAGATCTCAGTAGATGTAACTAATCATCAAATATTTGAAAGTTTCAGTGTGGTGTTTGTTATGGCAGTACAGTTATTTACTTAAATATATATCTGTTTACTTATTTCAGTTTTTTTAGCTCAGCATTATATGACTGTACTGATTTGATGTATTCTTTATGGTGTTATGTTATGCTTTTTATCTCAAAAATATGTTATTGATAAAAAAATAAATAATCATAGATATTAATGGCATCTGTGCTAACTAGGATGCTGTCTTTCCAGATTCAAATCCTCTTGAGCCCACCGGTAGTTCCCGTGGATGGCTAACATCATCCCCGTGTTCTTGCAGCCTTAGCGAGAATTGTTGCTAAGCAACTGTACATGATCATCATTCTGAATGAGTGACGCACAGGCTTGGTGCAGGTGGGCTCTAATACCGAGTGGTAGTGTGTCAGGCTGATGTGTAATATTGTCAAAACACTTTTATGCCATTGAAATAATTCATAACTGTGAAACACCATTACAGAGAAATGGGGATGGGGTGGGGGAAGGAGGAACTGAACACATAGATGTAACAAAGTAATACAGTATTAGTTTACAGAAATATTGGGGGGGAGGGGACTGAAAAAGATGCAATCATTCATTTTGTGTCAGTTTACAAAATCTTATGTTTGGAAACAATTACTTAAGTACATCCTGTACATTTGTAAGGTATCACCATTTTTACGTATTATCACACCATCAAAAATATTTAATATGAACAAATTCAATACTTAATATGATATCTATATATTGTAATTAGCAGAATGCACTATTTGCTATACTGTCTTTACTCCCTACATTATCATTTGCAATTAATAGCAAGCTTGCCAATTAGTATCAATATTCATTCCGATTCTTGGTTGCAGTGCTTATAAATTAAATATCCATTTCATTTCAACCGCTAATAATTTCTATGTATGATCATCACCCCTTTTGGTTTGGGGTACTATCTCTAACCCCCAGAATCTTAAACAGGCCCCAGTGTGCCCTGCCCAGTTGAAATATTGTGTGACTGATGAATTTTCATCTTGCCTTCTAATATCCCCTTTGTGTTTTTGTATTCTGATTTTGAGAGCTCTTCCAGTTTGTCCCAATTACAATTTATCACATGGACATTGGATGATGTAGACTGTGCCTAACATGGCACAGTCCACGTGTTGCCTAATTGCAAACTTTCCCCCTGTAAAAGGGTGCACAAACTGATTTTTTCAATGTGTGATCACACACTGAACATCTCCCACACTTTGTCATTCCAGTTGTAAGGGACCCAGTAACTTTCTGCATTTGGGGTAATAACTTCCCTAATCCCCCACCTAGAGTCGTAGTGGTCTGGGACCTGACAAAATTTGACTCCAAAGCTTTCACGGATGCAATCCAAGATACTGACTGGGACCCAATAAATACCTTACTGGATGTCAATTCAGCCCTAGACTACCTTGTGACTAAACTCTGGTATTATTGACCTCCACGCCCCTATGAAGAGATGCTGGATAAAAGGTGTCAAAGCTCCTTGGCTCTCTAAAGAACTGAGGCAGCTCATTTCCTTGCGTGATAAAGCGTGGCATAGATACAAGGGTAATGAATTACCTACTGACTGGTAAACATAGGCAGCTAAGGAACGGCTGCAAGAACGCCATCCAGAAAGCAAAGCACCTACATTTCAGGAATCTCCAGACCGAGCACTTCAGCAATCCAAAAGAATTTAGGAGATAGGTTAATTCCATTCTAAAGGGGAATACTGTACCTCTAAGACTACCAGCTCCCTTGATGCCCAGGGTTCCATTCTTAGTGACCCTCCATCCATAGCAAGTGCCTTTAATGAGGTCTTCACAGATCTTCATAAATATACATCTATTTTTGACAGCTCTCCCCCCCCCCCCCATTCTGGCCCTCTGCAATCAACTGACTCCATGGCTCGTCATGCCTTCCACCTAAAACTAGCTACCCTTGATAAAGTCCGTCGTCTGCTCAAGAATTTGAAGGCTGACAGCTCCCCAGGGCATGACGCACTGGAACCAAAATTCCTTAAGCTAGGAGCTGATGCCCTTGCCCGTCTAATTCGGTATCTATTTAACAGATCATTCTTTACTTGTACCATCCCGGAGAAATGGAAGATGGCGGTAGTTGTCCCAGTCCACAAGGGAGGTGCCAACTCCATAGTGGAAAATTTCATCCCAAACTCTATTTTATGCCCACTAGCCAAGATAAAAGAATGAATACTCTATGATCACCTGCAGGACTACCTAGACCTGTACCAGTTGCTTGCAACCTCCCAGCATGGGTTTAGGAAAAATGACAGTACCCTTACAGCCCTAGTCAAAGTCACATCTGACGTATTCTGTGCCATGCACATTGGCCGTGCCACGGGTGCCATATTCATAGACCTGACCAAGGCCTTTGATTTAGTCAACCATGACCTGCTGCTACACCAGCTGAACATACTTGGCCTTGATTCCTCTGCCCTAGCTTGAATTCAAAGCTATCTCTACAGCTGCACTTAGCATGTGAAATGGGCGAGATTCCAATCTGCTCCGAGGTCCATAACCCACGGTGTTCCCCAGGGCTCCATACTGGGTCCTCTACTTTTTTCTTTATACATCAACAATCTCCCTAATAATTGTGGTGGAGCCTCAGTCCACCTCTATGTGGATGATGCTATCCTCTACCACTCCTCCTCTGACATAGGATGGCTCAACGCAAAGCTGGAATCCGACCTTAACACCCTTGAGGATTGGTTCGTTCAAAAGCAACTGGTGCGTAACACTAAAAAAACTAAGTGCATGTTGTTCTCTAGATCAGCTGCATGCACCCTCCCCCGTCTGGCTGTGCTCTCACATACTGGGACTGCCCTTGAATCTGTTGAGTCGTTTAAATACCTGGGAGTCACCTTGGATCCCTCACTTACACTGGATGCACAGGTGAAAGCTCTCACCAAAATCCTTAATCAAAAAATCGGGGTCCTTTACCGCATTCGTCCCTTCCTTACTTTAACTGCATGTCGCAAGATTGCAGATGTCACCCTCCTGCCTCTCCTCTTGTATTGTGCTCCATTGCTTCTCTCAGCCTCTGCAACCATATCATCTCATCTCTCACAGGTCTACCACAGAGTGGGTAGGTTTGCTCTGGGAACCCATGCTCTCAATCATCATTGTAATGTTCTATCTGCCCTGAGATGGTTGCCCTATGAGGCCAAACTGCGCTATGCCACCCTGAGCTTTGTTCACAAGCTAGTACATCGATTCATGCCTCTTTGCCTAGCAGATATCATCTAATGTCGGCTCCCCCAGTGTGCTTTCAGATCTACCTCCCCACCCCTTCTCGTAGTGCCAAACCTGCATCTCTCTGTGGCCCAGAGATTATTCGCTCCCCACAGAAAGCATTAAAAAACTGTTCTGGTGCCGTTGTCCTGTGCGCCGGGGTTGTCAGAGTGCCGAAAATGTTTTCACCACCCTGACTGTGTGATAACGGTGATCGCCTTTAGGCGTTCGCCATTATCACATAGATCGTCTTTTCTCAGTGGACCTACCTGGTTACCAAAATTCAGTAAATAAATAAAAATAAAATTGTCTATCTTTTGGTTAAGGCAGTTTAAACTGTGACCTTACTATATGATCCTTGATGTTTTTAACCTTTTTGGCTGCTACAAAAGGTCTATTTGTTAAAGCTGGTATCTCAGGAGGCAGTATAGCACACTGGTTAAGACTCTGAGCTGCAGATCTGGAGACCTGGGTTTGAATCCCACAGCCACCTAAGTGCATACTGTGTAATCCTGATCAAGTCAATTAACTACCTTGTGCTCCCAGGTCGCATCTGGAAACAAGCTTCAGCTTAGTGTGTTACTCCTGGTTAAACAATGTTCCCTTCCCTTCAGGATTTTCAACTGCTACTAGATGCCAATGTTTGTTGATTGTTTGTTTAATATCCTGAAATTTGTGATTAAACTTGATTGCAAACACTACTCTGTCTTCCTAAATAAGTAGTTGCTTGTCCTGTAAAAGATCAGATTTGTTAGTATTCTCTGTTCTCAGGTTTGCCTTGTATATTTATTTCTCCTTTCAAATCCTCTGTTCCCAAACCTAGTTGTGAGCTCTATATTTATTTTTCTGAAATTCTTCCTCCATAATGCAGTTTCTTTTAAATCTAACTGGGAATATGGAATACTATTTTTCAACTTGGACTCATGAAAACTAGTGCCATGCAGAAGAGTGTTACGGTCTGTGGATTTCTGATATAACATAGGTTCCAATTTCTCTTGTTTCTTCATAATATTTAGATCTAAGTATGGTATCTCAGATTTACTGTATTGCAAAACAAATTTCAGATGGATATCCATACTGTTAATATAATCATAGAACCTATGTAACTCTTCTATTGGCTCCTCCCATAGAAAGAATATATCATCTACAGTATATATCAGTACAGTTAAAAGAATGTGCAGCGTCAACCAAGTGTGTAGTGTATACTGTACTCGTTCATTCGCCGTTCAGTCAGCGGCCAGCTGTGGTGGTGGGAGGAGGGTTGTGCCGGTCACCGGCTGGGTTTCAGGATGGGAGGAGCGGGGTGGTAGGTCACTGTTTGGCTGGATGGGAGGGTGGGGGGCCCACTAGACCACCAGGGAAATAGGACACTTTTGTTTTTCCATGGGAGCAAGCATGAGGGGGGGTACACTGGACACCAATGGAAATTATATATATATATATTTATATTTATAGGGTGGGTGTTCAGGTGGAGGGAAGGACCACTGGACTACCAGGAAGGGACTGTTCTCTTTTATTTGGTATGGCGATCAGGGAGGGGGTGGGATCACTAACCTACCAGGGAATAATATTTTTAATATTGGGATGGAGATTGGAGAATGGGGGAGGGAGGAGGGACCGCTGGACTACCAGGGAATAATGTTTTTAATATCAGGATGGAGATTGGAGAACATGGGAAGGGGAGGGACCACTAGACTACCAAGGACTAATTTAATTTGATATCAGGATGGTGATTGCTGAATGGAGAAAAGGGGAGAGACCACTGAACTACCAGGGAATAATTTTTTTAATATTGGGACAGCGATTGCTGAATGGGGAGGGGGAAGGGACCACTGGACTGCCAGGGTAATGTTTTGTTAAGACCAGGACATCAGTCAGTGAACGGGGAGGGGGGAGGAACCACTAGACTACCAGGGTTATGTGTTTTGCTTTTTTATGGGATGGAAATCATCAGTGGGGGGGGGAGGTGAGGCACTGACACCAGGGATAGCTCCACTGACAAGGGCATTCGGGGGGTAGTGCTGCACAGTACAGCCTCACTCCCTAAGCTAATGGGCCCATAATGGGCATGCAGATGGTCCCTTAGCGCCTTGCATGCCCAATGGCCTCATTAGCATAGATTCCTTTGAATATGGGGATTTTTGCCCAGGCACAAGCCATTGTGCTGCCCTATTGTGGGAACCATGTCTGCCTGGTGCTAGCTGGCATAGTGCTGGGTCTCACTGGCCCTATATTCAGTGGAATAGAGCAGATGCGCTATTCCACAGACTATAGCATTTTTGGACACCCGTGCTATTGCACAACCAAGTGCAAATATTTGTGCTTGGTTTTGCCCATTTCTGAACATCGGGCTCCAGATGTGCCAGTGGGTGCAAAGAAAATAGGGATATGAAAACTGCTGAATGATCGATCTTGCGATCATGAACATTTGAGCCAGGAAAAGATTGCCACAGTTCTCTTATTTTGAAACTAGTTTGCCCTGATAGACAACCATGTTTTTTTTTTTGCTTAGAATGTACTGGCAAAGTACAATTTTTTTCTATACACAACTGCAAAAGTTGAGCACTTACAAACCTCGGGAATGCAAAATTTTGGTCTCTTAAGAACAAAATCACTTTATTAATTCATAATTCATAAAAAGGAGGCAAATATCCGCATGACGCATTTTGGATGAAACAGCATCCTTTGTCAAAGGCCTTTAATAAAGGATGCTATTTCATCCGAAATGCATCAGGTGGATGTTTGCCTCCTTTTTATGAATTATGAATTAATAAAGTGATTTTTTTCTTATGAGACCTGTGCCCTTATATTCCTGAGACTGGTGAGTGTTCGACATTTTTGCAGTTGTGTTCATGATTCCTTAGTCTTGTAGCACCATTTCCTTAGTACGAACTCCGGTCTGCTGTTTTTACTTTTTTTCTGTATTGTAGAGTGCTGAATGGGTGGGCTTTCATGACCTGGGTGAGGCTTTATTTTCAGATGTATAAAAGAAATAGTACATTTGTATAACAAAATGACAGCTTTGTATTGTAGGTAAGTATTTGAGGAGGGGAGTGTAGTTTGACAGCAAACCTTAACGACAGCACACAGAGAAAAAGCGATTGGCGTGAAATTCTAAAACTAGCACTGCTGTTGTACCACTGTAGTGATGCACCTACTGTGCTACAACAGCTTTTTATGTTGGCTCGCGCATGCGCAGCCAAAATATTGGGGTAGTAGCACATTTGGAGGTGCGATCACTGTTGGGCGAATGTAGGGCACGCATCAGTAGGTGCGTCCCTCATTCGCCAATCAGCCTGTATGCCAGTGCCACACCATGCAGGTGAGCACATCTAAGAAAAGGGCCGCTGCAATGCGTGCAAATCTCATCACACACAGTGGACCTCCTGACGTGCTTACCCTGCTGAGATGAAAAAAAAACATGGTGGCACACTGCCAGCCATAATGCCGACTTCGGGGGTACTCAGTCCCCCTGTTGGCATGCCCTGCCCCCAATGCATATGCTGACAGGGGAGCCCACTCCCCGTCTGCATAAAGCACTCCTCCCCCCATTTGTTATATGCTGAGAAGGTTCCCAATCCCTGTCAGCTAAAGGTTATTGAGACCCCTCCTCATGAATTCAGTCACTGTCATGGCGTTATTCGGTCCTGAAAGGTGATTTTGCAATCATTGCGTGGAATCACCTTTCGGTACTGAGTAACGAAACAACATTGCCACTTTTCATGAGGGGGGCTCTCAAAAAGCCTATGTTGCAAATTAGGTGGAAAAAATCCCAAAAATGGCTGTTTTACGAGCATGTGTTGCGCTGTTTCCACGCACGCTCGTAACTTCGTGCATTTGTAATATTTTCACTCCAGATTTTCATAATTGCCATTTTTCCACATCTCCTGATGAACAGTACAGCTGTCATTTTATATATTATCTGTATAATGCTAGCCATTATTTTTTGTTGTTTCTACCCATTGTATTTTTGTAGCACTGCTATACTGTTCCTCTATTTGTATTATTGTACCCATGTTACTGTTGTTCAACTGTTCTCCTTTTGTTGTACTCTCCCGGGTCGTGCCTGAAAATAGTCATTTTATGGCTAGTGCACCTACCCGGTTAACAAAAACTAAATAAAGAAATAAAATAAATAAATATATCCTGGCCAAAATGTGTTTTCGCATGTCTGGCGCAGAATAGAGTGGTCACTGTGTGAAATCAGTTTTTAGGACAGTTTGAGGAAATGACAGTGACACTGTTCATGAGCAGAGGTCCAAAAATGCCTATGTTGAAAATTTGGTGCTGAAAGTCCATAAAATGACTGTTACAAGCGTGCGTTGCGCAGTTTCCATGCACCCTTGTAACTTCGCAAATTTGCAATATTTCCATGCCAGATTTTCAACACTGCCATTTTTTTCACACCTCCTTATGAACAGTACAGCTGTCATTTTTGACATCCTGCCCAAAAATGTGCTTCCGCACTCTGTATGGAACAATGGCGTGGTCGCTGTGGGAAATCAACTTTGGGACAGATTAACAAAATCACAGCACCACTGTTCATGAGGAGGTCCCAAAATGCCTATGTTAAAATGTGCCTAACAAACTCCCAAAATAATTGTTACGGATGTGCTGCGCAGTTTCTATGCATGCTCATGACTTCATCAATTTTTCATATTTTCACTCCAGATTTTCAACGTTGCCATTTTTTTATGCCTCCTCATGAACAGTACAGTTGTCATTTTCCACATCCTGCCCAAAATGTGTTTTCGCCCCTGTGTCGCCAAATGGCATAGTCACTGTGCAAAACCGCCTTTCAGCTAACAAACTGATTGTGCCGCTTTTTATGAGGTGGGCTCACAAAAAGCCCATGTTGGAAATTTGGAGTGAAAATACCAACACACGCCTATGGTGTTAGGGTTCCCAACTGTAGCACCCCACCCTGTAGAGACTGACAGGCATCGGGGTGTGACTTGGGATCATCGGCTGTAATGCTCATGCCATTTCAACCCCACCCCCACCCTGCAGCCAGTGACTGGCATCATGGTGTGCCTTGCACTGCTCAGCCACACAGTTCATCCCATTCTCCTATACTGCACCCACCTCAGTGTATTTCCTTATGGAATGGGGTAAGTATAACGCCCAAAGACCCCAAAGCACACCATGACACTTGTCAGTGTCTACAGGGTAGGGTGAGGTACAATAGCATGAGCGTTATAGCTGACGACCCAAAGGCACACCCCAATGCCTGTCGGTCTCTAGAGGGTATGGGTGGGGTTGACGTCACTTCAGTACTTTACTGCCATTCCTATTATGCGTCTCTAATTCCTGCACTACCAATGCCAATGCCAGTGAGACAACATTCGGCATTGACAAATGCTTGTTGATATCACTACTGTAGTGCAACAGCTTTCTGATGCCACTTCTGTGGTACCACAGCTTTCTGATATCACTACTGTGGTACATCAGCTTTCTAATGTCACTACTGTGGTACAATAGCTTTTTGTGACATCACTACTGTGATGCAATAGTTTTTTTGATGTCACAACACAGCTGCCTGACATCACTACTGTGGTAAAATAGCTTGTGGCATCACTACAGCAGGACAGCAGCTTTTTGATGTGGCTAGAGTGCTGTTTCCTTACACAGCAACACCTTAACTATGTACTATTTATCTAATTAAGCTTATGGTAACAGCTTACTTTTTTTTAAATGGTTTTGTCTGTTTAAGTTGGAGAGCTCTTCACCCTACCCCATATGTTAAACTTGTATTTCAATTTAGAAAATGGTGGGCAGAGGGGTTGCAGAGCCCCTAAATGTAATAAAATCATGTTTAAAAAGAATAAAGTTAGTATTCATTTCCAGAGGGTGATCCTGAGCAGTAGTTACTTCTAAGCCTGCAATTCTCCAGTCATGCCCTAATTGTGCAACATCTGTTAGAATTAAATGCTATCAGAAGCTAGAGTGAGAAAGGAGACATAAGGTGATCCATCTGGGGAATAGAACCCAGACCGAAAATCATCCAGTGCAGCTATTGGCTAAGCACAACTAGGCCAATGGATTAGCCTGAGCTTCTGGTAACCACTTTCTGTCCTCTAGGCATTGTTATACTGATTCAGTCCCAGTTAGGTCAGATTGTTTCTTTCTCACTCTGCATTTTGAATGCTTAACACTGGCTAATATTGCACCAGCAACTTCAATCCAATTAGTTCTAATCTCATCCTCAGTTTTAAAAAAATAAAAAAAAAATTCTGAGTTTTTTATTAAAACATTTTTGGCATTCCAGACGGCGTTTAAACTCTGTTCTCTGTCTTTCTCTAAATCCCACTTATTGTAGTGTTTATTCATTTAATGGGGATATGAAAACTTCATTAAGACCAACATCTTTTCCCCCCCAGTGGTAGCCCTCGTGAGAAGGCTTTGTAGTTAGTGCACTCCATTCTGTCTGCCTTTCCCTTAAAGATTACAGCACGGCAGCTTTTCAGTAAACACAGTCCAAAAAGCAAATGACTGCACTCTAAGCAATGAGGGGGTCGCATACATAAGGGGTGACAAACCCTTTTCACATTACACATACCACAAAGTCTAAGCATATGCTTCTGTATCAAAGAAAGACCAGAATTCCAGGATCTCAACAAATACAGAGCGCATACATACTTGGACTTTGTTGTTTTCAGTAAACACATACTGTGAGATTATGGATCATGTCCAAAAATAACAAGGCTAGGCATAGGCAACCAATATTGAGTCCATACATTTTATAATGGAACATCTCACGATTTATTTATCATTCTTCATATAGCTTTTATTCCTCCACCTACTGTTCAGACAGTCCTCAAGGTTAGAACTGTGCTCTGTGGAGTCTCCCCCAGCCTCATCCTCACTAACCCACTGATCTGTCCAGTGGAAGTCCACAGGGCAGAGCCCTAAATTGTTAGCACCCATCCTCTAGATGGTGTAGGGTTATACCCCCCCAGTTCCTTCACCACCTGCCTCCTTGCATCTTATAAACAGAGCCGGCCTTAGCATGGTGTGAACCGTGCATTCTCACAGAGCCCCAAGGGCAGAGGGGCCCCCAGAAAGCCTCACCTGTCCAGTTGGCCTCCTTGCTTCCTGGTCCTCTGTGTCTCTGTCTGAATTTCTCCAGAATTAATTGCTGATGTGTGCATCTCCTCATTGCTTAGTGATTCCTTTCTAATTCAAGGAAAGTGCAAACATTACACAAAACTAGATAAAAATTAAGATATAGGGAGGCCATGGTAAGGATAAGGTTGTTCCTTGAGGGCTCCCTGACTTCTGATATGGGGCCCCACCAAGGAGGTTTGCACAGGACCCTGGGATAACTAGGGGCAGTGCAGCTTATAAAGGCCAGCTCTCAGCCCTGCATGTGCCCAAATGATGTCCGATGGGGAGAGCAAGCTCCCTAGCTCTCCACAGGAGTCACTTAGGTGCCAGAACCTGATGTCATCTCTCTGCTGGAGAGAGCACTGCCAAATGGCCACACTTCCCAAGCCTCCCGAGCCACCGGGCTGGATTTTGAGCATGCTTCCTAACCTGAGCTATTGGCACAGGTCATCAGTGGTCCACAAGTCTCATTATTTTGAGTATAGTCCTACAGAACACTTTTTATATTCTGCAACGGCAAGAAAAACATAATTTTGTTAGGTTATTATGACATCTTTATTAGGCTAACTAATGGTTTAAGATACAAATTTTCAAGGCCTCAGTGCCTCTTCATTATGTTTACAAAATGTATAGGGAGTTCTTGCATCCTGAGAGGACAGGACCTGTGTGTGGTCACAGTACTACCAATGGGTGAATTTATTTTGAATGTTTTTTTTTTTACTTTAAAATGTTCCTCACAACCCCATTTTATAAGTGCAATAAGACACTCCAGAGCATTTTCATCACTACAGCAGCCACACTTCCAGAGGATTACTACACCCTTGGTCGTGTGGTCGTCACAGTACTACCAAAACCCTGTCAATCCTTATTGCTTACATGTTACATAATACAAGCTGGAACTCATTTTTTAAGGGTTTAATTCTAAACACAGGAAGGTGACTTTTTAGCCAATATATATTTATTTAATTAATTATTCTCAACATTTTCACCAGGAAAGATATACTATGCTAAAAATTGTTCATTTCCAGATGCGTCCTTGAGGAGGTGGGTATAGAGAAAATAGGTACAAAATAGAACAATTGATTATGCAATAAAACAAAAGTGCCATGTATGAGCCGTGCAACTGTTTCCCTGGCTCCTAATCACTAACCGCTGTTAGCTTGCTCCCCCGAGTCTAGCCATAGCCATGAATGACTTTACCCTATGTTAATTCTTGCATGTTTTAATAACACTAATGCACTTATTACTTTCCGGTCACTGTACCCCTCTTCCTAGACATAAGCAAGTCTTACAGGGGCATCTGCACCTAAGGCTAAAATCTCAAGCTCCCGGGTGGTCGGTACTTTCACAAGTCGCCATCCAAAATCATTTGCCCAAATTGTTCTTTAGCAAAGCACCACTAAAGCCGCCAACCAATCAAATTGTGAGTGCTTTCCGGCCCTTGCTCCCAATTGGCTTCTGCAGTTTACTTCAGCGATCTTTCCAATTCCTGCAAAATTGGATGGTCTGTCTGTACTTTGCTAAAATAGCTGTAACCACTGCTTTCCCTGACCAGTGGGATCCTTTTCTTTACTGCTCAGAGTGCAGATATCAGGAGTATGAATGATTATGCTCTTTTTTAAACCCTTGGATGAGATTGGCCTTAGGCGCCCAAGCATATTCATCACCTACCCTGCCTTGCGACCTTCCCGGTGGCCTAATGGACAGCCAGCGCTAGCACTATAGAATTGGAAATTATGAACGTACGTAGCTCACACCTCCTACTAGCAAGTTGCGGCTCAACTGCCTCCCAGTCCTAATGTAAGCACTCCCTGGGGCTGCCGTTGATAATGCCTGGCAGACTGTTTTGTTCCCTTTCAGACCTAACCATACCTGTCTTATTCCTTTTTGTGAACTGTGTCAAGAAAAAAGCTGTTATCAATTACTTGTCTGATTGTTATGATAGGGATACCTAGGTCTTGCTTGTGTTTTTTTAGGGTAATTCCTGTGATAATATCCATCTCTGAATCTTTGTGGTCTAGCCTGTTCCCACTATTTTATATTGTTCACTGTGTCTCACTTATGATCCCTAACAAACTGTTATGTACAGTATGTTCCTTGTGTTTTGATTTGTACTTCTATTATGTTTTATTCACATTCACATTGTAAATATATCTGTTTGTACTATAATCTGGACTTAACCAGGTCCATCTTGTAAATGTGCTTGCTCAACGATGTTCGTCTGGATAAATAAAGATTTGATTGATTGATTGATTGATAGAGATATAAAATTAGACAGTGCAAGGTATGTACATAAGGAGTTTGGGTGAACTAGGCACATGTAAAGAATAATGCATACTGCAAACAAGTAACATAAGTCTAGGGAGGGAGGAAAATCATGTAGGAACAGGGAAATGAAACCATTAAAGAGCACCTTTCATTATGGTCCAAAAAGTTGCAGCTTGTAGTCATTCTATGCAGAACTAGACCTAAAAGGGTGTGTGCATTTGTTATTTTTTTTGGCCAAGGTTTACCTGCCTTCCATATTTTGCATTTATTTTTGAGCCCTGCTTTAACCCTGCTGCACTTGCCTTTGCTGTTCAGCTGCTAGGCTGCTGGCTTCCACTGACATCATTATATGGCAGAGGAGTGACTCACACTGTGCAGTACAGTTGCAGCAGTTTTGCAAGGGAAAACTACCAGTACTAGGTGAACATACTGTGTCCCCTCTTCCCCAAGACACTCTGTTAGCAATGCATTATGCCAAAATCCAAATGCCTTGTCAGTATGTTTTTTCTGTAAAACTGCCTTATTTCTGCCTCTGTAACAAAGCATGCGGATTGAGAGATCCCAGTCCTTTTGACTTTCATGCATAAATTACCCCTTCTTGCATTGATTCTGGAATTGTATTTTATTACTGTCTTCTGCAGCTAGTTTTTGCATTCTGAGCTGCTAAAAACTGCAGGGTGTACCAGAGCTTCTGTAGCAAGCCTGGCGTTGCTATGGACCCAGGGCTGTACTGCTGACATCACTGTATGGCAGAGGAGTGACTCACACTGCAGTACAGTGAAGTTGCAGCAGTTTTGCAAGGGAAAACTACGTTACTAGGTGTACATAGTGTGGTCCCTCTTCACCAAGACACCCTGTTAGCAATGCATTATGCCAAAATCCAACTGTTTTTTTTTTTTTTTGTAAAACTGACTTACTTCTGCCTCTGTAACAAAGCATGGGGAGTGAGAAAAGATCGAGTTGCTGTCAGCTGAGATAGCTGTCAGTTTATGCATTGGTGTGAGTAATGTCTATACCTTGATCATTTGAAAACAGTAATGCCTCCTTACTCATGCCATACTGGTGCCTTCCACGTCTTTCTGTAGTAAAACGCCTGGCAGTCACTCCAATCAAAATTCCCTTATTGCTCCTCTGTTCTGCACCTTCTCGACATCAGCATGGCACTCCAGAACACCGAAGACTAATTTAGGTACCATATAATGCTGCCGGTCTGTGCATGTGCAGAATCCCAGTTTCACTTTTCAAATAAAACGTTCTCTGGAAATAGCCCTCAGTTTTTAAAAATCACCTCTACAGTGCATATAGCACATATAGCACATCTAAGCACATTGTTTGTATTATATGGTACCAAAATTAGTCTCCAGCATTCCGCGGTGCCATGCTGATGTTGAGGAGGCACGGGACGGAGGAGCAGTAAGGGATTTTCAATCGGGGTGACTGCCAGGGGCTTTACTACAGAAAGACATGGAGGGCACCAGTATGGCATGGGTAAGGAGGCATTACTGCTTTCAAATGAAGGTATAGACACTAATCACACCGATGTATAAACTGACAGTTAACTGTCTCAGCCAACAGCAACTCGATCTTCTCTCACTCTCCATGCTTTGTTACAAAGGCAGAATTTGGATTTTGGCACGATACATTGCTAACAGGGTATCTTAGTGTAGAGAGACCGCAGTATATGCACCTAGTAATACAATATACTGGCAGCAGTAGCAGCAGCATCGGGAGCCACATCTGCTGCAAGATTGAGCAAGAAGTGGAGGCTGGCAGAGGAGAAGAACTCCACGGGGAGCAGATTTTAATGCCAGAGGAAGGAGGTGGAGCTAACACTGAATCAAAGGAGCTGTAGGACTACTGATCTTTGCGGTGAGAAAAGCTGACCGGAGCGCTTGCAGCTGAGCCAGATGCTCCAAACAAGCAGCTGATTTGAGTGGGTTGCTGGGCCTTAAAGGCAGAGGCCAGCCACAGTGAAGCAGGAAAGGAGCTGTAGTCAGAAAGTTTACATATATGCTGCAGGGAAGTGCTTTGTTTTTGTCCTTTTGAGCTGTGTGTGGAATGGGGGTTTGAAATTGATTTCTCTTGTTTTTTCCATACAGGTACTGGGCTTGTACTGTCTACTCTTCCCTTACAGGTGTTGGGATATTAAGGACTCGCCTACTGCTTAGAGTCTCAACAGTTAAAAGGGGAAGGAAAGATAAAACGGTGCTCAGTGTTTAAGTTAACATATGCTGTAATAGTTTTTCTTCCTACATAGCAGATAGAAGATAGTGTGTGTTGGGCAAGGTGGTGGGAGGAGGAGCTCATCGGAGGGAGGGGCCCCTGAGCGACCAGAAAGGGCACTGTTACTGGTCAGAGGTACTGTGACTTTTCAATCAAGTTCAATTAAAGCAACACTGAGGCGATTAAATGGAGGGTGAAGGGGAAGGACACATTAGGGGATGGAGTGACACTAGTGGGGGAGGATGGCGATGCACTAGAGGATGGAGTGGCACTAGCAGGGGAGCATGGGGACAGCAAAGAAGGGGGTACAGGGGCAGCAGGATGCTAGAGGGGCCATCAAGGGTAGAATAGTGTGTTGCAATGGTTGTGGGTGGCAGTCTGAATGAATGTGTCATGGAAGCTGGGAGAGTGTCCGATCTGTCACAGACTGAGGAGACTCGAGGAAGAGATGCGGTGGCTTGGTAGAGAGCTGGGGAGGTTGGAGGAGGGGAAGGTGCTGGGGCAGAGAGCAACAGGAGGACACTACACAGGTGGAACAATGGTTTGGGGGGAGGGGAGGAGGGGAGTAATACAAATAGGTGGCCTAGCCCGGGGGTAAGGACAGGAGGAAAGAACCCATACCCAGCATGGCAGAGAGGGCAGATAATAGGTTTGTGGTGCAGGCAACATTGGAGGGGGGTGAAGGATCTCCAGGAGGGGGTAGGTAAGGGGAAGCGGGAGGATTTCACAAGGGACAGTAGTCGGGCTGAGGCTTGGGGTAGAGGTAAGGGTTAGAGGGGCACAACTGGAAGGATGGACAAAGAGAGCAGGGGTAAAGGGGAGAGGAGCAAAGCTAGAGCAGAGAACAGGAGGGACTTAACAGAGGAGGAGACCAGGGCGGAGGGGAAGGATGAGGAAGAGAGTGAGGGAACAACGAAGAGGAGTGGGGATAAGTCTGGAGTGGAGGGGGGGGATCCGTAGGAGGGAAGGGCAGGGTTTCAGCTGGGGTGGACTCTAGCAATAGATACCAAGGTAAAAGGATTTTGGGGGGATGAGGATTAGGGAGGGGTATTAGTGCTGGGGGATTCCATACTTAAAGGGATAAGATGGGTCAGCAAGGGTGAATGGCATAGTTGCATCTGGGTGGAGTCCATACCCGGTTTAACTGCATGCAGGGTGGGGCAGTCAATTCTTAGGTGTGTTAGGAGGGGTAGGAGGAAAATCACATCTCATGGTGCATGTGGGTATGAATGACCTGGCGGGGGGATGGTGGATGTTGTGAAGGAGAGGTTTGAGGAACTGGGCAGGCAGTGTGAGGAGCTAGGGGAATCAGTGGCCTTCTCAGAGGTGCTCCCAGTACCCTGCGCTAGTACGGGTAGGAAAGTAAGGATTGGAGAGTTTAACACCTGGCTGAGGGAATGGTGTCGATCCAGGGGATATGGGTTGGTGGGGGGCTGGGACAGAATCTGGGACAACAATGAACTTTATGCAGGGGACAGACTACATTTGAGTGGGGATTGGGAGGGAGTATTAAAGCAGAGGGTTGGGGAATACATAGCTACGAAGGTGAATTTAAACTAGGTAGGGGTGATGGCATGTGGACAGATGGAGGGCAGGGGTCCTAGAGAGGGGAGCCTAATGAGCTTAGCCCCCACCGGCTAGCAGGGAGGAACTTGGAGCAGTGGCACAGGGGAAGAGTAAGAGAGGGGTAAGTCAGGAAGGGGAGGGGCAGGAACAGGTTGGAGAGTGGTCTCACTGAGTTTGTGAAGCCTTGGTAACAAATCAGCAGAATTATAGGCTCTCTTGGCAGTAGAGAGAGTGGACATTGCGGCCATCATGGAAATGTGGGCCACCCAGTACCAGGAATGGGATTTGATGATCCCAGGGTATAAGATATTCAGGAAGGATAGGGCTAAGGGAAAAGGGGGGGGGCATGGCAATATTTTACATATGTACAGGAGGGGATAAGGTGCATTAAGGGGAAGGGGGAGGAAGGCACAGCAGAGGCCCTATGGATGCAGTTTCAAGACTCAAAAAGTAGGACATTGAGGATGGGGGTGGTGCACAGGCCGCCAGCCCAAGGGGATGATCTGGATAGGGAGTTAGCTTAGCAAATCAGACGGGTCTGTAGGAAAGGGAACACTGTGGTGGTGGGGGACTTCAACCTACCGGGGGTGGAGTGGAGCATCCCAACTACCATGAGTGCAAAGGAGCAGATCATATTAGAGGCAATTCAGGACAACTTCCTGGTGCAGTTGGTCCATGGGCCAACTGGATTGGATAGGACTCTGGACCTGGTTCTATCAAATGGGGATCCTGTACGGGATATGGAGGTGGAGGACTCTCTGGCTGGGAGTGACCAACACATGGTATGGTTCATGCTCAACATGGACAGGGAAACAGGAGATACGGGTACTAGGGTGGTTGACTTTAAGGATACAGACTTTAAAAGGATGGGGGAAATTTTGGGCAGATATCTGACAGGAATTCAAGCTATGCATGGATGCTAGTGAAAAATGGGATATTATTAGGAAAGAGCTGGTGGAGACTACTGGGACATGTACAAGAACAAGGAGTAAGAAGGGAAGGGCAAAAAAACTCAGCAGGCTGACACAGGAGGTCATGGAAGGGGTGAGGGCCAAAAAAAGGCATTTGAGAGACTCAAGAAATCGGGGGGGGGGGGATAATAGGGAAGTGTACATGAAGAAGTCCAGGGAGGTTACCAGGCTGGTCAGAGTGGCCAAGGCTTCCAGAAAACTGAGATTGGCACAGGGAATTAAGAATGGAGAAAAGGACTTCTTCAGATACATCAGCAAAAGACAGAAAAACAAAGATCAGATTGTGAGGATTAGGAAGAACGGGGTCTGGGTGGAGAAGGGGAGGACCAGGCAGAGGCATTAAATGATTACTTTTGGTCTGTGTTCATGAAAGAGAAAGGGGGCAGACACCACCTGGGAGAGGAGGAGTGGGCAGGGGGGGAGGAGGTGACCGATATAGGGATTACAGAGGATAGGATGCTGGAAGGATTAAGGGTCCTGAGGAGGGATAAGGCACTGGGTCCAGACGGCATTCACCCTAGGGTACTCAAGGAACTAGCAGAGATCCTGGCAGGACCACTGGCTGACCTGTTCAATACCTCCTTGGACACATGATGCATACCACATGACTGGAGGATGGCCAATTTGGTACCCATTCACAAAAGTGGACCTAAGGACGAACCAGGCAACTACAGACCAGTGAGCCTCACCTCAATTGTGGGAAAACTCATGGAGAAGATTCTAAAGAGAGGCTGGTGAACTTTTTGGAGAACAATGGTCTCCAGGATGGTTAGCAGCATGGATTTGCCATGGGAAAATCCTGTCAGACAAACCTGATTGAGTACTATGACTGGGTGACAAGGGAACTAGACAAAGGCCATGCGGTGGATGTCCTGTATTTGGATTTCAGCAAGGTCTTTGATTCTGTGCCGCATGGAAGACTGGGGGGGGGAGCTGGACTATACAGGGGTGGGAAGAAAGGTGGTTAATTGGATCACCAATTGGCTGAAGGGAAGGCAGTAAAGGTTGGTGGTGGGGGGAACTCTCATCAACCGAGGGATGTGACGAGCGGGATGCTGCAGGGATCAGTATTGGGACAGGTGTTTGGGATATTCATAGCTGATATCTCCCACAGGGTCCGGAGTAAGATGAGTTCTTTCGTAGATGACACAAAGATGGGAGATGTGGTGGATGACATCGATGGGTGGAGGGGGCTGCAAGAGGACCTGACCAAACTACAGAAGTGATTGGATACATGGCAGTTGGAGTTTAACGCCAAAAAGTTCAAGGTGTTGTACTTCAGGGCTAATAACCAGGGGAGGAGCTATCAGCTGGGGGGTGGCAGGTACAGCTGGAATGCACCAAGGAGGAAAAGGATATATATGTGCTTATAATGGGGAGTATAAACAACTCAGCTCAGTGCAGGAAAGTGGCAGCAACAGCCAACAGGATGCTGGGGTGTATAGTGAGGGGGATCTCCTCCGGAAATAGGGGGGTGATCCTGCCCCTCTACAAGTCGCTGGTCAAGCCGCACCTGGAATGCTGCATGCAGTACTGGTGCCCACACCTGAAGAAGGACATCAGATTGTTGGGAGGGTATACAGCGGAAGGCGACAAAGATGATCCAGGAACTAGAGGGATACTCCTATGAGGAGAGGCTGGGTGAGCTGAACATGTATTCCCTGGAGGAGAGGAGGGGTGGGGGGGCATGATCAAAACTGCTAAATACTTAAAGGGGATAAACAAGACTAGTACAGAAGGGATTTTCCAGATTAGAAGGGGGAGGGTCACAAGGGGGAACCAGTTGAGATTGCGGGGGAGTGAGATTCAAGAGGGAAGTCGGGAGACATTATTTCACAGAGAGGGTGGTGGATAAGTGGAATACTCAGCCAGAGGAGATAGTAGCCTGTAGCACAGTAGACAGTTTTAAGAGAGGATGGGACAGTGTAAGGGGGGGTGATTATGAAAAGGGGAAGAGTGAGTGGGGCAACTGCAAATTGAGGGGCTAGCTGCTCAATCAAGCAGACTTGATAGACCATGAGGTCTGTTTCTGCTGGTGTTTTCATATGTTCACATGTTCATAATGTATTTTTCCCTTGAAAAACTGCTACAACTTCACTGTACTGCAATGTGAGTCATTCCTCTGCCATATAGTGATGTCAGCAGTACAGCCCTGGGTCAAGTCCAGAATCAATGCAGGAAGGGGTAATTTATGCACAGTCAAAAGGACTGGGAAAGGTGCTGACAGCAACTCTGTCTTCTCTCAATCCCCATGCTTTGTTACAGAGGCAGAAGTAGGTCAGTTTTACAAAACAACACACTGACAAGGCATTTGGATTTTGGCATAATGCATCACTAACAGGGTGTCTTGGAGAAGAGGGACCACAATATGTACACCTAGTAATGTAGTTTTCCCTTGCAAGACTGCTGCAGTTTCACTGTACTGCAGTGTGAATCACTCCTCTGCCATATAGTGATGTCAGCAGTACAGCCCTGGGTCTACAGCAACACCAGGCTTGCTATAGAAGCTCTGGTACACCCTGCAGTTTTTAGCAGCTCAGAATGCAAAAACAAACTGCAGAGGATGGTAATAAAATACAATTCCAGAAGCAATGCGAGAAGGGGTAATTTATGCATGAAAGTCGAAAGGACTGGGAAAGGTGGTCTTTAAATAAGTGTGGGTAGAATGGGATATGGTGTAGTAGTAGAGAGGAGAGGAGAGGTGAGGTAGGGGAGGTGAAAGGGAGGCAGAGAACTAGTGAGGAGGAATAAAGGGGAGGGAAGAGGAAAGAAAGAGAAAGGTAGGAGTGCAACGTGAAATAGATGGGAGAGGTAAGTGAGGGAAGAGGATATGGAAGGAAAGGTGAAAGGGAGAGGTAGGTGTGGGAAGGGGCAAGGTGCTGACAAAAAATAGGGAGGAAGAAAAAAGTGGATCATGGGAGAGCTTAGACTAATGGCATTCACCAGAGAGAGCAGTGTGAACAAGGAGTAAAGAGGACAGAGAACGTTTGGAAGATGCAGAGTGAAAGGTTAGGGGGAGAGAATTCCAGAGTTTAGGAAAATGAAAAGAGAAGGCAACCAGACCAGCAAGGGATTTACGAGAGGGAAGCATGAGGGAAAAATAGCCTGAGTTATGGAGGAAGTATGGGGAGGGGGGCCGAGAGGAGAGGAAAGAGCTGAGGTAGGGGAGCAGAGAAACCAGCCAGAATTTAGAGATGAAAGAGGCACTGTGGGTTAGGTGGCGATTTGCCAGGGAGGAGAAAGAGGGGGCAGAGTACAAAGAACAGTGGTGAGTGCGAGGCGGGCAGTCCAAGGCAAAATGACAGAGGAGTGAAAGATGGGATCTAGTCAAGCATGGGTAGACTTTGAGGCAGCACTGCAGACAATGTCATCATAATTAATAAAAGGGAGGATCATTTTAGAGATGATAGCTCGGTGGGTAGGAAGTGGGATGCAGCTTTTGTTGCTATAAAGAGCATTGAGCTTGGGGTGTAGTTTTTTGTGAATATCATCTACGTGCTGTGAAAAGTCAAGGTGTCTGTCAAGCCAGACCCCAAGGTACTTAAATGAAGATATCTCATCAACTGTGACCTCATCTAGGGTGTGGAAGGAAGGGAGGGAGGGATGTGAGTCTGGAAAGCCTCTGTCTCATACCAAAGGTCATGGAGACCGTTCTTTTACTATTTAGGGATAATTGATTTGATCTGAACCATTTCTGGACAGCACTGAAATCAGGCTGGAGCCTGTCTGTTAACTCAACTGGCGAGGACCCAGAAGCAAACAGAACCATATCATCTGCATACATGTGGATAGACACAGATAAGCAGCTAGAGGGAAGGTCATTGAGGAATATGGAAAAAGTAACGGGCCAAGGATGGAGCCTTGGGGAACGCTGGTGTAAATTGGGGGGGAGGTGGAGAGAGTTTCTCCAATATGAACTGATTGAGAGCTGCCTGATAAGTATGAGCTGAACCAGCTCGTTGCAAAGTCAGAGAGACCTGCTGATTTAAGCTTGTCAAGGAGAAGAGGCTGTGGGACTGAGGCGAGAGAGAAGGAGAGGTTTAGAAGGGAGGAGATGGGAAAGGCAATGGCAGGGGCAGAAAGGTGTAGGAGCTTGGGGTCAAGCCCGTCAGGGCTTCTGCCCTTCTGAGGGTTGAGGGCCAGGAGGGCACTTAAAGAAGTATTACGAATAACCGATGAGAAGGAGAAGGAGAAGGGATGAGGTGGAGGAGCAATGGTTAGGGAGCAAGGAGGGGTGTAGGGGAGGGCAGATAGGAGAGAGGAGGCACAGGTAGTGAATAAGGAGTTGAACAAGAGGCCACAGAAGGAAAGTCAGAGATGTGGGTGTCACCCACCTTGAGGATTTGTGGGGAGGGAGAAGAGGGTGTGGATGACTTTCCAGAATTTGGAAGGGTGACTAAGATTGTTTTGGAAGGAGGAGGAAAAGAACTCAGGCTTTGTGAGCCTGATGGCTCTGGTACAAGAATTCCTTAAGGCTCTGCACCTGTTAAGGTCAGCCGGTGTGGCAGTGGACTTATAAGTCTTCTATGCCAGGTCATGTGCATGAAGGCAGGCCAAAGGTTCGGTTGAGATCCAGGGGAGATGAAAGCCTTGTACCCTGATTTTCTGGAGGGGGGCGTGCATATCCTATATTGATAAGAATATAACGTGTTATACTTGAACAATAAGGCATGACAGGGGACATAATTAGGCAATAAGGCATGATGGGGGGGGGTGTTATGGTGGAATAATGGCCTGCCTTGGGTGGTTTGAAGCATGAGGTGAAGTCCAGTGCTTCCACCACCTCAGAAGGGCCATTAGCCCACCATAATGCACTCCCCGGAGTGCCTTATTGTGATTATGAAGTGGGTCCTTTTTAGTAAATTGGATGTACTGTATTTTTTAAACATATTTTTGTTGAGCTACTTTCAGCTGGGCTGTTGTGCTGGGATAATGGCCCAGCTAAAAGTACCTTTTGGCCAGTCAGGAGCCAGCATTCTTTCTACTCATGTCATAATGGAATGCTCATTCATCAACAGAAATAATTCTTCTGGAACTGGAAGTAAAGAAACTAATGCAAGCAAATGCAGAGGAAAAGGTCTGCCTCACAGTGTGGCAAGGGTCTCTTTTCAAGGTACTTTCTGACCTACAAATAAAATGGGGAATTTCAACCCATTTTATGTTTAACATACATGAACAAACATATCAAGAAAAAAGTTCAGTATGGTCACACTGGGCACAATGATATCATCTTTGCGGTCAGGAAATTGGTTGGGGTTACTGGATCTGAAGGATGCTTACTTCCACATTCCAGTCAGACCCAGCCACAAAAAATATCTCAGATTTTGGCTGGGAAATTGCCAGTATTAGTTTACAGCCCTACCCTTTGGTCTCACCTCGGCAACAAGGGTATTCACAAAGTGCCTAGCTGTGGTGGCAGCTCACCTAAGAAGACAACATGTGGTGTTTTTTTCCTTACCTGGACAGCTACCTAATCTCAGGGAAAACTAAACAGGAGGCTGTTTGCTCCATCCAACTGGTAAGAAGCACCTTGGCGGGCCTGGGATTTCTAATAAATTTTCAGAAGTCCCAGACAGAACTAGTACATGTCCTGGACTTCATAGGAGCAGAACTAGATATCATGCAGGATAAGGCTTTCCTTCCACAGGAAAGGGTATAAAATCTGGTTGCCAGTGCAGAATCATTCACCCTGGGCCATCCAAGGTCTGCAAGAGATTTTCTTCAGCTACAAAGGCAACATGGCATCATCCACAGCCTTGATGCCATAGCCAGATTTCAAATGAGGGACATTCAGTACCATGTAAGGGCTTACTGGTCCCAAAGGTTGGACTCTTTGTCTACTACCAGTCACAAAATGTTTTGTACAGGCACTGGTGTGGTGGAAGGAGAAAAGTAACCTTAAAGAGGGTATCCCCTTCCTCCAGCAATCTCCGAATGTGTTCCTGTCCTAGGGCACAGTGCCCACCTAGAGAACCTCATAGACTAATAAGTGGTATCTGGAGCCCTCAGGAGACTCAGTAGCACACAACCCTCTCCAGAGCTCAGGGCAGTACTGCTGGCAATGCAGTCTTTCTCCTCCCAGGTACAGGGTCAGTCTATCCAAATTTGGCAGACAGCAAAACAACAGTGACTACATAGACAAACAAGAAGGAGCAAGATCCTCCAACCTTTGCACAGAAGCTTTGAGGATCTGGGATCTGGCTTACTCCATGGACACAAAGATTTTTGCAGCACACCTGCCAGGCAAGGACAATGTGCTGGCAAACTGCATAAGCAGAATCAGCCAGGGAAATCACAAATGGACTTTGAACTAGCAAGTGCTGGCATCAGTCTTCAGAAGATGGGAAACACCAGAAATAGATCTGTTTGCATCCTGGGAGAATAATCAGCTTCCAAAGTTTTGTTGCAGGCCACTGCCCAGGGGCACAGTTCCAGAGGGTGCACTAGCTCTGGATTGGACAGAGAAGTTCCTGTATGCCTTCCTGCCATTCCCACTCATACAGAGAGTGCTCATAAAGCTCAGGAAAGAGCCAGTAACAGTGATCCTGCTAGTTCCAGAATGGGCCCAACAGGCATGGTACTCAGTGCTGCTGACCCTCTCCAGCAAGATTCCAATCAATCTATCACTGAGATACAATGTATCGATCCTATCTCAGGGCAGGATAACATTCACAGACCTCAGAACATTACATCTGAGGGCATGGTTCTTGAAGAGCTAGAAGTTTCCAGTTTAGAACTGTCAGAGGAACTACTGAGGATTTGGAAGGTTTCCAGGAAACCAGCAACATGGAAAGTATATTTCTCTAAGTGGAAGAGATTCTTATACTGGTGTGTCCCCAGAAAGATAATTCCAGCGCAGGTAGGGTTGTCTACAGTTCTAGACTACGTGGTACACCTACAGTCCTTAAGCCTGAGTCCTCCAACCCTGAAAGAACACTTGGTAGCTGTTTCAGCCTACATGTCAGCAGGCAAAGACAGGTCCTTAGCGTCACAACCTGTTTTTTTTTTTACTTACTTTTTTTTTACTGCCCCCTTTTTGCTGTGGCTGATCTCTCTCTCCAGTCCCCCAATGCACCCTGGCAGTCTGCACCGCGGAGACCAGGGATTGCTCCTATAGTGCCCTGCTCCTATATTTCTAGAGACCCGGTTAACCCCCCGGGTGAGGAGGAGGCAGCCCTTACCTCTGAGACTTCAGGAGAGCATACAGCTGGAGTCTTTCCCTGGTTCTTCTGTGGTCATTGTTGGTGCGGGAGACCTTTGTTTAGACCAGCCATGGGGTTTTTCCTTGTTCTGGTTCTCCCCTGCCTACATCAGCACTCGAGGAGGACCAAGGAGACAGAGGCACGCAGAGAAACGCCTCTGCTCTGGTCCTCAGCTGACATCTGCCCCTCCCCTATCTGCTTGCCTCCTCAGCCGCACCAACACCACCCATGGTCACCCATGTGATGGCAGTATTGCGGTGAGGAGTGCAACCCACCCCTCCTGGAGAAGGACAGCAGCTTGTTGGGCGCTCAATCCTTTTCCCCCTGACTGGCCCTCCAGTGATCTAGGCTCACTACTGAACCCAGGTCGCTGGCATCACAAGCGGCAGTGCTACCGCTGCACTAACGGGCTGGCACTACCCATTTTTAAAAGGTTTCTCGAAAACCTCAACCATCTGCATCACCTTGTAAGGAACCAGTCCCTCCATGGGACCTAAACATCTGTCTTGCCCAGCTGATGGTGGTTCCCTTTGAGCCCATAGCTAGAGCTGACTTAAAGCATGTCACATAGAAAACAATTTTCCTGATAGCCATGACTTCTGCCAGGAGGGTGAATGAACTGTAAGCCCTTTGTACAGATCCAAACTACATAATCTTCCACAGTGACAAGGTAGTCCTTAGAACCAATAGGATGTTCTTACCTAAGGTGGTGTCAGAATTCCAACTGAACCAGCCAGTTACCCTTACTGTCCTCTATCTACCCTGAACATTCCAGTACAATTGAACAAAAACTGCACTGTCCGGATGTAAAAAGAGTACTAGAGCAGTACATGGACTGGACAAGGGATGTCAGGTCCCGAAGTTCTTAGCTTTTTGTTGCCTAGTGAAGGATTGGCAAAGGTCAGCCAGCAACTGGGAAGAGTATCTCTCATTGGATAGTTTCCTGTATACAGTTCTGTTATGAAAAAGCTGGCAAAGTCCCCCGAGGCCTACAAGAACATTCCACAAGGAGCACCTCTGCCTCTGTGGTAGCCACAAGGGGCATAACCCTCCAAAAAAATTGTAAAGTAGCCACCTGGAAAACAGTGTACACCTTTACAAAGCATTACTATATGGACATACAGTCCAGGAGGGGTGCCAGTCTTGGAAACAGCAAGTGCTGGCATTGTCTTGCAGAACCTTTTTCCTGAATGGGTTCTAGACCTCTCTTCTCAAGGTACTGCTAGTGAGTCTACTATTTGTATTGCATCATTCATTGATTCCTGTTGTATGAAGAAAAAAATTACTCACTGTAGTAATGTTGTTTCTTCTCAGGGAGCCATCGGTGAGCGTTACAAACCCTAATCCAGTTTCCTCTTATAGAACATGAAAATAGATTCACACAAGAATCAGTTCTTATCCCACGGTTGCTTAAGCATTACTTATTTTAGTTTCTTAACAGTTTTAAAACTGTGATCATTTCAATTCTATATGTTCTCTCTGCTACTATTTATGTGTGTTTTTTTTAATTTTAATAACATTTTAGACATTTTTAGTAGTCTCTTAGAAAGTTTAGTGGTCACAGCTCCCCTGGCTATAGAAATAAATCTGATGTTAAGTCAGCATGGGGAGTGTGACCACAGTGCAGACTCTGAACTTGTATTCTACATTCTAACGTCTGCATAAAGTTCCATCTCTGGGCCAGCACAATCCTGTGTACTGATGTTATTTGTAAGGCTCACTGATGGATCTCTGAGCAGAAACAACACTATGGTGGTGAGTAATTTTTTTCTTCCTATCCACTGAAAAGAGATAGCACAACCAATGGGTATGAAAATGTCCCAGTACCAATGTTGTCCAGTCACTAGACATATTGGTGTGCAGCTCCTCAATGTTGCAATCCCTAATCTTAGTTTCACTTTTCACTCACACTATTATCTTGCAGATCCACTCTGTCACTCAACTAAAACACCTAACGTCAATTATTTCGAATTCAGATACACAAAGTAAAACAAAATCAAGTTTTTTCCTTTTAATATAAAGAAAAAAAGTGGAACAAAACTAGTGGGGGGACTTCAAGAGATACTTCTCACAAAAAGCACATACACCATAGTGGCTCAAGCAGTGCAAGTCAGGCTAACACCCAGTAGTGGCAGTCCATCTGAGGAGGGACAATTTTACCTAAAATTACTGAGTTTTAAACATTTTTAAGTTTTTATTTTTCATTTTCCCACATTCTTGAGAGAAAACTCATTTTATCAGCACAAAAAGGTACTGCAGGTTATTGATCATGCTATCAACATCGCACTTCCAGAGGCTAAAGATACACGGCCTGTGGCCTCGTGCCTTACTACTCCCCTGAGCACGTGGTTGTGGCAGCACAACTGACATCCCATCATCTCTTTAAGCAATAACCCCTGGCCAAAATTATCTGCATGACCAGGCTCAGCCCCAAAACAAATGCCTTTAACTTTTTTAACTGTAAATATCATTAACTGAAATAGTGCCCACCTCCCACCAGCATCTGCAACAGAACAGTTCCCAGTCTCACAGCCCACCTGTACTGGGGGCACTACCCACTCCCGACTGGTACCAGTTTCTTCCCAGTTAGCTAAATTGGAGCTCCCAACCTCTTCACTTGGTTTTCAGCCATTGGAATGGTGCAGGCCCGATGACGGTGCAGCTGGCTGGCCAGCGCTGGCGCACTTTAAACAAACAGTAAACCCCACACCCAACAGACCATTCAATTGCGAAAATGACTTTTTGAATTAAACAATCGTAACTCCTGGCCCGATGGTCAAAACAGTAGCTATGGTGGGAAACTATTTACAACACTCCCAGTTGCAGTGCAAGCCCTGAAGTTACTCACGGTTCTGGAGATACCAATCTTTGAGTCTTTTCAGGCTGTAGGTCTTTCAAGCTACAGCTCTGGGGTGCTTCGAACAAGGATGCAGATCTTGAATGGCAGGACTGATTGCAGTCTTTCTTTGCAGATCTGAACCATCTTCTGCTTCTTTTGCAGGGAAACTGGAAGGAACAGCCCCAGGGACCAGGTCCACATGCTTCAGCCACCTATCCTGGAATCCAGCCCTAAGCGTGAGACGATAACCCCCCTCAGCTGTGGTACTGGCTGCGTGATTCCCCAGACCATCAGTAGGTTTGGAATGTCCTTCTGGATCTCAGGCACACAGTCTTTCCCCACACTGCAGGCTAGCAGCTGTGGTGCAATTACTCATAGCAGAACTGCTTTGCAGATGACACCCAGCTGTATATGTCATTTGCCCCTGGAGCTGAAAGTGCCATTGAAGTGCTAAATAAATGTCTGGCTGAGATTCAGGAATGGATGTCCTCTAGCTGGCTAAGGCTAAACCCAGACAAGATGGAGGTGCTGGTGATTGAGCCTGGTCGATGGCGTGATGGGGATGCCTCTGAAGTGGTAACCGGGTTGGTCATAGGGTCAACTTCATTGATGGTTTCCCCCAGGGTGAGGAATTTGGGCATCATCCTTGATGACAGGTTGACCACTGAAGCCCAGGTACCATCTGTTGTCAAAAGTGGGCTTTACCACTGAAGGAATGTCGCCCAAATTAAACATCTGATTCCGCCAGAAGACTTGCCATCACTAGTACACCCCTAAACCCACCACTGTTTAATGTAACAGAAATTAAATTGGCTCCCACTAGAGCAGAAGTGAAAAATAATTTGGGCAAATCAAATGTATAAAATAACAAAGAATTCTAGACCTTCTTATTTAATTGAGAAACTAAATAAAGTGGAGCATAAATACAACCTACGAAATACATTCTCTAGGGAACCGAGAGTACCAAGAATTAAGAACAAATTTGGAGAAATGACATTCTCATGTAATGCTCTAACTGCTTGGGCTAATGTTAGTGATCAAACAAAATGTTCTAAATCAGTAAAAAGCTTCAACACTAAATTAAAGAAGGAATTGTCTTACAGATGCATGTGCAATGGCTAAATTTTGTACTTCTGACTATACATTATAGTAAAAATTGGTTAGTTATTTACAATCTTGTCAGTTCTATTGAATGTACTTTTGGATTGTTAATTGTACATTTAAGTACTTTATGTTTGGTTTTTTATGCTAAACTGTATCAGATAATTTGAAACAGGACCACCTTAAAAATAGGACTCCGGTCCTAAGGTGTGACAAGTAACAACTTTGTCTTTTATCCTGTATAAAAATACATTTGTTTTACTACTATGTGACCTCCAGACTTGAATATTGTAATGCTCTGTACTTCAGGGTCAATGGAGGGATCCTCTGCAGGCTGCAGCTACTGCAGAACAATGTGGTCAGGTTGCTGGTGGGCCTGTTGAGGTTCTGCCATGTGACCTCTGTCCTGCGTGATCTGCACTGGCTGCCGGTCAGGTGGAGGATCATCCTCAAGGTGGGCTTGCTCACCTATTAGGCCCTATATGGCCTGGGCCCTGGTTACCTGTCTGACCTCCTTACTCTAGCCACCCCAATAAGTTCCCTCCACTCCTCCACCGAGGGACTCCTGGTGGTTCCGAGGGCCAGGTTGAAACCTTGGGGGATCGCTCCTTTGAAGTGGCTGACCTGGCCCTCTGGAACTCACTGCCAAAATCTTTGAGGGAGTCCCTAACGGTGGAGGCATTCAAAGGGGTCCTGAAGATCTACCTTTTTAATAAAGCATTTGCTGATAGTTTTTAAATCTGATTTTATGTCTTTTTTTATTGATGAAATATTTTAGTTGATCCTGCTGTAACCTTGTTCTTATTGCAATGGCTTGCAGAGCCTCTGGGATTGGGTGCCAAAATATAAATAAAGCCCAGCTATCTATCTATCTGTCTATCTATCCATCTATCTATCTATCTATGGATGTAGGCAGGAATCACTCTCTCAGTACTTCTTCAGTACTCAGGTTTTGATGTGCAAAGCAACTCTTCACACTTCAAACAGCTGGCTATCAGGTTGTAGAAACCTTCTGGAACACCTCCCAAATAGTGGCTGTGGAAACCTCAGGCAGGCCTCCAGCCTTCAGCAGACATGTATTCCAAGCCCTCCTTACTCTTTGAGAGCTCCCGGCAGACTGCCCCGAGCTGGATCAGCCCTCTGGTTCTGAAGAGGTCAGGGCAGCATCCAATTGGTTAAACTGGCTCTCACTCCACAAAATTAGCATTTAGAATGTTCACTTGACACCTGATTGGTGTACAAAAAAGTGCCAAGAGCACAGTCCTCTCTCTTTACCCAGGAACCATTGCTGTAGTTCTCTGGGCTCTCCGACCTCCTACTGTTTGAGTAGGAGGGATCAGAGGTGACAAAGATAGTTGTTCATAGTTCTGTTTACATAGAGTCCCAACTTTAACTTTATTTTGGAGGGCTCTTGTCCTGCATTGACATTAATTGCCCCCATGTCTGGATAGCTGCCCCTCTGCCCTGGTTATCTGGTGGCAGAGTGGGGCTTGACAGGGACTCCCCCTGCCTGTTGTGAGCACCATAGTGCTCACCCCAAGGTGGCAGGCAGAGGCTCCATATACATAGCAGCCAGGCTGCTTCCTAATGATATAGTGCTTAAAAGCACTTTTACAAAGATCTGATTTCCTCCCCCTCTCTTGTGTCTCCTAGCCCCTTGCTGTTATTGATGTCCCTGGGGCCAGAGCACATGAAGGGGAACTGCCCAAGAGCTGCAGAAGTGGGTTTAATAAAGAGCGCCATAGCACTTCCACAGAGTGTGAGCAGACCGCTCCATCTCGCAGGTTCGAGCAGCTGCCAGCTTGAATGTGCACTCTCTAAGCTGTGCAGTGCTCACTTGAGCTGTACCACCAAGCTGGCAGTTTTACTTTAAAACATCATTCCTCTGGTTCCCCACAGGATTCATACACTGGGTCCAGTAGGAGCATACTAAAGGAACCCAAACAGGACCGAAGATGAGGCAGGGAAGGCTGAGGGGTCAAATGAGGTAAGCCCCACCCATGGGGGGGAGTTACATAACAAAAGTCATAAACTTATAATACAGGAACAATACATTGAGATCAAATAAATAAATTAACACCCATAAAACTAACTCTGTGATGTCACAGATGCAGCTGGATCACTGTGGATGTTGATGGTTACTACCTCTAGCAGTTTCCCTAACTGCCAGGCAGCCTGGGGACTACACTCCCCCCAATTCTTTAACAGCATCCTGGGGAATCATCATGGGTCCCTGCACTGATCCAGCACATCCTGGGCCTACCTAATCCTTCCAGTGAGTTGGCACAGTCCAGCTTTCCCAGGGTTGTTCTCCATTAACCAGCAAGTGCCATTTTGCTCCAGGGGATCGAATACTGTCTGTCAACCCACCACCAGGTCACTTAACTACCAGGCTAAGCTCACATCCACACTATTCCTGCCCAGAAACCTATCTCAGCACATAAGATGGCTCTCTCCTGCTTTTTCAAAAAGAGAGAGTCAAGTGCTTAAAAAATACTTTTGCTTTATTTCACATGCAGATATAATCACAGCTGAGTTTACCATGGCCACTTTTGATTAAAATATTGGGATATTTTTATATTTAATTGTACTGTGCATTTAAACTAATTAAGTCATGGTGGGGTACTTCCCAAACTGTTCTTAGGCTGGAGATTTGCCTTCCCCCATACCCACTCACACCATAGTGTGCTTGTACGACCAATCTTTTTTTTTACACTTTTTTGCCAGAAAAGGCACACTGAGCTGAAGCTCATTTCCAGGTTCATCCTGGGAACACAGGGCAGTTAAAAAGACACTGTCAGCCCTTTACTTACTTTTTGGCAGGTACTCCCAAATGTGCCTGCACTGCTTGCAGCAGTCTGTCACATAATGCATTAGACATAGCAGGAATGTACTCTCCTAAATAATATTTGATTTTATTAATTTAATTGAAAAGTGAAACCCTGTTTATCTGCTACTATTCTCCCTATGCCCGATGTCAAAGCACACTCATACTTATAAATGGCACTGAAGCGCCAGGAGGCTCGTTCACTGATCGTTGTACCCAAGTTCAGCAAACACAGTTTCTAAGAGGAGAACTTCAGAGTATTTCTGTTTTTGAACAGCACAGTTAGTAAATCATGGTCTGAAAGTCGTCGTGTTACTGGGCATGTGTATAAACATTACATGCATACAGTACGCATGATACGCATATGCATACCGTACACACATGCCCAGTACCACAGCTTGACTTTCAGACCGTGATTTACCTAACTTTGAGCACTCATTTCAAAAACAGAAATACTTTCCCGAGTTCAGCTTTCTTTCTCCTTTTAGAAACTGTATTTATTTGAATTTGGGTAAAATGATCAGTGAATGAGCGTTTCGGCACTTCAGCACCATTTACAAGTTTGAGCATGCTTTGACATCGGGTGCAGCGAGAATATGAGTGGACCGATGGGATTTTGCTTTTCAGTTAAATTACTAAAATCAAATATTATTTAGGGGAGTACATTCCTGCCATGTCTAATGCATCAAGAGACAGACTGCTGCAGGCAGTGCAGACATTTTTGGGAGTACCTGCCAAAAAGTAAGTAAACTACTGACAGTGTCACTTTAAGTGACTTGCTCAGGGTCACACAGTATGCAAGTAGATGTTGTGGAAGTCACACCCATGTCTGTTGGATGTATGGAACTCATTCACAGCTCATTGCTCTAACCTCTAGACTATACTGCCAGCCTGTCCTACAATGTCCCAGGAAAGTCTTTTGCATGATAAACAACAGTGCCAACATGGCAAAAACTGTTCAGTATACCCTTGTGAGCAAGAGTCTCTAGTCTTTCTTTAGGCTTACTTGTATTTGGGAGCAGGGCAAAACTGGAGTGCACTCCAGCACAAAAACACAAGGACTCCGAGCAAAACATAATCAGGATATTAGGTGCTTTCAAACTGCTTAATAAGCAAGGTACAAAGGTACTGTATCAGTGAATAACATAGATATTGCATTACATGTTAGTACCTCAGCCTGCATGAGCAGATGATAATCAAATGCTGTGTTGCACAATCTCTCCGTCTTTCAATAAATAAGTCCGAAGTGCAAGCCTGCAATTCTTCAAGAACCAGATTAATATCTAAATGTCCAAGTGGGAATCCACAGGCCACAGTGCCCTGGTGCTTTGTAGATCTGTAGTGCAGAAGAGGGAATTTTACCACAAATTTCCCATCCTCCCAATACTCAACCTGCTTTCAGTGCATGGTACCTGAGGGCAGAGGGTACACCACGCTGTGCCTCTTGATGCTGCCCTACACATGCTATTAGATAATGAGGCTACTGATCCTTTCATTGTGCTCTTCCTGGGACTCTATTGTAATGTAATACATTCATTCTGCAGCTGTTTCATGGAGCAACCTGTCTCACTGCAATTCCACTGTCCTCAACAACCACATCAGCATATAGGGAAGTTGCAACCCCATCTATCATAAACTCTGTGGGCAATCTTTTTGTCTGCTTGGCAGAGCTTTACCAGGGTGTATGGGTCTTTTTATTAATATTTCATAAGTTTTTACCAGAAAAGACATACTGAACTGGTAGCAGCTCATTTCCAGGAATGTCCTGGGGGACGCCAGGAGGAGGGAGAGGGAGAAATTAAGTAGAACAATGAGGTACAAAAGTACAAATAATATACCTGGCTCCATCCAACAGTCCAAGTCACTCTCTTGTTCTGGCACAAGGGCGTTGATCGGCATGGTGGTCAATGCATGGATGTCTATGCTGCGAACACGGCCTACTGGTGTTGAATGGACAGCACTGCATTCACTGCCTCATTCATCTAGTGGATTGTAGTACCCCCAGAAAGTAGAAAGTAGCAGATCTCTTGCTGTTCATCCATAGGCTCGCTGTCTGTACATGTGGCACCAGGGAAGGTCCTGGTGCAGATTGTATGGTGGTCTTTTCTCACCCACGACACGATACAGGGTATATGTTTTCACGTGCCTTGTGTCGTAAGTCCCTATTGAACTCTGTCAAAGTCAACCTCACTCAAATCTTTGTCTTGAAGTTGAGGGTTGCTCAGAATCATCATCATCATCATCATTTTATTTGTATTAGGCACCCTTCCAATGCTCAGGGCGCCTGAACAATTTACATATAATAAAATCAGTAAACAGCAGACATATAAAATCATTATAAAACATATATAGATACAGCTCATACACAGTTCCTAGTTATTCCACCACCTTCATCAGGCTGCCTGGAAAGCCTTGAGGAAAAGATGTGTTTTTAAGGCTGATTTGAAACCCTGTACGGTCAGGCTATCTCGTAACCGACGAAGTAGAGAATTCCACAGGGTGGGGGCCATAAAGGCAAAAGAATGGGCTCCCAATGTTTTTATGCACACCCTGGGAATCTCTAGCAATCCCTCATTGGAGGATTGGAGCGGGTGCAGGGGACAGTAAGGGCACAGGAGATTGTGCAGGTATTAAGGTCCCTGGTCATGTAGGGCTTTATAGGTCAGCAACGTGACCTTGAAGGTGATCCGCTACTGTACCAGCAGCCAGTGCAGTTCGCGCAGCACAGGTGTTATATGTCCGGATTTAGGGGCCTCAGTTAACAACCTGGCCATCGCATTCTGCACCAGCTGCAAGTGGCAGATATCCACCCCCGGCAGTCCTAGGTAGAGGGTGTTGCAGTAGTCAAGATGGGTGGTGACGAAGGCGTGAACCAAAGTGGGAAGATCCTCGGATGGAATCAGGTGCTTCACTCCAGTGATATTCCTCAGGTGGTAAAAAGAGGATTTAACTATGGCTGATGCTTGAGATTTCAAAGTCAAGCATTCATCAAAAATCATGCCAAGGTTATGCACCTGACCCGAAGCAGTCAGTGGGGCTCTGACAAGCCTAAGCCTGGAAGGCTGTCCCACCAGTGCTCCGGCTGTCCGTCGATCAGGGTCCATGACCAACACCTCTGTTTTGTCAGGGTTTAGTCACAGCCAGCTAGCACTCATCCAGTCCTGTATTTCAGTCAAGCAGTTGTTAAACACCGAGATGATATCTCCTTCCTGCTCAGGCACAAAAGACATGTACAGCTGAGAATCATCTGCATAACAGTGAAAGCACAAGCCATACTGTCTTATAACGTCTCCTAAAGGCAGCATATACACTGCAAACAACATGGCCAACATCACTCTGCTGCTGAAATTTTACACCTGCCACCCCACGCTCCTGTTCCTGGAACTCCACAGGCACTAACCTGCATTTTTCCACCGGATGCTCCTGTGAGGGAAAGCTGCAAGATCCCGAGATCCATTTTGCTTCCGTTTATCTCCGAGGACATTGACTGTTAAAACTACCCCGGTGCACTGCCATTCTGGTTGGTACATGGGGGCTCGAGTGAGCCGGCAACCAATCACTGCACCTGGAGGGAGGAGTAACCGGACTTAAAAGTTGGGGCCATGTGCACAAGCACGAGCAGTGCATAAGTGTGAGTAGCGCGAGCACCACTCGGTAGTGAAAATAACTTAAAACACGCTACCAAATAGCCTCCTTGGTGCTCTCCTTTCTTTGTGCAATGTGCCCCAGTGAGTAACATTGAATAATTAGCAACTTAATCTTAGTACAGCTCCAGGGAAACTATTCTGTTCTCACCTGGGTACATTGTAAACAGGAGGTATTTTTAGTAGCTTTGGAAATCATATTCTCATATATTTCAAGTCCAAAATATCAAAACAGAAACGGGTGTTTTAAATGTCTGGATACATTTTATGATGTTTCTTGTAGTTTTGGACCCCGTAACCACTGTAATATATCAAGACAGTATTCAGTAGATTCAGTTATCACTGTGTCTCTAAATCAAAAATAGAGGGATGCTAGACAAATGAAATTGGGACATTCCTGTATAAAAAGAAGGAATTATTTTGCTTTAGTCAGGGAAATGACCATTCACACTAAGGGTATAGTGACAACAGGGTTTGACCTTAACATACATTTACTAGCCCGGGGCATAGTGCAGAGTGCCTCGGGATAGTGCAGATGCCTCCTTACCTGTCCTTGTGGGCTAGTGCGATTAGTAGAGTCAGCAGTACTTCCGTTGGTCGTAGCGGTCTTTTAGGCAAAATTGTACTGAGCCTATGGAATTCTGGAGTGGCTGCAAATAGGAGACATAGCCGGTGGGTACTCTCAGAGACCGAACAAGTGCTCCGGCTTCCTCATTATTTGCTCAGTCAAGGAGTTCCTCCTGGAGGGCGGGCATGCTGGCTGTCACTCACTGCTTTCCTTTGCATCTATAGGCCAGTCCAGTTTGTAAGTCACAGGGAGGGGGCAACAGCAGGAGGTGGGAACAGCGCCAATGTCATCACAGAGCACTGATTGGCTAAAGTGCATAGCCTGGGCTTGTAAGGTGGCAGACTGGCAGCAGCCAATGGAAGAAAGCACTTTGAGGTGCCTTTTGTATCCCAAAAATGTGGATGATTCAAACTTTGGAAGAGATTGTGTTGCTGCAAAGTTTAAGGAATGGCTATTTGGTGAGTGAGGACCGGGTGTTCGAAGGATTCGGCGGTTCCGGCAGTCCCAAAGGTTCAGCGGCGCCACGGTCACGGTCTTGGATTCCAGAACTGTACATCTTCTGAAGTTCTGACTCTGTATATGCTGCAGGCTGTAACATGGCAATTGTACTGTAGAAACCAAAGAAAATGCCAGCTCAGGTAAGGCAGTGCCACGTGGCATTAAAACGCAGTATGGTGTGTGGGTTCTTCTGAGTCAGTGAGTGACTTCAGTTTTACCTGAGGTTGTTTGTGGGGGGAACTAAGCCAGTGGGCTGGCACTGAAAAATGCAGAGACGATATTGTTCTGACTGTGAGGCTGTGGGGGGAAACAGAAACTGTTTTCATTGAAATTGCACTCCCTTGCATTGGCCGCGATTGGCTCCTTAGCTCATCCACGGAGGTTTGTGTGTAATGTTTGTTTGCTAACTGATTTACAGAGCCAGCCTGTGATTAATTTGATTTTGAAAGCAACTTTTTGGGCTTCTTGTTGTTATGTGTGTGTGCTTTACTATTCCTGCTCAGCTCTGGGGGGTCTGTTGCCTGTTGCTTATTGTGGGGCTGGGCTGATTGGCTGGGAGGGTCTTTTTCTTTATTGCCTAAAAAGTAAAATGCTAAGCTCAGGTAAGGCAGTGTCCGATGATCCCCGAGTCATGCTCAGTGGTGGCAGTGGTTAACATCAGTCCTGGTGGTGGTGGTGATCCAGGGGGTGGACAGACTCATGCTCAGTGGTGGCAGTGGTTAACATCAGTCATGGTGGTGGTGGCCCGGGGTCAGACAGACTCATGCCCAGTGGTGGCAGTGGCTAACATCAGTCCCGTGATGGTGGTCCGGGGGAGCGGAGAGACTCATTCTCAGTGGTGGCAGTTGCTAACATCAGTCCTGGTGGTGGTGGTCCAGGGGTCAGACAGACTCATGCTCAGTTTTGGCAGTGGCTAACATCAGTCCCATGGTGGTGGTGGTCCGGGGGGGCAGAGAGACTCATGCTCAGTGGTGGCAGTGGCTAACATCGGTTCCACGGTGGTGGTGGTCCGGGGGTCAGAAGACTCATGCTCCGTGGTGGCAGTGGCTAATATCAGTCCCGGTGTGGTGGTCTTGAAACAATAGCGCCTTTGTGTCCCTTTTCATTATAGAAATGTGAATAAATGTTTAAACTGCACTGATTTTGTCATTATTCATTTTCTGTCAAAAGCACATGGTGACATGAGTGCGGGCTAGTGCAAACCACTGTGGGCTAGTGCAATTTTAGACCGACTTGTCCTGCTGGCTAGTGCAAAAAAAAGTTAAGGTCAACCCCTGAGTGACAAAATTGTATGTTAAAACACAGGATAGACAAAGTTGTTGTTGCTTAGTTTTATTAATGGGAGGGGATATTGAACTTAATCCAGGTCCACCCCCCCCCGCTCAGTTAAAGTGATATACAATAATTTAAGAAGCCTGAAAAATAAATTAGACATGATGTGAGCATGGGTAGCCGCTGAAAACCCCAGTATAATTGCAATGACAGGGACCTGGCTGACACCTAAAATCAAAGAGGATGAAACTGACTTACAAAATTATTATCCTCATCGGCAGGACAGAATTGGTAAAAAAGGGGGTGGTCTGCTCTTACACACCAAGTGGGAGCTAGGCCAAACCAGTATACTTTTTTCAGGAGATGTTGGGATGATGGAGTGTTTACTTGTGCATATTAAAAGACTTAACCTAGTAACAGGTTTAGTCTATTCCCCCCCCAAAAGTTAAGGTTGCTGAATTTGATAAATTGACACATACACTACAACAGTACGCCATGGAGTTTGATTAATTCCTTATTGGTGAATTCAACACAGCATGGAATAAAACCAGAGGAAATGCTACATAGAAACATAGAATCTGATGGCAGATAAGGACCGCTGGGCCCACCTAGTCTGCCCATTTCCCTACCTAATGGATAAGCTGCAGATCCTAGTTAACCAACAGCCTACTTCCTCCTACCCGCCACTAGAATTCCCTTATGTCTGTCCCATGCATTCTTGAATTCCCTCACTGTTTTTGACTCCACGACCTCCTCAGGAAGGCCGTTCCATGCATCCACAACCCTTTCCGTGAAAAAATACTTCCTCACATTACCTCTGAGCCATCCCACCCATTATCTTCAAATTGTGCCCCTTGTTCTTGCACATCTCTTTTTACATAGAAACATAGAATTTGATGGCAGATAAGGACCGCTTGGCCCACCCAGTCTGCCCATTTCCCTACCTACTGGATAAGCTGCAAATCCTAGTTAACTAGCAGCCTACTTCTTCTTACCCCCACCCCCCAGAATTGCCTTATGACTGTCCCATGCATGCTTGAATTCCACCACTGATTTTGACTCCACAACCTCCTCCGGAAGGCCGTTCCATGCATCCACAACCCTGTCTGTGAAAAAATACTTCCTTAAATTACCTCTGAGCCACCCCCCCTCTATCTTTTCTGAAAGTTGCTACCCTCTTGGACTTTGTTGATTCCCTTGAGGTACTTGGAAGTTTCTATCATGTCCCCCCTCTCCCTTCTTTCCTCCAGGGTATACATATTAAGCTCCTTTAGTCTCTGTATGTCTTCTGTTGCAGACCCTGCACCATTTTAGTTGCCCTCCTCTGGACAGCCTCCATCCTGTCTATGTCTTGCAGAGATGGGGTCTCCAGAACTGCACGCAGTACTCCAGATGGGGTCTCACTGACTGTCTGTACCAAGGGATAACAACTTCCTGTTTTCTACTGGTGATACCTCTTCCTAAGCATCACAGTATCCCCAGCCCTCCTTACTGCCTTCTCACATTGCTTGCCCACCTTTAGGTCATCTGATATGACTACCCCCAGGTCCCTTTCCATTTTTGTAGTTGTTAGTATCTAACCACCCATTTTGTACTCTTCCCCTGGGTTTTTGTTTCCCAGGTGCATTACTTTGCACTTCTTTGCATTGAATCTAATATGCCATACATTTTACCATTCCTCCAACCTTGCCAAGTCCCTTCTCATCCTTTCCACCCCACCTTGTGTATCAACCCTGTTGCAGATCTTTGTATCATCTGCAAAGAGACATACCTTTCCTTCCAGTCCCTCCGCAATGTCGCTTATAAAGTCATTAAAGAGGACCAGTCCCAGTACTGAACCCTGCGGTACCCTGCTAGCATCCACTCTTTCTTCAGAGTGGACTCCATTTACTATTACCCTCTGCGTCCTGTTGTCCAGCCAATTTTTTACCCAGGCTACCACCGTAGGACCCACTCCAAGGCTAGCTAACTTGTATATTAGTCTTTTGTGTGGGACTGTGTCAAATACTCTTAGACATAGTTTAACACCATTAGCCCTAACACAAAAAATCACAACGTCTACTAGGAAAATGCATTTAAGTAGCGAGGGGAACATACTAGATTTGATCTTCACCTTTGATGGAATAGAAGCAAAAACTATGGAAGTAAAAGATCCCATATTTGGGGATCACTGTTCAATCTCATGTCTATGTGAAACGACCTTAAAAGGTGGGTTTTCAATAAATAAGGAGTCTGGTAAGATAAAGCATAGAAACTTCAAAGGTTATAATAAAGAAAGATTTTTATGCAAATTAAATAATATTCCCTGGCATAGGTTATTTCTAATCCCTGAACTTGATTGGGCAATAGATTAATTCACCAAACCATTTGTGCAGGCGTGTGATGAAGTAGCTCCCTTTAAAAATAGTATAAATAAAAATATAATAATAATAATTCTTTGTTTATAGTGCACCTTTCAAAACCAAGGTGCATAACAATAAAATAGCTAAAACATATAAAACAAAATATCAACACATTCAATAAATACATACATGTCAGCCAACATCTTCACTGAATGCTTTATTCCACAGGAATGTTTTTAAGGCCTGCTTGAATCCCCTCATGGTCATGCACTCCCTAATCCAATGGGGTAGAGAATTAAAGAGGGTCAGGGCCACGAACATAAATGCCCGGGCTCCCGCAGATTTTAAAGTCACCCTCGGAATCTCTAGCAACCCCTTGCCGGCCGAGTAGAGTGGTCGCTCAGGGTGATAAGGAATCAGGAGCTCTTTCAGGTAGTCAGGACCCAGACCGTGTAGGGCTTTATATGTCAGTAACCCGACTTTGCAGGAGATCTGCCACTGAACCGGCAGCCAGTGCAGTTCCCGCAGCACCGGTGTAATATGGGAAGATCTAGGAGTCCCCATCAACAACCGGGCTGCTGAGTTCTGCACCAGCTGCAAGCAATGGATATCAACCCCCGGTAGCCCAAAGTAAAGCAAGTTGCAGTAATCTAATCTAATCTAAGTAATAAAAACATATGTTCCTTGGACTAAGGAAAGATTAAAACAAGCAATAAGATTTAAAAATAGATTATGGAAAAAGGCCAACAAAACCCTGGATGTCAGAGACTGGGTAAAATATAAAGAAGCTTGTAACAAACTTAAATCCCAGATAAGAATCTCTAAAAAGTGTTATTATAAGTTTAAGGAGGAATAATATACAGACCCTCGACGATACTGGTCCCTAATAAGATCTTTCAAAAAAACAGTGGATAATAGGCTGCCTATACAAATACAAGATGGGGTATTTTACTATCCCCACTGAGTTCAGCGGAAAAACTAAACCAATATTTTACCACACTCCGAGATATAAATATCTCCCAAGGGGGAAGTACAGAGGTTAAACCTGTAGATCTAGGGCTATCAGATTAACTAAAATTTAGATTTAAAGTCATCACCTGCAAAGAGGTAAAAGAAGAGTTGAGGAAATTACATTCAAATAAAGCCCCAGGACTGGACCAAATAGAAAACAGATTTTTAAAAGATTCAGTTGAAGTAATAGCTCCAGTTTTCACTCAACTGTTAAACTACAGTTTAATGGAGAAAAAGTTCCCTACAGCATGGGAAAAAGCAAAACTTGTCCCGATTCATAAAGGGCCACAGAATCCACAAATTGTAGGCCAATAGCATTGCTGCCCACGGTGTCGAAGACTTGGAGAGGCTGGTGCAGAAGCAATTGAGTGGATATCTGGAGGAAAACGCCTTAGTGACCTGCTACCAGTCTGGTTTCTGTAAAGACCACTCCATGGACACAGCACTCACCGACCTTGTGGACAACATAGCCACTCATCTAAATGGGGGCAGGTCGGTGAGCTCTGTGTTCATGGACCTCTCCAAGGCCTTCGACACCGTGGACCATGCTATTCTATTTGATAGAATTCTGGGGATGGGGATGGATGAGGAAATCCTCCCTTGGTTTCGGTCATATCTAACCTCAAGATTACAGCAAGTGCAGGTGGGAAACTCCCTATCTGGACCAGCTTTGGTCAAGAGGGGGGTCCCACAGGGCTCAGTTTTAGGGCCATTATTATTTGTTAGTTATGTAAATGAACTGGCTACTGTAGCAGAATACTCAAAAGTTAGAATGCATGCAGATGATACAGGTTTGTTAGCATATGGGAATACCATCCAGGAAATGGAGTCTTGTCTCCAAAAAGATTTCACCAAATTGGAGAGTTGGCTGTAACTGTCTAAATTTGTACTTACTAGCAAAAAGACGAAATCAATGATTTTCCTTCAAAGTAAAAGAAAAAAACATACATATAAAATCCAAATAAAAACATCTAATGATGAAAATTTGGAACAGGAGGAAACACAAATACTTAGGGGAAAGTTTGGATGAAAATTTAAAATGTTATTTTCACATAAATGAGTCCGTAAACAAAACAAATAAAAAACTGGGTGCATTCCGGTGATCTGGCCATTGTATTGATCAGAAAATGAGACTGGATATAGTAAATCATTAATCTTACCTTGTATCAACTACGGAAGTAATATTTATGGCATGGCTAGTAAAACAAGCCTAGAAATGATACATGTATTATGTAATAATTTGGCTAGATTCATATTCAAATGTGAATATCGCACTCATCATTGTGATATGTTAAATGCTCTACAATGGCTGTCGCTGAAACAAAAAAAAGAACTAAAATGGATAAATCAGATTCATGGGGTGGTACATCAGAACAAACCCAAGTATCTTAATGCTAAATTGAAATTAGCTGAATATAGACATAATCATAATCTTAGGGACAAAAAAAAATAATAAATATGTAAAACCAAAAGTGTGCCATTAGTTTGGAGATATGACATTTGTGGCTAAAGTTATCCAACTGTGGGATCCAATCAATAATGAGCTGAAACAGATACAACACACTAACCAGTTCATGAAGTTTATTAGATACGATTTAGACGTGAAATGTATGTGTAATGATTAAGTTGGTGTAGTTAGTCCTGTATGTTTACATTTTTATTCCTGGGTGCATGTAAGTTGTTATTGGGGGTACATGTTGCTTGTAATTTATTTAAAATTGTAAACCTTTTTAAAAGTTTAATCTGAAACAAGTCCATCTTGAAAATGGGTATTTGACCTAATGATGAGTTTGTTATATCTACCTGTATAAAAATAAAGTTCTACTACTACTACTATTGATAGAATAGAGCCCTGCAGCACCCCGCAGGGCAGGGAGTGAGGGGCCGAGGAATGAATCCCCGACACCACTCTCTGCAGTCTGCCCTCGAGGAATGATCGAAACCAACTGAGGACTGCCCCCCTCAACTCCACAGTAAAATAGTAGGTGCTCGAGCAACACCTCATGGTCTACAGTGTCAAATGCCACTGAGAGATTGAGAACCAAGATGGTACGAGCTCTCCGATCTCTCACCATCAGAAGATCATTCAGTACCCAAGCCAGGGCAGTCTCAGTGCTATGCCTTTTTCTGAAACCTGACTGGAAAGGATCATTGATATTGTGGCTGGATAAATGATCCTTCAGCTGCAGAGTGACAACTTTCTCAATAACTTTACCCACAATGGGTAAGTTCGAGACTGGCCTGTAGTTCGCTGGACAGTCAGGGTTCAGGGAGGGCTTTTCCGGAAGGGACCGCACCACCGCCTCCTTTAAGGGATCAGGGAAGATCCCTCTCTCCAATGACACCCTGACTATTCCATCCAGGACCTGGGCAATGGTCTCAACACAGCCTACAAGAAGCTGAATTGGGCCTGGGTCCAGACTACAGCAAGTTGGCCACAAGATCTGGATGATCCTCACTATATCGCTACTCTAACTAGCCCACAACCTGACTGTCCCTCTTCTCCTCCTCTCCCCTCCCACCTCCCTTTCATTCTGGCTCCAACCACATACCTTGAAGTTCGCAGTTACTTAACTCCCTTCCGCACGCTGGGGTCAAGGGCCTGAGGGCATCCATCCTGCATACTTAAGCAGTATGCACCTTGGCTGACCAGACCTATCACCTGGCTTTTTAACCTCTCAATTCATACGCCTACTGTCCCATCCACCTGAAAACTGCCAGAACCATCCCTATACACAAAAGGGCAATGTCAAACTCATGTCCAACTACCGCCTCTATATCTCTTCTGCCCACTCTTAGTAAGCTGCTTGAAAAATAGTCCACCGCCAGCTTGCTGCTCACCTTGACATGTTTAATCTTCAAACCCCGTGCCAACATGGTTTCCGGCCCGGTCACAGTACCACCTCTGCACTTACACAACTTACAAATGACATCAGAAATAATATGGACCGTGGCCTACTCACTGGGGCCGTCTTTATCGACCTGTCTAAAGCCTTCAACATGGTACACCATCCTCTCATGCTAAAGAAGCTCCAATCCTTTGGAGCATCTGACCAAGCCCTCTCCTGGTTCCATAGCTATCTTGACAATCGGACTCAGGTGGTAGCATTTCACAAGGCCCTTTCCTCCCCCCTAAACATCTCCCGTGGAGTTCCCCAGGGATCCACTCTTGGACCTCTACTCTTCTCCCTCTTCCTAAATAATATTCCCACCATGTCCCAGCATAGCTGCACTCTTATGTACGCAGATGACCTTGTTCTCTACTCTGGGTCAAAATCGGTTGCTGCCGTCAACTCCACCTCACAATGACTTCCATCCTGCAGACCTGGCTCTCTAGCAACCACCAAGTCCTGAGCCTAGAAAACCTGTGCTATGTTATTCGGATCCTCTAAGAAACTGTCTGCCCTGCTAACAGGCTCCGGGTTCAATGCCTTGATGGCTCCCTCATCTCAAACACTGAGTCCTTCAAGTACCTTGGGGTCACTTTGGATCCCACACTTGACCTGTCTCAACATGTCAATATGGTGTGCCGTGCTGTCAATGCTAAAATTGGCGGAGCTTATCACAGGGCGCCACTCCTCACTCCTTCCGCTAGACTTTCTGTTGTGAGGTATTCTCTACCCCAGCTCCAATATGCTCTGCCCCTCCTCTTTGCTGCAAACTCTGCTACACTCCACAAATGGGACACTGTCTACAACAACATCTGTAGATTCGCCTTAACTGCCCCACGTCTTACCCATCATTGTCTCCTTTACGCTGGCTTAAATTGGCTGTCACCTAAGGATATTTGAGCCTACTCCCTGGGCTGCTTTATCGACTCCCTGTCTAGACCTCTCGGCCCTGTCTATCTTGCCAACCTCCTGACTCCTGCTTCACACACCCGTACCCTCAGGTCTTCCTCTGTCCCCATGCTCTCCACTAGACCTTGCATGACAAAAATGGGTGAACAGGCATTTGCCCATTTTGCTCCCAAATTCTGGAACTCACTCCCCCTTATGGTGAAAACTTCAGCCTCCCATCGAGAATTCAAAAACTCACTGTTCACCCCACCTCCTAGCCTCTGGCCAATGCAAATGCTCTTAATTTGCTTTGTCCCACTGCAGGCTGTCGGGTCTGACCCTGAGTACTACACTAATGTTCTCCCATGCAATACGTTTGTCTAGGTGGCTATGAACCTTGATGTCTTTACTGTCCTCAGCTGTCTTATGGTTACCCTAATTGCTTTATTTTACATCCTTATTATGATCTATGCCTAAAATGTACCCTTATGTAACTATTACTGTGCTACCCAATGTATATCTTGTTTTGCTCCTGTACACCTATATTATGTCTGTGCATTTCTGCATATTGTAACCAATGTCCTGTGCTCTCCCCGGGTCGTGCCTGAAAATAGGCAGGTCTGTTGCCTAGCGCACTTACCCAGTTACCAAAAGCTAATAAATAAATTAATAAATAAATATCCATGATTACCGGCCGGCTGAAGGTAGACCAGACAATCTGGGTGTCCATACCACTCAGCTGATCCCCGCAAGGCCCAATTGGGGGGCACTGGCTGATATCTGTCCTGATGGTGGCAACCTTATCAGTGAAATACTGTGCAAACTCATCATATTTCTCTTGTGACAATGCTCTACCAGATTGCAGACAGGCTGGATTGCACAGTCTGTCCACCGTCCGAAAGAGCTGAGCAGGTCGGTTACTCGCTGCAGCAATTTCTCTGGACAGGAACTCTGCCCTCTTTCAGCAAATTGCCGATTGGTAGACCTCATAATGGTCTAACAATCTAAGCTTATCCTCCTCCAGGCAAGTTTTCACCAGTGCCCTCTAACCTTCACCCTAACTTCTTCAATTTCCTCAGGTCCCTGTCGTACTACAGGGCACCAAGGCAAAGAGTTAATGGGCAAACATGCACAGGAGCAATAGAATCTGGGGCCTCCACCACCGCCTTATTATAGGCGAGAACTAGATTCCCTGGATCACTGCATCAATCAGAATTCCTGACAGGTTCAACACCATCATTAGGCCTTCTGAGGTCACACTTCTCAAAGGATGGTATTGTGCCATTTCCTTGGGAGCAAGCCTAATTCAATGGGTCACGAAACTGAATCTCAGGGCATGCTGGTCCGACCATCAGACAGGATCCACTTCCATGTCAGAGATCTCCATCCCCAGGAGGAACACCGAGTCCAGTGAGTGCCCTCCTATGTGGGCTGCGGCGATAACTACCCATGTAAGGCCCAATGACTTCATCAGTTGGAGGAGGTCCTGTTCTAAAGGTGATAGTTTGTCATTGACCCAGGCATTAAAGTTCCCCAGAATCAACCATCTGAGAGACTATAACACCATCTCAATGATGAAGTCCGCCACCTCCTGCAGGAAAAACCTTCCATCACCAGGTGGACGGTATATGAGAAGGATCCTGTAACCTGTACCCGCACCCAAAATGCACTCAAAGGAGTTGGTAGCTCCCACTGGCACCTCCCTAAGGCCCAGTTCTGATCTAAAACAGATAGCGACCCCTCTGATCCCGCGATCCACTCTCGGGTGGTGTATCCCCGAGAACCTGGCCAGAATTGCAGATGCAAAAATGGGCCCCGCATTATCATCCAGCCATGTCTCGGTGATGCAAGCCAGGTCCACAGAAGCTACAAGATCTGCAACTACAGCAGTCTTGTTCTTGATGGATCTGGCATTGCATAACACCGCATGAGAGGGATGAGAATCTGAGGATGACCCCATCACCTGCTTGCAATAGTCAGAGCTCTTGGGTATGGGCACCTGACAGGGAGGACCACTGTCTAGTCCCCATTTCACCCCAGGGCATCTCCTTGGCATAACTGTCCCTATCCATCCACTCCTCTTTCTTCCCCCTCCAGACCTCCAGGACCCCCACCTTCGCCTCCTCACTATTCCCAGAGCTCAACACCTTCCATACACTTCAGGGAGAAGCGGAGGACAGTCAAAGGGGCAGAGGTCCCTGAGTCTAGAGGGGGAGTACTGCATGACTGACTCATCTCTACCCCAACACATACTCAGTCACACAGCTATATCACAATTCCATCTACCTCAATCAGTCAAACACACTCCACACAGTAATCCCAACCCTCAATCCTCGAAAAGATCTCCACTTCCCTCCTTCCCAATTCCCAAATACATGTCCCTGAATCAAAGCAGCAGCAGAGTTCAAATGTAATACAATTGTTTCAATAAAATTTCCAAGTGTAGTAAATGGTCTGCAGAGCTCCTACCTCTGCGAGTTATGTCCTCTGTGTACCACTCTGCCCACTCTCACTTGGCCGAATAGTACCCCACTTTAACTTTTGGTCCTTATTGGTTTTGATAGTCATATATATAAATCCATCAACAGAATAATTCCTTTAAAAGTTCCTTTCCAAGATAAATAAGTCATAAAGAGTGAGAGCAGTACATCACCAAATGCCTCCGTCCATTCCAGTTCATTCCAAAGTATTTTGAGAAGGTCTTCTTTCATTCTCCTTTCACCTCGACTAGCACTGCCACCTTGTTCTCCTTTCTTGGTTCAATGAGGGGCTTTCCTCCCCTCCTAACTGACCCAGTCTCGTGGCCCCCCCAGCCTTTCTTATCAGCAACCCAGGATGGCTCGCCTGTTGGCAAGCCCCCTGCCCTGCCAGAGGATCTGAACACTGTGCCCACCCTGCAGTGAGCACAGTGTCCATCCTCCCATCCAAGCCAGGGATGTCCGTCCTCCAGATCAGCCCTCTCAGGTCAGTCCCCCCCACACCAAGTTGTGGTGTTCCTCCTTGCGGGAGCTCACCAGTGTCTGCTTCTTCTCAAAGCTGTCTGTCTCTGGAGACTGGCCAATTGACTTCCTTTGGCATTCCATCTGAACTCTCACTCCAGATGGATCCTGCTGATCTCTGCCACAAACATTCCCTTAGCTCAGACCACCTTTGATACCTCCTCGCTTGTTCTCCAATACAAATCTTCATAATCCCTCGAAATGGATTCTCAAGTTACTGCTCTCTCCTCCAACCACCCTAGGGAGTCCCATGATGCTCCCTTTAGTGCGACAAGGACAGTTTCAGGTAAAGTAAGTTTTTTTTATAAACGTCTTGCAGAATTGCGGTTACAACTGTAACCTGCAAAGCTACTTGGGCCCCCTAGCACCCTTCAACAGTATGGGCATCCCCGGGGCAAGTCATCACTACCGTTGTGTACACTTGGGCGTTTTAGTTTTCCCCAAAGATGCTCAAACCTATCACTAGCTTACTCACTACAAGACCATAACTACCTAAACTTAATAAAATGCACATAAAACTCCATAATGTTTACTAGAAACATTTACTAAAACATTAAAACTCTCTGCTAAAACACTGCTGCTGATAGCATGCCCAGCACAGCAGCCATCTTATTGACCTTGCCAAGGCCTTTGAGCCTTTGAGAATCAATGTCTACATCAATTTCAACCTCTTTTTATGCATCTGTTTTGGTGGCTGCCACTGGTTTGGTGCACAGAGGGTCCAGGAGCACTATGTAAGCACTGTCCTCTGAATCAGTTTCATTACTTTATTGCAAGGCATCATAGAGTTTTATCTCCTGAACCTTGTGGGAATCATCAATGCCGTCATGCGCTGTTTGGCCATCTTCTGCTCGGCTCACAACCTCTCCATTGCATGGTGAACACAATTGCACAGACTGGCAACCCAGGCTACATTTTTCGCATCATATTGACCAAGTGCACGCATGAGGCCTTCTTCTTCTTTGGATGACTTGCATAGCCCATAGTGGTGTGCTTATGTTGGCCAAGTGCATTGCCCCCACCCGAATTTATTGGACGCTTATGGACATGAGGCCAGCTCTATCTGGTCCTATTCATGCAGTGTATGTAAAGGACCCACCACTACAATGTCAATGCCTCCATCTTAGTCATGGCAACTGGAGACCAACCTACTTTGACTCACATCTCCGTTCAAGGTGACACATAATGCTGCTCCTGTTCTGTGCTGCTATAGTGTTTCCACTAACATGTACCAGTGTTCTAAACTTCCCCAGCAGCAGGCCTTTTAAGTGGAACTTTTCATACTTGCAAGTAAACATGCTGTCAAATAACACAAGCGCCTATTGGGGGGGCATCTTTTAGCCACTTCCCCAGAAACCTTTGACAACTGCATGGTTAATTGCTAACATCTAAGCAAACCCACAGCAAGTCACATACACACTTGTAACCCACCCACCCACACAAACACATACATTGAGGCTCTTACCTTGTCATTCCCCTAGCCCAATCTGGACTGCTGCCACCTTGAATTTTCTCCCTCTGGCAGCCAGGACTCAAACTCTGCTATGTAGGACCAACAGGAGAGCGTCATGGACAGTGATTTTTTTCTTTTGGTGCCATATGTGCCCCCGTACAGTGTAGTTCTGATTATACATCAAAGGCCATTGGCCACCGCTGATGGAGTGAAATTCTGACCTCCACACACACCTCCACTAGATTACTTCGTAAAGGATGGGAGTCCTCCAGAAAAAGAACTGTGGGGACAGAGCCCCTTCTCTACATGACTACCACCATGTTGATGACCCCTGATCCTGACTGCCAGCCACTCAGGGACCTGAACTGTGAAGACAACCTGCAGAGTGCTGTGGGATACTGGAGGACTGATTAGTTCCTTCTCCCTTTGGTGGGCCAATCAACATTTGTGAGTATGCCCTCCAGGACTGCCTGGACTTAACTGACAGTCCAAGGAGCTATTGGGAGCCATTCTCGGTAGAAGAAACAGGGGCTGTGCTGACTCGAGTCAGATCTGTGAGAGATCTCAGTGAGGCAGAACTGCTGTCTAGAGTGAGAGTTCAAGCTGTGCCACCACACACTAAGCATCTGTGAAAGATGAACTGTGAGCTAGCAAAAATCTGAAAGCATGCCAAAATGAATACCAAAGTGCTACACAAAGAGTCAAGTCACAAATGGCCAGTGCACACTGGAACAGGGAAACTTCATGAGCTCTAACAAAAACACAGAGGCAAACCAGTCATCCTGGCAAGTTATAATCATCAATGTCAGGAACCTGGGCAGCAAAATGGAGGATTTAGAGGCACTGACTTCGGAAGCCCATCTGGACTTAATGGCAGTTACAGAAACATGGGTGACCGCACCACAACTAGGCCCTCACTGTTCCAGGGTATTTAGTCCCCAGGAAGGACAGAGATGGGGGCAGAGGAGGAGGGGTGGCCTTAAATGTGAGAGAGGCCATAAGGGACAGAAATAAAGTGAGCATCTTGCTTCCTTTTTTTTCCAGAGAGATTGTCTCGAGGATGATTCTCCCCATCTTCGATTATGGTGATACTGCTTACATTGCTTCACGCAAATCCACCCTAGCCAGACTGGACCCACTATTTTACTCCTTCTACTGCTTTGCCCTTGATTGCCCCCCCCACAGAACCCACCACTGCTCCATTTACTCCTCCCTCTCCTTTCTCTCCCTTGATGCCAGGTGCCTCACTCATTGCGCTACTCTGATCTACAAATTCTGACTTGCTTTTAACTTTCCTTCCTCCTCAAGTACCCCCTTCTATTTTTTACTCCCTTTGCAACTCTAGCCCTCACTCTCTTGCACTCCCCTCTGTAAAATCCTCTGCTAGCCAAGTTGCTTTCTCCTTCCGCGCGTCCCCAAATTATGGGGCTCTCTTCCCATTACCATGCGTACTGCTTCTCCTCCTTCCCACTCACTCAAATCACTCCTTCGTGCATTCACTAATCGCTCTTGCAGTTGTCTCTGATCCTGTGCTGTACTGTTACACCCTACAATTCCCTCCCACGGCCCCTGCTCCTGTCCTAATTAATTTCCAGAAAAACAAGGATAAAAAGTAACACCTCTGTCATACCAAATAACACACTGCAGATAAAAACTCATATCAAGAGCAATTTATTGTGAAACAAATGTAACATACCATGCAACCCATAAAAGGTCACCCATGGAGATGCTGGCGGGCGACTGCATACCCAGCCGATTTCACCTGTTAAATGCCGTGACAGGTGAAACCAGCTGGAGTTTGCAGGTGCCCTGCCAGCATCTCCATGAGGGGTGACCTTTTTATGGGCTGTATGGTATGTTACTTTTGTTTCACAATAAATTGCTCTTGATATGAGTTTTCGTCTGTAGCCTGTTTTTTGACATGACTTTTATTCTTGCTTTTCTTGATCGTCTTTCTGTTAATCACACCTAGCAGAGGGGTGAACTTTCTTGTCTAATTAATTTCCCCTGCCCCCCAGTTTCTCCCATCTTCCCTTTCTGAATGAAGTGCCAACAGTGCTTCCATCTGCACTTTATTACTGTACCTAACAGTGTCTTGTTTACACTCCAATTGAGTTCCAATCTGCACTTCTAACACTTGTTGTTCTTCAGATGCTCATGTTGTTCCTTTTGTTGCTACTTAGTTGTTTAATTTATATTTTTGTTTTGTGTAACTGACTGTTGTAACTTTTTGCTGTACTCTCCTCATTTTCCCCCCTCCTCAAGGACGCATCTGCAAACGAGCTATTTCAGCTCAGTATGTCTTTCCTGGTAAATCTTTTGAAATAAATAAATAAATACACACACACATACTGTACATACATAAGACTGTTGTTATTCTCTTGTTTTCCCATGTTTTAAAACGTGGTTCTCCGAGGAATTTGAGGAATAATGGATTATTTGAAAGAGGTTTTACTACTGTATGCTTTGCCTTCAGCTTCTTAAACGTATGCGTCTTGTGCCAAATATATAGCAGATGGGCTATATCCGGGTTACCTTTGCACTTAGTTTATTACTCAGAGATGTACTGTACAGCAAGTCTGTCAAGCTGTGCTTTTTTTAACCATGCCTTTTCTATTAGTTTGCCCTGATTTGGCAATCAACATTGTGCCAGCCTTTTAAATCTGCCAGTTGAGCAGCCCAGTAGTGGTTTTTAAAATCTGGCACGACTATGCTCCCCTTCTCAGGAGTCTGTGTAACTTATTTATACTTCATTCTTGGCAATTTGTTACCCCATAACCAGGCCGTGGCACACGCCCTTAATAGTTTATGAACATACGAACATACAAATGTGACAGCAGAAACAGACCACCCATTCTATCTAAGTCTGCTTGAGTGTGCAGCCAACACCCCTAGTTTGCAGCTAGTTTGCAGTTTAGAGAAATTGATTGGAATCTGTACTGGTAGAAGTTGAAAAAGGTATAGATATTTAGGCAGTATAGACATTTTGAGCACATTTGCTCTTCTTATCAGGGACAAGGGTAGTGTTACCATTTATGGCACAATTCCTTGGTTTTATTAAAAGTGGAGGATAATTGGCTTCAAAGGTATCCTGGACCTTTTTTCTAATTTGTACCCCCAAGTACTTTCATCTACCTGAGTTTATTGAAAGGGCAGGTCCTGCTTCATTCCTCAGTGTTCACAGGTGCACAATGGAAAACCAGTGTTTTAGTGAGATTCACTTTGTAACCTGCTGCTATTCAAAAGGAAGCAGGTAGTTTAACCAGAGGTTGCAGTGATTTGACTGGGTGAGTAACACATACTAACAAATCATCACCATGGCATACAAGGAAACCTTCACCATGGTAGCTGCTAAGAACACCCCTTTAACCATGTTGCTTGATCTAAGAGCCTGAGCCAGGGGCTCTAATACAATGTCAAACAAAAGAGGGGCGAGGGCAACCCTAACAGGTGACTGCCTAAAAGAAACTGATCTGTAACCCATATATTCATTTGCACTGCCGCTTTTAGGTGTAGGTATATGGCCTGTACCCAGCCTATAAACATAGATCCAAAGCCCATGTGTCTCGTACACTAGAAGTGGTCCCACTCTATCTGATTGAAAGCTTTTTTGGCATCGTGCGAGACCACCACTGGGCAGTCATCTGTGTCTGTTGACCCCGTGCAAGCACCTCTAATAATGTCCTCAGATTTATTGGTGCTCCCTTTCCCTTAACAAACCCTGCCTGATCAAGTAAGCAATAAGACATGATGAGGTGTGCATTAGACAGTTCTAATGCATGGCTAGGGGGATGTAGTGAGGCACGAGGCCAAAGGCCGAGTGCATCCAGTCCCCTAGTCGTGCATTAGAACTGTCCAATGCACATCCCTGGAGTGGCTTATTGCGCTTATAAAATGGGCCTGTGTATTCTAAATGGGGGTTCTAGTTATCGCTGTGCATTAGACACATCTAATGCATGGCTAACAACCAATCAGATTGCTTGAAATCCTTTGCCCATTTTATAACTTTCTCTAACCTCCCTGCCAGAATTGATGCAGAAATTTTTTAAATCGGCATTGATGAGTTAAATAGGCCTGTATGAAGCTACCTTGAAACTGGGCTTATCTGGTTAAGGAAGTGCTTCTATTCTTGTTTGTCAAAAAAGTCAGGCAACCTGCCTTCTTTGAATGCTGTTGTGAGGGTGTCATAATGGGGGCCCAAAATAGATGGGACCAGTTTCTTGTAAAGGACTATCATAGTTCATCTGGGCCTGGAGATTTACCCGATATAAACTGCCCCATTGCTTTAAGCACTTCATGTTTCGTTAGCCCCCCCCCCAAATTCCTTAAATTCCTGCAAGTTGTTTTTGTCAATTGTGACCAGGTTTTCACAAGTTTGGGGGATGCTTGTCCTCTGTGGTCTCTGGATTATCATAGCCCGAGGAATATAGGCAAAGCAATTTTGTTTATATGGTGCCCAATCCCAGTGGCTCTGGGCGCCTTACAGTCAGAACACAAAAAACCAAAAATATAAAACACGAAATTTAAAATTTATAAAATACTGTATAGAGCTGTTTAAAGGCCTCACCAGACCCAAAAGTCAAGGTAAACAAGTGAGTGTGAAGACAAGATTAAATAGGACAAACAAATGGGATCTTCTTACATCTGAGGGAAAGGCGTTCCATAAAATTGGAGCAGCTACACTGAGCTCCTGATCCTTCAAAGACTTACTCAGAGATCCGTGTATTGTGAAGAGATTTGCCTTCACTGACTGATATGGTCAGCCAGAAGTGTATGGAATCAGGAGATCTTTTAGGTAGCCCAGACCCAAACCGAAAAAGGGTCTTGTAAGTTAACAAGCATGTATTGAAACTGAGGCACCACTGCACAGGCTACCGGTTCAGAGCACAACCAGCTTAATATGTTCAAACTGAGGGGTTCGAGCAACCAACCTGACTGCTGCATTCTGGACTGCTTGTAAATGGTGCACCAGCCTCACGGATAACTTTAGGTAAAGAGCATTGCTGTCATGTAGTCTAGATGCAACAAGGACATGCAGCAGGGCCACCAAATCAGCAGATTCAAGAAAGGGCTACAGTTGAGTCAAGTAGTGCACAAATTCCTCATTGATTTCTTTTTGTTTAATTTCTATGCCATCATTTTAACCCTGATGCACCCAATGTGTCTCTGAATTCCTGCCTGTTTCAGTTAGTAAGTCAGCAATTTGCCACATTAATTCCCTGCTTCAACAAATTTTGCTTTTTGATAGCTGAATGCCCATTCAGTTGTTTAGCATTCTGTTTGTTATATTCCAGCCTTAATTTAACTAACTCCATGTATTGTTCCTGATTTCTGGTTTCTCTCAAGCTACTTTCCAAATCAAATATTGTTTCTTCACCGGTCAGGTGGCACTGAGGGTTGAGGCGCTGGACGCCACACCTTGCACCAGGCCGGCGACCAGGGTTCTGGAATGGACTCAGGTCCTCTGGGGTGTCTGCCGGGGAAGGTAAGGACTGAGCATCCGGAGGTCTGCTCTCATTCCTCGGGGAGTGAGGTTTGTGCTGCATGTGTCAGTACAACAAGAGGTGTTCGGCCCACACCCACAGTACTTGGCCGCCTCTGTGGAGGTGGAGATGGCTGCTGCACCCATTGCACGGGCATGGGGGTGGGAGAAAAACTAGAGGAAAAACATACCAGGACCCACTATAGCCCAGATGGGCTGGAGGACGAACCCCTCGGGGAAGGGGGGGTTGTAGCCTCTGCCGGGTCCGCGGAGGTGGTGGAAAATAGTGTTGTGATAAAACAAAATATACATATTTCTTCTAAATTGTCCAGTGTTTCCTTCTTTCCCTCCCTCCCTCTTAATCTTAGTTGATAATACTATAGTCCTTACCCGAATGTATTCCTTAAGAGTCCTAAACTATCCCTAAATCCCCCACTGTGCCCTTGTTAATATTGCAGTACACTGTCACCCCCTGGCTTATTTGTTCTAGAAAAATTCTTCTCCCCGCTAAGTCTTGAAATTCATTTAAAGGCAGTTACACCATGAGGCCACATATTCCACTGTCGATCTGGTATCTGCTAGGAGAGATCATTGGAGGTATTGTGCCTTCCTCTGCACAGTCATCTGCCAACTCTCCACCTGTCCTCATCTAAATGAGGGTCTGTTTGATTAGATCCATACACAGCCTAAGCCACGTTCTGTCATTTGGTGACCACTGACCTGCCTGAGTGGACCATGTCTCCTGTAGGTCAGGTTAAGATGAAGCCTTTTGTAGGTGATGCGCTGAGATAATCTGCTTCTTTTTGATGTATACTGCATGTTAACGGACTTTGGATGTATCATTAAAGGTTTGGTTTTGTTCATCAAAGAACTGAGTCCATGCTTGTTCCTGTGTTGGTGTGCTCCTGTTTGCTGATGTCAGGTTAAGAGTACTACTGCTGATGGACTTGGCTCCTTCCATCCCTTCACATGCCCTGCAGATACATCTCCTACCTTGTTTGGCCTTTTGACTGCCTTCTTTAGGTGTATTGGCACTGCAACAGCTGGTCTCTGGGATTGCTACCCACCAGGATCTCCCTCTGTGTATTTGGAGGAACCCTCCATAAGCTAGCCAGCCATTAGGTGACTTCCCTTGAGGGGGAAATCCCAAGGGGTTCCCACATCCTCCTAGTGGTTCCACTAAACTCTGCTTTGATGGGCAACACTCAAGAAAATTGCCTCAGTTCCCAGGTGCTAAGGATCTGTCTCAAGTACTGGAGGTTACTTCCTGGCAGGGTCCTGAGCAGAACAGTTTTTGATGCCCTCAAACCATCAAGGTGTTTGGGACCTCAGCAATCCCCACAGCCCAAAGGGCACCTTGCACCTTCCTGTCTTGCTACTCTCTCCGTCTGTCATCTTCTGCCAGCTGACACCTCAGGAGTGCCCAATATATCTCCTCTACCAGACTCCACCCCCATCTATATCCTTGGGGATGAAGATAGAGTGTCAGTCCCCATTTGCTCACCTCAGTGTACAGCCACCTCCCCCCTCTGTAAGGAAGTGTTTGTTACAAGTATGAATCATAAGGACTCTAAAAGTCCCTCCACAAAGGAATGGCTAAACAGAGTCTGAATCAATATAGACCCATTTCAGTCCTTCCTGCCCTCTCCAAGGTTCTCAAATAGTGCTTTCACCTCAGTCTTCACAATCTGCCTCTCCCATGCAGTCTGGCTTCAGGAAGGACATTCCGCCATATCTGCATTGCTCAAAGTCGCTAATGATCTCCAAATAGCCACTGATAATGGTCTCCTCACTGAGCCCATCTTCTTGAACCTCTCAAAGACCTTCATCCTGGAGGATCATGCAATACTCTTGCTCAAGCTTAAGACCTAATTCTCAGCCAACCAGCCATCAAATGGTTAGAAAACTACTTGAGTAATCAAACCCAGCTAGTATCTATACAAGGTATTGGTTCAGATCTTGCTGTCTTAAATCTTTGGGTTCCTCGAAGCTCAGTCCTTGACCTTCTTCTGTTCTCCATTTTTATTAATGACCTCCCGAAGCACAGCGGGAGGTGTCTTCTATACCAGGGGTGCACGACATGTGGCCTGGGGGGCCACAAATGGCCCCCACAGCACCTGTCTGTGGCCCCAAGGACCTAGCAGCTTCCACTTGCAGTCTTTATTTTTTGTTTGTTTTTAGTTTCAGTAAGATTTTGATAAATAAACAAATACATAGATAAATGTATGTTTTGATTTTTTTTATGTGTACATTTAATAATGTCTTGCTGGACATTTGTCATCTTGGGCCATTTTACAGTGGCCCTTGGCCCTAAACCTAGATTCAAATCTTCAGTTTGGCCCTCCACAAAAAAAAGTTGTGCACCACTGTTCTACACCATACTCTACTACAGTACAATGAAAATGTGCAAGGTTACTTCAGTATTCCAATCTGATTTCAACACAATCTCTACCTTGTTCGTCAAAACCACCTGATCCTTAACGCAACCAAAACTAAGTCTATGGTGTTTGAATCCCAGAACTTGCTAACTCATTCAGCTAATTCACATGTACTCATAACATCAGATGACAACACTATTGAGCAAGTCCATGTATTCGAATATCAAGAAATCTAGATTGCTGTATTACTTACATACAGTAGGCACATTGATTACTTCTAAACAAGTGTAGCGCTGAAGCTCAACTTTTACTACTGGTCTAAATAATGTCTCAGTGCTCACACGGGAAAGCAGGTGGTCTCCCACTTCCTGTTCCCTTCCATCGACTATGGAGACGACATACAGTGCTGTGAAAACAAAAGCACTCTGCTGCCCCTGAATCATTTGCACAACATGTGGAGCAGGCCCATCCTCTCCTGTGGATTGGGGGCAGCTACACACAGTATATGTGGGACTTTCTATATGGACATTCCCCTTTAACAAGTCTGCTGTGCATGCGGGAACTTTTAACCACATTATAGATAAAAGAATACAAATGATTTGGCATCAGTGTATATAGGGAGGGCCAGCCCAAGCAACAGTACATGTTATTTTTGAGGCTGCACACATCATCAACAAAACATATGTGGTGTATATACTGTATAAGGTAATCCAAAGAAAGAAATTGGAAAGGAATTTTGTTTTATGTAATGTAATGTATGGAGAGAATAACTACAGGATAAACAATTTTCTGACCAGGTTTTACATCCGAAATGAGAGTAAACAGTTTATTTTCTCAGTGTAAATTCATCCACACACTCAACGCATCACTACCCTCCCTTCCCTGAAGCAGTTGCCATATCTCAGTCAGATTCCAATATCATATGGACTAATTGGAAAGCTCTAAATTGCTATCATTCAATAGCTGATGTAAACAGCAGTGCAGCACTCACATATTAAAAAAATAGTTCCACAGATTTTGTTTAAAATCATCATCAGTAAATACACATAAATCAATGAAACAATATCCCAAAACAAACTATCTACATAAATCGAATATGCAACAAGGATTCACACATTTTTCATCCATACTCGTTGAGGTGAAGTCTGAGACATTTCACTCATGGCTACACTACACTCTGCCACTCTTGAGGTCATCCAAGGTCACCACAACTTGTATGGATAAAAAATGGATCCAGTACTGCCTTGTTGCATATCCCATTTATACTGCAAAATGCCTTTCATACAAACTGTATCCTAAAGTGCGTTAAAACCCACGAAGAGGTGGTGGCAGCCATTAGATGCAGAAGGTTATAAAAAGGTCAAGGGGTTCGTTACAGAGAAAGAAAATGAAGTACAGTAAGATATAACAAATTGCTATGGATCACAGGGTCCCACACCATGTAATGATGGTTGTGGAATTCAATCCTATGTCTTCTGGGTCATCAGATTTACAGTTCCGTACTTTTACAACTAGGCTATACTAACTCTCAAGGTAACACAACCCTCTGTGATAATTCTATAAATGTTTTGCTAAGAAGCCAGGTTTTCTGCAGGTTTTTCTACCTTTGCTATAAGGAGGTCAAGAGAATTAGCAAGTTAGGTGTTTAATAGTACAGACTGGATGGATCAGTGGTCTTTGTCTTCTGACGGTGTCTGTGTTGCTATATAAAGTACTGGGGCTGCTACCAAAAATGAGTGGTCTCATGCTAAGCATTAAGGTCATCTGAAGCTTTGCAAGTATGCCTCTCAGTTGTCCTTCATTCAGTGGGTATGCCCCAGTTTTCATCATATATTTTGGGCACTGTCCCATCCTACATACTATATGGAAGGGGCAGTCTTAAAAAAGGGCTGAGGCAGGTGCATTCTCTGCATTTGTGTCCTACCAATTGTGCCAAAACTCAGAAGCCCAATTTTCAAAGGTTCCCAAGTTTTTCTGTATCACTTTCTGTTATTTACGATGACTTACATAATAAAAAAATAAATAAATAAAATTACCCATGCCTCACATTTTGGATGCAATTTTCTGCAAACTGCATCAGAACCTCGGATGCTGTTAGTCTATCTGTTAGGAGGTCTAAGCAGCGAACAAACTTCAAATGCAGTTTTGGGCCAGCCTTCTTTGTATGTTTTGAAATTTTGGACCAGATATTCTGAGTGGGATAAAGATGGACTTCCAATCTGATGAAAAACAGAAAAGAAGTAATATTGATTGTGGAGGACATGCAAATGAGAAATTATAATAACCTGGAAGGAGTACACGTATGAATAAAAGTTTCAGCATTAACAGAAAAAAAGGAAAATCACAGCTGATGTACCCAGTATAAAATGATGTAAGACTGTTCCACAATTGCTTCCATATTGAGCCTTTGCCTGCCAAACAGCAAATCTGGTAAAACTTGTTTCCTCATGCATGCTTTCCAACATGAAGAGCACAACTGGGAGTCAAAGTGTGATTTTTCTACAACTTAGCAACATGACTAGCAACTGAAACAAACAATATTATGGTTTTGTGTTTCATGAAATCCCTCCATGGGATTAATAAGTCTATTGGAATTGTTTTCCTCTCATGGATCCAGTAAATGATTTTATTGTGATATAAAACTGTAGGAAAAAAACAACTCCTAACAAAAGCTGAGGGTCATTTGACTGAAGGTGATTTATGGCTTCAAGGCAGGGGAGAGGCGTTAAGGGCCCTGAGCCTGTTGTATGAGTCAGACTGTGGGGAGGATACTGATTGATTCTTTACAAGCCAGCTTCTGTTCTGTTCATGAAAAGGTTTGAGTACTCTTTTCATGAAGATTAACTATGTCTTAGATTTTGCTCAGAAGTCAACAGCTGGAAATTCTCTCAAACTGGGCAAATTCTGTTTTTAGCCTGACATTCATTAATGATAAGTAAGCAACAGACAACAGGATGGGTCTACAACTATGTGCGAGTGCCTGACAACACTTGGGGAGTGTGGTAATTAAAGCTTAATGCAAACCCTGGAGTGTGTTACTGCACTTATAAAATGGATTTTTAACAAATAAATTATATAAAAAGAAAGCAGAACCTGTAACTATGCAATAAGCAGTATTACCACATAGCCATGTGATAGGTCTCAGCCAATCATAGCTTTCAGTTTTAGCTACCCATATAATAACAAGATGAAGTGCACTGAGCAGCACCACTGCCACCTTATCTGAAAGGTTATATAGTGGTAATTTCATACACTGGAATTGACCTCATAGCGTCCCAGGGTAGCAGCAGATTGAGACAATACACAACATTGCATGATTAAAAACATTTAGTCCAGTGTTTCTCAAATCAGGGCACCGTGGCTGCATGTGGCCATCAGCAAAATTGTGTGTGACCACAGACTTCCTCAGATCCCCAAGTAAAAAAAAAAAAGAATACACAATTTCTTACCGTAAAAAAATAGGGGCTTCATTTCAAGAAAAAATACATCAGGACTAGATTTAATAATGTTGAAACAACATACTATAGCATTTTTAAGTAGAATAAAAATGCTGTCCAGTGCACAGAACCCCAAGTAGCTAGATACATTTTTTATGTTCACACTAGGGTATGTCACTCCATTTATCTGGCTCCTTTGGTACATCAAACAGAACAATTAATAGTGCCATCAGTGTCCTGTGGTCTGCACAGCTGTGCATTCCTGCCAGTGTGAGCAGTACAATGTAAGCACGTGGCAACTGGCACCCACTTCAAAACTTCAAAAGTTCATTGCGTGTTTCTATGAAAACAAAATAAAGAAAACCATGTGCCTTCCATCTGATTAAAAACAAATTACCATTGAAGAAGCGATGTTATGTGTATTTGTTTTTTTTTCCACAATAAAAATGAGTTTAAAAAAAAATTATCAGCCCCCAGACTACTTTGGTACTGAAGCAGCTGTTCTTCATAGCACTGACTTATGCCTGTGACCACATACTCCATATGACCTCCTCTGACTTCCCCTCCCAGTCACTGAACCAGTTCCCCCAGCTGCAAAGGCCACAGTGATCTGCTCCCTGTAAATGTATATCCTTCCCATTTGACTGCTAGATGCATACTGAACTCATGCTTGTGCAAGTAACTCAAGAAATGCCACTTGCAATACCATCCAATCAGATGAAAGTTCCCATGCTTGAGTATCCAATGGGAACAGCAAAGCAACCACAGGTTAGAGACCAGCTCCCATGGACACTGTAATGTGGGGAAACATGTCAATTAGCACTTCATTGAAAGAACACACCAAAAACAAACTGCCCACGGAGCTGGTAAACATCTACTTTCTCATAGAGATTCTCTCTGTTAACACAGAAAGGTGCTAATGTACACTGTATAAACTGCACATGTGAGGTACGTTCATGAGATATGGTATTTGTTTTCATTCATGGTTAGTGACCTCTTCTGACCTCACTTGTGGCTTCGCCACTGGAAAAGGTCAGGAGGTCACTGATCGCTCATGAAGATAAATACCATATCTCATGATCGCACATCACATTTCCCCTACACACTGTGTGAAAGGAAATGTGTTCTATCAAAGAGTTTGGTGTGTATCAAGGGTTCAGGGTGAAAAAATAAGCCATGAGGCCACCAGTGAGTTCTGGTGGCTGCATGCTGAGGCCATTTGAGGCCACCAGGATTTGGGTCTTGAGAACCCCTGATTTAGACAATAAACAACAGGCAGACATTAGGATATAGTTGTCTGTGAGAATAACAGTGTTACAAACTTGGAGCCAGAGTTTTGAAACTTTTGCTCTTGTAATTTGATTTCTCCAGCACATTTTAAAACACTTTTTGAGCAGAAAACTGCCTGCCTGCCTAGAATTTCTAGGGGCACCTCCAGCTTTAGATATTTCAACAACTGTCTTTCTAAATTCTGGGCAGGCAATTTTCAACCCCCCAAACAAAAAATATTTTAAAGCAGCTGTAAATGATAAAAGTGAAACTTTTAACCTACACTTTTTTCTATTTTAGATTGCCCCTTCTCTCCTGACTTGTATGATACCCTGCTTTGCCCCATTTTGAGTCTGCTTTAGTTCTTTTTTCACATTTGAAATACTTAAAGGTGTGCTCCCTTTAGTATGGTTCAAACCAGGTTTTCATCAGTATTCTCAGCTGTTTTTGTAAACCTGTTGTCCCATAAGATCAGAGAGCGGTGTCTGCTGCATGCTAGTTCATTGTAGTCACAAGAGTGTTAATGACAATGTCGGTATCCCGACTGCTTGAATCGTGGCAATTTCAAACTCATTAACCAGGCCTGACTAGCTACCTAATTGTATAGACCTTACACTCCTTCTCTTTATGTATCTACTGTACGTGTTGTTAACGCCATGGAATAAGCATGTGTATTGTTATATGCTGCTTACCTGTGATCTGTTCTGTTTTCTGACGTGGGGCCTTTGTAAATGAGTCTTTGACTCAAAGGTTGTAAATCCGATTTTCAATAAATAAATAAATAAGAGGAGTGATCTCCAACAATGGGTGTTCACACAGCAGAGAATACTGATGAAAACCAGGTCCGAGCTGTATTAAAAGGATTGCGCCTTTTATTATTTCACCTGTGAAAAAAAGTGATAAAGCAGGCTGAAAATGGGGACAGCAGGGTACCACACCAGTCAGGAGATGAGAGGTAATCTAAAAAGAAATAAAAAAGTACGGGGCAAAATTTTCACTGCTATCATGCACTGCTGCTCAGCAAGCAAGCAAACTGCATGTTTGAATATTCTGAAAATCTTGTTTGCGGTGTATTAGAGGTAGGAAGTCACATATTCTGTAAGACTATGATGTAGGCACATGGATCTTTGAGGCAGCACATGTCAAGGTTTATAAAGGGTGTAGTTCTCACTTGTTTTAGGTTCATGGATAGCTTATTACTGGCATGAAGAATCCTAAATGCAGATTTGAGTCTGTCAGCTTGCTTGCTGGTCTTGGGCACTGTGAAACAGACGGACTCCGAGGTACAGAAAGTGTCAGCTCTACACTGGGATAAGAAGGGTCTTAAGGTAGGTTGACAGTGAATTAAAAGTGCTTCTATGCTGGAAGGTTAGCCAGTAAAAGTTCCATCATGCTGACAGGCTCAGCCACTGGAGACTATGCATTGTGATGTCTTATAGCCACACTGAAGTATGAATTTACAGAGTTTATTATATAAAGTTTCTAGTTTTCACGAGACAGGTTTGTTTACTGCCTGATAAATGAGGTCTCTATAGTTTAGTAATGGGAGACAGGACTGCTGGCAGAAGTGCTATGACCCTGCTTTGTTGTATTTAGAAAATGGGCTGAAGATTTCCTGGTCTCTGATTGGTTGATATCCATGCGGGGGTAGGGTACATTAGCTATCAATAAAGGGCAGGAAATAAAAAGTACCAGCCCACTGAGCCCAATGCACCACTGCACAACAGAAATCATTGTGCCCAACTCAAAGTCAAATCACAATCACAGCCATGTGCTTTTTTCCTCGCTTAGCGAGTGCCTCCAAAATACAATCGGTATGATCCTGGCCCCAGTCACCTACCACTGTCACCAGGTCCTAACATTTACTTATTTATTTATTTAAAATGTGATAACTGGGAGAGGCACACTGAGATGAAGCTTGTTTTTAGGTGTGACCTGGGGGAAAGGGAAAGGGGAAATTGTTTAACCAATAAAGGCACACTAAGCTGGAGCTTGTTTCCAGGTGCAACCTGGGAGCACAAGGAAGTTAAGTGACTTGCTCAGGGTCACACAGAATGCAAGTAGGGGCTGTGGGATTCAAACCCCAGTCTCCAGGTTTGCAGCTCAGTGCCCTTAACCACTATGCTATACTGCCTCCTAGGAATGGGGTAGTACTAATACACAGACAGATCATAATATAAGATATAAAACTTTCAAGTAATAAAAACATAAGGTGCTTGAAATATAATGGAGAGAGAGTAGTATGGATTAAAATAATGCATGGGTATGTACACAAAACACTGGTATAAGTAAAAGCTATAAGAAGCAGCAAAGATAAGATGGGAAAGGAGGAGAAATCCTGAGAAAAGGGAGCAAGGCAATTGTAGTATGCAGAACGAAACAGACATGTGGGGATAAGTATAGTGCCTAAAGAGCCAAGGAGGTAGAGGGATAGAGAGAGTCTCACCCAGGCTGTAATGAGTAGGAAGGACACAGGCAAGGAGGAGGGGGCATTGGGATAGAATACATTTTAAACTGTAAAGGAATGGAGCTAGCTGAAGGGAGATAGCAAGAGAGTTCCAGAGGGAGGGGAAGATGGGAGGAGAAGGCTGTCTGCCCCGAACTGGATAGAGGACGAGGGGGGGAGAAAGAAGGTGTGGGAGTCCCTGGAGCATAGTGGGTAGTAGGAGAGGGATGAAGGGGAGAGGAGAGAGGAGATACTGCACACCCTGCACCTGTCCACAGGTACGTAACTATGTGGGCTGGGTATGTGTGAATCACACATATCTGGCCACGCATTAATGCATAGCTCCCAAAATGAATCAAATTGAAAAAATTGAGATCATCCCTCAAGCAGCACCCACAGGCACTTTCATGCTCCACCTTTGCCCGATGCTTGCAAGACTGCATCAAGTTCAAAATTACAGGGGCCTCCAACTGCACAAATGGAACTGGATGTCTGCAACTTCCACCATGGGACAACAGCTGGACTGGGACCCAGGTATCCAGCACTCTAACTCGCTGGACCCAATAAGAAGTGCCACTGTATTCTCCCTGTACCTTATTTTCACGAGATCTCTTGGAATTGCTTCTCCAGCCATGGATGCACTCTGCTGACTTTTCCCATTTCTGGCATTGGATTCACCCAGCTAGTTGGCCCACCTCTTAGACCCTGAAGGAATTCAGTTTTAAGGCCTCCACCACTTCAGCACAACTATTGTCTATGCTCAGCTTCTTACAGTAGGAAATAGGCCCTGGCACACCAGGGGCCTATTGCACAGGCTGAATGTGCCTGTACACACACACACACACACACACAAACTCCTCTTTCTCTACTGCTCTGTAATTCTTGAACTCTCTGGAAATGGCTCCACCCTCTTATATTACCTATAGGCAATGTCTACTGTGGCGCCCAGCCTGAGGGATGAACCAAACGGTCAAGATCTTACATGCACATGGGGTTACATTTAGAAAAGCAGCCATGTAAAAGGGTTACTGGACTCTGGAGGCTCCCTTTAAGTCTGTTACAACAGCACTGTTTTTTGTTTTCTTGTCTATCTACTGTCCCTACCTTTATGTAACCCCCTTGTTACACGGGGTTACTAGAATCCCAGTAAGACCTAGTGGTAGGCAGGGAAGGCAGCTTGTGAAACTCCAGTTAAATGGGTTTCACACTGTCTCACTCTGTTCTCAGTCTCAGCTGAGACTGAGGGATGACATCACCAATAGAACTATCGCAGCCGCATGAGCCACAGTGGAATCTGCAGCAAGGGAGTTGGAATAGAACGTTGTGAGTTTTGAACAGATTCAGTGTGGAGTCAGTGTTGGGAGCTTGCTGAGTAAGCAGCACAGCAGCTCAGTGTAGGCTCTAGGAGCCTTAGCCCTGACAGAGGGCTACTTTTAAGGTAAAAAGGGTGTGTGTCTCCACCAAAAGAGAGACACAGAAGATTATTGAAGTGGTGGAGACTGCTGTTCTCGGGTCTCAGTGCCTCCTCCCCCCGGGGATGGGGGCAGGAAAGGGTTCCCTGCAGATTCCTGGGGCAATCCCCTAGTTCTGCTTGTAAAGGAGAAGCTGCTTATTTGTTCCAGAGTTCTTTTGGGGAACAAGAAGACTTGTGAGCCGCCTGTGGGGCACCTGCAACCGAACGGTGAGTGTCAGCTCTTCCTGAAAGGGCCTATGTTTTTCACCCTGGGACTTGTGTGACAATGTGGGTATTGAACTACTAAGATAGTGGGAGGCCTAGAGTAATAGGCTAAGCAACAAAGTAAAAGTAGGTTCAAGTCCAGAGCTTATTGGGATAAAAATGATAGGTAGAGGAGATGTGACAGACGTCTACCCAGGAATCTACATTTGCAAGTTTTCAGTAAAGGAATTGTTTAGTTTCCAGAGAAATGGCCGGGTATGGGCTGTGGGAGCTGGAGGTGGGAGACCCCCCATCTTTAGTGACCAGGTCCACCCCTCTGGATTTGCTCTGTGGTTCTACTTTACCTCAGGCACTTGGCCAGTGATGAGGGAAGTACCCAGACGTGGGATTGTAAGGAAAATTCTCTGTAGGAGTCGAAGGCTCTAGTGTGGTTTGGAGAGCCACAACAGGATAATTGGTTTATTCCAAAAATGGACCTCGGATCAAGTGGCCGGCGGGGGAGCCGGGCCAATGGGGAAAACCCAAGTAGTGTACAAGTCGGGCTGTGTACCCAAAGCTGCATGCAAGTCCGGGCTGTGTGCCTGGTGGGTTTAGAGCCTGAGGGCTGGAAATAGTGATAAAGTGATCTGTAGTTTCTAATCTGCATTACCAGGAATGTAGCCCCATGGGGGTCTGTCTATGCTTTGTTTGTTCAGCTTGGATGTAAATAAAAGCCACACTGAAGAATCCTATTCCTGGTTCTGGACATTACAGTTATTACTTCCTGTGTTCGGATTTACTTGGGTGCCCCTGTTCAGAGTAGCCAAACCTAGGTCCCCTGTGCCCAGTAACCTCATCCTCCCTGAACCCAGTCCCCACCAGGTACTGCTGTCAGCTTTAACAGCATGCCACCTGTCGTTTTGCTAAAAAGGCAGGGGTGAGGGGTTACATTTATTTCCCCATCAATGGGTAGGCCACCTGTCTGATGTCCTTACTGTCTCTTTTCTTTGACTTCCCCTTCTCAAGCCTCCATGAGCCCCGAAAAACCCTTGTCTTAATTCTCCACTTAAAATGCTTTCACGACAGTTGTGCACACCCGCCTACATGAACGCTTGCACAAAGAACTTCTCGACTGTGCGAACGCTGTGTTAGCGAGTCCGCGGCTGCTGCAATATAAAAGAGTATTCCTGAAAAAGATAAACAGGTTGTTCTGACTTCTAGTCACCTCTGTCCTGTTTAGCTGCTCCTGCATGTCAAGTAAATGTTGAGCCGCCTGTCAGTTTTTGTATGGCGAGGTGCAGTTAAACCGGGCAGTTTAAAAAGAAATGGAAAGCTCTGCAGTATGCTGGTCTACGATGTGGGTGTTTGCCTAGGAAATATTTATAAAAACAAAAGTCTCATTCGTATAGAATTAGAAAGGTGTTCTTTGCATGTATGCAGTGGGTGTTTTGTAGCCGAACTGTTTAGCGTTGCAACTTTGCACAAAACCCCACTCTATTCTACTTTGGCTAGAATAAGAGTGCAAGTATGATTTCTCCTGATAGGAGCAACTGATACAATGATACTGCTCCTTTATTTTGATGCACTAAGTTTTTTTTTTTTAAGTTAAGCCATATAAACGGCTTACCTGTAGAATGGCTGCTGCACCTTGTCGCACTTTCCTCTCACTCTCAAGACTCCTTCAGCCTCTGCCTCATTCCCTATAAAGCCGTCGGGCCAAACCATTGTTATCTTTATAGCGGAGGACTTGAGGGAGGAGTCTATGAGCTGTGGAAATTGGCACAGACTGCAGTAATTACTGTACATAGGGCCTTAAACCTGATTTAGCGTTCTTAGTTAGGTTTTATCAGCACATTAAATATATATGGATATGGGTAAACAGAATAAGATAGGTAAAATGAAGAGTTTGGTGTCAAAATATGAAAAAGGGAAGGGTCTTCCCTCATCAACTGATTCCTTAGCACTGTAAATGAAGGTCTAATGCTGATACTAGTTAGTTCGCTGTAGGGCTCAGCCGAGAGCTGACCTTATCAAGACCCTTGTACTTTCTAGTGGTTTCTGTTGGATGTTTAATTATGTTTACCATGGATAATTATCCTCTTTTTATTTCTTTGTTGCAACAGTTTGCTTTTTTTTTCACAATATTTTGTTAAGTTTGCTGAATAAAGCTGATTTAATTTTGTTCTGAAACTCTTACAAGTCATGCTAAAAGATACAGTTCTCAGTACATTGTTCTATTGACTACAGTATTCAATTCAAAATTATTTCACCATGAAGAGGCTCCACTGAGCAAGCTCATTTTCAAGGAGATCCAGGATAATAGTACGGTATGAATAGCATAAAATAATTGTGTTTTGTGAGAATGGGCTATAGTTCTTCTTTTTCATACACAGCAGTACTTGGCAACAAGGTGGGCCTGAATCACGACATGACCAAGCATTTGTCAATGCCAAATGTTTCCTAGTATGGTTTGTGTAACAGGGGTGTATTGTGTTAATTGAACTTCTGGTGGTAGGAAAAGCCTGCCTGAAGTTTGTTTTGACAAGCTGTCATAATTTGGACAGCATTTGAATACAGAAGCTCGGGTAATAAGAAGGCTATGTTGAAAATGTGGGGTGCATTGCTGGCCCGGTGGCACTGAGGGTTGAGACACTGGACACCACACCTCACGTCACACCAGTGACCTGTGTTTGGGAGTGAGTGCAGCCTGCAGGGGGTTGGCAGGGGAGGAAAAGGATCAAGTGTTCCAGGGACAGCTCTCTTTCTCTGGTGAAGGGGAGGGGCAACCAGTTGTCGGTGCATGCCTGGCCTGTAGCAGTGGCTGGGGGCTGGCACACTGACACTGCAGACATTGGGTCAGAGGTGGAGCAGATATCTGACAGGGTGTGTGCATGGGAAAGTGCGCGGCACTGTCGCTGGCATCCTTGCATGCGCCACCCCTGAAGGGGAGAAACCAGGAGGAAAAAAGCTCACAGCGGATGATGGAGGGAACTTGCAGGTCCCGCCCCTGAATAGCCACGGTGCTGACCCCTGTACTGGATCTGGTCTCGGTGGGGGTGGGCCCCCCAGACTTGGTGAGAGTGGCTGCTGACCCTGCAGAGGGGGTAAGCCCTGGGGGTAGCTGGTCAGCGTCGGCTGGTGGACATCGGGGATGTGGCTGGGGCCCCCTCCAGGTAGAGAGGGCCATTGAGCAGGGGTATAAATAAAAGAAAAATGTGGGGTGCAGATATTCGCAGTTATGAGCATGTGCACTGAAATTGCAAGGAATGGCCATAACTTTGTCATTTTTTTCATATTTTGACCCCACATGTTGAACATAGTCTGATTATCACCCCACCTCATGAACCCTGTAGGTGAAAATTTTCAGATTTGTGGGAAAATGGCATTCCACACCACAGGTGCAAAAACACATTATGGGCAGGATGTGAAACATGACAACTATACTGTTCATGAGGTGGGGCGATAAAATTGCCATACTGAAAATCTGGAGTGAAAATATTGAAAATGACCAAAGTTACACGTGTGTGTAGAACATTTTGAATGACTGGGTGTAACTGCCATTTTTTGGAATTGCTTCACCAAATTTCAACATGGCCTTTTTGGGACACCACCTCATGAAAAGTACCACTGTAATTTCATTCACTCACCCGGAAAGGTGATTTCACACAGCGACCATGCCATTCTGTGCCACAGGTGCGAAAACACATTTTGGGCAGTATGTGAAAAAGTAACAGCTGTACTGTTCATGACAAGGTGTGAAAAAATGGCAATGTTGAAAATCTGGAGTGAAAATATTAAAAACTGGCAAAGTTATCAGCGTCATCGGAACTGCACAATGCACGCTCATAACACAGTCATTTTGGGGATTCTTTTTCACCAAATTTTCAACATGGGCATTTTGGGACCTCTGCTCATGAACACTGGCACTGTCATTTCATTAATCGGTCCCGAAAGGTGATTCCACACAGCGATTGTGAAATCACCTTTCTGGACCAAGTAACAAAATGACAGTGACAGTGTTCATGAGGCGGGATCCCAAGAACCTCATTTTGAAAATTTGTGGTCAAAATTCCTAAAAATGGCTGCGATATCAACATAAATTGAAACCCCCCATTGACAGCCATTATACAGCGCTTACCTTGATTCCTCAGTTCACAGTTCAGTTTTGAAGAGTGCAGACGTATCCCGGTCCTCAGAAGATTGCAGCTGCTGACCTCGGAGGGTAAATATGGGATAAGGGGAGGTAGGTATGCAGAGGGAGGGTTGGGATGGGGAGAGGAGGGGTACGAGTGGAGTTTAGATAATGCCAACACGAGGATTGGGCACCCCGATGTCATCACGAGTAATGGTAGGAGCAGGGCGGACAGCACGCAGTGGGGGGAGTAGGAGGGATAATTTGGATGCTGGGGGAACAGAGGGTGCAGAGTGGGCAGAACGCAGTGGGAGAGAGTGGGAGGGCTTAGTTGAATGCTGGCTGGGGGAACAGAAGGTGCAGGCAGCATGCAGTGGGAGGGAGCGAGAGGGTTTTATAAGATCACTACCGGTCTGGTGGGGGAACAGAGGGTATGGGGTGGACAGCATGCAGTGGGAGGGTTTCATTGCATGATGCCGAATGCAGGGACAGGGAATGGAGGGAGCGGGGCGGACATCATTATGTAAATGAAAGGAATGAAGCACTCTCATTGGAGCGCTTCATTCCTTTCAAGTGCAGCCACTTCCCCGCTGTGAAAGTCCAACCACCGTCACTCTCTGCTTGTGTGGTCATTGGTCTGTTAGGGTTGAGTCCACTGTGGAGTGCTCTGCATTGGACTCGTCCCTAACACACCTCTCAAATGTTGTTCTACCACAAGATGTTTCTTGTGCAAGCACAAGGAAACATAAAAATGTAGTAGTAGTAGTAGTAGTAATAGTACTAGTAGTGGCAACATCTGGCAAGGAGTCAGACCTGAACATTAATGCAGTTAGGGAGTAATTCTCAGGTGATCAAGGCCTGTAGCAGCCTCTTTTGTTATCAAATTCCAATAGGCAGGCCTGATGACTACTGGGCATGTTTTGTGCAAATACTATTTCTTTGAACATTCTGACTTTCAGGACTATGTCTGGGAGGGTCCGTTTTGAAGATGTGAAGCTGGCCCTTATCAGAAACTTTTACAGCTGTTTACCATATATAAAAAAAAGTGACTAGTAAACGATGGCTGACCCCACTGTCAGTGTGCAGCTATGATCCAGCAGTAAACTGGTTATCTCACTCCTCCTGGCTATATCCCAAATATACATTTTTGAAGGCTATTGTTGTAATCACATTCCTGATGTCTATGTGCTGTACCTAGTCATTTTAGCAGTTGTGTACATGCTGTGTTTTTATATTCTGTGTTGCCCCCCTGCTCTCTTACCTGACTGTATTCTACCAGTATTTCCTTCCACGATGTAATAGACTGCCTGTATCTAATTCTCCGGCTGTACTTCTGTACAAAATGTGCTTTGTACTCATGAATCACTGATGTATTAATACTCTGAGATGACCCCTGCTCCCAAGCATTTTTCTGATGTATTATGCTCTGTGTTGACTCCCTTGCTCACCACCCCCCAGGACGCGTCTGGAATCGAACGGTAGTCTGCTCAGTATGCCTTCCTGGTAAAACTTAAAAAAAAAAGGGCAGGGGAATTTCCCTTGTGCCCTGGTCAAATTTCCCCCCATTCACTAAAAATACCACCAACAGCTTAATCTGGTTCAAGGTCAGTTGGCATTCATCTGTATCCCACTCCCCGGGTCGTGCCTGAAAATAGGCAGGATTTGTCTAGTGCACCTACCTGGTCAACAAAAAACTAAAAATAAATATATGCACTGACACCTCTTTGTGACTGTTTGATCCCACTATGATTTAATACCATCATAACTGTCAGGACTGCCAGAAGGGTTGGTCTGTGCTGTTTTAGTAAATGCTGAAACTGCAAGTGCTGTTTTACCTAGGTTCCTCTTTATTTCCATCATTCTATTAAAGACAGGCACCCTGCTGCGTCCAGTGAGGGAGTAAAGGTTCACCAAGGAGCTGCAACTGGGAAATAAGTACAGACATTACATGGGGTCCTCTGACACACACAGCCTCCAACCCTTCACTATGAAATCAAAGGAGAACCTTTTTACCACAACATCCTAGTCCCATGAACCAACCTTGTTACTTGTGTAACCCCTAGATGGCGCTATCCCAGGGGCTACTACCCCTGCCTGATTTGCCACTAACAGGTTGAGGGGCCTGGATCCAATGGCGGGTGCCTCCACCCAGAGGTCAGGGTTTGCAATAGTTAAACTAACTTGGTCACAGCCCTCTGGGACACTGCAACCCCTTTCTTCTCACTAGTGGCCCACACAATATATCAGAATTACCTTCACAGTATACACTTACCCCCAGGTCTGGTTCCGGCACTGGGACCTCCTGTGAAATGAGATACAGTGCAACAATCACAGTACAGTACTTTAACATAGACAAATACCTCAGGCAGTATAACTTTGCTGAAACAAGCAGCTCTGATTTATTTAGGGGGATATAACAAGGACAGGGGGAAATCAGGTTAATTAGCTTATCACTCTAATAATCTACCTATGGCTCTGTGCACAGGCCTATCCCTATCAGTTACTGTCCCTGGGTACCCAAGCCCTAGTGGCTAGTCCAAACCGTGGCAGCTGGTAGGGGCCTTCTACACAGAGAAAAGGAGAATTAAACAGTCAGCAGTACAGTAATTCCATTTGGATTTAATGTGGCAATTCAACAGGAGCGACCCTGAATTAGTACTCACGACCTCCAAATAAGATAGGGTCCTTCAATGTCAGCAGGGCTCACTTGAGGTACACAAACCTCTTCACACATCCATATAAAAGAAAGCACTATACCAGGCAGGCTGCATCTGTATCCCGATCGCAATTACTGCACAATACCCAGGAGAACACACAGCAGATTCAGTTCCTGACAGACCGAGTGTAATTTTCAGCAATTCCTCCAGTCTTCTACAGGGTGAGCCTGGTTTCTACTCTTCAGAGATCCTTTGATTCTTTTCACAGGATGGATTCAGTCCTAACAAGCTGCAGACCGAACTCTGGGCCTTACACACGTTTTTGACTAAAACTGCACACTGAAAAGTACAGGGCTCCTTCCTTCTTCACTGCCAAAGCTCAACTGAACTCCAACCGACAAAAAGGGCACTTCCTTTGAGTTCCTCCCAGTTCTTGACTGGATTGGCTGTCACTCACAATAGACTGCTGCTGTTGGTCCAAAAGGCACTGAAGTCTAAACTACATCTCCCAGAGTCACTGCCCATACAATCCTCTTGTGGCTGGCTCAGATTATGAGTCAAGTTCTGATTCGTCCAAGGCACCATTTTAGAGCTAGCTACCCCACACTGATTGGTCCAGTTCAGCAGTTCAAAACTAGAATGGGGAACTAGCAGACACAGTTCTGACTGCAAAGAAAGCAGGTTAGACAAACTGTAATTTCATTATTACTCTAAATAATTTCTGGTAAACAGTTACATCTTTCAGATAGGTTCCCTTTGCACTCCTAGTGACTGCAAAAATTAAGTGAATTGGCAGCAGCTCGAGTGGTACTCAGAGAAGCACACAGTCCCCCCATACAAACTAATTATGTCTGCAAGCAGACAGCTCTTAAAGAGACAGTACCAGAGGCTCTAAAAACACTCACTGATAAATGGCTTAAATGCCAAACACCATTCAGGCTTGGAGCATTCAAGCAAGCTCCTGGAAGTCTTTTGGGAACCCCCATTTGCAGGGGGGTTACACCCTTCCTGGCCTGGGAAAGCTTGACGTCCGCGTCAAGCAAGTACCCCCATAAGTTTCAACTGCAACCATATACATTTGCATTAGGCTCGCACATGTAATCATCAGTCAATATATCATTTTACCAAGAACACATTTCTGAAACATTGCAGTACGTCCTCTTTACACAGTATTACATACACATTGTACCATAACTCAAGTTATTACCTCTTGTACATGAAACCTGAAGAGGGGCCTCCCTATCAGTTACCTTGGGGCTGGATGGGGCAAGGGCACCATATAGAAGGCAACACAAGTAACTTGGAGTTAGCACTGATGCTCAGTTTGGGCAGTGAGCTCGGGGACACATACACTCCTTTATGGACAACATTGAGAGGCAAGTCCACAGGCCCCAAGTGAATCATAACTGAGGTGCACCACAGGCTTTACAGCTCGACCAGTCTTTCTAGGGGAACTGTTATAGTCTCTGCACTCTGAGCCTCATTTTCAGCATTGTCCTCACTTGTCAGGGAGTCTCCATGGGGGTAGAGAGGCTGAGAACTTGGGGCACTTTCAGCTCCAGGAGTTACAGTTTCTGAGTCCACAACATTTGGCTCGCATGGAGGCTTTCGGACACTGGCAGTGGACTGTCAGGGCACTCAAAATACTCTTCTTGTTGGTGTATCTAGTCTGCCCAGTCTATCATTTTCCTCCTGAAAGCTCAAACAGTTCAACCATGCACAATGATTCCATTTCATCTGATCTGATGCTTTGCACTTCACTTTCTGGAGCATTGGCTCCAGGGATGAAGCTGAGGGCTTAGACAGTCAGAAGGCCCAGCTTTGTCTCCAGTATTGACTAGGGGATTGCCCCGAAACAATTGACTCAGTTCGTAAGAAGGATAGTATTCAAAGTCACTCTCACTTTCTTCCGATATGGACTGACAGTCATGCTCAACTGGGACTTGTGGAGGGGAACACTTTAACTTTGCTTCTGTAGGTGCAGACTTTCTTGATCTTTTCTTAGCAGCAGCTCTAGTCACTGGTCCAGAGGGGGCATCTTCTAGGGGCTCAGACTCAATTAAGATTTGTCCAATGGGCAGTAAATGATTTCTATGTATTGTTTTACATCTTTTGAATTATTCTCAGGCCTTACTTTGTACACTGGCAGATCATCTAGTTTGCCCACTACAATATGAGGGAGATGGTGCCATCGGTCAACAATCTTGTGCTTGCCATGCAGTCCCAGATTTCTTAGCAATACCGATCTCCTCCTGGAGTTCCTGCTTTCACCTTTTTATCAGGCCTTTCTTTGTTGGCCAGATTTCTTTTTGGCAGCCATGGTTTGAGCCAGTTAGTACGCATGAGTTAGCTGGGCCTTTAACTTTTGCACATACTGTAAATAGTTGTCAGCTTGAACCCCATCAGGAGAGACCCCAAACACACATCTACTGGTAGTCGAGCTTCTCTTCCAAACATCGAAGTAGGGAGAATCCAGTGGCATCACTTTTGGTGCAGTTATAAGCATGTACCAGGGTGCTAATTTGTTGGCTCCATCTAGGCTTGTCCTTTGGGTGCAGGGTGCCTAGCATATCTAGCAAAGTGCGGTTGAAACGTTCAGGCTGTGGGTCCCCTGGGGGTGGTAAGGAGTGGTTCTGGACTTTCGCACTCCCCACAGAAAGCATCTCTTTTGATCAGGCGACTCTCAAAGTCTCTCCCTTGATCAGAATGGATTCTTTGTGGAGCCCATAGTGAACTAAAAAGTTTTCTACAAGTACTTTGGCCACAGTGGATGCTTTCTGGTCTTTCGTAGGAAAGCTTGGGCATATCTCTGAAATGGTCAGTGACCACCAGCACATTACTGATATTTCTTTGATCTGACTCCAAACTCAGAAAATCAATACAGACAGCTCCATGGGTGCACTGGTGGTGATGTTAACAAGGGGGCAGCCCTCTGGGGGCAAAGACTTTCCTCTATGTAGCGACTACAAGTTGAATGTGTTGCTCACATCAGCCCCATCTTAGGCCAATAGAATCTGGATCTCACCAAGTCCAAGTGTTCTGTCTATACCAAGGTACCCCATGTGGTTGTGCAAGGACCTCAGTACTGAGTCTCGAAGGCAGTGGGCAGCACTAGTTGTTGTTTGTCTACTTGTCCCCTCTGTCTACTGTTTCTCTGTATAACAGTTTATTGATCAGTTTCAACTTAGGACCTTCTTTGTATAACAGTGCAGTTCTCAAATCAGTGGAGGCGTAATTTGGACACATCTTTTCCTGCATAGAGGCTTCCTAAGCTGCTTTGATCATGGGATCGCGATTGAGCCGCGAATACTGTCATTGTCCAGCTGAGGCAGTGCACCAATGTCTATTGCAGAAAAGTGGCAATAAGCGCAGGTATGCAATTCTCAGGGTCCCAAGCAATCCACCATACCAGTCCACTCGTCCGTGGACATTGTTCCTCCCTGTCAAACTTCGGCAGAGTGCCGAATGTCAGGTTCTGTAATCGGACCCAATCATTCTGGGAACAGGCCTCGGGAGAGCATCAGCATCTATGTGGTTCAGACCTGCTCGGTATTCGAGAGCATAGTCATATGTAGATACAGAAAGCCACCTATGGCCAGTGGCATCCAACTTAGCTGAGGTCTGCACATAGGTCAAGGGATTATTGTCAGTTTTACTAGTATTTTAGCCCCATACAAGTACTCATGGGATTGGTCAACAATAGCCCACTTCAAAGCTAGGAACTCTACTTATGTACAGGATAGTTCTTTTCGGATGGGGTCAGGCTTCTACTGGCAAAGGCCACTGGTCTCAAGCCATTCTCGTGCTCTTAGTACAACACAGCCCCAACCCTTGCAAGCTAGCATCAGTGTGCAGGACGAAGGTTTTCTTGGATCGGCATAGGCCAGCACTGGAGCATGGGTAAGTTGATATATGATCTCATGAAAAGCAGTCTCACAATCAGGAGTCCAGCGGGCCCCAAATACTTCACTCGGATGAAAATACACTCTTTCAGTCTTGAGGGCGCTGACTTTGGTATTTTTGTGGGTTGGGGGATACCCTTGAGTAAGTTAAGTAAAGGCGGATCACTCTTGAATAGTCCTTGATGAGCGCCGATAATAACCACAGAATCCAAGGAATCTTTGCAGTTCTTTTAGATTTTTTAGGCTGTGGCCAGGTGATCAAGGCCTCAACTTTACTTGGGTCTTCTATTCCCTCGGTGGATACTATGTGTCCCACATACTTTACTGATGTTGAAAATTGACACTTATCAATGGACAGTTTAAAGCCAAAAGTCCTCCAGTCGGTCCAATACCTTAAATAATCTGCTCTCATGTTCCTCCAGTGAGCTGCCAAACACAATAACATCATCTAGGTATACCAGGCACTCTAGTAAGTTCATGCTCCCCACTGCACGCTCCATCAATCGTTGAAAAGTGGCTGGGGCACCTGAAATCCTTGAGGCATCCTCATGAATTCATAGAAGCCAAGCGGACAGATAAAGGCCGTCTTCTCACGGTCCTCTGGGGCCATCGGGATCTGGTAGTACCCTACGGAGATCCAGCACAGAAAACCACTTGCTCCCGTTGAGCAGTCAAAGCATCCTGAATGCGGGGCATTGTGTACTGATCAGGGATAGTCCGCCGGTTTAAGGTGCGATAATCCACACACATCCTTACTGTTCCATTCTTTTCCTCACTACCACAATGGGGGAAGCATAAGGGCTTCTGGTTCTTGTATTACACCAGCAGCTAACATCTCTTGCAGATGCCGTCTCACATCATCTATGTCAGCAGGTGCCAGGCGCGAGACCTCTCACCGAAATGGTCTTTCGTCATGCAGCGGATATTGTGCTCAGCTCCGCACGCATCCTACATCCCATTCCTTTAAAGAAAACACCTGGTCTCTCTGGGCAAGCTTCTCACTGATCCTCACTTTCCATTCAGCTGGCAGCGGGGGCGAAATCAAACAAGTCAGGCGTTACTCTGTCATTCTTCCTTGAACTCTTGCTGCTGGGTAGCACTGCAGTGTCTGCACAATGCATTAGCCAGGATGCAACCTCTGTTTACTCGAATGTCTCTTTCAGACACATTATGAACTTGGACCATTACCCTTCTGGCATAAGCATGGGCTCTAGCGGGCAAAATACTAGGCTTGACCAGCAGTCCCTCTGGCAATTTTCCATCGCCTGTGCATCCAACATTAATATTTTATTCTTAACATCCTTTCTGATACGGACCTCTCCCTGTAAGGTACACTGGGCATTTGAGCCAGGATCAGAGACTCAGGATCCTTCTTCCATACAATTCCGACCGGTTCCTCTGGTTCTGTTTTCCAGCATCTCTCTGTGCCTCATAGGCCTTCTTAATTAAGCAGAACTCTTAAAGCTCTACTAGTCTTTGACCCCTGTTTCCATAACACAACTGTGCCAGCCTTCCGAACATATGAGCATTTGTTCAATCAACAAAGGGACACCATCATACAGTCCAGTGGGGGACACACTAAGGCTAGGGTCTCTACTTGTTCGACCACTCCAGCCACGGAGGTGGGGAAAGACAGCCAAATGGATATACCGGAATAGGGGTAGGCCTTCTCCACTTAACCCCCATACATGCAGTCCTTCTAATGGTTGTAGAGTACTTCTGACAAATGCTTCTGATACCAATCCTGGAACATAATTGTCACTTGGGAGCCACTGTCTAATACAGCTCTTGTAGACACTCCATTCACCTTTACAGTGGTCTCCATGGAGGACCCACTATTCTGGACCAGTCTGGAGGCGTAGTGGGGCCTGGGCAACTGACCTTGCCACAAAGGGCGTGAATTAGCATTTTGAGTGCCTCATGGGATCATGTCGTGCACCTCTTAACCACTGATTCTTCTTCAGGCTCTCCTTGTAGCCTATATGCAACTTTGTCAGTGTCTTTTGGGGACTGGCATTCCCTTTTCATGTGCCCATCTTTCCCACAATTATAGCAAACATTTCTGGAGTTTGAGCTGGCGGGCGCCACACTGGGAGCCAGGGCGGGGTATTACTAACTTGGAAACCTGGGTGCCATCTCTGTCTCTGGCGTGATAAGCATTTGGAACATCTCGTCAGTTTCTGCACTTCCATGGTCAAGGAATTGAGTTTGGAGCTGTTATCAGCAGGAGATACATGGGTGGGTACCCCCACCCCATAGATACTGAGTCGGATATAGGTCAGGGCCGTACTTGCAGGCGTGGCCTTCATAAAGGGACTGTTTTGAAATTCCCGGATCTCTCTCAACAGTTATTTCCATTGTGGCATATCTTTTTCCTTGTCAGAGCACTCATTGACTGTCAACCTCTGCCCCTGAACTTCACTTGATGGGTCACCCTCAGTCACTCGGGTCGTAGCCACAGCTGTTGGTGCAGGTACCTCCCGAGTGCGCCTTTTCTCAACTCCTCGATTTCTCTCACTAACTCATCATGGGAGGTGGGGATTCAGTGAGTTGCCAGGCGTAACTGGAAGCAGCAGTTCTGAGAAGGGGCAGACTTAAGGATTCTGTCCAGTCTGGTTCGGTCTAGTTCAATCGCTGGCAAACTACCCTTTCTGAGGCATTCTTGCAACAATTTTTCCAGCCGAGACATACACAGACAACAACTCCCCTTGGTACTGTTGTGCATTTCTTACTCTCCACCATAGGTCCTCATCAGAATCTGGGCTCCCATACACATTCTCAAGGCCTCAAGATAGGCCTGTGCAGTCGCTTCAGGGTTACTGGCCCGTTCATACGGATGGTAGCCAGGGCAGGACCTCGGGAGGCTCTCACTAACCCTCTTTGGCTTTTTAGCCTTCCGAGCATTGCCATTCTGGCACTTGGGGGCAACATAGTCTATCCAGGTCTCCCGGTCATCCTCCTTGGGGAAGTGGGAGGAGTGCCAGAGAAGATCCTCAACCTTGGTAAGAGTCGTGACTAATGGCAGGTGCAGAAATGAGGTCTGCATTGGTTCCAGCCACCATTACGGGCACTGGAGCAGGAGAGGGTGTTGGGGAGGAACACCCCAGGTGGCAAGAATAGTTTCTTCAAGTCCTCCACAGTTTTCCCTCTCCCAGCAACCATTCAGCAAATTTCTCCTCAAAGTTTCAGATAGTGGTGGGGCTGATTCCCCGGGTCTTTACTGTCCTTAGTTATCACTCTCCAAGCAGTGAGGGCTCCCTCTGGGGGTAATGGTCTAAGTGGCACTTTGGAGCTATCTATAGGATCCTTAAACTCTACTAGGGCCAGGAAAGTGTGGGTGAGCAGATTAGCATGGAGCACCCACCACCACAGGGTTTGTAAACCTTCCACTGGAAAGTACTCCCTGCACAGTGTCCGTATTGATACGGGGATGTCCAGGATAAGCATAGCATTTTGGGGTCGATCTCCTCCCCAGTACACCACTCCACCAGCTGCACAGCCACTTTGTCGGGTACCCATTTTTCTCTTAACAGTGGTTCTGTAAATATGGCCACCAGAGGACACACAATCCCAGCGGTGAGCCTCCAAGATGTAACCCCTAGATAGCGCTATCCCAGGGCTACTACCCTGCCTGATTTGCCACCTAACAGGTTGAGGGGCCTGGATCCAATGGCGGGTGCCTCCACCCAGAGGTCAGGGTTTGCAATAGTTAACTAACTTGGTCACAGCCCTCTGGGACACTGCAACCCCTTTCTTCTCACTAGTGGCCCACCAATATATCAGAATTACCTTCACAGTATACACTTACCCCTAGGTCTGGTTCCGCACTGGGACCTCCCTGTAAATGAGATACAGTGCAACAATCACAGTACAGTACTTTAACATAGACAAATACCTCAGGCAGTATAAACTTTGCTGAAACAAGCAGCTCTGATTTATTTAGGGGGATATAACAAGGACAGGGGAAATCAGGTTAATTAGCTTATCACTCTAATAATCTACCTATGGCTCTGTGCACAGGCCTCATCCCTATCAGTTACTGTCCCTGGGTACCCAAGCCCCAGTGGCTAGTCCAAACCGTGGCAGCAGCTGGTAGGCCCTTTCACACAGAGAAAAGGAGAATTAAACAGTCAGCAGTACAGTAATTCCATTTGGATTTAATGTGGCAATTCAACAGGAGCGACCCTGAATTAGTACTCACGACCTCCAAATAAGATAGGGTCCTTCAATGTCAGCAGGGCTCACTTGAGGTACACAAACCTCTTCACACATCCATATAAAAGCACTATACCAGGCAGGCTGCATCTGTATCCCATCGAATTACTGCACAATACCCAGGAGAACACACAGCAGATTCAGTTCCTGACAGACCGAGTGTAATTTTCAGCAATTCCTCCAGTCTTCTACAGGGTGAGCCTGGTTTCTACTCTTCAGAGATCCTTTGATTCTTTTCACAGGATGGATTCAGTCCTAACAAGCTGCAGACGGAACTCTGGGCCTTACACACGTTTTTTGACTAAAACTGCACACTGAAAAGTACAGGGCTCCTTCCTTCTTCACTGCCAAAGCTCAACTGAACTCCAACCGACAAAAACGGGCACTTCCTTTGAGTTCCTCCCAGTTCTTGACTGGATTGGCTGTCACCACAATAGACTGCTGCTGTTGGTCCAAAAAGGCACTGAAGTCTAAACTACATCTCCCAGAGTCACTGCACACAAATCCTCTTGTGGCTGGCTCAGATTATGAGTCCAAGTTCTGATTCGTCCAAGGCACCACTTTAGAGCTAGCTTCCCACACTGATTGGTCCAGTTCAGCAGTTCAAAACTAGAATGGGGAACTAGCAGACACAGTTCTGACTGCAAAGAAAGCAGGTTAGACAAACTGTAATTTCATTATTACTCTAAATAATTTCTGGTAAACAGTTACATCTTTCAGATAGGTCTCCTTTGCACCCTAGTGACTGCAAAAATTAAGTGAATTGGCAGCAGCTCGAGTGGTACTCAGAGAAGCACACAGTCCCCCCATACAAACTAATTATGTCTGCAAGCAGACAGCTCTTAAAGAGACAGTACCAGAGGCTCTAAAAACACTCACTGATAAATGGCTTAAATGCCAAACACCATTCAGGCTTGGAGCATTCAAGCAAGCTCCTGGAAGTCTTTTGGGAACCCCCATTTGCAGGGGGGTTACACTTGGTTTGTTGTAGACAGTAGAAGGCGTTAGCCCATCAAGACTGTCTGCCACACCTTGTGGCCTTAAAAAAACGTGTATTTGTCAAGTTCTCTCTTGAATTTGTCACTGTCATTAAGTTCCACTAGATATTGAGGTAGTTTATTTCAATTTCTTGGGGCCCTGATAGTGAAATAGTTTTGTCTCTTGGTAGCATTTGCTCTTTGGATTTCAAATTGTTTATTGTGGGATCTAATGGTGAGTGGCCTAGCCATGGGAGTGATATTGTAGGCTGAAATTAGTTCCTGGTTTTTAGATACATTGAAAGAATATGGGGTATACAATGGTGAGCTGTCAGATAAATGATTTATCTACACAAGTGATGTTTGACCTTGGATGACCTCACGAGTGGCGTAAGCAAGAGTGAGGTATCCGAGGTTAAACAGCACAATGGGAGGGCTTTAGGCTCGAGGTTCAATGGGTGGAGCAATAACGTCACTCCTCCATCGACCTCAAAACGTCACTCATTCTGGACTCTCCCAGGATTCGTTTTCGTTGCTGGCCGGAGGCACTGCTCTCCGTTGGCCTCCAGCCTTCCGTTTTTTGCAGTTCCTATCTCGAACCCCCAACCGAGTGACTTGGTCTGCTGCATCCGTGTTTCTTTACAAAATAAAAAAATAAAAAGACGATGCAGCTCTGTGGGCCTGCAGTGTCTCTCGCTCTTCTGCCAGCTCCCTTCCTTCACTCTTACAGCTGCTATCAGCTCGTCTGTCGGTGCCTCAGTCAATCCATGTACTGCCGACTTGGACCTCTGCCTTTCCAGTTGGCCTTCGCTCTTCAGGCTCTCTGGTGCCTGTCTGTGATTCCTTGCTGTCCTGTCCACCACCACCACCCCTTCCCCATTAGCACATTCAAGTGCTCCTCTCCCTCATTTGTCTCCCTTTTCACCCCTCCCTCTCTGTGATTGAATTGGGCACTCCTCTGGTGCTACTCTCTGCTTCACTTCCCTCCCCACCGTTCTTACTATGCTGTTCCTTCGATTGGGGGGGTCTTCCTTATCTCTGGCTGCCACTCCCACTTAGTGCCTGCAGGGCCGTTTCCCTCACTGCTTCATGTAACGGAGTCAATCACCTTCGTTTCTGGGCATCTTTCCTTGTTGGGAAAGTCCTTGCTCCATTTCTGGCTAGTGCTCTGGATTTCGGTCCTGCCCAGGGTGCCCCGCCCCCAGTTTCCCTCCTCTCAGCTGGCGGCTCTCCCCTGTCTGGTGTAAGCTTCGATTCCCATGTCTCACTTCCCCTTGTTCAGTGTTGTGCTCTGCATATCAGCTGTAGTGGGTTCGGTGCTTCTTAAGTTTGGATTCCCTGGTGCTCTTCGGGGGACTTTTCCTCATTCGGAAGGATTTGACTACAGCTGACCATCCTAGCTCCAGCTTCATTGATTTCTCCATTTCTCGGATTTGGTATGACTATAACTTCCTTACTATGACTGTCGTAGTTCCTCCTTTGGAACTTTTACCTCCAAACCTCGAGTCGTAGCCCCCTCCTATATGGTATGATATTGGTGGTTCGCATTCTCAACTGTATTATTTCCATTTTATCTCTCATACCCCATGATTTCCTGTTCTTTAATTATTACTGCTTTCTCTCATGCGTTTTTTCCCGCCATCTATACCTCTTCCTACTTATTTATGATTATTTTCTGTTACATTCCCAACCACTATTCTGGGCTGTGGGTTTGGCAGTGCCTGAGAGTGGAAGAAAAAAAATTCATATCTACATTATGGGCCCTATATGGTTTGTGCTGAGGTAAGCTCTGTTGCCTTCGTTGTCTCATTTCCTAGTTTGCATGTTCAGTATTAGCACTCACATCGTTAGGATAATCAATGTATCTATGCAGAGCACGGTTAGCTTTGGGTGTGTGTTGTCGTGGTGCTATGTGATGTTCATGGAAGTTGGGGGTTTAGTCAGGTCTCACTGATGCCTTTCCTCTTTTGCCCTTTGCCTTATCCCTCCTCAGTCCTTTGCTTCACATAGTTTGGCTTCAAGTCTGCACCTCTCATCATTCATTGCCATCATACTCTTTTGCAAGGCATCCTAGTGTTCCACATTTATCAAGACCCGTAGATGATAATGCCAGGTGCAGGTAAGCAGCTAGAGCACCTGACGCCTTGGGGAGTTCGTATATACTGCAATACAAAAAAAAAAACATTGTCCTGTGCATTTCTTTTGGGGGTTCCCTCTCCTACCGTGGTCTGCCTTGGCTGTCCAATATGTCTACCTCAGCAGACTCCGTATGGCCTGTGCTCGCTATTCCTCTATTTCCTTCGCTCATTGTGTATGCCTTGGCTGACTATTCAGCTTGCCTCGATCTTCATCAACCTCTCTATCGGGATCTAATTCCCATCAAGGCCTGTGTTTGAAGTTTCCTTTTAGGCATAACTATCATTACTCTTCTGCCTGCCTCATCAATTGGCGGCCCTCATGATGCACGGATCAGGTTTCTGATTCCATCCATTGTCAGCTACCCACTGACTCCTTCTGACCTTCATTTGATATTTCTTTTGCGCATACCAATCACACCTTACATGCCACCTCATTGATTCAAGGCCCTCCTGCCCCTGTATCTGGTTCCTGACTCTGGTCCTCAGTTACCCATTTGTTATCTCATCGAGCTCCTTCCTGGATACATTCCGTGATCGGCTGTTCGATTTACTCCAGTCCTGGTTTCTTCCTCTTATCGTCCGATTTGCTCGCATTTCACCATATCTCGCCTCGCCCTGCTCATCTCTTTCAATCACTCCATCGATATGCCTTGGCTGCCTCCCTCTAACCTGCAGTGTCAGTCACCTTGATTCCACTCTGTCTCCATTCCTGGCTATGCTTTCCTGTCAGTCGCCCCTTGCTATGGGCTGGCCGGATGCTATCCCCTATCACTCATGTTTCTTTCACATTTATTTCTGAATCTACCTCATTTCAAGGAGCTTACTTCATCTCTTCACTCTGTTTTCATTTCCGGCTCTACCTCCTTTCAAGAAGTCTACTTGGTCACATTGCTCTATCAAGCATCTTACCCCTCTAGCTCGCATACCCTCTGGTCCCAGACATGCCTTCTTGGCCTCGCAGTATATCTCCTTTCAAGGAGCCTCATTACTTGCATTACTCTATTCAAGTCTCTGATCTCTCATCACCCACACATCCAGATCTACTCGTTCATATCGCATGTTCCTGCCTTATCGAACTTAGTGTCTGTTTCCTTGCCTGGCTGAATCAGACATATCTCTCAATTGAGTTGATGGGGTGGGTACTGGACAGTGTTGTATTTATCTTGATGCATTGTGTTCTAGAGGATAGGTAGCTTGTGAACTAAGCTAGGTGTCCCTGTGAGAAACCCAGTTGTGGAGGGAGTCGGGGGGGTGACTGACTGACTGTATCGAAGGCCTTGGATAGGTCTGTGAACACGGCCCCTGCTAGCTGACCTTTGTCGAGCGCACCGTGGAGGAAATTCAAGAATTTAAGGAGCGCCATGGTGGTGCTATGGCCTGGGTGGAAACCGAGCTGCTCCTTGCAGAGTAGGTTCTGGGTTGCGAGGCAGTCTGCAAGTTGGTCCACCACTACCTTTTCCAGGGCTTGGGGCAGGGGGAGAATGGAGATTGGTTGGTAGTTCCTGGGAGATAGGTTATCCCCACCTTTGTGAATGGGAGTTATTACTACAGTCTTCCAGCGACTTGGGAACTGTCTAAGGTAGAGGGATCGGTTGATCAGGCCAGTTGTGGGGGGAAGTAGCACATCTAAGGCTAGGTGGAGAAGCCTTATGTCCAAGGGGTCATTTAGGGGGCTGGACCCATTGAGGGCTTTGGTAAGGTATGGTTTGGCTTCCTGAGGGGTTATTGCTCATAGGTAGAAAGAGGGGGGTGACAGAGGGTGGGTGGCTGGGAGTTTGTTATAGGGTTGAAGAAACTGTTGGGGAACATCGAGCTCAGGTCAGTAAAGGTTGTGTTGAGGCTGTCTGCTATAAACTTCTGGTCAGTGGTAATGGTGTCATTGAAGGCAAGCTGAGAGGAGGGGGGGGCTCTGGATTTGCCATTTGGCAGCTTGATGTTATCCCAAAACTTACAGGATGACCCTCATGAGGCAGTTAGGGTAGATCTATAGAATTCGGCTTTTGCTTTTTGAATGGCCCAGGTACACTTATTTCATTCGGCTCGGTATGCCTGTATATCAGCCAGTCGGTTGGAGTTAGTGGCTTTGTGCCAGAGATCATCTCTTTTCCTTTGTAGAGAGAGGAGGGATGGGGTAATCCAGGAGGCATTGTGTTGTTTAGTGTGGGTGTTTTTTAGTGGGGCAAACATGTCACAGGCCTAGTTGAAAGAGCTGGTGAAGTAGTCAAGAGCAGCATCAATGCTGGGGGTGAGGCATATTGGGGACCAGTCCCACTGGGCAAGATGCTGTTTGAATTTGGCGGCGATGCCTGAATGGAGGCATCTTCTGACTGTGGCTTTGGGTGTGGGTTTGGGTAGTTTACTGGACCACTTGAAAATCACTGGGGAGTGGTCGCTGAGGGTGTTAGGTAGGACCTGGATGTTCATGATTTTGTGTAGTCGATTGGACAAGACTATGTCCAGTAGGGTGCGTGCGCCCATAGATGGGCTGCATCTAGTGGGCTGTGTTATTACTTGGAATAGATCAAGGGCTGCAACAGTATCCTTGGCTGAGGCAGCAGAGCTGGCGAGCCAGTTTATGTTGAGGTCACCCAGTAGGATGTGCTCAAACTTGTGTGGGAGGCTGGTGAGGTACTCCACGAGGGAGAGGAGTGTGAGGTATTGTTTTTGTGGGGGAATGTAGGCTGCCATGATAATGAGGGGTGCCTTCAAGGGGTCAGGGGTGATTTTTATGGACATAGCTTGGGCGCCGTGGTCTAGTTTTGGAGGGGGGTATGGGCTGGCCAAGTAGTGTCACGCAAGAATATTGCACAGCCACCACCCCGCCTTCCTACACTATCTTCCCTGAAGACGGAGTATCCAGAGATGGAGAAGAAAGAGTCAGGGGTGGATTTGGAGAGCCAGGTCTCCACTAGTCCCAGGACATCTGGCTGGTGTTGTGTGATCCAGCATTGTAGTACAGCAATTTCTTTAGAATGCTGCATATATTTATGGATGCGATACATAGCCTAGAGATAGGGGGTGAGCATGGTGGGCCTGTGGTGCGGGGGCCTGGGTTTGGGTGGCTGTTCCCAAATAGCATAAGCAGCATGGAGAGTATCCTGATCAGGGGGAGGTATAGTCTACACCGCCCTGGGGGGGATGCAAGCTAAGTTCATGGGCACAGAGCACAGTATTGGAAGTGCCCTTAGGGTAGGAATAGTGGTGAAAAAGGTTGGCCATGGGAAGTTTGTGTTGGTCAGAGGCAAAGGAGTGTATACTGGCCAGTTGGGAGGGAGTTATGGGGGTCGCCAGGTGGGGAGCTACTGGGGGACTGGGTTTACCTGCTTGGGGTGGGGGATTAAGTTGGGGTGGGCACACTAATGGGAGGGATAGCATCAGTAGTAGAGGGGCAAACTACAGAGGTGGACATGAGCAGCCATGGTCATGCATTGCAGATCACCAGGGCTGCCATGTATAAGGGAACATAGTGACATCCTGAGATAAGGGACATCACAGTGGCGCAGTGGTAGAGTGATGGACTATGGTGTGAGGGTACCAGGTTAGAGACATGGGGTGCTCCTTGTGGTACCTGGGTAATCTGAGCACATTCATGAGGGGAAAGACCCACAAAAAGGTGTCTGGAGTGCAGAGAAAGTGGTGCATGGTAGCGACTCCTAGTGGCTACAGGAGGAGGGGCAGCATGGAAGGGAGATGGTGCAGGGGGATTGGAGAGAAAGGCAGTGAGGGGGTGGGTAGGCAGCAGATGGGGGAGAGCTGGGAGGTAGTATTAGAGTAAAAGTGGGGAGGTGAGGACAAGGAGGATGCTAGAGTGTTGGGTGGGAGAGAGGAGAGGAGGGAGAGTGGAAGAGAGGCTTGGAGGACTGAAGGTCGGAGATAGCAGATAGGCCCTCTAGTGGGGGGGGTTGTATAACCTGCTAAAGGGAGAATAGGGACTTAGTTCAAAACTGACACAGGAAGTAACGTGACCAGGGAGGTCTTTAAAGGTAGAGCCAGCCTTGGGTGGGAGGGTGGCTGGGGTGGGTGAGGCAGTCGACTCATAGTGTCGATGGGCTAACACCCCCCTCACAAAGTCCAGCAGGAGAAAGGAGGCTCAAATTACCTTTAGGGCTCCTGGGGACCTTGTTGCCCGTCTTGTGTGGGGTACTGTGGTGTGGGGAGTACTGTGGGCTGGGGTCCAGGCCTATATAGGAGGTGATGACAATAGATAAATTAGTATCCAGTGGGAGCCCTCTGGGTATCTCAAACCAGTTCTTGCCCCTGTGCTGTACTGCGCATGTGCAGCCTAGAAGGTCCTGAGGGCTATGTGCAGCACCTACTGTACATATATGATCCTGGCCATTCTGCAGCCATGTAAGCAGCTCAAAATGGTGTCCAGAGGGGAGCGACCACCTGAGACTCTGCACCGCACAGTGGAAACAGATAGGTAGGACACCCTCTACAACCCCTGTAAACAACCTGCAGGCTAGCACTAGCAATAATCACAACAGACTAAACAGCAATTCTAGGACCCTACACTAGTAGACTCCAACTCCTCGAGTAAACTGGAGCCACAGTCTGCATGTAGTACAGTACACCCTAGTCACACAGTAGGAAACATAAACAGCACACAAGCAGTAAGAGAGTGAGTCCGGCAGTAGTTCTTAAAGGAGTCCTTAAAGATCCATTCTATATGACCATAAATCCCGCCTGGTGAGCACTTGGGAGTCTGCAGCTGAGTCTATCAGCAGATGTCTAGGGACAATAAATGCAGCAGTAGAAACCCACTTCACAAAGTTCAGCAGGAAACAGGAGGCACAAATTACCTTTAGAGCTCCTGGGGACCTCATTGCCTGTCTTGTGTGATGTTCTGTGGTGTGGGGAGTACTGTGGGCTTGGGTCCAGGCCTTTAGGGCTCCTAGGGACCTTGTTGCCCATCTTGTGTGGCATTCTGTAGTGTGGGAAGTACTGTGAGCTGGGGTCCAGGCATTTAGGGCTCCTGGGGACCTCGTTGCCCATCTTGTGTGGCATTCTGTGGTGTGGGGAGTACTGTGGGCTGGGGTCCAGGCCTTTAGGGCTCCTGGGGATCTCGTTGCCTGTCTTGTGTGGCGTTCTGTGGTGTGGGGAGTACTGTGGGCTGGGGTCCAGGCCTTTAGGGCTCCTGGGGATCTCGTTGCCTGTCTTGTGTGGCGTTCTGTGGTGTGGGGAGTACTGTGGGCTGGGGTCCAGGCCTTTAGGGCTCCTGGGGACCTTGTTGCCCATCTTGTGTGGCGTGCTGTGGTGTGGGGAGTACTATGGGCTGGGGTCCAGGCCTTTAGGGCTCCTGGGAACCTTGTTGCCCATCTTGTGTGGCGTGCTGTGGTGTGGGGAGTACTGTGGGCTAGGGTCCAGGCCTTTAGGGCTCCTGGGGACCTTGTTGCCCATCTTGTGTGGCGTTCTGTGGTGTGGGGAGTACTATGGGCTGGGGTCCAGGCCTTTAGGGCTCCTGGGGACCTTGTTGCCCATCTTGTGTGGCGTTCTGTGGTGTGGAGAGTACTGTGGGCTGGGGTCCAGGCCTTTAGGGCTCCTGGGGACCTTGTTGCCCATCTTGTGTGGGGTTCTGTGGTGTGGGGAGTACTGTGGGCTGGGGTCCAGGCCTTTAGGGCTCCTGGGGACCTTGTTGCCCATCTTGTGTGGTGTTCTGTGGTGTGGGGAGTACTGTGGGCTGGGGTCCAGGCCTTTAGGGCTCCTGGGGACCTTGTTGCCCATCTTGTGTGGCGTTCTGTGGTGTGGGGAGTACTGTGGGCTGGGGTCCAGGCCTTTAGGGATCCTGGGGATCTCGTTGCCTGTCTTGTGTGGCTTTCTGTGGTGTGGGGAGCACTATGGGCTGGGGTTCAGGCCTTTAGGGCTCCTGGGGACCTTGTTGCCCATCTTGTGTGGCATTCAGTGGTGTGGGGAGTACTATGGGCTGGGGTCCAGACCTTTAGGGCTCCTGGGGACCTTGTTGCCCATCTTGTGTGGCATTCAGTGGTGTGGGGAGTACTGTGGGCTGGGGTCCAAGCCTTTAGGGCTCCTGGGGACCTTGTTGCCCATCTTGTGTGGCGTTCTGTGGTGTGGGGAGTACTATGGGCTGGGGTCCAGGCCTTTAGGGCTCCTGGGGACCTTGTTGCCCATCTTGTGTGGCGTTCTGTGGTGTGGGGAAAAGAACTGTATCCACACAGTTACTCAAATAAACATATGTATCACACTCCATTTATGCCAACCCCTATTGCATAAGTATAAATAGTCTCCCCTTAGCCTTCTGTGTTCCAGTGACATTAAATTCAACTCCTGTAATCTGCACTCTTATTGTTTATGCTTTAAGGTGGTGATTAGTTTGGTTGGCCTTCTTTGGACTTTCTCCGGAAGGTTATAATGTCTTGCCTTTGGTAAGGGGCCCAGAAAAGAGATCGGTAGTCTACATGAGGTCTGACACATGATTTGTACAGGCTGATAATGCTGTGCTCATCCCTGGTCATGAATGCTTTTTGATTATATTTATATATTTGTTGGCAGTTTGTGCAATTTTACGTACATGCGCATGCATGTTTAGGGAGTCATCAATAATGTTATCAAGATCTTTTTCATTGGTCACTGTTGATAATTTAAACTCCATTAGGTGATATGGTCTCATTGGGTTATGCCAGCCCAGGTGTAGTATGGTACATTTATCGATGTTTAATTCCATTTTGTTTTTTAGTACCCATCTTTCAATGAGTTTGAGGTAATTTACTAATGAGACGTATTTTGTTTCTGTATCCACTTTGCAAGTTATCCAGAACAGCTGTGAACCAGAACTAAATGGCACACCAACAGGGGCCCTAGTACATAAGCAATAAGACACAGGGGCATAGTGAGGCATGGGGACACAGACTGAATGCCTTCAACCCCTGGAAGTGCAGTAAAATCTTTCCATGCACACACCCGGAGTGTCTTATTGCGCTTATCAAATGGGCTCCTTTTTTAATTTTTTACATGTAACCCCACCTTGGTTCTCTTGCTTACACTGGTGAATTTTAGCAATGCCTCTTCATTATCCTTGTACTTTCCTGTACTCCTGCCCTGGGGGTTTTGGGTTCAGTTCAAACTTACGGGCAGGCAGCAGTTACTCCCAGTCTCCGAGGTGACACTTTCAGCAGCTACCCACCTCCCCGTCTAGGGGTTTGATGTTGAAATGTCGTTGAGAAAGGGGAAGGGCACCAGCACTCTGACTAGGCAGTAAAACCATATATGAGCAGGGAATAAAAATCACGGTACCTTTGAAATGTAAAACGGATTCACTTTGTGACAGTGTGGACTCCATCGAGGTGCTGTCAGATAGTATCTCTTCCCCCTATACACAACTGGTGGACTTAGGGCTGGCTCCATTGTCTGGAAAAACATTTGTTAGGAAACACACAGCAGCAACACTTTTCAAGGACATCAGTGATTCGGCCCCAGGCACTAGATAGGCTGCAATCAGGCACAATTTTATTTGTTTAAAAGTCAAAGGGCTCAAGCCACACAACAGCTCCATGGAGAGGAAGGGGGTTATGTAAAGTTAATTTTACTTTCCACTCAACACTATGGCAATCGTCCATGGCACAGCACTTTAGTGGGACCTGGGTCCTGAACCTGGATCCTATCATCCTCACCATTTCCTTTGGTGAGCCAGAAGGGGCCCTTGTATTCCTAGCACTCAGGAGTGCTCTCACAGACAGCCTCTTCCATAACATTTCATATCCCCGCCAGTGGGAGTGGGGCACAAACCATACCTCAGACCTTGCTGTAGTTCCTTACAGGGCTGGATGTTACCATGGGCACAGTCCTTTCTCCTGTAGCTGCCCGCCCTTGCTGATCCATGGGCAGGGTTCGCGCAGGGTGACAGCTCCCCTCACACTGGGCCAGCTTCACTTTAAATCCTCCCCACAGCAGCTGTCTCAAACATTTTGGTGGACATGAGTCAGGCAAGGGGGCTGCACTGCCACTGCAGCCCCTCTGGAACATCACTGCAACCTTGATGCTCCAGTCCCTTCATGGCAGCCACCCCTCAGGGATCCTCTCACAGACAGAGCCCAAAGGGCTCCATCCAAGCTTCCCTCTGCATCTCTGCTGTCTCAGATGTTCTCCATTTCCCCGGCCGATGGGCTGTGGGGTACTTGCTGCTGCTGTTGGGGCTGGGGGGCAATCTTCCCACCCTGACCCCTAGCCTATCATAGTATCATAGTAATGTATCAGCAGAAAAGGGCCATCTTGACCCATCCAGTCTGTCCATCTCCCGCCCCCACTTGCCACCATTGCACAAGGAGCCTATCCTCTGTCCTCTAACCAATCCCATATGTCTATCCCATGCTCTCTTGAATCCCTTCACCTTTTCGACACCTACCACCTCCTTAGGAAATCTGTTCCAGGGCTCAACCACCCTCTCAGTGAAATAACCCCCCCCTTACATTACCTTTAAATCTTCCTCCTTCCAGTCTTAAAGTATGAACTCTTGTTTTAACTCTGACTTTCCTTTTAAATAGACTTCCTTCCTCACGTTATTTATCCCCTTCATGCACTTGAATGCTCTGGCATGTCTCCTCTCCCTTTTGTAAACTCCAGTGGATACAGATTTAATTCTGTCAGTCTTGTCTCATATGGTTTCCCTTGCATACTCTGCACCATCTTTGTTGCCCTTCTTTGAACCTTTTCTATTATATCTTTGTCCTTTCTTAAATGAGGCCTCCAGAACTGTACCCCGTACTCCAGGTGCAGTCTAACCATGGTCTTATATAATGGCATCAGAAACATAGAAACAGACTTTGACGGTAGATAAAGGACCACTTGGCCCATCTAGTCTGCCCATTTCCCTACCTATTGGATAAGCTGCAGATCCTAGTTAACCAACAACCTATTTCCTCCTACCCCCCACTATAATTGCCTTATGTCTGTCTCATGCATTCTTGAATTCCCCCACTGTTTTTGACCCCACAACCTCCTCAGGAAGGCTGTTACATGCATCTACCACCCTCTCCATGAAAAAATACTTCCTTACGTTGCCCCAGAGCCATCCCTCGTCTGTCTTCAAATTATGACCCCTTGTTCTTGCACATCTCTTTTTCTGAAAGATGCTGCTCTCTTGGAGCTGTCAATTCCCTTGAAGTGCTTGAAAGTTTCTATCATGTCCCCCTTCTCCCTCCTTTCCTCAAGGGTATACATATTAAGCTCTTTTAGTCACTCTTTGTCCAGCTTCTGGTGCAGACCCTGCACCATTTTAGTTGCCCTCTTCTGGATGGCCTCCATCCTGTCTATGTCCTTACGCAGATGGGGTCTCCAGAACTGCACGCAGTACTCCAGATGGGGTCTCACCAACTGTCTGTACAGAGGGATATCAACTTCCTGTTTTCAATTGGTGACGCCTCTCACTATGCATTCCAATATCCCCCAACCCTTCTTACTGCCTTCTCACATTGCTTGCCTACCTTAAGGTCATCTGATATGATGACCCCCAGGTCTCTTTCCATTTTTATTATTGTTAGTACCTCCCCCCTCATTATGTACTCTTCCCCTGGGTTTTTGTTTCCCAGGTGCATTACTTCGCACTTCTTTGCACTGAATCTAAGCTTCCATACTTTTGACCATTCCTCCAACCTAGCCAGGTTCCTTGTCATGCTTTCTACCCCTCCTTGAGTATCAACCCTGTTGCAGGTCTTTGTGTCATCTGCAAAGAGGCATACTTTTCCTTCCAGCCCCTCTGCAATGTCACCTATGAAGACATTAAAGAGGATCGGTCCCAGTGCTGAACCCTGCGGTAACCCCACTAGTAACCCTCCTTTCTTCAGAGTGTACTGTTTACTATTACCCTCTGCATCCTGTTGTCCAGTCAATTTGTTACCCAGGCTACCACCCTAGGACCCACTCCAAGGTTGGCTAACTTGTTTATTAATCTTTTGTGTGGGACTGTGTCAAATGTCTTGCTAAAGTCTAGGTAGGCCATATCCACAGCCCCTCCCTGGTCTACTACTTTGGTCACCCAGTCAAATACATCTATTAGATTCATCTGACATGACCTTCCCGCTGTGAATCCATGCTGCCTTGGTTCCTGTGCCCGGCTGGTAGGGAAGTTATTCCATTATTTTCCCTACCACTGAGGTCAAACTAACAGGTCTGTAGTTTCGTGCCTCTGCCTTGTTCCCACTTTTGTGATGGGGAATCACATCTGCTCTCCTCCAGTCCTCAGGTACCACACAGTCCTCCAATGATTTGTTAAAAAGGGTAGTCAGTGGTGTCACTAGATCTTCCCTCAGTTCTTTTAGAATTCTGGGGTAAATCCCGTCAGCCCCATTGCTTTGTCCACCTTGAGTTTTAGGAGTTTTTTCGGGACCCTTTCTTCTGTGAATGGACTGGTATCGACCTCCCCTGTCCATAGTGCTTCTATTGTTTGGTTTAGGTACCTCCCCCTCTTCTTCTTTTGTGAATACTGAGCAAAAGTATTCATTCAGTATCTCAGCCTTTTCATTGTCACCCTCTTCCCACCTCCCTTCCCCTTCATTAAGCCTCATTATCCCTCCCATGGTCTTTCTTTGCTCCCTAATGTACCTATAAAAGGTTTTATCCCCCTTCTTAACTGAGTTGGCTATCTTTTCCTCAGTTTGTTCCTTCACTATTCTGACTGCCCTTCCCGCTTCCTTCTACTTTAACTGATACAATTCTCTGTCCTGCTCCTTTTGTAATTCCGTATACTTCCTGAATGGCATCGTTTTCTCCTTAACCTTTTCTGCCACCTCTTTTGAGAACCATAGAGGTTTTTTACTTAATTTTGTTTTGTTTATTTGCTTCACACAAAGGCTTGTTGCTTCTGTGATGGCAGTTTTGATTTTTCCCCATTGTTCTTCCACCCCTCCTTCCTGCCCATTTGCATGTGCATTCCTTAGGCACTCACCCATTTTGCCTAAGTGAGCCCTTTTAAAGTCCAGTACCCTTGCTTTTGTATGGCTTGACTCTACGGCTGTGCTTATCATGAACCACACTGTTTGGTGGCCGTTGCCTCAAAGGTTGCCAAGAAAAAGGAGCGGTTGGACCACAGTGGGCTCATTGAGGGTGAGGGTGGTGGAACACAGATGCATCCCTCCAGTTGTACCTCTCCACAGTTCATATGCCATTCTGGCTGAGTGTGGTTCCTCTATGGAGACACCCGCAGAGGAGACCAAGGAGGATACTGGGAATCTCCACAAAGGAGACACACAGGAGGGTGGCATGGGACCCCCACAGGGAAGGGAAACAACTCCTGGTGGGGACTCCATTATTAGGAGGGTAGAACTGGGGGAGGGAGGGGACAGGGAGGTAAGGTACTTGCCTGGTGCCATGGCATGCAGGGACAGGGAGTGAATCCTCAGGATTGCGGGAGCAGCTGCACGGGAGAGGGAGCTGGATGTCATTGTCCACCTAGGGAAAAATGACCTGGCTGTGAAAGGGATCGGAGCAGCGCAGGACTAGTTTGTGGAGTTGGGGAGGGGCCTTGGACAAGTAGCATACATGGTAACCTTCTTAGAGGTGCTGCCTTTCTATGGTATGGGTGAGACTAGGGTACTCCACACCATGGGATTCAATCAGTGGTTGAAAAACTGGTGCAGAGCTCAGGGTTTCAGCTTCACTGGGGACTGGGGCTCCACCTGGAGGGATACAGGCCTATACTGGCACAATGGTCTGCATCTGTCCAGGAGGGGAACCAGGATCCTAGGTGATAGGTTTAAATGCTTCATTGACAAGCATTTAAACTAGCCAAGGGAGGATGCACTGAAAAGCAGAAGGGAAATCCTAGAACCCCCCAAAAAATCAGGGTAGTTAGTGAAGTAAACACCAAGATAGAGAAGTTGATAGGGAGAAGGGAAGGGGTAAATGGAGAAAAAGATAAAGGCATTAAGGACAGGGATGGGGCAAAAAGAGATAAGGCCATCAAAAAATGGAGGGTAATGAGTACCAATGCCCGCAGTCTAGGCAACAAGCTCCGTGAACTGGTGGCCTTGATGGAAGAGGGATACCTGGACATAGTGGCAGTCACAGAAACATGGTACACAGAGAACCATGACTGGGATGTCAGCATACCAGGGTGCACAATCTACAGGAGGGACATGGAGGGTAGACAAGGAGGAGGAGTAGCTCTCTATGTAAGGGAAGGGATCAAAGCAACGGAACTAAAGGGTAAATAGGGAGGAGAGGAGGCACTGTGGGTCACCCTGGAGACTGGAAATGGCACCACAATCCACACAGTGGTTGTATACAGACCCCTGTCTTAGGGGGAGAAAATGGACAAGGAAATTATAGAAGGCATGGTTCACAAAAGAAGTGGCAGGGAAGGTTAGGGAGAAAAAGATAGCATTCAGGAAGTATAAGGAAACACAGAAGGAGAAGGACAGAGAACTGTACCAGTTAAAGCAGAAGGAAACGGGGAAGGCAGTCAGAATAGCAAAGGCCCAAACCGAGGAAAAGATAGCCAACTCAGTTAAGAAGGGGTGTAAAACCTTTTGTAGGTACCTTAGGGAGCAAAGAAAGACTAAGGTAGGGATACTGAGGCTGAATAAAGAGGAGGGTGGTTGGGCAGAGAGAGACAGTGAAAAAGCAGGGATACTGAACAAATACTTCTGCTCAGTATTCACAAAGGAAGAGGAGGGGGAGGTACCTAATCCAGTCAATAGAAACACTCTAGATAGGAGGGTTGATATCAGTCCTTTCAAAGAAGAAAGGGTTCTGAAAGAACTTCTAAAACTGAAGGTGGATAAAGCAATGGGGCCTGATGGGATTCACCCCAGAATTCTAAAAGAACTAAGGGGAGAACTAGTAACACCACTGACTACCCTTTTTAACAAATCATGGGAGGATGGTGTGATAACTGAGGACTGAAGGAGGTCGGATGTAATTCCCCTTCACAAAAGTGGGAGTGAGACAGAGGCAGGAAATTACAGACCTGTCAGTTTGACCTCAGTGGTAGGGAAAATGATGGAATCACTGCTGAAGGAAAGAATTGTTGAGTACCTAGAGGCTAGTGGGGCACAGAACCAAAGGCAGCATGGATTCACAGTGGGAAGGTCATGTCAGACAAATCTAATTGATTTCTTTCACTAGGTGAACAAAGTAGTAGACCGTGGACATGACCTACCTAGACTTTAGCAAGGCATATGACACAGTCCCGCACAAAAGATTAATAAACAAATTAGCCAGCCTGGAAGTGGGTTCCAGGGTGATAGCCTGGGTAAAACATTGGCTGGACAACAGGACACAGAGGAATAGTAAACGGAGGCTACAGTGAAGAAAGGGAGGTTACTAGTGGGGTACCACAGGGTTCAGTACTGGGTCCGGTCCTTTTTAATGTCTTTATAAGTGATATTGCAGAGGGACTGGAAGGAAAAGTATGTCTCTTTGCAAATGACATAAAGATCTGCAACAAGGTTGATACACAAGGTTGGGTGAAAAGGATGAGAAGGGACTTGACAAGGTTGGAGTAATGGTCAAATGTATGGCAGCTTCGATTCAACGCAAAGAAGTGCAAGTAATGCACCTGGGAAACAAAAACCCAGGGGAAGAGTACACAATGGGGGGTGAGATACTGACAACAACAAAAATGGAAAGGGACCTGGGGGTAGTTATATCAGATGACCTAAAGGTGGGCAAGCAATGTGAGAAGGCAGTAAGGAGGGCTGGGGGGATACTGGGATGCATAGGGAGAGGCATCACCAGTAGAAAACAGGAAGTTGTCATCCCTCTGTACAGACAGTTGGTGATACCGCATCTGGAGTACTGCGTGCAGTTCTGGAGACCCCATTTCCGCAAAGATATAAACAGGGTGGAGGCAATCCAGAGGAGGCCAACCAAAATGGTGCAGGGTCTGCACCAGAAGACACATGAAGAAAGACTAAAGGAGCTTAATATGTATAGCCTCGAGGAAAGGAGGGAGAGGGGGGGATATGATAGAAACTTTCAAGTACCTCAAGGGAATCAACAATGTCCAAGAGGGTAGCATCTTTCAGGAAAAGAGATGTGCAAGAACAAGGGGGCATAATTTGAAGATAGAGGGGGAAGGCTCAGAGGTAATGTGAGGAAGTATTTTTTCACAGAGAGGGTTGTAGATACATGGAACAGCCTTCCTGAGGAGGTTGTAGAGTCAAAACCGGGGAAAATTTAGGAATGCATTGGATAGACATAAGGCAATTCTAGTGGGGGGTAGGAGGAAGTAGGCTGTTGGTTAACTAGGATCTGCAGCTTATCCATTAGGTAGGGAAATGGGCAGACTAGGTAGGCCCAGCGGTCCTTATCTGCCATCAAATTCTATGTTTCTATGTTCCCAGATGGCTACCCACTTCTAACTCTGTGATCCTCTCTCTGTCCTCATTTGAGAGTACCAAGTCTAAGACTGTTCCCTCCTGAGTGGTATCCAATACTAGCTGTCTGATCATGCCCCCTGTAGGGCATCGAGAATGACCCTGCTCTTGGATGTGGCTGCAGCAAATGTGCTCCAGTTATCTGGCATATTCAGGTCCCCCATCAACAATATCTTCCCTTTTTATGCCATTCTAAGGATGCCTTCTACCATTTCCTTGTCCATTTCCTCCCCCTGAGACGGCGGTCTGTATACAACCCCCCGTGCAGATTGTGGTGCCATTTCCTGTCTCCAAGGTGACCTACGGTGCCTCCTATCCACCTCGTTTATTCTTTAGTTCCGTTGCCTTGATCCCTTCCCTTATGTAGAGAGCTACTCCTCATCCTCTTTTACCCTCCCTGTCCCTCCTGTAGATTGTGTGCCCTATTATATTGACATCCCAGTCATGGTTCAGCACTGCCCTCTTCCTATTAGTTATACCCCTTCCTATGCACGCCATCATTCTATTAGCTTTGCCAGCTGCCTTACTACATTGGTCACTTAACCTAAGGTTGTTTGATATTATAATCCCTATATCCCTTTCCTGTCCTGTTTGCTTTATCTGCTCTCTCCCAAGTGAGTATTTGGCCAGTTGATTTTTAGGCCCTATACGTATCACCTCACACTTCTTTGTATTGAACTTCAGCTGCCATGTTTCTGACCATTTCTCTAACATACTCAAATTCCTCTGTATGGTCTCAACCCCTCCTTCAATGTCTACCTTATTCCACAACTCTGCATCAACTGCAAACAGACACATTTTCTCTTCAATTCCCTCTGATGTAGCACTAATATATATGTTAAAAAGGATTGGTCCTAGAACGGACCCTTGAGGAACCTCACTAGTAAGCTTTCTTACCCCAGAATGTACACCTTTTACCACCACCCTCTGACTTCTATCTTTCAGCCAGTTTTCCACCCATCTAGTAATTTTCTGTCCCACCCCCAGGCTCTCTGTCTTATTTACCAGCCTGTGGCTGAAGTCCAGGTAAGCAACATCAGCTGCCCCCCTTTGATCACCACCTTCATTACCCCATCAAAACATTCTATCAGATTTGTTTGGCAAGATCTCCCACTAGGGAATCCATGTTGCTTTTCATCTAATAGTTTGTTGTCCGTTAAGTATTTTACCATTCTTTCCTTTATTAGCACCTCTATCACCTTCCTAGCCGGCCCAGACTTGAGGCCCTCCCTGCAGGGCCTAGGAGCTGGGTCCAACCGCTCCTTCCTTCTCAACGACTCCCTCACAAACTCCTAACTGCCAACCCACACTCCAGTTGGTGCTTGCAAATTTTCTCCTGCTCTCCAAGCCCTGCCCTCCATCTAGCCTGGCAGCGTAACACATCCTCTCGATGTCAGCTAGGCATCCACTGGTAACCCCCCAAACTCAGCACAGGGGTTACATACAGTTGGGTAAAGCATGTTTATGTGTAGAAACATTAGATTTAATTTCGTGCATTTATGATATAATAGTCCTTCTGCACACTGCAAATGATGTAATTGTTGATGTCATTGTATTACTGCTGGACAAAGTTTGTCCTTTGCTGGCATCAAGATTTGCGATATGAAATGTTTATCATGGAATGTTTACCTTGAAATACATGGATTCAAAATTCTGCTCAGTTCCACTGCAGAATGTTCTTCTCCTAACATACTATACACACACACACACACACAACAAATGATTCTTCCTTCTCGATGACTCCCTCATGAATTCCTAACTGCCAACCCGCGCAACAGTTGGCACTTGAAAATTCTCTCACGCTTGCCAAGACCCACCCTCCAGCCAGCCTGGCAGTGTTACACATCCTTCCAATGCTAACATGGCATCCACTGGTAACCCACCACAATTGGCATAGGGGTTACATTTCCCCCCACAGAAATGTTTCACCTCCGGGGAAGCTGTCTATCACTGGCTATCCATGGCTGCTGTGCTCTGTGGGGTAATGCGCACTCTCCCACAGGCTACCACATCCAGGCTCCACCAGTCAGGCTACATGGCAGCAGCCCCACCATTAACTAGGTGGGCATACCCACCTACCTGCATTTCCCTGGTACCACTATAGGGGCATGGCTACCTGGCCTGAATTCCCTAAGACAAATTGCTGGTACTGTCAGAGCAGGCATCCCACCCATCTCCCCCCCCCATAGGAACCCCAAAATCCAAATCTTAGCTCTAACAGGACCCAAACTATGCCCAAGGGCCATATTCAGTACATCCACAACATTTTCCAAAACATTTCTCTTAACCTAAACACATATTCCTAACTATCTGTTCATCTAACTAATAAACAGACTAAACTCCACCAGGGTGGACCACAGTAACTTACTTCTGCAGCAAAGAAAACATCTACAGGCTGCGACTGTTCTTTCCCCCACAGAACTACCTGGCACTCTACACAGATCTAAAGGCTTCTCTAAACTATTACATTTTAAGCTAAGATATAACTAACATATTAGCTCACTACTCTTCCCTCTAGACTACTTAGCAGTATAACATATGTGATGCAGGCCTAAAAGAAAACACAGTTTTTTTTCCAAAAGTGCTCAACGAAAAGTCTTATGGAGTCCATTAGGTGGCAGTCTCTGTACTTTGAGCCCATACACTTAGCTCCACCAGAGGTTTAATGATAAGCACAGATTCTAACCATTTACCCTACATAGCAAGCCTACTTAACAGTCCTAATCTATTCCTGTACCGTACTTACAGCTACTATATGGTATGGTATGCTAAAATTTGTATTCATAATCAATATGAACAGGATAAACTCCATTGAGTATCAACTCATTTTCAAGGAGGTCCTTATACCATTAACAGTAAACATATGTTTATCCTACATATCTTAACTATCACTATCCAACTAATTATTAAACATACAGTTCTAGTAAGGCACATCACATTTTAAAAGTAATGCTTTTTTTTTTCAAAACAACAACAATGTCCATTACTTTGCTTACAGTCCTTGCTAAATGTTGTGTTAGTGATTTTTTTTTTTAACAAAAATAATAACAGAACAGTCTCACCAGGTAGTCTATCAGAGACTCACAGGGTACAGTCCACAGCAGCACCAGGGGGCACTTGGGCATTAAGTTCTTCTTGTCTGCACCTTGGAACCTGCAGAAGGGTCATCTGGAGCACAGTAAAAGCAAGCGTCTGGCTTGGTACACTCAAGTGCACGACAATCATGGCTGACCATATAATATTTAATCTGGTGTCCAATCTTGTCTTGAACCATTGTGAAAGTCTTGTAAAGGGTTGTTCCCTCCCATACAGAGGAAACACACATGGCTCTGGCTAGAGACATCACTCTGTTCCAGTCATAAGCGGTATCAGCAGGTTCCCCCCTGTTTCTCATATGTATCTTTTCCATGGCTCCATGAAACACCCAATCTGACCTTCAGCATTCTATTAAGTTCCAAACCCTTTCACTGACATAAGGATAATCCTCTCCTGAGCACTCCATCCTCAGGTACCTCCTCACCCAGTGCTTCGCTTGGCTCCATATTGGAATGGAGCGCATACTGGACTGTGGGGCCACTCCTTTCGGCAACCAGATGCCACTCCAATAGTTGATGATAGTCAAATCCAGATGATGCCTGGCATCCATGTCCATAATTCTACTCCTGCATTTCTCGAGGAGCAAAGGAGTGGTCTCTGGTACCCCCAAAATGGGCATGGCATAAGGCTTGGGAATGTCCCTTTCTATCACTAAGTCCTTGAACTTTCTGGTTACTCCCTCTTTTAGTTGGTTATAGATGGACACCACCGGGGCGTGGTCACTGTCACTGTCTGCATCAGAGGCTGGGCCTTCAACTACTGCCTCAACTATCACATCTGGGTCTTTCTTAGCCTGGGCACTTTCCAGCTCAGTGGGGAGTGGGGCAGATTCTTTAGGCAAGTGAGGTATCCACTCCAATTTCTTGGAGCGGTTTCCTGGTTTTAAAGTCTCTTTCTTTTCCTCCACCTTTCTTGGGGGTGGTGCAGTTGCAGTAGCCACTGAGCTGGGTACCACAGTTTTAGGGGGCCTCAGCTGGTCTGGGTTGTCACCCACATTGAAAACTCCAGCATATCTCATTTGGGAAGCCCACCCGCTGCCCCTCCCTCTGCCATGGGGAAGTTCTTGGGCACTCAGCTGTGAGGAAGGGCTGGGCAGACGGCTGTGCCCTTTCACCACAGTTGGCTCCATTTTTGGTATGTTGGTTGCCACTTCACCACCGTTCCAGAGGTTCCAAAGTGGAACATTTGCTCCTAGCAGGGGATGCTGCTCTGAGAGTTTGAATCCAATTCCACGGCAACATAGGCGGTGGCCATGTTGCCACAGTCGGCACATTTGCAGGGCCACAATAACACTGCAGGCACACTGGCTGTCTTAACACCCCACTCCCAGAAATCCCACAATAAATGCAGGACTCAGCAGTATTTCCTCTTTCCGCCATAGTCCATAGCCAGAAGAGCAACGACTCAGGCACATTCACAGTCTTGCCAGCAGGATCTGGTGCAAACGCCATTTCTTCTGAGGATTTGAATTTTTTTTCTTTGCACCCCCTTTCTCAGCTCCCACTTTGTGTTCTGCAACTTGTAATCCACACTTTGTAATCCACAAGGTTTACAGTCCTCACTGCTTTATTTTCCCTTCCTGCAGTTTTCCTTCACAGCAAAACTTTTTAAACAGCTCCTTGGGGCTAATGGATGTGTCTGTCTGTCTGTCTGTCTCTCTTTTCTCTCTCTCTCTCTCTACCATGCAGTTGCTGAGGTGGCGATATGGGCTCTTTTTTATCTAGCAGCATCTTATTAGGTGCATCCACCAATCAGCCCACAGGAGTCTCTAATTAATTATACATTCGTCACATTTTCTCACATGAGGGTCAGGCGCCATTTTGTCTCCTCACGAAGTACTTTACCTCAGACTGCACTCCAAACTTCTAATCAGTGCTTCAACCCACCAACATTCTATCACCTCAGAACAGTGCCCTCCAGATATGCCAGGTAGGAGATTGCACCTCTTTTCAAATCCTGGACGATAGCCTCCATTTTTGTAACCCTCCCTTCCCCCTGGTCCTCCTGCTTACACTGGTGCATTTTACCAATACCTCTTCATTATCCTTGTACTTTCCTCTACTCCTGCCCTGGGAGGTTTGGGTTCAGTTCAAACTTACAGGCAGGCAGCAGTTACTCTCAGTCTCTGAGGTGACACTTTCAGAAGCTACCCCCCGCCCCTCCGGTCTAGGGGTTTGATGTTGAAATGTTTTTGAGAAAGGGGAAGGGCACCAGCACTCTGACTAGTAAGTAAAACCACATATGAGCAGGGAATAAAAATCACAGTACCTTTGAAATTTAAAACAGGGATTCACTTTGTGACGGTGTGGACTCCATCGAGGCGCTGTCAGATAGTATCTCTTCCTCCCATACACAACTTGTGGGCTCAAGGCTGGCTCCATTGTCTGGAAAAACATTCATTAGGAAATGCACAGCAGCAACACTTTTCAAGGACATCAATGATTCGGCCCCAGGCACTAGATAGGCTGCAATCAGGCACAATTTTATTGTTTTAAAAGTCAAAAGGCTCAAGCCACACAACAGTTCCATGGAGAGGGAGGGGGTTATGTAAAGTTCATTTTTCTTTCCACTCAAGACTATGGCAATTGGCCGTGGTACAGCACATTAGGGGGATCTGGGCCACAAACCTGGATCCTATCATCCCCAACATTTCCCTTGTTGAGCCAGAAGGAGCTCCTTGTATTCTCAGCACGCAGGGGTGCTCTAAAAGGCAGTCTTTTTCATAACTTTTTGTATCCCCGTCAGTGGGAGCAGGGCACAAACCATATGTCAGACCTTGTTGTAGTTCTTTATTGGATTAGATGTTACCACGGGCACAGTCCTTTCTCCTGTAGCTGCCCACCCCTGCTGAACCAAGGGCATGGTTCGCACAGGGTGACAGCTACCCTCACACTGGGCCAGCTGCACTTTAAATCCTCCCCACAGCAACTCTCTCAAACATTTTGGTGAACATGAAAGCACCTCCGGAACATCTCTGCCACCTTGATGCTCCAGTCCCTTCATGGCAGCCACCTCTCAGGGATCCTCTCACAGACAGAGCCCAACTGGCTCCAACCAAGCTTCCCTCTACATCGCTGCTGCCTCAGATGTTCTCCACTTCCCCCCCCAATGGGCTGTGGGGTGCTTGCTGCTGCTGTTTGGGCCGGGGGCAATCTTCCCACCCGGCTCCTAGCCTACCTGGCCCTGACTGGAGGCTCTCCCTGCAGTGCCTAGGAGCTGGCTCCAACCACTCCTTCCTTCTCAATGACTCCCTGGTGAACTCCTAACTGCAAGCCCATGCACCAGTTGGTGCTTGAAAATTTCCTTACGTTCAACAAGCCCCACCCTCTGGCCAGCCTGGCAGCATTACACATCCTCCCAATGCCAACAGGGCATCCACTGGTAACCCCCCAAAATCAGCACGGGGTTACATACAGTTGGGAAAAGCATGTTTATATGAAGAAACAATAGATTTACTTGTGTGCATTTATGATAAAATAGTCCTTCTGCCCACTACAAAAGATGTCATTGATGATGTCATTGTATTACTGCTGGACAAAGTTTTTCCTTTGCTGGCATCAAGATTCAAGATACAAAATGTTTATCATGGAATGTTTACCATGATATACATGAATTTAAAATTCTGCTCAGTTCCACTGTCAGAATGTTCCTCTCCTGTCATACTGTACACACGCATGTACACATACACACACACACACACACACACACACACACACACACACAACAAAGGACTCTTGTATAGCCAGAGACTCAATTATCTCACTGTCAAGAGAAGCAGAAGAGATTTCCCTGATGAGCAGGTAAAGATAGAAGTTTTTTTTTATTGTCAGCAAAGAAACAGTTGTAATGAAAATTATAAACAATGCTTAATGTTTCTAATGTGTTTATGTGTGTAAGGAAACTGTGATGATCAGGGAAACAACATTTAATTAATTTGCTTTATTTTTTATTTAAGGTAGTTTCATTTTTAGGGCCCACTAAAAGTTTTTTTACAGTGTAAAGGTAGCAACCATGTTTGTGATGGAAGATCAATTCTTGTTGTAGGGAGACTAATGGAAGATAGTTCTGGTTGTAGGAGGACTGATTTCCTCATTGTGTGATGTGGTTTAGGACCAGGATGACTGTGCATGAAACAGATTTCATGCACAGTCACATGATATATTTTGACCAATTAGACTTCTTTATTTTGGATGCCCATTTTATAACTGAATATGATGGGCATCATTTGGAGACTTGTACAGTTTGCAAGATAAGTTCAAAGTAATGTGCTACCATAACTCCCCACATACAGACAGAGGCAGCTTGGTTCAAGGGACTGGTGGCACAGCAAACATTTCTGGCCTGGCCTACAGGTGTGAAAGTCATGTGCAGCATGACTAATAGCCTGAGGAGGGGTGTGCCTGGACAGAAAAGAACTGAAGTGATTGGCGGGACCAGCTGCTTGGATACAGTACATATCTCAGGAGTGTCTGATGACTGTGCAGCTTATGAGTAAGAGAGACTTTCTAGGTGTTGGACAGGTGTCTGCAGAGCATTAACCATCAGAGCTGGGTCATTTAGAGAACTAAAGATCTAAAATGGCCAGACTTCAGGCAACAACTAATTACTGTTTCCATAGGGGAGCCCATTTGTTGGAGCATGACTCTGGGCCCACATTAATTGCCCTATGTCCCACTTGTGGAAGTGAAAGTTAGACCTTTGCTTACACTCAGATCTGCAATCTTTGCAGAGTGGGATATGTGAGACCTTTCAGCCCCATTGAGGGACAGACAAATAAGAGAGAGAGAGAGAGAGGGAGGCAGGCTTTGGTGTAATAGAAAGGCCAGACTTTAACTGAGTTGGCAGTGGTAGTGAAGGAGGTTTGGCAATGGCTGGAGAACTTTGATGCCACCATGAAGGAGTACTCTGGCCAACAAAAGCAGGTTGATAGCAAGCTCTAGAGTGGGTGAACTTGTTATCCCAGTCAGCAGTGACATTTTCATCATGGGGAAAAGGATTTGTACTACAATGTTGAGGCCATTGGTGGCAAGTTCTCACCCAAGCCAGTTGCGGTATACCAACAGTCTTGGATCCTCTAAACAAACTAGGGCGTGGGGTGTGGCAGGTCAGACCACCTTCGGTGGTGTTGTTTCTCTGAGGTAAGGTGCCTGGTGCTACTGCCATTGTGAGATTATGGTATTGCCATCAGCTGTTGCTGCTAAAAAAGAGTGAAACAGTGGTAGTGCAAGAAGTGGGCAAGTGAACGTACAGAATGGCACCTGATGAACAGACTAATGCTTGCTTCTTTTTTTTTGTCAATAATAATTTATTGAATCAGCAGCAGAAAAAGACACACAGATAATTCATCCTCTAAATATGTAGAAACAGTAAATCACCTATATATCAATAAATCTAATAGTTATTCACACAAATGCCATCACTTGTTTCATTACATATCCTTTAAGGACAAACTGAATATTTATAATTTTCACAGAAAAGACTATGAGGTATCAAAAAGATGTACAGTATTTTGTACTGATGGTATCATCTTTAAAATGTTTCATTGACAGAGTGGAAAAACAACCTCTTATACTGATCATTTATCTTTTGACTGCAAATGGAATCCATAGGTTCTTCACTGTGAAAGAATTATTCATAACTTAAAGAAGAACTACAGTCAGAATCTGCAAAAATGTATGTTATGCAGAGTGTTTTGATTTGTGTGTGCAGTCCTTGTGTGTCCTTCCCTTTGTCTGCTATTAAGATTTTTTTTAATTAGCCTGCTAGTTTTACAGTAGTTTTATGGCCCCCGGGGTATCTCCATCATAGCGTGGTTTATTGCTTTTCTTGTTCCTACAATGCCTCTTGTCCCATGTGACAGTGAGGTATTGGAGACCATGGCTTGAGCAAGCATTGGTTTAGAGTCAATTTTATAACAGTAGAACAGTGATATTAAGTAACTTTCCTTTTCCAGTGAGTACCAAGGGCTAGATTTACAGTTTATCAAATACTTTGAGGGCTAACTGAATGGGTTATTCTGCAAAAAAAGCAAAAACAAAAACACAGCTTTACTAATTATAGCATTGATGATGTGGGAAGATTTGTGTGCTTTTTATGGCTGTGTGTAGTTTGATGAAATGAAACGTTTTAACAGCAAAGCATTTGCTCCTGCTGGCTAGACCTGACACACACACATGGAAAACAATATTGAATTAGAGCTATTTAACGGAGACCAAAACATCAGGTTCCTATCTCTAGTACGTGCTGAATCCCTGGTCACAGATGCGTCACTGTCACATGGGACAAGAGGCATTGAAGGAAAAAAAAACATAGAAACACAGAATTGTACAGCAGATAAGGACCGCTTGGACCACCCAGTCTGCTCATTTCCCCTACCTAATGGATAAGCTGCAGATCCTAGCTAACCAACAGCCTACTTCTTCCACCCTATACCCCCGAGAATTGCCTTATGTCTGTCCCCTACATTCTTGAATTCCACCACTGTTTTTGACTCCACAATCTCCTCAGGAAGGCTGTTCCATGCATCCACGACCCTCTCCATGAAAAAATACTTCCTCACATTATCTCTGAGCTGTCCCCCACCTAGCTTCAAATTGTGCCCCTTTGTTCTTGCACACCTCTTTTTCTGAAAGATGCTACCCTCTTGGACTTTGTTGATTCCCTTGAGGAACTTGAAAGTTTCTATCATGTCCCCCCTTCCCTCCTTTCCTCGAGTGTATGCATATTAAACTGCTTTAGTTTCTCTTCATATATCTTCTGGTGCAGACCCTGCACAATTTTAGTTGCCCTTCTCTGGACTGCCTCCATCCTGTCTATGTCTTTCCAGAGATTGGGTCTCCAGAACTGTATGCAGTACTCCAGTTGGGGTCTCACCAGCTGTCTGTACAGAGGGATAACAACTTCCTGTTTTCTACTGGTGATGCCTCTCCCTATGCATCCCAGTATCCCCCCAGCTGTCCTTACTGCCCTCTCACATTGCTTGCTCACCTTTAGGTCATCTGATATGACTACCTCCAGGTTCCTTTCCATTTTTGTTGTTGTTAATATCTCACCCCATTGTGTATTCTTCCTCTGGGTTTTTGTTTCCCAGGTACATTACTTTGCACTTCTTAGCACTGAATCTAAGCTGCCATACATTTGACCATTCCTCCAACCTTGCCAAGTCCCTTCTCATCCTTTCCACCCCACCTTGTGTATCAACTCTGTTGCAGATCTTTGTGTCATCTGCAAAGAGACATACTTTTCATTCCAGTCCGTCTGCAATGTCACTTATAAAGACATTAAAGAGGACCGGTCCTAGTACTGAACCCTGCGGTACCCCACTAGTAACCTCCCTTTCTTCAGAATGGACTCCGTTTACTATTACCCTCTGTGTCCTGTTCTCCAGCCAGTTCTTTACCCAGGCTACCATCTTGGAACCCACTCCCAGGCTGGCCAACTTGTATATTAATCTTTTGTGCGGGACTGTGTCAAATGCCTTGCTAAAATCTTGATAGACCATGTCCACAGCCCCTCCCTGATCTAGTACTTTGGTCACCCAGTCAAAGAAATCTATTAGATTCGTCTGACATTATCTTCCCACTGTGAATCCATGCTGCCTTGGGCCTGTGCCCCTCTGGCCTCTAGTTACTCAACAATTCTTTCCTTCAGAAGTGATTCCTTCATTTCCCCAATCACTGAGGTTAAACTAACAGGTCTGTAGTTTCCTGCTTCTGCTGTGCTCCCACTTTTGTGAAGTGGAATAACATCTGCCCTCCTCCAGTCCTCAGGTACCACCCCATCCTCCCATGATTTATTAAAGAGGGTAGTCAATGGTACCACTAGTTCTACCCTTAGTTCTTTTAGAATTATGAGATGAATCCTATCAGGCCCCATTGCTTTGTCTACCTTCAGTTTTAAGAATTCCTTCAGAACCATTTCTTCTGTGAAATGGCTGATATCAACCCCCATATCCAGTGTGTTTCTATTGTTTGGTTTAGGTACTTCCCCCTCTTCATTTGTGAATACTGAGCAAAAATATTTGTTTAGTATCTCTGCCTTTCCACAGTCACCCTCTGCCCACCCCACCTCCCCTTTATTAAGCCTCACTATCCCTCCTGTGGTCTTCCTTCGCTCCCTGAGGTACCTATAAAAGGTTTTATCCCCCTTCTTAAATGAGTTCACTATCTTTTCCTCAGTTTGGGCCTTTGCTGTTCTGACTGTCTTTCCTGCTTCCTTTTTCTTTAACTGATACAATTTTCTGTCATGCTCCTTCTGTGATTCCTTGTACTTTCTGAATGCATTTTTTTTCTCCCTAACATTCCCTGCCACCTCCTTTAAGAACCACAGTGGTTTCTTACATCATTTTGTTTTGTTTATTTGCTTCACACAAAGGCTTGTTGCCTCTGTGATGGCAGTTTTGATTATTCCCCATTGGTCTTCCACCCCTCCTTCCTGCCTATTTGCTAGTGCATTCCTTAGGCACTCACCCATTTTGGCAAAGTCAGCCCTTCTGAAGTCCAGTACCTTTGCAATAAAGCTTGCTAAGATGAAGATCACCATAAAACTACCATATAACTAGCAGGCTAATTTAGAAAAAAAAACTCTTAATAGCAAACAAAGGGAAGGACACACCAGGACTACACACATGCATCAAAACACTCTGCACAATATATGTTTTTGCACATTTTGACTGAGGTGCTCTTTTTTTTTTAACTTTCCATTCTTTATTAAATTTTCAAATGGAAAAACAGACCATACAAACAACTAGATAACTAATGCATTACATAGTTGAGTGACAGAGCATAATAACAGGTTGATACTGTCCATCCCCTATAACCCCCCTCCCCAACAGTATAGTATTTAAAAAAGAAATAGTTAATTGCTAACAACTTATGTGAAACCAACATTTGAAGATAATATAGTTGGTCCCCCAACTCTGGGGCAAAGTTAAAACAATATATGGGGAAAAAGATAAAACCTCTATTTAGATACCAATGACTCATGAAGGAACAATGAACAGTGCAGATATATCAAAAAGTATCTAAAGAATGAGATCCCTTATTTCAACTATATAGACTGGAGTATCAGTGATAATCTATTCCACACTTTTTCATTAAGTTCAATGTTACCCTTCAAACAATTAATTGCCTTGATAAGTGTTAAACTTTGTTTAATTTTTGTTAACCATTCCTTGAAGGTAGGAGGGTTTGGGTCCAACCAATGCTTCAATATGATTTGTTTAACTGAAACTCCTATTAATGCTATTATATAGTTATCTGAAATTATTATATCCTCTGTGAAATTCCCCAGAACAAAAGTTTTAATATCCCACATGTACTTTAAATTAAAGTAATCCAATACTTTAAATTTAATTAAAAGCCATAGGCTTTGAATTTGTGTACAATGCCACATCATATGGTCTAGCGAGCCTCTGCCATCTTGACATTTTGAACATTTATCATTTTCTGGTAACCCCATTTTGTATAATCTTCAGGGAGTTAGATACGCGGTATGTATTGTTTTAAACTGAATAGCTTTTAGGTTATCCAATGCTAGAAATGTGCTTATATTATACCATATAGCTTTCCAATTCCATTTCTCTAAATTGAGGGATGATTTCCAAAATGGGTTTTGATATGTAATTTCATATCCTTGATATTGGACAGATGCAATTATAACTTGGAACTTGGGTGTTTATTAGATTCTAAGTTACTTAGATTTTAGATGAGGTCATCTTTATCATGTAACCACAGAAATGGGCAAAAATACACTTTTACGGTTAATGTTAATATAAAAGCATTTTGAGTGTACTTTTTACTTAATGATAGGGTATTACAAATCAACCATAAGGGGAAAAGAAGACCATCAGATAAAAGATCTACTGCTTTACTATCTTGTTTGCATGGTAGTAAATCAGGTGAAAATGAAGTGTTCTGCACTTTAAAGTTTGGATTATTGATAATAGGTTGGTTAATGCTAGCTTCAAGGTTAATACCAAAATATCTACATGTTTGACTGTACATCTTTAGGGCGGTACCTACTGATGAATGATTTAAATTCTTAGTTAGTACTTTAAATTTAATGTAAAAGACTGATTTAGGAGATAAATTATATATTTTTAAATATATCCTGTTCTATCTAAGCCCATATAGGAAAATATTGGTTAGGACTATTTTCCTCACTAATCCACTTTAAGTATTTTTTGGTATGTGATGCCATATAGTACAGAATGAAGTTAGGACATTTTAAGCCCCTTTGTGTTTTTGATAACATTAACTTATCTAAAGCTATTCTTGGGCAATTCTTTGCCCAAATAAATTTATTTATGATCGAGTTGATCTTAGAAAACCATGCCCGGGGAATAAAACTGTTTAACATATTAATCGGAAAGAAAATTCGGGGGGAAAATATTTATTTTTACAACATTAATTCTACCTAAAGAAGATAACAGTAGGGAATTCCATCTATTAAGATCTTGAGTTATATTGTTAACCACCTCTTCTGAATTTGTTTTTATTAAATCCTGTTCTCTGCTGTATAGATAAATACCTAGGTTTTTAAGACCTCTGGGTTTCCAAAGTAAACCCATGTCATTTATTTCCTTTCTTAAATACAGTTTACTCAGCGGCATCACCTCTGTTTTTTCTTTATTAAGTTTATAGTTGGAGACAGCACTGAATTTCTTAATAGTTTCTAGCACCACTTTAATTGAAGGTATTGGATTCGTAAGGTGAAGTAAAATATAATCGGCAAATGCCGACAGTTTAATGTTATGATTTAAAATGGTGATATCCAAAACTGAAGTGTTTTTATTTATATAGAATATTAATGGTTCTAAATAAAAGTTGAAAAGTATTGGAGACAAAGGGCAACCTTGGCAAGTTCCTAAAAAACAACCTGAAGGGGGGAGAAAGAACTTTATTACAACATATTCTAGCTGATGGGCATGCATATAATATTTTAATCCAATTTATAAATTTGTCTGGGAAGCCAAATTTGGAAAGTGTGACAAAAATGAAATCCAGATTGACCCTATTGAAAGCTTTTTCCGCATTCAGGGACATCCGCACCATATTATGTTTAGAGTCCCTGGATGTGGATAGAACATGTGACAACTTTCTCATTTGATCAGAAGGTTGCCTGTTTGATATAAATCCCACCTGTTATCTGCTAATAAGTGGTTGCCAGAAGTTTTTAATCCTTTGGGCTAGGATATGAGTTAGAATTTTTCTATCATAATTTATTAATGAAATTGGTCTATAGTTTGAAACTCTGTCCCTGGGTTTATTGGGCTTTGGGAGAAGAATTTGTGTTGCTTCTAATAGAGAAGGGTCCGAAAATCTATTATGAAGTTTGAAAGTATAAAGGTCTCTTAAAATAGGACAAAGAGAGTCTCCAAATGTTTTGCAAAAGTTAGTGGTTAAGCCATCTGGGCCTGGTGCCTTGTTTAGTGAAAGCTTACTGATTGCATCTCTAATTTCCTTTAGTGCAATGGGGCACTCCAGTTTGCCTCTTTGTGATTCATCTAGACATGGGCCTGAGAAGTCTTTTAAGAAGTCTCTATTTTTTGCAACAAAGGAGGGTTTTGCATTGGGGCATTATAGTTCTGTATAGAAAGTATAGAAGTCTTTCATAATATCCATATAATTTGTAAATACCTTATTTACTTTCTCTGAAATAATAGAGTCAATATGGTTATTTGCTTGTCTTTTTTTCAATCTGTTTGCTAGATGTTTGCTGGGTTTATTCCCTAAATCAGCATAATTAGCCTTGGATCTGGTAATCAGAAACTCTGCTTGTTCTAAGGTATGCTTGGCTAATTTTTCCGTGAGTTCTTGTAACTCTTGGGACTCTTGAGTAGTTAAACTCTCAGGACTAATTGCTTCTAAATAACTCAGTCTGCTTGTGATGTTATTTAACTTTTCAAATTTTTGTTTTTTCATTTTAGCCCCAAATCTGCTAAATTCTCCTTATATGAAACACTGACATGCTGCCCAGATTATGTCCATTTCTTCCACAGAGTTAAAGTTTACTTCCCAGAAATCTATAATAGCCTTATTGATATACCTGACAATGTATCCATTATTTAGTAGTGTGTTGTTTAACCTCCAGGAATATTGTTTTTCTTTATTTGTCTTTTCAGACAGTCGTAGATGAATTAATGAATGATCTGAAAGGGTTCTGGATTTAATTTCAGGCCTATCAAATCTGTTTAAGTAATGCCTAGAAACTAGAACGTAATTAATCCTGGAGTAGGATTTATGTACTTGTGAATAAAATGTATAGGCTTTTGTGTTAGAATTTATTGTCCTGCAGGGGTCAATTAAGTTGCACAGATTTCACATGTCCTGGACTGCCTTATTTTCAACCAATAGGGACCTATTCGGTACACCTGTCTGTCCATGGTTGGGTCTAGAGGTAAATTCCAATCACCTCCTAGGATTAACATATATGACGTATAGAGGTATAGGTGAGAGATCAGTGACATAAAAAAAGAAGTGCTGTTTGTGTTTGGTCCATATGTGGAACCCAGAACACAGTTCATTGATCCTAGTTTTCCAATTAATAAAATAAATCTCCCTTCTGAATCTGTTGTTTTGATATGGTGGAAATCCACAGTAGAGTCCATTAAAATAGCCATCCCTGCCTTATTTGTGTATTTCACTACCCCATATACCATCTGATAATTAAACCTTTTTTGGCTTTCTACTTCAGTGGTTAACAGATGGGTTTCTTGAAGAAGGATAATGTCATATCCCAGTTCCTTTAAATAGTTAAGCATCTGAGTCCTTTTGAATCTAAATCACATTCCTTTTACATTCCATGAAGCTATCTATAACATATTAGTACACGTAATTCCCCAATAATTTTTTAGTTTAAAAAAAAGTAAGTAGTTTTTTATGCCTTTCCAGGTTTTAATGACTGTGTTGTAGGTTCTCTGTCCCTCCCCCTCCAATAATCCTAATTACCAATAAAAAGAAAAAATGGAAAAAAAAAATGGAGCTTAACTAAAGTATTTACACTCTCTACCCCCAGTCCCTAAGACTGATCTCCTATATAGTCAAACCCTATGAAAACCTACGAGTGTGAATAGAGCACACCCCAAGAGCTCCAGTCTCTCCACCAAACAAAGAAAACAAAAAGAAGAAAAAGTAGAACATGGAAAATATGTAGCTTCTGGATACGGAGAAAGAGAGAGAAAAAGAAAAGAATAAATACATATATATATATATATATATATATATATATATATATATATATAGTTTCCTGTGAAGCATTTTTTCCCTTAACAGTTATTCCTTAAATTTGTCTCCCGACCTGCTATAATTAGAATTGAGTTCTAGATCACTGTGATAATACAGAGGTTATAACAGTTCTAACAGTAGCCAGAGAATAATTGTGGCTATTAGCTAAGACACGTACAGTCTGGAAGGAAGAAAACCAAAAACAAAAACAATTTATAATCTAAGAAAAAGACTGTCCCTCAAACTTTAGGAAGCTGCTACCAGAAACACAACTTATTTATATCTTCTGTTTTCTTTGTAGAAGTCTAAACTTTGAACTCATGTTGCAGGGAATCTTTTTATTTAAATAAAAATACTTACCCTGTCTTATCAATCAATCAATCAAATCTTTATTTATTCAGGCGATCATCATTGAGCAAGGCTCATTTACAGATGGACCTGATAGGTCAAGCTTCGAGTTGATGCACAGCAATTACATCACATACTTATGAGTCAGTTATACATACAGAAAAAAGAAAATGTTATTTATAACACAATAATATACAGAGAATTCACATGTTAAAGCTTGGCAAGAGAAAGTTAAACTAACATCTGCAATATGTACAGTACATATATATCACAATGAGGGCCATGACAGTCACTCACATAATGAGTACAAGGATGGTGAAGAGAATATTGGGTGCCATATACTGGCGGTGTCTGGTTGGAAGGAATATGCCATATGTGATTGGAATATGGTTTTGTGGGATGACTATTCTATCTCTAGTGGTAACAACTGCATTTCTCTGTGAAGAAGGCTATACAGTGCTGCTTGAAGGATGTAAATGGAATGATAATGGACAGTTTTAGGGATTTTTGTAGGGTGTTCCATGCTATGGCTAGAGAATAGCTGATTGCTGCCCTCCCTATTTTGGTATTGACTTTGGGCAATTTGAGCAGGATGATATTGTTGCTTCTTAGGGCATAGGAGCTGGGAGTGGTCAGGTTGAAGCAGTCCAGTATATAGCTTGGAAGTTTTTTTGATAAAGCTCTGTAGATCCATAGAGCTGCATTTCTGCTCCTCCTGACATGAAGGGAAACCCATCCAATTGCATCATAGCGAGAACAATGGTGAGTATTATATGGCAGGTCTGTAATGAACCTTATTGCTCTATGGTATAAGATATCCAACTTTTGAAGGTAGGGAGTGGGGCAGTGACTATAGAGGAAGTCTGCGTAGTCAATGACTGATAGAAAGATGGCCTGGACTAATCTCATCTTTAAATCTCTATTAAGGAAGGGTTTTAATCTGTAGAGGAGGCCAAGCCTTAGGCAAAGCTTTTTCAGCAGTTGTTCTAGATGCTGAGCAAAGTCAAGTCTGTTGTCAATCCACACACCTAGGTATTTGAAATTTTCAACATACTCCAGATTTTCTCCAAGTATAGTGCATAGCTGGGGGAGACTGATTGAAGAGGATGTGTTGGTGGAGTTTTGGGTTGTGAACATCATTGCTTTGGTTTTCTTTGCATTTAGCAGAAGCTTTTTTGCAAGAAGCTGATGTTGTAACAGGGAGAATTCTGCTTGTAGGATTTCATGAGCAACTTTAGGTGGAGGGTTGCTGACATACAGTACAGTGTCATCAGCAAAGAGATGTACTGAGGACTTGGTAAGGGTTGAATCAATTTTATTTATATAAATGGCAAAAAGGATAGGACCCAGAATAGAGCCTTGGGGGACTCCTCTTGACAGTGGTCTTAATGGGGAGAGGTCACCTTCAGCTTTTACCTGCTGTGATCTACCGGAGAGGTAGCATCTGAACCACTTAAGGGAGGATGGATCTAGACCAATGGAGTGTAGGGATGAGAGTAGCAGTTCATGGTCCACAGTGTCGAATGCTTTGCTCAGATCCAGAAATACTGCACAGACATTGTTCTTTTTATCCAGTTCGGTTTGCCAATCATTGGTGACCTTGGCTAATGCAGTGATAGTGCTATGTTTGGCCCTGAATCCAGATTGAGCTGGATTTAATAGACTAGCATTGTCCAGATATTCCCTTAACTGAATACTCACTAATTTCTCCAGCATCTTGGATAACACAGGTAGGATGGAAATGGGCCTGTAGTTATTAAGATCCATAGGGTCCCCTGATTTAAGAAGGTGGACCACTTGGGCTGTCTTCCACAGCGTGGGAATAGAGCCAGAGTTTAGGGAAAGGTTAAAGAGGTGGGTTAGGGGGACTGCAAGCACATGCCATGCAATCTTTAGAAAGAATGGGTCCAGAAGATCTGCTCCTGCACTTTTTTGGTATCTAGATGCCATAATAGATCCTCAACTTGTTTCAACAGTATAGGTTTGAAGCTAAAGGAGGAGTCAACTCTTTGTTCACCAGTATAGTGGGAGCTTAAATGATCCCTTAATAGGTTAGCTGGGGAGGAGTCAAAGGCAAGGCCAGCTGTTGTGAAGTGGTTGTTGAATGCATCCAAGATTTCCAATGTGCCAGTAATGGGGCCATAGTTACTGTGTAATTGGGTTGGAAGGGGTTGTTAACATCCTGGCCTATCATACCCTTGATGGTGCCCAAAATCTAGCAGTATTATGGTAGGAGGAGTCGAGCTGGGCCAGGTAGTAGGCAGCCTTTGCATCCCTAACTTTCCTAGTGCATTTTTCCTGGCTTTCCTAAAGATCATCCAGTCTATGATATTCTTAGTTTTCTTGCTACTTTCCAAAGTTTATCTCTCTCTCCAGCAGTGTAACTTTGAGGTCAGCTGAAAACCAGCGACAGGATTTGTTTTTTATTTGGATACTAGAGATTGGGGCATGGGTGTTAAGGGCATTTAATATAATGCTATTTAGCACCTGCTGAGCTTTTTCTACAGAATGTGCAAGATAGAACTTTTGCCAGTGTGGAGAGTAGGCTAGATCATGCAGATATCCTTCAATATTGATGTTTTTCTTGGCTCTTAAAAGTGGTACTCTAAAATAAATGCCCCTATGTAGTAAAAATATAATCTTATAATACTGCAAATGTTTTAATTAATATTTTAACCAGCTGCAAATTGCAACCATAAACATTACGTAAGATTGCAGTGATTAAGGGCTACCCCAGAACATTGTTGCTGCGACCATTTATAATATGACTTTCTTATTCCATTAAAGTATAGGAGGGCATATGATGGCTATTATATACAACTATGACCCATAAGCCATTGCACCACCTTGGTCTCCTGAATAAATAAAAGTGGGTCCCTCTGAAACTGTGAAAACATCAGCTAAGTATAAAATTAAATACTGCCCCTTTAAATGAAACTGCATTGTTGAATCTCTACCTCCATTCTACAATTCATGTCCTTGGGGCCTTACGAATTAGTTGACAAAATCTAACTATCCACTTAAATGCTAGGAACTTGGTCAATGGTTTTACTATCCTAAACAAATTAAAACTTTGATACAGTTTTTTGTAATCACCCAAGAACATCCGTCGTTCAGTTCTTTCCATCAACTCTTTGTGTATGTTTAATCGTTCAGCAACCTCTAGTGGTGGACAGAACATGGTGCGTTTTCTTGAGCTGAGCTATCTATGTAACTACATCATTATCCATTATATCTCTGTATGAAGTATCCCCCACCCTTCTACAAATCTCTATAGCAGCTTCTTTCATTTCCAGCACTGTAACTTAAAGCTGCCCTAGGTCTTAAATATTAGAGAGAAGGAAGATAAGTAAATAACGCTGTTTATTGGGTATAACTTCCATTTTGGAACTGCTTCTGTAACAGAAGTATCCTGTGACCTTAGTGGCCCTTTGTATATAAAGAACTACCGTCTTGAATATGTAAATTTGCTTTGGGTAGGGGGTGGAATTGCTAGAAACTTCTGAAGAAAAAAGAGAAAAAAGCTACCCCCTTCTGTTTCTTAACAGAGTTGCTGACACTGCAAATTTCCCCACTGAATCTGCACTATTTCGAACTATCATAGATAAGGAGAATAATTGTATATACCAAGTCAAAAAAAGTTTACCCACTCTTAGTTCAGACTCATTGCATTGTTAGATCAATTTCCCAGAATATACTTATTTTAAATCAACTTATAAGAGACACATCCAAACAAAATACAAAAGGAAAGGACGACATTACTCGAATATCTTTATACTGTTGGTTTTAGGCACTAAGAATATTTTTATCAGGTGAAACCTGAAGCTCTACATCTAAAGAGCACCTTGTATAACTAAACCCCTAGATGTCTATCAAGTGAAAAGTAAATGGATTAACAGACTGTCCATAACTAAATAATCCTACATATGTGAAATCTGCTTATATCCCTCATGTAAGTTAGCCCTCCTTTCAGGTCATTATAAACAGTTCTGGGAATGTTTTCATCAGTTCTTTTTTGCCTGATCAGCGTTTTCGTAGGAGTAGGATATGCTATTGTTGCTAATCACCAATTTGGCTGGATATAACATTCAAAATTTAATTCCTGCAGCAATCAGTTTATTAACTATGGGCAAAAATTCTCTCCTGCATAAGCAGACCGATTGAGGCAAATCCTGCGACACTTTTATTCTTTTACCATCCCAAGACAAGTTCGAGTTGTTTTTAGCTTTATTTAATATGTGAGCTCTGTTGAGAAAATTCAGGAATTTGATGAAGAAAGGCCTAGGTGGATCCCCTTTGTTTGGAATTGGTCTGAGAGCTTGGTGCTCTCTCAATTACATATGAAGAGTGGTTTGGGGAGGGACCACTGATATTATCGCAGAGAACTTGAGCAAAGTGTATGGGTTCTCCTCCCTCTATCCATTCTACTAGCCCGTAAATTACAATATTGTTTCTCCTGGACCCCCCTTCAAAATCTTCTAATTTTTGTTCAAATCTGTTTAGTTTTTGGTGTATTGCAGGAATCTCTGATTCTGATCATATTTTCCAGTCCTCTAACGAGAAGACTATTGTTTCTGCATCACCCATTGTCCTATTAAGTCCTTTCAATGTTTCACCTACTTTTTTGGACTGATTTAGCAGCTCCTTTATAACTTCTTTAAGCGGTGAAAGCTCTGCTAAAAATGTTTCCTCTGTGAGACAACCGGAGTGATCTTTTTGTGCTGATCCTTTGCTTTGGCCTTGTTTAGCCTTTTTTGCCGAAGTTGCTCTGTCTGGGGTTGGTGGCGGAGTATGTTTATCCCTGGAGACTTCATTTCTGCATCCATGGTAAGAATAAATCTACTTTTACCTTGTATTTGTTGGTTCTAGCCGGATTAACACTGTACTATATGAAGTCGCTGATTAAAATTGGGCTAGTTTTATGATTGTTTAATATAAAGGAGACTGGAGCTCGATTGGGAAGCAGCTAACTCCCTCATGGCATCACTGGAAGTCCTGAGGTACTCTTTTAAGGTATTCAGAAAAGAGCGTCTCCTTCCTTTTTTGTGTAAAACATTTTATTGAAATTTTCATATAGGGCATCACAACAAGAGCAATAAAACATGTAGAACAATTAACATGCATTTAGGATCTAGTATTCAATAACCTGGCCTGGCAGTACCCCCTTGGAGATACAACTCTAATTTAGCTTGAAATGTATTTCAGAGAGAGAGAGAGAGAGAGAGAGAGAGAGAGAGAGAGCACAGTATATGTTATTTGTATGTAACTGTATTTGTAGACCTTAACAAGGCCTTCAGTCTTGTAAATCATGCTTTATTATTGGATTCTGTTTATGATGTACATTTTTCCTCAGAAGTAATAACTTAGTTTGGGGGCTACTTGAATGACAGGGAGCACAGAACAATTACTGGCCGGAATACCCAGATGAATAACTGTGGTGTGCCTCAGGGCTCCATTTTGGGCCCTCTTTTGTTTTCCTGGTTCATGAATGCTGCCCCATCCTCTTGCAAGAAATTGGATATGATTTTATACTCAGATGTTGCTGTTATTTTTGAAACTGGAAATAAACCTGATGATGTGTTGATGCAAGTCAAACAAGATTTTGATTTATTTCAAGAGTGGTTGTTGATTTGAAACATAGAAACATAGAATTTGACGGCAGATACTGTAAGGACCGGTTGTCCCTGAATACAAGGAAAACAAAAGTAATGGTCTTTACTGGACCTAGAATGGATAAAGATTTTAAAACCTCCAAAGTTGATTTTGAAGGGAAAAAGTCAAGTTTGTTGATAATTTTAATTATTTTGGAGTAACACTCGTTTCCCATCTCTCTTGTAAATCACTTGTCAGTAGTACTATAAAGAAATTCACCAGAAACTTGGGATGCTGTTTAGAGTTAGGTCTTATCTTATACCCGACTCATGCAGACTTTTGGCACACAGGTTTCTCCATAGTGCCCTTGATTATGGTTTAATTGGATACACTGGTACTATAGAAAAATGTTAAACAAACTTAAAGTCACTTACAATAGCATTCTTTGTTTTATGACAGGTCTCCCACAGAAAACTTACCATTGTAACATATTTAAGGCAGCCCAGTGTCATCCACTTGAAAACAGGATAAATATAAAAATGGGCTTTTTTCTTTTAAAAGGTTTACTGGGTATTTTACCTCTTAAGGTTCAATCTTCATTTACTAGATTATCAAATTCTCAAGGAACAAGATCTCAAAGCAGATATAAAGCAATTCTAGTGGGGGGTAGGAGGAAGTAAGCTGTTGGTTAACTAGGATCTGCAGGTTATCCAACAGGTAGGGAATGAGCCGACTGGGTGGGCCAAGCAGTCCTTACCTGCTGTCAAAGTCTATGTAACTGTTTCTATGTTTACAGGATACCCTTTCTTAAAAGGGCAATAGGTCAGAGAGCTCTATCTTTTAGGGCTACAACTTTTTTTAATTCTACTCCTGACAATGTTATCTGCTGTAGAACAGTCAGATCTTTCAAATTTAGGCTGCTGCAATGGCCTTAATCTCTTGCTGAATGTACTTGTTATTGATATCGCATTGCTTGTTCTTGTATTTGTTCTTTGCACTATATTATTTTGTAACTGTATGTAAATATCTTTTTTATCTATATTGAATGTATCTACACTTGTCACTTGTGAAAATGGGCAATTTTGCTCATCCTGCTAAGTAGTATAAAAATTAAAAATGAAAAAGAAATATGGTACTGTGACGGCTGTTAGCTGAAAATATCAGTAACAATAACCAATCACATTATAAACAAATACTGATGTATATAGGTGATAGTCAAATTTGAAATATGTAAAGTTAAAGTAAGGGGTCTAACTGACAATAAAACTATGTCTCTAAATAGTAAACCCTAACAATATTCCATGAAATGGTTTATATCCTCTATGCTAAGAATAAGTAGGTTAACTAGCATACAGTCATAAACTGTAAATCTATTAAGTAAACCAAACATACAATTACATACTCATTGTATTGGTAAACTCTGTTATTGCATATGGCTATTGCTCTATTACTTTTATTGGTTTTAAGCTATACCTTTTAGTTTAAGGGTGTGTGGAGAGTTAAACGTTGTGCTGTGTGTCTGTGACTTGAGGGAGAGGAGCACTTATGTTCATTGCTTAGATACTGGGCACTGATCAAGCTAGAGTTAGCTACTGCTCTGGATCTCAAGTCTAACCTCTGCCAGTGGGGGTAGTGCACCCTGGTCTGACCCTAGGGGTAAGTTGCAACATATATTTTACCCATGGGGACCATTCCTCTGTAAATTTGTCAGTAGTGCCTCATTTGCAGTAGATGAGCAGCAGCTTTTGAGAGGGCAATTTCCCAGTGTTCAAGCCTGGGGGCTGTCTTCCTGCCTCCATTTGAGCAAAATTTGTCTCTTTGCTTCCATGGCAGTTTGGTTGATGAATCTCCTTGTGGAGTTGGGGTGAGAGGGGAGTTTGAAAGGGGAGGATTTTGTTAAGCGTGTGTACAACAGTCTGCCAGAAGGGATGGATAACTTGGCAGGACCATAAAATATGTGTGATATCTGTGGAGGGTTGTTGGCATCTCCAGCACTTGTCAGGGAGTTGATATCCCATTTTGATAAGTTGAGCTGGGGTTCTGTGCCACTGTCCTCATATCTTGTTTCATATCAGTTGGAGTTTGGGGTCTGGGGGGCCTACATGGGCATTTTCCCAGCATCTTTTCCAGCATTGTGCTGTAATAGTGATATTAACATCTCATTCCCACTTTTGTCTATGAGGTTTCCAGTTCAGTAAGCATAGATTTTGAAGATACTGATGCACCTGCCTATTCCTGTTTTTGAGGTTGTGGATCCAGTGGGTTAATATAGAGGAAAATGTGTCTGGCCGTAGGGTGTTGTGGTGCTGAACATTTGTTTTAGGGTGTGCCGAAGTTACAAGAAGTGCCAGTGTTTGTTATAGGGGAGGTGGAAATCTTGCTGGAGTTGGGCAAAGGATTTAAGAATACTTGTTTGGGGGTGTATTAAGTGTGCTGTGACCTGTATTCCATTATTCACACATCTTTCCCATCTGATTGGTTTGCTCTCTGTGGTGATCTTGGTGTTACCTCACAGGGGTTCTAGAGGGCCTACTGTAAGCCCCTGCTAGGAGCGCATCTTCATGAGCTGATTCCAGATATGTTTAGTGCATTTAATGGTAGGGGAAGAGGGGTGTATTTTGTTCTTTGGTGTCCATAATACTGTTCCCATTGGTGTGTTGCCCAAGGAGGCTTGTTTGGCCTCAAGCCAAAGAAGAGAGTTCTTGAATTCCCAATGTAGCCAGTACATGGCTTGGCTAATCATGTTTGAAATATGATAGTGTTTCATCTGAGGTAAGTTCCATCCTCCTTTCTTAGAGGGGGCTTGTAATATCTTTTTACTTAGTCTGGGTCTTTGTTTGGCCCATATAAATGAGGATATGATTTTCTCTATTTGGTGCTAGGTTTTGTTGGGAATCTGCAATGGTAGGTTGTTAAGACAATACAATAATTGGGGTAAAATCATCATTTTGAATGCAGCAATGTGTCCTATGAAAGAGAGGTTTCATTTTTCCCACCTATGAACAATAATTTTGAGTTTTTCCAGAAGTGGAGGGAGGTTGTTTGAGAGAACTTCAGCATGTTCGGGAGGAATGTTCATGCCCAGATTTTTAATTCCACCTGTGGCCCATGTGAAGGACATTGGGACCAGTTGGGGCCAGCTAGGGTCCTGGCCTTTAATGGGTAGGAGTTCAGTTTTCCCACATGTGACTTTGAGGCCAGAATAGGCACCAACGTAGGAAAGTGTATGAAAAGCATCTGGAAGGGATCTTTCTATGCTGGAGATGGTGAGAAAGAGGTTGTCTGCATAAAGCAGTGTGGTGAATTGTTTGTGGGCTTTATCTTTCCTGGGTTTAGAGAGGACTGTAATTACCGCTTCTTGAAGTGTAGGTGTGAGAGAGCCCTTATTTTTATTTATTTATTTGATGCATCGGAATACAACCTTTGAGTCAAAGACTCTTTTTCAAAAGCTCATCAAGATACAATGAGGACAACAATTTCACAAAATACATGGTTGGTGAGATTACACAATACAGGTTTAGTGGCAAGAAACGAGTATACAACAGGTTGAACATAGTGATAAAGCAGACCAGTTGGACCATAGTTAAACAGTTAGCTGTAGATTGTACAGGAATATACAATTTATACAAAGTGGAACAGCAGGCCAAGTGGGCCCTTGTTATACAAGCAAACACATTTGATGTACTATTTCAGGGTTAAGGTGACCCAAGGTCAAATACAGCGTAGGAGATGACAACTATAAACAGGGTAGTCAGGATACAGATTTAAGGATTCCATGTACACTTCAAGAAGGTGTGGTGTCAAGAGGTCCTTAAAGGATTGGTAGAAATCAGCATTAAGCCTGTCTGGGCCTGGGGCCTTACCAGTGATGAGTTGTTGAATTGTGGGTTTAGGTCAAGTCCACACGGTCAAAAACAGCGCAGATAAACGCGCGTGTCGTGGTCAGCAGAAAATGACGCAGTCCCAAACTGCTCCAGATTATATAAGCAAACTCTGAAAATGCGCATGCTTTTATGCTCACACAGTTTTTCCCCGCATGTAAATGCTGCTGCTATCTTGGTCAGATACCTTGAATTGCCATGGAAATTTAATTTGGGGTTAGAGGCTGATCTAAAGTTTGTGCTGTGTGGTCAGATATTTTGGGGAGGTGCAGGGGAGCAAAGACGGCATCTAAGTCTGCTAGAGAGGCAGTGCCTACAGATGTATCGAGTTTTTTTATAGTAGTCTTGGAACACTTTATTAAAACCGCTGGGTCTGATGTGAGTGTTCCTGTCTCTGTGTGGATATGTGGGATGAGTGCACCTGCTTGTTATTTCTTTAATCTATAAGCTTAAGGGTGTAGGCAGACATACTCACTGTACACATTTGTGTACAGTTTGTTTGAGGTGTTAATCTATGCATTCCAGTTCTTCTCATTTCACTGAATTCTTGCAACATCTTTTTATATGGATATTTTAATCATCTTGCTCTGCCTCTTTGTTCACCCTGATGCCAACACCCAGTGCTTTCCTTCTCTAAAACAGAAGCAACATTCTCTGTACCTCATCTTGTCAATAAACTCCTAGCTCTCTTCTGGGCTCCAATAACCATTTTGTATGTGTAATGTGCCGTCAAGCTGTTTACATGCAGAACTTTCCAGGAGAAGTAAGATTGAAGATGATGGGACTCCAGAAACTTAGAATTGTGGAAAAGAAATAAGGAGCTTTGGTGATGATAGCAAGAATGAGACAGAGAAGTCAGGAGATTGGATCCCCAGGCTCCCAGCCCACAAGTTTGTTTTATACATGAGGTTTCTTTTGTGCAAATGTTTATGAGGACGCTGTTTTTAGTGACAGCAAATTTCTGATTATTTATTATCTGGACAAACTTGTGAAGAGAGAATATTGGGACTGTGCACTTAGGCTTTTCAGTGAATGATGCTAAGGAGCCTGGACTGTCATTATGTGTATTATGATCTTTTATATTTGCAATAGCAGGACTCCTTTCAAGGAAAGCTATTTTCTAAATATTGATATAATGTGGGACTCCTTGTTCTGGAACCCTTGCTATGAACTGTTATGTTACAGGAGTTGAGGCCTCGTTCCTTTATATTTGGTGAGCCTGGATGGAACATTTTGTATATATTTTAATAACTATTTTTGTAGATGAACAAACTTTAAAGAGGTTCTATAATTTTTAAAATCATTTTGGGCTTTAATTTAGTTCAGCTGAGGTCCTTAAATGGGCTCTATTACATTTAAACTTTATTAATATGGTGGTTAAATAGCCTGCAATTAATCCCATGTTGGTTTTTAGAAAAGTTTATAATGTGCTCTATGATTCTTCTATTGGTATTACATTATCTGACCGATTGCTTGTTTTGGTCTAGTGGGATTCTGTGCACTGTTTACTTTTGTAAGAAATAGAATGGAATTGCATATCAGTGGCTAAAGAGAAATACCCATATTGGGCCACTTCCAAAATGACAAAAAACTTCCTGGTGCTAGATGTAGTTAAGGCAGAAAAACATTATGCAAGTATGTTAAATGGTTGTTAGCTTATACAAAAAGTGTTATGTTAAGTATGCAAACTTAATTCCAGCCAGGTGTTGATGGTCAACATGTGGACAAATAACTTCCAGGTGCTAGATATAGTTTAGGCAGAAAAATGCTATGGAAGTATGTTAAATGGCTCATAGCCAATGCAGAAAATATTATGTAAAATATGTAAACTTAATTCTGGCTAAGTTAAGTTTGTCAACATGGGGACAAAAACTCTAGGTGCTAGATGTAGTTAATGCAGAAAAACGCAATGCAAGTATGTTAAATGGCTTCCAGCTGACACAGAAAGTGTTATATCAAGTACGAAACTTAATTCTGGACAGGTATTGTTTGGTGACATGTGGATGCCCTTTGGAATGGACTCTTGCCTTAGCTGTCAATCCCTTCTAAAATATTGCCTATATGTGAAGCGGTGCCTGGAAACCTGGGGCCAGGGAATGTGAATGGCCAAGGTGTGTAATGTCCAGTGAAGGCTTCCAGTTGAGAATTGATTACTTTCTGAAGGCCTTGGGTACTATTTTGCAATTTATGATTTATAAGGTGTCTCAAAAGGTGATATTCTTGGTACATTTTGTGCCATAAATTAATCTGAAATCTAAATATTTGGACCACTGATTGTAACACATTGTGAAACATTTGTATTTGGTAGAATGGACTCTTAACAAATGGTTCTATTAACGTTTATTAATTTTTATCTCTTATAAGAAAGAAGATAGGCTGTCTGTATTTATACTTATATGTATGTTATTGTGGATGATGATGTACTGTATTGTGCTTTATTTGGCATTTATGATGATAATTTTGTATCTTTGTAATGACTTAATAGTCAAACAATTAAACTAAACTGTCCCAAACCAGTTGCATGTTTGTACCATTATCATTCTAATCTAGAGTATTTGAGTTAGTAAAGGCCACTCTGTGTCTGTATTAGTTTACACTTCTATTGTTTAGTACATATATATGTGTACAGCCTGTTTAGAGATCGGGTGAGTCATCTAATAATCTTATTTGTTTTAAAACAGGTGGCAGCAGCTGGAGAGGATGTGTATATTTTTTAATGGGGGGGTAGCAGTTGGAGAGGAGGTGTACATTTTTTCAATGGGGGTGAGGGGGCAGCAGTTGAAAAGAGTGTGTACAAAACAGAAATTTCTGGCTACACACCCACTAGTCTTCTCTCCATTTTCCCAATAACGTTGTTTGAGAAAGAACAGTGCCTGTTCTGCATGTTGGTAATACATTGTATTGAGTTGATGTTTGAGACTAATCAGTTCTCTGATCTCTTGCTGTGTGTGTGTTTTATTTTTGTAAAACTGTTCTTCCACCTTTTTGAGCCAAGTGGTGAGTTTAGTGGCCTCGTGTGCCCTGTTCCTGTTTAGTCTAATCGAGCAGGAAATTATCCTACCTCTTATAAAGGCCTTGAATGTTTCCCATCTAGTACTATGGGATGTGTCTGAAGTTGTGTTAACTTAGAAGAATAATTTAATTTCTTCCTATAGCCAAGTGGTAAACTGGATGGAGCGTAACAGAAGGGGCTTAATTCTTCACCTGGGGGAATCTAGGGATTGTGTGTTGGAGCAGTATGGTAACTGGCTGCTACCAGAGTGTGGTCTGATAGGGACATGGGGTAGACTAAACTATCCATAGCTTTGTGTGTGCATTTATTGCTGGTGAGGAAGTAATCTAGCCTGCTTTGAGAAATGAACCTGGGGGACCAGTATGTATAATTGTGTGCGGTGGGATGTTGCGTTCCCCAACAACCCTTTTTTATGTATTATTTTTAGTATAGATATAATGAATTACACGTCAAAATACATGAAATAAAACATCAATATAATAAGATAACAAAGATAGAAGCAAAAACAATGACGCATACAAGTCCCCCACCCTTTTTTATGGTTCCATTTAAAAAAATTGTTTGAAAGGTAAGTACCAATATAGTTCCAATAAACATATCAAAAGGTTACCCCCCCGCCACAGTACCCACAAATTTCATTTATTCATAACTTTTTCAATGGGGGCATATTTTGTATTATAACCTTCCAGTTAGAGCCCATAATGACATCCGTAGTCTCATCTACATCATATAATAGTTTTTCAAACAGCATGGTTTCATAAAAAGCATTACACCGTTTGTTACATTCAAATTTATAAAGATCTGCTGTTTTCCAGTTTTGTAAAATAAGCCTTTTTACTGCCATAGAGGCTAATGCAATGATTTTCTGTTGAGGTAAAGTTGCTTTAATGAAATCATAGCAATTTAATATGCAAAGTTCAAAAGTGACAGGTATGTTAATATATAAGCAGTTGGCTACCTTTTGGATGGCTTCTTGCCACCATGAATTAATTTGGAGGCATTCCCGTATACAATGGGTCAGATTACTTTGAGCATCACAACCATGCCAGCATAAATCAGAATAATGTGGATTAATTTTCTCTGGCATGGTGTAAGGTATGCCCTCTCTATTATTTTGTTTTGAATAGGTTTGTTTTTAGCAGATACATGCAGTTTATTAGCCTGCATTCCTATTTGTTGCCATTGGTAATGATTTATGTGAAGATGGCTTCTGTTGACCATTTGTTGTTAGTTTTATTTGTGGTGGCAATATTATTTCTTAATAGTTTCACACAGAATTGTGCTAACAACTTGCATTTACCTTTCTGTATTTCATTTTATTGTTCTATTATGGCTTTAGTTAAATAATGCTCTGGGATTCCAAACATCTTACTTATTTTGTTAAACTTTTGTTGTAACATGTAATAATAAATTTATATTCCATTTTGGTATATCCAATTTGGCCAAAAGTTGCGAAAAAGATGGGAATCGATCCAAGTATAAAACATCCATCCATCTTGTGATGTCTTTTGTTTGTAACATTTTGAAATCCGTAGTGGTGTTATTACCCCATATTCTGTACAGTCCTTTAATTTTAAACAATAACCATGGTAAACTTAATTTACTAGGATTTACTAAAAGTTTTTTTTAAGTTCTGAAACCATGCCATCTGAAATTTAACGTTTGTTGTAGATATGTAAGTTAAAAAAAAGACCATAGAACTTGTACCCATTTAGATTATTTAAGAAAATTATTTTTTCATAAAGTTTATCATCTGGAGTAGAGAAAAATATCTACTTATAGATTAGGGACAACAACTGGGCCAGCATGTAATGATGGGGATCTAGACAACCTAAACCTCCCTATTGTCTAGGGGTTATTAAGGTATGCCAAGCTATACAGGGTTTTCTACCTTCCATAAAAATTTGGAAAAAGTTATTTTAATGTCACAAAACCATTTATCTGCTGGGGCACCAAGGATATTTTGTAATACAAAAATTAAATGTGGAAGAGCCATCGGGCCAGATATTCAAACTACGCCATTCTGTGGCACAAGCCCTTGCACTGCTCAAAAAAGTTGCACGGGGTGTCACCAGGGCGATATTCAATGGATTTGCGCTATTGAGCAACTTCTTTGAATATCGCCCCCTGGCCACAGCCACTGTGCATGGCGCAGTGGAACTTGCACCACCGCAAGTGGTCAGAGTGGAGCATACAGATGCGGTGGCGCAAGTTCCATTGCACCATGCGCAAACCTGCGATATTCAAAGGTGACATGCAAATGGGGCCATAATCTATGCAAGGTGCAGGGGGGGCCATTTGCATCTGATTATGGCCCCATTTGCATGCCATTAGCATGCAGGTGCGCCGATCCCCGAGGACTTGTGCCTGGCGCCCTGCTAGGCAGCAGCCGTCGGGGACCGACGTCCCCTGCAGCCCGATCACGGGCAGAACAGTATTCCGTCCCCCCCAGCAGCCCAATTGGGCATAATGTAAACTCCCCACCCCACTAGCCCAATCGCGGGCATAAAGTAATTCTCCCTCCACCCCCGTCCTAGCCCAATTAGGGCATAAAGTAATTCTTCCCCACCCCGGCTAGCCCGATCACGGGCATAACGTCAACCCCCAAAGACCAATATCCCTGGTGGTCAGTGGACTGCGAAGCCTGATCGTGGGCATAAGGTCAAACCCACCCCACAAAGTCCAATATCCTGGTGATCTGGTGGTTCCCCCACCCACCCACGAGCCCACCCCCTCCCCCGTCAGCCAGCAGGTGGCAGCACCCCACCACCTGCCACCCTGCACCCCACCGACTGACAGCTCAGTGAGGCTGCATGCCCATTGGTTCAGAGCAAGAGCCAATGGGCGTGCAGCCCATACCGTATAAGGCAGTCCAGATATGTGAATGAATGACGGGTTGGCTGACAAGGGGCAGGGTGGTGGGCTCCGTGGTGGGTGGGGTGGGGGCCACTAGATCACCAGGGATATTGGACTTTGTGGGGGTGGGTTTGACCTTATGCCCACGATCGGGCTTCGTGTCCACTGGACCACCAGGGATATTGGTCTTTGGGTGGGGTTGACGTTATGCCCGTGATCGGGCTAGTCGGGGGTGGGGAAGAATTACTTTATGCCGCAATTGGGCTAGTCGGGGGTGGGAAGAATTACTTTATGCCTGCGATCGGGCTAGTTGGGGGTGGGGAAGAATTTACTTTATGCCACGATCGGGCTGCTGTAGGGGGTTGGGGACTACTCTGCTGCCTCAGTCGGGCTGCAGGGGAGTTACTATTACGCCTGTGATCGTGCTGGCGGAGGGGCACCAGGAACAAGTGGAGGGCCACCCACAGGTGGCAGCTGCTGTGTTGTGCCCTGCAATGCGGCAGCTCACATGTGGGTGGCCCTCAACTTGATCCTTTTTTTTGGCTTAAAGTTGTGCAGGCGCAGGTAGGGGGTTGCGCCTGCATAACTCTGTACGGCCCAGCTGAATCTGTGCAGTTTATGCATGGTTCTTCCCCCTTCACTTGTGCATGCCTTCATTAGCATTGCGCTGTTGCTCAGCATGATTTGGGGGGCGCAACTGTCTCCTGCTGAATATCGCAGAATGGCGCATTTGGGACTTGCGCAGGCGCAACCCTATTGCGCATTGCTCAGCTCTTTTGAATATCTGGGCCATCATTTTTATAGTCTCTATCCTTCCCCATAAGGAAAGAAATAGATTGGTCCAATTTCCCAACAATGCAGTTATTTTCTGTTTTGCTTTATTAAAGTTCAGTTTAATATTAAGATTTTGGTCAGCTGTCAGTATTAATCCTACGTACTTTATTTGTTGTTGAATCTTAAATTCCTGATTTAATGTTGATTGTGGTGTTATCCTGTGTTTGGATAATTTAAGAATAACTGATTTAGATTTATTTATCCTATAGCCTGAAATTTCATAAAAGTTGTTTATTATATTTAGAAAGGGGTTGAAGTGAAATTTCAATGTCTTTAACTATTAGTAATAGGTCTTCAGTGAACACACTTAATTTGACATGTTTGTCCTGTATTTTAATGCCATGAATGTTTTGATATATTCTAATATAATTTTCATAATGGTTCTAATGCTAATATAAACAAAGTGGGTGATAGGGGACACCCCATCTCACCCCATTCAACATCATAAAGTCTTGAGTTAAGAGCTTATTAATTTGAAACTTAAAGTATGTTTCTTGATAAAGGTGTTTTATTAATATATTTCCTTTGTAAGTCCCCATTTCTCTAATACAAGCATTAAATAATGTATATTAATTAAACTGAATGCTTTAGTTGCATCAATAGGAATGGCGTGGTAGGTTTCTTTATTATAGAGTTCAATTGAATTGATTAAATGCATTGTAGCTTGTAATTTAGTGTTAGCTTGAGCCATTGTTCTCCCCTGAATAAAACCATATTGGTTAGGATGGATATACTGTAGTCATGTAAATGAGCAGTTAATCTGTTATTTATTTTTATCAATAAGTTTATAGTCTGAATTTAATAGTGCAATAGGATGATAACTTTATGGTGAATCCAATGGTTTATCTGGTTTTGGTAATAATATAATCTTGGCGGTTTGCATTGATTTGGGAATATTAATATATTTTATAGTTAGTAGCTCATAAATTATTAGTTCAAGCCATGGGGATAGTTCTTGAGCAAATGCTTGATAAAACTCATTAGAGAGTCTGTCTAATTCTGGAGATTTATTTCTAGGTAATTGGTTAATGGCTTCAATTATCTTTTTCTGATCTGTTCAAACTTAAAGGAGAAGGATTTTATATCTGAATATCTAAGGAATTCTTCAATTTTATGGTGATCAGGTATGAAATCTTGTTGATATATAGATTTATAATAATCCATAAAAGTTTTGGCAATCTGATCATCAGTGTTGCATATATTACCTGCTTGATCTGCTTCACATGATATAATATTTTTCTGTTTTTCATGTTTCAGAAGGCATGCCAATAGTTTTCCAGGTTTATCAGAATGGAAATATTTGGTTCTTTGTATTATTTTAGCAAATTTGACATGTTCTTGCTGTATTAGATCTTGTTTCTTAATTTTTAATTGTTCCAATTCATCTTTATAGTTAGTATAATTAGTTAATATCAATTTGTCCAATTATGTAAGTCTATTACCTATTAATTGTGCAGATTCTTCATTTTTTAATTTTTATTTGATATGAAATGATAGCTCCATGAAGTGTAGCTTTAAATTCATCCCATAATTTTATTACTTGTGTTTGTCCTGAGTAATTAAAAAACAGTATTCATTTATGGTGTAACCCCCTTGTTCCCAAGGGGTTACAAGAATTCCATTAGAGTTAGTGCTAGGCAGGGAAGGCAGCTAGTGATTTGCCAATAAATAGATTTCACTCTGTCCCCCTCTGCTTCTGCTCTCAGCTGGGAGCTGGAGAGGTGATGTCACCTTAGAACTCTCAAAGCAGCACAAGCCACACAGCCAGTTGCTGTGAGTGGGGAATTTAGAATTCTGTAGTCAGTTGGTGGCTGGAGTCTACAGAGTGCAGTTGCAGTTGCAGTTGCAGTTCCAGCAGCAGCTCTGTTAGAGAGCTGCAGTGTTTCCAGTTTGTTTTTCATTCTCACCCTAGTGGAGTACAGCAATTTTCCAGCTTTGCCTAAGTGGTGGAAACCATCTCCAGGGATTTTCCTGTGTTTCATCCCAGGAGCGATGGAGCAGGCTGCCAGGATGTTATGGGGAATTCCCCGATCTTACCAGGACATTGTGAAGCTGCCTTGTGTGACAACTTCTGTGAGTACTTTTGTTTGTGTAAGACTGCCCAGATGTACCTGTATTTTATGGGTGAATTCTCTGACAAAGGGACCCTGTCACCTAAACATTTCAAAGTCGACTGTTCCGTGGTGGAGTCCTGTCTGTGACTGCCACGTGAGCAGGACTTTTATTCTTGGGACCCCTGTGGTGTCCTGTGAGGATGTTAAGTGTGAAATACATTTCTATAGAAACATAGAAACATAGAAGTTGACGGCAGATAAGGACCGCAAGGCCCATCCAGTCTGCCCATTTCTTTTTCTACCTTATAAATGTGCCATTGGCCTTTGCTCTGTCAGTGGCCTATCTATTCATAGTCATTTGTATTGCTCCCTTATGCCTATCCCATGCCTGTTTGAAGCCCTGCACTGTATTCATAGCCACCACTTCTTGTGGTAAGCCATTCCATGCATCCACCACCCTTTCTGTGAAAAGATTTCCTCACATTCCCCTTAATCGGCCTCCTCTAATCTCATGCTGTGTCCTCTTGTCCTGCTATTTTCTTATATTTAAACATGTTAGACTCTTTCACCTTGTTTATGCCCTTAAGGTGTTTGAATGCCTCGATCATATCACCTCTCTCCCTCCTTTGCTCAAGGGTATACATATTGAGCTCCGTTAATCTGTCCTCATATGTCTTCTGATGCAGTCCCTGCACCATTTTGGTTGCCCTTCTCTGGACTGCCTCAATTTAGTTAATATCCTTGTGAAAATGTGGCCTCCAATACTGCACGCAGTACTCCAGATGGGGCCCTAACAGTGTTTTGTACAGAGGATTAATACCTCCCTCTTACGACTTCTGATACCCCTACTAATACACCCTAACAACGCCCTAGCCTTACCTACTGCTTTAGAGGTCTGCTTGATGATTTTAGGTCATCAGTGATGATGATGCCCAAGTCTCTTTCTTCCTTTGTGACTCTAGCAACTCCCCTCCCAGCCTATAGGTGGCTTCAGGGTTTCTCTTCCCTATGTGCATGATTTTGCACTTCTTTGCATTAAATCCCAGTTGCCACTCTTCTGACCATTCTGCTAGTTTATCCAGATCTCTTCTCATTCTGTCCACCCCATCTGGATCATCTACTCTGTTGCAGATCTTGGTGTCATCTGCAAACAGACAAGCCTTACCCTCTAGTCCATCTGCAAGGTCACTAATGAAGATGTTGAAGAGGACTGGCCCCAGGACTGATCCCTGAGGTACCCCACTTGTGACTTGCATCTCTTCTGACTGTATACCATTTACCACCACTTCTGTTTTCTGCCCTCAAACCAGTTTGCCACCCAGTTGACCAACTTCTGACCCACCCCGAGCCTACCCAGCTTATTTATCAATCTTCTATGTGGAACAGTGTCAAAAGCTTTGCTGAAGTCAAGGTAGGCGACATCAACTGCTCCCTTGGTCACCACTCTGGTTACCCAGTCAAAGAAATCTATGAGATTAGTTTGACAGGACCTTCCTTTGTAAACCCATGCTGTCTTGGATCCTGTGCCCTATGGTTCCAGGTGTTGCACTATCCTTTCCTTAAGGGTGCCTCCATAATCTTGCCCACTACTGAGGTAAGACTGACCGTCTGTAGTTCCCTGCCTCCTCCCTGCTACCACTCTTGTGGAGCGGGATCACATACCCTTCTCCAGTCTTCTGGGACCTCTCCTGTGCTCAGAGACTCACTAAACAATTCTGCTAATGGCTCTGCTAGTTCCTCCTTTAGCTCCTTAAGTACCCTGGGATGTATGCCATCAGGTCCCATTGCCTTATCCACCTGAGCTTAGCAAGCTCTTGTAGGACCCTTTCTCTTTGTGAAGGGAGTAGTGCTCACCTCCCTCCCCCTGTGTCCATGATGCTGAGCTGTGGGCCTGCCCTACCTTCTCTTCAGTAAATACTGAGCAAAAGTATCTATTTAGGATAGATGCCTTTACAGGGTCCTCCTCCACATGCTCCCTTTCTCCATTAAGCTTAGCAATACCCCTCTGGACTTTCTCCTTTCACTAATGTATCTATAGAAAGTCTTGTCACCTTCTTTTACTGTTCGTGCTAGTGTTTCCTCAGTTTGGGACTTTGCCTGCCTTACTCGCCTTACCTGCTTCCCTTAGGGCAGTTTGGTATGCCTCCCTATCTTCATCCTGCTGTGTTCCCTTATATTTCCTGAAGGCCAGCCTTTTGGCTCTGACCTTTTCTGCTACTGTATTTGAGAACCAAAGTGGTTTCCTTCTTCTTTTACTTCCTTTTCTGTCTAACACAATGGGATGTTGCTTCAAGTATTGTATCCTTAATGCTTGCCCACTTTGCCTGTACCCCTCACCTGTGTTTCTTTTGCCAGGCTAGCTTAACTCTGTTGGCCATCTTATCAAAGTCAGCTCCTCTGAAGTCCCATATTTTTGCCTTGGAATGGGATGATTTAGATGTAGTAGCCAAACTGAACCATACCATGTGATGGTCACTGGCTCCCAGGTGACCTTCTACCTGGAGATCTGTGATCCCTTCTTTGTTAGTCAGTACTAGATCTAGGATAGCCCTGTCTCTTGTGGGTTGCTGTACCAGTTGTTTGAGGCCCTCCCCCTGCAGGGAATCCACTATGAGTCTAGTTCTGGCAGATGTTCCTGCTGGTATTGACCAATCTGTATCCGGCATGTTGAAGTCTCCATTATCAGAACCTCCCCTTTAGCTGTCATGTTTTGTATATCTTCTAACAGTAATGTGTCTATGTCTTCCCTCTGGTCTGGGGGCCTGTAGACAACCCCAGTTCTTGTGGCTGTCCCATTTCCTGTTTCCAGGGTGACCCACAGTTCTTCTGGCTCCTTATGTGTATTCTGAATTTCTGTAGCTTTGATATTTTCATTCTAGAAAGCATCATCAGCACATTTTGGATAACGTGAGGTGTATTTACCAGAAGGATGGCCGAGTATGAACTTGGAAACAAAAGGTGGGAGACCCCCCATCTGGAGTGACCAGTTTAGCACTCCTGGTTCTGAAGGGCACCTGTCTTTTCTGTCAGTGTATGGGGCCAATGCCCAAAGAAACCTTTAACCCAGTGAGTGGGTTTTCTCCAGTTTTACCCCAGTGAGTGGGTTTTCTCCAGTTTACCCCTGGTATGTGGGTCCTCCAGTGCTAGGCCTCTAGTGCTCCAACATGGTCTGTGTGCCACAACTTATTCTATGCAATATGGGAAGTGACCAAGTGCTGGCTGTATGTGCCATTTCCAGGAGAAAGTGTGTGTTTTACAGGTGGCTAGTCCACATGTTCTACAGTTATCCTATGCTGAATGGGGATTCTTTGAGCTTTGTACCTCAAATGTCTGCATTTGCCATGTGTGTAACCTTGGGGGTCCATCTTTGCTTTGTGTTGTTCCTACTTTATTATGGAATAAAGCCACACTCTAGAATCCTGGACGAGCCCCAATTTTTGTAAGCCCCCACTGGCCCCTTATTTAACCAGCAGGCACACCTTCCATAGTCTAGGGGAAAAGAGAGGAATGGGGGTTACATTGATTGCCACCATAGACAAGGTGGGTTATGCAGATGTAGTAGACATTATAAAACACAAACCAAGTGCGGCTACTAGGCACACACCTGGTGGGACCAATATCATAGCCAACACCCAGGTCCTGGAGAGAGAACATTTGCTCAGGGCTATGCTAGGTTTGCATTTCTGGACAGGGTTACCCAAGTAACTGTAACACAGGAAGCAATAACATAAATGTCCATACCAGACTGGGATTCTAGAGTGTGGCTTTATTCTGTAACAAAGTAGGAACAACACAAAGCGTAGATGGACCCCCAAGTGTTACACACACAGTAAATGTAGACATTTGAGGTACAAAACTCCAAGAATTCCCATTTAGCATAGGATGACTGTAGAACTTGTGGACTAGCCACCTGTAGAACACACACTTTCTCCTGGAAATGGTGCATATGGACATCACTTGGTCACTTCCCATATTGCATGGGATAAGTTGTGACACACAGACCACGTAGGAGCACTAGAGGCTCAACACTGGAGGACTCACATACAAGGGGTAAACGGGAGAAAACCCACTCACTGGGGTAAAAGTTTCTTCAGGCATTGGCCCCATGCACTGACAGACAAGACAGGTGCCCTTCAGGACCCGGAGTGCTAAACTGGTCACTTCAGATGGAGGGGTCTCCCACCTTTTGTTTCCAAGTTCATACTAGGTTGCCAAGAACGAGGAGCGGTTGGACCACAGTGGGCTCAGGAAGGGTGAGGGTGGTGGAACAGAGGTGCATCCCTCCATTGTACTTCTCCACAATTTCTATGCCATTCTGGAAAAGTGTGGTTCCTCTATGGAGACACCCACAGTGGAGACCAAGGAGGATGCTGGGAACCTCCACAAAGGAGACCCACAGGAGGGTGGCATGGGACCCCACAGGGGAAGGAAACAACTCCTGGTGGGGGACTCCATTGTTAGGAAGGTAGAACTGGGGGGAGGAAGGGGAGAGGGAGGTAAGGTGCCTGCCTGGTGCCATGGCTTGGAGGGACAGGGAGTGAATCCTCAGGAGCAGCTGCACAGGGGAGGGAGCTAGATGTCATTGTCCACCTAGGGACAAATGACCTGGCTAAGAAAAGGATCAGAGCAGTGCAAGAAGCATTTGTGGAGATGGGGAGGGGCCTTAGACAAATAGCACACACGGTAACCTTCTCGGAGGTGCTGCCTGTTTATGGCACAGATGAGGCTAGGGTGCTCCACACCATGGGATTCAATCAGTGGTTGAAAAAACTGGTGCAGAGCTCAGGGATTTGGCTTCACTGGGGACTGGGAGTACACCTGGACAGATGCAGGCCTATACTGGCATGATGGTCTGCATCTGTCCAGGAGGGGAACCAGGATCATAGGTGATAGGTTTAAATACTTCATTGGTAAGCATTTAAACTAGCCAAGGGGGGAGGCACTGGAAAGGAGCAGGGAAAATCCTACCCCCCCCCCCAAAATAATCAGGGTACTAAGTGAGGTAGACACCAACATAGAGATGTCAATAGGGAGAAGCACTGGGGTAAATGGAGAAAGTGACAAATGCAGTAAGGACAGGGATGGGGCAAAAGGGGGTAAGGCCATCAAGAAATGGAGGGTAATGAGTACCAATGCCCGTAGTCTGGGCAACAAGCTCCCTGAACTGGTAGCCTTGATGGAAGAGGGATGCCTGGATATCGTAGCAGTCACAGAAACATGGTACACAGAGAACCATGACTGGGATGTTAACATACCAGGTTACACAACCTACAGGAGAGACAGGAAGGGCAGAAGAGAGGAGGGAGTAACTCTCTATGTAAGGGAAGGGATAAAAGCAACTGAACAAAAGAGTAAACTGGGAGGAGAGGAGGCACTGTGGGTCACCTTAGAGACTGGAAATGGCACCACAATCTGCATAGGGGTTGTATACAGACCCCCATGTCAGGGGAAGGGAATGGACAAGGATATGATAGAAGGCATACTTAGATGGCAGAGAAAGGGGAGATACTGTTGATGGGGGACCTTAATATGCCAGATGTTAACTGGAGCACCTTTGCTGTAGCCACATCCAAAAGCAGGGCCATTCTTGATGCCCTTCAGGTGGCATGCCTCAGACAACAAATTTTGGAACCTACTCAAGAGGGAGCAATCTTAGACCTCATACTCTCAAATGGGGACAGTGAGAGGATCTCAGATCTAGAAGTGGGTAGCCATTTGGGAACAAGTGACCACCAAACAGTGTGGTTCACAATAAACTCAGCTACAGAGTCAAGCCATACAAAAGTGAGAGTTCTGGACTTCAGGAGGGCTGACTTTGGCAATATGGGAGAGTGCCTTAGAAAAGCACTAGCAAACAGGCTAGAAGGAGGGGTGGAGCAACAGTGGGGAAATATCAAAACTGCCATCAGAGAGGCAACAAGCCTTTGTGTGAAGCAAATAAACAAATCAAAACAAAAGAAATAGCCACTATGGTTCTCAAAAGAAGTGGCGGTGAAGGTTAGGAAGAAAAAAGATAGCATTTAGGAAGTATAAGGAAACACAGAAGGATTAGGACAGAGAACTGTACCAGTTAAGGCAGAAGGAAGCAGGGAGGGTAGTCAGAATAGCAAAGGCACAAACTGAGGAAAACATAGAAACATAGAATTTGACGGCAGATAAGGACCGCTTGGCCCACCCAGTCTGCCCATTTCCCCTAACTAATGGATAAGCTGCAGATCCTAGTTAACCAGCAGCCTACTTCTTCCTACCCCACCCCCTAGAATTGCCTTATGACTGTCCCATGCATGCTGAATTCCACCACTGTTTTTGACTCCACAACCTCCTCGAGAAGGCCATTCCATGCATCCACAACCCACTCTGTGAAAAATACTTCATAAATTACCTCTGAGCCGCCCCCATCTTCAAATTGTCCCCCTTGTTCTTGCACACCTCTTTTTTTGAAAGATGCTACCCTCTTGGACTTTGTTGATTCCCTTGAGGTACTTGAAAGTTTCTGTCATGTCCCCCCTCTCCCTCCTTTCCTCGAGGCTATACATATTAAGCTCATAGATACATAGATACATATATACATAGACAGTGTAGGCAGATAAGGGCCTATGGCCCACCTAGTCTGCCCATTTGAGCTTGTAAGTTCAGTTTATGTTTTCCTAGAAGTCTGTTGCCCCTTACCCCTGACCTCCAGAATTCCTTTATGTCTATCCCATGCATTCTTAAATCCCGTGATTGTTTCAGCCCCCACCACTTCCTCTGGCAGGGTGTTCCACTTGTCCACCACCCATTCTGTGAAGAAATTCTTCCTCATGTTTCCTCTGAATCGTCCTCCCTCCAACTTCATCCCATGCCCTCTAGTCCTGGAACATCTTTTTTGCTTAAAAATAGTCTATTCCTGCACCCTGTACCTCCCTGTGAGATACTTGTATGCCTCTATCATATCCCTTCTCTCCCTCCTCTCCTCCAGGGAGTACATGTTCAGTTCCTTCAACCTGTCTTCATAGGACTTGTGATGCAATCCATGCACCATCTTTGTTGCCCTCCTCTGAACCTTCTCTACCCTGTCTATGTCCCTACGTAGGTATGGTCTCCAGAACTGTACCCTGTACTCCAGGTGGGGCCTCACTATTGTCTTGTATAGCAGAATTATGACCTCCCTTTTCCTGCTGGTGCTGCCTCTGCCTATACATCCCAGCATCCTATTTGCTTTACCTGCTGCCTTGTCACACTGTTTCCCTACTTTGAGGTCATCAGAGATGATAACCCCAAGATCCCTTTCCTGCTTGGTGCATGCTATATCCTCACCCCCCAACTGATATATTGTGCCAGGGTTTTTGTACCCCATATGCATTATCTTGCACTTCTTTGCATTGAATTTCAATTGTCAAACCCCTGACCATTCTTCAAGTTTCTGCAGGTCCCTTCTCATTCTGTCTACACCCTCTGGTGTGTCTACTCTGTTACAGAGCTTTGTGTCATCAGCTACAGTGAAATTCTGCCTTCTAGGTCCTGTGCAATGTCACTGATGAAGATGTTGAATAGGACCGGTCCCAGCACTGATCCCTGTGGTACCCACTGGTCAGTCTTCCCTCTGTGGAGTGACAGCCATTTAACACCACCTCTGTGTCCTGCCACCCAGCCAGTTACCTACCCACCACACTACTGTCCTGCCCACACCCATATTCCCCAGTTTGTGTAATAGTCTTCTATGGCACAGTGTCAAAGACCTAAAGTCCAGATAGGCCATGTCCACTGCCCTCCCCTGATCCACCTCCCTAGTCACCCAGTCAAAAATTCAATGAGGTTGGTCTGACATGACCTCCCCTGGTGAAACCATGCTGCCTTGGGTCCTGTAGTCCATTGACAACCAGATGTTCCACCAATCTCTCCTTCAATAGTGCTTCCATGATCTTCCCACTACCAAGGTGAGGCTGACTGGTCTGTAGTTCCCTGCTTCCTCTTTGTTCCGCTTTTGTATAAGGGGACTACATCTGTGTCCTCCAGTCTTTGGGTACCTCCCTGTTTCCAGTGATCGGCTAAACAGGATAGCCAGAGTTCAGCCACCACTCTCTTAGTTCTTTAAGGACCTTGGGGTGCACCCCATCTGGCCCCATTGCTTTATCAACTCTTATTACTTCCAGTTCCTTCAGGACCCTTTCTGTAAAGGGACTTGTGTCCATTTCTCCACTCTCACCCTTGTACTCCCTTCAGACCCATTACCTCCTCTTCCTCAGTAAAGACTGAGCAGAAATACCTGTTCAATATGTCAGCTTTACTGTTGTCATCCTCCATGCAGCCCCATCCTCCCCTTCAGTCTCACTATCCTCCCTTGTCTTTCTTTTTTCACTTATGTACCTGTAAAGGTTTTGTCCCTCTACCCACTGATTTTGCAATGTGTTCTTCTGTCTGAGCTTTGGCTTCCTTACTGACCTCCCTGCCTCCCTTTGCTTCTCCTGGTACTGCTCCCATCCCTTCTGCCTGTGTTCTTTTGTATTGCCTGAATGCAATCTTTTGGCTTTCACTTTCTTTGCTACCTCTTTGGAAAACCATAATGGTCTCCTCTTTCCTTTGCTAACCTGCTTAATGCATAATTCTGTTGTTCTTGTAATCCCCATTTTAAATACTGCCCACTGTTCCTCAACCCCTGATTCCTGTCCCATTCCCCTTAATGCCTCTTTCAAGTATCTCCCCATTTTCCCAAGGTCTGCCCCCCTAAAATCCAGGATACGTGTTTTTGTGTGGTTTGGTTCTGCTCTTTCTGTGATTTCAAACCACAATGACTGGTGGTCACTGTTCCCCAGGTGCTCCCCCACTGTTGCCCCCATCACACTGTCCCTGTTTGTGAGCACAAGGTCCAGTATTGCCTTCTGCCGAGTTGGTTCCATGACCAGTTGCTTGAGGAAGGCACCCTGAAGGGAGTCCAGGATAAATCTACTCCTAGTTGATGCTGCTGCTGGGATGCTCCAGTCCACGTCTGGAATATTGAAGTCTCCAACCAGTACTACCTCACCCTTGTCTGCCATCCTTTGGATGGCTAGCATCAGCTCCCTATCTGTTTTCTTCCTCCTGGGCTGGTGGTCTATAGACCACACCTGTGCAGATGGCTGTTCCCATTTTCCAGCTTAACCCACAGTAACTCTCCCCCATTTTGTTCCTCCTGGATCTCTGTGGCCCTTATGTCACTTTTCACATACAGTGCCACTCCTCCTCCCTTCCTGCCTGCTGCTTGTCTTCTGAATATGTTGTAGCCAGGTATGGCCATCTCCCAGTCGTGGTTATCATTATACCAGGTTTCAGTGATGGCCACAAAGTCCAGGTCTGACTGCACCATGACAGCCTCCAGATCTTTCATCTTGTTGCTAAGGCTCTGGCATTTGCACATGGCTTTCCATGATTTGACCTCCCTAGACTGTTTCACTGTTCTACTCCAGCCCCTTCCTTGGTTGTCCTTTATCCCTGGTTCTCCTTGCTGTCTGCCCTTCTGCTGAATTTTGCCCTTTTCTGCCTATCCACCTCTTGGGCACTAATCTCCATCTTTTGCACACTGCTTTGCAGAGATAGCCACTCCTCTGGTTCACTGGTTCCACTGCTAGCTGTGGGGGTGGAAGGAGGTACCCTCCTTGCTGGCCTGCCACCCCTTTGCTAGTTTAAATGCTTGTCAATGTAGCATTTAAACTTATCATTGAGTGCTTGGATTCCTCCAGGATGGATGCAGGCCAGTCAGGCTTGTACAAACCTCCATCCCTCCAGGTGGGTTCCCAGTCACCAATTAATCCAAACCCTTCCTCACAGCACCAGTTCTTCAACCATGAGTTAAAGTTCCTGGTGCATGCACTCCTATGCTCGCCCTTGCCTCTCCTTCAGCTCCTTAAGCTCCTTAAGTCTCTCTTCATATGTCTTCCAGTGTAGATTGTGTGTGGGACTGTGTCAAATGCCTTACTAAAGTCTAGGTAGGCCATGTCCACAGCCCCTCCCTGATCTACTACTTTGGTCACCCAGTCAAAGAAATCTATCAGATTTGTCTGGCATGACCTTCTCGCTGTGAATCCATGCTGCCTTGGGTCCTGTGCCCCTCTGGCCTCTAGATACTGGACAATTCTTTCCTTCAGAAGTGATTCCATCATTTTCCCCTACCACTGAGGTTAAACTAACAGGTCTGTAGTTTCCTGCTTCTGCCTTGCTCCCACTTTTGTGAAGGGGAATCACATCTGCCCTCCTCCAGTCCTCGGGTACCACCCCATCCTCCCATGATTTGTTAAAGAGGGTAGTCAGTGGTGTCACTAGTTCTACCCTTAGTTCTTTTAGAATAGCAGAGAACTAGTGACACCACTGACTACCCTTTATAACAAATCCTGGGAGGATGGTGTGGTACCTGAGTTCTAAAGATAGCCAATTCGGTTAAGAAGGGGGATTAAACCTTTTATAGGCATATCAGGGAGCATAGAAAGACAAAGGAAGGGGCAGTGAGGCTGAATAGAATGATTGGTGGGTGGGCAGAGAGTGACAGTGAAAAAGCAGGGATACTGAATAAATACTTCTGTTCAGTATTCACAACAGAGGAAGTGGGGGAGGTGCCTAATCCAATTAACAGAAACACTCTGGAGAGGGGGGTCAATCCCAGTCCTTTCACAGAAGAAAGGATTCTGAAAGAACTCCTAAAACTGAAGGTGGACAAAGCAATAGTGACACCACTGGCTACCCTTTATAACAAATCGTGGGAGGATGGTGTGGTACCTGAGGACTGGAAGAAGGCTGATGTGATTCTCCTTCCCAAAAATGGGAGCTAGACAGAGGCAGGAAACTACAGACCTGTCAGTTTGACCTCTGTGGTAGGGAAAATGACAGAATCACTTCTGAAGGAAAGAATTGTTGAGTACCTAGAGGCCAGTGGGGCACAGGACCCAAGGCAGCATGGGTTCACAGTGGGAAGGTCATGTCAGATGAATCTAATTGATTTCTTTGACTGGGTGAACAAAGTAGTAGACCAGGGAGGGGCTGTGGACATGGCCTACCTAGACTTTAGCAAGGCATTTGACACAGTCCCACACAAAAGATTAGTAGTCAAATTAACCAGCCTTGGAGTGGGTACCAGGGTGGTAGCCTGGGTAAAACATTGGCTGAACAACAGGACACAGAAGGTGATTGTAAATGGAGTCCACTCTGAAGAAAGAGGGGTTACTAGTGGGGTACCACAGTGTTCAGTACTGGGTCCAGTCCTTTTTAATGTCTTTATAAGTGACATTACAGAGGGACTGGAAGGAAAAGTATGCCTCTTTGCAGATGACACAAAGATCTGCAACAGGGTTAATACACAAGGAGGCATGGAAAGGATGAGAAGGGACTTGGCAAGGTTGGAAGAATGGTCAGAAGTATGGCAGCTTGGATTCAATGCAAAGAAGTGCAAAGTAATGCACCTGGGAAACAAAAACCCAGGGGAAAATTACACAATGGGCGGGGAGGTAGTAACAACAACAAAAATGGGAAGGGACCTGGGGGTAATCATATCAGATGACCTTAAGGTTGGCAAGCAATGTGAGAAGGTGGTAGGGAGGGCTGGGGGATACTGGGATGTATCGGAGAGGCATCATCAGCAGAAAACAGGAATTTGTTATCCCCCTGTACAGAAAATTGGCGAGACCCCATCTGGAGTACTGCATCCAGTTCTGGAGACCCCATCTCTGCAAGGACATAGACAGGATGAAGGCAGTTCAGAGGAGGGCAACTAAAATGGTGCAGGGTCTGCAAGAGAAGCCATACAAGGAGAGGCTAAAGGAGCTTAATATGTATACCCTTGAGGAAAGGAGGGAGAGGGGACATGATAGAATCATTTAAGTACCTCAGTGGAATCAACAAAGTCCAAGAGGGTAGCATCTTTCAGAAGAAGAGATGTGCAAGAACAAGGGGACAAAATTTGAAGATAGAGGAGATGGCTCAGGGGCAATGTAAGGAAGTATTTTTTCACAGAGAGGGTGGTGGATGCATGGAATAGCCTTCCTGGGGAGGTTGTGGGGTCTAAAACTGTGGGAGAATTCAAGAATGCATGGGACAGACATAAGGCAATTTTTGTGGGGGGGGTAGGAAGAAATAGGCTGTTGGTTAAATAGGATCTGCAGCTTATCCTTTAGGTAGGGAAATGGGCAGACTAGGTGGGCCAAGCGGTCCTTATCTGCCATCAAAGTCTATGTTTCTATGTTTCTATCCCTCTGGTAAATACACCTCACACTATACAAAATGTACTGATGATGCTTTCTAGAAATGTATTTCATACTTAACATCCTCACAGGGAACCATGGGGTGCCAAGAATGCCAAGAACAAAAGTCCTGCTCACATGGCAGTCACAGAGAGGAGTCCACTGTGGAACAGCTGACTTTTAAAATGTTTAGGTGACAGGGTCCCTTTATCAGAGAATTCACTCATAAAATGCAGGTACACCTGGGCAGTCTTAAACAGAAAAAAGTACTCACAGAAGTTGTCACACAAGGCAGCTTCATAGTGTCCTGGTAGGATGAGGGGATTTCCCCTAACATTCTGGCAGCTTGCTCCATCACTCCTGGGATGAAACACAGGAAAATCCCAGGAGGCGGTTTCCACCACTTAGGCAAAGTTGAAAATTTGCTGTACTCCACTAGGGTGAGAAAGAAAAATAAACTGGAAACACTGCCACTCTCTAACAGAGATGCTGCTGGAACTGCAACTGCACTCTGTAGACTCCAGCCACCAACTGACTACAGAATTCTAAATTCCCTACTCAAAGCAACTAGCTGTGCGGCTTAAGCTGCTGCCAGAGTTCTAAGGTGACATCACCTCTCCAGTTTCCAGCTGAGAGCAGAAGCAGAGGGGGACAGAGTGAAATCCATTTAGTGGCAAATCACTAGCTGCCTTCCCTGCCTACCGCTTACTCTTATGGGATTCTTGTAACCCCTGGAAACAAGGTTACATAACATTTTTAACTAATTGTAGAAATCTGGAGTATTTTAGAAAACTGCTGTTAAATTGCCACTGATTAGTGAATTTCCTATTTGGGTTGGTAATTTGCAGTTGTGTAAGAGTTAATGCATGGTCTGATATACAGATAGATTTTATATTGGTATATTACTGACCAAAGTTTTAGTTACAAATATGTAATCTATTCTAGTAAAAATGTTGGCTTTTTGATCAAAATGGGTAAAAGTTCTTTCATTGGGGTTATTTAATCTCCAGGAATCTACTAAAGATCCAGTTTGAATAAATTCTACTAATTTCTTTGCTATAGATTTGTTATTTTTATTGGGGGGAACTGATGTATCTTAATGTGGATTAAACATAGCATTAAAGTCCCCTGCCAAGACAAACTTGTTAGTTAGTTAGTTTGTTGTTATTGTAAGCCTTCTGTAAGCTTAGCTAGAAAATAGGAAAATAACAAATTCAATTCTATCTTGGCTAAAACAATTCTGCCAGTTCCATGTCATAATAGTGATCGCAAAGCAGCAGTCACTATTATGATGAGTGTATATTGCCAAAAATCAAATTGGCAATATACACTTCCAGGTGACCTGACATCCCGAACATTAAAAAGCATTTTTGTGGGGGGGCTGCACCCCTCCCCGCACCTCCTCTGAATTTAGATTCTTAACCCCGGGGGGGGGTGCATGTCGGGAAGTGGGCAAAATTTTGATTTTGCAAAAAGATGAAGTCCCACAACCGCAGGCAGTGGCAAAATGTATATGCTCCCGGTCCCCAGCCCCAAACCCAGTACCTGCTGTGCCAGAGCTAGCCACCTGCACCATCACACCAGATGGGTAGCTCGGCGGCAGCAGGCACACCAGTCTCCTAAAACCCCTTCCTTTCCCTGTCCCTCCCCTTCTCCTCGCTATTTCCCCTTCTGGTTGCTCTTCCCTATGGCTGCTTTCCTGTACAGTCGCCACCTTTGCAGGGTAACCCATAATGATAGCACTGAAAATGAGTCGCTATTTTTGTAGTCACTCATTTTCAGTCGCTATCATCACTGGATACGAATTTTGCCATCATTATCTTTAAATTGATTGATTATTTTAAGGTCCATATCTTTTTTGAATATTATTGCTACTCCTCTACTTTTTTTTGTGCCAGTAGTAGAGTATGGCTACCCATTTTCCTTGCAACTTCAACATTTCATTTTCATTTAGGTGTGTCTCTTAAAAACATACAATGTCTGCCCCAGTTTTTTAACATATGATAAAATGTAAGATCTCTTAGTAGGGGTATTTATTCCATTAACATTAAGAGAGGCAAGTGTAATTAGAGTATAATCCATAATTGAATAATAATTAAGGGCAGAACAATTATAATTACCCCTAGAGAATACACAGGTAGTAGTAAACAAATAATATGATCTCCTTTTACCATTGTATGTCCAACATAGTCCCTTATAAATCTTGAATTTATGCAGATTAAATGAATGAAAAGAAAAAAATGTAATACCCTATAATCTCCATCCCCCAACCCCCAAACTTCCCATAACATGTGAAAAATTCTGAGAAAGAATTTAGTATTACATCATATTTGCCTATGATTAAGTAGTGAAGTGTAAAACAAAGGAAAACAGATTAACACTGATGGAACTTCCCAAATAATCTTGGAATCCGATGCAGATAGCACCCCCCCCGTCCACTGTGGTGACCTGTAAGGAAATAATATTAAATTAATAAATTTACAAATTATTGTTGAAAAACATTAGGGAGCTTATTTTCTAAGTCCAATGTTGCTTCCTCTAAAGTGGAGTAAGTATAATGCATTTCATTTATAATGACTCATAGTTTCGTGGGAAAAACCATGGTTGCTCTAAATCCTTGGGACCATAATTTATTATGCAACCAGTCAAACTTTCTTCATTCCTGAATTATTTCTTGTGGCAAGTCATTATATATGGAAATTTGAGTCCCTATTAATTGGATTTGTTTTCTTATAGACAGCATTCATAAGTTTCTTTGTTTTTAGATTTGATAAGCTTAAGAATGATAGGTCTTGGGGGTACTGAAGCCTCTGGTTTCTGTCTCAGTGCCCTGTGAATATGGTCAGTTTTCAAATTTATGGTAGCAGGGTCGGTATCCAAATATTCAGCAGCTATCTGGTTAAAAGTTTCCTGAAGTGATCTATTTCTAGCCCATTCTTCCGGGACCTCAAAAATCCACAGATTGTTTTCTATGAGACCGCAGCTCAAAATCTGTTAATTTGTTTTTCATCTTTGTTCTCACCTTTGAGTTGTTTAACCCTTTTAACAAGGGGAGTCATTTTATCCTGCAAATCAGAGACCGCTTGTTTTATGTCATTTATCTCTTGCTTTAAAATCTAATTTTCCTTTAATAAATTCTGCGTGGTGGTGCTGTAATTTTCAAGTTTGTCTTGCATTTTCATAATAATTTTCATTTTGTTTGCAATTTGAGCTATTTGTGAAAATAATAGTTTGGCCCAAAGAGGGGGTTCTTGTTGATCTGTTTCAGGTACTTGGCCATTTAACCTCAGAATCTGATTTTGTCTGCACAAAAGTAGAGTCAATATTTTCTTCAACTAATGGGATATTAGGTGCAGTTTGATTATTGGAATCACCCTTGAACTGCATGAGGTTAACAGAAGATAAGGCTGTTCCTAAGTCATTCAATGATGTCCCGGTCAAACCCTAAGAGCTATTATTAAATATGTGTAAAACGTTTGCACTCTTCTCACTAGTTGTGTCCTCTGGTGTCGAAAACTGCAATGATTGATTAAGCTTGCTTACCTGTGATTGAGTCAAAGTCAGGTCATTCTGAGCAGGTAGAGTTTCTGTCGGCTTTGTCATTTGGGGTGTATCCTTGGAATATTGGCTGGGTTGTGAGGAGTTCTGAATTATTGCAACCAAAACTTCCGAGCCCTGTTCTGTACATTCACCAGAGGTTTTGTTTTGGTTTGCCATTTCTTCTTTGGTATTAATTTCAGAAGTCGTAGATGGGTGTAGTTTGACTGGGTCTTCTGTCCGGGGGATTTGAGTGCACGTGTCACATGTTAATTGCTAGCCCCCTGCATTAGCAATCAGACTTGACCTGATTGGATCAGAGGCTGGAAGAGGTTTTATCACCTTGGTATTTTTGTCCATTTTGTGAAATAAATGAAAGGGACTCACATTTCCCTCAGCAGGTAATATCTTCATAATCAGTGATGCTGTTTCATGTTGACCTTTCAGGTTCTTTCCTTTAGAGTGAAAAACTGACATTTTCCTTGTCGGCATGGCTAGCATATTAAGAGTTTTTGTTCTCGCTCTAGATGCTGAGGTTTTTGAGTCCTTCTTCAGAGTCATTATTCCAAAAGCATGAAATAATTTTGTATCCTTTTTCTGTATTTCTTGGTCACTGGTTAAAGGTTCTAATTTCCTGCTCCTGCCTTACAAGCAGAGTGTAATACCACAGGATAGGGTAGGTTCTCAGGGAGAACTCCTCAGCAGTGTCTGACTCCCATGGCATCTGAATGAAACTTACGAGGTGCTTATAACATCGCCATATAAATGCAGTAAAAAATTAACAGAGTTCGGCGGCAGAACAAGAGACAGTAAAATAAAATAAAATAAATACCGTCGGCACCCCCATAGGTGCACCGCAACCAAATTGATCAAGCAGTCAGACAAACAAACATGCACATTGCGTGCTAACATTCCAAACAGCTGACATTTCGCCTAACAAGGCTTCCTCAGAGCTCTGACTGCATTTATATGGCGATGTTATAAGCACCTTGTAATAATAAAAAGGAAGATATTGCAGCAAGTGGTAAGCTGTTCTCCTTTATGTTTTTTTTAATGTAAGCAACGTACTTTAGAGTCTGTGCATCAGCATTTGAACAGTGTATTCTGTTCAGTTCTTTGGCGTTTGAAATATTGGCTGTATTTGCACCAAACTGGTACAATTCTATTGTTGTGAGCCCCACTTTGCTTTGTTTGGTTCATCTGAATGAAACTGCCTTGGGACTTCCTTCTGTGGGTGGTTCCTCCTCAGGTTCGCCAACAATCCTGTAGCATAAGTTCCTGCCAGAGCTGGATAATTACCTTCCTACTTTGTATATGAGAGGGTGAGCCAGTGCCCAGAGGGTACTTGTCCAATAAGGAATCCCAGGTGAGGTTAAAATCTCCCCCTAGGAAAATAAAAGTACCCATAGAGATTAGATCTGATATTTGCTGCAGGAGGTTATAAAAAAAGTCTGGATCATTTTGGTTTGTGGTGTTTATATTCCCTAACAAAATTTCCTTAGTTAAAATGTTTTCTTGTACTAATACCCACCATCCTTCCCTATCCTTTCAGGTTTGGGTCACCACCAAAGGTGTGTTTTTCTTAGTAAAACTGAGACCACTCTCTTTTTGGATGTATAATTGCAGGATAATTTTTGGCCTTCCCAGGCCCTGCCTAGCTTGCTGGATTCTTTAGATAATACATGGGTCTCCTGGAGATAGGCTATGTCACACTTGGCTGAATTGAGAAAGGTGCGGAGGATTGTTTTCTGTTTAATAGGATGATTTATACCTTGTATGTTCCATGTTATGAGTTTTGGTTCAGCCATAGTGTGATATTGTTTGTGGGGTTGGAGGTATTTTAGACAAGGATGGAGATACTCTTACTTTCCACTGTAATGCACGGTCGGGTGTCAATCTGTGAGCCTGTGGGAGGGGCATTTATAAGGACCAAGGGACCCATACTTCTGTAGTGTTTAAAGCCCCTATGAAATAAGGAGAGAGCAGAGCATATATAAAAAGACCCATGACCATATAAGGAATTGACCAGCTTAACATTACACAGCCCCTCGAGCCTATGGCAATGTCCCCATTAATGGTACAGCTTATGATTGGTTGCATATCTAGAATTAAAATCAGTGAGTACATTAGAACAACAGAGTGCAAAAACCAACAATAATTAACTTGAGGGTAGAAGGAACAGTGGGTGAAGGGGCAATGTTATCATAGCCAACCTCCTGCCTTCCACCTTAGCACTGTTGCCACCTGTTATTTGTGTGTCCTTAGCTGGACGAGGTATAGTGGTAGGTCCTCACTTAGCAGTGCGCTCTAATTAAGCCATAAATGGCTGACCACAACTGCCTTGCGGGCCAATTCATGGTGCCATCCCTTTACAAGAAAGGTACATTGGCATGAGACAATGGTTGCTATAGTGTGGGATATTTTTTTACCAGTCCCGGGGGGGGTGCCACAGAGAACAGGAGGTCAGGGAGAAAAAGGGGGGTGCATGATTTTCCTGGTGCTCCTGTGGGGAGTCCAGGATGCTATTTCTACAGCGAGTCCTGAGGGATTTGGAATGTTGGGAGATATCCTTCCCTCAGAGGGATTGGTATGTGATGCATTAGTAACTAAGCGTATGTGAATATTGTCAACTGTTTCTTATAAATACATATCTAGGTGATCCTGACTGAGAGTAGAACACTATGGGAGATGTGGGTGTTTGAGTGCAGTGAGATCGGAGCTAGAGATGCTTGTGGGCTGGGCCCACTAGGAGTGAGAGCCTGTGACCGATCTCCATATGAATGTGGATGGGGGGGTATGTAAGAGGTGTGTGGGTAGGGCAATATAGTAGGAAAGATGTTCCTTAGTTAGGATGTCTCCTCTGGGTGTGCCTATAATGTCTGCTGAGTTCATTTCTAGTAAGTGCTTTAATAACTGGGGAGGAGAGCCTGATGGCATGTTGAGGGTGGAGCTGACTCACTACAGTGTGAGTTAACAGGAGGCCCATGTACTGAATGGTGGGGGATTGAAATTAAAGTCAAACTGACTTCTGTGGGGGTAGCAGTATATTGTTTAAGCACCAAAAAGCCACCCCTAGAGAGAAGGTTACTAGCCCAAAAGTGAGTCCCCGCCTTATGTGTGAGCAGTATGCCATAAAACCGAACATCACTGATAGTGAGAAGTATTTTCAGTTGTCTGCATGTGGTAGGCCCTTGAGAAAACTAAAGTTGTAAACAAAACAATTTCCCGTTGCATTGCTGTCCCAGAGAGATTGAAAAGTAATTTTCCTCTCACCCTGAAATGGGAGTATTAAAAACCACTAGGAAGAATTAGCATTAGCATAAATGACTTACTGCTGTACACTGGAAATGAGAAACAGAGGGTGTTGCAGTCCTAAGTAATGAGGATGGGATGGGAGCAAAGAATAATATCAGTCTCAGTGGTGGGGCCCGCGAGTGACGGTGTGTGTTTGGACTCCTTTTGTCCTGTCTTCGCTGCCAGGGTCTCTTCCACTGATACATCTGCTGTGGGATTAGTGGGTTCTGCTTTGCAATCCTTATCTTCGGCAGAGACCATTTTTCTGCTGCTCTGTGGCAAGTGGTGATCAGCATCCTCTGGCTCCCTTAGGATGTTACTAGGAGGCTCGGATTCCTGAGTTGGTGAGCTGGAACATGGAGAAGAGTGATGGGAGCCATGGCGTCTATCATGCTGACATTGCACTTGGGAATCGAGGGAGTGGGTGTTCTCTCTCCCTCTGGGTTATTGCCTCTTCAGTTTGTACATAAGTCAGGGCTCCCAGGGAGGTGATGGAGTGGAGCCCAAGTGAGGTGATTGCTCCTCAGGTCTGGCAGAGTAGCCCAGCAGTTCTGTGTATGCCCCTGTCAGGGGTGTTTCATGGGGTTCTGGTCCTCCGTGATTTCACTGGTCACCTCAGCAGTTTCCCCCTTTAATCTTTGGAGTTGGGGGCAGATAGCAAGGAAGAGAGGGAGTTAAAATGCCTACATATAGGCACAACTCAGAGGGATGGAAAGTGGATCCAGAGGATCATTAAGGTGGTAGCAAGGAGGGGGGAGCTAGATGTCATTGTCCATCTGGGGATCAATGACCTGGTTGGAGATGAGGCAGAGATAGGAAGGGTGCAGGAGGAGTTCAAAGAGCTGGAGAGGGGTGTGAAGTAGATTGCAAACTCTGGAACCTTCTCAGAGGTGCTGCCTGTCCATGGCAAGGGGGAGGCTAGGGGTCTCCACACCAGGGACTTCAACACTTGGTTGGAGAACTGCTGCAGAGAGCAGGGCTTCAGCTTTACTGGGGACTGGGGACCCACCTGGGGGGATGTGAACCTGTACAGGGACAACGGCCTGCATCCTTCCAGAAAGGGGACCAGTGTCCTTAGTGAATGGTTTAGATGCTTCATTGGCAAGCATTTAAACTAGCCAAGGGGGGGTCGAGGAAGAAAGCAGGGTAAATCATACTGCCCGCCCTCACAGGATAATGTAGCCAGCATGGAGGACCATAATGTCACAATATTGCCAGTGCAGTCTGAACTCGGCATAAGGGGGGAGAAGAGGATAAACAAGGGGAAAAGAGGGAGGTCAGGAGGAGAATTTTCAGAAAATGGAGGGCCATGTTTTCAAATGCCAGCAGCCTGGGGAATAAAATCTTGGACCTGACTGCCTTGATGGTGGAGGCTGACCTGGACATTGTAGCTGTTACAGAAACATGGTATAATGGGGACCATGATTAGGACATAGCTATACCAGGTTATACTTTGTTCAGGAGAAACAGGGAGGATAAAAAGGGAGGAGGGGTGGCTATTAATATCAAGGAGGGTATAAAGGCGACAGAGGTGAAAGGAAAGCATGGGGAGGCAGAGGCATTGTGGGTCACCCTGGAGATGGGTAATGGCACAGCCATTCACACAGGTGTGATCTAAAGACCCCCAGCTCAAGGGGAGGAGATGGATGGGGATCTACTGGAAGCCATCCATATGATGGCAGCTAGAGGGGAGGTGCTGCTGATGGGTGACTTCAGTTTGCTGGATGTTGACTGGAGCATCCCAGCAGTGGCCACAGACAGAGGCACATACATCCTGGATTCCATGCAAGGGGCATGCCTCAACCAGCTAGTGCTTGAGCCTGAGAGAGAGAGAGATTCTGAACCTGGTACTAACCATAGGGGATAGCATTACAGATGTCAGGGTTTGTGAACACCTGGGGTCCAATGACCATTGCACAGTGGTGTTAATATAAGTACTACAACAGGGTCAAGCCACACAAAAGTGAGGGTCCTGGTTGTCTGGAGGGCAGATTTCACTAGGATGGGGGTATGTCTCAGGAAATCCCTAGCAGAAGGGAAAAATTGAGGGGGGGGGGAGTCGAGGAAGAGTGGGCCCATTTGAAAGGAGCCATGGGGGGGTGACAAACCTCTGCGTTCAGCTTATAAACAAAAGCAAGAGAAAATGAAAACCACTGTGGTTCTTAATGGAAGTGGCTGGGAAAGTAAAGGTAAAGAAGTTGGCCTTCAGGAAATGCAAGGAAACTCAGAAGGAGGAGGACAGGGTAGTGTAGCTAGAAAAGCAAAGGGAGGACAGAAAAGTGGTCAGGAGCACAAAGGTGAAGACAGAGGAAAAAATAGCAAAATAAGTTGAAAAAGGGGGCAAGAATTTCTATAGGTACATTAGTGAAAGGAGAAAGACTGGGGGGGGGGGTTGTAAGGCTAAAAGGAGAGGAAGGAGAGGGTGTGGAAGGAGACCAGGAAAAAGCATCAATCCTGAACAAATATTTCTGTTCAGTATTCACCGAGGAAGGGGAAGGGGAGGGGCCACAGCTAAGAAACAGGATTGGAAGGGACAGAAGGTGGACAGGCAAAGGGACCAGATGGGATACACCCTAGAATATTGAAGGAGTTAAGGGAGGTATTGGCAGCACCACTGGCAGCCCTGTTCAACAGGTCACTGGATACGGGAGTGGTTCCAGAGGACTGGAGAAGGGCTGATGCAGTCCCTCTCCACAAAAGTGGGAGCAGAGAGGAGGCTGGAAACTATTGAACTGTCAGCTTGACCTCGGTGGTGAGGAAACATATGGAATTGCTGCTAAAATAAAGGATAGTGGAGCACCTTCAATCCAACAGAGCACAGGATCCAAGACAGCATGGATTCACCACAGGAAAGTCATGTCAGACAAATCTGACAGATTTCTTTAACTGGGTGACCAGGGAGGTGGATCAGGGGGGAGCAGTGGATGTGGTCTACCTTGACTTCCGCAAGGTGTTTGATATGGTTCCACACAGGAGGCTTGCAAACAAGCTAGGCAGCCTGGGATTGGGTCACAAGGTGGTGAACTGGGTTGGGAATTGGTTGAGGGATAGAACACAGAGTGTGGTGGTAAACAGAGCTAAATCTGACAAAGGGAGGTTGACCAGCGTGGTGCTAAAGGGATCGGTTCTTGGGTCAGTACTGTTTAATATCTTCATTAGTGACATTGCAGAGGGGCTGGAGGGGAAGGTATACCTCTTTGCAGATGACGCTAAGATCTACATTAGGGTAGACACTCCAGGAGGGGTGAAAAAATGAGGAAGAACCTAGCTAAACTGTAGGAATGGTCCAGAGTGTGGCAGCTAAGATTCATAGATTACATAGATATTACAGAACATTAAAGACATTTAGTCCATGAGCTCGCCAATCATAATTTATGATTACCCTTTAATATTCCTACTTAAAAGAAATTTATCTAGATTTGTTTTAAATTCCAACATTGTTTTGCACTCCACAACCTCACAAGGCAGCAGATTCCAAATTTCAGTTACCCTATTATTTAACCAGTATTTTCTTTTATTTGTTTTGTATCTTTCCTTGATCAATTGGTGACGATGGGCTCTGGTATTGTGAGGGTCCCTGTGTATCAGACCTATGAGATTCCACAGATCGGTATCGGTCAGGGCCCTATAAATCAAACACATATCTCCTCTCATTCTATGATACTCCAGTAAGTACATCTCTAAATACTGCAGCCTCAATGTGAAGAAGTACAAAATCATGCACTTGGGGTACAGGAACCTAGGGGAGGATTACGTGATGGGTGGGGAGTTAACAGCCACCAAACAGGAAAGAGATCTGGGGGTGATCATATCTGATGACCCAAAGGTGGCCAAACAATGTGCCAAGGTGTTAAGGAGAGCCTGTGGGATGTTGTGGTGCATAGGAAAAGGTATCACCAGCAAAAGAAAAGAGGCGGTGATGCCACTGTACAAATCATTGGTGAGACCTCATTTGGAATATTGTGTCCAGTCCTGGAGACCGCATCTCCAAAAGGACATAGGGTAGAGACAGTTCAAAGAAGGGCAACAAAAATAAAATGGTGCAGGGCCTTCACCAAAGGTCATACGAGAAGAAAATAGAGGTGCTCAATATGTATACCCTGGAGGAGAGGAGGGAGAGTGGAGACATGATAGAGACATTCAAGTACCTAAAGGGAATAAATAAGGTACAGGAGGGCAGCATCTTTCAAAAAAGAAGATGCTCTAGAACAAGAAGGCCTGACATGAAACTGGAAGGGGGTAGACTAAGGGGCAACATGAGAAAGTATTTCTTCACTGAAAGGGTGGTAGAGGCATGGAACAGCCTCCCAGCAGAGGTGGTGGGGGTAAAGTTAGTGAGAGAATTCAAAACGGCATGGGATAGACATAGGGGGACCCTAGCAATTCAAAAGAGGAGATAAAACCAGAGATAAAGTAGGATCTCCAGCATTTTTAGTAAGTAGGGGAAAAAGGGCAGACTGAATGGACCTACTGGTCCTTATCTGCCATCAGATTCTATGTTTCCATGTTCCTATCTTCAATGTGTTCTTCAGAGAGCTTTGGGTGTCTTGGAGGGAGTGCAAGAATGCCATTTATTTAGCCAGAGGATTTTTTAGAATGGCTGGGTAGCGCATGCTATACGTTACATTGTCTTGGGCCAGCTCTTTTCTTATGCCAGAGAAGACACTGTATTTTTCTGCAAGCTCCTTTGAAAAATCCAGAAAAATGTGGATTCTGTGGCCATTCCATTTTAGTGGATCCTTTTTTCTGGCCAATTGCAGGATCTGTTACATAACACTATAATGCAGGAACAGTGCTAGGATCAGATGCGGGGGAGAGCCTCTTCCAAACCAGGGAGCCAGGGAGTGGTGGGCCCAGTCAATTCCGGGGGTTAGTCCCAATAGAAGTTGAGCGTTTGAGGTAACATAGTCTGTAGAAGTTGGACCTTGTCACTGGCTTCTGCTCCTTCTGGAACTCCCACTATTCTAAGATTATTACAACTACCTTAGTTATTGAGATCATCTACTTTAAGCCAGAGTTTCTGCACTTGTTGCTCGAGTTGGTCCACTCTGTTGACTTGTTCAGCTGTATGCAATTCTACCCTCATAGTAAATAACTCTGTGTCCGCTATTCAGATTTCGGCGGCTTCCAGTCACTCATCCATTTGGATGGATTTTCTCAGTTTGGGGATGTCGGCAATTAATGTCTGCAGCATTTTCTTTATATCTAAGAAGCTGGTCACACTAACCACAGTATGAGTTTGGGGGGGGGGGGGACACTGCCATTTCCTGTGCATCGGGTCTGTTAGTTGCTGCCATCTCACAGATCAGTTTTTCCTCATGTCTATCAGTCAGATTATGCTAAAGACTGATATCACTGTGTTGCTCAGCTGATGTTCAACATGGGAAGCGGTAGGTCTGTGGCTTGGCAGTGATTTAGCCATCAGGTAAATAAAGATTTTGCAGTGGCTTCTTTGGAGCTGAGGATCTAAGTGGCCATCTTGATCAGTGACTCTCTAGTGTCCCCTTCTTCTCTGTTCTTAAACTGGAAATTGAAAGTTGCCACTTAAAGTTTTACAGTATTTAAGGAGCATTTGTTTTGCAGCCATATATGCTATCTTCACAGTTTTCTTGCTTAGTTAAGATAAAACATTTTAATGTAAACAAAATAGTTCTGGTCTTATTGGTATTGTTTTGCCCAATATTTTGTTTACAATACTAGGAGAATGATTCCACCAGTTTTTGCCCACTTTACATGTCCAAAATGCATGCGACACATTAACTTATCGTTCCCATAGTGCAACATTTAGAATTTATATTTAGGCCGATATGATATAACTGATTCCATGTATGATGCACCCCGTTCAGTATTTTGTACTGTAAAGTCTTGTTTTAGATTCTTTTATATAAGTTTGTGGATGATAAGTAATGATTACATTGATTTATTTCTATGGGTGTACTAAGTTCTTCTGACCACTTTAATTTTGCACATTTGTATAAGTATGTTCTGTGTACGGTTAAACCATTATATAGCATTTTGAATCTTTTACAGGTAGCACTTTCCCACCACCAGTGCTATTGTTTTCTAAACAGTTTTGTAAGTTGCAGATATCTAAAGTGTTCAGAATCTATTAAACAAAATCTCATTTTGCAGTCATCTTGTGTTGTCCATTTGTTGTCTTTCAGCAGTACTGCCCATCCTTTAATTCCATTTTTGTCCCATTGTCTCAGATAAATCATTTTCCCATTGATCAAGTATTGGGGATTGTTCCAGATGGTGTTCCTGTGCAGTTGTTAGTATTGCTTTTTGTCTTCTTTTGAAGTTTGGTTATGTTCCTTCTTAAATTCTTTATAATATTATTGTTTGGTATTCTAAATTTGACAGGAGAGAACTATGTATTAGTGCACATTTTCCTATACCTTCTACATTTATTACTTCCCTCTCTAAATAGATGAATTCCTGATTGTTGTCTGCCCAACTAAATCCTGACTTAGGCATGTAAGATCCGTATGTGTTGTTTAAATACGCACACGTGGATCCTCCTCTTTCTTTGGGCTGGCATCATTTCTGCTATACAATTCTGGGTTGTTTGCCTTGCTAGATGTATATTCTTATATTTTTGTAATTCATTAAAGAGCTGGTGTATTGACTAAAATTAATAATAGTTTTTAAAAGCAATCAGCTATTACCTTTCATATCTTAGGTGTTTTTTTCTTTTCCTTTTAGGTAATCAGAATATTTTTTACCTGGTGTTAGTAGGTGTGTGTGTCACGGGCTCAAATCTAGGCACGGCCAGATCCCCTACTCCCAGCAGACCTCCCTTTTCGAACACTGTGACTTTGACCATCAGGAAGGAGAGCTTCCTCTCCTTCTATCCAAGGAGCCTTTTTTAATATTCAGTAATGTGGCGAGCGTTCTGCTTATTTTGTTTCTTTGGTAGCGTTTTGGCCATAGAGCAGTTCAGCACAGCCTGAACAAACCTTTTATCCCAAAATAACACACACAGCAATAAACCCGAGCACAGTTGTTGATAAAAATATGGTAAAAGTTTACTTAAAGAAAAGCATTACAATATTCTAGAAGAAATTTAAGCATTGAGTTACAGACAATAATTCTAAAAGAAAGTGGATTAAACAGAAAAACCTATACTGTTAGAATTCTAATAAAGTCTACCTGTGGTGTTCAGTGTCCAAGATAAGCAAAGAGCAAGTCTGTTGAAAAATCTTCTTTTCCAAGTTCAGATGTAAATGTCCAAAAGACAAGGTAATTTTTGTTCTCTGACCTACTTTCCCAGTAGAACAGTGCTTTTCTGTCCTGATCTGAAGATCTGATGCAAAAGGTTCTGGGTCTCTTTGAAGCATCTGGCCAATCCCTTCTCATGTGTGTAAAATCTTTACACACATAGCAATTCCTTTTTCATGTACTAGACTCAACACATGGCAACTGCTAAATGTTCAACAAAATGGCAATTTCTCTCTCCTCATAGCGGTTTTCATAGGGTCTGTGAGATCAGTCCAGCCTTTCTCCTGATTGGCGTGTCTCTTAAAACTTTAAGATTCAGATGTTCAGCTCTAGGCCTGTAGGGGTCTCTCTCACTCTTTCCCAAATTCCTCAAAGTCTGAAAATGTAGAACAAATATCAGAAATTGGTTTTGCACACTTCACTAACTCCCTGGGTAATCAGGCTATAACGAGATTAACTCAGTATTTTACATAAAGATGAGCTCTTTAAATTCTGAAATGGTTCTCCTTTGTCTGACAAGACCCTGGTCTAGGGACACGCAAAATAACTTCAGACATCTCAACTCCAGGAACTTGGCATCAGCTTTTGAGCTATTCAAACAGAAATGAATCTTCTTCCAGTCTTGCTAAGCTAGTGAATCCCCTTTATTTTACACATGAATCTCCAGCTGAAACAAAGACATGGGCCCATGATACCCTTATAAGCTAAACCTTATGTCATGGCATTTTGGGATAGTAAACATAAAGAAAATTACAGAGAAATATGACAGATAATATGACATCAGTGGCCAATTTACCATAGTGTGGTCTGTGGAACAGCACTCTGCCTGGCAGCAGGCATACCTAGTTCTATTTCCCCCAACTTCATCATCAACATTGTGATCTCACTGACTGTGACTTCATAGATACTCAGGAAGAGTCACTCAGTAGCTGTCAAGTCAATCACCTGTGTGTCACAGTCAGTGAGGTCACAATGCTGATGATGTAGTGGAGGACATAGAATTAGAAATATCCACTGTTAGGCAGAGTGCAATTCCTCACATTCAGCATAATACTCTCACGTAGAACACTTTCTAATTGAAACACACATAAAAAGAAACATTCAGAAATAAAAAGATGCAGCTGACTACTTCTTAAAATCTGAGACATTTTCCTGTCTGCTATTTTTGATTCTACTAGCTCTTTAAACAACCTGTCTGGAACTTCTGAAAGAATGGTCTGGCATACAGGTAGGTACATGATTGTAGGTGTCATTGACATTTAAGGAAATTAGATCTTTCCCCCATTTTATTTCAATCTTGTACCCTGTCTTTAATTGTATTGACTAGTGGAGTATGAGTTACAGTGTTCATTTCTGAGGTGGGTGATATCAGTTTAACCCCAGTAGTCCATAACCTGAGGTTTATAGTTGGCAGGGAATACTGTTTAAAAATCCCTCCATCATTTTATTGATGGAGGCAAGAAACTGAGCATCCTGAAACATGTGAGTATTGAGCAACTTCCTCAGCTAGTGCTCCAACACTATTTAATGAATCTGTCATTATGATTAGCATCGAAGTACAGCAAGGTCATGCTAATGCAACACAGGAAAGACTCCAAACCATGCTGGCTTGTCAAATTCCAAAAACAGTATTTTATTAAATGGGCCACTGATATTGCAGCACTCCCCTCATTCACTTGCCGAGCGCTTTTGAACACCACTGTGCTCTTTCTCAAGGTGCTCTTACTTGGTGGACCCCCTCTTTAAGTCTGGATTTTGGGGAATCATATAACACTGCTGTTATCCCAGTAAAAGCATGTGGAAATCCTATTTATCAAAATAGTTCTTGTATGATTCAGGGGACACCTTTGTCCTGGTGAGTTGATACCATTGACATTATACCCTTTAATCAGCCATTGGTCTTTCTATCTGTCTGTATCTATGTTTGGTCTGTCCTATCAATCTTGTCATTATTTGATTTACTTTCTTCCATTTTTTTTTATTTTAGTCTTTGGTAACCGGGTAAGTCCCACTAGGCACAAGTGCCTATTTTCATGGGTGACCTGGGAGCACTGGGCGGTTAAGTGACTTGCTCAGAGTCACACAGTATACAAATGGAGGTTGTGAGAATCAAACTCAGGTCTGGTCTGCTGAATGTATCAAGCTCGTTCACACCTCGTTCCTCTAACCTCTAGGCTATACTGCCAGCCATTACTTCTGTTCCCTGTGTTTACTAAATTTTCCCTGCTGAATGTTTCTCTTTTTTTAATCCACAATCCCTTCCATGATGTCTAGGGTCACCACCTGGGATCCCATATTTGGAACAGTAAGCACAACCCCCTGGCTCCCTTATTTCCTTGCTGACAATCTGCATAACCTTTTAGCAAATTTTAACTGTAGTCTTACTGTTTTCCTCCCCCAGTTCCCTACTGCTATTGTTTTTCTCTACAAATACTTCAGAAAAAGAAAGAAAATGAAAAAGGAACAAAAAGAGAACAGGAACATGTCAACAGAAACTTTCAGTTATTTTTCAATAGCACATGTGCATAGACAGTTCTTTTCTATGTTCTGCAGTTTTGGTCATTTAAAGAGACTTTTCAGGAATATTCCCAGGGTTTATTTGAATGCATTTATTTGTTTGGAATGATTGCGGGAGTCTTATTTTTAAGACTCTTTGCAGTTTGCATAAAATAGAGTCTGATCATTCAGAATTACATTGAATCTGGCTGAGAAGATTACTGGAGGCCTTATTTTTACTTATCACAGGACCTGCTGAATCTAGGAATGTTGTTTACAACACTGCCAAAGACTATGTGAAACATCCTGACGTATCCCAAGTGGAGAGTCTTGAAATGTACAGTACACTCTTCATTGTGATGGCTTCTACTACCCTGAATTTGTTGTCAGATTTTAAGAACTTCACCATAATAGCACTTTCTTTTTTATGCATTTCCGAATACTCTTTTCTAGTTTAGAGACCACTCCAATGTGCCCTGTCAGTTTCTACAGGGTACTTGATTCACCAAAAAGATCTTTAAAGAGAGACTCAGGCCCAAATTTTTGGCATCAATAAATTCAGAATTTGGATCAACATATCCTCAGCCAGTCTCATGCCAAAAATCAAATCTCTAGTTTACTTTGTTTAAAAGTCACAAGTAATTTTGTAACCCTTAATTCACTGCCTGTTCAAAAAAGCCAGTTTCAGAGAAGAGCTACTGATGATGTCATAACCTGAACTCACAACCTAATCCTCCCTGCAAGCTACCTTATATGACTTATTTCTCATATGTTACTTAAAACTGCAGTTGTGGTAAACATCTAAAAATAGGAAAACTAACACTAGCTGGGTCAGCACATGCACTTCCACAGTGTGTAGTTGCAAGGTACAGTACTTCAGAATGTGACGTGGGAATGTAATGACAAACATGGTTTTAGAATGACAAAGTTGTGTGCAATTTCTAGAATATTGCAAGTATGAGATTTTGAAATGTCACCAGGTAGCAGCTGTAGAATGCAGCAATGACACAATCTCAGAAAGTAGCTGGGACACATAATTTCGGAATGTGGCAGTGATGCACAATTTTGGAATGTGGCAGTGATGCTCAATGTTGGAATATGGCGGTGAAGCACAATTTCAGAATGCAGTAGTAACACACAATTTCAGAATGTGACAGTGATGCACAATTCTGGAATGCAGCAGTGATGCACAATTTCAGAATGTGGCACTGATACACAGGTTCTGAATGTGGCAGTGATGCACAATTTCAGAATGCGGCGGTGACGTACAGTTTCAGAATGTGGCAATGACGCGCAGGTTTGAGATGTGGTGGTGACGCACAGGTTTGGGATATATGGTGACACACAGGATTGGGATGTGGAGGTGATGCATAGGTTCAGAATGTGGCAGTGATGCATAGATTCAAAATGTGGCAGTGATGCACAGTTTCAGAATGTAGCGGTGGTGCGCAGTTATGGAATGTAGTGGTGGCGCCCAGGTTCAGAATTTGGCAGTGGCACATAGTTTTGGAATGTGGCGGTGACACTCAGTTTCAGAATGTGGCAGTGATGCTCAATTTTGAAATGTGGTGGTGATATTCAATTTCAGAATGCGGTGGTGATGCACACTTTCAGAATGTGGTGGTCATGCACAGTTACAGAATGTGCTGGTGACTCACAGTTTTGTAATATGGTGGTGACGCACACTTTCAGAATATGGTGGTGAAGCACAGTTTCAGAATATGACAGTGATGCATAATTTTGGAATGTGGTAGTGACGCACAATTTCAGAATATGGTGGTGGTGCACAATTTCAGAATGTGGCAGTGATGCACAATTTGGGAATGTGGCAGTAACAATTTTGGAATGTGACATTGAAACACACCTTCAGAATGTGGTGGGGATGTGCAATTTTGGAATTTGTCGGGGATGCGCAATTTCAGAATGTGGCAGGGATGCTTAATTTTAGAATGTGGCTGGGTCACAAAATGTTTGAATATAGTGGGGATGTGATGCACAATTTTGAAACATGGTGAGTGAGTATAGTTCTGGAATGTAGCTGGGATAAGCAATTTCAGAATAATATGATGTGTCCTGTCACATTCCAACAGCATGCATCCCCATTATATTCCAAAACTGCCATTCCCCACCAAACTCCCTGATGTGTGTCCCTGTCACATTCCAAGATTGAGTGTCCTACCACATTTGGAGATGGCACAAGTCCGCCACATTCTGAAACTGCATGTCCCCCCAATATTTTGAAATTGTGCACCACCTTGACATTCTATACCTTGGTTCAGTGCTGCATTCCAAAACCACTTACTGATGTGTTCTAAAGTACAGTGCCATGCAGTCCTCACCTCTGAAAGGATGAGGATAGTTTAGAGACAGTGCAGCACAGAATACTAACAATGATTCCGGCCCAGCAGGGCAGATCCTATTAGGAGCGCCTCAAGGCACTACATATGTACTCACTGGTGACCAGAAGGGAGAGGGGAGATATGATAGAGACCTTTAAGTTCTTTAAAGGAATTAACAAAGTGAACTGCGGGGAACTATTTAGCCTGAATACCAATTTACGGTCATGTGGACACAAATGGAAATTAACAGGAGGGATGTGAGGAAGTACAGTACTACTTTACAGAAAGAGTGGTGGAACCTTGGAACAGCCTGTTGGCTGAGGTGGTGGGTGGGAAAACAGTCAGGGGTTCAAGCAGGGCTGGAACATAATGAAAGGAATAGTGGTTACTGGAGGTGACAGAACCAGGGAGGAGAATAGAGAAATGACAGGGAGGGTTAGTACCCTGGAGGAATAGTAGATTCCAGGGATTATAGGAAACTTGGGCTGATTGAATGGACCACTGATCTTTTTCTGCTGTTATTGTCTATGTTTCTATGCATCTGAACATTTTGGAAACGCAAGCACTGCAGCCAACCCTATGCCAGTTTTTTTTTTAATGATTTATATAGCTACAGTTTCTTAAACTTTGGAGAAACTGGTCCTGTAAGGTTGCTGACAGGGAGGACTAGACTGTGAATTCTGGATATGACAATCATCAGCGGCTCTTCAGTGAAACTGGCTATATTGAACAGATAGTGAAATCAGGGTTACAAAATAGCTCATAGCTTTAAAATGAAGTAATACAGAAACCTAATTTTTGGTCCGAGATTTATTGGGGATATGTTTATTCTAATTCTGCAATGTAGCACTTTTGGCCAGAGTTCCTCTTTAAACTGGGCTGCTATCAAATCATTCAAGGAAGTGGACTTCTCCCATTCCTACAGGACTCCATACAGTCTAACATTCTTTCTCCCATCTCGGTTTTCATGGTCTTCCTATCTGACTTTCTCTTTGTGTATTTTGAATTGACACTAACTGTGCTTGCATAGGGTTCAGAATATCTTCCAGCATTGATAGACTGCTCTCTAGTTCTATTATTCTCTGTTAGCCTTCTTTCAGTTTGTTTTATATTTATCCCATTGTCTTTTTTAAATCTGTTCATACTTTTCTGTGTTTATTTTAAGTTTGCCCTGAATCTTTTGTGAACTGTCTATTAAGATCATTGCCCTTTGGGGATGGGGTGGGGGTTCTGTGTCATTAGCATTTACAGGTTACTACTAGTAAAAATGAATTCAGTAAAATACTGGTATTGTAATCTCAGAAACTACCAGCTACTTAAGAGCCCAGTGTATTTCAATGAGAAACTAAATCTATTTGTCCATCTTTTTCAAAAGAAACAGATACTTATTTCATCAACAAACTTGACTTTTTATATGTTGCACTACAGTGCTCCATCTGTATGATTTCACATTTTTGAATACAATAATTTGCTTCTCTTTACTTCTTTCCAAGTAAAATCTGGTTATGAAGAAAATGTCACCTGCTAACTTATAACAAAAGATCACATTATCAAAAATCACATATTTCTATTAAATATACAATATTTTAGTGGCAGGAAGTGTTATTTCTCTATAAATATCTGAAAACAGATTTGCTGTTCCCCATTGAAATACACTGCAGCCTTGCTAGTAAAGAGTTTCTGACATCATCATCATACAGGGATTCCATTGGATTCTTTTCTCACTAGCAGTTGGCAAAATACAAATAAAATGACAGAAAAGTAAGTAAAGAAACAAATGAAAGCAAACTGGATGATTGCAGAGGCATCTAAAGGCCCCAGACCTTTATTCTTTAAGATATGCACCCTTACTAAGCACCTGCTCTTTAAGAATGGAGTTAACATCATACTGGTTAAGTGGATAGAAAATTGGCTGGAGAACAGAAAACAGAGGGTTGTCATTAACGGTATACAATCAAAACTGGGCAATGTTTCCAGCAGGGTTCCTCAGGGCTCTGTATTGGGTCCATACATCTTTTATGTATTCATCTTGGACTTATCAAATAAATTGCTTTCCTGGAATGTAAAATATGCAGATGATCTGAAAATTGGTGGAATTTTTGGCTTCACTGAAGAAAGAGAAATATTGCAGACCAATCTGCTTAATGTCATGGAATGAGCGCAACTATGGGGAATGACCTTTAATAGGGAAAAATGTAAAGTCATGCATTTTGGACAGACAAACACACTACGTCCATATTTTATAGGATCAGATAAACTAAATGTTTCATCATGTGAGAAAGATCTTGGTGTATTTATTACAAATGATTTAAAATTTAATATGCACATCAATGAATGCATTTGTAAGTTTAATAAAATAATCTGGACAACAAAAAAAACAATATACAGTCTAGAGATCTAAATATATTACTTCCTCTTTACTGATTGTATGTACTCCCCCACATTGATTACTGCTCCCAACTTTGGGCTCCGTATAAAAACACAGAAATAAAAAATATAGAAAAAATACAAAGGAAGTTAACAAAATCTATAAATGGTCTACATGACATAACATAAGAAGACAGGTTAAAGTCTTTGAATTTGGTGCCTTTAGAAGTAGGCGTTATAGAGGTGATCTTCTATTTACGTGAGGTATTATCTTAAGTGACTATATGTTCACTGAAATGGGTTTCACCAATAAGCAGATTATAATTACTACCAGATGACGCCCAATACACTTAACTACTGCAAAATTTAACACAAATCAAAGGAACATTTTCTTCACAGAATGCATCATTAATAAGTGGAATTCTCTACCATAGCCTCATCATTTTCAAAGACAAAACTGAATTAAAAAGAAAATTAGATATGTGGTTATTAACACAGAAATAAGGATAATCGATAGGAGCCATTATGGGCATCTTGCCTTTTGCTCCTTCCTTGGCCTCAGTGTGAACCTCAGTATGTCATCACAACAGAGTGTTACATACAAACATATGAAGAAGCCAGCAGAAGAAGGCCATTTGATCTATCAAGTCTGCCTGTATTGCAGGGTCCACAGCTTGAACTAATGTCCTTGCCCTCCCTCTCCACTCCTCCTATCCTCCCTACCCATGGTTCTTACATTCCCCTATGCCTATCCCAGCCTCTCTTAAAGCTGACCACTGTCTTCAATGAGGTGACCTCTTCTGGCAGTGCATTCCAAGTGTCCACCACCTTTTCTGTGAAGAAGTACTTCCTGACTTCCCTCCTAAACCTCCCACCCTCCAATTTAAGACTGTGCCCCCTCATGTTATGGTCACCACTCAGTTTAAAGGGACTCTCCTTAACCTTATTTATCCCTTTCAAGTACTTGAAGGTCCCAGTCATGTCCTCTCTCTCTCTCTCCTCTCTTCCAGGGAGTACATGTTCAGTGCCCTCAACCTCTCCTCATATGCCTTACCCCGGTGACCTGCTATCATCTTTGTAGCCCTCCTCTGGACCTTCTCCAGCAGGTTAATGTCCTTTTTGAGGTGTGGGCACCAGTACTGACCTCCATACTCTAGATGAGATCTTACCAGTGACCTGTACAAGGGCAGTATAACCTCCTCTCTCCTTTGACTGATCCCCCTAGATATGCATCCCAGCATCTTGTTTGCCTTTGCTGCTGCTTTCTTACACTGCGAGGAGTGCTTCAGGTCACTAGTGATCATCACTTCCAGGTCCTTCTCCTCCTCTGATGCAGATACTCGGACTCCACCCAGGTAGTACTCTGTCCTGGGATTCTTGGCTCCAATATGCATAACTTTGCATTTCGTGGCATTTAAGCCAAGCTGCCAGATCCTGGAGCACCTCCCCAGCTTTTCCAGATCTTCCTGTAGGTGCTGTATCCCTTCAGCTGTGTCCACTCTCCCACAGATCTTGATGTCATCTGCTAATAGGCAAATTTTGCCCTTAATGCCATCCCCAATGTCATTGTTGAAGACATTGAACAACACTGGCCCCAGCACTGAGCCCTGTGGGACCTCACTTGTTATCTCTCTGGTACCAGATAACTCTCCCCCCATAACCACCCTCTGCGTTCTGTCCCTCAGCCAGTTTTCCACCCATCTGGCTATCTTTTCCCCAACCCTGAGATCCACCAACTTCCTGATCAGCCTTTTGTGGGGCACAAAGTCAAAGGCCTTGCTGAAATCAAGATAGAGGATGTCTACTGCTTGGCCCCTGTCTACTGTCTTAGTGATACAGTCAAATAAGTCAATCATATTCATTTGACATGCTCTCCCCACATGAACCCATGCTGCCTGACATCCTGGAGACTGTGCTCCTCTAGATATTCCACAAACCTTTCCTTTAGTATGGTCTCCATGAGCTTGCCCACAGAGGAGGTCAGACTGACTGGTCTCTAATTCCCTGGGTCATCCTTGGGACTGCTTTTGTGGAGGGGCACTACATGTGCTGTTCTCTAGTCCTACAGCACCAATCCTGTCTCTAGTGAACTATTAAATAGGTCTGTCAGTGGCCCTGCCAGCTCCTCAGCCAGTTCCTTTAGTACCCTTGGATGTACTCTGTCTGGGCTTGGTCATTTGTCCACCTTCAATGCCTAGCGCTCCCCCTTCACTCTATTCTCCTCTTCTATCACTATATCTGTGTTCCCCTGCCCCACTCCTCTTTTAACTCCTCAAGGCACTGGTCTGCCCTTCTCCCTGGTGAAGACAGAACAGAAGTATTCATTTAGTATCTCTGCTTTTCCCCCATTATCCTCCACCCACTCCTCCTCTTTCTTAAGCCTAACAGTCCCTTCCTTCTTGTCCCTTTCCTCACTTATATAGTGAAAGAAAGCCTAATAATGGTGATTGTATGAACACCATTTACAGCATTCTGAGACCCTTCCAGCAAGGGAAGATGGTTCCAGACCTCAGCTCAATTCATATATTTTTTCCCTCCTGCCCAATTAAAAGGATGTTAGTTTTTTGCTGAAGCAGATAATTGAAGGATCAGTTCTTGATTGACTGAATGTTAGGTGGTGGCCTACTATGCAGATTACATCTGTTTTGTACATAGTATACTTAACAAAATGCCTGTGCCGATATCTCATTTTTTTCCCTATTTCTTCGCATAACCAATATACTGTATATTTTGAGCTTGAAACTGGAAAAGACAGAGGAGATCAGATTGGATTATAAAAAAATTAAAATGTTTTGTGCACCAGCCTATCAGAAGAAGCCTACACACCCATTTGTCATGATGTCAGAATGCTGGAAAGGAGGCTCATGTAATCACCTTTATCTGGTAAGTAAACTGGCACCTAGAACAATGATGGCTATTGTTAAACCTTAGAAAAAAATCCTGGTCTCTGCACCAGAGCCAGTTACGTGACATACACAGTTTTTAAACTATTAAATGCAGTTTAGAACAAAGAACCAAACAATAATTTGTTGGAACCAGGCAATAGTTCATAAGAACTGGGAAATAGTTTTTTTCAACTATTGTCTATCCTAATCCTTGTAACTCAGGCAAGGTTTAATAAAGCAGTTATAGTGGAGCCAGCTGTGATACAGCACAGTAACTTGCAGTAAATGACATTTCACAAAATACTGCATGGCAAAGGCCTTTATTGCCACTGAATTACATTGTTCCCTGCAGTATACTGCAGCATTTTTGTGTTATACAGTAGCATTACTGCGTTGCATCCTTGCTTGTGCTGCTGTATGTGCCAGAGTTGTGTCAGTGTGTAGTGGGAAAATATAGACCCCTTTGGGATGATCTATTGCCTTCCAGTAGCCATATTGCCCTCATCATTTGGCTTCAGGCAATATGACTATTGTCAGGCAATAGTACATCCCTTGGAGTCTATATTTTCCCACTATCTTCCTTACTTTATTCAATATTTGTATACTGCTATGCAGTGCCAGCTAGAAACAGTAACCCAGAGTGCAAAGAAAACTGCTGCCAACCAAAACAATGCAGTGTGGTAGTGAATATTGCCGATTATCCAGACTGCTATGGAAACTATTTCCGTGATCTTCTTATTTAAATGTAATTGTGCACATAGCGTACCAGTGTGAAAAACAAGAATAGTGACTATGAAGCCTAAATAATTGCCTATTCAACTGCAGAGCTTTGCTAGGGTTTTTAGATTTGTACCAAATCAGTGCACACTAGAGCACCTACCTCTAAATGGCTCAGTGACTTCTGACCAAGAAAGCATAGCTCGTGCTAATGTGAATTATCAAAAATAAGGCAATCAAAAGGCAATTACCATATCATGAATTGTTTATTTTACTTAATGTGTTACTTACTTAAGGTGCAAAGATTAAAGTTAAAAAGACACACCTAGCAAGGCACACCAAATCCCTAGTGCTATACACACAACAACATGGGGTAGATGCAGGCAGAATCCATTGTAACAGCATAAAAGTTAACATTCAATTTATTTATTTATTAGCTTTTGGTAATCGGGTAAGTGCGCTAGGCAACAGACCTGCCTATTTTCAGGCATGACCCGGGAGAGCACAGGACACTGGTTACAATATGCAGAAATGCACAGACATAATATAGGTGTACAGGAGCAAAACAAGATATACATTGGGTAGCACAGTAATAGTTACATAAGGGTACATTTTAGGCATAGATATTAATAAGGATGTAAAATAAAACAATTAGGGTAACCATAAGACAGCTGAGGACAGTAAAGACATTAAGGTTCATAGCCACCTAGACAAGCGTATTGCATGTGCAGAGTAAGAAATGCAGCATATTACCCACTGGAGCTCAGACAGACATCCCCTACAGGTTGCCCACCACCACCCTTGGTCAACTAGTGCTTATATAGCATAGAGCAGAATACGTGAACAGTCTACTTTCCCCTTTGCAGCTTATAACGGCTCACTAGATGCCGCTCTTGTATCTTCACAATGAAATGACAGTAATCACTCACCTCTCCCCTTGGTCCTTAGCACTCCTGCTTCAGGCTCCCTGCAGGCGCCACTGCCCTTACCCACACCGAAGGAGGGAAACTACTAAGAGATCCGGCAAATAGAAGAAGACTGCCAGCAAATCTGGCTGGGTTTGAAATCATTAATTACCAAATGTCTCTATTTGCCTATAACCTAGGCGAACTTTCAGGGTAAGTGGGTTGTTTTCCACAAGCAACTGCAGTTGTGTGTTGGATCTGTCTCTTAATGGACAGCAGAAAGGGACTATAAAAAAGGACTGAGCACAATACAGGGTACTTTCTGCCACAACAGAGTTACACTCTGTATGCTCTGTTGATCATTCAGACTCCTGCTGTTATTTCGTCTAATTACTAATGTGTTTGTGCTGAAATAAAATGAGACATCAGGGTATCATCGCTGCTATTATCTATGCAGCCATAATACTGGTGGTGGACAAAATTCATCCCCAGGTAGAGGATGCTCCAAACCTGTCAGGAAGTTTCCATCTTCCCCCTGTGGGTCCTATGGGGTCAGGATGGATAACATTGATTTTTTACTGTTATCTATGCATGGCCTAACTAAGCATGGCAACTGTTATCATCTTTTTTTCAAATGCAAAATGCCTGGAAAAAAGAGCCTCCTCTTCTTCCCCATTAAAATCATCAGGTATCTGACTAAACCGAAGCTAGCACTGTGTGGGGATATAGAATCCAATCCCAGTCCACCTCCCCCAAACTATACACTGAGTGCTCCCAGCAGTCCCTGTTGGACTAACGCGAGGGGGCTTAGACTTGTAAATATGAACATTAACAGTCTAAGACACAAGATGCAGGATCTAGAGGCCTGGATGACCATCTATAAGCCTGATATGATTGCAGTGTCTGAGACTTGGATTAAGCCACAAATACTTCCTCATGAAATCAATCTAGTGGGTTATAATGCGTTTAAAAAGGATCGAGATGGGAAGAAAGGTGGGGTTGGGGGGGTCTCATCTATGTCAGCTCCAATTTCAATGCCTCACAAATTGACATCCCTCACCTGTGTAACTGTGATTGAACCGGTATTCATTAGAGTGTTACTTGGTAATACCAAACCCCTTACATTGGTTGTGTCTACCTACCCCCTCAAACAGCTGCCTCATCCCTAGAATCTCTCTCCCAAGTGCTAGCAAAGCATACCCCAGGGGAGCTGATACTCTTAGGTGATTTCAACCAAAATTGGTGCTCAAAAGGCAACACTGGGCCAAGGAACCTAGTCCTTGATGCCCATTTTATGCAAGTAATCGAGTTACCCACCAGGCATAATGCCAAATCTGGAAATCATACCCTGCTCGACTGGGCTCTTGTCACAAACCCTGAGAGAATTTTGGCTGCTGGAATATTTGCAGACTTGCTGGGTGACCACTTGCCTGTTTTCTGCATTTTGTCCAAAAAATTCCCTAAACTGCCTCCCAGGGTAGTTGAGGCCAGGAACTACTCTAACCTCATCCCAAAAGATTTCTGCTCTGCCCTGTCTGCTGTTACTTGGGATCCTATATCTACGCTCCCTACCTTGGATGAAGCCTTGGACTACTTCTCCAGTGTATTGCTGTCTGTAGCAAATGTGCATGCCCCTTACAAGAAGCTTAGGGTACCGGGCAAATGTCACAAATGGCTTAATACTAATCTGAAATGGATGATGTTACTCAGGGGCAAAGCACGGGGGCAATACAAAACCTTGCATCTCCCATCAGACCGGGAGAAATACAGGGCACTAAGAAACGAGTGTAAGAAAGCTACAAAGAATGCAAAAAGCCAATATCTGCGTGGTCTCCAATCACGGCACCTAGAGGACCCTAAGAAATTCTGGGGCCACATTAATGCATTGCTGAAGGGTGGCACCAGTACACAGGATGGAGCTGTCCTGATCAATGGTATACTGATGGATGACCCTCCACAATAGCTGAGGCCTTTAATACCTTTTTTTAATGATCTAGACAAGCATAAATCCTCTACCCCAACCATCCCTCCTGTAAGAAAAGACACTGAACAGGATCTTCCCAGGCCTCAATTTCATCTCAAGCTAGTCAAGGCATCAGAAGTGTTGGCCCTGCTAAAGCGGATAAACCCCAGCTCATCTCCAGGCTCTGACCACCTAGAGCCTCGACTGCTGCGGGCTGCTGCCTTGGCGATTGCTCTGTCCGTCACCATGCTAATAAACCGGTCCCTACTGGAGGGGTGTGCCCCTAGTAGGTGCAAGGTGGCTGTGGTAATCCCCATTCATATGACAGGACCACATGTGTACACAGAGAACTACAGACCTATCCCCATACTCTGCCCTCTGGCACAGGTGCAGGAGAGACTGGTCTACAACCAACTGCAAAGCTATCTTGAACGGCACCATCTATTGGTGGAGCACTGGAGTAATCTCTGCGGCTGCTACCATTAACTCCCCTTCGTACTTTTAGAAGTGGCCATGAAACTGACACAGACCTAATCAAACTCATGGCTGACACCCTGGGTGCCATAGACAGTGGATCCCCCACTGGGGCTATATTCATAGATTTGTCAAAGGCATTCGACCTGGTTAGCCACAAACTGCTCCTTAGTAAACTTCAACTGCTAGGACTAGACAGGCTCTCACTTACCTGGTTCGAAAGTTACCTACTCAACAGCACTCAAAAGGTAAAATGGAAAGGGGCACAATCAGGCTGCAGACCTGTGACCACTGGAGTACCCCAGGGCTCGATTTTAGGCCCTCTACTATTCATCCTCTTTGTCAACGACATTGGGAGTGATCGTGTTCTGGAAAACCTGATCCTGTATGCGGATGACTCAGTGGTTTACTGGAGTGATCCTCAACCAAGTGTTATTGCTACTAAGCTGCAGGCTTAGTAATAGTAGTAGCTTGGTAATAGAGGCTTGGTTTACTTCTAACTCACTGGTGCTGAATGACAAAAAGATAAAGGTAGTCCTCTTCAGGACTAGACACCTGGGAGTTGACAGGCAACACCTGCTCCCGCTCTATGCAGCCTCAGGTTCACGAATTGAAGTTGTGGAAAAGATTAAATACCCAGGCATTTACCTGGATCAAGAAATGTAATACAAACCACATATTGTCTATGTAGCTAAGACCACTCACCAGAAGCTTGGCCTTCTTTTCAGACTTGGGAACTCCCTAACAGATGATACACAACTCGCTATCGCCAAAATCATGCTACTCCTTACCCTTCTCTATAGTACTCCCCTCCTACATCTACTTAAGGAGAGTGAACACTGCAAGCTGTCTGTCCTCTATAATAGGATCGCACACTTTGCTGCCCGCTCTCCACCCAGGAGGTATCATTGTGATGTCCTTGCATACCTTACCTGGCCCTCAGTAGAGCATAAACTCTCATATCCCTTACTATGCCTGGCCTACAAACTCACCCATGTTAGTACCCCCCCTTACAAAAACTTCTTCGGAATACCACTGTAATACCACTCATTTGCCATTGCAACACCACTGTCATTACCACTGTATTACTATTAAGGTTTTCATGGTATCACAGTGGTTTATTTCAATTCCATTGTGATACCATTGTACCACTGTCCTACCATATCAACAAAAATAATCAAAATTTTAACTACCATAGTACAACCATGGTACCACTGGGTAGTACCACTGCACATTTTGTAGCTTACCACCGCGTTGCCATTGTGGTACCATGGTGTTGCCATTGTGTCACATTTGGTAAGGGCTAACTTATCTGGCCTCCTGGAGCTAAAAGCTCCCCCATGGACACTGCGGACATCAGGTAGCTGCCTCCTAAATGTTCCTTGTGTGTGCACCAACCTAGGGAAAAGATCCTTTAGGTACTCGGCACCCTACTTCTGGTGCTCACTCCTGGAAGAGCTGACCAGAAGATCCACCCTGGAAGGGGTCAAATCCAGCCTAAAAGCATACATGCTGGAGCAGTTTCTCTGTGGCTGCTACCATTAACTCCCCTTCCTAGCCCTGAACGCTGTTCTTCTGTGTACTACTATAGGTCTAATAGGGCTGTACACTATAGTAGGTCTTTGACACATGAACACATTCCTCCTAGCTTAAGAACCTGCGGAAGGTGTCTGTAATGTTGTCACTCTAATGTCGCTATCCAGTTGTCTCCTCCCTTTGTGACTAATTGCTGTTGCAGTACTGTATATGTAAACCCTATGTCTTTTGCTTCTACTGTTGTAATTGCTGAGTCAAATGTATATTGTGAACTGTTGAGCTATGAGAAATGTATACGAAAAACTGTATAAATGATGTATGTAATTAACTCTGGGTTGCCCCTGAAAAAGGGACCTCTGGTCTCCGTAGGTTCACCTGGTTACCAAAGTGCAATAAATAAATAAATAAATAAATAAAAATAAATAAAGGTTGGAGCTGGAGTTGCATTGGCAGCTGGGGTCACTACTGTGATCCAGTATCAACCATGAAAGTCTTGGTGCTGAGTTAGCATAATAACAAGGGATTGAAAATACTAAAATTTGTTTTGTATTCCAGACTTTACACTTGTGAATTTGTGATGACTCAAAAGTAAGTACAAAAAAATCATAAGCTGTACAAGCTGAGATTCAGAATAAGCTGTCTGTGGAACAGCATCTAAAGAATAAACAGTGCCTTGTGTTTTCAAAAGGGGACATTAATTGTCACAGTGAAAGCCATGAGAATTCCAAGATCTCTGCATTAGTCCAGCAGTATTTTCCTCACTACTGTCACCCCAGATGGAGTTGCACTGGTGGCAGGAATCACTTAGATGATCTGGCAGCAGGCCCGCTGCAATGCCTGCAATTGTATTGTGAGTTTAGCTTCAACTCAGCAGGGATATATGACAATGCGAGCCAGTTTTCTAATTAATATCATGATAATCATGACTGATACAGTACTTAAACACCATATTCTCATTTCAAGTCTGCCAGCCTTGCTCCCTGAATTCTTGTCAACTAACCTGTCAGACTTACAGCTCTAAATCATTCTTTTCTGCAAAGCGATAAATGGCCCAGCAGTTATTATGACACAGTGAAATGACACAAAATTTTAAAAAGCTTTTCTGTATTGATTGATTCTGCCAATTAACTAGATGTGGAAATACATTTTTTTGTTTGGTCATGTTCAGCAGACAGAACTGGCTTGCACTCTGAAAGCAAGCGCGGCTAAGGCAGAGCAGCTGATTGCACACTCTCTCTCTCCACATGAATGCACGTCTCATAGCTCCATGAAATTGGCATAGCCACAGATTACTCAGCATGTGATGCCTGAGGCTGTTTTTATTGCTTGGCATCATATAGACTCGGGCTTCTCTGTTCTATCCTTCTGTGTTTTTTTCACCTGACGGCTATGTCTCTATTACCTAGCGGGAGTGCACAAATGCCAGTACATCTAAAACTGATCTGCCAGCAAAGAAATAAATACACAAACACTGATTAAAACAACAAACTTTATTGTGTAGATCGGCAAAAGCCCTGTATGGAAAAAAAAACATTTAAAGTGAATACCTGCTCTTTAAAGGCAGAAAGAGTACACGGTATTAATGCGTCAAGGCCTGCTTAAATGGGAAAAGCTGTGTCTCAGAACAGTGGGTTAGTTATTTGAAGGAAGTACCCTGGTCACCTTTGCTGCTCTGAAAAGAAAAGTTTTCCTTGCCTATCAGCACTTATTTTGCATACCTTTGTGTCAAGGGTTTGCTGAATGGAGAGGCAGACTCAGTGCCCACTGTGATAAGATTGGGTAAGACCTTGTTCCATTTGTTATGCAGACAGTGTTAAAAGTAAGGATCTATTTTGTCCTCTCCTACTCTGCCACTTATCTTTCTTTTGTCTGACTGACTGTGCAATGACATTTTCTTGTGGCACCTAGGAATTGGCCACTCTGATGGTCCCACAATTTCCCCCCGTTATCTCCCTTCCTTAACTAGCTGCTTCTATTCTTTCTTTCTCCCCTTGCTTCTCTGTGGTTAAAAGATGTATGTGAATCTGCTACTAAGCTACAAGAAGACCAAGGCCATGCTCACATCCAGCCCCCACAACAAAAGTAAGCACCACCCCCTCATCATCTCCAATTCATGCAGTGAGCCACTAGAACAAGTCCACTTGTTCAAGTATCTGGGGGTCATAATAGATGATACCGTCATGTTTGCGCACCATATTGACTCTCTGGTCAAGACAGTCAATACCAAGATTGGTGTCCTGTACAGGCACAGGCAATACCTCTCTCCAGGGGCCCCCTGCCTCTCAGTCCACAGTTCCATTATATCTACTAATGACTATGGACTAGTGGTCTACTGTGCGGCAATAGATACAGCACTCAAGAGGGTTCAGACTGCAATTAACAAAGCCTGCAGACTCACCCTGGATGCTGAGCGTGGCACTCACACCTGTACTCTGTACGGACATGCAAATTGGCTGTCATTAAGAAACAGGGTCAAATTCCAGACTTGCATCCTAGGGAAGAAGGCTCTATTGGGTAAAACACCACCTTGTGTAGGCAATTTGATCAAAGCAGCCAACTCATTACAGGTCACCAGGGGGAGGACTAGAGGGGCCTTGGCTATCCCCTTCCATCGCACTTTGCTTGGGCAACATGCATTTACCTACCAGGCCCCCCTGTGGATGAATTAACTCCCTGGGCACCTCTTGGCCACCAATTGTCTGGTCCAATTCAAAACGTACCTCAAACAGCACCTAATAACACTCTCTAAGTGCACCTGCCCCTAAGTCCAGCCACACCTGCTTTCTCTGCCCCCCCCCAGAAAGCACTAGGCAGGACATAGGTATCCCTCTCCCTCTGTCCCTTCTCATGACTTGCCTCAGCAATCAGTCTGTGTCATGCTCCTTCGGCACCCGCCACCCCACCTTCCCCTTCCCCCAACTCCCAGTCCTGTGAGTTTCCCTAACAGTCACTACTAATGCAGGCTGCCTGACCATGCCCCCTCACACCCCACAATTTACTCTAGCATGTATTCTCCACTCAGCCTCCCCTCACCCCCTATTTCTCCCTATACCTTATCACCCTTCTTCCCCCACCCTTCACCTCCACCGCAGTATGTACCTCTCTCTTGTACCTCCTTTCTTCACCCAACTACCAGCTATCCCCATCCCTCTGAACTACTGACAATGCATTTTGTGGCTGCTTATCCCCCCCCACCCTCATAAAGTGTTTTTCTTGTTATTTTAACTTGTACCTATATTTTGAGTTATCCTGTAAGTTCTAAATCCAAGCTGTATCGTTCATTGTGATCTACCTTTGCTTTCTTCTGTTATACTTTGTTTTGCAGTCTATGACTTGGAACCTTTCTAAAAGAGCTTGCGCTCAAAGATCTTTTCCGAATCACTGAATAAATAAATAAATATAATTTCTATGTGAAACTGGGATCCCTTGGTTTGCAAATGTATATAATTATATTGTTGAAATGGGTGCAGAAAACTACAGTAAAACTAGTTATTTTCACACAAAGTAATTTTAGCACAAACAAGTGCAACCATAACTGCACAATTAAATTTAGCTCTAAGTCATTAGCAATATATTCTCTATAATGGAAAATGTGCTGATTAATGTAAATTTATTTTAATGCAAATTAGTACTTCAGTGAAAATAGTGAAAATTATTTAACAGTGAAAATTACAAAGTTTTACAAAATTTGGGTTTCTTAAAAAGATAGTCTGTAATACAGGGGGTTGACCTCGGGATGCATTTTGACCTCCTCAAGCTTGTTTACAGAATCATGAACAGGAAACCAGCTCTGGGACAGAATATTCTATTTTGTTGCACCTGTTAAAGACTGCATGTGCTCTTCAGGCAGCCTCAGGAAAGAAGCTGACAAAGGTTTGGTAGAATTTGTGGGAAACAGGAGATGCAACTTTGCAACTTACAACAATCAGGATGCAGAGTTTAAACTGCTAGGAATTATAAAAAGAGAGTAATGTTTAGATAGAGCGACTGAGATTTAAACTGAGAGAGAGACTCTCAGATGTAGAACTTTGTACTGTCTGTACAAAGAACGATCCTGTACAATTGTGTTTTTTTTATTTTATTGTTGTTAATGATAATAATATGCTACTTGCAAATTTTATAAGTTTTCCTGGTTTGCCTATGCTTCCTGGTCTATGCATCTACTTCAGTTGGTGTCAGCCAAAGTGGGATTTATGCTGTGTATACTCTAAACCAGGAGTTTTGTACATGGATACTACACCTGTTACCAGGGAAGCATAGAAGAAAGGTATAGATCCTACCACAGCAAGCCTAGGAGTGATTACCAGAAGAATGGCAGCCAAACCAGAAGCAGAAACAAAGGTTCAGACTAAGACTACAGCTGGCACCACTGATGAAAGAAGAAGAACAGGCACAGACAGAGCCTGAAAACATGTCTGCCATCTTCAAATGGTGGTGGGCTATACAACAAAGAGAGGCTGAGAAACAGAGAGGAAAAAGAAATTCAGGCCGGGATATTCAGACTGTGCCAGGCTGTGGTGCAAGCCTGGGCACAGCGCAACTGGGATGCGCCAGGGCAGTGACAGGGTGATATTCAATGGTGATGCGCCATGGCTCAGCACCATTGAATATGGCACTGTGGCCACCCGCATTGTGCATGGCGCAGTGGCACTGCACCAGCGCAAGTGGCCAGAGAGGAGCAGGGGGATGCGCCAGCACAAGTGCCATTCGCTAGGTCCAGCAACCGCGATATTCAGTGGTGGATATGCAAATGGAGCCATAATGCATGCAAGGTGCAAATGGGGCCATTTGCATGTCATTATGGTCCCATTTGCATGCAGGTGTGCCGATCCCCAGTGACTTGCACCTAGCGCCCTGCCAGGCAGCAGCTGTTGGGGACTGACGCCCCCTGCCCCTCGGCGGCAACATGCCCCAACACCCGATCGTGGGCATCATGATGAAATAACATCCCTGATGGCCCAGTGGCTGCATCCAGCCCAATCGCGGGTAATCCAATGTAAACAGTACCCTGGTGGTCTAGCAGTACCCTATCAGACAAAAGACATACAGAGTACCAGAGCGGTTAAGAGCAGATATGGTTAAGGAAATACAAAAAGTGAAAGAGTTGGGCATTGTTAAAAAATCAAGAAGTGTTTGGTCATCACCAATGATGGCTGTAAACAAAAAAGAAGGGGGTATAAGAATCTGCCTTGATTTTTGGAAACCTTAGCATGTGTCCATATTTGACAGCTATCCTATTCCCTGGATAGACGATTTGGTGGACAGAGTGGGAAGTGCCAGGTATATTTGTATCCTTGATATCACCAAATTCTCCTAGTTAAAGAATCCAGAGACAAAACTGCATTTTCCACTCCAGCTGGATTATTTCGGTTCACCACCATGCTGTTTGGTTTACACGGTGCACCCTCTACGTTCTAGCAGTTCATGGATGTAATTCTAGCCCCTCATACTGTTATTGTGCTGGTTACATGGATGATGTCACTGGTGAACAGACCGGACTGAAAAGCCACCTGGAACATCTACAAGCAGTTATCCAATTAATCAAAAATGCAGGTCTGACCATTAATTCTACCAAGTGCACATCAGGCATGCAGGAAGCCAGATATCTGGGTTATATTTTGGGAAATGGAGATGTCAAGCCAGAGATTCCCAATATAGAAGCTGAATCTAACAGTTCAGTCCCTAAAACAAAGAAACATGTCAGGTCATTTTTAGGTCTGGCTAGTTACTGCTGGAGATTAGTTCCAAGCTTTGCCCAGTTAGCTACTCCCCTCACTGAACTCACGAAACAACAGTACACAAATAATGTGAAATGGTCCCCAGAGTGTGATATGACCTTTCGGGCCATCAAAGCTGCATTGTATTAAACCCCTGTTTTAAGAAGTCCAGTATGGTGGCCATAACCTCTTGCCACCTACAAGGAATTCCGGGTTTGTTGCTGTTCTTCTGAGAACTGAATATGGAATGGGTTGCAAGGAGAGGCAGACAACACTTCTGATGCAGCAATCGGTTATACTGCAGGAAAAGTGCAGGGGTCACGATCAGCTGTTGAAAGTACTGTAACTGACACACTGGAGGCACTTTATTTAGAAATAACTATACTCTATGGCAAAATTGAAATTTCTAAACTCTACAGCAGTACTGATTTACTTCAAACTCTGTAAAATTTTCCATAAATGCTAAGCTCCATAGCAATATTAGTTAACTCGGAACTGTAAATGAATTCTAGACTCTAGCTTTTTCAATGAACAATAAGCTCTATAGCAATATTGGTGAATTCTGAACTTTATAGCATCTATGAATTCCAAGCACTAATACCCTGGCCAGGGGTTACTAAAGTACTGTTGTGGTGACACTCATTGCAGCTATAAAGGAACTTGCAAGCAAAGGGGGGGCACCTATATGGAGACGTTCAGGAAGTTAATACACCAAGATGGGACCAAGCATGCAATTTTCCGAGAAAACAATAACACTTTGTTTCCAAAGTGGGGACCAGCAGAGGAGGCTCCTTGTCTCCAAACTGATGAATCAATAGCCTGGTAAAAGTTGTCCCAGACCACCAGGCTGGATGCACTTGTGGACTTCCCTATCCATGAAGGATCTTGGCAAACCGCTGATCAACAAGGAAGAAAGGTGCCCGGTAAAGGTTGTCCCAGACCACCAGGCTAGATGCACTTAAAAAATTCTTTATCAGTTGTGGCAGACCACTGATCAGGGAAGAAGGCTTTCTCTTTTATAGGACTCTCTGGGCATTGGTAGGAGGTCAGGCCAGACTGCCAACTAGGGTCAGCAGGATATTTGGGAAATCTGCAATGCAGGTATCTTGCAGCTTTTTGTCGGCCTTGATCTTGCAGTTTTTATCGAGTCTGAAGCAGACAATTCCCACCCCACTGTACATCAGAGCCCTCACTGTCGAGCCAGGGCGGCTCCGAATCTTACTTCACTGGTCCTTATCGGGGTAGGGATGTAGCACAGAAGATCAGCTGATGGAGCCTATCCTGACTACTCCCTAGCTATAGTTAGAACAGCTGCCCATTTTTGTAATCCGCCAAGCTTTGAAGAGAAAATAGTTCCTTTATGACAGCAAAGAAGACAGGTCTCTGCAGTTCCGTGACCAGGGTGCACAATTCAACAGCAGTACAATGCAGAATGACACAGTTCAATGGCACATAGCACAGCTCCAGGTTAGTTAGCACAGTTTGGAAATAATTAGCATAGTTCTGAAGCAATGAACACAGTTCAAGAGCTGTTAGCACAATCCTGGGGCATTTAGCACAGTTTCAGAGCAATTAACACAGTGCCAGGGTAATTATCACGTTTGGTAGCAATTAGCACAGTCCAGGGGCCATTGGCACAGTACCAATGGCAATTAACACCTTTCAGGGCAATTAGCACAATTCTGAGGCAGTAAGCACAGTTCAGAGGTAATTTGCACAGTTCTGGGGAAAACAACACAGTTCAGGGGCAATTTGCCAGGTTCCTGGGCAAATATCATAATTCACATGTAGTTGTCACAGTTCAGTGTCGATTAACACAGTTCCAGGGTAATTAGCAGGGGCACTGGAAAATCACAGGCACGATTTACGCACTATAACCATGATTTTTGCCTTCCTCCATGATCCCCCATGATATTTGGCTTCTCTTCCTGTCTCATGGAAGGTAGCTGTCCCAAAAACTTTTTTCTTTTTTTTTTTTTGCTATATTTTGCATAGATTGTCTCCACATGGTTTTCTGCTTTCTGAAGCACCTGAACACTGTCTGTTCTACCCCACAGCGTCAGCCTGGGACGTGTAAGCAGGGGTGGAGCTTGCATGTAACCAATCTTGGTTTTACCAGTTTCTCAAAAATTGGTGCCATTTCCTTAAGTGTTTGTCCCCCCTCAGGTCTGCCTATGCAGCATATATAGAGCACGGGTTATACGGGGGGCCTGTATACACCTGGTACCAGCTGCTTTTAGATGCCGACTTGCTGAGCCTTTCCTAAACCGCTGACCAAAGAACAGCTGAGCCTCAGAGTCGACAACAAGCTGAGCTGTAATTCATTTTAATTTAGGCTTGCTATTGCAGCTTACTCTGGTACCTTCAGCTGTTGATATATTCTTGCCCCTGATGGCCAAGCAACCTCCAGTCCCCCACTGCTGAGTCGGGGAGCAGCCAAGCCGATATCCACTTTCACTTTTTGGCTTTCACTGCCACAGCTTCATCTGCTCTCCTCGGCTCTCACCTAGCCCCTGGTGCTTCTGTGGACAGTGAGCACTGTGGCAATTTAACATAGAAACATAGAAGTTGACGGGAGATAAGGATCACAAAGCCCATCCAGTCTGCCCATTTCTTTTTCTACCTTATTAATGTGCCACGGCCCATTGCTCTGTCAGTGGCCTATTTATTCATACTCATCTGTATTGCTCCCTTATGCCTATCCCATGCCTGTTTGAAGCCCTGCAATGTATTCAAAGTCACCACTTCCTGAGGTAGGCAGTTCCATGCATCCACCACCCTTTCTGTGAAAAAGAACTTCCTCACATTACCCCTTAATCTGCCTCCCTCTAATCTCATGCTGTGTCCTCTTGTCCTGTTATTTTTCTTATATTGAAACATGTTAGACTATTTCACCTTGTTAATGCCCTTAAGGTGTTTAAATGTTTCAATCATATCACCTCTCTCCCTCTTTTGCTCTAGGGTATACATATTGAGCTCCGTTAATCTGTTCTCATATGTCTTCTGATGCAGTCCCTGCACCATTTTGGTTGCCCTTCTCTGGACTGCCTCAATTTGGTTAATGTTCTTGTGAAGGTGTGGCCTCCAATACTGCATGCAGTACTCCAGATGGGGCCTAACTAGTGTCTTGTAAAGAGAAATTATTACCTCCCTCTTACGACTTGTGATACCCCTACTAATACACCCTAACATCCCCTAGCCTTACCTGCTGCTTTAGGGGTCTGCTTGGATGATTTCAGGTCATCGGTGATGATGATGCCCAAGAATCTTTCTTCCTTTGTGACTGCCAGCAACTCTCCTCCCAGCCTACAGGTGGCTTCAGGGTTTCTCTTCCCTATGTGCATGATTTTGCACTTCTTTGCATTAAATCCCAGTTGCCACTCTTCCGACCATTTTGCTAGTTTATCCAGATCTCTGCTCATTCAGCCGACCCCATCTGGATCATCTACTCTGTTGCAGATCTTGGTGTCATCTGCAAACAGACAAGCCTTACCCTCTGGTACATCTGCAATGTCACTGATGAAGATATTGAAGAGGACTGGCCCTAGGACTGATCCCTGAGGTACCCCACTTGTGACTTACATCTCTTCTGACTGTATACCATTTACCACCACTCTCTGTTTTCTGCCTGTCAACCAGTTTGCCACCCAGTTGACCAACTTCTGACCCACCCTGAGCCTACCCAGCTTATTTATCAATCTACTATGTGGAACAGTGTTGTAAGCTTTGCTGAAGTCAAGGTAGGTGACATCCCTATCTTCATCCCGCTGTGTTCCCTTATATTTCCTGAAGGCCAGCCTCTTGGCTCTGACCTTTTCTGCTACTGTATTTGAGAACCAAAGTGGTTTCCTTCTTCTTTTGCACTTCCTTTTCTCTCTAACACAATGGGATGTTGCTTCAAGTATTGCATCCTTAATGCTTGTCCACTTTTCCTGTACCCCCTCACCTGTGTTTCTTTTTGCTAGGGCTAGCTTAACTCTGTTGGCCATCTTATCAAAGTCAGCTCCTCTGAAGTCCTATATTTTTGCCTTGGAAAGGGATGATTTAGTTGTAGCGGCCAAATTGAACCATACCACGTGATGATCACTGGCCCCCAGGTGACCTTCTACCTGGAGATCTGTGATCCCTTCCCTATTAGTCAGTTCTAGATCTAGGATAACCCTGTCTCTTGTGGGTTGTTGTACCAGTTGTTTGAGGCCCTCCCCCTGCAGGGAATCCACCATGTGTCTAGTTCTGGCAGATGTTCCTGCTGGTATTGACCAATCTGCATGTTGAAATCTCCCATTATCAGAACCTCCTCTTTTGCTATCATGTTTTGTATATCTTCTAACAGTAATGTGTCTATGTCCTCCCCTGGTCTGGGGGCCTGTAGACAACCCCAGTTCTTATGGCTGTCCCATTTCCTGTTTCCAGGGTGACCCACAGTTCTTCTGGCTCCTTATGTGTATTCTGAATTTCTGTAGCTTTGATATTTTCATTGACATGGGGCCACTCCCCCCCTTTTGCACCTGGGGGTCTCTTCTGTACAGTACATAGCCAGGTACTGAAGTCTTCCAAGTGTGGTTACTGGTAAACCACATCTCACTAATTGCTACTATGTCCAGTTTAGCCTCTGACATTATTGCCTGCAGGTCTGGGATCTTATTTCCTAGGCTGTGAGCATTTGTGTACATGATTTTCCATTGGCCAGATTTCAGTGTGTTAGATGTTGGGTGAGGTCTGGCATTTCTCCTGTGCGTCGGATGGGGAGACAGACCTTTTTTCTTACCTGGTGATGCAAATGAACTGCAAACATGCTGAATCCCTGTTTGACCACTAGCTGAGGGGGGAGGGGTGTTCTTCCCATTTGACGTATGGGGTGCTGCAGCCCTCTCCCCATTTGCTAGTTTAAATATTCTGCAAAGATGTCAAACTTCTGCCTCAATGCACTGACTTCTTCCTTAGTCAGATGCAGTCCATCAAATTTAAAGAACTTTCGCTCCCAAAACTGTTGCCAGTTCCCTACAAATCTGTGTCCTTTTTCCTGACACCAGCCCTTGAGCCACATGTTTAGCTCCCCTGTCTCCCCTTCTATGACCTTCCATCCATCTGCCCCAATCTCCCAGACTAGCAGGATCTCAGAGAAGGAAATGCCGGACAAAATGGATGATAGTTTGTCACCCAGCCTGGTCAGGTATTCCTTGGTCTCCACAACTGACTGGCTGGCGAGATCATTAGTCCCTATGTGTACCAGGACATCAATGTCTTCTCCTGCTTCCTGAACAATTTTAGCAATGCAGTCAGTGTCTCTCCATGCTGATGTACCTGGGAGACATCTGACCATTACCCCTGGCTGGAGATAGGTATCAACTCCCCGAATCATGGAGTCTCCTATGATCAGAAGTTTTTTTGGATTTCCTTTTTGCATTTTTTGTTTTGGTTCCTGATTTGGGTGAGTTTTGTTGTGCTAGCTCCTGTGCTGCAGTGTCCTGCTCTGCAGTGTCCTCTGCCCCTTTGTTTGATTTTGGAGATAGAGGCAGATACCTTTTTGTAGTGTTTATATGGTTTTTGGAGGTAATATGTTTGAGAGCACCGAGTGATGGGGCACCTATTTACCCCTCCTAACCACCTGCCAACCTCCTGGATCAACTACCCTCTGCGGTCGAGGTTCTTCTGTTGGATGTTGGGGAAATGGCGGGTGGTTCTTATAATGTATTTCCTCTTGAATATGAAATTTGAGGCTTGCAATCTCTGCCCATGCCGCCCGGAGCTGAGCCCTAAGATCTCCAATGGCCCAGCATGTAGGGCAGTGTCCTAAATCCTGTAAGACTGTCCTTCTGAAAAGTGTTCCGCAGTACCTGCAGTTAATGATATCCATTCCAGATAAGTTGCTGGGTTTATAACCTGGTCAGAGTAATTAGAAGGAAGAAAATGCAAGTAATGGTTTGATTTTGTGTTTTGTAGTCATATAACTTGTTATAACAAGTTAAATTACTAGTGCCCCCTGTAAATGAGCTCACCTTGTGGATGCCCCACTGATCTGCCCCTTCCTGCTTTGCCGCAGGAAATGTCCCAACTGTGGTATCCTATAAAAGGAGTGTAGTGTGGGGTGGTGGGTGGTTGGGGATGGGGCTGGGTGGCTGGGCCCTTCTTCTGCCAAAAAAAGAAGAACCACAGATGAAAGAACAAGGAGGTAAGAGCAGAAACAATCAGTCAACAACAAATGCAGTAACCCTGAAAGCTTATCCTAATGTTAGATAAAACTGTAAAACCTGTAAAGCACCACCTGTAATAATTTCAGAGAAGATATACCCTGTAAGAAACACTTTGCTACAGAGAAAAATAAAGCAGTAACAGAAGATATACCTTGCAAAAGACAATTTGAATCAGAAGATTACAGCAGTAATCTGTTAGCACATACCTGTAGGCACACCTTGTAATAATGCAGAAGAAGGTATACCAGCAACAACAATTTGAATCAGAGAAAAATAAAGTAATGAAATGTTAGCAACAAACAGTAGCAATCCCTGTGAGTACAAAATAAAAATAACAACACACAGTAAATCTGCTTAGCCAAAAGAAGTCTTAATCCTTCCCCTTGCTCTGGTAAGGTTCTCTGCTCTGTCCTTTCAAGCAATCTACAAGGAAAGAGCTCAGGTGAAGCTAGGTGTCTTGGCCAGCAAACCAAGTCTTCTGTCTGGATTCAGACATTCAAGGATTCTGAGGAGTGCACCTGCCCTGCTTGCTGCCAGCTTTCTATTAGACTACCTGGAGGACTTCCTTGCATTCCCAAGTGCCTACTGCTTGAGTCTGGTAAGTGACTCTATCTACCAAAGGGTTATTGTCTTGGGGGGATTTGGGTAGACAGAATGCAAAGGATGATCAATGGAGTTAGGTGGGAGCACCGAGTGGTGGTAGGAGGACACAGAGTATTAAAACTGTGTATGTGAGGGATATTCGGTGATATGCAGAGGGAGGGCATAGGTTGGCACGGTGCAGTTATATAAAAAAATATAGGTGAGGGTTGGAGGGAGGAGACTAGTCGGCATGTTAATGAGGGGAGGAGGGCTGGCATTGCATATTAAAAATATGTAGGTGAGGGTAGGATGGAGGGCATTCGCCAACATGTTAATAGTGAGGGCATGATGGTTTGGGGTTAAGGGAGGGCATTGGCTGTTCTTTAGAAACATAAGGGAGAAGAGGAGTTGTAGAGATGACATTGTTAAAATCAAGAGGGATGGGGGATGGGCATAACAAGGGGAAGAACAGGCAGAGGCTCTCAATGAGTACTTCTGCTCAGTGTTCACAAAAGAAAGGGATGGCCCAATACTGCAGAGAAAAGGGGGCAAGGGTGACGGGGGGGCAGAGATAACATATGGGTCATCCAAGAGGACAGAGTTCTGAAGGGCCTTAAAGCCTTGCGGGTGGACAAGGCACCAGGACCAGATGGTGTACACCCAAGGGTCCTGAAGGAACTAGCGGAGGTGTTGGCAGGCACTCTGCTGGACCTCTTCATCACCTCCTTGGAGACAGGGATGGTACCCAGGGACTGGAGGATGTCTCATGTGGTGCCCCTTCATAAGAGTGGACCCAAGGCCCAACCGGGCAACTACAGACCAGTAAGTTTGACTCCCATAGTGGGTGAGTTGATGGAGACCATTCTAAAGGAGAGGTTGATAACCTTTCTCGATAGTAATGGTCTACAGGATGAGAGACAGCATGGGCTTGTCTCGGGAAGGTTGTGCCAAACTAACCTGATTGACTTCTTTGACTGGGTCACTAGGATGGTTGACAAAGGGCACTTTGTGGATGTCCTGTACCTGGACTTCAGTAAGGCTTTTCACTCAGTGCCCCACGGGAGGTTATTATCGAACTGAAGGACATGGGGTGGGGGAGAAACTGGTGGGGTGAGTTGAGAGCTGGTTGCAGGGTAGACAAAAGAGGGTAGTTGTAAGGGGGGAGACATCCAAGCCAAGGCCAGTAACAAGTGGGGTACTGCAGAGTTCGGTGCTGGGCCCTGTTTTGTTCAATGTCTTCACTGGAGACATTGCAGAGGGGGTCAAAAGTAAGAGCAGCCTGTTTGCAGATGACACTAAGATTTGTGCAAAAGCGGGCAATGAGGAAAGGAGGCAGGCACTCTGGGAGAATCTAGCTAAACTCAAACACTGGTCTGGGGAGTGGCAGTTGAGGTTTAATGCTAAGAAGGGCAAGGTCATGCACCTCGGAGCAAGAAATCCCAGGACCAGCTACTGGCTGGCGGGAGTGCAGGTAACAGCTTCAGAGGAGGAAAGGGACCTCGGGGTAATAGTCACAGGGGACATGAAGGTATCAGGGCAGTGTAGGAGGGCAGCAGCAAGGGCAAATAGGATGCTGGGGTGCATTGCCAGAGGGATCACCTCTAGAAAGGAGGAGGTCATCCTGCCCTTGTGTAGATCACTGGTGAGGCCACACTTGGAGTACTGTGCAGTACTGGTGCCCACGCCTCAAAAAGGATGTGAGATTACTGAAGAGGGCGCAGCGCAGGGCTACAAAAATGATCATGGGACCGGGGGCGTTGCCTTTTGAAGAAAGATTGAGGGAGCTCAACATGTATTCGCTGCAAGAGAGAAGGGAAAGAGGGGACATAATAGAGACCTTTAAGTACTTGAAAGGCATAAACAAAGTCAGAGAGGGAGGATTGTTCCACTTAGAGGGGGGGAAGGGTCACTAGGGGGCACAGTCTGAAGTTGGAAGGGTAAAGGTTCAGGAAGGAGATGAGGAGGCACTACTTTACAGAGAGAGTGGTGACGAGATGGAACGTACTGCCGGGGGAGTTAATTGAACTGAAGACAGTGGATAGCTTTAAGCGGGGCTGGGATAGAGTCAAAGGCAGGATTAGTACAGAGAAGAACACAAAGTGGGGGGAGACCAGGAAAGGGGAGGAAGGGAGGGATTTGGGTGGAGCTGGGGCAGCTGTAGTAATATGAAACTAAGCTGCACAGTCAGGCAGACTTGACAGACCTATGGGCCTTTTTCCGCCAGCAGTTTCATATGTTTGTTTGTGCGTATGATGCAGTTGTATAAACAGTTTGAAGGGCAGATGAAGGGCACAAGCAGGCATGGGGCTGAGGGGTGGAACAACAGCCTGGCATGGTGTGTCAAGCGATATGGGGGAAGGTTGGTCACAGGCTGGCAGCTGAATAAAAAAAGATTCTTTGTGAGGGTCAGAGGGATGGCACAGGCTGGCATGGTCTAGCTGACTGGCACACATGCTGGAAAAAACTGTTCTGGCCTCTGGTGATCAGTCTATTTCAATGTGTATACCAGTCATCTAGGTTCATCCCTCACTGTTGTGGTCTGTCATGGATGGAGGGACAGACCTAACAGACTGGCACATATGTTGGAAATAAAATTGTTCTGGCCTCTGGTTGGTGGAGGGAGGGGCAATGAAACAGACTGGCATAAAACAATTTTTTCAACATGTTCTCTATACCAGTCCGCTAGGTCTTTCCCTTGCTCCTGTGGTCTGTTATTGATGGAGGATGGAGGGACAGACATAACAGTCTGGCACACATTTTGAAAAAAGCAAACTGTTCTGGCGCCTGATGGTGGAGGGAGGGGCAGTCGCGCAGACTGGCACTGAACTTTTTTTTTTTAGCATGTATACCAGTTTGCTAGGTCCATCCCTCACTCCTGTGATTTGTTATTGATGGAGGTTGGAGGGAACGGGTGTAGCAGACTGGCACACATGTCGAAAAATAGTTCTAGACTCTGGTGATGGAAGAGGGAGGGATGGCCAAACCAGCTGGCACAGAACAATTTTTTTTAATGTGTATACTGTCAGCTAGGTTTGTCTCTTGCTTCTATGGTTTGTTGTTGATGGAGGCTAGAGGGAACAGGTGTAACAGACTAACGCACATGTTGAAAAAAAATTGTTCTAGCCTCTGGTGATGGAAGAGGAAGGGGTGGCTGAGCACGCTAGCACAGAACACTGTTTTTCAACATGTATACCTGTCGGCTAGGTCCATCTCTTGCTCCTGTGGTTGTTGTTGATGGAGGGTAGAGGGATGGGTCTAGCAGACTGGCATACATGTTGAAAAAGATTGTTCTAGCCCCTGGTGATGGAAGAGGGGGTGACCGAACTGCATGGCACAAAAAATTTTTTTAAACATATATACCTGTTGGCTAGCTCCATCTCTCACTCATATGGTTTGTTCCTGTTGGAGGGTGGAGGGTCAGGTCTAGTAGACTGGCACACATGTTGAAAAAAATTGTTTTGACCTCTGGTGAGGGAAAAGTCTAATGGATGGCTGAGCTGAGTAGCATGGAACATTTTTTTTTCAACATATATACCTGTCGGCTAGTTCAGTCTCTCGCTTCTGTGGTTTGTTGCTGATGGAGGGTGGAGGGTTGGGTCTAGTAGACTGGCACACATTTTGGAAAAAAATGTTCTGGCCTCTGGTGATGGAAGAGGGAGGGGGTGGCCGAACCAACTGGCACAGAACCGTTTTTTTAATGTGTATACCTGTCAGCTAGCTCAGTGTCTCGCTCCTGTGGTTTGTCACTGATAGACAGTAGAGGGTTGGGTGTAGCAGACTGGCACACATTGTTCTGGCCTCTGGTGATGGAAAAGGGGAAATGACCAAGCCGACTGACAAAGAACAATTTTTTTCAACATGCATACCTGTTGGCAAGGTCCGTCTCATGCTCCTGTGATTTGTCTCTGACAAATGGTGGAGGGACAAGTCTGGCAGACTGGTACACATGTTGAAAAAAATTGTTCTGGCTGTTGTTGATGGAACAGAAAAGGGTGCCTGACCTGATTGGCTCAGAACACTTTTTTCCACCTGTATGCCTGTCGGCTAGGTCGATCTTGCGCTCCTGTGGTTTGTCTCCAATAGAGGGTGGAGGGTGGGGTCTAGCAGACTGGCACACATGTTGAAAAAAAATTGTTCTGGCCACTGCTAATGGAAGAGGAAGGGCTGGCTGAGCTGACTGGCACAGAACATTTTTTTGAACATGTACACCAGTCAGCTAGGTCTGTCCCTCACTCCTGTGGTCTGTCGTTGATGGTGGCTGGAGGGATGACCTTACTGATTGCCATCTGCAATACAAAAATTGTTCACGCCCTGGTTTATGGTGGGAAGAGCGTGGACTGAACTGAACTGGAACAGAACAAGTTTTTATCAACATGTATAGCAGTCAGCTAGGTCTGTCCCTTGCTCCTGTGGTCTGTCATTGAGGGAGGGTGGAGGGACAGGCCTAGCAGACTGGCACATGTGTTGAAAAAAATTGTAAAATTGTGCTGGCCTCTGGTTGATGGTGGACAGAGCGTGGGTTGAACAGACTGCATATAACAATTTTGCTTAGTATTCTTTTTTCTTATTTACTGTTTGTTTCCTGCCTGACCAGCAGATTTGCGTGTAACCACTGGGCAGCGCCACCCCCCAGTGTTACACCCCTGCCTACTACCCTGGACATAGGCTAAGGGGGTTGGGTTCGCTAACTCATAACATTTTTTAAAACCTTTCCGCAGTGTCTCCACTCTGGGTGCTTTACGTGGGTGAGATGGTACTGGGTGTAGCCCCCTGAGCTGCTACACCACCCACGATGACCAGTTACCTTCCCCAGACATGCCTCAATACACAGTTCCCCACATTTCCACATTTTGAATTAAAGGCTGTCTCTAAGAATATGCTCACACATGATTTCAAACAACAACAACAAGATATTTATTTTGAGGGGAAATAAAGGAGCTAGGAAAGGGAAGGGAAACAGGAGGAGAAGAGGATATTTTATCGTGTTTATACATGTACAGATGTTATTTAGATTTTTACTGGTAAACCCTCCAGCTGGGTGGCTACATATTAACAGGCAGATGTAAATCACATTTTACTATTCGACTTAAGACATCCAGAGCCCTGGCTATCTAGCTGCTGATAAATCAGATGTTAAACATAATTATTAATAATACCCACACTGGTACCAGTCCCAGATACAGCAGAAACCCTGCAATCTCATACCATACTGGTTAAACAGATACCACAGTCCAAAATGTTGCAGGCCTGATGGAGTTGCAGCTGGTCGAGGTGGCCGGCAATTAATTTGAGGGTGGGGGCAACTTGGAACCAGATTTTTGTAAAGTAGCAAATTACTATTTACAACCACAGCAGGGATTGCCCTGCACTTTAGCAGACAAAGCAGGGATTGCCCTGCACTTGCAGACAAATCAGGGATTGCCCTGAACTCTCAGACTTCTGAACATTCCAGAACAAACTATGTGGATCTTACATCCAGAACATTCAGCACAATATTTGAAAGTCCCATCAGATGCTTTTGTCAAGCATTCTATATGCAATTCAAATACAATCACATCCAGTACTTTATATACCAAAAGGCATCCATCCAGAGTAAGTTGGCAATGACACTTTTATCAAGCATCCCATACTTTAGTCACAGGCAGTCATATCCAGTACATTCTATATACCAAGAACATTATCCACAACCGGAGTCCTATCCAGCACGTCTAGACATTATACACTTATCCCAAGCGCTCTCAGACCGAAATTCTGTGCAGACACAGGTACATTCTCTTTAAGGTATCTTAGACATTAATATGCTCTAGGCCTCCTGTCTCATGCGAAGTGCAAGCGATCTTGGCAGACAGCTCCACGATGGCAGGATTCTAACCCATAGCTACACATTTATATGATTCACTAAGCCCAGCATCTTGCTGCACCTGCAACTTAGCCATTTGGGCCACAGGCAAGATGCATCCATTACTTGAACTAGGCAGTCTCTTATGGGGTTAGTAGCCCAGACTGATGACTTCAATATTTCACACTTAACAGCACACATTTCTTAATGGTGCATGGAGCCCCCAAGATTACTTGCTTAGCTTCTCCCTTGCACCTGGGGGTATGAGGGTACTCACTCAGGTCCTCCATGGGTCTCATCCGCAATTGAAGGCATCCTGAAGACTTCTTCAGCTCTCTCACCACTGAGATTCTTGGTCAGTGCTCTCACCACTGCATGATGTCATCTGGTCTGGTCAGCGCTCTCACCGCTGTTGATTCTTTGGTCTGCATCTTTCCCCAACGTGGGAGGGAAGGGTAGCCTCTGGAGGACAGTACTGGCAACCTCCAGACTAGCTGTTGCAGAAAGCCCAATTATTGTAACTAGTTAACTGTTAACTGAAGAAAATAACAAATGCCCTCTGAAGACTGAAAAGGGTTGAATTAAGTGGCCCAGGCCTGATGGCATGTCTGGAGCCTGAGCCCTTCCCCCATGGGAGGGCTCCCAGCAGGCTGGAGCCTGCTCTGCTGCTCTCTCTCTCTCTCTCAGCTCTGCATCTCTGAATCTCCCTCTGAATCTCCAGACAAACTGGCAACATTGTCTCTTTATAGAGCTCCTAGTTCGACTCCTGATTGGTAGCAGGGATGGGGTGACATGTCTCCAGGTTGCTGAGAGACCTGTCAATCAGAACACTCAAGGCACAATTGGGTTGTGGAATTTGCACCTAAAATAATGTCCCTGTAAGCCCCCATTAGCACTTTGGTGCTTACCCATGAGATGCAGTGAATGTCCCATAAGTCCTGGCTTCCTATTGCTGCAATTCCAATTGGCTGCACTGCTGGCAATGGCTGCTTAACCCACCGTCCCTTATAGCAGATTAGATAAAGTCCTGAATAATATCCTGGTGCAGCCAGAAAGAAGTAATTATTTGCCTCAAATGCCCCACAGTTCTATAGTTTAATGGCTGTACTTGCAGTCACTGCACAGATGAAAAACATGGCTCTTTTACTTTTCCTGTTGCTACTGCACTTATGCAAGCTCCCTTTGCAGCAGCTGACAGGCTGACACATAGAGTCCCAGATAATGGAATTGCCAGGGAAACAGTACTCATTTTAACTTTAAACACTTTCCCCACATGCATAGTATATTCCCAAAAGCAGCAACAGTTCCATTATGTAAAACATTTTAATTCTTTACTTTTCAGCTGGAGCAGAACATAGCTACCCTGGAGACAGCCAGACACACTGTTATGCATTATTCAGATGACCAGGGCCCTGCACAGGCACACTCAAATGAGCCCCAGTCAGAAATCCTTTAATTCCCATCTGAGCGGTCCCCCAGAAGGCTGTCCGTGGTCACCGTGTCCCGGGCCAGGTGGAAGGGATCCCAAGACCCACAGCACAGTCCCCCGAGGCGACGCAAACAAGTGGCTCCACATCAAAGGCGCTTTGTGCGCCTACGTGACTCCAGCTGCCCTGGAGGCAGCACTTTTGCAGCAGGAGTCCGCGATCAGCAGTTGAAGCCCTGAGGGGCTGGATTTTCATTTAACTGCAAGCTGGGGCACACATGAGGGCAAACAGGACCTGGGAAGCCAGGAAAAATTAGAGGCCAAGTCAGGAGAAGCCCGAGAGACAGGGGGAGAAGGACAGAACAAAACGGGCTAAGGTAAACCCAGACTGGCATTTCTAGGAACCCCCATTTGCAAGGGGGTTACATGCACAGACTGCATAAAATTATTTTTTTAATTTGTCTTTTTCTGGAAATGTGATCCAGGTTCTGCATAAAATTCTTTGTCTAATTATATTTTTCTTTTTTGAGTGTGTTCCAGGTTCTGCGAGTCATCAGCAACAGCAAGCAATGACAACAAGTTTTGCCAGAGCAACAACGTCCTTGTTGGAATGAAAGGAGTTTGTGATGGACTTCGTTCAATGCCTGACACAGGCAGATATTCCTCTGGAAAAGGCTCCAGCTTTCCAAGAGTTTCTTCCCAAACAAGCACAACTGTGCAGCACCTATTTGCAGGAACTACGCCCTCAAAATGAAGCCAACACAAGGAATAAAGTGGAGAATGCCAATGTTTTCATCTTGGATGAAACTACAGACTCCTGTGGATGCAGCATATTGACAGTTTTGACTCAGCCCTTGCATAAAGTTGGGAAACAGCCCATCCTGATTGGTGTTGAGTTTTTGCAGCATGTCAACTATACGACTGTATCACAGGCTTTACTGAGAGTTTCAAACATAAACTCTGTGAACTTCAACAAAGTCCTTGCAATTGTTTCAGACAATGCAGGTTAACTGTACAAGGCATTTGGTGCAGTTCTCTTTAGAGTACTACCAAATTATGTGCATGTGACTTGTGTGGTACATCTTTTAAATATTCTTGAGATCTGGGCAGACACCTTACAGGATCTGAACAATGTGGTTACTCTTGTTAAAAAGGTGTTTTGTCTGAGACCGATATGACGCCACCAATTCCTGTCTTTTATGTTGTCAAAAGAGAATCATACTCCAAAGATACTGGTGTATTCTGTCCAGACGAGATGGTTCTCGAGGATCAGTACAGTGAACTGTTTGTCCGACTACATGCCCATCATCGCTTAATTTCTTCAAAGCAAAACATCTGGAGCAGCAGCCCTCGAAAGACCTCCTGAGAGACAACTTGCCACAGCTGATGATGCAAGTGACATCTGTTAAAGAACATTCCATAGAGTTGGTAAGCTTCATCGAAGAGCTACAGTCCAACTCCAAACCACATGAACACAACATTTATTCAAAGCTGCAAATTTTACATTTCTTTTTACACGTTTGAGCAATGGCTGGGGCTCAGGAATACAGGCCCCAAACTGTTGAAATGCTATGACGATGCCTAGTGCAGGAATGAGAGGCCCGTGTCAGTCTATTCCAGACTCTGATGCTGAAGAGGAGAGAAAAACTGACAAATATTTAATGCGACTACTCCCCTCATGAACATTTTTGCGGAAGCTAGAGTATTCGACCACCAGCAGCTACCAGCAGTGGAGAAGGATAAAGTTAAATGTGCCGAACTGCTCCCTGCACTACACAAAGTCTCTAACTTTGAATGCTACATGTACATGGCTGTTGCTCAAATGATTCTACTGGACATTGCATAGCAGGTTGTGCTGACACAGTTTGCTGCAGTTGGCAGACAATTCATCTGGCTTCCAGCAAGCACAGCTGATATGGAACAAACTTTTTCAGTATCATCTCTGACCTACTGAAGGACAGCCGATGAACTTTATCAGAAGACAATGCAAAGCTGTTTTTAATGCTGAAATACAATGAACATATATAGTTTGTTTTTTGAATGGTGGTATTTTTCGAACTGCACTGAAAGGAATTGTTTAGGTTTTGACAGATTGTAACACATAGCAGGATAAAATAATTGTGTATATTTATTTATAGATATTGTTAAAATAAAGGTTGTGGTTATGCGTTCGAATGTGCTTTTTTTTTGGAGCTGTAGTACAAAAATCCATCAGGTAACTATACAAAAACCATGCCAAAGCCTGCTGCAATTTCTCCAAAATTTCTTGCAATAAATCAGGAAAATCCCTTCAACTTTAGCAAGATTTTCCACAATTTTCCAGTGCCCTGGTAATTAGCGCAGTTATCAGTCAAATGTCACAGTTCTGCGGCAATTGACCCAGTTCAGCAATTCATTACAATAGCAGGAGCATTGCCTATTGGATTCCTATAAAATACAGGGGGAAGGGGGCGGAGTGGCAAGATGGCCACAATGCTGCTCTGCTCCGTACAGCTCTGAATGTGAAGGGCGTCTATCGATCTCTCTTGATGAAACTTTGTTCTGTTTTGTTTCACCGAGAGTTGGCAGATGAAACTTTTGTTGATTTTGGCCGTACTTTCCAATGCGGCTCTTTTTTTTTTTTGGCTCCTGGTTTTGTAATTTGAAGATTGGCTGTTGACCGGCTTGTAGCTAGCATCCCACTTACTGGAGGGATTTTATTCAGTTTTATGAATGAAACAATGGTTAAGGTGTTTCATTGCCTTTCGATAAATTGATTTTGAGACACTTGGGAGGCCATAAGGCGATTCTCAGCCCTGAATTTTCACCTGGCTGACTGTTAGTTTTCGGCGTTCTGAGCAGAGCTTTGGTGTACCACTCTATTCAAATGAGAAAAGAGGGGAACTACTGTTATGACTGTGGACCGGGAGTGTTTGCTGACTGGAATTCTCATAGGCTGCTTGTATGCTCCAGGCGAACCAGTAATCAGGGAACAGCCTGAAACAGAGGACTGAAATGTTGATGAGTGCACTGCAAGTGCTGTAATGCTTATACTGTGTGCTAAAAGGCATGCCATCTTTGCCTGAGGGTTGGGGCGAATTGTTAATAAATAAAAGAAAATATTAATTATGCTCAGATGAGCAATGTTTTTGTGCTTCACTCCTCAGATGTTCCTAATTCACAATATCCTAGTGGCAAGAAGCAAGGCCAAAGAAGCTTGAAGGTTAATGGGGAGAAAAGGAATATAATTTTTGCTGTACAAGCTTTGGATATGATGGTTTGTCCTGTGGGTCTCAGTAGGACGCTGCTTTGGTGACCGTTGGTGATCTACTAAGGGGGTATTTCCCCCATGAGGTACTGTTCTTCACTTTTTATCCTGGGGCAAATCTGTTTTCCCTTATCAGATTGTAAGTTAAAAATTTTTCATCATTCTAAGAATTTAACGCTGGGCCCTGAATCTTGCCATTAAGGTATACATTTAAAATGATTCTTAAGTCTCTTCCTCTGCTCCTTGCTAGAAACACTATTATAGTGACTCAAGGTGAAGGGACATTGGGGTATTCTCCCCCCCCCCCCGCCAAACAAAGGGATTTTGGGCTTGAGATCAGAGCCTCAGCTCCTTCTTACACATTTGTTCTTTTAAAAGCGGGACTCTAATATTATTTTGAGTCACTTACTGGCTTGAAAATTTTAAATTATTATTATACAATGGCAAGAAAGAATCCTGGCTTTTGATTGGTCAGTTGGCCATCACAGCAGGGATGTTATCCTGGCATAACATCTCTGCTGATTGTTTATTGGACCACCACCATTTTTACCATTTGTGTTATTGCATTGTCATCACAGCTTTTCTTAAGAAACAAAAATATTTTTACACACTAACAAAAACATTCTTTAAAATTATTTTTTTTAATTCTGTATAAAACAACAAACCATTGTATAATAGGAATATCGCCCTCCAGGGTGGGTGTTATGCTGGGATAACATCCATTCTTGGGTGTTGGATGCCCTTGGCCGGTGGCCTCGGGCCCAACCACCCGAGGTGGGATGTTATCCCAGCATAACACCCTCCTTGCCAGACATTATTCCTTAATTATGGCACATGGTCTTGGTATTCTGCAGACTTTATATAAAGATGCCAAAAGGTGCAAGGTTGCATGGTGAACATCTTGTTTCAGTAATCTAGAGTTACCTGAGCTACCTGACTCTTGAATTAAGCCATTTTAGCCTCACACACTAATGCTTGGACTTCAGAGTTTAAGGAGTTTTGAACGCTGATACAAAAATGAATGAACGCCTGTGTATAATGGAGCCACTATTTTTGTCAAGTGTATACAGCATTTATTATTGATAGCTCATGTTTGGTCACTTCATGAGTATTTTTACAGCACTTATGTTTATAGGTCCATTTAAATAATTTTTGATACTTGTGTTCTCTGTGTTCTGAATTATTTTTTTATAAAATACCCAGGGTGCTCTCTTTTCCAAGCCCCAACTGAATCCCTAACCTTTTATGCACCCTCTTCATTGGGCTTGAAATCCCACTCCAGCTCTCGGCCACCTCTGTGTGTGGTCCAGAGGTGGAAGGAAATCAGGGAACACCCAACCGTAAGTGCAGCCTCGTCCGCTTCAACTAGCCCCCTTTGGCATAGCTAATTTAAATAAATAAACATAGACAGGCTGCCCTGTTGAATGGGGATACCCCTCCTCTTGGAAGCTCTGCTGATCAATAGTAAAAACAAACTTAAATCGAGCTTGTCCTTTCGCTCTGCCCAAGGAGACAGATTTGCGTAAGGGCCCCCTGCCTTCTGCTCTCTTGTTGGACCCTAATTTGAATAATTTATACAGAATTTGAATAATCCCACCGTTGGGACATCCCTTAACATTAAGGCCTGCCTAACTCCTTGCCCAGCTATCCTCAGTGTTCAAACCAAAATCTTTTCCCTTTTCTTTATATTTAATTCTAGCAAACAGCACCTGTCCAATGATGCTGCCACTGACTCACTGCCCTGACCTGGGAAGAAGAGATTCAGGAGAAGGAGAAGATTCTGGTTTCTGGCTACAGGTAGACAGTGGAAGGACTCTCTTGGGTCCTCGATGTAACTGGCTGCTGTGCCCTGACTTCTCTTCTGGGATGGACCCGACTGCATGAACCACTGCTGATGGATGGAAAATATTGTTTTAAAGATAAAATAACAAAAGGGGCTATACAGAGCCCACACCGAGACTGAATTTGTGGCTGGAGCTACTGACACACCCAGGTACCACCGCAATGCTGGAGACCCGGTGCCTTCACTGAGGGATGAGAGGAGGACAGCAGGTAATCCCTTTTTCTGTCAGCTACCATCCTGCATACCCTCTCTTCCTTGGACTACGGCTGACTGTCACTTCTTATGGAGCTCCTAAGAGTGTTTCTGATCACTTCTGTTCTGGTCACCAGTCAACTGCCAGTTCCCCAACTACCTGTGTACTAACTGCTGCTGCCACTATTCTTTCACAGCCCCCCAGCATTTGGGACACTGTATCCCTAGTAATGCTGGGTCCAGCAACAGTTCAGCACAAGCTTGACTTTCAAAAGATGCAGCAGCATACCTTAAAACAATGAAGGCACCAGCAATGGCGATACTTTCTCAGACTGGTGCTGCAGATCCTATTACTAAGATCGGGTAACATCCACCCCAATCCTGGTCCACTCCAGGGGGTGAACTCAGCCAATGCCTCCCAGATTACCTTAAAAACTGTCTCCCTGAACATTGGCAGCCTCCTACCAAAGATGGCTCAGTATGAAGCCTGGGTGAGGCAAAACCAGCCAGACATCATCTCTCTCACTGAGACATGGCTATCCTCTAAAACCCCCGACACCTCTATCTCCCTACAAGCATATAAAAATGGGGAGGTGGATGCCTAGTCTACCTATGAAATGCCTTGCCAGGTTATAAAATCACCCTAGATGGGACAGATGATATCTGTGAGTGCCTAGCAGTACACTTAATATTAGGGAATGGGAGGAAGAACCTAACCCTTATGACCACTTACATTCCCCCAGGGAAAGCAACAAGTTGGACTAAACACTTTTGCTTTGCATTACAAGCAAGTAAGCTAGAGTCGAGAAACTGTAGTAGTGGGTGATTTTAATGTCAATTGAAAGGCAAACTCTTGCACAGGTTACAAAGACAAAATACACAATCTTTACCTTATACAAGTTGTTACAGAAAGCACCAGAACTAATTATAAAAGAGGCACTTCAACCCTTATAGACTAGGTCCTCATTACCCACCCAGATAGGTTAAAGAAAGTTACTATGATGCCTAATGTTCTGAGTGACCATTCACCAATTGTGTGTAGTTAGCCCACCAAACTAACCCAGCCAGCTCCCAAAACAACCTACAATAGGGTACTTCGCAAGGGGGCACTGAGTGCATTCAAAGTCCACTTGGCCCAGCTAAACTGGAGCCAGCTAGATTCCACCACCAACATTGATGCAGTCCTTATCCACTTCATGACTGTGTTTAATGCCATTGCAGATAAATTTGTCCCTTTCAAGAAGTGGGTCATCTGAGGAGACTCTGTCACATGGGTTACACTGTCACTGCTTGCTCAAATGCGAGACAGGGCCAACCTATGGCACAAAGCCAAAGAATCTGGCATGCAGTCACACTGGCAGGGATACAGGGCAGTTAGGAATAGGTATACTAAGAATATCAGACAGGCTGATGCTAACTTTTATAAAGAGCAGCAAACTAGCTGCTGGGAAAAGGGGAAGGCATTCTGGGAATTGCTAAAGGATCTCCAGAGTAGAGGTGATAAAACATCACCAACAATGCTCAACTCAAATGGAAGCATCACACTTGACCCTATTGAGATAGCCAATTCATTCAATAAAGCCTTCACTGACCTTAGTGCCATCCTCCTCCTGTAGACAAACCCACTGCCACCACTGTATCCCATGATGACATCCAAAAAGACCAATGTAGGCCACAATTCCACTACAAATCTGTTTCAGTAAAGGACACAGTCCACTATGTTAAGCGAGTACTGGGGAAAGCAAGGCTAGACAGTGACTCACTTGACATGAAACTAGTTGCCCTGGTCCTGGATGAGCTTGCCATCCCCCTGACTAAACTTTTTAACCTCTCCCACAGATTCTCACAGTTCCCCAAGGAATGGAAAAGTGACCTGGTCACCCCCGTCAATAAAAGTGGAGACTGCACATTAGCTGCAAACTACAGGCCTATATCCATTCTCTCCCCACTGTCCAAAGCACTCAAGAGAATTCTATCTGACCAACTTGTCTCGCCAGTGTAATGTCCAGTATGAACAACAACATGGTTTGCGTAAAATTAACAGCACCTCCACTGCACTGATCGAATACACAAGCATACTACACAAGGCTCTTGACAAAGGACACCTGGTGGGCTCTATCTACATAGACCTCACCAAGACCTTTGATTTAGTAAACCACACACCACTACTAACAAAGTTACCCACATTAGGTCTTCCTGCGGATACTGTGCTCTGGTTTAAAAGCTATCTTTCAGGCAGATTGCAACAGGTTAAGATAAATGGGGAGCTCTCTGATGCCAGGCCTGTCACATCGGGGGTGCCACAAGGCTCCATCCTGGGTCTCCTTTTGTTCAGCCTCTTCATCAATAACCTTCCTGAAGCCTGCCCTAGTTCCACTGCCTTACTTTTCACAGATGATAAAGTCATCTGTGCAAGTAACCCCTGCCAGGACTTACTTACTCAAGACTTCCAGTGCAACTTTGCATCCTTCGAGAATTGGTTCAAGCAGAACAAACTTGTGCTCAACTACAAGAAGACCAAAACAATGCTCTTCACAAGTGCACAGAAGAGAACTAAGGTACAATCCTCAACAGTAAGAGTGACCCTCTAGAACAGGTAGAAACTTTCAAATACCTTGGGTCTCCATCGACCAGACTCTAACATTTGCACCACACACCGACCAAACCATCTGCAACATTAACTGGAGACTAGGAGCACTATATAGACATAGGCACAACCTTACCCTGGAAGCCAAAAATGTGTCAGTCACAAGTTCTATCCTCCCCGTAGTTGACTATGGCCTAATAGTCTATGGGAGTGCCACAGACATTGTATTAAACAGGGTCTGATTAGTCCTGAACAAAGCCTGACGCTTTGTAACTGAGGCTGACAAACTCATGCACACCTGCACTCTTTACTCTCTCACAAATTGGCTTCCCCTCCAGGACAGAATAAAATATCAAACCTGCCTGCTAGGCATGACAGCCCTTATGGGCCTGACCCCCCCCCCCAGAGGTGCAAGGTCTCCTACAACTTGCCCAAAATCCATACCCAACCAGAGGCATGACTATCGGTACATTGGCTGTTCCATTCAACCGAACTGCTCTAGAAAATGCTCCTTTGCAACCAGGGCACCAAGCTGGCTTAATGAACTTCAGGTAATACAACAGACACCAACTAAACTGGGTCCTTTCAAATGGAAACTTCTAAATTTACTCCTACCTGGCCTTAAATGTAGCTGCTTCTCCTAATGAAACCCCATCCCATGCACTGTCACTTCCCAACTGCACCCCTACCCAATCCAACCCAACCCTTGCACCATCTGATCGTGGTGCTTCTGCTCCCTAGGGTCCACTCTTACACATACACATGATGCCAGCACCTTACCCACCACATGATCTCCTCACACAAACAGGCTAGAAGGAGGTGTGGAGCAACAATGGGGAATTATCAAAACTGCCATCACAGAGGCAACAAGCCTTTGTGTGAAGCAAATAAACAAATCAAAATGAAAGAAAAAGCCACTATGGTTCTCAAAAGAGGCGGTTGTGAAAGTCAGGAAGAAAAAGATAGCATTCTGGAAGTATAAGGAAACACAGAAGGAGCAGGACAGAGAGCTGTACCAGTTAAGGCAGAAGGAAGCAGGGAGGGAAGTCAGAATAGCAAAGCCCAAACTGAGGAAAAGATAGCCAACTCAGTTAAGAAGGGCGATAAAACCTTTTATAGGTACATCAGCTGAGCGAGAAAGACAAAGGAGGGATAGTGAGGCTGAATAGAATGAACGGTGGGTGGGCAGAGGGACAGTGAAAAGCAGGAATACTGAATGAATATTTCTGCTCAGTATTCACAAAAGAGGAGGGGAAGTGCCTAATCCAGTAACAGAAGCACTCTTGATAGGGGGTTCGATCCCAGTCCTTTCACAAGAAGAAAGGGTTCTGCAAGAACTCCTAAAACTGAAGGTGGACAAAGCAATGGGTCCTGTTGGAATTCACCCAGAATTCTAAAAGAATTATGGGAGGAACCAGTGAAACCACTGGCTACTCTTTTAATAAATCATGGGAGGATGGTGTGGTACCCGAGGTCTGGAGGAAGGTGGATGTGATTCCCCTTCACAAAGTGGGACCAAGACAGAGGCAGGAAACTACAGACCTGTCAGTCTGACCTCTGTGGTAGGGAAAGGATGGAGTCACTTTGAAGGAAAGAATAGTTGATTACCTAGAGGCCAGTGGAGCACAGGACCCAAGGCAGCATGGATTCATAGTGGGACGGTCATGTCAGACAAATCTAATAGATTTCTTTGACTGGGTGACCAAAGTAGTAGACCAGGGAGGGGCTGTGGACATGGCCTACCTAGACTTTAGCAAGGCATTTGACACAGTCCCACACAAAAGATTAATAGTCAAATTAACCAGCCTGGGAGTGGGACCCAGGGTGGTAGCCTGGCTAAAACATTGGCTGGACAACAGGACACAGAAGGTAATTGTAAATGGAGTCCACTCTGAAGAAAGGGGTACTAGTGGGGTACCGCAGGGTTCAGTATTGGGTCCAGTCCTTTTAATGTCTTCACTCAGTGACATTGCAGAGGGACTGAAGGAAAAGTATGCCTTTTGCAGATGACACAAAGATCTGCAACAGGGTTGATACACAAGGAGGCGGGAAAGGATGAAAAGGGACTTGGCAAGGTTGGAGGAATGGTCAGAAGCATGGCAGCTAGGATTCAATGCAAAGAAGTGCAAAATAATGCACCTGGGAAACAAGAACCCAGGGGAAGAATACACAATGGGTGGGGAGGTAGTAACAACAACAAAAAAGGAAAGGGACCTGGGGGTAATCATATCAGATGACCTTAAGGTTAGCAAGCATGTGAGAAGGCAGTAGGGAGGGCTGAGGGTATACTGGGATGTATGGGAGAGGCATCATCAGCAGAAAACAGGAAGTTGTTATCCCTCTGTACAGACAGTTGGTGAGACCCCATCTGAGTACTGTGTCCAGTTCTGAGACCCCATCTCTGCAAGGACATAGACAGGATAGAGGCAGTCCAGAGGAGGGCAACTAAAATGGTGCAGGGTCTGCAAGAGAAGCCGTGAGGAGAGACTAAAGGAGCTTAATATGTATACCCTTGAGGAAAGAAGGGAGAGGGGGGACATGATAGAAACTTTTAAGTACCTCAGTGGAATCAACAAAGTCCAAGAGGGTAGCATCTTTCAGAAAAAGAGACTTGCAAGAACAAGGGAACACAATTTAAAGATAGAAGGAGGGCGGTTTAGGGGCAATGTGAGGAAGTATTATTTCACAGAGAGGGTAGTGGATGCATGGAACAGCCTTCCTGAGGAGGTTGTGGGATCTAAAACTGGGGGAGAATTCAAGAATGCATGGGACAGACATAAGGCAATTCTTGTGGGGGGGTAGGAAGAAATAGGCTGTTGGTTAACTAGGATCTGCGGCCTATCCTGTAGGTAGGGAAATGGGCAGACTAGATGGGCCTAGTGGTCCTTATCTGCCGTCAAAGTCTATGTTTCTATGTTTCTATGTGTACCTCTCCTCCATGCTAATGTGCCATAAAAGCACACAGACTTAACCTCTGACAATACCCAGATAGGTTGCTGCCTTTGTATAGCTTCTAGTGCCTATGTTACGCTTTGCATTATTTGACCTACTGAATGTTAGCTTTTGTTCACTCTTTATTGCTTATTGCCAAAACGGTACATATGTTACTCGTTCTGTTTTGTTATGTCACTGAATCAATATTGTCCAGCCTTTGTTAATCAGTTTTTAATACTGTCTTTGACATGGTGTAAACAAATTGTTATTTTGATGAGGAATCTTTGTAAATGAGCATTTCTGCTCAATGCTGTATTTTCGAACTTTGAAATAAATAAATAAATAAATAAATAAATAAATAAATAAAGCTGCCCTGGCTCGTGCTGCTTGCTCGGGAGGCGGTGGTTCTAGAATGGAGCAGGCAGCCAGACAAAAGGAAGGAAAAAAACAACTTTTTTCTTTTTTTGTTAAATCTAGACTTGGACTCCCATCCATATCACTGGCATAGGGGAGAGGAGGTTTCCTGCCCATGGCACCATATGCTGGGCCCCTTACTCCACCCACGACTGCCTAAGGGGGGTTGTTAATCCTTTTATGGCACCACTGTAGGGCAGACTGTAGCACTCACACCCATATTTTTAAATGACCACGAAGGCTCTTGTTGCTTTTCAAAATAAAATGTTTTTTATTCCATATAAACGACAATAAAAATGCCCGACACATTTCGGAACGTAATCCTTTATCAAAGGCTAAATTTAAAAAAAACACACGACAGTTAAATACACATAAAAACATGACGTCATGACAGTGTCACTAATTGTTATTTCAAACTCATTGAGTCAGAACTTATTCTGTTATAGTTAATCAGTTTCCATGGTTACCTACAAAAGTGCCCAGTGCAAAGCAGTGCAAGTACATAATCAAACATATATCCCAAACACAGGTACATATATGCAGAGATCATAAAACATTTAAAGTGCTATAATTTAAAGTGATAGTTTGATACCTTTTATTGGACCAACATAGATGTTACAAAAAGAAAGCAATGTCTAAGCTTTCGGACCAACCAAGTCCTTCCTCGGAGACTTGTGACAATTGTTCAGAGAGTCACATTCCATTAACACCCAGATCATACATTAAAAATATATAAAAAAAAACAGAACAACAATGTGACTCTCTGAACAATTGTCATAAGTCTCTGTTCAGCCTATTTCTCAATACCCTCCCCAGCTCCTTCTCGGGCAATATGCTACTCTATGCTGATGATGCAGTTCTCCTTGCCTCCCACCCTGACCCCGCATCTCTACAGGAATCCCTGCAGCACACATTCAACCAAGCCGAAAAGTGGTTCCTTGACCACCAGCTGGTCATTAACCTCAAAAAAAAACAAATCTATGCTTTTTTCACATCCCCAGAATAAGGCCAAAAATGCCCCCCTCTGCATTCTCCCCAATAATGCTCACCCTCTCGAGCAGGTGTCATCCTACAAGTACCTGGGCATCACATTTGACTCAGCTCTTACCTTCCACACTCATATCAATACCCTGTCCTCAGCCATAAACTCTCGGATTGGCCTTCTGTATCGCCACAGAGATTGCCTCCCCCAAACCGCTCTCTGACTGGCCATCAACTCTTCGTCCTGTCCCTAGTGGACTACGGCCTACCTGTCTATGCTGTGGCTGACAATACCACCTTCACCAGAATCCAGACCTCGATAAACAAGGCCTGCAGGCTCCTGACAGGTACATCCCTCCGCACCCATACTTGCCTGCTCTATTCCACTGCCAACCTGCTCACCTTGGAGGAGTGCCTGTGCTACCAAACCTGCTTACTTGACAAACAGTCCCTGCTAGGACTCTTCCCCCCAGGGGTCACTGTGTCCCTGCAGTTTGCATCCCCATCCTTTGCCACCCGTAGCTCAGTTAAGGCCACCTTTCTGCTGCCCCCTACCAAGACCTCCCTAGCCCAAAGGTCCTTCCACTACCATGCCCCCACATGGTTCAACTCCCTCCTGCTCTCTGTCACTAAGTCTACCAAAATTGGTCCCTTTAAAGTCACTCTCCATAACCACCTCTTTGGCGCCCGAAGCTGTAGTTGCCTTTAATCAACCTAATGTTGGGGTCCCTCCCCATTTCTTGCCCATAGACTTGACAATGTCCGTTGGACTGCTTCCCCCCCTTTCTTTCTTTTTTTTTTATATGATTGCTATTTACTGCATGTAACTTTATCCCATAAACCACTGTTATATTGTGTTCTTTTTGTTATCTGTATTGCACCTGTATGTTACCACTGTTGTATCTCACACTGTAACCATGTCTACCCTCCCTGCGACTAGGTGTCTTTGTAAATGAGTCCCTGACTCAAAGGTTGTAAATCCGACTTTCAAAATGAATAAATAAAAATAAATAAATAAGACTTGGTTGGTCCGGAAGCTTAGACATTGTTTTCTTTTTGTAACATCTATATTGGTCCAATAAAAGGTATCAAACTATTTGCTTCTGGATCTGTTCTTGCAAGGACCAATACGGCAACTAATCTATTTCTGTATGTCATAATTTAAAGTGCAATCATACGAAGATTAGGTTTGCTGGCATAAAGCACTTAGCTTCACCTGAGCTCTTTTCTTCTAGGGTTTGCTTGAAAGGACAGAGCACAAATCCTCACACATCAGTAGAGGGTGCTGTACATAAAATAAAAACTTCTTTGGGACAGAACTTCTATTTCTGTCCACACATCCTCTATATTACTTTTACAACAGGTGCTTCTATTTACATCCAAACTTCTCTACTCCCTTTCTAGCAACCTTCCTCCTAGGGGCATAACCCCCCCCCCCCATTACTATTTCCACAGGCACTTCAATTTTCATCCGAACTCCTTCTCTACTCCCTTTCTAGTAACCTACTTCAAAAAAAACTTTTTAGTTGTTTTTCCCTTAAGCAGGATTTATATTTCCATCCATGCATCCTCCTTGTTTCTGCAACAGCCAACTTGCACAGGTGCTTTTTATTTTCGTCTACACTTCCACTTTGCCTTCCTGATAACTTGGTCCGAGGAAGCCTCAGGAAGTTGTATCCCATAAGGGGGTTCATCTTGTGTATCATCTGTCCTTAGATTTACGGAAAATTTGTTTTTCATCCATTACACACACAACAATATGGACATCACCAACTGCAGATATTGCAGGACCCTCGTCACCAGAGCTTACGCGAGGCAGGTGGGGCATTGTCATACCTGCTCTGCACTAAATGATCTATGCAGTCAACTACACGCCGCTCATGCTGAAGTATACTTTCTCAGGGTGAAACTGAACTGTGCTACGCAGCACTTGGACTTAAGGCACCAACCACCAACAACACTCCCCCAGAGAGCTAGCAGACCAGGGGTCTGGCAGTTGGTAGGAAAACAGAAAGTGCAGTGAAATAACTCTCGCAAAATAACTCCAACACCAATCAAACTAACACAAAAAGGTTCTCTCCACTTTCATCCAAGCCTACTGCCAGGGCAGGCATGGCAGTGGAGAGGACCCTCACACAACACATGAACAAACAAACCACAACAGAAATCTCCAAGCAAAACAAAAAGTGCGTCTTACTAATAGGTGACTCTATGATCCATGGGGTAGAGTTGCACATCCACCAAATCGGCCAAACAAAAATTGAGGTTAGATGCCTCCCAGGAATATCGGCATGGAGGGACACAAACAGGATTGAGAGAATTGTGCATAACACTGAGTGAGACACGCACATTCTCATCCATATAGGTACAAATGACCTGGCCAGATGGTCAGTTGGAGAGAGACTAAGCAGCATCTAATGACTCTAGGAGAAAAACTCACTTCCCTTTTGTCCAAAGTCTCCTTCTCAGAAATTCTGCCTGTGTGGGGCAAGAGGGCTAACAGGCAGAACATCAGAGAAAGGGACATCATCAAACTTAATACCTGGCTCAAAAACTAGTGTCTGGAAAATGGTTATGGCTATGTAGGAAACTGGCAGAGCTTCGGGGAGAGGGAGTTCTTTAGATTCGATAGCCTACACATAACAAAAGAGGGAACATGTGCTCTTGGCCAGAAATTCAATGTCTTCATCAACCATTTAAACTAGAAGGAGGGGAAGGAGCATCAGTAACAGCTGCATCATATGAGCTTATGAATGCCCCCCCATCTAAGAAAAATTGATCAAAAAAAAAACAGGGCATTACAAGCACCACGTGCATCACAACTCCACACAGGCATTCTAAACATGATAGGGACATTCAAAACATTAGGGACACAAACCACATGTGGAGAAATCTTGCAGCAAGCAGGACAAACCAAGATTGGAAGGCAATGTGTGTCAACGCCAGTAGCCTTCCAAATAAAATCATAGATCTCACAGCAATGATGGCCGAGGTCAGCCTCAACTGGGTTGCTGTCACAGAGACTTGGTTCACAGATAACCATACCTGGGATGTCACCATCCCTGGTTACACTCTCTTCAGGAGAGACCGCATAGGTAATAAAGGAGGGGGCGGTCACTATTTATATCAGGGAAAGGATAAATGCTACTGAGACCCAACGAACACAAGGTGATACAGAGGCCCTATGGATCACTCTGGGAGCTGGAAGCAGGAATCCTATCAAGGTTGGAGTTATATATAGACCCCCAAACCAGGAGATCAAAAAGGACAATGTTCTCCTGGAAGACATAATGAGGATGGCTGACAAAGGTGAGCTATTGCTAGTTGGGGACTTCAGTCTACCAGATGTAGAATGGTCCACCTTCACAGCCTCCTCAGAGAGGAGTAGAGACTTCCTCATGGCTTTTATGGGGGCAGGACTTAATCAAATGGTGGTTTCTCCCACCAAAGAATCAGCTATCCTGAACCTGGTACTCACTTACAGTGCCAGGGTATCAGACGTACAAGTGGGGATCAATCTGGGTACCAGTAACCACAGGTCAGTCTGGTTCTCCATTAGCAAGACTGAGGACCCCTGCCACTCCAGAATCAGGGTGCTCAATTTCAGGTAAGCAGATTTCCCAAAAGTGAGGGAAAGGATCAAGCTTCTGCTGGCAACGGATACCACATGGAATTTGGTGGACAAATGGACAAAGCTGAATGATGCTATAATGTCAGTCACAGCGCTACGCACTAAACAAATCAGCAAGTCCAAAAGGGCAAGGAGCCCCCTCTGGTTCTCCAAGGAGGTAGCTGCTATAGTTAGGGAAAAGAGAAAAGCTTTTCAAAAGTACAAGGAGACCAAGTCTGAAAAGGATAGAGAAGCCTATAGAGAGAAACTCAAGGAAGCCGGGAAAGCTATTAGGGTGGCAAAGTCCCAGACTGAAGAAAAACTGGCTCAAGAAGTGAAAAGGGGGGGACAAAACATTTTATTGATACATTCGAGAAAAAAGAAAGAGCAAAGGAGGAATAACGCAGCTGGCAAACAAGTAAGGACACCTGGTGGAAAAAGACAAAGACAAGGCAAAAGTTCTCAATGAATTCTTCTGCTCGATCTTCACACAGGAAGACATTGGTAATGGTCCAGCACCAGCCAGGACACTTCCCCATACCAGGGAGATGATATATCCTCTGTTACGAAGGAAGGGTCCTAGTTGTCTAAAATAAGGGTGGACAAGGCAATGGGCCCTGACGGAATACACCCAAGAGTTCTAAAAGAACTTGGGGATGAACTTGCCACCCCACTTACTGAATTGTTTAACAGTTCACTGGAACAGGGGATAGCACCACAGGACTGGAAAAGGACTATGATTGTGCCATTGCACAAGAGTGGTATGAGGGAGGTAGCAGGAAACTACCGCCCAGTAAGTCTGACCTCAGTGGTAGGTAAAATAATGGAGACATTGCTTAAGGAAAGAGTAATAAACTACCTGAAAGCAGGTGGGCAACTTGACCCAGAGCAGCATGGCTTCACATGAGGACTCTCATGCCAAACAAATTTGATAGAATTCTTCAACTGGGTTACAAAAGAAGTAGACCAAGGGGCAGCAGTGGATGTGGTGTATTTTGACTTTAGTAAAGCCTTTGATATGGTAGCACACAGAAGGCTAGCCAACAAACTGGAGCAAGCAGGCATTGGTCACAAAGTAGTTAAATGGATCACAAGCTGGATAAAAGGCAGAACACAGAGGGTTACGGTAAATGGCACCTTGTCCCAAGAGGGAAAGGTGTCAAGTGGCATGCAGCAGGGGTCAGTACTAGGCCCCATCCTTTTCAACATATTCATCAGCGACATCACTGAAAAACTGAAAGGAAAAGTCTGCCTCTTTGCAAATGATACAAATCTCTGCAACAGGGTGGACACACAGGAAGGGATTGCAGAAAGGGAGGCAGATTTCAGGATGCTAGAGGACTGGTCTGGGAACTGGCAATTGAGATTCAATGCCAAAAAAATGTAAAGTCATGCACTTGGGTAGAAGGAACCTATGCATGAAGTATTTCCTGGAGGGGCAGCTACTAGAAGAAACACAGCTGGAACGGGATCTTGGTGTCATGATCTCAAATGATTTAAAGGTAGGGAAGCAATATAAAAAAGCGGCACTAAAGGCAAGCAGCATCCATTGGTAGGGGTATTACCAGTAGGAAGCATGATGTAATCCTCCCACTGTACAGGTCCCTGGTGAGACCTCACTTGGAGTACTGTGTGCAGCTCTGGAGACCTCACCTAAAAAAGGACATAGACTGTCTGGAAACTGTGCAAAGATGTGCCACCAAAATGGTGCAGTGACTGCACCACGAAACGTATGAAGCTAAGCTCAGCCAGCTAAATTTATTCTCCCCCGAGCAGAGGAGGAACAGAGGAGACATGACTGAGACATTTAAATTTATTAAAGGGATCAACACAGTACAAACTAGGAACCTCTTCCGGGAAAACAGGGCTGCACGTACTAGAGGACACAACATGTGCCTGGTGGGAGGTAAATTCAAAACAAATGTTAGGAAGTACTTTTTCATGGGAGAGTGTGGTGGACACTTGGAACAGCCTGCCACTGGAGGTAGTGGCAGCCAAGATGGTCAGCGAATTCAAACAGGCATAGGATAGACAGTATAGTCGTCTTAGCAAGACAAATTGATAGTGGGGAGTAGAAACCCGAGCAGACTAGATGGACCACACAGTTTCCTTCTGCTGACAAATCAGGATTTCAGGTTCCTAGGTTTAGTGTCCCTCCAGGTAAGGTCTGAGTTCATTACCTGTGTTTAAACCTAGTAGTTTATTGGCATTCAGCTGTATAATCCACTCTGTTTCCTTCTTGAGTATTTTATTCCTGTGGTTTCCTCCCCTGGGGTTTGGAAATATTTTTCTATAGCCTTAAACTTGAAGGTGTGTTCTCTTGGATTACCAGATTCTAAGACATGTAGTGCCATAGCATATGTGGAATCTCTTTTTTCAGTGGCTCTTCTGTGCTCCCCTACACGTGTTTTAAACTGCCTTTTTGTCTTTTCCACATAAAACGTTCCGCAACTACACTCAGCTAAGTAAATAACTCCTGGGGTACTACATATGTTGCTGGATCTCATATTTCCGGTCGCTCTGTCCCCATGAAAAATCCTTTCTGGGTGATGTATGTTCACAGTGTACACAGTTTCTACATTTGAAACACCCTTTTGTTTTGTTCAGTCAGGTGTCAAGTCTGTTTATTACAAAAATGGCTTCTAACTAAATTGTCTTTTGCAGAAGGTGCTCATCTGTAAGACATAAGGGGGGGGGCTTAGACACATACAGTAGATGTTGTCGGCAGATAAGAGCCTTGTGGCCCATCCAGTCTGCCCTATCCCTTTTTTTAATGCTTAAGGTACCCTAGATGCTCCAAGCCCCCCCTTTTACCCCTAGCTTGATAATTCCCATGTGCCTGTCCTATGCATTCTTGAATCCCTGAACCGTGGCCACCCCCACCACTTCCTGGAGGAGTCTGTTCAGCCTCTCCACCACCCTTTCAGTGAATCAGAATTTTCTCAAGTTCCCTCTAAGTTTTTCACCTTTTAGTCTCATGCTGTGCCTCCTTGTTCTGCTATTTCCGTTCATGTGAAAGATGCTCCCCTCTGGTACCCTGTTGATCCCCTTTAGATATTTGAAGGTCTCTATCATGTCCCCCCTCTCTCTTCTTTCCTCCAGGGTGTACATATTTAGAGCTCTGAGTCTCTCCTCATACAACTTATGCTGTATCCCCGACACCATTTTTTTTTTTTAAGTTCAAGTTCAAGTTTATTGCAGGATACAAACTCCATTGAGCAAGCTCATTCACAAGGAGGTCCTGGGATACACGTACAACAAAGCTAACAGAAAACATACAGTAAATGTGTACAACAGAAATTCAAGTGCTGGCAAGATACTTAAGAGACAAGAGTACTAGCATTGTTCCATGTATTATAACAAATCACATCGAGTAGGTCATCATACTCAAGCAAAAAGTGCAGCTTTAATCCATATAGACCTTGGGGCTGACAAAGACATATACAGTCATAGAGGAAAACAATTTTACTGACAGTTACAGACATCTTTTATTTGTTCAGAAATTAACTTTTTAAAGAGACTAACAGAGACTAGCTTAGACAGTTTCAGAGAAGATTGGAGCCTGTTCCAGATGACTGGGAAGGCAGAGGAGATAGCACATTTACTGAAGATGGTGCGGGTTTTGGGGACATCCAGGAAGATAAAATCTGATTTTCTGAGTGCATAGGTACTACAGCAGGTATGGATGATCGAGGTTAGATAGTTCGGTAGCTTCTTAAGGAGAAGTTTGAGTCCAGATGCTGACATGGAGAACGCGTCTATTTGAAAGGGACGTCCAACCTACAGCTGAGTAGAGGTCGCAATGATGTGTCCTATATGGGGAGTTTGTAATGAAGTGCAGTGCTCGATGGTAGAGAATGTCCAGTTTATTAAGTTTTGAGGTGGTAGCAGAGTTGTAGATAATGTCCCCGTAGTCTAATAATGGTAGGAATGTGGCTTGGACAAGCCTAGTCCTGATCTCAGGTGGGAATAGGGACTTGTTGCGTTAAAGGAAGCCTAACCTGATTTTTAGTCTTTTACATAGGTCGTCAACGTGTTCGGTGAAGGCGAGCCTGCTGTCTAGCCAGAAACCGAGGTATTTAAATTTGTCGATGACTTCCAAGGGCTCGCCTAAGGAGGTAACTATAAAGTCTTTCTGCAGGGTGGCGAGAGGAGGGGGGCAGAGAGTTAGGGAGGAAGATCATAGCTTTAGTTTTCTTAGCATTTAAGAGGAGTTTGGCATTAATGAGATTGGATTCAAGTAGAGCAAAGTCGGCTTGGAGGATATCCCTAACCTTAATCAGTGAGGCGTTGGATGTGTAAAGGACTGTATCGTCAGCAAAGAAGTGCAATTTAGAGTTGGATATATGACTGTCGAGGTTATTAATATATAGAGAGAAGAGGATGGGGCCTAAGATGGAGCCTTGTGCGACTCCTCTGCTGATTGGTAGGGCAGAGGAGAACAGGCCACCTGCTTTGATTTTGTGCAGCCTTCCCGAGAGGTAGCTACTAAACCACTGGTTGGTTGGCAGGGTGGCACCTATTTTAGCAAGGCTGGTTTCGATTAGGCTGTGGTCTATGGTATTGAAAGCTTTGCTGAGGTCTAAGAAGACAGCTCCCTTGAACTTCTTGGAGTCCATAGCAGTGATCCAATCGTCGGTTACTTTAGCCAAGGCAGTGACGGTACTGTGATTGGATCAGAAGCCAGATTGGGCTGGATTCAGGAGTGAATAGGTTTCTAAATGGTGCTTTAGTTGAGCGTAAATCAGCTTTTCAAAGACCTTGGATAGGATGGGCAAGATAGAAATGGGTCTATAATAATTTAAATCGCAAGGATCCCCAAACTTAAATAGAGGTAGGATGTGAGCTGATTTCCAGCATGAAGGTACTGTGGAGGAAGAGATAGAGCGGTTGAAAATGTATAAGATTGGGGCCGTAAGGTAGGTGAACCCAAGTTTTAGGAAAAGCGGTTCAATTCTGTCATCCCCTGCACTTTTCTTGGTATCCAAATTCTTAAGAGAATCTTCCACTTCTTTGAAGTTAAGGGGGATCAGCTGAAAGGGGTGGCTAGTTTCGGGATCGATGGAGTTTGTACCGTCCGGGCTATTAGCACGCGCAGCATACGGGGATGAATCAAACGCTAGGCCAGCAGTAACAAAGTGAGAGTTAAATTCTTCAAGGATATGGGTACTGTTTTCCATGGCCGTACCTTTTATGACTATCTTAGTTGGCAGGGGAGGGGCCACCGGCCGCCCTTCAATAGACTTAAGGGTCTTCCAGATTTTTAGGGGGTCATCTTTGGCCTGTTCTAGAGAGGAGATGTAGTAATTGGCTTTGGCAGATCAAATACGTTTAACGCAGGCATTCCTGGCTGCTCTAAACACTTGCCAATCCCCTGGGCTTTTAGTGTGTCTAGCCTTAGCCCACAGCTTATCACGGTTAGAGAGAGCGGTCTTTAGATCAGCAGAGAACCAGGGGTGTGATATGTTTCTCGTCCTGACCTTGATGAATGGAGCGTGCTTGTTTGCTAATGTGATGAGGTTGTTGTTCAGGACCGTGACCACTTCGTCAGGCGTTTTAGAAAGATAAAGGTTTTGCCATCTAACCTGGCTAAGGTCTTTCAGGAAGTTCGACACTTTGAACTTACGGAATGACCGTTTGCTAATTATCTTGGGCTGATGGCGATTGTTAGTTAGTAGTCTTGTACAGACTACAATGTTATGGTCGCTCATATCATTATGAAATATGGTCGAATGAAGTATTTTATGGGGATGGGTTGATAAAATGAGATCAAGAAGTGAGCTGTTAGCTAAGTTTGCCTTATTGACCCTGGTGGGTTGAGACACTGGTTGGGTAAGACCAAGTTCATCACAGAGAGACTTTAGCCTGTGTGATTTGTGTGTTAACCAGTCCGTGTTGAAATCCCCAAAGATTATTACTTCGGAGTTAGCAGCAGCTGTTAGTGTTTTTAGGATATCAAGGAGATCAGTTCCACCACTAGGGGGTCTGTAGCAACCTATAATTGTAATGCGTTCCGTGGTGGGGAGTGTTTTGAGCTGCAAAGGATGTCACTAACTGAGAACTTGGCTTTAGTGTAAATAGCTACTCCCCCCCCCGGCCCCCCTGTCTGCCCTATACAACTTATAGCCCATGAGGGTGACTTGTTGGTTCAAATTAGATTTTTTAGCCAGGTTTCTGTGGTAATAATGAGATCAGTCTCAGTATGTAGAGCCCATACTTGAAGCTGGTCGATTGTCTTGGGCAAGCGAATTCAGTAGGTGAGGTGAACAAGGTGGGTGGGTCAGGGTTCAACTCTACATTTTCTGAGCATAGGAGGAGTAAGAATAACAGTTGCTTAAGAGCCCTCAGGAGAGACCTGAGTGTTTTATTCCTTTTGTCCCATTTAATTGTAGTTGCTAAGGGCAACCTGTTTCTGCTGGTGTGTGCCAAAGAGGCATGGTATTTTGAATGAAGAATAAGGATCGCTCTAAGAGACATAGGTGAAGGGAGTAAGAGGTGTAGGGGGTGAAATAAAGCGGAGTAGTGTAGCAGAGGGCAGGGCGCTGATGAAAATAATGTGCCCTAATAAAGGGTAGGGCTAGTAGGGGCTGAGGGGATGAAGTATGGGCTAGGTCCATAAGATACACTAATGTGAATGACAGATGGTAGAAGACAGAGGAGTAATATGATACTGTGGGCGCAGTATGCTATAGCTCTAGAGGGATGAGCTGAGAGATAGCAGATAGAGAGGGTAGCTAGTCCTAACTTCATAGGGGAGGGAACTGTGATTGGTCCTAATGGTGACCAATAAATAAGCTGTAGAGCCAGCAGTGGCAGGACAAAAACGTATTTAATGGAGGCCTGGGAGGGGGTGTGGGGTGGGAAGAAAACCAGAGATCAGGGCTGAGTGTCCTTCAAACGCAAATTCAAAGCCGCGGCTGAGGGCCAATCAGGGCTGATTGCTCGGAGGTGCCCGAGTTCTGATTGGTCAGAAAGTGGCCATACCTTAGGAGTGAGCAGAGTCCGGGCTTGGTGCTGTGGTCGGCGGCTTCAGGAGCACCGTCCGACCGGGGGGTGCTTCGGGTCGTGGAGCGAGGGCTGGAGCACTGCTGAAAGGAGAGAGAAAGGGCACAATTTAAAGGCAGCTAGGGTGGGGGCAGGCAGAGAGATTCGTAGCAGAGGGAGAAAAGAAAGTTTACAAGACAAAGAGGTACTTAATTTCTGCACCAAGAGGGTGGCTGTTAAACACTTTACTGCGGTACTACTATTAACAGGGTTGTAATCACTCTAAGCAAGGTTTTTTTTTCTGAGCTATAATTTCACATCTAAATTACAGGCAGTCTTGCAGAAAAACAGATTTTAGGCAATTACTTTACAGAAAAAACAGAGATCAGGGCTGAGTGTCCTTCGAGCGCAAATTCAAAGCCGTGGCTGAGGGCCAATCAGGGCTGATTGCTCGGAGGCGCCTGAGTTCCGATTGGTCAGAAAGTGGCCGTACCTTAGGAGCGAGCAGAGTCCGGGCTTGGTGCTGTGGTCGGCGGCTTCAGGAGCGCCGTCTGACCGGGGGGTGCTTCAGGTCGTGGAGCGAGGGCTGGAGTGCTGATTAGGAGCAAGCAGAGTCCGGACTTGGTGCTGTGGTCGGCTGCTTCAGGAGCGCCATCCGACCGGGGGTGCTTCGGGTCGTGGAGTGAGGGCTGGACCTCTGTACCGTCTCCATCCTGTCTATGTCTTTTTGTAGATGGGGCCCCCAGAACTGAACACAGTACTCCAGATGAGGCCTTACTAGGGAGTTGTACAACGGTAACACCACTTCCCTCCTTCTACTTGTTATACCCCTCCTTATACACCCTGGCATTCTGTTAGTCTTTCCAACTGCTTTGTCGCACTGTTTAGCCACTTTGAGGTGGTCTTCTATGACTACCCCTAGATCCCTTTCTTCTGTGGTGGCCTCCAGTGTTACCCCATTTAGTTCATACTCAGTCCTAGGATTCCCTCTCCCTAGGAGCATAATCTCGCACTTTTTTACATTGAAACCCAACTGCCATTCCTTGGACCGGTTTTCTAGCCTCTTCAGATCCCTCCTCATTTTTTCTATGCCTTCCTGTGCATCTATCCTGTTACATAGCTTTGTATCATCTGCAAATAGGCTAACCCTCCCTTCTACAGCCTCTACAATATTGCTTATGAAGACACAGAAGAGAACTGGTCCCAGCACTGATCCCTGGGGTATGCCACTTGTTACCCATCCCTCCTGTGAGCTAACCCCATTTACCACCTCTCTTTGTGTTCTGCTATTCGACCAGTTTCTAACCCACGTGACCACCTCTGTCCCCACCCCCAGATTTGCCAGCTTGTGGAGTAGTCCCCCGTGCGGGACTGTGTTGAAAGCATTCCTGAAGTCCAGATAGACCGCTTCTACTGCTGTACCCTTTTTCCTTTGTCACCCACTCAAAGAAATCAATCAAGCTGATACGGCATGACCTCCCTGCAGTGCTTCCATAAGTGTTTTTAATCCACTATCACTTGCTAGGACCTGCCAACTGTTTTGAAAAATATTCTCTATGGAGCTAGCGTGTGCTGAAAAAGATGTCATGAAATGAAATCTGTTACCTTGTTTAGTTTCTTTTATTTCTGTGCTAAGCAGAGTTGTTCTATCTTCTTGTTCTACTTTTTGACACGCTTCTTTTATTAAATGTTCTGAATAGCTCATTTCTAAAAGTCTGTTGCTAAGGTCCTCTGCCCTCTTCCAGAAAGCCTCTCCTGTATTGCTGTTTCTTTTCACCCTCAGGAACTGTCCTTAGGGGATGTTGTTTACTATGTGATGTGGATGGCAAGTGGAGGCTAGGAGTAGTGTGTTGCCATCCACGTCCTTTCTATACACTTCCGTGTTCACCTTACCACCACCATCTTTTCTTAAAGTCAGACACAGATAGTTTATAGTGTTCTAATCCGCTACATTGCTGAACCTGAGATTTTCATTTGTACTATGAAGGAATGTAATGAACTCTTCTAATGTTTCCTGAATACCCTTCCAAATTAACATTATGTCATCAATATAATGCTTCCAAAACATTATATTGCTTTTGTACATATTAATTTCATCATTGTAGATTACAGTACATCCTGTTTCCATTTGCCTACATATAAATTTGCTACTGAGGGAGCGCAGGTGGCTCCCATCGCAGTACCCTTCATTTGCAAAAAAAATTCTCAATTGAAAGTAAAAAAATATTTTTGTTAATATGCACTCCAGCAATTTTATCAGGAATTCAGATGGGGGCCCTTCATTTACATTTCTCTTGTTTAGGTAATATGCTACTGCGTCCAGCACTCCCTCATGAGGCACATTTGTATACAGTGCCTCAATATCTAAGGTCACAAGTAGGCATTCTTCATCTACAGGCAAAGCAAAAGGGTTATAGTAAATGCACGCTGAAAATAGAAAATAAAGTAAAAAATCTAAGTTTCGACCTTAGGTCTTTTTCAGGAAATATCTAAAAGAGAGAAAAAAACAAAGTTCTTCATCTATACATATTTTATCTACAATATTCAACACATATTTAGAATCTTTAATGTAGGAGGGTAAGTTAAAAACATGTGTCTGTAAAAATGAGTCCAAGTATTGTGACAAGGGCTCTGTAAGATACCCAATGCCACTCACAATTGGCCGACCTGGAGGTTTCTCATGATTTTTACGGACTTTTGGCAGTATGTAAAAAGTGGCTCTGACTGGATTGTTTTTAAGAATCTCCATGTTGGCTCTGTAATTACACCTGCCTCACATGCCATGCCCATTGTTTTATTGATTGTGAATTTATAGTCCCACATAGGATCTGTGTTCAACTTAGTATAGAAATCACTATTCCTGAGTTGTCTCAGCACTTCATTTTTATAGTCCTGCATGTTCATTAGTACAATTCTGTCCCCATTGTCCACCTGTTTCATTATTAAATCGTTATCCTGCTACAGTCTATTAAGTGCTTCCCATTCACTTTTAGTGAGATTGTTAAAATTAAGTTGTGGGAGATCACTAAACAGGCTCTCCAATTCTTTTTCACCCAAATCTCAAAACACTGATACTGCTGGACACGTGGGGGGTGTCAAAAAACTAATTTGGTTTAAAGGTGTTTTCTTGTGTTGCTGAGGAAGTGTTATCAGTGTCCAATTGTCTTTTTGCAAAAAATGACATCAATTAACCCTTAGGCTGCTGACAGAATTAGAATGTATAGGAATTTTGTACTCAGAACCGACCAGGTCAGCTCTTCCGAACTGTTGACAGGTTGTGCAACCCAACCTGTCTGCAGTTCCGAAGACCTTTTTCGCAAGTGGAGTGCGATGAACTTGCTCGGTTCTTTGCGGATAAGGTGGCCGACATCAGGTCGGAAATTCTTTCGACTCGCTCTATGGGGGCTGCTGATGATCGGTGTTTGGTCACCTCACCTCAAGCTTGCTGGAGTACCTTTGCCTTGCCCGTGCTCATGGATGTCATGCAGATTGTCCAGGGTATGCACCCTACATGCTGTAGTTTGGATCCGGACCCAACTTCTTTGATTATGGGATGTTGGGATATTATCGGCCTGATCATGGCACAGATAGTCCGGTGCTCCCTGGAATCTGGTGAGTTCCCAATCTCCCTGAAGGAGGTGGTGGTAACTTCCCTCCTAAAGAAAGCTTCTTTGGACCCAGATTCTCTGGCCAACTACAGACCAATCTCAAACTTTCCCTTCATAGGGAAGGTGATTGAGAAAGTAGTAGCGGTACAGCTGGATGACCACCTGACCATCCATAACATCTATGAACCTCTCCAGTCCGGTTTCTGAAAGAGGCACAGTACTGAGACTGCACTGGTTCAGATGCTCAATGATCTCCTGATGGTGAGAGATTGGAGAAGCCGCTCTATCTTGGTGCTCCTTGAGCTCTCCTCAGTTGTTGACACTGTAGACCATGGAGTGTTGCTTGGACATCTGAGGTCCATCTGTGGCCTGACAGGTATGGTCCTCAGGTGGTTTATATCTTTCCTCACTGCCAGGAGTCAGAAAGTGGTGTCTGGGATTTTTTCTTCAGGCCCATTCTCCCTGCCATGTGGGGTACCTCAGGGTTCAGTGTTGTCCCCAATGTTGTTTGCAGTGTGTATGCTGCCCCTCGGAGACATTGTAAGATGGTAGGGGCTGAGGTTTTACTGATATGCTGATGATACCCAGCTCTACCTGTCTTTTGCTCCCGACCAGGATAGAGCTGTCTCAGTATTTAATAACTGCCTTTAACTGGGCTTCACATTCTTAATTATACTTTATAATCAACTGCATGAAATTTGTACTTACCTCACTTGGAATTTTTTCCCACTCCTGCATGAACTGCTCGTTGTCTCCTTCAAAAGCTGGACTTTTGATGAGTCTCAAACATCTTGGTATTCATTGTAGTTGGATGTAAGCTTCCAAGTTAGAAACATTCCAATATATTTTTCTCAACTGGTGAGTTAGCCTCTCCAACCATTTGAATGCATCTCTCAATGACAAGGCTTCAGGGAGTAAAACTGCCCCCCCCCCCATTTTCTTCTAGGAGAAAAGGGTTGGCTGTGCTCACTGTAGCATATAGTTTATCCACATATTGTAGTGGGTTTTCAGTCTGGGGTGTCCCAGAAAAAAAACAAATTTGGTGTGGCTTCTAAAGACATTTTTGTCTGTTGCTGTCATCCTTCTCTGGCTCAAACAGTGGTAGCGGGTTTTATGTAGCAAAATTCATTCTGCAACCTGTGAATTTCACTAAAAGACACTCAAGTTTCTTCCAAACAAGTGCGCACAAGGATAGAGGTGCTCAAGCAAGTGTGCACAAGGATAGAGATGCTCAAGTAAGTACACACAAGGATAGAGGTGCTCAAGTAAGTGTGCACAAGGACAGAGGTGCTCAAGCAAGTGCATGCAAGGATAGAGGTGCTCAAACAAGTGTGTGCAAGGATAGAGGTGCTCAGGCAAGTGCGCACAAGGATAGAGGTGGTCAGGCAAGTACGCAGGAGGATAGCGGTGATAAAGCAAGTGCGTGCAAGGATGGTGGTGCTCAAGCAAGTGCATGCAAGAATAGAGGTGCTCAAGCAAGTGCGCACAAGGAGAGAGGTGCTCAAGCAACTGCGCACAAGGAGAGAGGTGCTCAAGCAAGTGCGCATTAGGATAGAGGTGCTTAAGCAAGTGCATGCAAGGATAGTGGTGTTCAAGCAAGTGCGTGCAAGGATAGAGGTGCTCTAGCAAGTGCGCACAAGGACAGAGGTGCTCAAGCAAGTGTGCACAAGGATAGAGGTGCTCAAGCAGTAAAATTGCAAATGCGTGTTGTCCAGAAAACAGTAGCACTCACACCCATATTTTTAAATTACCACCAAGGCTCTTGTTGCTTTTCAAGATAAAAGGTTTTTTATTCCATATAAACGAAAATAAAAATGCCTGACATGTTTTGGAACTTAATCTTTTATCAAAGGCCAAATAGGGAAAAAACACACAACAGTTAAATACACATAGAAGCATGACGTCATGACAGCATCACTAATTGTTATTTCAGACTCATTGGGTCAGAGCTTATTCTGCCTGTGTTTTTAAATTTAGCCTTGATAAAGGATTAAGTTCTGAAACACGTTAGGTGTTTTAATTGTCATTTATATGGAATAAAAATGTTTTATCTTGAAAAGCAACAAGAGACTTGGTGGTAATTTAAAAATATGGGCATGGGTGCTACAGTTTTCTGGACTACAAATATTTGCAATTTTACTATTTGAGCACCTCTATCCTTGTGCACACTTGTTTGGAAGAAAAAAGAAATACCACTGTTGGGCACCAACTTTGGTGCACTACACCAGACTTTGAGAAACAATTTCTGTTACAGATAGTTGCATCAGAGTAGGCATAGGTGCAGTTCTGACATAGACTATAGATGGGAAAGAACATCCCATTCTGTATATCAGTAGGAAACTACATGACAGAAAAAGTACTCTACTATCAAAAAAGAATGCCTTGCTGTAAAATGGGCAATGGAGTCCCTTAAGCTGTATCTGCTAGGAACTGACTTTGTACTTATGACAGATCACAGTCCTCTCTTTTGGCTTAATTAAATGAAGGATAAAAATCCCAGAATCACACGGTGGTACCTGGCACTACAGTCATTTAAATTCAAAGTGATGCACACATCTGGAAAAGAAAATGTCAGTGCTGATTTTCTGTCAAGATATGGTTCAGAAATTGAGAATTCCGAAGGTTGAAGGAAAATGTGTGCTTAACTGGAATGTTTGCTATAAAAGTTGTTATGGAAAATGGGGGTACTGCATTTGGAAAGAACTATAAATGTTATAACATAATATTAAAAAAGAAATGAAGATTTTGGAAATCTGTATAAAAAAAACAGGTTCCCTCTTGAAGACAGGTGTGAGTGGAAGGGTAGGGTAAGACTCTGTCCCTTGTGTTATGCAGAGAGTTAAAAGCACGGATCTATTTTGTCCTCTCCTACTCTGCCACTTGTCTCTCTTTTACCTGTCTGATTGTGCAATCAAATGTTCTTATGGCACCTAGGAATTGTTCACTCCAGTGGTCCCACAGTTTTTCCCTGTTTTCTCCTTTCCTTCATTTGCTGTGTCTGTTCTCTCTTTCTCCCCTTGCTTCTCTGTGGTTAAAATATATGTGAATCTTTATATGAAAGTAGGATCCCTTGGTTTGCAAATGTATATAATTATATTGTTGAAATGATTGCAGGAAGCCATTTGTGTTTCTTAAAAAATATATATATGTAATACAGGGGGTTGAACTTGAGATGTATGTTGATGTCCACAAGCTCATTTACATAATTGTCAACAGGAAACCAGCCTGGGACAGAGTGTTCTATTTTGCTGCACCTGTTAAACACTACATGTGCTCTTCAGGCTGGCCTCAGGAAGGAAACTGACAAAGTTATAGTACATTTTGTTAGAAACAGGAGATGTAACTTGCAACAATCCAAATGTACAGCTTAAACTGCCAGGGAATGACATTTTATAAAAAGAGAATAATGTTTTATTTAGGGAGATAGATTGAGAGATTAAGATTTAAAGAGAGAGAGAGAGAGAGAGAAAGAGAAAGAGAGACTCTTAGATGCAGGACTTTCTTTGTTTGTACTGCTTGTATGAAGAGCTACCCTGTGCAATTTTATTTTTTTATGTATTGTTGCTATAATAAGAAAATGCTACTTGTGATTTTTTTAACTGTTCCTGGTTTGCCTATGCTTCCTAAATCATGCCTCTCCTACTTCTGCCTTGAGCACAACTCCATTTAAAAATATAGTAGTGGCTCCCCAACTGCATAGCAAGCCTCTCTCTGCATATTACAGACTCATCTGGGGAGGGCAGGTCCTAAAAATAGAGGACCACAGGGATGTGTGGAGCAAGGACTTATTGGTAGCAGTGACACCAGCAGTCTGGAGCTGGGCAATTAAACATGCAGCCTAGGGTGCCTGGTCTAATAGGCTAAGGCAGATGCAGTTGAACATAATGTATAGGACCTGCTTCCTCCCAAAGAAGGTGCACAAAATGAATCCAGAAGTGTGCGAGGGATGCCACAAATGCAAAAGTATAACAGGCACATTTGGACATATGATACTGTCATGTCCTAAGATCCTTTCCTAGGGTGAAGTACACACTATAATGGAGTACTTTTTAAAGATGTCACTGCCAGACAGCCCTTTGGGATGGTTGTTAGGGGATGATCACAAAATAGGAGAAAGGAGGGTGACCCACTTTGGCAGTTGGTCCTGATAAATTTAAGAAAAACAAAAACTTTGGCTCAACACTGGGGGCAGGTACGATTGCCCCCTATCTGGGTCACACCTGGAAATGAGCCTCAGCTCAGTGTGTCTTTCCCGGTCACCAATGTTAAATAAAATAATAATTGGATATCCAATTTAATTGATGTATAAAATTGAAGAAAGACCAGTTAGTAGCTAACTGGGAGAGGAACACATTTAATGCAATGTGGCAACTGCTTCTGGAGGCCATGGAAAACAGGACCATATCAGCCTAGGGAGGAGTAAGTTCATTTGGGGGGGGCACCATTGGATAAAGTCACCCCGACTTGGAAGCCATGGGTTGTTAGTGCCAGAAACAAAGAAACATTGCTCATGATGACCTAATGTCTTGCCATCTGTTTTATTGAACATATGCAATGTTGTATTAATTCATAGGTATCATAGGAGTTTGCAGAGCTTAGTTTTAGACTTTAGTCCATTATGTTCGCTACTTCATGGTTTAGAACTTGTATAGGTTTCCTGAATCCCTAAAGAATGTGTCTAATTTGGATTTAAACATCTCGGTACTCGTACTACTCACTACCTCAAGTGGAAGTTTATTCCAATCTTGTACAACTCTCTGACTAAACCAATTGTTGCTCCTTTCCAACTTTGGTTTTCTATCTTTCAGTTGTAAGGGGGGAGCATGGGTATTATACACCTGTTCCCTAGTATCTACATCTAGATTCTCCCACAAGTCATTATCCGACCATGCTTTATGGACTAGACACATCTCCTCTTTTCCTTCTATATGCGAGGGGATAAAGATCCAGTTCCCTAAGTCTTAAGTTATAGTTTTTCCCATTCATACCTTTTATTCCTCTTGTTGCCCTTTTCTGTACCCACTCTATTATAACTATTTCCTCTTTCTTATTTGGGGACCATACTTGGAAGCCATACTCCAGGATTGACCTCACTAGCAAAGTATACAAGGGGAGCATCACCTCCTTATCCCTACTTTTAATGTGTCTTAATATGGAATTTAGCACCCTGTTTACTTTTTGGACTGTATTCCTACAGTGTGAAGTAAATTGCACATCCTGGAATACAAGAATTCCTAAATCTCTTTCTTCCATGGTCACCCTCAAACTGTTCTTATTTACGGTGTAAGTGTGTGAGGGTTTTTTCTTACCCAAGTGCATCACAGTGGATTTGTCTTGGTTTAAATGAAGTTTATACAGTACTTACTTGTCCAATCCTGGACATAGTTAGGTGCAGACTGAAGTGGGCTAGGCTCTTCCCCATTTTTTATTACCGCACCCAGCTTGCAATCATCTGCAAACTTGGATAGCCAGATCTCAGAACCGTCATATTGGATTGATGTTACGTATAGATTGAACAAGCAGGAACCCAGTACCGAACCCTGGGGCACTCCGTTTGTTACTGTTGCCCAATCTGAAAATACACCTTTTATGCAGACTCTCTGCCTTCTGTCTTTCAGCCATGTCTGTATCCAGTTAACTATAGTCTTGTATACCCATGTCCCTTAAGACTTCCAGTAGCTCTAAATGAAGCAGTTTGTCAGATGCCTTGGAAAAATCTAGGCAAATCACATCAACTGAATCCCATTTGTCTAGGTGCATCCTTACTCTATCATAGAACTGCAGCATGTTTGTTTGGCATGATTTTCGTTTGGTGAACCCATGCTGTGTTTTGTCTCTCAGGTTTGCTGTGTCTAGGAAGGTAGTTATGTTATCCTTTAGTATTCCTTCCAGTATTTTAGAGGGAATTGATGTTAAGCTGACTGGGCAGTAGTTTTGTGGATCTGTTCTTGAGCTTTTTTAAATAGGGGGATCACTGATGCCACCCTCCAATGGTCTACTACCTCTCCCCTATCAATTGAGGTTTGGGATATATATGCTAAAGGGCAACAATTTCCTCACTGCTTTCTTTGATTACTCTTGGGTGTAATCCATCTGGTCCTGGGGATTTGTTTGAGTTTAGGTTTTTCAACCTAGCTTCAACATCTTTAACGTCAATTATACTGATTTCTATATCATTCAAAGATTTACTATGTGACCCTAAATTGTTTTTGTTAAATACTGAATAAAACTATAAGTTATGAATGTTAGCCATGTCCTTTACATCTGAAACTAATTCGCCAGTTTTGTTTTTTAATGAGCCAACACAGTTGTTGCCCCCTTTTTTTAATTTATGTGAGAATAGAAGGCTTTATAATTGTCCTTTGATTTATTTGCCAATTTTAGCTCATGGCTGGCTTTTGCTTTTTTAATTGTCACCTTAACCTTCTTTGCTATTTCCCTATACTTTAAGGTCACTACTTCTTGATTATTTTTTTTTGTATCTTTTAAAAATCTTGTTCTTTTTGTTGATCAGCTTTTTTATTTTGGGGGTCATCCACCTTGGTGTTTTACCCTTGTTGCTATATTTCTCCTTCCTCGGTATGTTTTTATGAATTTCTTGATTTATTTCTTTGCAGAAAATATCCCAAATGATGTTTAGAGGTTTATCCACAAAATCTGTCTCCCTGTCCCAATTTTTTAGGTTTTCTTTCATTTTTGAGAAGTTTGCTTTGCCAAACTCAAGGACTGTAGTAGTCCCGGTCTGTTTTGGGAATACTTTGATTTCAGACTCAGTTTTTAAATGGTCACTAGCATTTGAGGGTGAGGAAGTCCCACAGTACGTTAATGTGTCACCCAGATTTGTTAGGAGCAAATCAAGAATGTTTCCCTATGTGGCAGGGTCCTCTACTCTTTGCTCTAATCCTACATAGTTTATTTCTTCAATAAAATCTAATTCTGGTTTATTCGAACCTTGTAGCATTCCCCATTTGATCCCTGGAAAATTGAAATCACCAATACCTATGAGCCTATCTGTTGGGTTTAAGGATTGGATTTTATTGAGAAGGGCAAGATCATTTTGTTTCTTCATTGATGTGGGTCTGTATATTGTGCCTAATATGATTTTCGATGATTTGTGAGGAGTAAGATTGACCCAAAGTCCCAAATTTGTTCTAAATCATTAGGAATTATATTTAGCTACTCAGATTGTATGTGTTCTGATATGCAGATTGCCACTCCCCTCCTTTCCTGTGTTCCCTTGATTTTGTATACACATTGTAACTCTCAATGTTCTGTGCCCATGTATCACGTTTGTCCTACCATGTCTCCGTTATTGCACATATGTGAATGTTTTGTGTGGTCAAAATATGTTTTAGCAGCTGGCCCTGTGGTACTGAGGGTTCAGGCACTGGATGCCACACCTCACACCACAACGGCGACCCGGGTTCGGGAATGAGCCTGGGCCACCGGGGGTCGACAGGGGAGAAAGAGGATTGAGCATCTGGAGGACAGCTCTCCTCTCTCTGGAGTGGGATCCAGGCTTGCCCAGCACTGCAGCAGTCCCTGGTGGAGAACGGAGGTACTGCGCATGCTAGGGCAACAAGTAGTGGGACAAGAGCTGCGGCAGGCATCTCCTGATGCTATTGCACATCCGAGTTCTGGGTAGAGGGGGGGATCGAGGGTGTAAAGCAAGCAAAAAAAAAACAGCCTACTGAGTGAGGTGACAGCGACCTCCAGGGGCGGATACTCCACATGCCCAAGGCCGGCCACAAATTCTGACTCTAGCCCCTGGGGATCTTAGTCCTGCTCTTCTGGGGCTGGGAGGTAAGGTGGAGATCCTGATACTGATGCGAGTGTTGGAAGGACGGATTCAGGTGGGCGGTTAGGGGCAGACAGCTGAGCGAGTGAGACTGAGAGATGCCCCGGGAAAGCTGTTGACAAAAAAGAGTTAAAAAAAAAGAATATGTTTTAGCTCATCAAGTTTATTAGTTAGGCACCTAGCATTTCATAGCAAGCAATTACACCCACTGGGATCCATACTCTTTTTGTTTATGATTTCAGGATCAGCCCCAGTGTCTACTGCCTGCCCCGTATCCCCCCTAGATATCAGTTTAAAGAACGATTTATTTTTTCATTTAATCTTCTGGCAAGACATCTTGTTCCCATTTTGTTTAGATGCAGGCTGTCTGGATTGAAGAGCTTAATGTCCCTGAATGTATCTGTGTTGTCTATAAAACCATAGTTTTCCTGCTTACACAGATCTTTTAACCAACCATTTAATGTATTTATTTCCCTCCATTTTTTAAAATGGTACTCATGCACTGGCAAGATGCTGGAGATTATGACATCCCCATTTTTCCTTTCAATTTCAGTTGCTACTGCTTTATGGTCCATGTAGATGACTTGTAGCCTTCGTCTCCCTATGTCATTTACACCTACATGTGTAATAACTAATGGGTTTGAGGTGTTTTCCATTAATCCTCCCAGAAGATGTCTTATGTCCATGGTTTTTGCCCCTGGAAGAGTACTAATGGTGCTGTGGGCATTCCTTCCCTTACACAGTGCTGTGTCTGTCCCTCTAAATTATAGACTTGCCTATTATAAGAAGATCCCTATGTGTTGTAGGTGAGTTATTATCACTCTCCTTTGAGTCAAACCTCTCCCATCTTCTAATGTACTGTAGTTTTATTACCAAATGCATTTTGGTCTTTGCTAGAGTCCTTTAACTTAGTTCTTGTTAGCGCCTTTATTTTTTTGGCTAGTTTTTGTTGCTTCTACCAATCTGTTTCCTTGATTTTCTATTTCCTGCATTGTAATTTCATGTGTATGGGTTAGTGGATCAAACCTGTTCTGCAATACCACTGGGGCACTATTGTATATTTGTCCCCCTCTTCATTTTTTAGCATTTGCCTGGACTGTTGCCCACGTTTCCACCTCAGTCTCATCATTCTGGAGGGATTAGTAATCTGACACTGTCCCTGTCCCATTTATAGATTCCTCATTTTGGTTTGGAGATGATACTTGATCAGCCATATGATCTATAAACTGTTTTGGTCCTCTATTTCATTCTCTACTGATACTGATATTGCGATTTCTTGCTGAAGTGTTTATATCAAGATGCAGCTATCACAAGTGAGGCTGGGGATTTGTTCTCCCCTGCAAAACATATGGCAGAGTGTACACATGTTCATAGCGCCATTCATAGTGAACTCCTGGTTTTACCAAGTATACTTTATGATATAAAACAGTCTTGTACGCTATTTGCAGGTTGTTTACACTTACTTGGTTAGGCCTTAGTTTAATAATAGCTTTCTTTTACTTCGTCCCTTATGCCCAGAGTCCCCAGCGGACACACGCGGAACCGTGTGCTCACCCTGCTCACTTGCAGCGTTGCTTATGAGGGATTTGGAACCGGAAGTAGTGTCCTGCCTTACATCCGGTTTCACGATCCTAAAATCACACAGAAGTTCAATTTAAAAGATAAAACTTCAATATTTCATCAGTTTACCTCCTTTTAACATGACTGGTGTCTCAGGCAGCTCTGTTTGTGTGGCCAGATGCGTGTTCACAAGTACTACCCGGTTTACCAGTGACTCCAGCCTCCTGGTTCCCACAACGATCCTGTTGTCAGCTGGAGCTGCTCTGATGGCCTACACAACTCGCTGGCCCACCTGTTACCACAGAAATGTAGTCTCTCCCCAGAGAAGCACTCATTTTGTTTATAAAGAGATATGTCAGGTAGTGGAGCCACTACACAGCAGTGCAGCAGTCCCCTTGTACAATATTTCTGTCCCTCGATCTATATCGATTGGTTAAGTTTTGGGTTTTGTTCCTGTAAACATATACCAAAAAAAAACTCTGCCTGCCCTTTCCTATCCTAATCATTTAACATTAACCTTTCCTCTGTTCAGTCTACTGCCATGCCTGATGAAGGAGCCTATTTGACCCTGAAAGCATGCGTACTGAAATATCTGTGTACAGTTTTATTTGCATTGCTCGAATAAAAGGTGTCACTGGAAAAAGGGGTTGGAGCAAGCAAAAAAAAACAAACAAAAAACCCACACTCGCAAGTATGTACGATAACCATTCCACACCTCCCTTTCACCAAACCGCCTTAAGATCCTCTCCAACTGCTTTACCATAAAGAAAAAAAAAAAAAAACATGGTCCATGGAGGTCCTAACTGCAGTCTCTGCACTTTGTGCTCACTGCCATAAGGAATCCCAGTGCTGTCTAGTTAGTTGTGAGCAATGTGGTACCAAAAAGAAACTGCAGTAGTGGTGTAGTTTGGTTTAAAGGAGAACTGCAATTAATCTGCAAACCAGTGTTTTATGTAGAAGCAATTCTTCAAACACTAGTTCACGTTTTGTTATTGTTCCATCATTGCAGGTCTTTTAGTAACCACAGTGGGTATTTTAGGTTTACACACTGCTGGTAAGTACCATTTTAGAACTGTATGATATAGTTTATGTCCCTGCTCAGCTCTTCCACTGTTATAACAATGCATCCATGTTCTACTTCAGAATAGGGCCGGCAGAACTCAGTAAAGTTCTGACCCGAGAACCAGAACACGGAGTGGGGTGGGTGGGGTCTGATTAATTTTGATTAGTTCTGATTATTTATAAATATTTGAGTAACTGTGTTAAAATGCATAAAAGGGGCAGACCAAACGCTGTAGTATCTAACAGAGGGACAAAGAGAATACTTTTATTCATTATTTGTATGAAAAAAGTAAAACTGCTAATGTGGGAGATAAGCCAGGCAGTGGCATCTTCTTTAAGCAAGGAGGGGGACAACTGCAACACCTGATGTAACATATACCATACAATAGCTCCTTCATGGCCACCCATGGTGGCACACCTTGGTTGCTCACCCTTGGCCTTTTTTGTGGCTGCTCAATCTCGTCTATTTACTCTCTGTCTCTTACAGCTCCCTCCATCAGCCAGAAGCACTGCCACACAAATCAACCAGTAAAGTAGTCAGCAGAGCCCCTTTTTTGTTTAATGTATTTTTTGGGGTTTGAGCTTTTTTGCATCTGCTTAGTCTCATCTCTCTCTCTCTCTCTCTCTCTCTCTAAGCGCTCCCTCCAACTGATAATGCTGTCTGTCTCTGTCACTATAGTGCTATGTAATAGAAGCAGGGTATATGTACCCTGCAAAAGATGTTTCACATGACACCACAATACTTTCCAGAGTGTGTCATTGTGCTGGCCCTACACGGGACATCTGTGAGTCTGTGCACTGCATACAGAAGAAGCAGGCATTGGCATTCAGTCAGACACTTACCTAATAGACTCAGAATTGGACTCCAGCAACCTTCTTTGTATATGCTCAAGTCCGTGGGTACGCACTGGATGTGGGGGGAGGGGGTGTTATTTATTGTGGAACTGTCTGTCCAGCCTACTACATAATTCTATGGCTGAAAGGGACATAAACTAAACCATACAGTTCTAAAATGGTCCTTATCACAAGTCTATAAATAATGAACACCCACTGAGTTTACTAAAAGGCCTGCAAAGGTGGAACAATAACATAAAGTGAGCCAGTATTTAGAACAGAGTTTCTGCAGGAAAAATTGCCTACAGGTTCATCACAGCTCTTTAAACAATTAAACTCTAATAGAGAATCTATGCTGGCCTTTGTTTGGGTCCAGTAGAAAACATAGTCTTGCCCAGGACTTTACAAGCCTAATTATCTATGCTGTCAGTTGCAGCGCTTTGACCCTGTGTTACTACTCACTGACTTGAAGTAACAGCCTCACAAAAATTGAGCAGTCTAGTAGAGGGGGTTTCATCTATGAGTAGATTAGAGTGGATTCTGGGACTGGCTCAGTGGGACCACAGTACTTTCGAGGTGGCTGTGGATGTGGGCTGTTCAGCAGGTGTTACAGTTCTCCTGGATCCTTGTAATCCTTTTGAAAGGAAATTTCTGCTCTTCACCCCTGCATGGGGCCTGGCTCTGTAACATACTGGACTGACATTGCAACCCAAATTCACCCTTTTAGGTGTAGGCTGCACAGCTTTCTGCAGCTACTGAATGGAACCTTAAAAGGCTAGCATGCTCTGTCTTTGGAGAAAAACTATAGTTAGGGCTTTCCTGGTGCTGTGGATCACAGCCTGTTATTCACTTTGCCACTGATGTCCAAGACTGGCACTTCACAGGTTTCAGGCAAAGTCTTCCTGGAGCCCCACTAAAGGAACTCATCTCATGATCTCCTCCTTGGCAAATCTGAAAAAAAATCCAGTATTCCTCTACTGGTCACACTCACTGCTCCAGCTCCTTATTGGCTGGCAGACACACTGGGGATGGCTTACAAGCTGTCCTGCCTCCCAACATTTGCTCTCCATTCATGGGCTTTTTTCTTTTTTTTTTACTGTACTTTAGAAACATAAACTTTTTGGTCAGAAAAGAACCCCTTGTCCCAACCAGTCTGCCCAGATGTTTCCTGCCTAATCTGCCCCCACAGATCCTATCTGATCTCCGTCACCCGTCCCCCAAGCCTATTTACTAATATTCCCTTACCACAAGTTCTCAGACTTTGTCACAGTAAGCCTCCCTGAAGCTATGGAAAAGATTTTGAGCCCCCCTCCCCCTCAAATATGGAAATCTTGGGCTTTCCCATAGAAACAATACCATACTTTGTACTGCACAGCAGGAATAAAGTGAAATGTCTGAGCAGTTGACTTTGTTTATTCTACATACACATGAAGAAGCCAGCAGAAGAAGAAAGCCATTTGGTCTATCAAGTCTGCTCATATTGCAGGGTCCATAGCTTGAGCTAATGTCCCTGCCTTCCCTCCCTACTCCTCCCATCCTCCCTACCCATGTCCCTTACCCTCCCCCTATGCCTGTCCCAGCCTCTCTTAAAGCTGCCCACTGTCTTCAATGAGATTACCTCTTCTGGCAGCGCATTCCAAATGTCCACCACCCTCTCTGTGAAGAAGTGTTTTTCTGACCTCCCTCCTAAACATCCCACCCTCCAGCTTAAGACTGTGCCTCCTCATGTTATGGTTACCACTCAGCTTAAAGAGACTCTCCTTATCAACCTTAATTATCCCTTTTATGCACTTGAAGGTCCCAATCATGTCCCCTCTCCCTCTTCTGTCTTCCAGGGAGTACATGTTCAGTGCCCTCAACCTCTCCTCATATGCTATAACCTGATGACCGGCTATCATTTTTGTAGCCCTCCTCTGGACCTTCTCCAGCAGGTTAATGTCCTTTTTGAGGTGTGGGCACCTAGATGAGGCCTTACCAGTGACCTGTACAAGGGCAATACAACCTCCTCTCTCCTGCTACTAATCCCCCTAGATATGCATCCCAGCATCTTGTTTGCCTTTGCCACTGCTTTCTTGCTCTGCATGGAGTGTTTCAGGTCACTAGTGATCATCACTCCCAGGTCCTTCTCCTCCTCCGATGCAGATACTTGGACTCCATCCAGGTAGTACTCTGTTCTGGGATTCTTGGCTCCAATATGCATAACTTTGCATTTCTTGGCATTGAAGCCAAGCTGCTATATCCTGGACCACCTCCCCAGCTTTTCCAGATCTTCCTGTAGGTCATGTATCCCTTCAGCTGTGTCCACTCTCCCACAGAGTTTGGTGTCATCCGTGAATAGGCACATTTTGCCCTTAATGTCATCTCCAATGTAATTGATGAAGACATTGAACAACACCGGCTCAACACCGAGCCCTGCGGGACCCCACTGGTTACCTGTCTGGTGCCAGATAACTCTCCCCCCACAACCACCCTCTGGGTTGTGTCTTTCAGCCAGTTTTCCACCCATCTGGCCATCTTTTCCCCAACCCTGAGATCCACCAACTTTCTGAGCAACCTTTTGTGGAGCACAGAGTCAAAGGCCTTGCTGAAATCAAGATAGAGGATGTCTACCGTTTGGCCCTGTCTAGTGTCTTAGTGACAGTCAAGGAAGTCAATCAGATTTGTTTGACACGCTCTCCCCCCTTGAACCCATGCTGCCTCGCATCCTGGAGACCATGTTTCTCTAGATATTCCACCAACCTCTCCTTTAGTATGGTCTCCATGAGCTTGCCCACAATAGAGGTCAGACTGACTGGTCTGTAATTCCCTGGCTCATCCTTGGGACTGCTTTTGTGGAGCGGCACTACATGTGCTGTTCTCCAGTCCTGTGGTACTATGCCTCTCTAGTGAACTATTAAATAGGTCTGCCAGTGGCCTGGCTAGCTCCTCAGCCAGTTGCTTCATTACCCTTGGATGTACTCCATCTGGGCCTGGTGATTTGTCCACCTTCAGTGCCTGAAGCCCCTCACTCACTCTATCCTCCTCTATCACTACATCTGTGTTCCCCTCCCCCCTGCTCCGCTTTTACCTCCTGAAGGCACTGGTCCATCCTTCTCCCTGGTGAAGGTGGAACAGAAGTATTCATTTAGTATCTCTGCTTTTCCCCCATTATCCTCCACCCACTCCACCCCTTTCCTAAGCCTAACAATCCCTTCCTTCTTGTCCCTTTTCTCACTTATATAGCAAAAGAAAGCCTTCTCCCCCTTTTTAATTCCTTCAGCTATCTGCAGCTCCTTCTGTGCCTTTGCTCACCTGACTTACTTACTTGCTTCACAAGCCAACCTTAGGTAATTTTCCACATCCACTTCTCTCTTTTTATTTTGTTTTATTTTATTCAAGTTATTGTTCTCTCCCCCTCTTTAATCCCCACACCCTGGTCCATCCTACTCGCTCTGCTGTTCTAACCTTGTACTCTTGTTATCCCTCACTGCAATACTTCCATGAGTCAGGTTGCTTTCTCTGTCCATTTCCTGTCTATCTGGAACAACCTCTGCATCTGCTCCAGCCACCCTTCTCAAGGATCCTTTTGCTCCCTCCTGCTCTTGCTCCTGGTAACTCTCTGCTCAGCTTGTGTATTTGTGCAATTCTGTTTTTAGTTTAGTCGGTCAATTTTTACCTAGTTACCTCTCATTATTTGCACATTGTTTCAATTTGATTGTACTATTCTGCAGTTTTTTTTGCAGTTACCTTCAAAGTCTATTTACTCCATGACCTCCCCCACCCATCATACCTGGAAATGAGCCTTGGCTCAGTGTGCCTTTCAGGGTCACCAGTTTGTGCATAAATAAATAACTCCATCTGCCACCATCTTCTTTCAGTTTGCCTCATCCCTTCATGCAAAACATCCAAAGCTCAAAATTTAAATACAGAACATTTTCAGCTAGCTTGAGCCTCCCTGGAACAGGTTCAGGCCTTCCCAGGGAGGCTGGTCTCACCATTTGAGAAACACTAGTCTACCCCATGCATTCTTGAAGCCCCCATTGTTTTCACCTCCACCACTTCTGCTGGCAGGCTGTTCTAGGTGTCTACCTCACTTTCAGTGAAGCAGTACTTCCTCACATCCCTATTACCCCCCCCCCAGCTTCATCGCATGCCCCCTAGTTTTGGGGCTTTTTCTTATTTGTAAGAGACTCCCCTCCTGCACCCTGTTCAGCCCTATGAGGCACTTGTAGGTCTCAATCATGTCCCCTCTTGCTCTCCTCTTTTCCCAGGTGTATATGTTGAGATCCCTCAGTCTCTCCTCATAGGGCTCCTTGTGCAACTTATGCATCATTTTAGTTGCCCTCCTCTGGACTGCCTCCACTCTGTTTATGTCCTTTCTGATGTGTGGCCTTCAAAACTGGACACAGTACTCCGGGTGGGATCTCACATCAAGTAATACAGTGGAAGCACCACCCTCCTCTTTCTGCTGGGGATACCCTCCATATGCACCCCAGCACCCCACTAACCCTATCCACTTTCTGTTGAACCCAAAGGTCCCTTTCCTGCTTAGTGTCTGTTAGTACCTTACCCTCTCCATCCTATACTTTGCTTCTGGGTTCCCATGCTCTAGGTGCAAAAATTTGCGCTTTTAGGTATTGAACCCCAGCTACCATGCTCTTGACCACTCCTCAAGTTTCCCAAGATGCTTGCGCATTCTCTCTGTCCCCTCTGAAGTGTACCCCCATTACAGATTTTGGTACAAAGGCAAGTAAAAAGGCATACCTTCCCTTTCAGTTCTTCTGCAATGTCCCTTATGAAGACATTGAAGAGGACCAGTCCCAGTTCTGAGCCTTAAGGCACCCCGCTGGTCACTTTCCCATCATTAGAGTGAGTTAGTGCCATTAACCACCACCCTCTGTCACCTGTCCATTAACCAGTATGTAACCCAATTCAACATTTTGGATTCCACGCTTAGGCTGCTCCATTTCTTTATCAGTCTCCTGTGTGGCACAGTATTGAAGGTCTTGCTGAAGTCCAGACAGGCCACGTCCACTGCCCTCCGCTGATCTATTTCTGTAGTCACCCAGACAAAGAAATCCATCCGATTGGTCTGACGTGACCTTCCCCTACCCTGTGAATCCACGCTGCCTGTGGTCTTGCAGCGCACTGTATTCAAGATACTCTACCAGTCTTTCCTTAAGCAGTGTTTCCATTAATTTTCCCACCACTGAAGTGAAACTGACCAGCGGCTGTAGTTTCTAGCCTCTTCCCTGCTGCCACTCTTATATAGAGGGACCAGATTTGCTTTTCTCCGGTCCTCTGGAACCATGCCTGTTTCCAGTGAACTGTTGAATAAGGCAGTCAGTGGGCCAGCTAGCACCTCCCTGGGTCCTTTGCTACCCTTGGGGTGTATCCCATCCTGTCCCATATAGCCTTGTCCACCTTGAGAGCTGCAACCCCCTTCAGTATTCATTCCTCTGAAAACTTGTGATCACCTAATCCCCCCCCCCTTTTGTTTCTGCTACTGTACTCTCTGGTGGTTTGTTCCCTCTTCACTGTGAAGACTGAGTAGAAGTACCTGATCAGGATGACAGCTTTTTTTTGGTCTTCTTCTATGCAATCTCCTCCTGCCACCCTCCAATCCTCAATATCCCTTCCTTTGCTTTCCTTGTCACACTTATGTATCTGAAGAAAGTCTTATTCCCTTTAGCTACTCTTTTGGCAAACTGTTTTTGTCTGCGCCTTTGCTCCCCTCAGCACCTTACATGCTGCCCTCTGTTTTACTTGGTATACCTCCCTGGCTACCTCTGTGTTTCCTTATACCTCCTGAAATGCCACTCGTTTTTCCTTCACCACCATGGCCACTTCCCTAGAGAACCATAATGGTCTCTTTTTCCTTCTGCTTTAACTCACTTTCTTCACACAGAGGTTATTGTGCCCTATATCACTGGCTCTGCCTCCCTTCCTAGCCACAGGCAACCATCCAGCTCCATTGCCCCGATCTGTGGCTCTCTCATGCCTGCACCTTTGGTCACTCTGTGTGTGTGTGTGTGTGTGTCTTGTTGTTTAACCCCTGGAGGGATGGAGGAGGACAGGGATCCCTCTGAAATGATGATCAGCATCAGATGACAGGGATGGCTGCATGGAGTGCAAATCCCCAAGGCCGATCATCCTGCCAAGCTAGAGTAATTTCCTCAATTTTTCTCCCAACCCCTAGGATGTTCATGTGCAGTAAAATAAATAATAAACATGTGTGCACACTGGCACGCCATAACCAATCCTGCCCAGCATCCTCCCTCTCATCATGGTTCTGCTGTAAAACCACCTGTGGGCACCCAAGTGGCTGTACTGTGGTGGAGGAAGGGACCCTCACACCTTAGAAGAGGAGATCATCATGTGGCAAGCTCAGTCTTCCTCCCCCTACCAGACCTATTGCAAAGCTAGCCTATACAGGCTTTTGTCTAATGCTCTTACTTCCCATAATTCAGTAGTGGACTTCATTGACCTTAGTTTCTGCCCTTTGATTGGCTAGATTGTGTGGGAACTTATCTTAAGGCTATGGACACCTCCTTACTGGCCCCTTGTCACATGGGCTCTACTGTGACCCTAAACTACTTCTTACAGTCCTGTGGGTCAAGGGTAAGAAAAATATGGTGGTGCCAGTTGGCATGGGCATATAGTGTCGCTGCAGACTAGATGTTCTCTGGTAATTTTCTGCCTATAAAATGTCCTCTGTTACTGTTTTTGTATACTTAGTCCCTTGGGGAGAGCTCTGGCCATGTTGCAGTGTGTTACGAGCAGTGTGAAGAGAGTTTACTTCTCGTCTCCATCACTCACTCCCACTTAGTACTGCCTGCAGGAATCAAGGCAGCCATCTAGTGTTGCATCTTCATTGTAGTAGCAAAGCCTGATGCATGGCTTCCCGGCTGGGAGTCAGAAGATGAGATTGCATCCCAGCACAGCTGCTGTATGTCCTACTGGCATGGCAGTCCTTGGTGCAGTGCAGAAGTAAGCCGCATGGTTTTTGGGGTGGGGGGTTCAAGTGCTTCACTTTATGTTACCAGTTCTTGTTTACTTAAAGTGTATCATAGATTAGATAAGTTGGAGGCTGATTTAGTGTGACAACCGTAGTTTATTTTTTATATCCACTGTATTTTTCCGCCTGTTGCTGTTCTTCTGACATGGGGCTTCCAGCCACCAGCTCTGCCTGCCCAGAGAGCTGGGTGGCTGTAACCGCACTCAGGAGGGTCTGGTATGGCCATCTTGCCATCCTGCTGGAGGGCCTCCATATGCCTCTCTCATCCAGGGCAGCCCCAGGACCCTCCCTGACGGGACTCCTCACAAGTCCTCCGGGCAGCGCAGAGCACGGCTATCAGGCTGCATGGTCATGCCCAGCTGATTTTTCCTCCTCTTTAGTACCTTGGAATGTGGATGTGCAGTGATGTCCAGGAACAGCTTGCCGATGTCCGCCACATTTCCCCACGTTTTGCACCGTAGCTAGTAGTACCTCTGGGCGTCCCCAGAGGTTGCTACAGTACAGTGGATGTCCCCAGCACACCCCAGGACTAGGAGAGCAGTCTGCAGATGCTCAATCCTAGTCCTCCCCTGCCATCCCCCGACAACCCGGGCTCGTTCCTGAACCCAGGTCGCCGGCATGACGCGAGGTGTGGCGTCCAGCGCCTCAACCCTCAGCGCCACCGGGCTGGCTGACAACCATAGTTTAAATACACAAATAGTACTGTCAGAAATGGATGCGAGTACTTCATACCATAACATCATCATTCTAGAGTGGGTTGAGCATGTTGGAATAGTAATCCATATGTAAGACTTCCTCCGTAGAGGGAAAATATGATCTACAGTATTAAAAAAAATTCCCTTTGTCTTTTTTTTTTCATAAATGATGCTAAGTAGCAAGTGCTGCCAGGAAAAAGAATGCATGTGTTCAATATAAGGATGATCCAGGATGGTAATGATGAATTATGAGTTTTGTCTAAGATCAGTTTTGTGAAAATATTTTCTTACAGGTTTGGTTTTGTTCCTGTTATGGTTGTGCAATTTTCCAGTGCTGTGTACTTACATGCATTCTTTTTCTGGCTTGTCCACAGGATGAGTTCATGTTTGTGTTATAACCTTTGAAAATATTTTTATTACAAAATTATTTCTTCTCAAACATTTTAGTGTTCCAGCACATTGGGATTTGATGGTTTCTAGTCTCTGTTTTTCCTTTTCTATTTCCTCCCCACTTTTGTTCCCTTCCTTCTCCCTGCCTCCCCCCAACTTCTTTCCAGTATACTTCTTCTTACAGAATAAATCATGCAGATTAAATGAGATCTTTTGATGTAAATCAGCAGTCCAATGAGTGAGGTGGAATTAGGACCTAGTGGGATAATTTTGTGATCCAGCCTCATTCATTTTGTCACTTTTGGAAGAAGAAAGAATTTACATTTCTCTTTCAGCTACCTCCTCTCATGCTATGAAGATGGTGCTGATCTTTGGCTCCATGAATGCTAGCTCACGCATGTGTGCTACTAATAATACATACAGGCAGTAAAGAATGGGGCCGGAACATGATGTAATCCCAAAAGGTGCCGATCCGGCCCCTTTCATTTCAGTGCTGCTTTAAGTTCTTACTACCTTGGCAGACGTTTTGGTAGTTTTTTATTTTAAATTTAGACTACACCATGCATTCATTTTTGGACAAATTATTTTTGCATTTGCTTCAAGCTATAGGGGCTCTGTAGTTTAGGAGCTAACTTTTGTATTTCTTTATTCTTAGATAGTGTTTTTGTAGGCCTACTTTTATTGACAAGTTTTATTAGATTCAGTGAATTGCTAACTGGATTGGGGCAGAAAGCAGAGGGTTTCAGTGGATGGGCAATAATCCTAATGGAAGGAAGTACTCAGCCTCATCCCTCATAACCTAGTATTGGGGCCACCGCTCTTCAACATTTTCATGAGTGATCTGGAAGCTGAGATCTTCAGCAGGCTGCTTAAGGTTGCTGATGACACTGATCTGGCTAGGGTGGTGGACTCACTTGATGATGGGGACAAACTTTTGGGTGATTGGAGGAAGCTGGTCAATCGGTTGCTCTCCTGGAGTCTCAGATTAATGTAACCAAATGCAAGATACTGCACTTGGGGAGGTGCAACAAAGGCAGAACCTACATGCTGAAGCATGACAATTCATGTGTAGCCACCTTCAAGATGGCCAGCAGAATGCAGAGGTTTAGTTAAAAGGGTGATGTTCTGTAGAGCAGGGGAAGTAATCCTGCCACTGTACAAGGCCTTGGTGAAGCCTGGCCTGGATAAACATGTGCAGCTCTGGGCTTCCCAATGTAGAAAAGGCACTGAGGCAGTCAAGAGGGTGCAAGGCAGAAACAACAAAACAATTAGGGGTATGGCAGGCAGCTGGTAGCTCTAGTACTCACTTCGCCAACAAAGTTCAGAAGCGAGCATGAGACATCTGGGGCTCAGTTGTTGAAGGAGGATTGAATGTCCTGAGGACTACTGTCCTCCTTCAGGAAGGAAGAGAACCATGTTCCACTGTCTCGACTGCCACCTAGCAAAGGCTAAGTGGCAGCACAGCTTGGGACATGACAGAATATGGGACGGACTGCTGCTGCTGGTGCAGTTACTGACCGTGCATGCATGGGTGCATGCCCATGAGTGTCACTGCAAGGCAGCTATCCCTGGAAAGGGACAGAAAATGGGGAGAAATGACTGCCAGCTGGGCAGATGCACTGCCTGCCCGATGTCCATTGTTGGGCTCACCCATCCTGGTTCTCAGATTGGCTCCATGACTTTACTTTTACTCCAGGTGGCTGGATATAGGGGGTGGAGCTGCCACAGAGCAGAAAGGAAGGCCCTGACTTGTGAGGCTCAAGCCAAGAGGTCAATGTAGCGGTGCATCATGGGTGGCCCAAGAGTCCCAAGAAGCAGAGAAAAGGAGGAGTGTCAATGAATCGGAAGGTGGCGCTGTCAGTAACCGAAGGAGGTCTTGGACAGTGGTGTCTATAGAAGTGGGGGAATAGAGTTGAAGGAAAATGATCAGGGATATGGAGACAAAAGCTATGAGGCTATGCTGAGGACCCTAACATGATAGCCCTAGACATGAGAAAAGGAAACTGATACAGGTCATGATCTCAGTCTTCTGCATACTCAAGGATATTGACAACATTGAACGGATGGAGATGTGTGATCTGCTGCAGCACGACATGGGAATACTGTGTGCCCTGATGCTCATAGGTAGTAAAGGGGTACTCTTATGAGAGACGTCTTCACACAGAGCATGGTGAGCTCATGGAACAGCCTAGCAGGGGAGACATTGGACATGAAGACAGTACAAGGCTGTCAAGGTAAGCCTAAACAAATTTCTGATTGCCAAGAGGGTATGGTAGAGTGGTTGAGATATCCCTATAAATTAGTACTTGTTTGTATAGCATACTATAATTGTTAATCCATGCTTATGAAGTGGGGAGGACAGACCTGATTGACCCAAAGGCCCTTCTTTTTTTTTTATTAGTTCTCTTTACCCCCCCCCCAAGCTGGCTTCCCTCCTCTCCCACCACCCCACCATGTCACCCGGCATCTCCTGAACTTACCTGCAAAAGGCCCCCCCCCTTGGGGTGGTGGAGAGCTGAACTCAACCCACCAGACAGGATCTAGATGGTGCCACACCTAGGTCACTGGTGCAGGGCCTGTGAAGGTTGGAGAATCATCCTGCTAGTCAGGGTGATTTTTCCCCCTTTTTCCTCCCTTCCACATGGTGTGTAGGAGCTGGTGTGCAATGACATCATTGGCTGAGCTGCGCATACTTCTGTGCACAGCATGCTGGACATTTGCCACACCTCCACCCCTGGGTATGGTCCCTGCAGTTTAACCCCAGCTGCTGCTAGGGTCCAAACTAACACTGGGCACTGATCCCTCCCACGCCAGAGGAGGAGCACAGTTCATTTGATGCTCACTCCTGCTACCCCAAGGCCAACCCCTAACAATCTATGCTTGTTTCCAAACATGGGTCACCAGCACGGCAGGAGGTAAGGCATTCAATACTCAGCCCTCCATTCCTTTGGACCAGTGACTTAAAGTCCCTTATTTTTCTTTATCACATTTCTTATCTCCCACTGCTGGCAGAGCTCAGTGGCAGTAGTATTGACCAACCACGCTCCATCCCATCAGTGACTGGTCGGGGATCATGCAGCATGGAAGTGGGGGCTGGATTTTTTGTATCTTTCCTGTTGCGTTTTCTTCTCCCCAAAATCCTACCCCTGAGGATGCTGGCATGAAGGACAAATGTCCAGGCTGTAGACTTGCTGACGCACATCTCAGCCAAGTTCCTAATGGCATCCTCCCTTCCCCACACTGTGAGTCCCATGCCACCACCCATGCATCCACAGGTGCCAGTAATGGAGTGATGTGACAGTCCTCCCTGCCTTAGAGGAGGACAGCATCCTATGGGATGCTCAAGCCTCCTCCCCCCGTCTGACCCAATGACCCAGGCTTGTTCCTGAACTCAGGTTGCCAATGTCGTGGGTAGCAGTGCTACCACCGCGCCGATGGGCCGGCAACCTAAAGTCCCTTCTGACATTAAATTACCATGTGACTACGATATGTTGGATTGGTGAAAATGCTAGTGTTCATGACACTTTTTCAAATAGGATTCTTTAAATTAGGATAACAGTATATCAAAAGCTTTGATTTTGTCTTCCTGCCAGCCATTTTGAAAAAGGGTCTAGAAGGCAAAACCAGTCAATTCTGATACAGTACTATGACGTCACTCAGAAGTAGGGTTGGGCGGATATTCCCTTTTCTGTTTCACTGGATTATCTATTTCACAGTCAAAATATAGTATTTGCAGATTATCTTTTTAATATTCCAGTATAAGAGTATAGTATTGACAAATGAAGGATTCTGTAATTATTATGTCAGCCTTTGTAGTGGTCATGTACGTGTTTTACCAGGCAGGGCAGCATTCCATAGTTGTGGAAGGCCTGGTGGTCTCATTGTGTAGACGGGCAGCATGGAAAAATTGTCACAGTGTTGTCAGAGATAAGTGCAGGAAAGGTCAGGGTATGTTATGTTGTCGGAGTAGGTGAGTGCAGCATGGAAGTGCTGCTTAGCAGTGTTGTCTGACATAGCCATTGGGGGAGACATCAAGCATGTAAATTATGCAAACAGCAGGCAACGTAGTAAGTAGTAGTAGCAGTAAAAATGTCTTTATTTATACAGCCATTAAATTTGACAATCACATTTTCACCATAGGTCTATAAAGACCTGTTTTCATAGGAGTCCTGTAGATGGTATAAAACTTGTTACTAACAGATCTAAAACAATTGCAGTATAGACACAGTTAAATTAACAATCAAGTATCAGATACAATACACAAATAGGACTTATTGGAAACACTGGCAAACATGCACCGAATCCTGTTTAGCTTTGTTTCTAAATGCTTTGACTGTTAAATCAAGTGCTCTCAGATCAGTAAGCAAATTGTTCCAGGTGATAGCAACTCAGTATTTAAATTTAAGTTTTCCAAAATTGCAATAATGTAAGCCCAGTGAAGGTCAGACAATGTTCACGTATTAATTTTTATTTACAAGTGTAGCTACATCTGGCAAGAATCTTCTCTGCTTTTCCTTCTTACCACCTGTCTCTACCATCTGCCCAAAGGGGGAGGGGCAGGCAATAATCCAAGCCTCCTCTTTCTGCTTTTCTTTCTTCTCCTCTGCCCTCCATGGCTATTTTTGATGATTGATGACAAGAGGTTTCAGTAGCTATCAGCCCTGCTGTGGTGTTTTGCTCAGACTGACATATAATTGTGTTTGAAGTGGGTATGCTGTCATTCACTGAGCGTACTGTTTACAGTTGCAGTCACTGCAAGCCCAGTCGGCAGCCAGCCGTAGAGGTAAAAGGAGGGCTGTGCTGGCCACTAGCTTCTATTTGGGATTGGGGTGTGTGGGGTGGTGGGACAGTACCTGATGGGATGGGGGGTCCACTGAACCACCAGGGATACTTATGACATGTTACACAGGGGTGATCTCAAGGAGGAAGGGCAGTCCGAAGCAACGCAATGGAGGGTATTTGCACCTGCATGGGGGAGATCAGTGATTGGGGATCTGTGAGACCATCAGCGATGGGGATTTGCTTTGTTATGGGTGGCAGTGAGGATCGAGGGGGTGGGATATGTGCAGTGCTTTTTACTGTACTATACTATACGACACAAGCACCCCAACAGATGCTCACATACCATACATTTTTGCAGTATCTCCCCAGTGCTCACACTACCACCTCCCTGGCCCCTGGTACACCCCTGACTCCCCTGTTGGACCCATTTCACTGGTGCAAACCACTTGGACCAGCTCCTGGCTGGTCTAAGTGATCACCCTTGCTGTGTCCATGGTGGGGCTTTGAAAATCCCATAAAAAGGGATGTTGCAGCCCCGCTATGGTGCAAGCCCAATTGTGTCCTGGTGCACCTGGTTGTTTGTCACAACCCTGGTGCAAGGGGGCTTTGATGCAGCAGTGTCTGGACCAGATGCATGCAGCTTTAGAAAATCATGTTTGATGTAAGTGGTGACGCAAGTCACCAGTTGCATCAAACTCTTGACGCAAGTGTAATGCCCCAATGTATAGGGGCACTACAGAAATCGGGTGCTTAGTTATTTTCAGTGTGCCCTGGGGTGCCCAGTTGTTAGTGTGAGCTCATGGGGGAAGAAAAAGGGAACCCTGTGAGTGTCCCCTCCCCCCAACTATGGCCAGGCAGGGCCAGGGGAAAAAGACAAAGAAAAAAAGTTTTTCCCATTTCTCTGTTGCTTGCTCTGCTCCATTCTGTTCCCCCCCTGAGAGTGGGCACCCACACGCTGGGACTGCTGTCCCTGGCCAGCGAGTGGTGCCTATTTGAATTTTTGGCTGTTGGCTTTGGACATGGACTTGGGGTTCGAGAACTAGAACCCTGAGCACCCTTAAATAAGAGAGAGCCATTTTCCCCAAGGAGAAATCGAGCTGGTCTGTGGAGTGGAGAGGGTCACAGAAGTGCAACAGGGACTGCGGCCTACCTGAGGTGTTATGTAGCAAGTCCTGTTGACTCCACAGTGTTTACCCCTCCTCCAGCCAGTGAAGACCCTGATGTCTGCTGCTGCTTTGGTGCGCCCTGTCGTGAGGTTGAGTTTAGCGGTCGTCACCACCAAAAAGTTCAGAACCCGGTTCCCTGCAGCAGTGTGGGCTCAGTTTAACCCCATTTGTTTTTGTTTTTTGCTCCCCAAGTGTTTTGGTCCTTCACAGGGAGCAGAAAGAGCTACATCTCCAATGAAGCCATCTTCCAGCCAGGCCCCCAGCTGTCTTGTCGCATCGCCTGTCTTCCCTGAGAGCGGTCCCTCCCACTGCCACCAGAATCTCCCTCCTCTCAGCAACAGCTCACCTGGGCCCGGGTCAGTGAGTTGGCGGCAGAACATTAGAAGAGTGCTGACCACCTAAAGAAAAAAAAAAGAAATGTTTATTTGTTTAGTGCTGTGGCGCTACTGGGGACCAAGGAGATGAACCAGAAGGTATAGGCCTAATAGAGGTCCTTCCTATTTTTTTTTTAGAGTGGGCAGAACCGGGAAGGGCTGAACCCACGAGCGACAGGGCCCTGATCAGGCCCCCTGCTATTAAAGGGGCAATACAGGCCCCAGGCTTAAAGGGGCAATACAGACCCCAGGCTTAAAGGGGGAAGTACAGGCCCCAGGCTTAAAGGGGGTTAGTACAGGCCCTTATTGATAAAAGGAGCCCAGCAAGACTGGCCCAACAGACTTAAAGGGGAAAGTAATCATGCAGGCCTACTGGTATAGAGGGCCCAGAGGAATTGTAATTAAAGGGGCCAAGAGCAGAAAGGCCCATAGTAGATGGTGGTGTCCAAGGGTAAAGAGGGCAAGGAAGGCAGGGGAAAAGAAGCATTGTGCTAAGGGCATTCAGGGGTAGCCAGGTCCTAGTAACAGAAGCAACTTGCAGGTGTATATTCTTGTGAAGGGTCAGTAAGGAAAAGAGGTGCTTAGCACACAACTGCCATCTAGTGACTGCCAGCTGATGAAACTGTGTATTGACTAGTATCTGAAATGTTGTGTTGATTGCCAAGTACCAAGACTGTATTATACTAGGATTGTGGTTATTTGCCCCTGCTACAAACAATTTGTATTTGTACAAACAACATCGTGCACCACAAAAGGTGTTTGCTGGAGGTATGTTTGTAGTGGCTGCTTGTCTGTGTCTGTAGCTTAGTTTTTGTGGATTTACATGGTTTTCTGCTTGGAGTAACTACACCATTCTTGCTCACTACATCCGTGAAAGTCTCCTGAACTGGATTTCTGCAAAACATCACAACCAGGTATCTGCATTTTTCATTTAAAAATCAACTTTTTGGAAGCTATCCCAAGCAAAACATAAGTCAAGCAATTAAGTCTGACAAACTCAGTGACTCTAGGTCTGCTTGAATCCACATTTTCGTCTGACCTGCTCCATGATCTGTATGTTGGCTTTTCAACAACCTCTTTGAATGACAAAGAAGCATGCAGACAAAAGGATTTCACATCCTGCATATGCACAGGCACAGTTCATCACCTGCAGGAATTCTAACACATTCTGTGACTCTGGACCTCAGCTGTTGATAATTTCTTTTGGCTTATGACTTTAACCACCAGGTAAAAGATGCTGAAATCCTTTCTCCTACAAATTGTCTTTATGCTGCTTCTGCTCTCAGGAAATGTTCACCCCAACCCAGGACTACCTGGGCAGTCAGCAGTGGCACCAAGCAGAAGGACAGGGACACTCACCATGGCATCCATCAATGCATGCAGCATCCTCAACAAACTTGACTCCCTCCAAACATGGATCCTACAGCACAACCCTGATGTCCTCTCAGTTGTGGAAACATGGCTAAACCCTAAAATCCCTGATACCTCAGTCTCTATCCCTGGCTACTGCATTTTCAGGCAAGACAGGATTGCTAAACGGGGCGGGGGCTGCGCCATCTATCTTAAGGATACCCTTATGGGTCACATCATCCCATCCCCCAGCCTGAGCAACTCCTCTCAGGTCCTCACAATCAAAATTCTCCTTGGTGCACATAACAAGGAACTCACTGTCATCTCGGTTTACCTACCCCCAAGAGACCAGGCTGCTGGCTTCCATAGCATCATGGAATATCTAAGGGTCCAGCAACATAATTCTGAAACCATAATCATGGGTGATTTTAACATTAACTGGCTCTCCGCTGAGGCCGCTACTTATAAGGATGCAGCCGCGGCGCATCACCTCACTCAACTGGTCAATGCCCCCACTAGGTGTAACTATAGGACAGACTCCCTTACGCTTCTAGACTGGATTCTATCTAACTACCCTGAACGCATCTCCAATGTTTCTGTACTCCCGGATACAATAAGTGACCACTTGCCTGTCATCTGTTCCTGGTCAAACAAATACCACAAGCCCCCTCCCAAGCTTATCTATGCCAGGGTTATCAAACAAGGGCACCTTCAGCTGTTAAAATGCCATCTAACCAGGCTGAACTGGGCAGTGCTTGACTCCCTCAATGACACCAACAAAGCTCTGGACCTATTTATCAAATGTTTCAACGAAGCCTGTGACATCTATGCACCAGTGAAAAAGATGAAGGTCAAAGGACAGACCAACCCTGGGTTACTACTGACCTTTTAACTCTGCTCAAGCACAGAGACCACCTCTGGCATTGTGCTCGTGCAACTCGGACGCAAGTAAACATACAATTATACAAAGCAGCCAGAAATGCTTGCACTTTCGAAGAATACGGAATGCTAAACGTAGCTATTACAAAGAGGCTCTGACCAACTCTTGGGGCTAGGAAACAAATTCTGGAACAACATGAAAGAACTCACAGGCAAGGATCCTAAAGCACCACCCACTATGCTCAACCTTCATGGCACTCCTACACTCGACCTAGGTATCATCACCAGGACTTTTAATAATGCATTTACAAACCTGGACAGTGTCCTTCCACCAAATTTTTTCGACGACCTCCCCTCTAGCTCCTCCCAAGTTACCCCCCAACTAGAACGTACAACCCCAAAGTTTTTTTTTAAGGAGGTCCCACCACAAGTAGCTAGAAAATACATTCAAAAGGCCATCGGCAAACAAGGGTACAGTGGTGACTCCCTTGACCTGAAACTGCTGGCACAAGTCTTCGATGAAATCTTAGAACCACTTACAAAGATCTTTAATCTCTCGCTTAGTTTGGGCCATTTCCCCTCTCTCTGGAAGAAAGCCACTGTCACACCGGTTCACAAAAGCGGAGATAGGACACTGCACACCAATTACAGACCTATCTCACTCCTCCCCCCACTATCCAAAGCGCTGGAGCGAATAGTGTTGGACCAACTAGCTGAATTCCTGGATAAGTACAATGTACAGTGCCCAGAGCAGCATGGCTTCAGAAAAGGGCACAGCACCACCACTGCACTACTGGAATTTACAACCTTCATCCATGCCACGCTTGACAAAGGGAATTGTGGAGGGGCAGTATTTATAGACCTTACCAAGGCATTTGACACAGTTAACCACCCCCTACTGCTCAAGCGACTGTCCTCCATTGGGATCTCCAGTGATGCCCTTCCATGGTTCACCAGCTACCTTGATAATCGGATCCAACGTGTAAGGATTGCAGGGATCTCTTCGGATGAGAAACTGGTCCACTCTGGAGTCCCCAGGGTCTATTCTGGGCCTCTACTCTTCTCCCTCTTCATCAACAATCTCCCAGTGCCTGCCACCAAAAATATTACTATCGCAGACGATGCAGTCCTGTTTTCCAGCCACCATGACATTACAGTCCTTGAATCCAGCTGCAGCTCGACTTCAATCGCATCGAAGACTGGTTCAGTTCTCATAAACTTGTCCTGAACCACAGCAAGACTAAAGCCATGTCCTTCTGTAACCGACAGAGCAGGCACAACTCTCTGTCCCTCACCATCAAGAACCATGCTGGGAACCCACTCGAACATGTCAAGGAGTTCAAGTACCTTGGTATTACCCTGGATAGTACTCTCTCCTACACTCGACTTATTGACACTGTTGCCAAGACCGCCAATATACGGATTGGACTACTACACAAACACAAGCACTGTATGCCTGCGGATGCCCTTAAACTAGCCATCTACAGCTCTGTCACCTCTATCATTGACTACGGCCTTGCCATCTATGGCTCTGCCCCAACAAGTGCCCTCCGCAGTATCTCATTTGCTCTCAACAAAGCCTGTAGACTACTGACAGGTGCAGCCCGACTAACTCACACCTGTGACCTCTATGCACAGGCCAGCTGGTTACCCCTAAGCAGCAGAATATAATACCAGACCTGCTTACTTACCAAAAAGATTCTCCTTGGTCTCATGCCACCTGGTGTTAGCTCACTCCTTACTACCTACAGTGGCACTCAACAAACACGTGGTGCCCAATCTCTAACCTTTCAGGTTCCCAGATGTCATACCTCCATGGGTCAGCGGTCCTTCATCTATAGAGCTGCTCAATGGTTCAATTCCCTCAATAAAGAATCACTTTCCTCTATTACACTTGGACCCTTCAAAAGGAATCTCAAACTTTACCTCACCTCTACCACTCAATGTGACTGCTTTGTTGAACAGAAATCTCTCTAAACACCTCCCAGCTCACTCATGTCTCACAGCCTGCCCTTTCCCAATCTCATTCCCTCTGGCACTGGGCCTTCCTTGTGACTCCTTTCCTGCTTCACATCTCCACTGGTACAAGATATTTTCCACTACCATCGGACAGTGGCCCATTAGCCTACCAACTTCCTCTCCGGTCGCATGCCTGCAATACTAACTGCCTATGGTGCCCTCTTTCTCTTATTGTTACAGCTGCCAGCTGCCTCAAGCTGCTCGTTTTATGAATATTATCTCAAAGTATGTTATAACTGAGTATCTTTATTTTTTCTTTTAGTTGTTTTGGTTGTTTATTGTGCATTCTTTTACTACCTCTGTATGTATGTTGACCCTCATCCTTTGACGTGGAACCTTTGTAAACGAACAGTTTCTGCTCAAAGGTATTTGTAATCCGAGAATTTAATAAATAAAATAAAATAAATAAAAAATTGCCTTAGACTTTGGCAATCTGCCCCTGTTTCAGGCACATTGCCCCTGCTATGAACAATTGCCCCAGATTCCAGTGAGTTGACCCTGCTCCAGGCAAATTGCCCCTGCCATGAACAATTTTCTTGGATTGCAGTGATTTGCCCCTGCTCCAGGCAAATTGCTCCTGCTGTGAACAATTGCCCCATATTCCAGTGATTTGCCCCTGCTCCAGGCAAATTGCCCCTGCTACAAACAGTTGCCCTAGACTTTGGTGATCTGCCCCAGTTCCAGCCAAATTGCCCCTGCAATTAACAACTGCCCTAGGATTCCAGCAATTTGCCCCTGCCCCTGGCAAATTGCCCCAGCAACAACTAAAAACCTTGGTGCAGTGAAAAGTGTTATTACCAGTGTTCTTAGTGTCAAATGAATATGTATGGACTCAAACTTCTGCTGCAACACCCCTGGTGGGGTTGTTCACAGCTGATTCTTCACTGAAGCAGTCTCCAGCCAGTGAAGAACTTTACAGCAAATCCCCTTCCCTGTCGTCCACCGTTGGTCAAAACCGACACCACCCTGTGTGACTTGCGACCACCGGTTCCTGGTTTCCTTGTGGTTTGGTCAGCCTGGAAGTGGAACATCCTGGCAGAAGCCTCGTCCACCACTCCCAGTCGTTCGCCGATAGTCGAGTCCGATGTGGCCAGTGTGTGTGCCCGCATCTGCCGGTTTGTTGTTTTCTGGTTCTGGACAGTACAGGGCTCTGCTCTTCATCCTGCATCCTACTCTTCTGCTTGTCCTGCCTTGGTTGCACTGTGTTGTCCTCTGGGATTCAGCTCGATCTTGGTGGTCCTCCTGTGGACCTTTTGCCAAAGAAGCTGCAACATGCCTTCATCCTTGGCAATCCTTGCAAGTGGATTTGATGCCAAATACCGGTTCCTTTATCCTTAGCAGCCCTGGTCGAAGGTATGTGCCAGTGAAGTACAGCCAGTCTTTGTTCCTTTATCCTTGGCAGCCCTGGTCGAGGGTTTGTGCCAGGGAAGAGTTCAGCATCTTGTGCTAAAGCATTTCGGCAACCTTAGAGAGTTTGTTGGCCGAAGAATCAAGGTCTGTTTAAAAACCTCCCATATCCCCCCAACCTCTCCTAGGTTTTCCCACAGGTGTAGCTTGGTACCAAGTAGAAACCCCATTCTCCTTTTTACCCTGTTGATACTCTATTCTTCAGCTGTACGCACGAAGACGGCAGGAAAAATTGGACTTCCTTTAACACCATAAATTATGTGTGGTTCATAGCTCAGTGCTTATGTACATATATATTGAGATGCTGTAGATGGTTGTTGGCTACCGAGGCCAGCATTAAGAGGACAGTGTTCATTAAGTAGTAGTATAGAATGTTTGTGCTTAGGTACTTGGATGCTTGAATTGAGTCGTTTGATAACATTTGATGGTTTTGGCCTTTCTCTGTATCCCACCTGTAGGAAGGAAGCTTGGTTTAGAATTATGAAAGCCCCCAAAAAAGAACATATATATCAACGATTGTTCTTTAACTGAATGCTGAAGAGTCATGCAGGACAGCACCTAATAATGAAAGGAGTAGATGATCACCTCCTCCAACTCCGGAGAGTGTGACCAGTAGCACTCAGGAGAGGAAAAGCCCCCTTGGGGGGGAACCTCTGAGGACCCATGGCTGCTGACCTGCCCGTCCTTCTGGGCATACTAAAGGAGAGAGATCCTAATTAAACTAAATTAGTCAGCTAAATCTGAATTCTAATTTGTAGAATTTAATCCAGATAAACGGAGCTTAAGAAGACCTGAATTGTAAATGTCCAGTGAAGTAATTTCCTCCTAATAAAGTCTGAGTCCGAGAATCCATATACAATTTGGAATGATGGAGAGTGGATATAAAGAACCTTCTTCGGACTTCAGTTTATTGAGGGCATAATCGAGGAAATGTATGACGGTGAAGATGAAGCTGATGACAGATGAATTCAATACAGGAGACCAGACGCAGATAGTTGCATCCAAACTTGACGTCAATGAGGCAGGATGAATAGAAGTAGTACGACTTCCTGATTTCTGATAGAGGGCTTGTACAGTATGTGTAATGAGAAGGCTTGTAGCCAGGCTACCAACTGATGAATCCAGTTCTGATAAGTGAAGTATAGTCTTAGGAATTGATATGAAGGCAACCGGCTGTAGAGCTCAGCTGGAATAATGGCAAGCTGTAGAGGATAATCAGAGACACTGGTGTGAGCTATGAAGCATCCAAGTAGTAGAATATGGTGAGCCCAAAGGAAGCAAGGCAGTTGGACTGCAGAAACTGAAGTGAGAGGAAATAGGGGCAGGGACTGCACCCCACGAATGCAGAGGAGAAGGAGCAGGACGTGGCAATCAGCCCCTGAAGAAAGCGCAACTGAACCGACAACTGAGGCGGTAGGAGAGATAGAGAGGCGGCTGATTCCAGGATGGAAAGTGCAGCCAGACCCATGGAAGTCTGCTGGAAGAATAGAGTGTGGCAGTTAGTCCCTCAGCGAGTAGTGCAGCTGTACCATCAGCTGGAGAGGTAATGAGAGGCAACTAGCTCCAGGTAACAGGAAATGCAACCAGATCTATGGAGGTCATCCAGTAGGAACAGTGTGTGGTATACAGCCTCCAGGATATGTAGCTTGAGCCAGGTGAGAACAGAGTAGTACTGCAGTTGTAAGGCAGATGTAGAGAATGGAATGGTGCTGAGGACCGATGTATCCATAAGATCAAGAATGGCAGGGATCGCATGAAGAGACTGTGACATAGGTGGCAACTTGACGAGGAATAGCATTCGAAACTGTAGGTATGCAATGTTGGAGACATCAAGAATGGGACGAGACCTGAATAGTCAAGCATAAGAGTCCTGGATGAAGAAAACTGAAGAGGTGGAGTCAATTGGAATAGAGATGTCCCAGGGTCCAAAAGCGGTAGAGCACAAGCAGGATAAGGTCTTCATGAGAGGCCCAACCAAGTGTCCTGGAAAGGGCGAAGTAGCAGCAATTCCACACGGCTGAAGCAGCGGGGCACAGCATCCAAGAATATAGGAGGAACGAAGAAACTACCAGATGAAATCCAAATAAAAGAGCTGCCGGCTGGCTGACACGGCAGCAGGTAAGCGTATAGTAGAAGTGGGAATCTCCAGGCCCCGAGCCGGACGAGGCAGAAGTAGAGCACAAGCAGGGAAACTTCCCAGCCTGAAGGGTGAAGGAAAGTCGTAGAAGCAGGTGAGTATTAAGCAACCTTCCAGCCCGCTGGGCGAAGGCAGGTCACCGAAGCAGGCGAATATGGTGCAGAAATATATATATGAACAAAGGACCTCTGGGCCTGTAGGGGTAGACTGTCACAGCTTGAAGACTGAAGATGGTAGGGATTGCAGGGATGAGACCATAGAAGAAGAGTTGGCAACGTGGCAAGAGGCAATAAGCATTGTGAACAGTAGGATTCCTTGTTCAAGGCAGTAGGTAAATCAAGGAAGACTATACTGGAGAAGTTCAGCAAGGTGTCCTGGTAGATGGTAGTAACAATTCTGGGAAGTTAAGTAACAGGGTGAGAAGCATCCAAGAATTGAAACGAATATCGGATGTACTCCTGAATATCCAAAAGGCAAACGTGTAATGGAAGCGGAGCGTAGGAGCAGAGCAGGACGGTAAGCCTGAATGAAAGCTCTGTAGGAACTGTTCATGGAACGAAGGGCTAGTCCAGTGAGATAAAGAAGAGTGGCCAGATCACACATAGGTCAGCTGATAAACTGTAGTTGGTACGGTTGAAGGAGTAAGGCAGCTGGCTAGTAAATTGAAGGAATGCAAAGCCCAGACCAGCATGCAGCCTGCTACGAGGTCAGCTGGGAAGGTAAGTAAAAGTGGCTGCAAGCCGCACATAAGCTAGCATGCCTCTGGACGCTTTGGGTAGCTGTGGGGGAAGTAATAGAGGCAGCTAAATCCCACGAGAAGCCAGCATGGCCGGACCAGTGGCTGCAGAGGAAAGAAAGGTCTTCAGAGTAACAGGAGCAAGGTACCATCCGAGCGTCCAGGAGGAAAGGTACTGGAGCATATGACTAGCCAGGTCCAAATAATGCAGGAGAGTCCAAGTGCAATGAACGGGTGTAGTCCAACAGACCATGGTGAAAATTCGGAACGTTGACCAATGCAGGAAGCTGGAAGGGCAATGCGAGGAGGACTGAAGAATCATAGAAGTGAGACGGCAGAAGGACCAGCAGGCCCACCGAGTCCACCCATTTGTCCAGGTAAGTGGAGCATTGCGAAATGAAGGAGGAGCAGCGTTGGTAAGTGACCCCACAGAGAAACAAGCTAGATTCCATGGCACGGCACTACTGGCCAGAGGCAATGCAAGGCAGAATCGGAACAGAGGATCTGAGTAGGAGAATGCCATGCAGAAACAGAACTGCGACTCCCAGAGTCCAAGATGAAGTGAGGAACGGGAGTTTAGAAGCTAGAACCTTGGCAGAACAATGGCACCATCTAGTGGTGTAAGAGCACATACTTGGCAAGCAATAGACTGCAATAATGAGGAAACAATTAGAGGTGCAGTCAGTAAGAAGCAGAAGTGCCCATAGCAAATGAGGAGCATCCCAGTTCTACATAAGAGCGGCGTAAAAGGCTGAATGTGAGGCAGCAGAGCGGTGAGGCAAGAAGCAGCCCTGGGGCGCTGAAGCCAAGAGAGCTAGCAGCAATGAGGAAGCGAGAGCGCGGTGGCTGAGGAAGCTGCGAGTCAGAATCCAGGGCAGGGCTAGGCAGCAGGAGCTGAGGCAAGAACAGACTGCAAGTAAGCATCAAACGAAGAATGCCATTCATGTAAGTCCCATACAACTGGTAGGCAAGTGCGAGCAGCGTAGCAGGGTCCGACATCTGATGAGAGGCGGAGGCAGGCCAGGAAGGAATGATCTGGGCAAGTAGCAAGGCTACGAAGATGGTCCAACTCCAGAGCGTAGGAATGTAGAAACGCTGAGTTTGGCAGGCGTGGCATAAACAAAAAGCGAGCGATGTAAAGAGCAGCTGGTGGGAGACGAGGTAAGGGCAACCGAGCAGAGAAGTAATCCAGGATGTGAACTAAGCGGCAGCAAGGGACAGTGGTTGCAGAAACAAAACAGCTGAGGAGGAGCAGTAGTAGAAGGAGAAGCCAACAGGCGGCTGCGGGGGGTACTGAGCAAAGGACAGAACTTACCTGAAGGAAGAACAAGAAAAGCAAAGGGAGAACAAGAGGGACAGACATAACGAAGACAAGAGAGGAGAACGAGCGGGGGGGGGGGAGCAACCACAGCCCCACAGCACGCCAGCGACAGCAGCGAGTGCGACTCGCTCTAAGCACAGCAGGAGTCAGCTGCTTCTATTTAAGTAAGTTGAGGGGGAGGAGCTCTTCCCCCACATAATCCCAGCTACTCCTGCAATTCTCAGAGGTGGTTACTCCACCTGTCCCTTCGGGGTCTGCAACTGGTATCTATTGTTCACTGCAGTGATTGTCTTATATCATTATAGAGTAACAGATGTTTTGAATTTGTTCATTAGATTGTTTAGAGAAAACATAGTATAGTGCTCAATAGGTAGTGGCCTTAGGCCGAGGTGCACCTCTTAGAGACAGTAAAGAATGTTATTTACTGTTCATGTTTGGTTTGGTTCACCTCTTCCCTTGTGACTGTGTCTACCTTTCCCTGTGGTATGAATAAAGCCCGCTGGGCATCAAACTTATAGATTGTCTCCTGCCTCTCCTTACCAGGTGCCTCCATCCACCCACCCCCATTCGAACCACAGCGTTGTCTCGCCAGTCCACCTGCTTGAGGTGATGCTGGTGGTGCAGCTGAGATACTGTAGGCGATCTTCGTGGTCAGCACTCAGTTCAGCACACAAGTCCCTTGCATCATTCCAATTCCAAAATCAGGCCCATAATATCTATTACTTTAAAACTCAAGAAATGCACTGCATTTATTCAATCAGGTGTCCTGGACTATGGCTTCACAGTCCTACACAAATGACTGTGCTGCCTTGTACAGCCCCCAAATATATTTTTATATTACATTTCTATTTGAAAAAAAAGTCAGTTCACTTCCAAAATTTAGCAGTGAATGGACTGAAGAGTATTAGAAGGACAGTCAGTAAATAATCTGACCCCTGACAGAGGCCCCTGTTTTTGCTTTTACTGACCTCACCAAGGCATACAACCTACATATATATGCCAGCATTGCAAACCTGAGAGCCATGCTGTACCAGGTGCATGGGACTGGAAAGAGCTTGTTGCCTATGCTAGCCACACTCTCAGTCCCTCTGAAAAGAACTACCCAGTCTATAAGATGGTGTTCTTGTGCTGAAGTGTGCAGTATTAGATCAGTTCTATAATGGCAAGGTAATGCTTGGAGTTTGGTTGGTCAGTGGTCGACATGTGCCACACCCCTCCACTAAGTGCTACTTAAGGGCACATGCCCCAAGAATCCTCCAGATGCTTATTTGCTTGCAGCAGCTGCACGGCTGCTGGCTTCCTGCCCATCCTTCCCATTCTCCTTACCTTGCCATGTGGCAGCTACCTGGGGCATCCTTTATCCTCCTCCTTATCACCTTGCTGCTCACCTACAGTTGGCCCTCCTGGGCTACCCCATGCTTCGGTGGCTGCTTCAGGGCATACTGTCGGGGTGCCTGCCATCCTACTTCTCTCGCTGCCACATCTGCTCCAACCTGCTGCTTCCAGGTTCACGTCTCTGGTGCTCCTTCTCCTGCTCTGCTACTCACTACTGGTTTGGGGGTGAAGGGAAGCCTGGGGAAGGAGAGGACTGCAAGGGAGGGGGCTACAGGTAGTGGGGGAAGACCATAGAGGGATGGAAAGGAAGTAGGTAGGGGTAGGGAAAGTAATGGCAGGGCAGGGAAGGAGTGAGGGCAGGCAGGGAAATGGGCAAGGGGGAGGACAGGCAGGGGGAGTGGGGGGGAAGTGGCCATGGGGGTGGACAGGAGGTCAGAACAGGGATCAGGCTGGAAGGTGGAAGGAGCAGGAGGGATCTAGGGACAGACAGAAGAGGAAGGAGGGATAAGCAAGACGGGACAGCCAGGTAAGCATGGGGGGACCTGGAAGTAAACGGAGAGGGGAGAGTAGTGATCTTGGTGTAAGCCTCCCTCATTTTGAGGGGGCTTATTACTTACCTTTAGAGTCTTCTTCCCCCTTCCCCCGGTGCTTAGGGATGTTTAGTGCTCTGGGGGAGGTTATTCCTGCTGGCCGCCACTTCAGGGCAGCAGATGAGGGGCATATATATAGTGAGAGCTGAGAGAGCTTGGGAGAGAGATTGGCAGGCACTGCAGCAGGGCAGTTTGAAGGGGGCCCCCCCCCCCTTCCTTAGGCAGTTTGGCAGCTTTCAGCAGCAATGCATCGGGTCCCTGGGTGGGCATCTGAGGGAGGTCATCGAGACAGACAATTTGCAGTCGTTTGGAATGCGGGACCCTGGAGACCGGGTGGTGAGAGCATCCAGAGTGTGAATTTGAGGGTAGGCAGAGTAGGACCCTCGGGGGGTGTATTTAGGCCCCAGAAGGTAGTGTGGTTTCTCGGGCCATCAGGGCTGCAGAGGTTATGGCTGGGCCTCTGCAGGGATTTGGTCCAGTGGGAATGGTTCTGGTCCTTTCCCTGCATGGCAGGGTGGCTAGGGCGTTCAGAAGGTGGAATGGGTGTGGCCTTTACTCGAAAATGGGGCCTGTGTGGAGGGGCAGGCCCTGAGGCTTTGGAAAAGTGTGGGTGGGTGCTCAGGCAGGGGATAAAGAAACCTCCAGCCTGAGGCCTTTTAGGCCATGGTTCATCTTTTTGCACTAATTTGGCAACACGGAAGAAAGTAAAGCAATGGTATCACTGTGACTACATTTGGGAGGTTTAGCTCCAGTGAGTAAGGAAATCAGATGCCAGATAAGAGAGAGAGAGAGAGAGAGAGAGAAGAACCATAGGGACCAGGCCGGTCTAGGACAAGGATTTGGACAGCATTTGAGTCAGTTATTGAAGAAGCTGCAGAGGAATTGGCAGGCTGCAAGGATTTATGCCCCATAGTATGGATTAGCTTGGGGGCAGTCAGAGGAGCTCATTGCTCTTCTGTTAGAGGTGCTCAGAGAGAAGCAGAATGAAGGAGCACTGTGGGAAAACTGATTGAGAAGATCCCGGTTTCTAAAGTGAAGCATAAGTTAGGTACTTACCAGTGCCAGTGAGATATTTGGAGCTTCACGCTTCTGGTTTCAAGAAAAGTCTTTGGTCCAGAGTAAAATACTACTGCTGAAGTTTTGTGCTTGTTGTAAAATCTCTCGTGTCTAAGTCTGCCCATGAATGCTCACTCTCTTCTGATTTTGCTATGTAAACAGTTTAGCCCCATAGAGCTGTGAGATTTTATTTGTTTAAGCAATTGGGACCCCTAAGCCTTGTTAATCATTTATGGGCTCAGGAGAATAAACCTGACTAGTTTTGGGAGAAAAATGGAGTCCAGTGCAATTAATCTTCTAAGGGATTTAAATGAAATAACCAGTGCTTCAGTTTTAGGGGTCTTCCATGGTCTCTCTTGGGGGTTTGAAGCAATCCAGTATGTTCCTGCACCCTCTTGTTCTGGGTCCGGTGGATGGACTCCCGTGAAGGCCAAAGATGAACCGCCTGGGTCCACCCTCCTGGTAAGAAGCTGCTGGTGACATCGATCCATCGTTTGGGGCACTGGGACTCGTGCCTAAGTCTGCCTGTGAATGCTCCCTCTCTTCCAGTTTTGCTATGTAAACAGTTTAGCCCCATAGAGCTGTGAGATTTTATTTCTTTAAGCAATTCGGACCCCTGAGCCTTGTTAAGCATTTATGAGCTCAGGGTTATAACCCTGATTAGTTTTGGAAGAAAACTGGAGTCCAGTGCAATTAATCTTCTAAAGGATTTAAATGAAATAACTAGTCTTTCAGTTTTAGGGGTCTTTCGTGGTCTCTCTTGAGGGTTTGAAGCAATCCAGTATATTCCTGCACCCTCTTGCTCTGGGTCTCATGGGTGGACTCCCATGAAGGCCAAAGATGAACTGCCTGGGTCCACTCTCCTGCTATGAAGCTGCTGGTGACAGTGATCCATTGTTTGGGGCACTGGGATGGTTATTTAGAAGACGTCTCGAGGTAAGAGAAATTTTGTTCCATGCTGTTCAGTCTCAGAGAAATGCCTGGTGACATTCAATTGTCTGGGACCCCCTTCCCTGGAACACCTGGCCCCTAGATGTTTTGGGGGGGCTACATTGGGCAACTCTATAATTAAGGGAGTGAGATGAGAAGACACGAGAGCTAGGGCAAACTGCAGGAAGGTGCAGTGTATGCCAGGGATGATGGCTGGCAGGGTGGGCCCACTGATAGCCTAGAATATGGCAATGGGGGGACCTCACATCATTGTTCCCCTTGGAATGAATGACTTGTTCGAATGTGAGGTTGGGGTGGTTCAGGAGAAGTTCAGGGAGGTAGGGAAGCTCTGCAGTGGGCTGGGGAGGTCGGTAGCTTGGAGATGTGACCAGTATGAAAAGCTAATACTGCAAGAAACATAAGGATTTAGGAAATTAATGTCTGGCTCAGGGGTGGTTTGGGGAGGAGGGCTACGGGCTAGTTGGGGATGGGGGATGACTGGAAGAATAAGGCATCGGATAGGTTGTATCTTAGTAAAGAGAGTACTAGGGTGCTGAAAACTAGTTCTGAGGAATATATTGGAAAGATCTTTATTTAAACTGATGGGGTGAACAGTAGGTGTCATAGTACCCTTAGTCACCTGGTGGAGGAGGCCGAAGGGCCTCCCCTCAGAGTCAGGCAGAAAGAAGGGGGTTCAGATGAAAGGTAGAGGGATGGGGGTAAGCATCTGGGACTTGAAGCAGGAGGGGCATGTTGACGGGGGGGAAGGGGGACCTGAGTTGGGGAGGGAACTTGAGTCATGGTGGATGGTTGTGTCTCTGAATGCAAGTTGCATAGGGAATAAAATAGCTGAGTTGCAATAATTGATGGCTAAGAGGGGAGGTAGATATGGCAGCCATCAAAGAGACATGAGTCACACCAAATCATGATCTCCATCCCCAGGTATAAGCTGTAGAGGCGGCACAGGGGAGTGGGAAGCAGGGGGTGGAGTGGCTCTGTATTTGAGGGAAGGGATACTCTGTACTAGGGAGGAGGAGGCAGATGGAAGGACAGTGGTGTTGTGGGTACAGGTACAATCCACAAAAGGTAAAAAGCTAAGGATGGGATGGTGCACAGGCCACCAAACTAGGAAGAGGAGTTAGACAAGGAACTTGGTCCAAAATTGTGAAGATGGCCAGCAGGGGAGGAAACAGTGATTATGGGGACTTCAATCTGCCTGAAGTAGATTGGAAGATCCCAGCTACCACCTGTGCCAGGTGCTACTGGATGCATTCCAAAGTACGCTTCTGACAGAATGTGTCCTGGAGCCCACCAGGGAGAGGATCATACTGGCCCTGGTCCTGTCTAATTGCGGCTATGTCCAAGAAGTAAAAGTGGAGGCACTGCTTTTACAAAGTGACTACCACTATGTGGTTTGCTATAGCATCGCTACCGTGACTTTTCGACAGTGACCGACACTACAGTGACAACAGCACCAGGTCGCTGTACTGTTGGCACGGGACCCCACCACTGCTGTCAGGGGTATTGCACCCCCTTCCTGATACAACTTTGACTCGGAGCTGGTTATATTAGTAGGGAGGGTGTGGGGGGTGCAACCCAGAAAACAATCTCTCCTGTGACACCCTCATGCTGACTGCATAATGTGGTTGACGTAAGGGTGTCGCTGTAACGTTGGTCAACAAAACATTTGTCGACCGACTGTCATGGATCCATGTGGTTCCACCTGGCCATGGTCAGCGAGAAGGTTAAGACCAAAACTAGGGTTCTATACTTCAGAAGGCAGGCTACAGTAGTATGGGAGAGATTCTGAGAGGGCACCTTGCTGCAATCAGGAAGGAGATGGAGGTAGACCTGAAATGGGCTATAATAAAGAAGGGGTCTGTTTGTGGCCACTAACGTGTGCCAAACTCAAGAGCAAAAAATCTAAAGCCAGAAAGCCCAGCTGGTAAGATAGGGAGGTAGCCCTGGTGGTAAAAGGTAAGAAGTCAGCCTTCAGGAAGTACAGACACACCCAGAAAAGAGAAAGACAGAGAATAGTACTATACCAAGGCATGGAAGGTTGGCAGAGCAGTCCAGCTGGCCAAGACCAAGAGAGAAAGTTGCAACTGGCAGAGGGGGTGAAAACAGGGGAGAAGGCTTTCTTCCAGTATATTAGGGAGAAGAGCGATATGAATAATAGGATAGTCAGGTTGATAAGTTGGGGACAGGATGTGGCAAGAAGTGAAGAGAAAGAAGTACTGAACAAGAACTTCTGTTCGGTCTTCACTAAGGAGAAGGATGGTTCAGTACCTCAAGAGAGGAAGAGGGAGCGACAAGGTGGGTGGTGACACAGTTAGGGATTGTGAAGGACGAAAGGTTTAAAAGTCCTGAAGGGAGACAAATCTCTGGGACTGGATAACGTACATTTGAAGGTGTTGAGGAAGTTGATGGATGTGCTGAATGGTCTCCTGGGGGACCTGTTTAATATCTCACTGGAGTCTGGGAGAAGTACCCAGACAGCACATGTAGTGCTGCTGCACAAAAGCAGGCTGAGGGACAACCCTGGTAACTACAGACTAGTCAGTCTGATCTGGACAGTGGGGAAACTCATGGAATCCATACGGAAGGAAAGACTAGTAAGCTTTCTGGAAGAAAATGGGCTCCACCATGAGAGGCAGCAACAGTTTTGTGTCTGGGTGGTCTTATTGGACTAACCTGATTGATTTCTTTGACTGGGTAACCAGGACAGTGAAGAAGGGCCAAGTGATGGGCATCCTGTATCTGGATTTCAGTAAGGCCTTTGACTCTGTTCCTTACAGGAGATTAATCAGGAAGCTGGAGGACTTGGGGGTGGGGGTGGGGGGACTGGTAATGTGGGTTAGAAACTAGCTACATTACTGAAGTCAGAGGGTGGTGGTTGGGAGGAGTTCCCAGAGGCTAGGCCAGTCACTAGTGTGGTCCCACAGGGCTTGGTGCTTAGTTCAGTATTCTTTAACATCTTTATCAGCAATATTGCTGAATGGAATAACAGGTAAAATATGCGTGTTTGCAGATGACACAAAGGTCTGTGGGAGAGAAGACACAGAGAAGGTGAGACAGGACTTCAGGGAGGACCTGGCTAAACTAGAGAAATGGTCAGGTATTTGGCAAGTGGAATTCAGTGTCAAAAAGTGTAAGGTAATGCACTTTGGGGTAAAGAATCTGGAGACCAAATAATGGCTGGGTGGTATACAGGTTACCAAGTCCGAGGAGGAGAAGGACTTTGGAGTGATCATCACGAGTGAACTGAAGGACTCAGTATTCTGCAAGAAAGTAGCAGCCAAAGCGAATTTGATGCTGGGCTGTGGGAGGTCATTCTGCGATCGTACAGATCCTTAGTTCAGCCACACCTGGAGTACAGTGTGCAGTATTGGTACTCCTACCTAATGAAGGATATCAACCTGCTGGAAACAGTCCAGAGAAGGGCAGCCAAAAATGATACTGAGATTGCAAGGCAGTACATATGAGAAGAGACTCAGAGATCTCAACATGTACTCCCTGGAAGACAGAAGGGAGAGGGGTGACATGATCAAAATTTTCAAGTGCCTTAAATGTTTCAGCAGAGTGAACTCTGAGAGTCTCTTCAGCCTTAGTGGGAACAGGACCACTGGGAGACACTGTTGCAGTCTGGTAGGGGGAGAATTCTCGAGACAAATGAGGAGGCACTTTTTCATGGAGAGGGTGGTAGCTAAGTGAAATGAGTTTCCAGAGAAAGTAGTCTCCCTGAAGACAGTGGACAGCTTCAAGAGAGGTTGAAACACAGCAAAGGGGAAAGTTGCATGTAGAGGAGGGGGAGTAGGGGAAGGAGGACATCAGCAGGAGAGAGGAGTAGTTAACGGGAAGGGGGAAGATCCGTCAGTAGACTTTGAGGAGTTCGCAAACTTGAGCGGACATGCTAGACTGCAAGCCCTTTTTCTGCTGGCTCATTCATATGTTCGTATGTATGTTTGTATGGTGCTTGGTGCTGCTGAAGAGGGGGGAGCAGGGTTTTCTGGCTTTAGACAGATGTTACAGGGCAGCACAAATTATATTATGGTGTACTGGTGTTTACTGGGTTATGAAGCTAGTTGGATGCCAGCCCTTCAGTGCAGCAGTAGTGCTGCCACCTCTGACACTGGTGACCCGAGTTCAGGACTGAGCTCTGGGTCATTGGGGGCCAGCCAGGGGAGGAGGATTGAGCATCCCACAGGACACTGTCCTCCTCCGGGGAGGGACGGTTGCCATCCCCATCACTATACTGCCACCTGGGTGACCAGAGGTGGTAGTGCAGTTCGGTGACGCCAGGGGTGGGATGGACATCAGCCAGGTCTGAGAGCGACACTACACATCTGGGTGTGTGCGACCCCTTGGATCTTTCTGCATGCTGATGTCTGTGGGGATGAAGACAACACAAAATGACACCTGAACAAATAGATGACAGAGTGGCTGGCATTGTCCTGGATCTCACACTACCTGTCCTGCAGCCATGACTTCCCAATGACGTGGTGAAGTTCGATGGGGGGGCAGATGTTCAGGGGTCTTCCCTCCACCATGTCCCTACCTGGGGGAAAAGCATGGCTCTGTGGGGGAAGGCCTGAGCACCAGAGTACAGGTTCGGGGGGGACAGCACCGGATGCCTTGGTGACTCCTGAAGGAGTTGTGTGCAGATGGCAGGGGGATAAACAAATAAAATAACAAAAAAAAGAAGCTAGTTGGAAAATAGTAGAAGTAGAGACAGGTAGGGATTTACTTCTCCCTGAGATTCTGTTTACAGTAAATATGTGAGCTTTTGCAGATGCCTTTTTCACATAGTATACCATGGAAACATAGAAGCTGACAGCAGATAAGGACCGCAAGGCCCATCCAGTCTGCCCATTGGCCCCCATACTTCAGATGCTAAAGCTGCAATTAGTTTTATAAAAAAAAAATCTGCCATAGTCATTTTTATTTATGTTTTATCTGCACTGTGTCCTCCAGTTTTGTGTGTGCAGTCACAACCCCCAGAATGATGTAATGTAAGGAAACTGTCAATGTTTTACATACAACTCCAAGGAATTCTGGGTTAATTATCATGTTGCTGTAAATGTTAGTTACTCAGAGGTGCAGTCCCTTATTTTGGTGGTGGTGACTGCACCTAATATGTAGATGTCCATAGCAAGGCATTGTGGGTACAATAAGATGTTGTTTTCCACTTCCCTTACTGTGAGGTGCAGTCTCAAAACTCTGTAGCTGCTTTAACAATAAAAGCTGTCATATGTTTATTTTCAAAACAAGTCATTTTGCATATAGTATCTAGTTGACAGGGTTTCTATACTGAGAGATGTAGTCTCCTATGTCAGGCGTGTAAATGTCTGCAATACCAAGACTAACCAACAGAGGCCTCTGTTTCAAAACAGTGTTTATAAACTTTGTTTCCATTGCATGATGTCACACATGGGAGTTGCAGTACTGAGAGAGAAAAAGGGGCGGGTTATGCAAATGAAGCAGAGCACAGAAATAAAAGCATTTATTTAATGGAAAACAGCACTTTTTAGCAGTTTGAATGGTAGTAGATTGAATCACAACTCCTACAGGTTACTAATCCCATTTTCTATGGCAAAGTTCACAAAATCACTTTAATGATAGAATCCCTCTGAGCCCCCAGCCACACAGAGAACCTTGGACTAGGGATACTACTAAGCTTTTTGAAGACTGGGGTCTAGATTTCAGTTTACCTGCCATACTAGACTATTTTTGCAATTTGCCTGGGACCCCTTCTTACTTACAGCAAGGTGGAACCACTGTTTCTGGTCCTGGGATAGGATGGGACTGTCAGCCCCAAGGCTGCTGTGGAATGGTTAAATTTTGAATCTTTTGAGGAGCTGAGAACTGAATTTGGCCTCAACCAAACTGACTTCTACAGGTGCTTACAGCTCCTGGCCTAGGGGGGCTTGTTAGCAGACTGGAAACAAGTTCAAAACAAACACTTGGCACTGATTTCCACCTTGACCACAGCAATGTAGGGCCCACCAGGGAGACACATATCTAAATTGTAGAAGGCTTTGGAAGCACTGGAGTCATGGAATTCATTGTGCATAAATCAGAAATGGGAGGGGAAGTGGGGTGCAATGATTACTGATGTGATATGGGCAAAACTGTGTTCCCTCTAACATAAAACCACCAGTGCACCAAACTGAAAGGAAAACTCTTATAAACATCTGACTAGGTGTTTCCATTCCCCTGTAATTGGAGGAGGTGGTGGTGGCGGTGGCGGTGGTTGTGGGGTGAACAGACCACACATATGTAATGTGGGCCTGCACAAAGATCAGGGGGTTTTAGACTCTGGCCCAGATATTCAAAAGGGTTGTGCCCTGGCATGATATTCAAAAGCGAAAAGTATGCCGCACAAATCCCGATCGCCAGAGCGCATCAGTAATGTATGCAGGCACAGGTGGGGGCATGCTCTATGCGTAAATTCCGTACAGCCCGAATATTCAGCCCGGATGTGCAGAGCCATGCATGCACAACCCCTACTTGCCCTGCACAAAGTTAAGCTCAAAAAAAGAAAATGATGGCCACCCACAGGTGAGCTGCCGCATTGCAGGGCGCAACTCGGCAGCTGCCACCTGTGGGTGGCCACCCGAGTTCCTGCCGCACCTGGTGGCGCCCCCCCATGCTCGATCATGGGCATCTGTTTAAATGAACCTCCCCCATCCTATATCCCTGGTGGTCCAGTGGACCGCTATGTGCCCGATCGCGGGCATCTGTTTTAATACAGAGAACCCCCCCATCCTATATCCCTGGTGGCCCAGTGGACCGATTGCTGTCCGATTGCGGGCATGTGTTAAAATACAAAAGACTTCCTCGTCCTATATCCCTGGTGGTCCAGTGGACCGATTGCTGTCCGATCGTGGGCATCTGTTGAAATAACCCCCCCACCAAAATCCCTGGTGGTCCAGTGGACTGCATTCTGCCTGATCGTGGGCATCTGTAAAACATACAACCTCCCATTACCCTGGTGGTCTAGGGCACCTCCCCACCCGCCCACTGGAGCCCCACCGCCCGCTTCTCCCCGGTCAGCCGGGTGGGCAGCACCTCACCCGCCTGCTGCCCCGCCGCCCGCCAACTGACACTTCAGTAGGTCTGCATGCCCATTGGTTCACAGTGTGAGCCAATGGGCGTGCAGCCCATACCGTACTATACATTCCAGATATTTCAACAGATGCCCGCAATTGGGCAGCAATTGGTCCACTGGACCACCAGGGATATAGGACGAGGAAGTCTTTTGTATTTTAACACATGCCCACGATTGGGCACATAGCGGTCCACTGGACCACCAGGGATATTGGATGAGGAAGTCTATTTTTAGACAAATGCCCATGATCGGGCTGCAGGGATCGGTCCCTGATGGCTGCTGCCTGGCAGGGCGTCAGGCGAAGTCATCCGGGATCGCGCACCTGCTTGGTAATGGATGCAAGTGGGGCCATAATGACATGCAAATGGCCCCATGTGCACCTTGCATAAATTATGGCCCCATTTGCATGTCCCCTTTTGAATATCGCAGGTGCTGTGAATGGCGCAATGGCACTTGCACTAGCGCATCTCCATGCTCCACTCTGGCCACTTACGCTGGCACAGTGCCACTGCGCCATGCACAGTGTGGGTGGCCAGGGTGCGATATTCAAAGCTGCTGAGCCATAGCGCAGCTCTGTTGACTATCGCCCAGGCCACACTCCTGCACAGCCAAGTTGAGCTGCGCCCAGGCTTGCGCCACAGCCTGGCGCAGTTTGAATATCTGGGCCTCTGTGTTTAACAGAAACTGAGAAAATAATTGGGTGCTCAGTCCCAGAGGACTCCTGTCATACCTGTTTGGGATTACCTCCTTTACCACTAAAACACAAAATATAGAAGAAAACTACTGCTGGTTTTAGTGCCTGTGGTAAAAAAAAAAATGCTGACCAGAAATTGGCTGACACTTCTGGTGCCTACTTTGGCTGAACTGCAAAAGTCAGTACTAAACTTATACAACATGGAAAAAAAATACTTTTATACTAAACCAACAAACATAGATCTTTGAGGATAAATGGGTCCACTGGGTCCATTACGCTATATAATATGATCCAGACTTTGCACCTTAATTGGAAACTGCTGTATCTGACAAACTAAAACATACAGATCTGACAGTGTGGGACCTGTCCCCAACATGCTGGGAGGGGACTTGAGAACTCCTTTCTTTGGCCACCCAGCCTCTCTTATCCCTTTTTCCCTTATAGCAAAGAAACTGACTCTGTAATAAATGTCTTCTGCCACATTGTACATAGTTCAATGTTGTTTACTTGTCTTTTACAATGATGCACCCCAGGATACAGATAGGAGTTCTGTCCTTACACAGTTTGGCAGAAGTTGCCAACAGCTCGATTTAATGCACAGATTAAAAGCCATGATGTGTAAGCAGATAAACTGAAGGTAGGGACATAGCAACCCCTTTCGAGACTCTTGGTCCCGAGTCTGTAGGTGAAGTCATAATGACAGCATGAGAATAGAGTCTTAACCATCTGAGATATCAACTTTTCTGAATATTGTCAAGATGACATTACCCTATATTGTTGCCTGGGACTGAGCAAAATATCATGGATTGTACATGAAGTCATATATGTGGTTATATGTCATCTTTTGAAAAAAAAAAAGAAAAAACTTTAATTTAAAAAAAAATGGAAACACAGCAGGAGAAAGTAGGACAAACCCCACCCAGCAGGAAGGAACAGCAGCAGCAGGATTTGCTGTATGGCAGAGATCCTGGTGAGACAGCAGGATAAGCTGCGGTTAGGCTGAATGTGAGGATCCCAAATGGAGAACAGTGCTGCTGCCTGTGGCAAAAACAGGGGAGAGAGAAGGATGCTGTGAGTGGCTATGGGTTGCAGAGGTGGTAGGAGAGAGAGAGAGGCCACTGTGTGCAGCAGATGTAGGAGAGAAAGCGGCTGCAATGTATAGCAGGAAGAGACAGCTGCTGTGAGTTGCAGCAGAGTAGAATGAGCATTACAGTGAGCAGCCAGGGCCGAGAATCCAGCCAGGCTGTTAGGATACCACAGGGAGCCTGAAGAGATGGTGACATGGCAGAAGCAAGCCCGAAGAGTGGGCATGATGGCAGCAGCCAGCAGTGAAGAAGAAATCCTGTTCAAAGCAAAGGTGCACAAAAGGGCAAAAAAAGGAGGATGAGCTTCTGGCAGTCAGCAGAAAAGGAGTGTCCAGAGGACGCTTGCAACTGCGCACTAAATAGTGCTTGCTGGGAAGGGGGCATGGCGCAGTCGCTTTCTGCCTCACTGAACCTTTGACAGAGCCTTGTGATTGTAAACAATATTCTACACTACACGTTGCATAGAGAAGCAGTTCTTTCTTCGTTTACATTTAGAACTGACTTCAATATTTTGGGCATATTTTCAGTTATGTTAAAATAAAGCTTGCATTTAATTAGTGATAGAAATGATCTTGGCCATTCATTTAATAATTGCTGTTCAGCAATACTGCAAAAAGCCATGCTGTTCCAGTCTTTAATGGACATTTCCTGTGCATGGCTGTGTAAACCAACTAAGAAGGTTTGCAATCTTATTCTAAGTATTTTAGGAAAAAATTGCTCTTACATAATAAGTGTCCGTACATGTTGTCATGTGGAATTCCTTACACCTGTTTTTGTTGGCAGTGAATGTGACAAAGTGTGACTACAGGAATTTTATTTTTAAGCTAAAATTAACCAAAACAAATTTCATGGACGTGATCTGAGGTAAAACTGTGTTTTTTTCCTACAAGGTGGATGAAAGCAACTCTTATTCATTGATAGCTATACTTCCAAAGACTACAGTTTTCAACATGCATGAGCAGTAATGATTTTTCCATCGGGTATGAAAGGTGTCCCATTGGGATCCCCATAGTGGAAACTTATCCCAAGCTGCATATGAGAACCTCACTCTGCAATGCCCAGTCTTCTGCCACACAAAGATTTCCATTCTGTCAACTAAGCTAGGGCGAGATTGTAAGGCTGAGTTCATATTTTATTATCGCTTTCTAAATGACAGGCTGAACTCCAAGTCCAATTGCATTTGTAAGTGTCTTAAGGATAACTTCCTAAAGGTTCAGGTGTTTATTAAATGATAAATGAAGGGTAAATGACTTTTGAAATCATGCAGTAAGTCCTGATATGCAGCTCCCTACAGGGAATTGACCTTGCTGACAATATTTCATTAGGCATGAAGGATTATTTCAGTGTAAGTGTTAATTGGGTAAAAACATTTACAGTGTGCTGTAACAGCCAAGGAAAACAGGTTAGCTATACAAAGATGCGATATATAAAAGAGGAAAAGAGCTAAGTTAGATGAATGGACATTCATCTAAATGTGTGATGTCTTAACAGGAACATAGAAAAAACATTTGTAACGGGAGAAACCTTGACAACACATCAAGGTCTGCCCCTTCAGCTACTCCAAAGCCAATGTCCTTTTTTCTGCATCACAGAGAGAACTGGCTAATGACAGTTTCCTCCAGTGGTAGAAAGTATTGAAGTTACAAATTAAAAATGTAATTGGTCATTTTAAATAAGATACACTAGTGACTACTTGCCCCATTCCAAAGTATGGATATAAGAATGGATGGGGAGCCAAATAATTGCCAGTTTGGATAAAAAAAGAGGCTACATAATTCAGTCTCCTGATTGGTTCTTAACATTCAAAGAGCTTTCATTATTGTTCTGCTAATATACTTGCAGTGCCTTATGAGACAAAAGACCAACTGACTATAACAATCGAATACAGCTCATGTGTTACTCAACCCAACTTTTTATATTAGCGGTAAGACACTCCCAGAGGCTACATTAACAGTCAGTCACACCCTAGAACACGTGGCATCAGGCACGGCCTCCCCCACATTATACTCACAGAGGGTGAGTAACAGACTGTTAATGTCACCTCTGGTTGTCCTTTATTGCTTAAGGTATTATGTTTCTACTCAATTATGTGCTGTAAGTTCACTGGTCCAGTGGACGACTAAGTTTGTAGGATGCTTGTGTGACTTGATAGTGGGTGTATTACTATGGAAGATGTTATAGTTGGATATGTGTGTGGTCTTTAATGCTCTCTGTTCAGGAGAAACTACTACCCTTTCATGGTATGATGACACAGGACCCTCCTAAGAAGGGTTCCACCTGTAGCGGTGCAGCAAGAGCAAGGTCCTTTGGCTGAAGGTACCATAGGGAAGAAGCCCAAATGGAGAGAGGAGAGCCACAGGAGAAGGGTGTGAATGGTGGGAGCAAAGAAACAAGCATCTGCAGGATGCTTGAAAGATATGCTTCTTATAGCATACAGTGAGGAGGGGATGGTGATGTCACCACTGCCCCCAAACCTCAGGCAAGGCTCTCAATTAACTGGACCAATGGACAACTAAGTGTATGCAATGCTTGTGCAACTTGGTGATGTTTATTCTACTATGGTAGAGGTTATGGTTGGATACATGTGTGTGACTTTTTGCACTCTCTGTTCTGAAGGAACTGCCACCCATTTGGGGTACAATGGCATGGAACCCTGTTGAGAAGAGTTCCACCTCTAGACGTGCTGCAGGAGCAAGGTCCCATGACTGAAGGTACCATAGGGAAGAAGCCCAAAAACCTCAAAGCTGAAGGTGTAGAAAACTGTGGGGACATCATTCCACTACAGAGCGAGGGAAGGCCACTGCTACACTGAGGAAAGGATACATCATCTGGATCCCAGCTTGACCAGTGGAAAAACTATGGGCCAGATTCTACAAAGGATATGCCAGAGCGTAATGCAGTTGCTATAAAGGAAATGTTGCAACCCGCAAATACGGCAAGCAGTTGAGACATGCGGGATTCTAGAAAGCAACATGCGCCAAAATGTAAGCAAATACGCTAAAGCCGACATACACTGCAGTTGCGTCATTCCCGCAGGTACACCAATGCATAAATGGACATACGCCAAGAAAAGACAATGGATTCGCTATGGCGGGATTCCAGAAGGTGCAGAGTGACAAGTTACACCCACCTCAGGTGGCGTGACATACACCAGGTGGGGGCAGGTGTAAGTTACACAATATAAAAGGAGCACTCCCAGGCAACCTGCAGAGACAGTTGCAGAGCACTGTGAATGACACAACACTGAAGAGAAGAGGGCTACAGGACAGCAATGCCAGCACCAGCACCTATGCTAGGTATCCTACTATTGGACTGGTGGGACAGGCACAGGAGGTGACGCAATGCCCAGAACCAGGGGAACAGACAGCATCCAGGACAGCACATACCTGTCAGACATCATGCACCACATGTGTAGAGACCATGGAAGACATACCAGGACCTGACAGAGAAACAGTGCATAGCATGTTACCGACTGCCCCAGGCCATCATTGCGGGGATATGCGATGACCTCCATGCAGAGCTGCAGAGTGCCACCAGCAGGGGGCGCCCAGTCCCTGTGGAGGTGAAAGTCACAGCAGCACTATGCTTCCTTGTCACAGGGACATTTCAGACCCCAACAGGCGACACCATTGGAATATCACAGCCATCCATGTCCAGGTGCCAACACCAGTTCCTCAATGCAATGGTGGGCTGCATGGGTGAGTACATCACCTTCAAACGGGATGCATGACAGCAGCAGGCAGTAATGCAGGGCATCTATAACATTGCCCAATTCCCCCGAGTAATGGGCACTATAGACTGCACCCATATCACCATACGGGCACCACAAGGCAATGGGGACATGTATGTCAACAGGAAAGGGCACCATTCCATGAATATGCAGGTAGTGTGCGACAGCCAGTGCCGTATACTGGATGTGGTAGCCCAGTACCCTGGTTCCACGCATGTTGCCTACATTCTGCACAACAGTGGCCTACATAAGGCCTACCAGAGGGGCCAGCTCACTGGTGGATGGCTACTAGGTAATGGAACATAGCACACAGTGCCACAGCCATGTGCACCTGCACACCATGCACACACATGAAACACAGACCATGCAGACTGACGCCATGCCATTCACCCCACAGGAGGCAGTGGCTACCCACAGCTGCCATGGGTGATGACACTACTACACCACACACGCACTGCAGTGGAGACCAGATGCAACGACACACACAGCCATACCAGGTATGTCATTGAGTACACCTTTGGTGTCCTGAAGGCATGGTTCAGGTGCATCAACAGATCTGCAGGGGCCTTACAGTATAATCCAGAGACGGCCTGAAAAATCTTCCTTGTGTGATGTATACTGCTCAATATTGTGATACAGAACCGTGTGCCACCACCAGACCTGCTGGAGGAGGAGGAGGAGGACGAAGAGGAGGGGAATGACATGCCAGCCAGACATGGAAGACAGCAGCAGAATGATGCAGCCCTGGCACAGGCAGGTCACCGTGCCCGACGGGAGCTGATGGTGAGGCATTTCTCCTGATGACTGCCACAATACCATTGTACAGTAACATCCATGAATAGCCAAGCAGACACGGCCAACAGCCCATCACACAGGAATGCTGCTTGGTGCAACACACAGAACACAGTGACACTGAATGGTGGCAACAGTGCCCATGTTATGTGGCCACACCCAGCGGCACACACACACAGCCATGGACATGGTATGGTGGGCTGCACCCAGAACAAAGCATGGAACAGCGGCATCACACCACCATGATTGGTAAGAGGTGTCAGGTACAGCACAAGCTGCTGGCATGTTGGGAGTGGTGGGATCACCCATGTAGTGTGTTGTACACCATACCCCAACTGTCACACAGTATGAGGTATGCCACGTGATGTATCCTTCAGACACCCTCCATCCCACATTGAGAAGGTGACGATCCACAACAACCACTGAGTCCTGTAAGCAAATATGTATGTCAATATCAGATGACATGTCACAGCACACAGCTGCTACAGTACTGCATGTAGTCCCACAGTAGTCCAGGCCTGCAATGACATGGCTGAAGATGTGTCACACAACCAGTCCTGGTGGCACACATCCAGGCACACAGTATTGTAAAGAAGGGTGTAGAGGTAGGCTGAACACTGTGTGGCCCACACACATGCAGTAGTGCCAGAAAACACAGACACACACACCAACAGGAGGGGATACAGTGCCGTGCACAGTGAGCCATGCATGCAGCAAGACACAGCACACCCTGTGCTGGAGTGCATGCACAATGCAGATGCACATTCGGCACGTGAACGCGCAACACATCGCAACTGCAGCCTGCGTCAAATGGATAGAGCCATAACACATGCCATTGTATGCGGGAAAACAAGCAACTGCGCAGTGCGTCAGTCCCATGCTGCACATGTGAACTGCATGGGGAATGCCAGCACATACGATGGGTGGCAGGAAGTAGCACACACATGCAGTATATGCACATAGCGTGTCATGGCAGTGCAAAAAAAACTGCAGAGGCCATAGAGTACACCCAAGGGCTGCAGTTGGCACTATAACAGACAAATGGCCAATCTGAGTGGGAGGATACCAAACGTCAGCCCAGCAGAGACCTGCCAAATGATCAACCTGGTGCAGCAGTGGAGGACAACACTACTGCCACCAGATTGCAGGAGGCACACTTCACAACAGAGGAATGCTATCTGGAGGAGGATAGCTGCACACCTGGAGAGGGTGAGTGGTGTGAGACGCATACCCCACCAGCTGAAACACCACTGTCAGGACCTCACAAGGCATGACCCCATTGTCCTGCATCAACTACTGGACATGGCCAGCAGGTGGGATGTGGCAATACACAGAGGAGAAAGACTGCAGAAGGTAGGTTGGATGACAACAGTGGCCCACTACAAGCTGCGTCCAGCAACCCATGCCTGACTGTGTTCCAATGCACTGACAACTGTATACATCTCTGTTCCCACAGGTCACAGACATGCAGGAGATGTGGTGTTGCAGCAGGGACTGGCAGGCCTACTGTACCCACATTGGCAAGGTAAGTGCATGCACAACACACAGTAGGGACAGGGGATGCTGTGGACCAGCTGGCTGTTCACGAACCACACCACACTGACATGCATGTGTCCCAGGGTGTGCATGGGGCCGCACTGCCATTGTTTGTGGTGCCATGGTGCACACAGGTGCCATGGGATGGCAGTGCCATGGTGCCAGCCGGACATGTCTGGGTGTTGCTCCATACAGGTGGCACAGCTGTGACCACCCGCATTGGCAGGGGCCTGTGAGATGCATAGTAGCAGTGTGTGGTTCACACATGCAGCATGCTAGATGCAACAGTTGTGGTACAAAGCAATGCCCATGCAGAAGGCTACCACTTATACGTATCCGATTCCCATGTTACAGGTGGCAGGCGTGGAGGTGAATGACACAACATACCCCCCCCAGACACAGGGTACTCCTGCATGCCATGGAAGTGCAGAAACAGAGGGATGCACAGGACTATGCCCTGCATACATGGTGCCGTCACAGGAGGGCACATCCCCTGCCACTGGAGAGCGAGCAGGAAGAGGAGGAGGCAGGGGTGTAGATGGTGGAGGCAGTGGCGGATGAGGTCAATGCTACTGGGGGGATGGCACAGCAGAAGCAGGAGAGGCCCACTGGGCCAGAGGATAAACCACAGTAGGAGGATGCAGGGATGGCCACCCCTGAGGCCAGTACACTACCGAGCCACATTTCCCATGGACTGAATGGTGATGACATGGCAGGACTGGACTCAGGCAACAATGGCAGAGTCAGTGATGGCATAGTGGAGGCATGCATGAATGATGTCATTGTGGACATGCAGGTGTGTGATTCAGCATCAGATGGTGGCCTTGTTGCGGGTCAACAGGTGCCTCAGGCAGTCCCTGTCCACGGCACAGGTGGTGGGACCGGGGCACAGAGCCAATGATGACATGGCCGATATGGTGGGGGAACAGGCCCTTGCACAGCATGCCGTGGTCCAAGGGGCTGTGCAGCATGTCCCTGTACCACCACACCAGCCGCACAGGGAGTGAAACAAGATGCTCGCTAGCCTGGTGGGTAGCATCATGCAGGATGTGGGCCACCTACATGCTTCACTGAGGGCACTGCTGTCCACCCTGCATGATCAGTCAGCCCATGGACTATGCACAGAGAAACCCTGGGCTGGCTGGTGTATGGCTGCGTCCCCTGAACAGGTCGTGGTTGGACTGATGGAGGGGTTGTGTTGCTGTGATGAGGCCTGGACGCCGGTGTTGATGGGTGGTTGTGTGTCTGGGTCACACATGTATGCATAGGTTGTGGTGATGGCCCGGAGGGAGGGCATACCTGTGTAGTTGTGCCATTGCTGTGTATATTACTTAGGCTGTACTGTACAGCCATTGTAAATGTGACACATGTTGCACCATTAAACATTTTTGTTGCTAGAAATACACCATGTCCCTGTGTTCATTCACTGGGATGATACCTGTGTCATGTGTCCTGTGTCATATGTGTGTGTGTGTGTGTGTGTGTGTGTGAGCCACCATGTGTGGACACCAGCATTCCATGCATTTCACCCCACGGTGCCGGTTGTTGAGTGTTGGTGCAGGCACATGGCATGGCTGTGTTGGATGCACAGAGTCCAGCACTGTCTCGCCACAGGGTATGTGCTCATGTCGTGCACGCAGCCAGTGTCAGCAATACACAGAGGTGGGCTATGTTCCCAGATCCCCCTGTTCAGCACAGCCATTGACTGTGCTGGCTGTGAGCCTGTCTGGCACCACACCACCCTGGGGCATCTCTGGTCCTGGCGGTGGCACCGGTGGCACATGGGCCTGGTGCAGCAGGCCACAGCCAGGTACTGGAGCTGTGCTGCCCAGTGCTGCTCACCTGCAGTGGTGTCATTGTACACATGACTGGGTGCTCATGGCCGGTGTGTGGCTCCTGGTGGCAATGTCATCTACTTCGTGTGCCACTGGCCTCTGCGTGCCATCTGCAGGCCGTGCATTTGGTTGGCCTATTGCTGTTCTGCTTGGCGCATGTGCTCTGCGTGTGTGTGTGTGTGTGTGTGTGTGGCAGTGGTCGGTCCAGGCCTGATGCAGTGCCATGGCCCGCGTGCAGCAGTCCTGTGGGCCATGCAGTCCTGCACTGTTGGCAACTGTCACTGGTGTGTGTGGCCTGTGTCCTATGTCTGGGCTGTGCTGCAGCTGCCACTGTGTCTGTGAGTGTCCATGTGTGCAGTGCCATTATTCTGTGTGGTGAACATGCATTCTGCGGTCATTGCACTGCCCCACCCCCTTGCTGGTCCCCTCCCATGCACACCACTATCTGCATCCGTGGCCACTGGCACGTGCTGCATGTGCCAGCCCAAGTCTCCCCGGCATGCCGCCTGTCCGTGCCACTGGTACATGACAGCCCCAGCCTGCGTACCCTCTGCTGACAGTGGACAATGTGTGTACTGCCCCGACATAGCCACCGTAAGCCATGGTCTGTGGCAGCCTGCTGTACATGTGTCCCCAATGCACCTGTCCCAACACCCACCATCAGGAATCTGCACACCTGTGCCCTATGTATGCTGTATGTGCACTGCGGTTGTAATGGGCGATGCTAGCCAATTGCCGGATGGACCTCCAGATTCACATGACCTACCACTGGACCCACAGTGTGGGCCCATACATGGTGCAGTCCCCCGCTGCTGGTCATCACAGGGAACTGCAAACACAACACATGATTTCATGGCGTATCCATTCAGTGATGACTACACAACACACATTTCTATGGGGTGATACCTGACACATACACACACACACACACACACACACACACACACGCATTGACCCATCCACGCACCCACACCTCTGTCTCGTGCTCAGTGCGCCCCCCCACCCCATGGTACTGGGCAGGTATGCCATTGCCCCCTGCCTATCCATTGCTACAGTACCCACGTACCCACCATCTGCACCATGCTGCTGGGTGTCCTACATCTGTCTCCCACGGCCACGACGTGATCGCACACACGTGGCAGGGGTGTCTGTTGGAGTGTGGATGCCACCTCACTGTCTGTGTGTTGTGCTCTCCTGGACTTCACCTGGCATTGTGCCTTGTGGCCCTGTGTCTGTACCCACAATGGTGTTGCCGCACTTCTGCCGTCCCATGCCATCATGCATCATTGCCATAGGCTCTGTGGGATATGCTGTAACTATGCTGTGCATGCCCCCCCCATGTAGACTGTTCAGCTGCCCATCTGGCCTGTGTTACCATGGCCACTGGATGCATGCCATGCTGTGCTGGCACTGGACCTGTCACAGTGGTGGTGGGCCTGTCTGGGTATGTGGTGGTGGCGTGCGCCTGTGGTGCTGTGCCGGTGTCAGGCGTTGCACTGTCATGCATCACAGCAGGTGCACTGTTGGGGTGGCTATGGGCTGTGTCTGTGTCTGTCATGCTCTGTCAGGCATGTGCTTCCAGCTGCATGGGAATGCCTGGCGCTGCCACCGCTGCTCGGGTTGCGGTTGGGGGAGGGTTTGGCATTAGCACGGGTGCCTGTGTCTGTGTGTATGAATCTGTCTTTGCTGGTGGTGCCACACCTTCAGCATGTGCTGCAGCTGTTGTAGTGGCTGCAGAGCCACACTATGGCCTGCCTCTCCATGGTCAAGGCTGCATTGTGGCTCTGTTGCTGCGCCAGCATGTGGTCCATGACCGTTGTGCAGCATTCCATATATACCACCTGGCATTCAGCACAGTGCCATATGCCTTGGATTGCTTCACCATGTTGGCCATGCACACAGTGTTCTTCCTGGCACATGCCTGCAGGCTGCTGGATATGGTGGACAGGTGTCCATCCAGGCTTTGTTGTTGGTCCAGCATGGCCTACCTGATGGTTGCTAGCACCTGTCTGAGGTCCCCCTGTCCAGATAGCACTGATTGGCAGTAGTCCCCTATATAGGCCGGTGGGGACAGCTGGTCGTGTAATTCCTACATGGCTTTGTCCAGCTGGTCCTCCAGTCCATGGCTACTCAAGGGACTCATGGCCCCTACCACTGTCCCCTGTGTGATTGCTGGCACAGGTTCAGACATCTGCAGACCAGGTTCAGTCCTTCTGGCCACCTCTGCCAGTGGTGTGTCCATGCTGGCATCCTCATTGTTCCCCTGCTGTTGGCTATGCTGGCTGGCTTCACCCTCCACACTGCTGTCCACCTCCTTGCCCATGGAACTATCACTGGTCTCGCTGCCGTCCGACTCCACTACAGGTCTGGATGTGTCAGCTGATGGGGTACTGTGGGCTGGGCTTCCGCTGCTTGCTGGTGTGCTGCTTCCACCACTCGATGCTGTGCCAATGTCCTGGGCTGTGCCTGCAGCTCCCTGGCTGTGCTGCTGCTGTCCACCGGGTCCTGCTCCTGTTGGGCCACTGTGACCAGCGAGTACTGCACCTGTTGGATGGATGACATGTTAGTGTGTGTTGTGTGGCTACATCTATCGTACTGCTGCCCTGCCTGCAGCCCAGCTACATAGTACCACTGTGGCCTGTCACAACCCTGTGTCCAGCTGCACTGTCATGTCCATCCCGGTCTAGGGACACCTGCGCCCCCCCCTCCAGCAGGCCACACAGCATTGCCCTTTGCCCCTGGCAGCAGGCCACACTAGCATGCCCCCTCCCCCTGGCAGCAGGCCACACAGCATTGCCCCCTCTCCCCACCTGGTGTCAGGCCACAACATTGCCCCCTCCCCGCAGCAGCCACAGCATTGCTTCCTCCCCCAGCAACAGGCCACACAGCATTGCCCCTTCCCCTCGGCAGCAGGCCACACAGCAGTGGCCCTGGCCCACCTGTCACATGCATTGCTCCCTGGTATCTCTAGCTGTGCCTGTTTGATGTCTGTAGGTGTTCATTTCTGTGTCTCTGCTGATGCTCTGCTGACTTAGGTGTGTGGCTATCCTCCTCTCAAGGCTGGTGAGTGGCTGCTGGGTGAGTCCGCCCCCTGTGTCCTGTGTTGGTTCTGTGCCAGCTTCTTCTTCACAAGGTGCTTCAGGTCATTATACTTCTTTTGTAGGTCATGCACTGTTCTTCTTTATGGTGCTACAGCATTCATCTTATGGGCAACCTTGTCCCATGCCTTCTTTCATTTCTCCCTCATCTTTTTTCCCCCTCCATGGCTCTGGAGTAGGGCATGATGTTTGTCAGTCTCTGCCACCAGTACGCCTACTTCATCGTGGCTAAAGTTATTCTTGCACCTCTGCCTCTCTGTTGCTGTTTCTGCCAAGTCTCTGTTGCCTTCTGCAGTGGTGTTTATTTTGCATTTCTTCTGCAGGTCTTGTGTGTTATGCCCTTTTATATTGCTTATGTCACGGTTTGTGACATGCGCATTTCCGACTGGCGTATGTGTCGTGTGTTGCAGAAATTGGCACATCGCACATGTCACAATTGCTTTGGCATACTTTGCATATTTGCATAGTTTCTGTCTGGTGTATCTGGCCTTCTAGAATTGTGCCCGATGAATGCAAATTACCTAGCTACTAATTATGTTCTTCAGCATGGCAGAGAGGAAAACTCGCTTGTGGAGTAAACCTCTGAGGATCCAAGGCTCTAGGTTGCCATCCTTACAGGTTACACAATTGTCTTGTAGGCCTAGGCAATACAGGAAACACTGAAAACTGACTGCAAAGAAAACGAGGAAAACTGGGATATCTGAATGGCTTTGAATTTTTGTGTAATCAAGAAATAAATAGAAGACTGGTACCCCCAGAGTGCTATAAGAAGCATGTTTTTCAAGCATCAAATCCCCATCAGTGGAGGCATTCAAGAGGGGTCTAAAATGTATCTTTTCAAACAGGCATTTCTGGATTGATTGCAACTGTTTTTAAGTATTAATTATCTATTATGTCTATCCATGCTTGAATTTTAACTTTTGTTCATATAACCCTCTACAGCTTTTGATTTACTTGTTTTTGCTATCCTGACTGTTTTCTCTTCTGTAGGGCACCCAGAGTCCCTAGGATTGGGCGCCATATAAGTAAAATTTACCTACCTTACTTTGGAGGAGGTAGGAACTCTCTCCATCTGTCCAACAGGATAGTCATCTTTGAAGACAGCACAGGGACTAAAGGGACCCAGAAAGAAGGCCGCACCCCTGGAGGAGCTGAACTCTGCAATGGAAGAATGCTCAACCTGCGCACCTGTAGGAAGCCTAAATCTAGGTGGGTGTCACATAGTTGCAGTTGTATGACTAACTGAGCCCTAAATGCTGTGACTTCCACCTGAGGTTGGGGAGTAAGGTCCTTGGCAGCAAGGTCCCACTAAAGGAAACTGTACTGGTAGAGACTGGACATGTACGTAGCAGGTGCAGTGGATGAATCAGTGCCAAGCAAACATGCTGACAAAACATCTCCTTGGTTTGACAGGTCGAGGGTGTCGTAGAGTTGCAGTGGCATGACCAAAGGAACCCTAAGGGATGGTTCCACACCTGCACTATGCTCAGACCACAGGACACCTAAACAGTCCTCAGACTACAGAACAGCTCAGACTAGACCTATAATCTACAGCACAGAAAAGAAAGTTATTACAATGTCATGACTGATTTTACATCATTGCATAACAAAGACATGCCACGTGTTTTCACCCCTGACACTGTGATGTAACACACCCGTGTAATGCTCCCTAATGAGAGTATACTGTACTCAGCATTAGAGGTACACTTTCTCCCTGCACATCTGAGCCCTGATTGGTCAAAATCAGCTAAGTAATTGATAATGAAATTAACATGACATACATTGCAATGTCTGAATTGATTCTTCCTTTGTAAGAGATCATCTGATGTGCCATTTATCCAAACAAAAATGACATGGTTGTAGGTTATGGCAAACACTCAGGTCTCACTACGGTGTATGTGTCGAGAGTTTAAATGCACCACAATTCATATGCTTACTTACGGTTCATGTTACAGGCATTTATTCCATGTCATAAGTTATACCTCACATGTTGCGAAATAATATACTGCCTCTTACTTTGACAGGAAAGATGTTCACCTCAGCAAAGACGTACATTGTCTCCCGAGACCCCAGCCAATCAATGAGAACAGAAACCTGTTGTGGGTGCCCAGATTGGCAAACAAACTTTATTATGTATTTAATTTCTTATAATCATCTTGTCAACATCATCATCATTTCCATTAAAATAGTTTTATTTACAAGCTTCCCACCTTTTCATACATGTATTTTATCATCCCTTTTCTAATATATATATAAGTGCTACCATAGTTAGGGTTGAGGAGCCCTTTTAAGGTTAAAGGGTGAAATTTTGCACCTTAATAACTTTGTCACCGTTCAATGGATTTGCCTGGAATTTGGTAGGCATCGTTGGGCGTGGTAGATCTTGGCATCTGCCAACTTTCATACTGGTCGGATATACAGCTGAGGAGTTATTAAGCGACAACGAAAAGCTCAATTATGCTTTTTTGCAAATTCTTTGCTCTCGCCTACAGGTCGCATGGTTTGCACGACTGGTCCAAAAACTTCAGGGAACGTGTAGCCAGTGTCCCCGATGTGCCTTTTGAAGATTTCATGAAAAAATATTGAACGGTTCAAAAGTTATTCAAAAAACAAGTTCCCATTATAAGTCAATGGGAAAAGTTAACAAAAAGTGCAACACTTTCACAAATGCACTTTTTAGTGTCGCAAATGGCCCTAGTAGTGTCACAAATCTGCCATTTTGTTTTCAGTTAGTGATCATAAAAATGCTTGGCATTTAAAATTGGGACCCTCTAGGGACAAAATTCTTTCTGTGTTCACCTAGTTGGACCCTGAGTATGCTTGCCATGTCTTTATTTTGGGGTAAAACACCCCAGAAATATGTTTTTCAAATTTCTGGAAACAGTAGTGTCAGAAAGTAGTGTTGCACCTGCGACACTTTCGCGATTTTTAGCGAAAATTGCCGCAAATTGCGACACTACTTTTCCAGACTATGGCCAAAATGACAGGAGTTCTTTGCCACCCTGCTGCAAAAGAATGGTTTGGTCTTTTGGGCTGAAATTTGAAGGGAAGGCAGCCAACATCTCGCAGATGTGCCTTTTGGTGGTTTGGTGAACAAATATTGCACAGCTGCCAAGTTACAGTACTCCAAAGTTGGTGTTTTTTCCTATAGACTAACATGGTGGCATATGTTGCACCTTTCGAGGCTCATATCTTGAAAACAATGCGAGATACAGATTTTTTGTTGCGAATGTCATTGCCCTTTGGGCTATGCAATAACAAAAACCTAGCCAGGAAAATCATGATTTTTGTGAAATTTAAATTTTTTTTCTACGTCGTGCGGTTGTTCAGATATTAGCAATTAGGTACTTCCAATGCTCGTTTTCAGCTTCGATGCCCATTACAATGCATACATTCTTTGTACACACTGTGTTTCTCTATGCACTTGTTCAGCAAAAGCAGGGTGTGCGCTTCCGTTACTGTTACAGTTACTGTTTCCACTTACGTTTATGTCCCCATTTGCGTTACCGCTCCAGTGTACACCACTGTGTGCGTTACTCTTTGCGTTGTCATTTGCGCTTGCATTTCCATTAGTGTTACCATTTGCATTTAAACTACTGTTTCTGTTTGCGTTTTTGTTTGCATCACCGTGTGCATTGCCATTTGCGTTTCCGGTAGCCCTTTTGTTTGTGTTTCCATTTCTCTTTCGTTTTGCGTCTTTCTTGCTGTTACTGTTACCATTTGCGTTTGCAATTGCGTTACTGTGCCTGTGCGATTTACGGTTTGCGTTTCCATATGCGCTTGCATTTCCTTTTGCGTTTCTGTTTCCTTTGCTGTTATTGTTGCTGTTACAATTACCATTTACATTTACAATTGCGGTACTGTGCCCGTCCGCGTTTCGGTTTGTGTTTCCATACGCGCTTCTATTCCCGTTTCCGTTTCTGTTTCCTTTGGTATTATTCTTCATGTTAACTTTACCATTTGCATTTACAGTTGCGGTACCGTGCCTGTGCGCATTATGGTTTGCGTTTACGTGTGCGCTTGCATTTATGTTTCTGTTCCCTTTTGCATTCTTTTTGCTGTGACACTTAACATTTCTATTTAAAATACCGCTGCCATCACTGTTCATGTTACTAGTTGCGTTTCTGTACGCGCTTCAATGTCTGTTTGCATCTCTGTTCGCTTCGGCGTGACTTTGTGCTTGCGTTTCTATTAACGTTTCCTTTACCATTTACGTTTGCATTACCATGTGCGCTACTGTTGGCACTTCTGTTTGCATTGCTGGTCCTGTTACTATGTCACAAGACATCACGTGGCAGGAGCACGGGGCCCCTCCCACCGCCGCATTACATTCACTATTTCTCGTCATCATTCTCAAAAAGAAGGGAAATTAGAGGCAATAAACTCCATTTAATGCATCAGTTAGGGTTGTTCCACAGCGACAAAGAGTGAGATCCTGTAGTTAGCTGGAAAGCCCCTTGACCCCTCCAGCCTGCTCACAACCGGCATCGTGCATGTTACTCGGTCCCAACTCTCACCCCATTCTCCTATTCCTCAGGTTCTTTAACATGTGATGGGGTGAGAGTTAGGCTGATGACTCCAACGCAGCACCCAATGCCGGTTGGGGTGGGCTGAGGGTCCAAGGCTTTCAACCCAACACCAATTTCTCTGTCACTGTGGAACAATCCTAACTGATGCATTAAATGGATTTTTGCTCTAATATATATATATATATATATATATATATATATATATATATGTATGTTCATCATTGCATTATAAATCATTTTCTTTAATTCTTTTTTTAATCAACATTCCTCATTATCTTCTTTTTCCTTTTCTTCCCCCAGATGTACACCTGGAAGACAGCTCTCTTCCTCATCCTTTCTTCTCCGAGCACCAGGCACTGGTGTACACTAGTGTTCTTCTTCCTTTTTTTGTATTTGTGGCCTTCTGTGTCCACCTGTCCCCCTCCCCTTTCCTCCCCCCTCCACTTCCCCATTTTCATGCCTTCCTCTTTTTGTCCACTTCTTCTGACCGTCCACCTTCGGCAGTGTCATGCATACTCTGGCATTCCCAACATTCTCACATTAAATACCTGTCACCCGTTCACCTTCCGGTTGGTCTGTCTCGTTGTTCCTTCCCTTGTTCCTCTCAGTTGGGCTGGCGGGATGTAAAAACAATAGCTAGAAGTGAGATCAGGGACCCAGTGCAGCTGCTTTTAAACCCTTAAATCCCTCTCCTTACAGCCCACCTTTGCCCAATCATCTTCCTTCTCCTCCCTCTGTGCCCCTCCCTTTGTGACTCAGATATGAGGTCACTCTGTCCTCCCCACCCTCCCAATCCCCCTGCTGGTGCTGCCACTGGGCTAACCCCCATTGGCCAAGGCCCAGGGGACAACAGGGCTGGCCCCTTAATCTGGCAAACCTCATTGTCCCCCGAGACTCCAGCCAATCAATGAGAACAGAAACCTGTTGTGGGTGCCCAGATTAGCAAATAAACTTTATTACATACTTTCTTACAATCATTTTGTCAACATCATCATCATTTCCATTAAAATAGTTTTATTTACAAGCATTCCCACCTTTTCACACATGTATTTTACCATCCCTTTTCCTACACACACACACATATATATATATATATATATATATATATATATATATATATTCATCATTGCATTATAAATCATTTCCTTTTAATACTTTCCTGTAATCAACATTCCTTGTTATCATCTTTTCCTCTTCTTCCCTAGCTGTACACCTGGGGACCACTCTAACTTATCCTTTCTCCGGGCACTACTGCCCTTCTTCATTTTCTGTATTTGCAGCCTTCTGTGTCTGGCTGTCCCCCTTCCCTCCCTCTTCTCCCCCATGTTCATGCCTTCCACTAGCCTGCCTCTGGCTTATGAAGGATGGCAGATCCCATCATCTATCAGGGTCCCTCCTTTCTCCAGCCCACAATACAGTCCTCTATTCTGCAGTTAAACATGTCATTCCCCATCCCTGACAGATGAACCCCGTCACCTCTGTAAACTTCATTGTCCTTCTCTTCAACCCTCCTAATAACCCCCCTCCATACTTAGGTATAATGCCCCTACCCTTTGATTCATTCTCTTCCTGGCTTTATCGATAGCCCTGTGGCTGTAGGCATACCTCCAAACCCTTCTGGGCACAATGTCTGACCATACTAATGTGAATCCAGCCACCATTGTTTAATTTTTGAAATGTCATGCTTAATTTCATAAAAAATGTCCAGCCATGGCCTGAACCTTATGTCATTTCCACCCAGGTGGAAGATTAACATATTCGACTCTGGGAGCATCTCCCTCATCTCCCTTAGCGTCTGTAGCAGCTGTGCCCATTTCATGCCTCTGATTCCTCTCCATCTTAGTTTACACTGCCTGGGATCTTGGTGTAGTTGCTGGTTCCCCGGTCTTCTTGCCCCTCTCTCCTCTCTGCCCAGAATATGAATGAGTGCCCGCAAATCCAGATCTCTAAGCTCCTCATTTTCCCTGTTGACAACAAAATAATTGTCAGAATGAATCCTGTCCCTCCCTTCCCCCCTTCTCTATATTGATATATTTATTTTATACTTACACCTATAAAACAGAAATAGAAACACCGTTAAAACATCAGTCAGGTAAAGGTCTCATGAAAGTTCACTCTTTCAAGTAGCTTGGCATCATTGATTGATGACTCCCTCTCATATGTGCAGCACATTGACGTGGTGGTGAAAGCAGTGAACACTAAACTAGGTGTCCTGTATAGGCATAGGAAAAGCCTAACCCCCAATGCCCTCCAGCTCTTGGTCTTCAGTTCCATTCTATCAATAGTGGACTATGGGCTTGTGGTATATGATGCTGCCACTGATTCAGCTCTCAAAAGGGTAGTTACAACCCTCAACAAGGCATGCAGATTACTGCTAAATGCTGACTGCCTCACACATACCTATTTGCTGTATGAGCAGTCCAACATTCTCTCCCTTGGAAATAGAATTAGGTACCAAACCTGCCTTCTAGGCAGGAAGGCCATGCTCGGTGAGACCCCTTCTTGCATCTTGGACTTAATAAAGGCTGCTTACTCTAGGTACAATACCAGAAGCATGGCCTTGATCCCACTCTGTGTCCCATTCTGAAGGACTGCACAGGGACAATGCTCTTTTGCCTACCATGCACCACTGTGGCTCAATGAGGTCCCGGCAACTGCTCTAAACACTGCCAATCCTCGGGCCTTTAAAACTGAACTAAAGCAATTTCTCTGGAATAGGAGCAAGTGTGATTGCTAGCACTGAGCCTGGTTTTCCCTAACTATGGCACCTCACTCCCTAGTCTCTGAATGCCTGCACTGATCTTTTTCCTCCCTGCAATGACACTGCCCTACCCGCAGCTCTCTACCCTCCCCCTCTCTCCTCCCTGCTGCCATCTCCTGTCTCTATCCCACCTCTGATTAACACACACCATCATCCTATGTCTGTTCCTTGCCTCTGCTCACATATCCCCTCTCTGTGGTCACTTCCTCTCCACCACCTTCTATACAACACCTTGTTATTACTCTCCCCCCTGCCCATTCTAACTCCTCTTTTGCCCTTCACATCCTGCAGTTTCTCTTCCCCCTCCTTACTACATTAGTTAACCACTGCACACCCCTCTTCCTTGCTACACTACTTGACAAGGCCCCAGGGCCACTTCTCTCTTTTCGCTACTTGAAAAGGCCCTTGGGCTGCTTCATGCTCCAACAGACCAGTAGTCAAACATGCGGCTGTTAACTCTGCATATTTTGTAGCATTGTATAACCATGTATAATATCTTGTATGATGCCTTATATATTGTAATAACGCTTGTCTGTATTGTCTTCCCTGTATCCATGATGTGGAACCTGTGTAAAAGAGTCTTGTACTCAAAGGTTGTTTCCGAATAATTCAATAAATTAAAAATAAAAAAAATAAACATATCTTTGATAACAGCTTGAGGCATAGTGGCTGAGTGTCATCAAATCACCCTGTGATCCTCCCTTCTCTGAGGCTACTGAGGCTGCCCCAATACGGAAGGAATGCGAAGAAAATCTTTTTGGATCCTCTCTCAGAAATTCAATGCCCTTTTTATGGCTGTGGGCATAGCCCAGCAGACATTTTGCATTCAGAAAAGGGCAGATGATATTGTTACTACCAAACAATAAGATAAGAGTGTTAAAAATAAATTCCTCCACTGAAGCCTCATTACTACACTGCCTGTGTGTGTATAGGAAGCTGTAGAGCACTATTTTCCTCTGGCTTGAGGAGTTAATTGAGCCCACAGAAAGTTAACTTATTATCTTCTGGCAGTCATTCTGTGTCACACTACCAATGGATAGCACAGAAATCATAGAAAGCTATTGGAAGTAGAATGGGTTAAACACTTCCTGGAGCTTTCTACATAACAAATAAGCTCTTCTGTGCCCTTTGTCCCTTTGAACACCTCATTAGGCCATTTGACACCACCATCCTAAGAGCAGTCATTCTGCTACTTTGCAGGACATTCCATAGCAAAGAGTCCCATGGATGCCTGTTTCCAGATAATATACCAACTTCATTTTCTCAGGCAGGCAGTTCTGAGCTACAGTTTATATTCTGCTGAATGTTCTTAACTTGCAATTTGTGACTATAGGTGTTTACAACTGAATGATAGTAACCACATTTGCTTCACTTGAAAATAAGTAGGCATGTGTGTCTCATTTTTGTTTGACTTACAGCAGGTTACACATAGAATCTGATCAGTTCATAGCATGCTGTAGTGTGATCAAATGAACTGATAAATGGGGGCTTTGGTTTCTTTTACAACTTCATTTTTCCTGACCGTGGATATACTAAAACAAATGTTTCTCAAAAAATGTTTAAAAATAAGGAGTTTAGCAATAATTTAGTTGATGTGGTGTAAAGAGCTGCTCCCTGGAAAAAATACCTGATTGGGGGGGGGGCTGCCACAAACAGAGTGGGACTTCATGGATGGGGGAGCTCATGGCAGCAGAAGAGGTATGATGGTATTAAAAGCTTAATGGTGTGGATGTAGCAGCACCAATATTTGAGCATGACTTTGGTAGAGGACTAAGTGTGACCTGGGGTGGGGGATCGTCAGGAATTAAGAGAGTCTTGGTATTTTTAGCATAAGGGTTTTCTGAAACTTCATCCTTCAATGGTTTAGACTCTGCATCCATCTGTACAGTATGTCACTAAGCCACATGCAGTGGGGTATGGGTAAAAAGCAGATCACCAGACCCGTACCAGAGTTGTAAAATCTGGACTGGGCACAGTTTGTGCAAATATTGCTGATCCACTCACTCCAGATGATCTGGTCTGGCTTTTACCTATCTGGTCTGGTCCTGATGGTTCTCTTTTCAACCATGCCAAGGAAGGGTAGAAAAACAGACTTCCAGGAGTGGACCAGATATGTGAAAGTCAGACTGAACAGTGCAGCCAGCAGAATTAGTGCAAGTTGCACCCAGAATGGCCAGTTTGGATTTTTACAGAACTGCTGTGGTTCAGGTCTGTCAGTCCAGTTTTTAATCAATCAATTAATCTTTATTTTATACTGAAAGACATGTAAGCAAAAATGCCCGTTTACACAAACTTCCAGTTAAGCATAAAAAGAGAACAGATCACTAGGTCAAACAATTACATAGTAAAATACAATATAAACAGGTCTACTACAAACAGGTCTAATACAGAGATCTTGAGGGATATACAGATGAAAGGGGAAGGAAATAAATAACAGTGATAAATTTACAGCATGGGGTATAGTTGGAGGTACAATTCAGGAACATGAACAATTGGGTGATGCATCGAAAAGAAGAAGTGCAAGTCCTGTGGCACCCAGATCCTGCATGCAGATGAGCATTCCGGCTGTGTGATCTGCGTAGGCCTCAAACACCGGGTCAAGGACTGTGCGCCATGCCAACCCTTCAAGCCAGGCCACACGGATTAGGCATCAGAAAAAGCTCAAAGTCCACTTGCTGGAGAAGTGCCTGGCTTTGATGGAAAAGGAGCTGCAGAATCTGCAGGAAAAATCTTCTCCAATGCCAGAACCCAAAAAGAAGAAAAAGGACAAGGAGAGGCATTGAGAATGAGATAGGTCTCCATCCACTTTGCGGTGACCATCGGGCACCACTGACACTGGATGGGCCTCCACTTCAGTAAGTGTCCCTACTGCCAGGTCTCCTGCTGTTCTGGCAGATCAGACCAAGGCCCCCCCCTTGGATGACGGAACCCCTATTGTGCTCCTTGGCCCATATCTTCTTCAGGGTCTATCGCCAGCAGCCAGGTCGATAAGTCACTCCCCAGCCCAACCGAGGAGCACACGGTCAAAGGCAGTAAGCTGGACTCCAGCTCTGCTGTTATCTGCGTGGCCCAGGCTGATAAGTCGTATGTTAGCTCTTCTGACGTTTGCATGGCCACAGCTGATAAGTTGCTCCCCAGTGCTTCTGGGGACCACACAGCTGAGAGTCTTCCATTGGGGTCGCAAGATACCTCCGACATCGAGTTGAGCCAGCTACCAGACACGCAACAGTCTTTAGAGGGTTTCTCGCTCCCACTGACCCAACCAGACCCTCTGGGCTTGCCTGAAGATCAAGAGCTGGAGGTGGGCACTAATCTGGAGGTTCCCCCTCCTTCACCAGGTCAGTCTCTTCCTGGTTCACCCACTGGGCCTATTGTTAATCCCTCCAGTGACCTTCTCTTAGCACCTCCTCAACCTAAGCCCCCCTTGGACAACCAGGTTTCACCATCTTGGACTGCAGCTCCCTAGATGATGGCAGGTGTTCTGTGGGGTTCTACTCACACCCTGATGCCAAGTGACCCTTTGCCAGGTGACCCTTTATCAGGTCAGGGTACGTCTGGCACTCTGGCCATTCCTCAAATGCTAGACAACCTTCTGTCAGGTACCCAGGTTATGAATCTTCCAGTGCCAGACATTCCTGTGCTTGGTCCAGTGCCAGCGCCTTCGAATGTCCCTACAGGGTCGATGCCTGGTCCTTCTGGACCTCCTGCCCGGCATTCAGCCCCACCTCCTGCTGGGCCTTCAGCTCCACCTCTGGCTGGACCTATGGACAATGTTCCAGGCTATCTGCCCCCACAATACCCAATGTACCCTTCTCCAGGGTATCCAACATCTGGTCATCAATCCCATTATGTACTGGGGTACTAGATGCTGGGCTATATCTAATCAAGGGTATGTGCCTTCTGGCTTTCCCTACACCTATCAGGCTCATGGATACCCTCATTATCAGACACCGGGCTATCCATTATACCAGCCTCCTCCTCCTCCACCAAATCCTCCTCAGCCTCAGCCTCTGCCTCCACAGCAGCCTCAGGCTGATATCCAGGCAGTGTTTCAGACCCTGACTCAGGAGGCCAGGACTCAGTTAGCCTCGGAGCTGACCATCAGAAACCAGTGGCAGCTTCTATTCCTGCCTCTTTTCTGACCCATAGATCAGCCTCTCCTGTGGATTGCTGATACACTTCAGGAAGTGTCTGTGTTTGGTAACAGATTCCAGGTAACTTCTGTGTTTTGTAACAGGCTTATGTAACTGAGTTTATATAGCTGTGTGCTCTTTCCACTGCCTTTAGTTCTAAAGTGATTTTCCACAGTCTGCTTTTGGGGAGAAATGTAGAAACATAGAAGTTGTTGGCAGATAAGGACCGCAAGGCTCATCCAGTCTGCCCATTTTTTTTCTACCTTATGAATATGCCATAGGCCTTTACTCTGTCAATGACCTATCTATTCATACTAATCTGTATTGCTCCCTTTATGCCTATCCCATGCCTTTCTGAAGCCCTGCACTGTATTCATATCCACCACTTCCTGAGGTAGGCCGTTCCATGCATCCACCACCCTTTCTGTGAAAAAGAACTTCCTTACATTACCGCTTAATCGGCCTCCCTCTAATCTCATGCTGTGTCCTTTTGTCTTGCTATTTTTCTTATATTGAAACATGTTAGACTCTTTCACCTTGTTAATGCCCTTAAGGTGTTTGAATTTTTTTTATCATATTACCTCTCTCCCTCCTTTGCTCTAGGGTATACATATTGAGCTCCGTTAATCTGTCCTCATATGTTTTCTGATGCAGTCCCTGCACTATTTTGGTTGCCCTTCTCTGGACTGCCTCCATTTTGTTAATGTCCTTGTGAAGGTGCAGCTTCCAGTACTGCATGCAGTACTCCAGATGGGGACTAACCAGTGTCTTGTAAAGAAGGGATTATTACCTCCCTCTTATGACTTGTGATACCCCTACTAATACACCCCAACATCCCTCTAGCCTTATCTACTGCTTTAGTGGTCTGCTTGGCTGATTTAAGGTCATCTGTGATAATGATGCCCAAGTCTCTTTCTTCCCTTGTGATTGCCAGCAACTCCCCCTCCCAACCTATAGGTGGCTTCAGGGTTTCTCTTCCCTATGTGCATGATCTTGCACTTCTTTGAGTTAAACCCCAGTTGCCACTCTTCCGACCATTTTGCCAGTTTATCCAGATCTCTTCTCATTCTGCCCACCCCATCTGGATCATCTTCTCTGTTGCAGATCTTGGTGTTATCTGAAAGCAGACAAACCCTACCCTCCAGTCCATCTGCAATGTCACTGATGAAGATATTGAAAGAGGACTGGCCCAGGACTGATCACTGAGGTACCTCACTTGTGACTTGCATCTCTTCTGACTGTATACCGTTTACCACCACTCTCTGTTTTCTGGCCGCCAACCAGTTTGCCACCCACTTGACCACCTTCTGACATACCCCAAGTCTACCCATCTTATTAATCAACCTTCTATGTGGAACAGTATCAAAAGCTTTGCTGAAGTCAAGGTAGGCAACATCAACTGCATCCCCTTGGCCCACCACTCTGGTTACCCAGTCAAAGAAATCTGTGAGATTTGTTTGACAGGACCTTCCTTTTGTAAACCCATGCTGTCTTGGATCCTGTGTTCCTATGGATTCCAGGTGTTGCACTATCCTTTCCTTAAGGAGTGCCTCCATAATCTTGCCCACTACTGAGGTAGGACTGACTGGTCTGTAGTTCCCTACCTCCTCCCTGCTACCACTCTTGTGGAGCAGGATCACATGAGCCCTTCTCCAGTCTTCTGGGACCTCTCCTATGCTCAGAGACTCACTAAACAGTTCTGATAATGGCTCTGCTAGTTCCACCCTTAGCTTCTTTAGTACCCTGAGATGTATGCCATCCGGTCCCATTGCCTTGTCCACCCTGAGCTTAGCGAGCTCTTGTAGGACCCTTTCTTTTGTGAAGGGACTCGTGCACACCCCCCCCGTGCTGAGCTGTAGGCCATGTTCTACCTTCTCCTCAGTAAATACTGAGCAGAAATATCTATTTAGGATAGATGCTTTTCCTTGATTCTCCTCCATACGGTCTCCTGTATCCCCTTTGATCTTATCAATACCCCCCCTCCTTGGACTTTCTCCTTTCACTAATGTAGCTATAGAAAGTCTAGTCCCCTTATTTTACTGCTCATGCTAGTGTGTCCTTGGTTTGGGCCTTTGCCTGCCTTACTGCCTTCCCTGCTTCCCTTAGGGAAGTTTGGTGTGCCTCCCTATCTTCGTCCTGCTGTGTTCCGTTATATTTCCTGAAGGCCAGTCTTTTGGCTCTGACCTTTTCTGCTACTGTTTTTGAGAACCAAAGTGATTTCCTCCTGCTTTTGCTCTTGCTTTTCTCCCTAACACAATGGGATGTTGTTGCTTCAAGTATTGCATTCGTAATGCTTGCTCACTTTGCCTGTACCCCTTCACCTGTATTTCTTTTTTGCCAGGGCTAGCTTAACTTTGTTGCCCATCTGATCAAAGTCATCTCCTCTGAAGTAACATATTTTTGCATTGGAATGAGATGATTAGGTCAAGTAGCCAAATTGAACCATACCATGTAATGGTCACTGGCCTCCAGGTGACCTTCTACCTGGAGTTCTGTGATCCTTTCCCCATTAGTCATTACTAGATCTAGGATAGCCCTGTCTCTTGTGGGTTGTTGTACCAGTTGTTTGAGGCCCTCCCCTAGCAGAGAATCCACTATGTGTCTAGTTCTGGAGGATGTTCCTGCTGGTATTGACCAATCTGTATCTGGCATGTTGAAGTCTCCCATTATCAGAACCTCCCCTTTAGCTGTCATGTTTTGTACATCTTCTAACAGTAATGTGTCTCTGTCCTCTCCCTGGTCTGGAGGCCTGTAGACAACCCCAGTTCGTATGACTGTCCCATTTCCTGTTTCCAGGTTGACCCACAGTTCTTCTGGCTCCTTGTGTGTATTCTGAATTTCCGTAGCTTTGATATTTTCATTGACATAAAGGGCTACTCCCCCTCCCTTTTTGCACCTCGGTCTCTTCTTTTTTTTCTCTAAATTTAGTATACTTTATTTATTTTCCATTAATACATCAAGACAGCACCTTGGTCTCTTCTGAACAGTATATAGCCGGGTACTGAAGTCTCCCAAGTGTGGTTACTGGTGAACCATGTCTTGCTAATGGCTACTGTGTCCAGTTTAGTCTCTGTCATTGTTGCCTGCAGGTCTGGGATCTAGTTTCCCAGACTGCGGGCATTTGTGTACATGATTTTCCACTGGCCAGATTTCAGTGCGTTAGTTGTTGGGCGAGGTCTCACATTTCCCCGTGCATCGTATGAGGAGCGCCAGACCTTTTTCCTTACCTACGAACATATGAACATATCAATGTGCCAGCAGAAACAGACCACCCAGTCTATCTAAGTCTGCTCAAATGTGCAGCTAGCACCTCTAGCTTGCAGCTGCCCCACCCCTTCCCCTTTGTCATCCCACTGCCACCCCCACCTCCCCCACCCTCACTCTCCCCTGTTCCCTGTCCCATGCCCTTTTGAAGCTGTTCACAGATTTACGTGATACCACCCATTCTGGTAGTGCATTCCATTTTGTTATGACCCTCTTTGTGAAATAGTGTCTCCTCATTTCTCTCCTAAATCGCCACCCCCTCTATTCTTAGCCCGTGCCCCATGGTGTCCGTCCCCCTCCTTAGCTTATAGACCCCATCTGCCCCATCCTTGTTGATTCCCCTCAGATACTCAAATGTCTCTATCATGTCCTCCCTGTCCCTTCTATCCTCCAGGGTGTACATATTCAGGTCTCCCAGCCTGCTCTCATAGCCTATATTTCACATATCATCTTTGTTGCCCTCCTCTGCATCCCCTCCAGTAGCCTGATATCACTCTTTAGGTATGGCCTCCAAAACTGCACACAATACTCTAAATGCAGCCTTACCAGTGGCCTGTAGAGGGGCAAGATCACCTCTCTTCACCTGGACAAAACCCCCCTCGCTATGCACCCCAGCATTTTGTTCACTTTTGCAGCTGCTCTCCTGCACTGGGCAGTGTTGTTCATGGCCCCTGTTATCATTACCCTTAGGTCCTTCTCCTCCTCAGTGATCCCAGCTTAATCCCCACAGCCAGCATTCTCTCCTTGGGTTCTTCACCCCAAAGTGCATAACCTTACAATTCTTTGCATTGATCCCCAGCTGCCACCTCTCTGACCACTCTTCTAGCTTGCTTAAGTCCCCCTGCAGCTGCTTCCATCCCTCCTCTCCATCCACCACTGCTTTGATTCCGGTGTTGTCAGCAAACAGACTTACCTTGCTCACCACCCCATGTGCAATGTCTGATATGAAGAGCCCAAATAATACTGGCCCCAACACAGAGCCCCTGTGGCACCCCACTCATCACTGGCCTTGGAGTTGAGAGCTCCCCTCTCACCACCACCCATTGCAGCCTCCCACTCAGCCAGCTTGTAATCCAGTTCATCATTTTTGCCCCACACCAGTTAGTTTCCCCCCAAGCTGCCCATGAGGCACAGAATCGAAGGCCTTGCTGAAGTCCAAGTAAAGAATATCCACCACATAATAATTATCCAGCTCACCTGTCACCCAGTCATATTATTGTATTAGGTTGGTCTGACAAGACTTCCCTGAAATTAACCCATGCTACCTCACATCCTGGAGGCCATTGTCCTCCAGGTACGACACCAGTCTTTCCTTTAGTATCATTTCCATGAGTTTGCACACTATGGAGGTGAGACTTACTGGATGATAATTACCTGGTTCATCCCTTGGTCCACTCTTGTGTAATGGTACTGCATGTGCCATCCTCCAGTCCAGTGGCATACATCCTGACTCTAGTGAGATGCTGTACAGATCCACCAGCAGAGCCGCCAACACCTCCGCCATCTCCCTCAGCACCCTGGGATGGATACCATCCAGCACTGGTGCCTTGTCTACCTTCTGTGCCCTCAATCTCTCTAGGACTCTACTTGCCTCAATTCTTCCATCTGTCACCTCTTCTACCCCTGTCCCCACCCTCTCAGCCCATGGTGGTAGTGGTCCCCCTTTTCTTCTGTGAACACTGAGCAAAAGTATTTATTCAGTGCTTCTGCCTGCCCCTCCCCATTTTCCGTCCACTCCCACCCCTTTTTATCCTCACTGCTGTCTCCTTGCACTGCTTCTTCTTCCTGATGTGTCTGAAAAAGTCTTTCTCCCCCCCTGTTAATTCCCTGCACTAATCTCAGCTCCCTCTGGGCCTTGGCTTCTCTCACTTTTCTGGTCACCTCCCTGGACCATCTTGCATACTCCTCCCTGTCCACTTCATTCCCCGTACTCTTATACTTCAGGTGCACCTCTCATTTTGCTCTCACCACCTCCACTACTTCGCTGTTCATCCAGCATGGTTTTCTTGCTCTGCTCCTCTTATTCTGTATCTTGGTGCAGGCTTCTGTTGCTTCTGTAATCTCCCATTTAATAATATCCCATTTCTGCTCCCCATTCATCTCCTACCTTATGCCCTCCAGTTTCCCTTTCTGTACTTCCTGCATCCTCCCAAAGTCCGCCCCCCCTGAAGTTTACCACCTGAGTAACTGATTTCTCTAGCTTCCCACATTGTGATGTTAAACCACACCATTTGGTGATCTCAGTCGGCTAGTGGGTACTCCACCTTTATTTCCCTTACTGCCTCCCCATTCGACAATACCAGATCTAAAGTGTTCTTTAGCCTAGTAGGTACACTAACCAACTGTGTTAGGAGACCCTCCTGGATCGCATCCAGGAGCACTTGCTCCCTAGCACTGAAGGTGACCAGAATGCTCCAGTCAACCCCCAGCAAGTTGAAATCCCCTACGATGACCACCTTCCCTTTTCTACATACCTTTCTGATTTATCCCACTAATTCCCTGTCAAGCTCCTCAGACTGGGATGGCGGCCTGTATACCACCCCAAACCTCAGTTTCCTACCCCTTGAGTCTTAGAGCTGCAGCCATATTGCCTCTGTTCTCCTTTCTTCCCCCTTGTCCCTTGTGCATTTGATCCCATCCCTCACATAGACTGCCACCCCACCACCCCGCCCCTCCTTACAGTCCTTCCTGTGGGATTGCCAGATCCAAATCCCAGTGCTCAGTTGCCCACGTTTCTGTGACAGCTGCAATATGTACCCTCCACACTACTAACAGTGCCTGTAGCTCAGCTGATTTGTTGCCTAAGCTTCTTGCATTCAGTGAGACCACCCTCCATCCTGCACCCTTCCCTTCATTTCCTCCCTTCTACCTCCTCCTTTTTTGGCTGCCCTGAGTCCTTCCCTGCTAGCCTGTGGGGTAGGCTGTGGCTCCACTCTTTCAGATCCCTGCCTACTGGCTGTCCGCTTGCCACCCACCAATCTAGTTTAAATCCACCTTTGTCGCAATATACCTACACAGTCTTTGCATTAATACTTCCTTCCCCTCCCCACTCAGGTGCAGCTTATCCCTTGCAAACAGATTGTTATTATTCCAGGTACTGCCCCAGCCACCCACAACCCCATACCCCTTAGTTCGATGCCATTCTACCAACCATGTGGTCAACTCCCTAATCCTCTCCTTTCTCACTGTGCTTGCGCAGGGTACTGGGAGCACCTCGGAGAAGGCCACAGACTCCCCAGTCTCCTCACATGACCTTCCCACTTCCTCAATCCTCTCCCTTGTTACCTCCTCCATTTCCCCCACTAGGTCATTTGTCCCCCCATGTACCACAATGTGTGGTTTCCTCCTACCCCTCCTTATGCACCTTAGGATTGCCTGTCTTTCCTTGTCTGCCTTTAATCCCAGTATGGACTCCACCCATATCCAACTGTGCCTCTCCCCCCTGCTGCCCTATCTAATCCCCTTGAGTATGGAGTCCCCCAACACAGTACACCTCTCTCATCTTTCCTTGTGCCTGTTGCCACCCCCCACCCAGGTTATCATTTCTTGGGCCACTCAAGACTGTGCTTTTACCATGTGCCCCAGTGTCTTCCCCCCAGCCCCTCTCAATTGAGACCTCTCCCCCTCCTCCTGTTTGACTGCCAACCTCCCTCTCCCTCCTCAGCTCACTGAGTATTAACCCTCCCCTGCCATGCCATGCTCAATCTCTCCACTAGTAATGCCCCTACTTCCTCCTCTTTCTGAGTACTATCCCTTGTGCAATCTCCTCCTGCGTCCTCTTTCCCATGTGTTGCTAGTACAGCAAACATGTTTTCTACCCCTTTGCCTTACTATGTGTTTTCTCCTCCATCCTGCCTGCTGCTGCTCCTCTTTTTCTAGGTCCTACTAGAGTCCACCCTTCATCAGCTGGCTTCCTGTCTACTTTTCCCCCTACCCTGGCCCCTCCCTTGACCCACTGTTCCTTCTCTGTGGTGCCCCCACAATACTCTCAGATGCCAGCCCTCCTACCAACTCCATCCTCCTCTCATCTCTCAACCTCCCCAGCTCCCTGCAAAGCCACTGAACCTCTTCCTCAAGCCTCCTTAACCTGTGGAATATAGGGCACCCTCACAACCTCCACAGTATGTTCATCCTCATTGCTGCCCCACAATCATTGCACCCTACACTCCTACCCATGGTCCACACTACCTATACAGCCTCTCGACACTAACTCTCTCTACAACAAGTAGAATTAACTAATTCTAGCCCAGTCTCTAACAGAAATTTTAATCCCAAATGCCCTTGCATGCAGCACAAGACAGCCAACTACAGTACTAACTGGAAACCACAATCCTACTCATAAGGACTATAGACCTACTCATAAGTTTTATATATTTATATATCTTTAAGAATTAGCTCATATGGTTGTTCCTTGTTTCCACCTTCCTGACCTGCACTGAGGGCTCGGGTCAGCTTGCAGCTCCCCAAGCTCCTCCCTCACAGCCTTCAAACCTAACCCCCAGAGGTATTTCAATATTTAAGAAAGGCTGGTGGGAGGGCTTTTACAGTCACACCAGCCACAGAAACCTTTAAACTAAATTCCACTTTAAGCTAAATTGAAAAAAATAAAACAGTATCAAAACTTACAAAGATCCTCTACACATAAACTCTCTCAACAGCAAGTAGAATTAACTAATCCTTCTCTCCTGTAGTTTAAAAAACAATAGCAAAACTTACAGAAATCTTCTTCACAGCAAGACGACTTGACCAATCCTTCTCTCCTGCAGTTTGATGGCTCTGTCAGAATTTAAAGGCTATGTGGGTGGGCAAGTCTGGGCATGCCCTGTGCAGTCACTCCAGCCACAGAAACCTTTAAGATAAATTCCACTTTAAGCTAAATTAAAAAAATAAAACAATATCAAAACTTACAAAAATCTTTTACACATTAACTCTCTCAACAGCAAGTAGAATTAACTAACCCTTCTCTCCTGTAGCTTAAAAAACAATAGCAACACTTACAGAAATCTTCTCCACAGCAAGGAGACTTAACCAAGTCTTCTCTCCTGCAGTTTGATGGCTCTGTCAGAATTTAAAGGCTATGTGGGTGGCTAAGTCTGGGCATGCCCTGTGCAGTCACTCCAGCCATAGAAACCTTTAAGCTAAATTCCACTTTAAGCTAAATTAAAAAAAATATATAAAAACGTACAAAAATCTCTACGCATTAACTCTCTCAACAGCAAGCAGAATTAACTAATCATTCTCTCCTGTAGTTTAAAATACAATAGCAAAACTTACAGAAATCTTCCCCACAGCAAGCAGACTTAAAGCGGGACTTTCACAAACTGACCTGCATTCCTCCGGTGTGTAGTCCTCCTGTCTCCTTAATGTTCTGCAATTCATAATTCCATGACAAGTTTAAGCAAAGTGTTGTATTTTTTGATAAACCACGCCACTAACCCAGAAGTGTGTGAGCCCTTTCTGAATTGCGTCAAGTAGCTCGGATTTATACGCATAACATGTGGTCCTGAGGTCTCTCTCTTCAGTGCTCCCCGGAAATACAGTACTGCCTGTTGTACTGTATGTGTTACTGTGGTGAAACAGTATTTGTGCGAGTGAGAACACTGCATTAATTACATGTTTGAGCAATCAATTCAGTGGTTAGTGTCCCAGTAAGCAGTGCTGAACAATGTGCCTCTATAAATAAAGATTTGTGCAGTTTGAAAGTGAAGCTAAGTGTGTGGCGTGGTACAGCACCTCATACCAGACTGAATGTTGTCGCGATAGCAAAACAGTGTTTTTCCTCTGACCATCTGTATAAGCCAGTCCATATATCTTTTATTACAAATCTCTATATAGTCTGATACCTGACTGTGAGCACAAAGCATGGTTTGTAATGCTGCCAGTATTGTGATCTATGGATGTATATCATTTTATTCATGTTCTGACAGTATCACAGCTGCATTATTGCAAGTGCTTCCTCCGTTTACTGTCATATTACCCAGTATTTACTGAGGATAAACGGGTGTTCTAATTTATTCTGGTCACATTAACAGTGGTTGTCATGTCACTACCTTTGTACATTTACTTGCTGTCACTAGTAATAACATGTTGTATAGTTCATCCTCTGCATAAATTGCCACCAATATTGTGTTGTACCTGATCAATACATGTCATCCCTTCTTGATTTTTATCTGTATTTGGACTGGCCTGCTTATGGTCACTGCCCTCCCACCACCCACGACAGAAGCAATGCGCCAGTGTAGCAGTACAGTACATCATGTATGTAATGTTCTGTGTTGCAACACTGCAAAGTTGTCATGATTTATTTATTACTGGTAATTAGTGTGTGATAAATGACACACTACCTATTCTTCCATGTGAAATTATAGGCTGCATAGTAAAATTGTGAATAAATTATATCATAGTGCCATTCCTGTTTACTGACTTATTGACATTTTGGTATGTCTGCAGGGAATGGTATGACTGGTTTTACACAAAACCCTGTTATATCACATGGTGTTCCACTCCTGTCGATAGTCTTCATTTGGCACATTGCAGAGGTGCTGGAATGAAACATCTGCTTGTTTTAGACCCACAGTAAGATCTGTGACAAGGTGCATATTGCAGAATGGGTGTAGAAAATTATAAACAACATAGGGAGGCATGAAAAATTGTCTTCATATAGCATAGGTCATGTTCACCAAATCTGATAGATTTGTTTCTTTCTGTGTCCAATGAAGTTAATCCTGGATGGGGGTAGGGGTGACAGTGGTTGTGGATCATACCTACCTCTGGTCCATCAAGGCCTTACATACTAACCCACATAAGAGGCCTGTCAACAAAGGGTGTATTCTGTCCATGGAACACAGGGGGCCCAATATTCAGACTGTACCAGGCAATGGTGCAAGAGGGGGCACAGCGCATCTGAGATGTGCCAGGGCAAGGACAGGGTGACATTCAAAGGTGATGTGCCATGGTGCATCTCCTTTGAATATGGTACAGAATGCGCATGGCGCATTGACAATGCGCCACTGCATTCCCTGGACAGAGAGGACCGGGAATGCTTCAGCGCAACTGTGGTTGCATTGTGCGCATCATCCGTGATATTCAGACTTGGGTATGCAAATGGGGCCATAATGTATGTATGGTTTAAATGGGGCCATTTGCATGTCAATATGGCCCCATTTGCATTCATTGCATAGGGCAACCCGGTGAAATGCACCTGGTGCCCTGCACAAACTGGTGTGTGGGTTGTGGGGCACTCCCTGCCCTGTAACTGTGATCACGGTAAAAACAGTAAAGTACAATCCCTGGTAGCCTAGTGGTGCCCCTCTCCCTCCCCATAGCTCCTATCATGGCGGATATGTATATAATCATGCCCTGATAGTGTACTGGTTCTCCCCCCTCATGCTCCGTAACCGCGATCATGGTAAGAATAATAAACTACACTCCCTGGTACTCTAGTGGACCCCCTCTCCATCCCAACCCCTGATCATCGTCGACTATAGTAGCGTACACTCCCTGGTGGTCCAGTGGATTCCCCTTCCCTACCTGAAGCCCCGATCACCGTTGATGACACAAACGACAAACCCCGGTGGACCAGTGGTAACCCCCATCCCCTAGCCACACAGGACCCACAGCCCACCCAGCTCCCCCCCCCATCATCGGCGGGTGGCAGCAACCCACCCGCATTCCACCTGGCAGCCTGCTGAATGACTGCATACAGTATGACTTGTAAGCCTATTGCTCCACGGTGTGGAACAAGGGGCTTGCAGGCCATACTGTATTAGACAGGCACGAATATGTGAATGAATTCATCCATTCCTGCAGGGAAAAGGGGCACAGGCATGGTGGGTGAGACAACCACAGAGAGGGTCATCATGGTGGAAATGGTGCTGGAGTGTCTTAGGTTCCTTATCTGCCATCAAATTTTATGTTTCTATGATGGTAGACAAGGCACGTGTGCCAGACGGGGTTCATCCTAGGGTTCTGAGGGAGCTGGCAGAGGTCCTGGCAGAGCTAGTGGTGCATCTGTTCAAAACCTCACTAAATATGGGATGTGTGTCCAGAGATTGGAGGGAGGTGCACATGGTACCTCTCCACAAAAATGGGCACAAGGACAAACCAGGGAACTACAGACTGGTGTGCCTCACCTCAATTGTGGTGAAACTGATGGAATATATGCTCAAAGAAAGGCTGGTGCAGTGTCTTGTGGATAATGATCTGCAAGATGACAGACAGCATGGTTTTGTCACTGGCAGATCCTGTCAGAGAAACTTGGTTGATTTTTTTGGCTGGGTCATGAGGGCACTGGATGAGGGCCATGCGGTAGATGTAGTCTACCTGAATTTCAGCAAGGCCTTCAGTTCAGTACCACATGGAATGTTGACCTGCAAGTTGAGGAGTCTTGGTATGGGGTGGAAGCTAGCCCAATGGGTACAAAAGTGGCTGAGGGACAGGCAACAGAGGGTAGTTGTGGGGGGAGAAACATCTGAGCCCAGGGCAGTTACAAGTGGTGTCCCACAGGTATCAGTACTGGGACGAGTCCTGTTTAACATTTTCATCACATACATAGCGGTTGGTATCAAGAATAAGATAAGCCTCTTCGCTGATGACACCAACATTTCTGCTGAGGTGGATGAGGAGGAGGGTGGTAAATTACTGCAGGAGGACTTAGCAAGAGTTGAGGACTGGCCACACATATGGTAGCTTGTGTTTAACACTAAGAAGTGTAAGATGATGCATTTCAGAGCCCAAAACACAAGATGTGGAAACTGTGGAAAGTAATCATCTCTTCAGTGAAATGACAATGGCTGTCACACAATCACAATAAATTTTAGTGGCTGTCTGATCCACCTATGCATTACTATAGACCAGACCACAGCAAAGATGAAGTCACATAAGGGCCTCACTGTCACCCCTTACTTGCACAGTTATGCATATATGTCTGCTTCTTCAACTTAACTTGAAGTTGTGCTTTCTTCTGCCACCTTTTACCAGGATTGAATTCATTCAAAAGTTTAAAGAACAGAGATTTTGCCTACTTACCCATCAGATTTGTTAGAGCCAAAGCACACCCTAATGTAGTTCTGTTTGTGCTATGCATTATGTAATTGTCCCATTGTTTTTTTGATGCGTTGACCTACTCTTGACGGTCATTCCATGTGTCCATCACAGTTTGAGTGAAAAACTAATCAGATGTGTATCGAGTCATCCCTTACCCTTTCTATGAACTGTGCTCCACTGTTACATGCCATCTCATACTCATGGGTGCCACCCCTGAGTGGGTCCATCAACATTGCAAATGATAAGACCAGATGGGTCAGGCCCCATAGGTGGCTGATACATGGGTGCACAAAATGTTTCCCTACTGTAACCTTTCCCCCTGGAGCAGAGGGACATGCAATGATGCTGGCGGAGAATCCTCCACGTGTCTGTCACTGTCTCTGTCCTGTTGTTGTGTGGCACACAGTCCCCCAGCCTCTGTGTGTTGTGGTTGTCTGAACATCCACATACAGAGCCAGTTGCACTGCATGTTGCCCACTGTATTGTCTTGCATCTGTTGATACAGCAATCATCCTCAGAGCTGAATCACAGCAGTCATGGTATTCAATCCTTTCCTCACCTGGTGAACACTGGAAAGATGCGTGTACGTTTCTGAACATGCTTGTCTGTGCTGGTGCTTAGTGTTGCTCTGCAGAACATGATGATTTACGTATTTCAGGTACAAAAATGGTTTGACTTTGGTTGCAGTTGTTTCATTGCAAACAACTGCACAACATTAGACATGATAATAGGTGACACTGTGTAGATATACAATATTTGACTTGTGGTGCTGAAATTCACCAAAGAGCAAATGGGCCTATGGGCTACTATTTGGAATAATAAAAAGGGTATCCAAAAAGTTGAATTATTACTGTCTGTTGGGATCCCAAGTGGCGTACATTCATTACTGTTACACTGACATGCACTGCCTGATAACCTTGTCACATGGATTCTTTATATCAGCATTCCATCCTGTTATTGCTATTTTTCTATACTTTTTTTGTAGAGACACACAGGTTGTTATTTAAAAATGTACTGTGATGAAATGCAATAACACCAACCATTTCCATCTAGGTGCCTATGTGGGGACTGTGTACAAATGCCCACTGAGGTCGAATGTAGATGCTGCTAGGAAATAGTGAGGGTTCTCGATAAAATGGATGACACACCTTATGTTGATCAGGATGCTGAAGTACCCACATATATAACTGAACATCCAGGGTTTCCTCATGCCTGCTTAAGCATACGGGTCCTTGAAATAGTTCAGGCAACTTATCGGCAATACCGCAATAATGAGGGATTGCCACTGCATGAGAAAGTTCACATGAAATGCAAAATTGAAAGTATTCAGCTTTATTATGTACATAGTGTGATGCATTGTCTTCATACCATTTAACAAGTAATGGTCTGTAAATTACCTTTTATTTAAAAACTCACTTCATTATTTGAATGAGTACAGTCACAGGCCACTACAAACAACAAATTATTAGTGAAACAATTATTGACAGGAGACATCAAAGATACATGTGTTTTAAACTTCAGATTGTGTAGTGGTTGTGCTTCTGGTGGACCATAGCATGCCCATCCATCATGGCCATGGCCTTCGACACCAAGCGAGGCTGAGGGAGTATGCACCACAAGCACAAGATTGTAATTGAGTGGTATCTTGCAGGCAGCTACCTGTAATCTCTCGTGGCGACCGAGGAGGGGTGGTGGGAGTGTACACGTTGTAGTGGTGTCATGATTAACACCAGGCGCATGGTGAACAAGATGCTCGAGCTTCATGCACTGCTATTGGATGGTGAAGTGTATCATGCGTCTGTCAATTACACTTTATCCACTCCATGGCATGACTGGGACATAAACCTAGTAGGGTACACAACATTCAGAAAGGACAAGGGTGTGTGCAGGGTATGGTGATTACCATTTATCAGTAAGGATGGCATAGAGCTAAGCATGGTTGAGGTAGCGGAAGGGTATGTGGAGGTTTCATGGGTCAGCCTGCAGTCTACTTGGGGCAAGCGGGTGAAGGTGTGTGGGGTATATATAGGCTGCCCGTGCAGACGTAACACCTTGAAGAAGGCCTGTTGGCATATCTGAGGCACTACTGTGTTTGGGAATGTGACAGATCATTTGTTTGAGGGGTCCTAAAATACCTGTAACTGTCTGGGAAGTATGGCCTCCCCATCGGCAAAAGATAAGCGTATGCTGTGATGCCACTAATGTCAAGGTGTTTGGTGACGTGCAGAACACCCCGTTAGGAAGTGCTAATCAATGTGTTGCTGTGTCCCCCTGCCTCTGCATGGTGTCAGCATGTCTTGTGTCATCTACCCACCCTCCCACTGAGAGAAGGCGAGCAATCGTCAAATGCTCAATCATTCTCTCTCTCTCTGGACAGCCCTCCAGCATCCTGAATCCATCCCGAAAACCAGTGTCGTCGGTGTTGTGTGCGGAAACCAAACCGATAAGGCGACACACCGACAAACAACATGTTTTATATAGCTGACAGAGTGTTGCTTTATAAAAGAAGGAGGTGCATGACCTCACTGATCATTATTTTTATTCATGCTGCCCTCTGTACACACCACTTTTGAGTTCAGAAACATTTACAAAAGAGTGCACTTCCAGCTGTATGTATCCCAGTCATTGATACCACAGGCACTCACAAAAATTGTGGTGTGGTGTGGTGACTCTTAAAATTCCCCAAAAAAATCAAGGATCAACACTTAATGATCCATAACTCCATCTACATCCTGCTGTCTTCACAGCCAATCACGCATCTGCATGGATACACTGAGCGCACCATGGGTAACTATTTCTTGGGATATGTTTGCTGGCATGTGCAATGTATTTCTATTTGCATCTCCGGTAACAAATTTGTTGGCTACCATTGTAATGGACAGTGTTGTGGAGAACTGAGACACAGTATGTTATTGTCTTTTGATCCATATAAATAGTGCATTACAGTACAATCAGTAACATTTTGCTGTAAAGCAGTCTGTAGCATGGTGCAACAGAGTTACTGTAGAAAACAATTTCATTAACACTTAAATTACTCCATTTTGTCATGCATGACACTGTGACATTCACTTCATCCAGGCCTGGTTAGAGTTTCCATCATGACAACAGTTAATACTTCACATTGACTTTACATTCTTTACCACAGTAGCCTTGCTGCACCGTAACGTTGAATGACTCAAAAGCGGGTTTACTCACGGGGCTCTTCACTGTATATTGTGTCTCGTCAACAAAATTAACTATTTTCATGTTTATATTATACTATAATAATACCTTAAACTTAGCAACAATGGTTACATCACAGTCAGATATCATGGTAAAGTTTGTATTGATACATATTTTTTTCTTTACTACAGCTGTCACCGCTTTCTAGTGTATAGGAGCATTGTGCATTGGTGTTGGGGATGGTTGGGAAGATGAGTACGAGTTGTTCTGCCCTGCCTGCGTTGTCAGTTGCATCAGGGAGCATTGGCCATCGGATCACTATATTGGTTTTCTCCCCCCACCATGAACCATTGTCCATTATTGTTAAATCTTTTATTTTTTCATTTAGTTTTTGTTGACCGGGTAAGTGCAATAGACAAATCCTGCCTATTTTCAGGCATGATCCGGGGAAGGGGGATACAGATGAATGCCAACTGACCTTGAACCAGATTAAGCTGTTGGTGGTATTTTTAGTGAATGAGGGGAAATTTGGCCAGGACACCAGGGACATTCCCCTACTCTTTTTGATAAATGCCACAGGATCTTTAATATCCACCTGAACTACCACCAATCCGGGCAGATGGGACCTCGGTTTAACGTCTCATCTGAAAGACGGTACCTCAGAAGTGCAGCACCCCTCTCATGCTGCACTACAGTGTCAGTACTGGGATATTAACCCAAGTGCCAGATGTGAGAACTGAACCCACAGCCCTCTGATCTCCCGGCCTCAGAGGCGAGTGTGATACCTACTGAGCCACTTTATGCTTCAGCCAGTTCTCAATTTGCAGTTCCCTTCTGAACTGGTGGAAACTTTGAAGTTAGTGGTGGAGGGACCTCTTTTTGTAGCCAATCCTGTTTTGGTTTTCCCAGTGGGACAGTAGATTCCAATGTTGTTAGAAGGTCATCCACAGATTCTGTTGTGCATAAATACGTTTGAATGTTTGATGTAATGGAAAGACAAGTAATAGCATTGTGACATTGTCAGATGTAACTTTCAGCTTTGATGCTGTTCAAAGTATGTAACATGAATGTTTTTACTGACAGTAAGTAAAAAATATTGTTCCTTTGCCAAGGTTGCTAATGTCATAAATACTATATAGTCCTCATTAACAGACCCTCTCATGAAGGTAACAACAAACAGAGGAACAGCTATATAATACCTATACACAATGTCAACGGAAGGAATTTAACTCACCGTATTGTGCAGTAATAAGTACTATCCACACAGGCAGAACTAAATACAGTTGCCTACTGCAACATACATCTTGAGTAATACATATGCTTAAGGTACCGGGGATGCATGCTAACAAACATGATGACATTTTACCATGTTGATGTATGTCATCTGTTTGTCATAACAGTATTGTTTGACATGTCAGTCTCTTTGTTCACCTCAACACAAACTACATAGTAACAGCTCATGTATTTCTGGGGCAGGATTCACAAAGAAGATATGCTCAGTGCATTGTGGTTGCACCACGAAGGGAGATGCGCTGACTGCAAAATGCATGATTCACAGAGGATGCGCAGGGAGATGCGCCTGGCACATCCCCTCTGTGACTAGCACAGTTGTGCCCTGCCCAGGATGCGCTGATGCATCCCAGGCTTTGCCAGTGCATCCCCCGTGTTAGGCTGTGAACCCTTTGGGGCAATGCATCTCACGATGCACTGCACCCAAAATTGCTGTTCACAGCCAGGGGCATGCAAATGAGGCCATTAGGCATGCATGGCACAATGGGCTCATTTACATGCCATTATGGCCCCATTTGCATTGCACCTGCAGGGATGCACCTGGCAGAATGTGGCTGGTGCCCTGCAAGGGCTGTGGTCCACATGCATAGCCCCATGTAGAATAGGAGAACCCCCGCCCTTCCCTGGCCCGACCATAAACCAGGACATATCCCTGGTTGTCCACTGCCCCCCCCGCCCGCATCCCCAGTTACATGCCACTCTCTGCGGCAGTAGGAATGTAAGAACAGAACTGGTCAATGGGCTTCAGAATGTATGGTAGCTGTCATTCTTAGACAGCTCTGTCGGCGGGCAGCCGTGGTGGTATGCTGGTCAGTTGAGCTGCCTGCCAACAGTGGAACCGTGCTGGGATGGGGGAGAAGGGTAGGTTGGGGTGCCTGGGTGGGTGGGTGGTAGGGTCTGCAGGGCTATGCGTGAGTCTTCAGGAGTACTGTCAGTGGTGGAATTGGGTTGGGGTGGGGGAGAGGTTCTCTTCTTACATTCCTACTGCCGCAGACAGTGGCATATACATGGAGATTGGGGCTGGAAGGGGGGGTTCTAATTGTATAACTGTAATGCCAGAGAGAGCGGCATGCGACAGGGGAGTCAGGGGGGCACTGGACTGCCAGGGTGGGCAGGCTGCCATGCTGTTGCCTGCAGTACAACAGCCTGCCTGTGGGTGGCCACCTACTTAAGTCTAGAAAACCTAGAGTTATCTTTCTGTGGCGTATCCCCGGACTTGCCTGGGGGATGTGCCACAGATTTGGGCTGTGAATGGGGTTGCACACCAATATGCATGGGCACGCCCCTTCATAGCCCCTCCAGAAGCATCGCATATCACTACTGGTGGTGTGCAGCCATCTGCAATGCGCTGATGCATCAGGGTTGCACGGTCACATCGGGGTTGCTCCGTTGCATCTGTCCCCTGCCAGAATCACCTTTCAGCACATGTCGGGGATGTCACAGCGCATCTTGGATATGCTGGGGGCATCACTTTTGTTAATCCTGCCCCTAATGTTTCTGTAAAACACTGTATTTTGACCTCGTGCTATGCAGAGTTGATAGTTCGAAATACTGGTTCAAATACATGAATACTTCATTAAATGCACCATTACCAAGCAACAGTAAGAAATACCATTATGTTTCTGCACACTAGGGCCTTTTTTGAACTCCGTCCTTGTGCCGCAGAGGTCTGAGTCATTCAACTTACCTTGTATAGTGATTTTGGTAATAGTCTGACGTTCATCTACCACAGTCTGTTCATGCACATGTGAACAGACTCAGTAGTGGTGTTTTTAATTCTGTATACTTGTACCATCAGAAACTTTTTCTGCAGAAGTGCCTTCTGTGTCAGGTAGCATTCCCTCCCTATCCTCATTGCCCACTGGCACCATCCATATTCCCTTCCATATGTGTTCTCCAAGGTGTCCGCTGTCATCTACCTTGATTCCTCTATTTCATTTGACAGTTATCCACCTTTGAGAACAACAGTACTGAACAGACTAACACTATTCCCCGAATGTAATGGTTTACTCACTGTATGATGTCAGTGTTTTCTTTACACGAACAACTCTCTGTCCGCCCTTGTACTTCGGCAGGTCAATTGCATATCTTGGCATTCTGTCTTTAGTAATGGCCTGCTGTCTCTTGGAGTTATGGTTGAAATGTAATGCCGCCAGGAGAACTCTGAAAAATAAAAAGTGTTTCATTATTCTGTACTTCATCTGAATTAAGCAATGAGGCATGATCAGGGATTACATTAACAGTCACTTAACAACCCCCTTGGTGTGTAATGTGACATGAGGTGCAGCAAACTGCCATATTGCCCATGGGGGTGATTACCTGACTGTTAATCTAACTCCTGAGAGTGCCTGATTAGTATTATAAAAAGATATTAAAAAAGAAAAGTGTTAAAAGTATCGTTTTTTAATGTTTTTCTCATTTAGAGGGGTGGTAGTTAATAAAATAGTTGTCCCTCCAACACTTTAAGAATACTGGTTTAAAATCAGAATGCACCATTCCAGTCGTTCAGCACTGCTAGAGGGTGGAATGCTGACCGGAGCAATCCATGCACCGTGGTGATCAGGATGTGCATGACAGAGTAACATGGATTAATGTAAGGCTGCTGCAATCCTAACAGCCAATCAGATTGCAGCAGTTATGACACCCTTTTTATATTTGTATGAAGGTTCTCCAAAATGCTTCCATCTGATTGGATGCTTGGATTCCAACCGCCTCACAGTAAACAAGGTTATTCTGTCATGTACAACATGATCACCATGGAACATGGATTGCTTCTGTTACCACTCCATCCTGTCCCACTACTGAATGTGTGAAATGATGCTGTCATGCACAATGAGTACAACACTTTCTAGCCACTTTTCATGGGTAACCAAGTAACTAAAGAGCTCATCTCTACAGGTGATCGGTTACCATTGACACCTTGAGACAGAAGCAGTTTCTTGTTTCTGTATGACTACTCATACAGCAGCTTTAGCCTGGTCATCGAGGTTATCATTCTGGCTATGCACGCCATCATGTTATTTGCCTTGGCTGCAGCCTCCAAAACCACAAGCAGCAAAGAGGATTTAACATTGCCTCACCTGGTATGAATCCCCTTGTATGTAAATGCCATGCTTTTCGGTGCATACTGTATGACCAAGCTGTGAAAGCTTTCCAGTGATGAGGTCTAATAGTATGGTGACAGTTTCTGAACATGTTGTTTAACAAGGTTCGATGAAAGAATGAGGTCCACTTTCTCAAAAGCCTTCTCATCTGCATCAGAAAGAGAAGGTCACATGTTAGTGTGTCCATAAATACAGTGTGATGTTACAGATGACTGCACCTTGCATATGTGGGTGAAGCCAGGGAAGCTTGTAGGCGAGTGAAGGCACCAGCAACTGAGGGTGTGGTACCCAGTGTGAAAAAGTGGTCAAGAAATGAAACATGTACATCAGCTTGTGACAAGTAAAGATGAATGGAATCTTAGGTTTAACCTGTACAGAATTTCCATGCCAGGGTTCATCACAGTGATGTACCATAAAAGGGAAAGTGCTCAGAATGTATAGTGCAAAAGGGGTGTTTAAAAATTCAGTGCAGCCAATTAAATGCCTGCATGAGACATTACATCTTAAAGGTGCAGTGTGCATTGCACAAATAATTACAATGCAGACAATTTATCTCAACACAGTAGAAACATACTAAAAAACATGTGCTAGGCTGGACCGTCGGTGCAACAGTTGGATTAACTCTGCGACACCGGCAACCTGGGTTACGCAGCAAGATTAGATTGCCAGAGGGCTGGCCAGGGGCAGTAGGCTGAAGCATCCCTTGACAGCTTGCCTGCTCTGGAGGGGGAGGGTTGTGAAGCAGCTTGGTGTTTGCCAACCCCTGGCGGAAGCCAGGGTGTTAGCAGCATGTTGAGCACCTCAGTGTCTGATTAGCCCCTGGGTGAAGGTCTGGAGCTCAACAACCCTCGTAGGCAACTAGGGGATGACGTTGCAAACACCGGCGGTCAAGCCTTGACATCAGGGCAAGTGCTACACCCACAACAAAAAGGTGAGGAAAATAATCTGACATCTCAGGGCAGACAGAGTGCTGGATATGTGCCCTCAATGTGCCTTCACCCACCTGATGGCTCCTGCATGACAAAATGTAGGTATCGGGGTGTTCTGGGCCCCACCTCATCCATGCAAAGGGGGTAAGCTGTGGCTCCACGGGGTTCTGGAGACCAATTCAGGCAGCATGAATGGTGGAGGGATGTCTGCTTGGCTCTCACAATGGGTCGGAAATGGCAGGCTGGGTGGAGGATAAAACCGAAATTTGGAAAAAAAAGAAATAAACATGGACTATAATTTGCAAAGTGTAACAAAAGTTCAAGGTTGACTATCACTGCATTACTAATTATGGGTTTGCCAATACCTATAGCAAGGCAGGGTTGGGAGGATGATGGGTTAGTGTGGGGCATATTGGCCAACAGTAGGGTGGTGGAAATTGAGGTGGTAGACAAGAGGGGCTGAGACACAGCCCTTACAGGAAAGAATGGCGTGGGAGTAGGAGGTGAGGATGGTGTTTGCCTAGGTTCTGGACCCATCCTGGATGCACAGAACCATGCCAGGGGCTAAGTCCAAACAATGGAGACTGGGTAGTAAGGGTAAGGTGGTGTACAGATAAGGGAACTGGGGGGGGGAGTAAGGTGGAAAGGAATGGGGAGCTGGGTGAAGGATGTAGGATGACAGGGTTTTGCAGGACAGAGGTGGGCATAAAGCTGAAGCAGGCTGACAGGGAAACAGCTTAAGGAGGATTTTAGCAGGAGCTGCTAGCAGAGAGAAAGTTATATAAGGCAGACAGAAGGAAGTCGGAGTAGGAGGACTGTCATCTTTCAGGTGGGAGTTACAGATTTAGGTGAAACGATGGGAGAAGCATGATTGGCCGATGAGGGTGGAACCATCGGGGAATACCAGGGTGCGAGTGTTGGAGGATGTGAGGTACTTGAAGGAGGGTGGGGGGGAGAGAGGGAGTTTGAGCGGTCTGAAGGATGTACACCAGGCCAGAGTTCTGACATTAGCTTAGTACAGTGAGCCAGGCATCTGTTAACAAACGAAGGTAAGAACAGGGCACACTACATGTCACAACGACGGTCTCCAGATGGGCGTGAAGACTGCATCGAGAGAAGGAGTTGAAAAGACAGACTAATCTGGTAAGGGAAGATATGGGAGCGTCACAATAGACTACATCACAGTACTGAAAAATGGGGAAGATCATCCTCTGGACAAGTTCTCGCGGGGTCGTAGGAGGGATGCAAGTACGGTTCCTGTACAGGGCTCCAAGCTTGCGGCACAGTTTTGTCAGAATGGTGTCAATGTGGCCAGACAGGCTGAAATTTTGGTCCAGCCAAAAACCAAGTGATCTGACAGATGGTGGTGTTCTGATGGATGCTCACATCAAGAATGTGGAAAGAGGTTAAGGGGTGTAGCTGAGAGAGTCTCTACCTAGTGCCAAAGGTCATGGACACTGTATTTTTGGCCATTAGAAATATTTCAGGTGAGGCAAACCACAGCTGAACCTGTTGGAAGTCGTACTGTACAGTGGTTGCTACATGAATAGTGGTTTGGCCTGAGGTGAACAAGATGGCGTCATCGGCATACATATGGATAGAACAGGAAGGTGAGCACACCATTGTTTCCGTTGGAGTGCAACTGCTGCCCAATACCTGAAGAGTGCAAAATTACAATTTCAAAATAAAAGTTATGTGGACAACTCATGTGGCTTTAACCACTTCCGTCTTCTGACACTATCGTCCAATGGCACATGCGCACACTCAGGGAAAAAGAGGGTCATCATGGTTGTGTATGTTCAGAACATGATTAGTTATTGAATGAAGCTTTGCCAACATACTTTAACCATTTCCATCTGTGGTAGATCTAGGTATCAAATACAACATGTTACGGATACTGCGTATCCATTCTCCAATAATTTGACACTCTTTTTGAACAGCAACTGCTTCCAGTTTCTTGGTTACACCTTTGAATGCAGAAGGATATCATCAAGATTGGTTCATAGACTTCTACCACATAATCATCTGCAAACATTAATAGATACATTGCCAATCTTTTATACTAATGCCATGACCAATATTGAATGTACATGAGCACCCATGTTAGGGAACAGATTATGGTAGCTGGGTGACCTGGCGGGTGGTGAAGGCTTCGTTGTCCAACGACTGTTCACCTTCTCCATGGTGGAGTGTGGGGAAGTGGTGAGGCACATACTGACCACCGGTGTAGACTAGGGGTATAACAAAGCTCCCTACAACTACCTAGTGGCTGTTGCAGACATCAACATACGCCTTGATGTAAAGTCACTCCGTGCCCTCAGGGAACATCTGCAATCAACTAGCGCTTCTGACTGCTGAACACAGTGTACATCGTGAAGTTCCAATATGAAGTATTTATGTACTTTTCACAAAATGCCAGACATCGTAGTAGTGGATGATGTCACTCTCATTCTCTCTCGAATACTTTTGTATCTGAGGGTGTCAGTCGGTTATGAGGTAGGTAGGTTTCAGACCATTCTCCTAACAAGCTGCAAGCCTCTCTTCAGGCCCTCAAGCTCCATGTGATAAGAGCTTTTCACCTCATTACTCTAGAAAGATATACGAAGATGTCTGTATGTCAGTCACCACTAAGTCACTGAAATATGTGTTCACAACATCACTAATGACAATGTAGTCCTTAGGTGAATGTGTTTCGTGTGCCACATTCCTAATGAGTAGCTTACCTGCACTAAGCTGACTGAAATTATTTTACGGTGCCTCATCTGCATAAGGGTGTATGTCCAATATTTTGCAGAGTGACCAGGGCTGTCACATCGTCCATCACCAGCCAACATTACTTTGGGATTATCCTGTTTTAGAAAATGGCTTCAAAAAATCCATCAATCTGATTGGTTGATTTGGCACCAAACCTGGGCAATTATTTTTACATAATGCCCAGTAAAAATCAAGTCCCACAGCATGGCAACAGAGGTGCCACATCACCCAATCAAATCAATAACACAAAGAAAACATTCTTCCATTCAGACACTGTAATCAGCGCGAAGCGCGATTTTCCAACTCGCCTCACAAGACCAGACTTAGCAACGCAAATGACAGCCCCAACTGACAACATACTTCCTGTAAACTTCAATATGATGACAGAGGAAGATCTCGAGCAGTTCTTCAATGCAGCATCTGAGGGAGACGAGTCGCTAAACGACGAAAACCTGTGGGGAAAAAACACAAATGTCAGTCAGCATCACAAAACGTCACATCTCAGTCACTACCACTCAGCTGACAGAGATCGAAGCAAACCGGGAAGAAATCAATACTCGCAAAACCACAACCTGGGCAGTGTCAGTGATTCATGACTGGTCAAAAGAAACTGGCATTAACATAAATTGGGTAACAGATAGCCCCAGTACCCTGAATGAGACCGTCCGTAAATTCTACGCGGAAGTCAGAAAAGCAGCAGCGAGCAGTACTCGGTTGCTGGCTACTGCGCTTTATGAGCAGGGCTCAACAGGCACCTAAACAGCCCAGCAATATGCCGAAACATAAACCTCATCACAGACCCTCAATTTAAAATGAGCAACAATGTCTTCAAAAGCATCCTTAAACAGTACAGAAAAGAAAAAAAGATCACTCTGCACACCACCCACCGATCTCTGACACAGATCTGGCAAAACTCAGAAAATCAACAGCACTCTCCGTAGACACAGCGCCGGGCTTGCTGAACCGTGTTTGGTTTGAAATTCAATTACACCTAGCCCGGCGCGGTAGAGAAGGCCTGCGAGTGCTCACCCAGTCCTCCTTTCAACTGCAGAAAGACCAGCATAAGCAAGAGTTCCTTACCCTGGCTTACAACCCTGACAGCAAGAACCACAAAGACCCCCTAGAAACCAACAAAGAATTTGAAAGAGGCTGCATGTAATCAGATCCTGACAACCTGAATGCCCAGTCGCAGCATTTAAAAATACATTAGCAAACTTCCTCCTAACCCCAAAGCACTGTACCTCCACCTGCAGCAGGCTCCACAAGAGTTCCTCAACACGCAGAACAACGTGGTACATGCAGGAACCATAGGGAAAAACTACCTCAGCGAGATGATGAAAAAAATAAGTAAAGCAGCAAATCTGAGCCATATCTACACTAACCACAGTATTCGTAGCTCTGCTGTCCAAATCCTGTCAAACGCAGGTCTACAGTCGCGCGAAATTATGACCATTACTGGTCACAGGTGTGAGCAAAGCCTCAAATCTTACTGGAGGCCAAAGGAAGAAGACAGGAAAAACTGGAGCGCCCTCCTCTCCGGAAAACCTCCAACCAGCACCATAAGCAATCAAGAGAGCACCAGCAAAGCAAAGGAAGCAACGCCATCTACTGGAATGACAACAGTACAGAGCTCCTTCAATCTAATGAACTGCACCTTCTCAGTTCCAGTTAATTTTATTGAAAATAAAAAGTAAATATCCAAAAAGAGCTGCAATTCTTTCTAAAAGTTTAAATGTTTAAAACGTTTGAAAAGTTTTATTATTAAAAAGTTTGAAAAAATACAATTCCATTGTTAAATGAAAGCAATTTTCTTCTGCACTACTTTTCCTCTCATAGTATTTATTGACACAAAATAAAAGTTTACATTTTAAAAGCAATCATTTCTTTGTGTGACTATTTTTTAAAATACAGTGAAGCCATTTTCTAAGTGCAGTTATATCCTCCAGGGTGGGCATTATTGGGAAATACTGGCCCTTCCAGGAGCTATAAGGCCCTCCGCCTGCGGCGTTGGGCCTCATTACGCCCCTGGGCGGTCCGGCATTTCCCAATAATGCCCACCCTGTCGGGTATTATTGCTTACTTATTGCTGTCACTACTCTGTCTTTCTCTTTTGCCCACACAGTTTGTATCGCTGGCTGTAAATACAGTCTTGCATGTCGATAAAATGTATTATCAGAGATGCACTGTATGTTTATATGACGTAGTACTCGTAAAGTCTTCTGTGGAGACACTCTGGAAAAAACCCATGCTGGTTGACAATAGGATGTTTCTGGCTGGATAATCACCCAGATTAGGCTGAGTGCACCACGAATGTTTATAGCCACAATCAAAGCACTTCTGCTCCACTACTGCAAGTGTTCCCTTAACTTTAGACACAACTGCTTTGTTGATGCCAGGCAATGCATACACTGTCCAAACAATTGAATAAGACAGTCTTCAAATACTATAGAGTTACACACTTGCCATATACATTGACCAGCATTTTCTGCCACATTTGTAGATTCCTCACTGTGGAGTAGAGATCAAGTGTCATTTTTAAACATTGTTAAACGTTACCTAGCAAAAGTTGAAATACTTACGGTCTGAGTTAGGACTGATATGGTTAATACTTCACCTGACTAAGTCCTTCATTATAGACACTTGACTGTCATCATCAGAGACAGTGTGAGTGTAAGTTTCATCTTTAGGATCATCCACAACTGTGCGTCAGACGTCCAGACAGGTGAAGAGGAGAACAAGTGATGAACCATGGGCTCTGTTTGGGTGCTAGCATCTCACATTTTTGGTGATGTCTGTGTCCCTGCCAATAAAAGTTTCCGTTTTTACTTTGACTAGTACAACATACATTGTCAAATCAGTGAGCCACAATGAGTCATGCTGACAGTTCTGCTATTTCAAGACGTTATATGTAAAAGACAGGATTTTAAAACCACATGGTATTGTATTTCCCCACACCTGTCCTCCTGATTGTACATTACAAAAACAATCAACCAGTCATTTATGTACACTGAAGCACCACATCCACGATCAGATATTACATGCAAAGGATACATCCACGGTAATAAACTGCCATTACCCCAACATGCATTGGAGACCATGGTCAACAAAGTAAATAATACATGTCATTCCCTCGTGCTTAGTGCACCCTATGCCAGCCACCATGAAAGCATTCCACACTAACCGATAGTGACCATGTACTACAGAGTACCACCAAACCCACATAATTACACACCAGCACCCCACCGTAGTCACCAGTCCCAGGATGGGCATGCCACATATTTGTGAATGGTTACAGTACTCACTGAAAGCACATTGGTCCACGATATCGATCAATGAGACTGCAGTACTTCCTGGAAGCTGACATTCAGTGCCAGCACACTTGACGGGCAGCAGTGGAGGTGTGCTGGTGGGTTTTCGTGACCCACAGCTGTCTTTAAAATCTTGGGAGTGGGGAGCTGTGTTGGTATGGGTGCCTTACTTGGGTGGGTGGCGGTTTCAGTGGACTACCCTGGGACTATCTTGTAGAGACACTCTTTAATGTCTGTATCCTTTACATTGTGGAGGGGCTGGAAGGAAAATATGGGCTGACACTCAAGGAGGGTGAAAAGGATAAGAAGGGACTTGGCAAGGTAGCAGCAATGGTAAACAGTATGGCACATTACTTTCAATGCAAAGAAGTGCAAAGTAATGCACCTGGGAAACAAAAACACAGGGGAAGAGTTCTCAATTCAGGCAGAGGCAGTAACAACAACAAAAGTGGAAATGGACCTGGGGTGGTCATATCAGGAGACCTAAAGGTAGGCAAGCAATGTGAGAAGGCATTAATGAGGGCTGTGAGGATTATTTGTTTTATTTATTTAGTTTTTTGTTGACCAGGTAAGTGCACTAGACAAATTCTGCCTATTTTCAGGCACGACCCAGGGAAGGGGGATGCAGATGAATGGCAACTGACCTTGAACCACATTAAGCTGTTGGTGGTATTTTTAGTGAATGAGGGGAATTTGGCCAGGACATCGGGGAAATTTCCCTACTGGTTGTCAGTAGGGGGAGCTGCTGGCCTATCCTTATGGCCACTCAGCTGAAGTTGGTGGAAGGTATGGACATCTCTGAGGCAGGGGAGAGGGCCTCCTCCCCTGTGCTCGAAAATCTATAGGTTATCACAGATTCACACAGAAATAATGATTCAGCAGCTACGCTACCAGATATGGAGGAACCAGGACGTTTTTCAATGACAGGGTTTCCAAAGCATAATGTGTATCAGGTCTCGAGAACTGAGCAACAGATAAGTGAAATTTCTTTATTAAAAAAAGATGCAAGCCCCTTGTTCTCTTCGGAGCAACCTTTGCAAAATTCAGGAGAACTTACTATTGTGACTGGTAATCTTGGAGCTGTAGATACCAGCTCTGCTGATAGTCCTGTCAATTTCTGTGACGCAGATGCATCAAAGGACAGCACCGCCCTAGATTCAGTGCATCTCCCCTGTCAAATGCCTCTTGCAACCGTGCTTGAAAAACGGGAAGAAATGGCTGGCAGTGAAATTGCTAAGAGCAGCGAGTGCCAAAAGCTGTTCCCTTTTCGGAAAGCAGTTCCTGAAGAAATTACACTTGGAGTTCAACAAAAGCCACTCATATGTGCTGAGAATTCTAGTTCACCCCAGGTATCTAAACAGGTTAAACAGATTGAGGCAAGGCAAAGGGATAACAAGCAAGCAAAACTTTTCACCATTGGTTCCAATTCAGCTGATGATAAGGGAACAAGGGCACAGGGTGGTGTTCGTCGTATATCACAGAGTAAAATTATTTTCCAAACAGGTTATTTTAATCAAACCCAAGCGACTAGTTTCTCTTTTCAAACTAAAATTCAAACTTCGAAAATATCTCCTGAAGCATTTAAAACTAAAAGATCGGCTTTGACAGCAGCAAACCGCAATCTGAATACAGTACCCCCCACTACAGAAGTTCAAAAATAGTTCTGCTGCAGTACAAAGTCCCTCAACTTCTACCCTGATTCAGCAAGCCTTTTCTCTTCCTCCTAGAGTAAAAGACAAAACTGAAATCTGGTCCCCAGATACAGCCCTGGTGGAGTCAGGATGGAAAATGGGCTCCACAGGGATATGGATTCCAGACCCGAACTGATCTTCTTCTCTTTCTTCATGCCCCATTGAGAGGTCTCCTGCTGTTGTTGATCAGACTAATAGGCCTACCCCTAATTCTTCTGATCAAAAGATTGAAGTTGGTAAAGGACTCTTACCATCCGATACAGAACTTGGAAAAAATAATTTACCTGAGGAAAAAGATCCTAGTGAAGTTCCTGAGATCTCCCACAACCTAGATCCTTTCTTTCTGAACTTTTTTCCCAAAAACGGAAAGAAGCAGTGCCTTGGAGGAATGCAGTGAGGATACGGTATAAAGGTGGCCTAGCTGAGAGACCAGATAGGGTGTATGTGGGAAAACATCTTCTTAAAGAATCCTTACAGTTTTCACCAAAATATGTTTTCACTTTTATTAACATTTCTGGAGAGGATAACTATGATATTAGCTCTAGATCACCTTTTTTGTTAGATCTTTTTTGGCAAAGGTACAATCAACTCAAGTTCTCCCCTCTATGGTCTCCCTTTTTAGTTACATCACTAACACAATCTTTAATTAAATATGTGACTGTGATGTTTAGAAACAAAGGGGTTCACATTGAAGATATCACTTTTTGGCTTTCTCAGAAATGTGAGGTCCTGAGTGCCCCAGAGGCAGTGCTAGATACAGAGTTTTTCTGGACTGGTTGGAAATATAAGGTGAAATTGAGACAAACTGACAATGAGATTGACCATATCCCAAATTCATTTACCTTAGGGAGAGATAGGGAAGTATGTTTTTATGCAGGGCAGCACCGAGCCTGCTATAAATGTGGGGCTCGGACACATCTCTCCAGCTCATGTGATACCACTCGGTGTGAGATTTGTGGGGAAATAGGGCACGGTAGTTTTCAATGTGCCAATATTGTGAAATGTGACCTATGTGAAGAATCTAGGCATGGATATGGGGACTGTCCGTGGGCAGCCAAAATTAAGGTCACAGTTATCAGTCCTGAGCTATTGATACAAAAAGCTCAAGATGAAGCCTTTTCAAAAAATAAAAAAAAAGAGGCCTGACCCCCCACCCGAGAGAGAAGCAACAGGGAAGGAATGTACACCAGATGCAGGCCCTCCCTAAAGGCAGGAGATGGAGTCAGAAACCCCAGATATTTATAACAAAAATGATTTTCCTCCCATATGTTACCAGGAGATTGAGTATCTGAAACCCCCAAGCCCTCTCCCAAATGGAGGAAGAGTAACTAGGAGTTCAACCCCCCCTTCCACATCCCCCCAACTCCTGAGGATCCCCCTGTCTTTGAAATGGATAATTCTTATGCCATTTTAGATACAATGGGAGGTGATTCAGACATGGATACAGGAATCACAGGCCTTTCACAATCCTCTGGGAGCAAAACATCCCAAAATGATTACAAAGGGAAAACAAAGAAAAGAAGGAAAAAAGGTCCTTAAATAAATTATTTTGGCTAAACTAAGTATTGGGTTCTTAAACTGTAGCAGTTTATTGAATAAGTTCAAAAGGACTGCTCTCTTTCAATTCCTCCACCGGGCAAACCTAGATATTTGTTTTTTATAAGAAACATGGATATATACATTAGATCAGTGCCGATTTGTAACAGCTGAATGGATTTGGGGACCCTCCTACTGGTCCTTTGGGTTAGATAGAGCAGATGGTATAGAGATTCTTTTTGGCTCTTATAATTTTACTCTTAGGAAATTGTTAGATTTAATACCTGGGCGATTACTAATAATTGATGGGATTTGGAAACAGGCTAATTTTCGATTTATAGTTGTCTATGGGCCCCAGACTAAAACTGGACAGGTTAACCTGTATAACACCCTTTTACCTTATTTAGCCACTACTAGTCATATTATTTTGGGGGGAGATTTTAGCCGTGAATTTCCATATTCTAGTATGGGTAAACCAGCTAAGAAAACATACTGTGATACTATAGCTTTAGGGAGAGTTATTAATTTAGCAGGTTTAAAAAAATGGTAGGAACTACCAAAGTGGGGGGGGGGTCATTGTATACTTTTAGAGAAGGGAAATTAACTATTGATTACCCCTTTTTTTCAAATAATCTCCCCCCCAATTCATAAAACCTTTATAAATAAATTTTCAGATCACCTACTGATTACTTTAAGTTTTGGCTCTTCTTCTTCTTGAAACACTGATGGAAATAGATGGAAACTTAACACGGCATTACAAGACCCTAGTGTTGTGAAAGGTATAACTACACTGCAATGGGCATGAACATCTGCAGCTGATTTGTATGATGATTTATGGGATTGGTGGGAGGACACTAAAAATGATGTTAAGAAATGGTTTCAAAACTATGGGAAACATATGGTTACAACACAATTTTTTCATTATTTAACATTAAGAGGGAAATTGCAGAGTTTATTTTCTAATGCTAACACTTCTAGAGTTGATTTTTCTTCACAAATAAATCAAATTTAGTTAGCAATGAGAGCGTGTCAGTACGATAGAGCACGGACTCTGCGTACAGAGCTTTCCTTTGGGACACAAAAGAGCCCAATGGGAGATCCTTTTGAGGCCTTCAAAGACAAAAGAAATTCCTCAGGTTTGGAAGTCTTACAAAATGATAAGCGGGAGCTTAAAACCTCCCCTATTGATATGTATAATATTATCCAGGACCATATAAAGGAACAAGAAATTTTGGATGTTCCACACCATAAGGAAATTATGGGATTCCTTCAAAATATTAATTTACCACACCCCTCTGGTTTGGAACTTTATAAACTAGCAAACCCTATATTGGGATCTGAAATTCTTAAAGTTATCTGCTCTTTAAAATTAGGGGTATCCTCAGGCCTAGATGGATTACCTTACGAGTTTTATAGATGTTTTTGTAGTATCCTGGCATTATGCCTTGAAAAAGTTTTTTTTTCCCCTTCAAACAGCCCCTCGCTTGCCCTTAATATTTACATCTGGTTTATTAGTATATATTTTTAAAGGAGGGATAAAACAAAACTGAATAACTGGAGACCCATTACAATCCTGAATTCTGACTTTAAGATTTTGTCTCAGGTACTTAATAATAGGCTTAGAGCAGTTTCTAGTGATTTGTTATATTCCCTACAATATTGTGGAATACCAGATAGAAAAAAAATTAGTTTGCTTTAATAATTATTAGGGAAATAGTCGAATTTTCCAATAGATACCCATCACGGAGCTGTATTTTATCCCCGGATCAAAATAAGGCCTTTTATAGGGTTTTTAGGCCTTTTTTTTCAGTATCAAAACATTATGGAGTCCCTCGAGGATTTACAAAATGGATTAAATTGATGTATGAAACTGTCCTAGTTTACCTGGTTATTAAAGGGAAGTCTTCTCTCCCCATTTCAGTTAAATTTGGAGTAAGACAGGGTTGCCCATTAAGCCCCTTACTGTACGCATTCTCCCTAGACCTGTTACTTAGGAACTTAGCTCTTTCTGATACTCTTACAGGTATATCAGGAAATCTGAGAGGTGATACTGTGGTCATCCAAGCCTATGCAGATGATGTCTTTTTTTCCTAACTAATGTGGATCAAATCTCTGCTGTAATAGACTGTCCTGGAAAATATGAGAAGGTTTTAAACTCTAAATTAAATTTAGGGAACTCCAAAGGTCTCCTTTTAGGGCCGGTGACAGATGATCAGATAAATATATTAGGAATTATTGTTTCCCCCTAAACCTTGTAAAATACTAGGTATACTTTTTGGATCCCAGAATCTCCCTCTAGAAAACTGAGAAGTGGCTTTAAAAAAAGGCAGAACTGAAGGTTCAGAGGTGGAAAGGGTGGAGACTGTCAAAAAAGTGGATCTCTGTAATTAAAAAATTCATTATACCTGGGTTATTATATGTTGCCATGGTATATCCCCTTCCTTTGGTTTTAGAAACATGTTTATATGCCTGGTTCTTTTCCATGTTGTGGGGAAGCAGGCTTAACCCTATTAAATGGTGTTATACTTATCTACCTATTTCTCAAGGAGGTTTGGATATTGTGGATGATCTAATTTTTTCCTATGCTCTATTTCTTTCCCAGAATTTTAATTTTGATCCTCTTTGTCCGATGGCTTTACAACAATTATGGGAACTAAATAACTTTAAAAGTTTCTTTGAGATATGGGAAGACCTTCCCCCTAGGATCCCAAAATGTGTTTATGTTCCATTATTTGTTAAACCTTGTGCTCAGAAACTGTTCAAATGGTCCATTTTTCACCTATTTGTGAGAGATAATATAGGAGCTAAGCTGTATAACACTATTCTTGGGAAAATCTACCCAAATGAACCTGAATTTGTTAATTGCCCCCCCCCCCATTAAAAGAGTATGCCATAAAACAGCTAAATAGTCCCAGAATACCTTATCATATGTGGGAAATATTATGGCTCTCTGTTTACGGAAGATTGAATATTAAAGGGAATGCTAAACACAAGATGATGAGCGAAAGGTACTGTCCTTATTTTCAGTGTCATGCTTTAGAGGAAACTATGGATCATTTTTTATTCAAATGTACCTATGTAAAAGGTTTATGGGATTTCTAGAGTATTAAATTAAGTTTTAGATGGTTATTAAAGCTGGATTATCAGACTTTGATTTTGATTTTTTCCCCCACCTTATTTCCTCTTATGATTGGGGCATACTAATAGTCTTTTTTTGTTGTTTAAAGATTTATCTAGGGCAGGCTAGATGTCAATGGGTTTTGCAGCAGAAATGTATGCCCTATGGCACTTTTTATGTATTATTGATGGAAGCAATGAAATTAGTATACTTGAAGGATAAAGAAATTTCTACTTCCAGAGGGGGTTGCACCTCTTTATTAAATATAAGTAAAAAAAAAAATCTGTTTAAAAAAAATGGGAGACAGTATATAATTATATATATAAATAAGAGGTAAACCTATATATACCTTATATGATATTTGATAAAGGGGTATTAAATGAATTATAGTTTTTTTTTCCTCTCTTTCTTCCCCTTTTCCTTCCCTTTTAGGGTATATGTCTAAAATTAAGCTTAAGAAATATTGTAACATAGGTTATTGATGTATTGTCATATGTACCTTGTGTTTTTTTTCTTCTTTTATTATTAATGATTCTTTTGTATGCTGATGTGTTTTTGATGTATTTTGATGTATTTTCAATAAAAACTCCCCTATTCTTTTCAAATAAGTGCCATGGGATCTTTAACATCCGCCTGAACTGCCACCAATCCAGGCAGATGGGACCTTGATTTAACGTCTCATCTGAAAGATGGCACCTCGGAAGTGCAGCACCCCTCTCATGCTGCACTACAGTGTCAGTACTGGGATGTTAACTCAAGTGCCAGATGTGGGAACTGAACCCACAGCCCTCTGATCTCCCAGCCTCAGAAGCGAATGTGCTACCTACTGAGCCACTGACACTGCCAGTTATGGCATGCACAAGGAGAGGCATCAACATTACAAAGCGGGAAGTTCTTATCGCTCTATACAAACAATTAGTGATACCACATCTGTAGTACTGCGTGCATTTCTGCATACCCCATCTATGCAATGACATAGACATGATGGAGGCAGTACAGATGAGGGGAACCAAAATGGTACAAGGTCTGTGACGAGGAGGTATTTCACGGACTGGGTGGTGGAACCGTTGACTGCTGTTTTAGAGTATCTGCTGGAAGCTGACACAGTACACGGGTTTGAGGAAATAGGATGGCACAAGCCTAATAGGAGGATAGTGGTGAGCACTACCTACCCGGGCGGGAGGGGGGTTCTTGGGAGAGTGGAGTGGGAGACGGTTTTGGTGCCGTATTAGGGTGCTTACCTGAGAGCAGAATCAATAGCACGAGAGTGCTACTGTGCTGTCATTCTAGTGTGTTACCATGTTAGTATGTGGTGAGTGTGTCTTTCAGCATATATATTTGTGTGTGTGTGTGAGGCACTGACTCTGTGTGCGTGTGTGTTTGTGCATGTGTGTGTGTGGGGGGGGCATTGTGATCTGGGCAGAGGCTATGTGTGTGTGTATTCCTGAGTAGGTATATCTGTCACTACACATACAAATAACAACAATTGAAGTACCACAGTGCAGTAACCTGTACTTTTATGTGGAGGTCTTTGTAAAAATTTCTGCATATCATATGTACCGACACTTGCACCGACGTCTACTTGGTCACCAGTGTTGGCGGAAACAGTATCAGAGGTTGGATCATCACATGAATTGTGTGTAACTGACTCTATGCTTCCAGACTCTGGACATTTGATGGAGTTTGAGGTTTCTTCATAGCTTGTTACCATATACTGGCTAATAATCTGCAAAGGAAAATTGAGAGGTAGCATTAGAACAATAAAACATTCATGTCATAATACACATGCATTTGACATACAATGCTGGTACAAGTGATGACATGGTGATATGTGCTGGGAACATGTTTTGCATGCAGCAAGCATCAAGATTTTATGGACTGTCAGTTCTCTGCAAAGTACATGCACTGCATTATGCAGTACTCACCGTGATAGTTAGGCCAGCTGTGTAGGACACCACAGATGACACAATCACAGGAAAGATAAAGTACTTCATTGAATGTTGTTGCCATGTAACAGTGTGATGTTAAACTGCCACAACCATGGATGGCAGCACTGTCTCACAAACCTGAGTCAAAACATACCGTTGTAACCTGATGTTAACCATACATTGTGAGAATCAATGTCCCTCGAGGGGTTACCACACCATGGCAAAACTAGGTATGCAGTGAGTCTGTTACCAGGTCATGCCATGTTGTCCATGGCCTTGTTGTGTTGTCAGATGACTGCTCACCATCCGTTTACTGATGGTACAATTACAAGTTTTGGTGGGCTATCCACCAAGAGTAGCAAGTGTACATTTTACGCCCTGAGGTGGGGACATGGGGGGGGGCTGTTGATGATTCAGACACAGCTACTAAGCTCATCACAAATTGCTGTCCGGTAACTCAGGCTTGCACCACACACTATGAGGCAATCATGCAATGGACGCTCGATAATACACACCTGTAATACTTCAGTGCTGTTACCCAGTAACGGTGCATTACACCGGTCCAGTATCATGCGCATCAACCACAATTGCATCTTTTTATTGAGACAGTGCATGTAACAACTTGATATGATTTTATTTCACACAGTACTCAAACTTTATGTCTGTAATTGTGTACTTGTACAGAAATGATACAGTACATACTGTAGGTTGATGAGGTATGGCATTGCCCTTTACAAGAACTAAAGTATTTTCATTTCTTTAATCATGAAGACTTATGAGACTGACACATAGATGAGTAAGGGGATGCTAGTGCAAGTAATGTTGATTGTCTATGCAGATTGGAGGGTTGGGATGCACCAGAGGCCACTGAACATGGACTTACTGGAGAATATGAGTGAGGGGGTGGAGGAAGCATGAGAAAAACCTTGGACTACGTGAAAGGCATACAAAGATTGGTAACATAGGGGGTATTCTAATATTGTGAATGGAGGGATACCACATATGATAGAAGATTGAAGGGTGGTACAGAAGGGAGATAACACACTGTTTCATGGACATGGAAGTGTCCTGCATGTACAGACTGACAACAGAGTCTATGTAACGCAGAACAGTTAGCTGCTTCAACAGGGAATGGGTAACAAGGCAGATGAAGGGATGGGGGGAACAGACGAGGGAGGGACAGCTGCTATTGAGGGCAGCTATCAGAATAATCAAGCAGACTTGATGGACTGATTTGCCTTTGTCTGCTGCCAATTTTTATATGTTCGTATCTCAGTAGAAGATGAAGGTATCACACATACACGGTGACACAGACACACATGTACTCAGAGACACACAGGTACACACACGGGGACAGATAGACACACACACACATGAATAAACAAAAAAACCCAGGTGCACAGCAGGTGTAAAGTCTTTCACAACTCTGAATGGCACATTACAGCATCCATAAGGCCATAATTCAGTGGCCAGCAGAAGGTGAACACTCGGTTTCCCTGATCTGTTTGACATATAAAGAATACTGGATGGGCAACTATGCACAACCAGTGTGTTCTGCAACGGAAGGGTTCTGATTCCCTCAGACCTCGAGAGTGAAGCTAGAGAAGTCCATATGAATCAGGACACCTAGGTGGAAAAACACACTGGTTGTGCACAGAGTTGCTCATCCTGTATTTCTTATAGTGTATAGTACTGTGTGAAATATGTATTTGTGAGTTACTTTGCTTTCACAATGAAAATCACTCATACAGTCTGTAGAAGTTGTAGAATGCTGTTGTACCACAGTAGGATACAATCACATTCCATGACCTTTGAACTGTGGTACAAACTGCATTTTGAAAGGGATGGAATTATATACAGAACAACACTACACTATGCACTATAATATGTATTACTTCCACTCTTCAGTTTACATCTCTGACCACAACCCCACATTGAGTTGAGGAAGACTGTTATTTCAAACAGCCCTCCTAGACTGAGTATTGTCTTTCTGCGTGCCACTGTGTGATCTGATTATGGACACTGTCATGTGCCTTCCAGCTATGTAAACCACTTATCACCTTCTGTCCATCATGGTTTCTACTTTCATCAGTTAACATCAGCGAAAGATGAGCAGTGGGGAACTGGAAACATAGATTTTGTAAAACTTGAGGATACAGTAGTTGCAGTGGTACTAGTATTGCATGTTGATAAATGAACAGAAACAGTATGGATACACAAAAAGTTGGTAAGAGTGGTTGATAAAGGGATACCAGTGAAAATCCAGTTAAATCATACGTAGCACTGCATGACTGTATAATTACCTTACGTGGGCCACCCCTACCAAACCAGTGACAAGGATGTAAAACATAAATTGCAGTCAAGTCACTCTGTAAGCCATGGTGTGCCATGTATGGGGGGGGGGTGCAGCATTACTCAAGCAACGGGTGGGGGGCAGTGCATCACATTACCTGTGATCAGACAGGGACACCCCCGGGATACGGTATCTGCGATGATTCGTTTACAACAATCTTGTCGAGCAACCATAAAACCAAACCGCTATTTGTACCGATTTGAGGTTTGTCACAGACTACCATGCTTTCTTTGGTTGTCTTCGACACACACAGTACATATAATCATGTCTGAGTCAGAGCTCATTACGTCTGGGTTCCCAGGACCCACACAATACAGTACCAGGGAAAGGCGCCAACACTACTGTGACATGACGCTGTGGTATCTGTACTATTAGACAATATCGAAATGTCACTGTCAGAGCGTGTAATAGGGGCTTAGTAACCCCCCCATTCTTTTTCTTGTTTGTTTATTTTTAGAGGTTTGTGTTGTCTAAAGTATAGATTCCACTTTTGTAAACCTCTAGTATTATAGAGATAATCAGAATTGACTTTGGTTCCCTTTTTGGGACCAATTATTAGGTATTTGGACCACTTAGAGAGATGTTTCCTTCTTTCAAACAAATAAAAACTGTTGCAACAGTGCATGTATTTTTTCTCTTACTATCTTTTCAGTCCTGCACTTTCCCTCCCTACATCCTGGCCATACGTAGGTATCTTGCTGTCCCCATTGCTCCTTTCAAGTCTCTCTGAATGTCCAAATGCCAGCATATTAAGCTGTTTTGGTGCCCCCCATTAGAAAAGAAGAAAAAAGGCAGCAAGTAGAGAAGTGGGCTTCTTAGAAGCAGGTGAATTCTTCCTGTTGCTCTCAGACTTGGGTTTCAGCAGTGTTTTAGCGCTATAATTCATGCCAGACTTTAAATAAACCATTTGTCTGCTTGAATTCTGGAACAGTTGCATTTCTTTTGTCAAAATAAACACTCTGAAGCCCTTGAATGAATTTGAACAGGAAATTTTAGTTACATAAGCACAGTTTCTAGTTTTAAATGCAGCTTGTAGGTAGAGTGAAGCACTGAGCTGCATTAAAATACAAATGAGATAAAAATATTTGCTGTTAGCTTTTAAACAAGCTTAAATATGAATACAATTCTTTATCTTTATGACATATGTTAAACATTGAAAATTGTGAAACTAAGGAGATTCCCTTTTTTTTAATTTTTACTTCCTGGTGCAGAGCTTCTAGACCCTCGCTGCTGTTTACATGCTGTCCTAAGGGCCGGCCGGCCGTAGCTCCACCCCTTTTATGATGTCAGCATGAGGGAGGTGCCTGAAACTCTAGTATAAACTATTTATTTTGGTTTAAAGGATTAATTATTGCATTTCTGTGCCTCAAACCCTTTTCAATTTTGTGTTATAGCATTTTCACGTTATTGTATTAAGAATGTAATCCCTCTAAAGGATACTTTTTATTTCAAGTTAGGTATGAGAGGGGCTATTGTGGTCATGTGACTATTTTTTTGTATAAAAGCACTGCAGATTGAACTATGAGTTAGTTTGCTGGTAGGAACTGTTCCCTGACAGTCCCCTAGCTTGATACTAGGTGGATGAATGAAATTTTGTTTGAAACTGACTTAAGTTCTGTAATTTTGATTTTGCTTTATGCCTTTATTATTTTCTGTGCTCAGTCTGCTTATTTTTGCCTGTTGGAGAAATAAATCCAGTTATTTTGTTTTGAATCTGAATTAACGTCTGGACTCCATTTGTTCCCACGTCCACAGAGCGGTGTAAGATGGCAATATGGCTTGAAAAGCGACAGATGGACAGAACACAGAAGGTAGTTGAGGGGGTTGGATTATGGGGTCGAGAGGTAACCAGTTGACACCTGCATGTCTGTTATTGGTCTACTCTACAGGAAGTGTTTGCCAAATGGAGGCTTTGCGAACTAAATGGGATACAGGACATACAAAAACAATAAAATAACATACTGTTCTTACCTCTGCTAATTCACACTTCCTAAAGGTGACACCACTTTTCCTGCATTTCACAGTAGGCTCAACGAATGCTTCTTTGCTGCTGGATGGACTGTGACAGACAGGACATGCACTGACAGTAGACACACAAACATGACTACTAGCAGAGTTAGTGGGTTCTGGAGCGAGTATAGCAGGAACTGTATCTGTCTGTAACTTTAGACATTTGACAAACTTCAGTTTGTATTGAATTAAAATCAATGGATCAAATGTAGACTCCTCAAAATGATAGGAGCACAACACACTGTATTTACGGGACCAGTCCAATCAGCATGTTTAGTTCTCACAAACTGATTCCACAGCCTAAGGGTATGTTTGTCTTTAGGAAAGGTGAACAGGGAAAACCCAGTTATATGTGTGTTCCCACAATTCTCAGCAACACAACGAGAAGACATTATCACAATGTATTGTTATTAATGCAGTCTGTGAATAAATGGACACTTCAATTACAACAGGCAGTTCAATGGACAGTTCAGCACAGAGTTACCTCTGAAGAGAAGCAGTATATCATTAGGGGCCAAGTAATATAACCCTGTCATAATATCACTCGCTCCACATATACAATGTTACTATTCTGTGCAGCACAGTACATCAGAAGTACAAGATACCTTTGCGCTGATGTATGGCAGAGTAGATAAAAAATGGATTACAGCTTTGCCAACACAGTTCAGTTCAAGCTACACAAATGAATGTGAATCACATTGCAAATCACAAAACAAATGGCACACAAAAAACATTTAAACTTTAGGTGCTCAGCTAGGTTACTGGACAGTATTATGACAGCTGCATAATAATGTTATGTCAGGAACACCCATGCAGCAAGACAGAGATGGCCATAGGATTATTAGGTGCAGCACGCTGTTGTTGTCAGTCAAGTGTGCCACACATACTGTCACTGACAAATAGTATAGGTATACAGGACTAAAAATGCTTACACAATTAAAAACTGAAAAAGAGCCACACACTAGCATGTCAATTTATAAGGAACAGCAATAGAATAACACTGATTATGAAATGGGCATCAGAATTTAGGCATCCTGATTGGGCCATACCTGTGTGATATTCCTTCTTACGCACAGGAAAAAGGACCAGCAGTGCTCTGTGGGCACTGATCCTAGTAAACATACCAGTTATAATGTTGGCAAATTGAAAATCAGCCATCTTGTTTTCACCAACTTCGAGTGAAATACCAGGCTGTATTTTCAATCTGTCAACATATCTGCAAATATTCAGATGCCCATTTCATAAATATTTATGCTATATTGTATGATTTAAAAAAAATACAAGCCCAGTCACAATAACTGTGAACTGCTGAGCAGCTGTCTCTCAACACGCCGCCCGCTCACTCGCTTCTGCATCATCGTAACGGCATGTTCTCCCTAGTGCTGCCTGGTGCCATAAGGTACATAAATGTATAAAAAAGTAAAGACGGCATAATTTCTTCTTGCAGTCACTGTACCTCTCAACCGCCAAGCAGCTGTCTCCCAATCTGCCGCCCGCTCGCTCCTGCATTGTTGTAACGGTTTACAAAAATGGTTTGTTTTCCCTAGTGTTGCCTGGTGCCATAAGATACAGAAATTTTAAAAAAAGGACAGCATAATTTCTCATTGCACACTTTCAAAAGTCAATGAAGTAGGCGTGCTGCTATGGTTTGTGGGGGGTGCCATGGCAACTACAGGGAAAAAAATGCAAGTAAGGATGCCTTAGCAGGTCAAAACTAGCAGGTCAAAAGTCCTCAACTCAAAGGAACGAACAGGCGGAGGAACTATTTTGTTAGAAAGTAACACAAATATTTAAGCATTTCACTATGAAATACTGTTAATTTTACTTATGACATGCATCTGTATTTTACATAACCATTTCATAAGCGTAATAAGACACTCCAGGGTGTGTGTTAGACACTTTATCACATGGCTAGGAGGTTGGATGCACTCAGCCGGTGGCCTTGTGCCTTACTATGCCTCCTAGCCATGTGTTAAAGTGTCTAACGCACACCCTGTTGTGTCTTATTGCTTACATATCACCCAAACACCCACAAATGAACAGACCGGGGGCACAGATCTGCAAATGACGGAGAAATACAGATCGCGACAATAGGAGCAATGTTTCTCCTGCAAAGTACTGCCACAGAAAGAACACTATTATTCTATTAGTGACATAAGAATACTCAACACAGTTAAATAGGATGAACAGTCTGTCACACTTCAATTTTGACAAGCCGATCGCCACTACATATATCAGAATTCCCGAGAATAAGACATGCTGCAGTGGCAATGTAACCATTGGCGGCTCAGGAACAAATGTCACTTCAGCTACGCTGTGGTCAACAGTGCGCACTGTGCCAGCCACTCGAAACATGGATTAAAAATTTGGATTTCACACGGGAGGGGGATCATCTGCAATTAAAAATTTATGATGCACAAGGACAGAGAACAGACTACTACATTACACGATGAGTGGAGATTTGGCTTTTCTTACCATGACAGCCCCGCTTTAATCAATCCTTCTCTCTACCTGGTGATGCAAATAAACTACAAATATGCTGAACTCCTGTTTGATCACTAGCTGAGGGGGGAGGGGTGTTCTTCCCATTTGATATATCGGCTGCTGCACCCCTCTCCCCATTTGGCTAGTTTAAATATTCTGCAAAGACGTAAAACTTCTGCTCCAATGCAATGACTCTCTCCTTAGTCAGATACAGTCCATCAAATTTAAAGAACTTTCACTCCCAAAATTGTTGCCAGCTACTTACAAATTTGTGTCCTTTTTCCTGGCACCAGCCCTTGAGCCACATGTTTAGCTCCCCTGTCTCCCCTTCTCTGACTTTCCGTCCATCTGTCCTCCTCTCCCAGACTGGCAGTATCTCAGAGAAGGAGATTCTGGATGAAAAGGATGACAGTTTGTCTCCCAGCCTGGTCAGATGTTCCTTGGTCTCCACAACTGACCATCTGGAGAGATCATTTGTCCCTATGTGTACCAGGACACTGATGTTTTCTCCTGCTTCCTGCACGATTTTAGCAATGTGGTCAGTGTCTCTTCATGCTGATGTACCTGGGAGACATCTGACCATTACCCCTGGCTGGAGGTAGGTATCAACTCCCTGAATCATGGAGTCTCCTATGATCAGAAGTATTTTTTGTGTTTTTTATTTTTGTTTTGGTCCCTGTTTTAGGTGAATTTTGTTGCGCTAGCTCCTGTGCTGCAGTGTCCTGCTCTGCAGTGTCCTCTTCCCCTTTGATTTTGGAGATAGCAGCAGATACCTGTTTGTAGTTTTTATATGGTTTGTGGAGGTGATACATTGGAGAGCACTGAGTGATGGGGCACCCAATTTGCCCCTCTTAACTACCTGCCAACCTCCTGGACCAACTACCATTTGCGGGCGAGGTGCTTCAGTTGGATGTTAGGGAAATGGCAGGTGGTTCTTATAATATATTTCCTCTTGAATATGCAATTTGAGGTGTGCAATCTCTGCCCATGCTGCCTGGAGCTGAGCCCTTAGATCTCCAATGGTCCAGCATGTAGGACAGTGTCCTAAATCCTGTACAGCTGCCCTTTTGAAAAGTGTCCCGCAGTGCCTGCAGTTAATAATATCCATTCCACTTGAGTTGCTGAGTTTATAACATGTTCTGAATAATTAGAAGGCGGAAAATAAAAGCAAAAGGTTTTTTTTTTTTTTTTATAACTTGTTATAACAAGTTAAATTACTTGTGCCCCTATAAGTGAGGTCACTGTGTGGATACCCCTCTGATCCTCCCCTTTCTGCTTTGCTACAGGAAATGTCATGACTGTGCTACCCTGTAGGCACGCCCTGTAATAATACAGCAGAAGGTATACCCTGCAACAGCAGTTTGAATCAGAGAAGATTACAGCAGTAAAATGTAAGCAAAAAACAGTATCAAATCTTGTGAGCACAAAAGAAAATAACAACACACAGTAAATCTGCCTAGCAAAAAGAAGCCTTAATCTTTTTTGGTTCTATGTCATAAAGGTGAATTTGGCATGCTGAACACCCTTAGAGTAACCCCACATCGCCAGAATTGAATTTTGGCGCTATGGGAACCCAGCGACAGTAAACACGGTGCAAAATCCCCCGCATCCCCCCTAAATTAGGATTCTCGACTCCAGGAGGTGCATTTCCCCCCCCAAAAAACACTGTCTTGGGCTGGGCGTAACAGAAACTAACAGTGCCCAGTCCCAAACCCTGTATCCCCACCACCCCAAGCCAGCACCTAATCCACCATGCCACAACGTCAGCTCGCTGGAACCCCGAGGCACCACCCCTCACATACCCTCCTGCCCCACATTCATCAGGCTCGCTCCCACCCCCCGTGAATGTATATGCGCGTGATAACCTGTCGCCTTTTTACGACCTGCCCCATCCATTCATCGACCCTACACCCCCGCCATCGGGGCACTAGCCGAAAGTGGGTCGCCGTTTCAGCAGGCGCACACTTGCTTGTGCCCCATATCACAGCATACCTATTTTTCCTTGCTCTGATAATGTTGTTCCTTGCTCTGTCCTTACAAACAAGCCTAGAAGAAAAGAGCTCAGGTAAAGCTAGGTGCCTTTGCCAGCAAACCTAGTCTTCCACCTCAATAACACCAACTAACCTAACTTTTTAACCCTTACTTTGTTGGAAGTTACCAAGACTTTTCCAGCTCCCCAATTGCACTCCTAATCCCTGAAAGAGCTGTGGGAGGAAAGCAATTAGCTCCTTCAATGTGAGAAGGACACTTCAGCACCTTTGAGACCACACAGAAAACCTTTCGCCAAAAAAATAAAATAAAATAGTAGCAAACAGTAATTTTGCTTAGCCTAATGATAGATTAAAAAAGTCACAAAAATATAGGCACCACCTGTAACAATTTTACAGAAGCTATACACTGCAAAAAACACTTTGCTAGAGAGAAAAATAAAGCAGTAACAGAAGATATACCTTGCAAAAAACAATTTGAATCAGAGAAGATTATAGCAGTAATCCGTTAGCACAAAACAGTTACAATCCTGTAGGCACACCCTGTAATAATGCAGCAGAAGGTATACCCTGCAACAGCAATTTGAATCAGAGAAGTAAAATATAACCAAAAAACTATCAAATCTTGGGAGCACAAAAGAAAATAACAACACACAGTAAATCTGCCTAGCAAAAAGAAGCCTTTGTCTTTTTCCTTGCTCTGATAATGTTGTTCCTTGCTCTGTCCTTACAAGCAAACCTAAAAGAAAAGAGCTCAGGTGAAGTTAGGTGAAGCTAGGTGTCTTTGTCAGCAAACCTAGTCTTTTGCTGATACACTTCAGGAAGTGTCTGTGTTTGGTAACCGATTCCAGGTAACTTCTATGTTTTGAAGCAGGTTTTATGTGATTCTTCTATAATGTATGGGAGATGCTTGTTATGGATGAAAAACAAACAGATCATTTTCTTGTACTCTCATCACTATGACGTCAGTGTTAAATCTCTCTTGAACACGTCATAGCAATGAGTTTACAAGATGGAACACCAGGTTAAATCAAGATTCCTTTCTCGGAGTGCTGATCGTTAGCCTCTGCAAGTGTTTAAAATGTTAATTCCACAGTGTCAGTGCTTTCATGAACTAGTAACCACGATGTCAGCTGCAGCATTTACAAACCCAGAAACACCCAAACATTGTTATCTTTTTTATTTAGCCTTCTTTTTGTTTTTCTACCCCCAAATCTAGTTACATGGCTGCTCACCCCTGCATCCCTAGGCCTTCTCGATGATCGTGAAGATGAGCGCCGACGTCTCCCAGCACTCCTTGCAACCAGACACCACGTGGTGTCCACAGACCAACCGAATCTTTCCAAATTATTTACATACAAAACGGCTGTTTTTCTGAAGATTGTTTTGAGTTGCTTTTGTTGTTAAGAAATAGAGATGTGGTCTGGACCTATTTCTGTTGATCCCCCATACACTATAAAAGCTAATGTATGGGGTTTTGATTAGTAACCTCACTGAAATCACTCTCGAGATTACCATGACAAATATGTAAACCTCTCAAAGCGATTACAGCTTGGTTACTAATCAAACCCCATACATTATCCTCAATGTAGTTTACAGAAGAAAGACTTTTTTTTTACCTGATTGTTTTTTATAGACACAGAGTACCAAAGGAACAACCCCCCCCCACCCACTCCCATTCCCCAACCACTTCTAGGTGGTCCAACTTTATAGTGGTAGGCCAAGCCACACCTACTTAAAGATACAGGAACAGTTAGGCAGCACAGCACAAGCAATATTCTAGCTGGTATATAGGCAGAAATACAAAGGGTGTAGCTAGCAACTAGGTCTACAAGGGCACATACAAGCAGAAGAGAGAGAAGCTGTAAGTCACTACAGAAGAAGAGAGACAGGGAGAGAGGAGAAGAGAAAAAAGGGTTTAGCACACAGAACGGGGAAGAGGGTTAGGAGATAGCAGACAGCAATTAGGAGGCATAAGTAGGCAGAAGAGTGAGGAGGGTAACAGTCATGATGGAAGTGGTGCAATGCAGTGGTTGTGGAGCAGCAGTCTTCAGGGAGACATTCTGGGGGTTGCGATGCTGCCCTATCTGCAGTCACCTCTCTGGGCTTAGGGAGGAGGTTACCTGTCCCTGCGCAGAGTTAGCCAGGTTACAGGCAGCATCCACCCCCACCCAGAGACCACTGAGTCCACAACATGAACCTCATAGGATGCCCAGAAAGAAGTGTGACTGGACCACGGTGGGCTCAGGAGGGTGGGGATGGGGAGTCAAGCACATTCCCCAACCGGTCCAGCTAAATAACTCCTACACTGCTTCGGAAGAACAGGAATGCCCCACACAGGCATCCACAGCTGGAACCAAGGATGATGGTCAGGATCTCCAAGCTGGAGCCCCAGGGAAGGGGGACAGAAGACCACGGAGGAGGGGAAAGCTTCTCCTAGTGGGAGACTCTATTGTCTGGGGTGTGAAGTTAAGGACACCTAGCAGGGGGAAGAGGGAGGTCAAGTGCATCCCAGAAAGTGCTGCATGGAGGGATGGGAAGCGAATCCATAGGATTGCTAGGATGATAGCCAGGAAGGAGGAGCTGGATGTCATTGTCCACCTGGGGACCAATTACCTGGCGGGGAGAAGGGTGGAATTAGCCAGAGTCCAGGAGGATTTCAGGAAGCTGGGGAGGGAGGACCTGAAACAGGTAGCATGTTCCATCTTATTCTCAGAGGTGCTACCTATCCAAGGTACAGGGGTGGATAGGGTACTCCACATCCAAGCCTTCAACACTTGGTTGAAGGATTGGTGTAGAAGGGAAGGATTTGGCTTTATAGGGGACTGGGGCCCCACCTGGGCAGGTGTGAACTTAAATCAGGAGGATGGCCTGCATCTGTCTGGGAAGGGGACCTCACTCCTTGGTGAGAAGTTGGAATGCTTCAGCAGACAGCATTTAAACTGGCCAAGGGGGGGGGGGAAGAGAGTCAGAAGGGACAGGTGGCTTAGGATCACTCCCCCATGGCAGCATGCAAAAACACAAGTTGACAACAGGAACAACTGAAGTGAGCAGGGAGGAGCAGGCAGGCATAACATGTAAAAGAGGGGATGGGGGGCAGGAGCACATGAACAAGAAAACCGGGTTGGGGGAAACAGGCAAGGGAGAGAAAACAAGAACAAAGAGAGGGCAGGGTGTAAAACATGGAAGGTCATGCTCAAAAATGCCCACAGTCTGGGAAATAAGGTTCCAGACCTGGAAGCCTTGATGACGGATGCAGACCTTGACATAGCAGCAATAACAGAGACATGGTACTCTGCTAATCATGGCTGGAATGTCAAAGCACCTGTATATCAGAGAAGGCATAAAGGCTACAGAAGTGCGGGGAAGACAGGGGGAGGCCAAGGCAATGTGGGTGACCCTTGAACCAGGAAATGGCACAGCAATACATACTGGGGTGATCTACAGACCTCTGGTACAGAGGGAGGAAGTAGACAGGGTACTAAAGGAGGAAATTCAAGACACGGCAGCTAAAGGTGAAATCCTGCTGATGGGGCATTTCAATATGCCGAGTGTAGATTGGACCCATCCTGGAATCCCTGCAGGGGGGTGGACTCAGACAGCTGGTGCATGAGCCAACCAGAGACAAATCTATTCTGGACCTGGTATGAACCAGTGGAAACAGAGTTGAAGGAGTCCAGGTGGAAGGGAAGATGAGATCCAATGACCACCACATGGTGTGGTTTGGCATGGAGACAAGGACTCAATTAAGCCACACAAGGCAAAAGTATTAGACTTCAGGAGGGCAGATTTTAGTGAAATGGGTAGATGATTAAGAGCAGCCCAGGAGAAGGGAGCAGTAATGGAGGGAGTGGAAGAACAGTGCGGGAAACTAAAAGGAGCCATAGTGGAGGTAACTAACCAATGCCTTAGGATAGTGGCCAAAGGGAAAGAAGAAGGAAACCACTATGGTTCTCTAAAGAGATAGCAGACAAAGTAAGGGCTAAAACAACAAGTTTCAGGAAGTATAAAGGAACCCAAAGGGAGGAGGACAGGGAGGTTTACATTGAATGTCTAAGGGAAGCAGGGAAGGCTGTTAGAAGAGCCAAGGCACAGACAGAGGAGGGTTTATAATGGACTGTGAAAAAAAGAGACAAGACATTCTATAGGTACATCAGTGATAGAAGAAAAACCAGAGGGGGGGGGAGATTGTGAGGTTCAAAGGGGAGGAGAGAGAGTGTAAGGAGGGGGATCTAGACAAATCCGAAATACTGAACAAATACTTCTGTTCAGTATTCACTAAGGAGGGAGAGGGTCAAGGACCGCAGTTGGGAAGAAGAGGCAATGGGGAAGGGGGAGAAGTGGACATCAGTCCATTCACAGTGGAGACAGTCTGGAGGAATTCACAAAGCTGAAGGTGGATAAAGCCATGGAGCCAGACCACATGCACCCAAGGATATTAAGGGACCTGAGAAGGGAACTAGCAGTGCCTCTGGTCACCCTGTTCACAGAGTCACTCCACACAGGCATGGTTCCAGAGGACTGGAGGAGGGCGCATGTAGTTGCACTGCACAAAAGTGGCAGTAGGGAGGAAGCAGGGAACTACAGGCTAGTCAGCCTCACCTCAGTGGTGTGGAAGATCATGGAGACACTGCTGAAAGCGAGGATAATGGCACACCTGGAATCCATTGGCACCCAGGATCTGAGGCAACATGGATTCACAGCAGAAGATCTTGTCAAACAAATCTGATAGAGTTATTTGATTTGGTGACTAGGGAAGTGAATTAGAGAGGGGTGGTAGGCATCGCCTATCTATATTTCAGCAAAGCCTTTGATACCGTCCCACACAGAAGGCTGGTTAACAAGGTGTGTAGTCTGGGCATGGGGCGTAAGGTGATACATTGGGTTAGAAACTGGCTAATGGACAGAAGACAGAGGTTGGTGGTAAATGGGATCCAATCTAGGGAGGAAGAGGTGACCAGCGGAGTACCACAGGGATCAGTACTGGGACCAATCCTGTTCAATGTCTTCATTAGTGACATTACAGAGGGGCTGGAAGGAAAGGTCTGCCTATTTGCAGATGACACCAAGATCTGCAACAGAGTGGATACTCCAGAAGTGGTGCAGAAGATGAAGAGGGACCTGGAGAAGCTTGAAAGATGGTCAGAGGTATGGCAACTGAGGTTCAATTCAAGAAAGTGCAAGATAATGCACCCTGGTAGGGGAAACCCTGGGGAGAGTTACAGAATCGGGGTGAGGTGCTGACTGTCACCAAAGAGGAAACAGACCTAGGGGTTATCTTATCTGATGACCTTAAGGTATCAAAGCAGTGCTCAAAGGTTGCAGGGAGGGCCAGTGGGATGCTGGGGTGCATAGGCAGAGACATTACTATCAGGAGACAGGAAGTGCTGATGCCATTGTATAAAACACTGGACAGGCCTCACCTGGAGTACAGCGTGCAGTACTGGAGACCACACATGTGTAAGGATATAGACAGGGTGGAGGCTATCCAGAGAAGGGCGACAAAGATGGTGCATGGCTTACATAACAAAACATATGAGGACAGACTGACAGTCCTCAATATGTACTCACTGGAGGAGAGCAGAGAAAGGGGGGACATGAAAGAAAGTTTCAAGTACCTCAAGAGCATAAACAATGTGCAGGTGGAGGATCTTTTCCAATGTAGAAAATATATCAGAACAAGGGGACACAATATACAATTGGAGAGGGGTAAATTAAGAGGTAATGTGAGGATCTTCCGGTGACGTCACCGACCTGCTTGGAGACCTCCTCCTAAGCTCGAGATAACCCCATGGAGCAAATATCCCCCAGAGCAGTGTGATTTAGCAAAAAATACATTTACAGCACTGAAAATGGCTGGGGGATCGAATGCGAGCAGGTCCCAGTCAAAAACCTCTAAAATCCGGCCGGATGATGATGGATTAGCCAACCAAGACAATATCAGCTGGAGTGCCTCGCCAGCCAGCAATACCACTGCAGAGGCCGACACTGATTAAGAAGCTGAGCAGCTGACGAGATCCCGCTTCAAGTCCCTGATGGCTGAAATCAAGGCTTTTAGGGCAGAAAATAAGCAGGAATTTCAAGCACTCCAGGGCAGAATTCAGTTAGTGGAAGGCTGAATGGATGCTGCCTAACAATGCATTGAATTGTTCAAGGAACAGACCCACAAAATGCAGGTAGCTCTGGATTACCTAATGGATCACTAGACATTCCTGCAGGAGAAAATACTGGACTTGGAAACCTGCTCCTGGCGGGATAATCTACGGCTATATGGCCTACCAGAAGGTGCAGAAGTAGGGAAGATGGAGGAGTTCATGGAGGACCTCCTTAGGGATGTCTTAAATCTCCGGCCACTTTGCAATTTAAAATAGAAAGGGCGCATAGATCTTTGATGCCCAAACCTACAGATCCAACAGCATGCCCCAGGTCAGTTGTTATGAAAATAGCCAGATATTGGGACAAGGACTTTATACTAGGAATGGCCTGGATATAAAAAGGTGATAAAATACAACACAGCACGCCTATATCTTGATCATGATTACCCAGTTGAAATTGTGAAAAGGCACATTGCTTATTCTTCGATCCTCCGGACTGTCAAAGATAAGGGCATTTGCTTCCAAAAACCCTTGCCTGACAAGCTTAGAATTTTTTGGGACTCAGGAACCAAGATACGACTCCCCAGAGCAGACCAGACAGGAACTTCAAGCCAAGGGATGGAGTGTCCCCCGGACCAGCAAGATCGACAACAACCTGCCCCCCCAGCTCCCTGTGGTCACTCACTGTGTGTAGAAGGAGCAGAAAACAAGCTCAACAGTCAGTACCGAGAACGCTACAAGAAGTGAAAGCTCTAATTTCAGTTATTGATGACCAGGACGCCTCCACATCAGTTGGAAACCTAGCGACTCCTGCCTGAGCTGAGTACAAATTGTATATGCCTTCCACCATCTAACTTGAGTAATTTGGTTGCTCCCCCTCCGTGTGCATGGATACCTTTCTCCGCGCAGGGGGGAACAACAACAATTTCTTCTTTTTGACTTTCGGACTGGAACCCACTGCGAGGAGAGTATTATAAAGTATTATTAGCCCCTTTCTCCTCATTACATAACTGAACTGAGCAAGACCATCTAAAACATCTCCTAATGCTGGCTATGGACATTCGAGAGCGGTTATACTGCTTTCTCAGTGACTAATACCATTTACAAATAATACCTTTGTGGGCACGGTGAAAAACTGATTACATTATAGCTCACCCTGGTTATACATGTTGTATGGATCAGAAATTGCAGTAGTTTAATATGGGATGTTTTTCTTGCCTCGGGGCGGGCCTAGTCTGAATGCAGTGCTTGCTGGTAGATCTAGAAATCATTAGTCTTGGGCCATATTTCTACAGTAAAGGGCCCGGATACTGTTGTCCTACCAGATGAGATTGAGCAGCATTGCATTTTGACAAGTAATAAGAGGGTTTTTTAAGGATCGAGCTGGTTATCCAGCGATCACTTTTGGGTAACTGATGCAGAATAAAATGAGTGGTAATCCAACTGCAATTAGGACCAAATCTTAAGACACAACATAATGTGGATGATAGACCTTCTTTCAACTGTAACTGAGAGCATGTTTTTTTTACCTCGGCTTGGAGGCCATGATGGCATCGTTTTTTCTGGTAATCTTAGCATCAATGGAACCGCTTTCGAGGGACCGAGGAGGCTGGGTGCGACTTAGTGCCACCTCACCTCCTACAGAGGAAGGTCGGGTATTGGAATGTACCTTACCTCACTTGCACAGAGGGCGTAAATTACAGCCCTCCAACCTTGGAGGTTACCCTGTATATAGTTATAGTTATGAAATGTTCTCTGTTTCTGTTGTTACTTGTTCTCTCAGGCTACTGTGGAAGATTTGTTTTTCATTATTAAAAGGGTCAGGATTCGAATCAACTACTGTACAAATGAGGGAGAGGGACAGGAGGAAAAGAACAATTTACAGATATGAAGAGGGACTGAAGAGAGAGATTAGGGACACGGGGATAAATCAAGAGACACTCATAAGTTCCATTAAACAGGCAGGACGGGGTTGCCCTCAGGTTAAACAGAGGAGCAATACGAATAGAAACTGAAAATGAACCCTTCACGCCCTTTATTTATTAGCTTACTCAACGTGAATGGTTTAAACAATCCAGTCAAAAGGTATAAAGTCCCCAGTACCCTGAAAAACAAAAACCTACTTTTATTTTTCTCTAGGAGACTCATCTGAGTAAACCAGAACATCTTAAACTAACTAAATTTAGATTCTCACATGTCGTAGCCTCATCTTTTAAAGAAGGGAAACGTAGGGGAGCAGCGATCCTTGTCCCCAAAGCTGCCCCCTTTAAACTCACCAACCGATATGCCGATCCTCAGGGCCAGTTAGCAGTTGCGGTGTGCACTCTGGAAGGCCAACAGATTACACTAGCTTCCATCTATATACCCCCTGGTACTAAAGCTGACGCAGCACACCCACTGCTGCAAAGAATTACAGAGGTTCAGCAGGGGATGTTAGTGATAGGAGGGGACCACAATCAGATATACAACAGGTTAGACACTACCAATATTAAAATCCCGAAAAGGACCTCCACATAGAAAGTGGTGATAGCATACACCAAGGAGATGCAATGGCTTGATGTATGGAGAGTCCAGCACCCTCACCAGAGAGAATGTTCTCACTACTCCCCACCCCACAAAATCTACACTCAAATAAATTATTTCCATATTTCAAAGGAGCACCACTATAGAGTGAGAGAATGCTCAATAACACCCTCCCCCCCGACCATTCTTGCTTACTCTTGAAGTTAGACTGGCCTTCCGAACGCAGAGAAACTCTTTGTAATTTCAATAATCATCTTCTAAATTTTAAAGACTTCCAGGACCTAGTTACAGCTCGAATTCCCCAAATTACCATCAAGAATGCACACCCAGATCTGGCCAACTCGACCTTATGGGACACCATTAAAGTCATCCTGAGGGGAGAAATCATACAATATGTTTCTTTTTAGAAGAAGCAGCAACTAGCCAGACAGGAGTTGCTCCAGAAGCAACTTAAAGATCTGCACTCACAACATGCTGCAGGGGACCAGGGGGTTTTCTCCTTACTCCAAGCAACTAGGGAATAACTGCAAAAGCTCCTGGAGATCAAAACGGAACAGATCTTACAGAGATTGAAACTTAGATACCACGAAGGTGGCCCAAGGGCCACAAGGCTGCTGGCACATCACCTTCGACAGTGTACAGTGCAAGTCACCATTACCCAAATTAGAGAACCACTAACAGGTAACTTTACTATACTACCACTGAAGGTAAGAGAGGCATTTTTATCCCTTTATAAATCTTTATACACCTCTGAGAAAAAAAATGACCCTGACAAAATTAAGGATTACCTGGGTAAACTAAAACTGCCCTCCTTAACATTGGCACAACAACAGTCCTTAGCCCAACTCATCACAGCCCAAGAATTAGTAAATGCACTATTAAACCTTAAAAAGGGTAAAAGCCCCAGCCCGGATGACTATACTGGGGAGTTTCTCAGGGCATTTCAGGAACCACTCTTACCAACCCTGCTAGCGGTCTGTAGAGAGATTCAGGGGAAGGGGAACTACCACATACATGGAAGTATTCCCAAACCAGGCAAAGACAAAACTAATTGCTCCTCATACCGACCTATATCGGTATTAAATATCGACTATAAATTATTTGTGTCAGTCCTGGCCGGAAGGCTGGAAACACTTCCGCCTGGACTGATACATAAGGACCAAACTGTGTTTGTTCCGGGGCAGCAAACACAAGATAATATTAAGAGAACTTTGCAGATTCTACACCTGGCTGCCCTGTCAGGGGCCCCTTTTCTGCTTCTTAGTTTGGATGTGGAGAAAGCCTTCGACAGGGTGGCCTGGCCCTTTCTGTTCCAGACCTTGGCAAAATTGGGGTTTTCCAGAGAGGATTGTTCAAGTTCTCCAGACAATTTACTCCCACCCCCAGGCCTACATCAAAGTAGATGGAGCGGTCTCCTCCCCCATCAGGGCACAAGGCAGGAATGTCCATTATTGTCCCTACTGTTAGCTCTGTACTTAGAAGCCCTAGCCCAGGCTCTCCGGCAGGAGGACCAGATTGAAGGGATCAGCATGCAGGGAGACCACACACATAAATTAGTGTTGTATGCTGATGACCTCCTAATATATTTAACTAATACTGAACACTCCTTACCACCTTTGTGGCGAAAACTAGCAGAATATCATGAAGTAGTAGGATACAAGTTAAACCAAACTAAAACTGAGACTCTCTAGCTTAATTTGTTCTCTCGGCCTTCATTAAACATCAGTTTTCTTTTAAATGGAACTCCCCCAGTATAAAATACTTAGGAGTTTACCTTACCCCCTCCCATGACAATATGTTTGGAGCCAACTACTCCCTCCATTACATAAATTAACAGCTGAAATGGAGAGATGGAAGGCTTTACCCCTCCCTCTCACATAGAGGATAGACTCTGTAAGAATGGTCCTGCTCCCTAGGTTTTTATATTTAGCACAGATACTCCCAATATCAGTACCCAAGGAGTGCTATACAGCCCTTAACAGAAAGATCTGCTGGAATATATGGAATAACCAGAAACCAAGAATCAGGTTGTCTATCCTACAACTTCCCCGCAGGAGGGAAGGACTTTCCCTCCCAAATTTTTAATATTATCGTCAAGCAGCTCAATTACGTACAATATTGTACTGGCTTCATCCTGTGTATCAAGCCAGATGGAAAGATCTGGACATGAAAATAATCAATCTGACACAGCTGCACCGTCTCATCCTACCCGGCCCAAAGGGAGCAGGGCCGGGGAGAAGAGATAACTATTACACAGATACTACTCTGCATACCTGGCACAAAATAATGCAATCCAGGAACCTAGTCCAGTGGAGCCCCCTCCTGGGCTCACTGCCCCACTTAGAGAGTTTCAAGCCAGCATTAATGGACCTGGGTTTTCAACACTGGGATAAATTAGGACTCTATATGATATTTCAGTTTATAGTGGGAGGCGCAGTCCCTCAGTCTCACTGTCTTGGTTAGCTGGTATGGGATACCATACAGGAACAGATTCAGATATTTTCAGGCAAGAGACTTTGTCAGATCCCTGTCTAAGAGCAACTGGTTTGAAGCCCCACCCCCCAACTTATAGAAATTATGAAGGGAGCTTTGGAGACCAGGGCCCGTTTATAACACATGATTTCATATTTGTATGAAGCAATCAGTACTATAGAAGGGTACTCCATGGACTACATTAAGAAAGCTTGGGCTACAGATCTTAACCTACTTATCTCTGCAGAGCTTTGGGAGACACATCTCTGCAATATGTACAAAGGTATCACAGCCATTTCGGGGAGAGAGTTCATATGGAAGAATATGATTCGCTTCTTCAGAACACCAGCAGTGACAGCTAAATATGTGAAAAAGCATGGAGGTCAGTGTTGGAGGGAATGTGGTACCTCACCAGCCACCTGTGGGCATATCTTTTGGAGCTGCCCCTTACTCCAACCATTTTTTGATAATTTGCAATTGGCCCTAGCACAAATTTTCTCCCTGGATTTGGAACTCTCCCCTCTTCTTTTTTTCATTTCTGATAAACCCCCAGGCTACAGAGATTCTAATTCAGTTAAATTATTAAATATTCTAACAATAGCAGCAAAAAAGTATGTCACTAAGAGGTGGCTTCTGAGGGAACCCCCCCCCCTCCATAAAGCAATGGCAGGATGTTTTGATAGAAACCTACAGGATGGACAGATTATCAGCAGTGTTAAATAAAACCCAAGACCGGTTTGAGATACTGTGGAGGAGATGGGTGATATATCTGGCCCCCCCACCCAGATTTTGTACCATAAACCATTTGGATGGAGACAATCAAGTCCTTCAACTACGAAGGCTGAAGGGAGTCATGGGAGAGTTGGTTTGTTTTGACCCAGGGCCCCCATCGACTGTATAAATTGTATAAACTCTCAATAGAAATGAAATATATCCTTTGTCTCTCCCTGTAGACCCTCCCTCTTGTACATTCACTAAATGCAATGCCTCAAGGTTTATATGTTCATTATTTGTACTCTGTATTTTGTACTTTTTATGTATTGTCTGTCTTGTGGAAAATGTGAAAACTTTTAAATAAAGAGTTATAAAGAGGTAACGTGAGGAAGTTTTTCTACACAGAGAGGATGGTGGACACTTGGAACAGTTTGCCACAAGAGGTGGTGGAGGCAAGCACAGTGGATGGGTTTAAACATGCCTGGGACAGGCACAAGGGAACATTGGGTGGGGAGGGAGTGATAAAAAGCCATTAATCTCTTAGGGTCAGTAACTGCATATAAGTTTAGGGCTCATGGGCAGACTAGATGGGCCTAGTGGTCCTTATCTGCAGGCAATTTCTATGTATCCATGTATCTATGTATTCCCACCTTTCCGGAGAAGACTCCTCTAGACACCAGGTCAGAGATAAAATCCATGACACTCTTCTAAAAAGGATTCAGACCCCCAGCAGGCACTCTTTGGACTCTGACTCCAACTTCTCCTCCAGCTCTGGTACACATACACCTGTAGAGCCTCAGCCTAAGAAGTCCCCGAAGGCCGCTCCGGAGGACCCTTCCTTTGCACAGCTCCTCATAACTATACAAAATGCCTGTGGCTGGGCTATCCAGGAACAGGATCCAAAGCAGAAAAGGCTTGCGGAGCATCTAGGCATGACTGACACAGCTCCTATGCCCATACTGCCTTAGACTGGGCCCCATGAAGACCTGATGTCCACTGTTTGGCAACAGTCTTTCATCCATTCTGGCTGTTTCAAAAAAGGCAGACAGGATGTACCACCCCCAAGATGGTGTCACACACCTTGCTGGACATCCTAATTCAGACTCGGTCATTACCATGGCTGCCCATTACGGATACTGTAAACTTAAACATTTGAGCATGTCTCCTCCTGATAAGGAGTCTAAGCAGCTGGACAGTTTCGGTCGCAAGATCCATTCCTCCTCCACTTGCGCTCTCAGGTCCCTTAATTATGAGGCTCATATGGTTTCCTACCAGAAACCTTCCCTGGCCTCACTAGAGTCCAAGCTGGAAGTTATCCAGGACCAGGAGCTTAAGGGTGAGATTGCCAAGACAGTGAGAATGGCTAAAATCTCCTGTTATCATGCCCTCTTGGCAATTTATGACACAGTAGACTCAGTTGCTGGCACCACAGCCATTGCTGTCTGCATTAGGCGACATTTGTGGCTCAGGATTTCTGGCCTGACACAAGACATCCAGACCTCCATCCTGGATGCCCAATTCAGGGGATTCATGTTACTTGGAGGTGACGCCAAGGATATTATCACTGAATTGTAGAACTGCAGTAAATCCATCCGCAATGTCCACTTCATGTACCAAAAGGGTTACAAAGGCAAACAGCCTTTTTTGTTGGCAACAGAGATACCAGACCAAAGAGGACCCTGCCAAACACCAGGCCAAATGCTGGTATCCAGCATCAGGAACCCCTGCTCCCCCTGTCAAGTCCAAGAAGACCCCTGGAGGAGCTGCTGGCTCCCTCCCCTTGGCCTCCTGACTCATGAGGGACCTCCCCACCTCCTCCAGATCCTCTAGGGGAACCAGTGGGGGGAGGAAGATTTGCCCTCTACCTTTCAGGGTCATAGGACATAACCATGGACTCTTGGGTCCTTCAGTTAATAGCAAGAGGTCACACAATGGAGTTCCTAGATAAGCCTCCAGACAACCCCCCAGGCCTCTCCCATTATCCTCCAAGGCACCTGTCTCTGATAGGGGATGAGATCCATTCTCTTCTGCAAAAGTTAGCCATAGAGCCCATGGCTCCAGCACAGATTGGAAGAAGGTGCTACTTCCATTTCTTCCTAGTGCCCAAAAAGATGGGCAACCTAAGACCCATCTTGGACCTCAGCAAGCATAACCTGTATGTTAAGTACAAGAGGTTCTGCATGCTCACCATCCAGGGTCTTCTACCCCTGCTCCACATGGGCCATTGGCTTTGTGTGCTGGACATGCAGGATGCTTACCTGCACATCCCTGTCTTCCAGGCCCACCACCGCTTTCTTCAGTTTGCCTTCCAGGGGGAACATTACCAGTTCAAGGCTCTCCCTTTTGGCCTATCCTCAGCACCTCAGGTTTTTACCAAGTGCCTAGCAGTGGTGGCTGCAGCCCTATGCTGCAGAGGGATCTAATTGTGCCTGTATCTGGATGACTGACTTCTGTCAGCCCCATCACAGAGCAGTCTGAGTGAGTCCCTCTCCTTCATCCTGGACCTTTTTTCCCAGACTTGGAATAACGGTCAACTATCTCAAGTCCCACCTTTCCCCTCCCAGCTCCTACAATTCATTTGGGGCAGTGCTGGATATGGTCCAGGGCAGGGCCTTCTTCCCATTGGACAGAGCAGAGACCCTGCAGGAACAGGTCAGATTAGTGGCCAACTCACGCTGGACCACAGCCTGGTCGATCCTCTGTCTTCTCAGGCTGATGGCCACTGTGATCCCTACAGTTCCTCTAGCCAGACTGCATATGAGGGTGACCCAATGGACTCTTCTTGTCCAATGGGATCAGCGTCTGGATAACCTGGACCACTAGGTCTTAGTGTCCGGGTACATGAAGAAGGTTCTTCTTTGGAGGCAGGAGTTGTCCAATCTCTCCACAGGGGTTCCCCTTTCAACCCCCTTCTCCTACCATGACCCTTACAATGGATGCTTTGTGTCAAGGCTGGCGAGCCCACCTAGGAGACCATCAGACCTAGGGACCATGGTCTCAGCTGGAAGCATCTCTACACATCAATGTGTTAGAAATGAGGGCAGTGCTGTATGTCCTCCAGGCCTTCCAGCCTCTTCTTTGTCCAGGAACACTTCTGGTTCAGACTGACAATATGTCTGTGGTCTGATACCTGAACAAACAGGAAGGGACTCGCTCGTACCCTCTATGCTGGGAGGCGATGCAAGTGTGGTAATGGGCAGTCCTGCATGACCTCCGCCTGACTGCTGTCCATATGCCGGGTGTCAGCAATGTCCTGGCAGACAGTCTCAGCCACACCACTGTCAGGGCTCATGAGTGGGAGCTAAATCAAGAGGCGTCCGAAAGATTATTCGACCTGTGGGGTTGGACAGAGATAGACCTCTTCATCTCCCCATCCAATGCAAAACTAACCAATTTTTGCTCGCTCTTTCCTGAGCGTGGTGTTTTCTGGTGAGATGCACTGTCTCTTTGCTGAACAGGGAGGTTCTTGTATGCCTTTCCTCCCTTCCCAGTGCTTCAGAGGGTTCTTCTGAAGTTAAAGGTGGAAGGGGCTTGCATGATTCTAATAGCCCCTCTTTGGCCTCATCAGATTTGGTTCCCTCTGCTTCAACAGCTGTCGATGGAACCCCCAGTACCTCTGCCTCTCCGCCATGATATTCTGTCTCAGGCGCAGGGCAGACTGGTGCATCCAGGCCTCAAACCCCTCCACCTGCATGCGTGGCACCTGTGGGCATATGTGGAATAACTCCCATTTTTATACAAAAATTGTCAACTGGCACCCTCAGTGGAGACCCAAAAGAATGCTGAGGACATCCACAAGGGAGACCCACAAAAGGGTGGCAAGGGACACCACAGGGGAAGGAAACAGCTTCTGATAGGGGACTCTATTGTTAGGGGGTAAAACTGGGAAAGGGAGAGGAGAAGGAAGTAAGGTGCCTGCCTGGTGCCATGGCTTGGAGGGACAGGAAGCAAATCCTCAGGATTGCAGAAGCAGCATCACAGGAGAGGGAACTAGATATTATAGTCCACCTTGGGACAAATGACCTAGCTAGGCATGGGATCAGTGCAGTGCAGAATGAATTTGTGGAGTTGAGGAGGGGCCCCAGATGGGTAGCAAGCATGGTAACCTTCTCAGAGGTGCTACCAGTCCATGGCAGGAGTGAGGCTAGGGTACTGCACACCATGCAGTTTAATGAATGGTTGCAAAACTGGTGCAGAGCACAGGGCTTTGGCTTCATTGGGGACTGGGGGGCCACCTGGAGAGATAGAGGTCTATACTAGGCATGATGGTCTGCATCTGTCCATGAAGGGAATCAAGCTCCTAGGTGATAGGTTTAAATGCTTCCTTGGCAAGCATTTAAACTATCCAAGGGGGGGCGGTGCTGATAAAAGGCAGGAAATTTCAAGCCTCCCCCCACAAAACATGGCAGGTAGTAAGGTAAACACTGAGGTACAGAGCTCAACACAGGGCAGGACAGGAGTAAATGGAAAAATAGACAAGGAGAATAAGAGCAGGGATGGTGGAAAAAAGGATAAAGCCAACATTAAATGGAGGGCAATGAGTACCAATGCCCATAGTCTGGGAAACAAGCTTCCTGAGCTAGTAGCCCTGATGGAAGATGAACAATTGGATATTGTGGCAGTCATGGAAACATGGTACACTGAGAACCATGACTGGGATGTCAACATACGAGGGTACACAATCTACAGAAGGGACAGGGAAGGTAAAAGGGGAGGTGGAGTAGCTCTATACATAAGGGAAGAGATCAAAGCTACAGAACTAAAAAGTAAAGGGGGAAGACAAGAGGCACTCTGGGTCACCTTGGAGACAGGGAATGGCATCGCAATCTGCACAGGGGTTGTATACAGACCCCCATCTCAAGGGGAGGAAATGGACTATAAAATGCTAGAGGACATTCTCAAAATGACTGAAAAAGGGGAGATACTATTGATGGGGGACCTGAATATGCCAGATGTTAACTGGATAACATGTACTGCAGCCACATCCAAGAGCAGGGTCATTCTCGATGCCCTGCAGGGCGCAGGCCTTAGACAATTAGTGTTGGAACCCACTCAGGAGGGAGCAATACTAGACCTGGTACTCTCAAATGGAGAGAGGATCACAAATTTAGAAGTCAGTAGACATCTGGGAACAAGTGACCACTGCACAGTGTGCTTCACAATGAGCACAACCATGGAGATAAGCCATACAAAAACAAGGATACTGGACTTTAGAAGGGCTGACTTTGGCAAAATGGGTGAATACCTGAAAATGCACTAGCAAATGACCAAAAAGGAGGGGTGGAAGAACAATGGAGAAAAATCAAAACTGCCATCATAGAGGCAACAAGCCTTTGTGTGAAACAAATAAAGAAAACAAAGCGGAGTAAAAAACACTATGGTTCTCAAAAGAGGTGGCAGGGAAGGTTAAGGAGAAAAAGGCTGCATTCAAAAAGTATAAGGAATCACAGAAGGAGCACGACAGGGAACTGTATCAATTAAAGCAGAAAGAAGTGGGGAAGGCAGTCAGACTAGCAAAGGCCCACACTGAGGAAAAAATAGCAACTCAGTTAAGAAAGGGGATAAAACCTTTTATAGGTACATTAGGGAGCAGAGAAAGGTTAAGGGAGGGATAGTGAAGATTAATAAAGGAGATGGGAGGTGGGCAGAGGGAGACAGTGAAAAGGAAGAGATACTGAATGAATACTTTCACTCAGTATTCACAAAAGAAGATGAGGAGGAGTTACCTAAACCAGACAATAGAAGCACTCTGGGTAGGGGGGTTGACACCAGTCCATTCACAGAAGAAAGAGTCCTGAAAGAATTCCTAAAACTCAAGGTGGACAAAGCAATGGGGCCTGTCGAGATTCACCCCAGAATCCTAAAAGAACTAAGGGAGGACCTAGTGACACCACTGACCACGCTTTTTAACAGATCATGGCAGGATGGGGTGGTACCTGAGGACTGGAGGAGGGCAGATGTGATTCCCCTTCACAAAAGTGGGAGAAAGGCAGAAGCAGGAAACTACAGACCTGTAAGTTTGACCTCAATGGTAGGGAAAATGATGGAATCACTTCTGAAAGAAAGAATTGTTGAGTACCTAGAGACCAGCGGGGCACAGGACCCAAAGCAGTGTGGATTTACAGCAGGAAGGTCATGTCAGATGAATCTTATTGATTTCTTTGACTGGGTGACCAAAGTAATAGACCAGGGAGGGGCTGTGGATATGGCCTACCTAGACTTTAGCAAGGCATTTGACACAGAACCCACACAAAAGATTAATAATCAAGTTAGCCAGCCTGGGAGTGGGTCCCAGGGTGGTAGCCTGGGTAGCAAACTGGCTACACAACAGGACGCAGAAGGTAATAGTGAATGGAACACATTCCAAAGAAAGGGGGGTTACTAGTGGAGTACCTCAGGGCTCAGTACTGGGTCCAGTCCTCTTTAACATCTTTATAGGTGACATTGCAGAGGGTCTGGAGGGAAAGGTATGCCTCTTTGCAGATGACACAAAGATCTGTAACAGAGTTGATACACAAGAGGGGGTAGAAACGATGAGAAGGGACTTGGCAAGGTTGGAGGAATGGTCAGACATATGGCAACTTAGATTCAATACAAAGAAGTGCAAAGTAATGCAGCTGGGAAACAAAAACCCAGGAGAAGTGTACACAATAGCAGGGGAGGTACTAACAACAACAAAAATGGAAAGGGACCTGGGGATAGTCATATCAGATGACCTAAAGGTGGGTAAGCAATGTGAAAAGTTGGTAAGGAGAGCCAGGGGGATACTGGGATGCATAGGAAGGGGCATCACAAGTAGAAAAAGGGAAGTGGTTATCCCTCTGTACAGACAGTTGGTGAGACCCTGTCTGGAGTACTGTGTGCAGTTTTGGAGACCTCATCTATGCAAGGACATAGACAGGATGGAAGCAGTCCAGAGAAGGGCAAATAAAATGGTGCAGGGTCTGCAGCAGAAACCATATGAAGAGAGACTGAAAGAGCTTAATATGTATACTCTTGATGAAAGGAGGGACAGGGGGGACATGATAGAAACATTCAAGTACCTCAAGGGAATCAACAAAGTCCAAGAGCGTAGCATCTTTCATAAAAAGAGATGTGTAAGAACAAGGGCACACAATTTAAAGATGGGGGGGGACGGCTCAGGGGTAATGTGAGGAAATCTTTTTCACGGAGAGAGTGGTGGATGCATGGAACTGCCTTCCTGGGGAGGTTGTTGGGGCTAAAACAGTGGGAGAATTCAAACATGCATGGCACAGACACAAGGCAATTGTAGTGGGGGGTGGCAGGAAGTAGGCTGTTGGTTAACTAGAATCTGCAGCTTATCCAGTAGGTAGGAAAATGGGAAGACTGGGTGGGCCAAGTGGTCCTTATCTGCTGTCAAAGTCTATGTTTCTATGTAAAAAATGAATTATAATAATGAGACTTTTTGAAATCTTATTTGACTTACCATACTCATGCTTGTCTACCCACTTACTCAGCCTCCTACTTGTTTCTGTCCTTGTACTAATTCCTGTTGCTTCATATAAAGGGGTTGTTGAATTTCATATTATGTGTGCCTGAGGTGGAGCAGCAATGAAAGATAAACTATGCAATACCCTCAATAACACACCTACCCAGTTTACTTTTATTTAACATCCATTTTTAGGTCTTGTACAGTAAGATCTTCCTTTAAGAGAAAAACTTGTAATGTAAGATTTACAGACATTTGGGCTGAACTTAAGTCAAGGGATGGAAAAATCAGGACAATTTTTTCCTTCCTAAAAACACAACCTCTAAGATTCAGCCGCTGGACGGTGGGATCATCGCTACGTTCAAAAAACACTACAGGAAGTGTCTTCTAAGTGAGATTGTGTCTGCAGGTGATGGGCTAACTGGTGCAGCGATGGGGGTGCAGGAGGTGCTAGAAAAAAACAAATGTCCGGGACAGCATATACCTTGCAGGTGAAGCATGGGAGAACATCTCTGCTGCCACTATACACCACTGCTGGGTCGCAACACTTGGAACGTCTTTCCCACCAGAATTCAGTAGACGAGCTGGTGACCTGGACGGGGATGCAGAAGCTGATGACACAGCCAAAATTGCACAGCTGGCAACAGACCTCAACCTGATAGACAACAAAGCAGACGCATCTGACATTACAGATATTTGGATCATTAACAATGAAACCCTCCCCACTGTGGATCACATGACAGATGCTGAGATTGTATCGTGTGTGTCAAGAGAGGGAAGAGAGGGAGGAGTGCCAGAAACAGAAGACAATGATCAGTCAGAAGATAAAGGGGATGACGAAGGAGATGCACAGAAGCCAAGTACAGGGGAAGCAGTTTGTGGTCTGGAAACAGCCCTCGCCTGGCTAGAATGCGAGGATGCAGACCCCATGAAATTAAAGGAAAACTACACCCAAAAACTGAAAAAAAATATATGTTGTGCAGAGTGTTTTAATTTGTATGTGAAATTCTAGTGTTTCCTTCCCTCTGACTGGTATTAGGAGTTTTTCCCAAATTAGCCTGCTAGCTTTATGCTAGTTTTATGACCCCTGGGGATCTTCATACCTGACAGTGTAATTGTATTTCTTGTTCCCACAGTACGTCTTGTCTCATGTGACTGTGATGTACGAGAGACCCAACATTCAGCACATACATGCCAAACAAACTAAATATCTTGGAAGCTTTACAAGCTGCACAAAAATTACCAGCAGCAAAGTTTTTCAGGACAGTAAAACCTTTAGGATGAGGGTGGTCACCAAGCTGAATTCTACAGATTTTAAAATATAGTCATCTCTGTTGTTGTGAACTGATTGTAATGCAATGCTTTCTGCTGGATTTATGGGCTCTACTACATCACCATCACATGAAACAAGGTGCATTGTAGGACAGATAAATACAATAAAGCTATTTGATATGGAGATCTCCAGGGGTCATAAAACTACCCTAAAGCTAGCAGGCTAATTTAGGAAAAACTCCTAATACCAGTCAGAGGGAAGGAAACACTAGAACTTCACATACAAATTAAAACACTCTGCACAGCATATATTTTTTCAAGTTTTGGGTGTAGTTTTCCATTAATTCAGTTGAGACAGATTTTGTATTATGCCAGAGACTTGCATTCTAAAAAAATGGCTAAACAGCTTAAGGTCACTGATTTTTTTAAACCTAATGAATAAGTACAGTTCTGTACTGTATCTGCACAAAGTAACTCTGGTTGCCCTCTAAATGCTGTACTGCACTGAAATCAATTTCAATAATTTCAAACTAGTCTGTGTGAATTTTTTGGCATCTAATTAACTTTTGTATGTTTATAAATCAATAAAGATTGTATTTTTAATTGATCCTGAGCATGCTTTTACTGTTCTGTGTTAGCCACTTAACTGTCTGAGTTTATTTTCAGCATCCCTTGATATAACAAATTTTGTACTATAACGAATGTACTGCTTGGCTCCAGAAACATTTGTTATAGTGAGGGACAACTGTACTAATTATGTGTGTACTGTATAGCAATCTCTAAAAAAATCAATTAAACACATCAAATGTCTTCCTAAACATGTCTCAACATTGTGTTTATCTTCCACCTTGTCACAACATATAGTTGTCTCAGCAGTGATTGCAATTAAGGTACAGTACCTTCATGTATATGATGGCCCGGTTCTGTTGAGTTGATTGCTATAACAGTTCGTAGAATAAAATGTGAAACATATAGGTAACTGTAATAAAGATGGTGACATTATTTTTATAGCAGCCCTTTCTCAATGTACCATACTTTGATGCAGTTAGTGTATGCAATGGCAATTCATGTTTATGTTTAAGCCCATGAAACATCCTTATCTAGTTAATACATTTACAGCTGTAGTGACTCTACCAGATCTTGTTTAGCACAGCAACCACTTGCATGGCTGTGACTGCTTTTCCATCCCCATGTTTAAACAGAAAAGCAGCTCCTTTTCCCTGCATTGCGATGTACGCCCACAGTGCTTGAATTGGGCAGATGTTTACATTCTGATGTTGTTTCAGTACCATCTTGGCCCCCTGCCCTGTCTGATCTGTCTTTGATTATCTAATCAGCAACTCAATCTCTCCCTTACCCCAGGTCACGTCTTCCCAATGCAAACTCCTTAAATGATCTCCTTTACCATACCCCACTACCTCGCTTATTTGAAAAGCCCCATACCACATCACTGTATATATTGCAGCAAAAAATACAGCTTCATCCTTTGATCTGTCTGCAGACCCAGGTCATGGCTTTCACCAAGCCCTCCAGCATTGCTTTGGAAATTGGCCTCCTGGTATACCCTGTCCTCCCTTTTATCCTTAGTCATCCCTGCACCATCCTTCTTACCAACATGCTTTTTGTGGGGTCTCCCCATCCTTTAATGTTACAGATTAAGCTGATTGTGGACAGATGCACCCCCATTGTTGTGTGGGCTATCCCTTTCTGCCACCCATGTACCACAAATTGTCCTACTTGATCGTCTGTTACTGTCCCACTTACCTCCATCATTTGTCTCTCTCTGAAGGCCTGAAAAATTCACCAGGACCCTTTGTTTGCCTTTAAGATCCTAGGCGACCAGGAGTTATGGAACAGCAACTGCTCCCTCCAGCCAATTTCCCAAATGAATGCTGGAACTGGTGCCCTCTGCACCTCTGCCCTCAGAGTGATGGCCCGGAATCTGTCCAGCTGCAGTCGGGAGAAGCTGTCAGCTATGTCATTCTGTGCCCCTTTGATGTGCCTAGCCCTAAATGACATGTTCAGCCGAAGGCCCTGCAAAACCAACTGCTGTAACACTCTAATGTCTGTCTCTGACATGGCTCCCCTTTTGTTCAGCACCTCTACTATTGTCTTATTTTCACACCAGAATGTGACTTTCTGGTTCCTTAATTCCTCCCCCTATAACAGTGTGCTGACCCATATAGATAGAATCTCCAGCAGGTCGATATTTTTAGTCAAACCAGGTGCCTTCCATTCTTCTGGTCATGCCTCTGAACATCATTTCCCCCTAAAGTAAGCCCCCCCATACCTAAACCTTGGCAGCATCTGTGTACAATTCTAGATCTGTTTTGAACACCCAGTCGTCCTGCCAGAAGGTTTTCCCATTAAAATCTTGCAAGAAATTCTCCCATATCTCTAAATCGGCCCTGGTACCCTTAGATATGTCCATCCAGTGATGTGACTTCGTAGCCCCTTTTGTTGCTCTGGCAAGTCACCGTGTGAAAGCCCTCTTGGGTTCTATCACCCTAAGGGTGAAATTCAAATGCCCCATAAGTTGTGCCTGTCGTAACTGGGCCCACCTTCTGCTTCTGGTGGCCTGCAGCAGCTATCTCAGCCTCTTTACTTTTTTGCTTGGCAAACAGAAAAGCTCTGCTTCCACATTTATTTCATGCTCAGGAATTCTGTGCTCTGGCTAGGCCCCTCTGTCTTGTCAGGGGTTAGTGGAACTCCCAATTCCTGAGAAAGTTCTTGAAAACAAGACAACATGTGCCGGTCTCCGCCTTTCCCCTACCTATATATAACAAATTGTCTAGATAGTGAATTACCATTTTATACCCATATCTGTGCTGAAAAACCAATTGGAGCCAACTGCTAAATAACTCAAATGTTGCAGAAGCAAGGGAACATCCCATGGGCGTGGCCTTGTTGAAATAATAGTCATCCCCTACCTTAAAACCCAATAAATCCCAATCATCGGGGTGGACCTGTAGCAGCCTGAATGCTGCTTCTGTATCTGTCTTTGCCAACCATGCCCCCCCCCCAAGCTGCCCTCATAAGTTGCACTGCCTTCTCTTGGGTGGTGTATGTAACCTTACTGTCTGCTTCCATGATGTAGACATTCATCGATTTGCCTTCGGGGAAGGACAAATGGTGTATCGCCCAGTTGTTTCTTTGGGACCAGCCCTAATAGGGACAGTCTAAGATTCTCCAAGGAAGCCTCCTTGAATGGTCCTTCCACCCTCACCGCTGTTATCTTCTTTTTTATTGTTTGCGCCAATAGCTCCTCTTTCCCTTTTACAGATCCCAAATTCTTTGCTGTCTTACTTATCCGAGGCCCTTTGGAATGCTATTTAAATCCCTCCATGAATCCTTCTGCCAGTTTTTTGGCTGCTGCCCTGACAGGGTATCCCTTTACATACTGATCAAAAACATTCAATTTAATGTGGGTTACTGCCAACCAATAGTTCTTGATAGCTGTGCTACTGGTATTGTCCAGGTGTGCTCTACTGACTGTAACCCCTCCCTCCCCTGTACCCTCTCCCCGTGCCCTCTACCCCATTGCTGGCCGCAATATCCCACCTGTCCCCCACGAAAGGACTGGTTGTTCTGAGTGCTGGCAGCTCCCTTGTTACTAGTATTGAACCAATTTGTCCTGCATTTTGATGCTCGGTGGTTGCCCCTGCATTTTGAGCAGGCATGTCTAAACCGGCAATGAGACCATGAGCAAAATGCTCTGTTACATCCCCAGCAGCATTTTTGTACCAAGCTCTGCTTATTGTCTCCATCTCCCTCACTGCTTCCGGTACCCATCAGGCAATCCAACCACAAATCAGATTACCGTGTATCCCATCTAACATCCCCAAAAGTCGCCATTCATTGATGGAACTGTTTGTCACATTGCAACCAGTTATTCCCTCCTTGTAGCTTAACTTTCCTTATGATTAAGGAGTAACTGTGCTGCTGAATTGCCAGCTCAGGTTTCTTTTCAATCGCTATTGCTGAATAGATCATAAAACTCACCCACCATGCATCCCATGTCTTCCCCATCAAACCTTTTTCTTCTTCCCCTTTCCACAGCAGGACCTCCACTGCTGCCATGTTCTTTTTTCCTATGCTTTCCTTTTCATCATATTTTGTAATGGCCTCCTTACTTACCAGTGCAAATATGCCTATGAATTCTCCCTTCCAGATTTTTTTTTGGTGGCTAACAGCACATGCTGTCCTATCCTCATGCCTTGTGATCCTGTCTCCCTCGTGCCCAGTCCCTCCTCCAATGACGTCCTTGCATTTCTCTTAATCTCCTCCTTTTTTCCCCTTCTTAATTTCAGCCAGAGCCTTCTTGAATTGACCCATGCCATCATCCCCCATAGCCCCCCACATTTGTTCTACATACTCTTTAATACTACTGCATATGTTGGGGGCCACATTACCTGGTCTTGTGGATGGATCTGGGACCAGGGCCGTCCCCGGCACTGAAAGTCCAGCTGGCAGGTTATTGTCTGGAGGTGTCGGGGACATAGATGAACATGGCAGAAGCAGAGGGTCTGCCGGGTTTTCTGGCTGTGGAGGCAGTGGGCTAGGCAATGGCAAGGGACCAGGCTCAGGGATTGGCAGCTGCATGGGTGCAACTGCTGAAGTAAGTGGCAGTGGTACCAAAGGGTCCTTGGGTGCAAGGTGGGCTGGGCTTGTCAGAGGCCTTTTGTTGCCCCTGTTTTTCCTCCCCTTTGCTGCCTTCCACTTCTCCCCCCGCCCGGTCTCCATACCCTCTGCCAGCTCCTAGATTTTGTTTGCTTTGTCCGCCAGGTCCACAATGGCCTTGTATACGTCAGCCTGGGTCATCTTGCTTTTCTTTGGAGCCATCTTTAAATTCTAGTTGCACTGGTGCAGTAAAACAAGTTCCAGATAGTTAAAACATCTCACAAACACACCTCAATGTCTTTGCAGGGCCTATGAGCACTGCCATTTATCTGTGGGCTGTACAGTCACTGTGGTTTTATGCGGCTATTAACCCCTCCATTTTTTTTAACAAATTTTCTTTCATACGAACATATGAACATGTGAAGAAGCCAGCAGAAGAAGGTCATTTGGTCTATCAAGTCTGCTCGTATTGCAGGGTTCACAGCTTGAGCTGCTGACCCTGCCCCCTCTCGCCACTCCTCCCATCCTCCCTACCCATGACCCTTACCCTCCCCCATACCCATCCCAGCCTCTCTTAAAGCTGACCACTGTCTTCAATGAGATTACCTCTTCTGGCAGTGCATTCCACCACCCTCTCTGCAGAGACATGCTTCCTGACCTCTCTCCTAAACCTCCCACCCTCCAGCTCAAGACTGTGTCCCCTCATGTTATGGTTACCACTCAGCTTAAAGAGACTTTCCTTATCAACCTTATTTATCCCTTTCAAGTACTTGAAGGTCCCAATCATGTCCTCTCTCTCTCCTGTCTTCCAGGGAGTACATGTTCAGTTCCCTCAACCTCTCCTCATATGTCTTACCCTGCTGACCAGCTATCATCTTTGTAGCCCTCCTCTGGACCATCTCCAGCAAGTTAATGTCCTTTTTGAGGTGTGGGCACCAGTACTGAATTCCATACTCTAGATGCAGCCTTACCAGTGATCTGTTCAAGGGCAGTATAACCTCCTTTCTCCTACTACTGATCCCCCTAGATATGCATCCCAGCATCTTGTTTGCCTTTGCTGCTACTTCCTTACACTGCGTGGAGTGCTTCAGGTCACTAGTGATCATCACTCCCAGGTTCTTCTCCTCCTCTAATGCAGATACTTGGACTCCACACAGGTAGTACTCTCTCCTAGGATTCTTGGCTCTAATATGCATAACTTTGCATTTCTTGGCATTGAAGCCAAGTTGCCAGATCCTGGACCACCTCCCTAGCTTTTCCAGATCTTCCTATAGGTCCTGTATCCCTTCAGTTGTGTCCACTCTCCCACAGAGCTCGGTATCATCAGTGAATAGGCACATTTTGCCCTTAATGCCATCTCCAATGTCATTGATGAAGACATTGAACAACACCGGCCCTAGCACTGAGCCCTGTGGGACCCCACTGGTTACCTCTCTTGTGCCAGATAACTCTCCCCACACAACCACCCTCTGGGTTCTGTCCTTCAGCCAGTTTTCCACCCATCTGACCATCTTTTCCCCAACCCGAGATCCACCAACTTTCTGATCAACCTTTGGGGGCACAGAGTCAAAGGCCTTGCTGAAATCAAGATATAGGATGTCTACTGCTTGGCCCTGTCTACTGTCTTAGTGACACAGTCAAAGAAGTCAATCAGATTTGTTTGACACGATCCCCCCCTCCATGAACCCATGCTGCCTTGCATCCTGGAGACCATGCTTCTCTAGATATTCCACCAACCTTTCCTTTAGTATGGTCTCCATGAGCTTGCCCACAGTGGAGGTCAAACTGACTGGTCCGTTACTCCCTGGGTCATCCTTGAGACCACTTTTCAGTACCTTGCAGCTCAACCCCTCCCATACCCCATATGGGTCGTCTGTTTTAATTTTTTTAATTGGTGGCCGTCCACCCCCATCTAAAATGGTGGCCATCCTTCCCCCTAAGCCTTGCACAAAATGGCCACCGGTAGATGTTTAAAATGGTGGTAAGGCCACTTTGCACGTGGCCTGTGTACTATAACACAGCATTCTGCACAGTTCCCCAATCAACAAAATCAATAAATTATATTCCCTTTGTTTTTATTCTTCCCTTTTTAGCTAGAACAGGTGCCTTCCTAAATGCTGTATTGTGCTTGTTCTCGTGTTCACTCTGAGGACTCTGTACAATGTTCCCCTTTTCCCCTTTTGCTTTTCTTTTGAAAATAAAATAAATCATAATGGCCTGCCTTGCTATTCCATAGGTGCAAAAAAAAAAACATTATTTTAAAAAATGGCGGTAGCACACCCATTGCCTAACATGGCGGTTGTCCTCTGCTCTGTGTCTTGCCCAAAATGCCCACCAGCATCCTGTATTAAAATGGTGCCCGATCCGTGTGCAGCCTGTGTGACCAAGGTAGTTCCGTCATTAAGAACAGCCCCATAATCTTACTTTTAAATCCATTTCTTTATATTCATGTCACTTCTGAGATTTGGAAATCCCCTTTTGAACCATGTACCACAGCAGGCTTCAGGGATGGGATTTAGGCCTCTTGGCACGATCTTTTCTTTTAAAATATTATTTCTGAATAAAATCATTCCTGTCCCTCAACCACTCTGTGCTTCTGACCATCAATACCCCAACCATGCACAAGAAAATGTCGCTGCAGCGCCAGGTTGAACCTATGCGCAAAGCCTTGTGATGCCATGTGGCCTGGTCTAAGCCGCATGGCATCCTATTCTCAGCCCTCATCCCTGGCTCCGATTCTTGGGCCACCCCAAAACAACCCCCCATCCCCTCTCACTCTTCTCCAGAAATTCTTGTGACCATCAAGACACAGACAAACCCTTGCAGCCGAAACGAGATATGCTAGGCCTCCCACGATACCACGTGGCCCATCCTTGGCCACGTGGTGTCCCCATCTTGGCCCTATTTTCCAACTCTGCTTCCTGGGCCATTTCTCTGGTTATTTAAAAACTTTTAAAATGTTCCCCCCAGCTTCTTGGTCACCCTAGTGGGCAAAGGAGCTACCAAATGCCTCCCTACGTCTTTTCCCCACACAACCTCTAGAGCACACATGATCACGCAAATGGTCAAAACATTTAGTTCCTGGATCACACAAAGCAGCTCCCAGATATGGCCTGGCATGTAGTGGCTGCCGTAGGCCACCCCAAACTCTGCTGCAGTAATGCATGTTTTCGCACTGTGTCACATTTCCAAAGGGGGGGGGCAGCGCACAGCAAATTAGGCTTCTCGGCATATATCAGCTTGCCCAGGTAGATCCAAAAGAAGCACTTAGCTACATTCTCACATGGTCACAAGGTGAATCGGATGGTCACAAAGTAAATCGCAACTAACAGAATCGGGTCACCAAAATGCAACAATTAAGAGTATAAAACTTTAAAAGCAGCAAAAGTAAGGTCAGGGACCCAATGTAGCTGATTTTTTGAACCCCTTAAATCCCTCCCCTTACAGCCCACTGTTGCCCAATCATCTTCCTTCTCCTCCCCTCTGTGTCCCCTCCCCTTTTGTAACCTCACATAATAGGTCACTCTGTCCTTCCCCCACCCCCCTCCCAGTCCTCCTGCTGTTGCTGCCACTGGGCCAACCCCCATTGGCCAAGACCCAGGGGACAACAGGGCTTGCCCCTTAATCTGGCAAACCTCAATGAACTCATGCCTGTGTTCAGTATTGGTCTTTTGTGCCTTGGTAGCAGAGTCACACTGTTACATTTCTAAACAGCACTGATAGCGTATGTGTTTTTTTTGTAAAGTGCAGCGTGCTATTTGCAAATTTGTGAAGCTACCACATCAGCGCTGCTGCATTTGTGTAATCTGAAAACAGTTGTGCGTTGCTTGTCTTACGTGATGATGCCTGTCTGTGGTTGCTTGTGTGGGCTTCTCCTTTTGCTGCTGTGTGGGGGGTGGGGGGTTAGGGATGACAAGCCAAATGCCACATTTCCCTACTTTTGTGGGTTTCAAGGGACACCGTCAACCCTTTTTTGCATCATATTATTTCTAGTTGCAAACCCACAACTGATGATTTTGTACCTTCTCTAAAACTCAGTAAAGTTGTTGGTTGCTTGATCTGCTTCCTTTCTTGGTAGAACTAAAATGCATGGGAATGGTGCAATTATACTCAACCTTGTTTTGTTTCAAATCCTTTATCTACTCTTACTATATACATCCTAAACATGAGGGATATCCCCAAACAGTGCAGCCACTCATGATACAACAGTCTCATCTCCTTCCACCACATCGTGAGTGGCTAGATTTTGTTAGGGGCATTCTCAAGTCCAGAAAAGATATTTAGTTTATTAGTCTAGGAATTAATACCTTTGAGCCAGGGCTCTTTTACAAAGGTTCCATGTCACAAAGAACATTTAACAAAGCACGATACACATTACAGGTAAAACCAGACAGGAAAGTTACATCATAAATCTGCTATTAACAGTTTAAGGCAGTAACGTTTTTAAGTTTCATAGAAAAACAAACTATAACAGGTTCAAGCGGTAGACAATTTGAGGTTAAGAAACTTCCAGGGAGAGGGTGATCATTAGGCGCCAAAGGAGGCTAGAGAGGAGGGAAAGGTGTGGCGGGAGAGTAAGTGAGAGGGACAGGAAAAAGGGGGAGTGAGTTTGGGTGGGAGACAGGAAGTAGTAGAGGTACCAGAGGGTTCATTAGTCAGGGAGGAAGAGGCCTCAGATGTGAGGATGGACATGAGGGTAGTAGTCTTTATCTAAGCGCAATCACAGTTGCTAGTGGTGGTGAGGGTGGGCATAGAGCATGGATTTGAAAGCTTCAAGCGAGGTTGAGGATAGAGTAGGTGGACTAAGCGCATTGAACCATGTCGGGACCCTGTATCACGAAAGATCTTTGTCCCTGTGCAGTCCGGCATCTCGGAACCAGGAAAGGTTGGCGTTCAGATCTGGCGGAGGGTCGTGAGCCAGGATTCAGTTGGAGTAGGTTTTGAATACATAATGGAGTCAGTCCCAAAATAGGTGTTTTTGCCATTGTGCAGGTGAGATAAATAAGATGATTTGATAGGTTCAACCAGCCTGATTCATAGTACAGATCACACGTGTGAGTCAGTCTTTGAGCCCCCGTGAGGAGCCGGCAGGCCTTATTTAGAGTGATTGAGATACGCCTTAGAGCAGTGGAGGTAGCTGAGCCATAAATAATAAGGCCATAGTCAATGATTGAGATTATGGAACTCTGTATAGCTATTCTCAATGCCGCTTGATTTAGAAATTGACGGTTACAGAATAGTATTCCAAGGCGTTGGTTCACTGTTTTCACAGTGTTGTCAATGTGGGTTGCAAAGGTGAGCCCTTGGTCAAAAGTGATGCCAAGGTATTTGAAAGTATTTACTTGGTCCAGTGTAATTCCCACAGAGGTTTGTATGGTGAGTGGAGTATGGCTATTTTGTTTTGGTGATTGGAGAAGAGCATGGCTTTTGTTTTATTGTGGTTTAGCACAAGTTTACTATCCAGGAACCACCTTTCAACACTAGAGAAAGCAAGTTGCAGGCTTTTACGTAGGGAGTTTGGATCCTTGTGGGAAGAGAGAATTACAGCATCATCAGCGTATAAGATTATTTTCTCCTGGCAGATATCTGGGAGGGAGTTAAGGAACAGGCTAAAGAGGAGCGGTCCAAGAATTGATCCCTGTGATATAGTGATATAGTGATAGATATAGTGGAAGTTGATGAAAGAACATAAACAAACTAATTTTTTTGCGAACAAAGTGGTTGATTTGATCTCTTTTATTGGACACACAAGAGTACAGAATTTAAGCTTTCAAGCTACACAGAGTCCTTCATCAGAAAAATGACATACTATACAAAGGAACCACTATAAATACATTGGGTAGAACTGATAAAAAAATTACATATGGATGCGACAGTTTTGTTGATAAGAAAGAAAAATAATTGGATATTATGTAGAGTCTTTGAAATCCTAGTTGGGTATAAATCAGATCCTCTCCATGGTTGGAATGTTACAGCAGGAAGCCTATAAATTGTCAAATGTGTATGTGCCTCCCTGGAAGCAGATGATGTGTGTAAGTGTGTGTGTGCCACTCAGAAGTACTTATGAGTGTATATAGCTATACTGCATAAAACACATATATACCCACAAAAGCACAGCAGACACAAAGTAGATACATAGGTACATAGATACATAAACAGTGTCGGCAGATAAGGGCCTGTGGCCCACCCAGTCTGCCCATTTGAGCTTGTAAGTTCAGTTTATGTTTTCCTAGAAGTCTGTTGCCTCTTACCCCTGACCTCCAGAATTCCTTTATGTCTATCCCATGCATTCTAAAATCCCGTGATTGTTTCATCCCCCACCACTTCCTCTGGCACAGTGTTCCACTTGTCCACCACCCGTTCTGTGAAGAAATTCTTCCTCACGTTTCCTCTGAATCGTCCTCCCTCCAGCTTCATCCCATGACCTCTAGTCCTGGAACATGTTTTTCACTTAAAAATAGTGTATTCCTGCACCCTGTTCCTCCCTGTAAGATACTTGTATGTCTCTATCATATCCCCTCTCTCCCTTCTCTCCTCCAGGGAGTACATATTCAGTTCCTTCAACCTGTCCTCATAGGACTTGTGATGCAATCGATGTACCATCTTTGTTGCCCTCATCTGAACCTTCTGTACCCTGTCTATGTCCTTACATAGGTAAGATCTCCAGAACTGTACACTGTACTCCAGGTGGGGCCTCACTAGTGTCTTGTATAGTGGAATTATGTCCTCCCTTTTCCTGCTGATGATGCCCCTGCCTATACATCCCAGCATCCTATTTGCTTTACCTACTACCTTGTCACACTGTTTCCCTACCTTGAGGTCATCAGAGATGATAACCCCAAGATCCCTTTCCTGCTTGGTGCATGCTATATCCTCACCCCCCAACTGATATATTGTGCCAGGGTTTTTGTGCCCCATATGCATTATCTTGCACTTCTTTGCATTGAATTTCAACTGCCAAACCCCTGACCATTCTTCAAGTTTCTGCAGGTTCCTTCTCATTCTGTCTACACCCGCTGGTGTGTCTACTCTGTTACAGAGCTTTGTGTCATTAGCAAACAGTGAAATTCTGCCTTCTAGGTCCTGTGCAATGTCACTGATGAAGATGTTTAATAGGACCGGTCCCAGCACTGATCCCTGTGGTACCCCACTGGTCACTCTTCCCTCTGTGGAGTGACAGCCATTTACCACCACCCTCTGTGTCCTGCCACCCAGCCAGTTACCTACCCACCACACTACTGTCTTGCCCACACCCATATTCCCCAGTTTGTGTAATAGTCTTCTATGTGGCACAGTGTCAAAGGCCTTGCTGTATGGTCAAATAAAGAAATATATTTTAATGTATAAAGGCACACTATATATATATATATATATATATATATATATATATATATATATAATGTAAAAGACATTGTACATACATATCTATATAATATATATCTATATATCTATATATATATATATATATATATATATATATACACACACATACATACATACAGGAAATACCCATGTGCAGTACCTGTGGCAACAGAAACGCAGTTATCACTTTAAATTCTGTAATGGATCATGAAACTAAGGTCCACATTGATGTCTTCATTTAGTGTATTGAGAAGAAAAATAAGTCTGACCTTATAAGCTCGTCTTTTTTTTGTATTTCTGACATATCCTTTGAGAATCAGGACAGAAAGGTCAGAGATCGAGTGACCAGATTGAGATAAATGTTGTTCCACTGGTTGTTCAGTGTTTTTCACTTATATGTTGTGCCTGTGTGAATTCATTTGGCTTTGAAAGGGTTGCCCATTTTCCCCTACATAGCCTGTATGTTGACACTTCTTGTACTGGATACAATACACAACATTCTGGGATCCAGATGTACAATTATCCTGTAACTTGAATTACAGTACATGTTTTTTTTTTTTGGGGAGTAATAAAGACTTAAGTGGAAATATGATCACGTCTTAGATTTAGGTAATTGCAAGGTTTAGTGCCTCCTAGTGTTTTGTTGTTCTGGTTAGGTATAAACTCCTGACAATCAGGTTGGTTAAGTTAGGTGGTTGTCTGAAAGACAGTAAAGAAAGTTCTTGGAAGATATATTTCAAGGTATCATCCTCACTGAATATTGATTAGATGTCCTTAATAAGTTTTCATAGGTGCTTCAGATCAGGGTATATATAACAACCAAGGGTATCCTGTTGGTGGTGGTCTTTCCTTTATGTTGTAGTAATTGTTCTCGTGGCATAAACATGGCACATTCCACAGTTCTGTCACTTTCTCTAGAAGAGTGTCCCTGTTTAGTAAATATTTTTATTTCAGTGTGGCAAGGTGTTTATCTCTATCCTCCTCACACAAACAGATTTGGTGGCATTGAAGTGCTTGACTGCACATTATGGATTTTTTAGTGTGGCTAGGGTGTTTGCTGCTTTTGTGCAGCTCTCTATGTCTGTCTGTTGGTTTTCTGTAGCTACAGGTCTGCAAGGTTCCACCTTTGACGGTAACTGTGGTGTCCAGGAAATTGATGCAGATGTCAGAGTACTCCAGGGAAAGTTTAATGGATGGGTGGAGGATGTTAAGTTCCTAATGAAACTCTTTGAGTGTGTAAGTACTTTCTGTCCAGATTATAAATATACTGTATCATCAATATATTGGAAATATGTGAATAGTTTGATTGTACATTGTTTCAGGAAATCCTCCTCTAAATCGCCATGAAAAGGATGGCATATTGTGGAGCCATCCTGGTTCCCATTGCTGTTCCCATAGTTCAAACATAATGTTTACTGTAGCAACTGAAGTTGTTGTGGGTCAGAATAAATTTGATAAGTCTCACAATGAATTTTTGGTGGATGCCATGGTGCTGTCCTTTCTCTTGTAGGTATTTAAGACAGGCTGAAATGCCATCAGTAAGTGAGATATTAGTGAAGAGAGAGTACACATCCATTATTGCTAAGATGGTATTGGGCAGTAAATCCCTAAAAAAAGAAGGTTTATGCAAGAAGTGTATAGTGCCCTGAGTATATTGTCTCTTTCTATAACAAGTGGTTTTAAAATGGATTCTATAAATTCAGACATCCTCTCTGTCAGGTTACCATTTCTAGATATAATAGATCTCCCTGGATTCCAAAGTTTATGGATCTTGTGCTGCATGTAGAACGTAAGGACAACAAAATAAATCTGTGCACACTAGCTGCTACCAAAGGTGCAACCACTGTTAAAAGACAAAAGCAGGAAACAGAAAAAATGACACATACACCATTGGTGGAGGAAACCTGTTCAGGTGCTATGTAGGGGTGTGTAGTCCATGAGTTTGCTGCTGCAATTAATTATTTCTCCTCCACCAATGGTGCATGCACCACTTTTTCTGTTTTCTGGTTTCAGCATGTCGAATGTACCTGGACTAGGTTCATTGGGGATGAGATCAGTTATTTTGTCTTGAACATGATTAGGAAATGATTTGACAATGCCCCATAGTTCTTTGGTGTATTGAGCAGGCATATCACTCGCCAGTTCCCTGTGGTAGATGTGCTCTGTTGATTGCATGTTTGCTTCATGAACATAATTTTCTTGGTTTAAGAGCACAACAGCCTTTGTCAGCTTTCTTTATAATAATCTAATGGTTGGATTTCAGTGACCGTATTGCTCTCCTTTCCAATGGGGAAAGGTTATAGCTAATTTGTTTTTGCTGGTTAAGGATCTAGCAATTGACTGATGAAAACTTTGAATGTAAGTGTCCAGTTTGGTATTTCATGCATTCGGGGGTGCGGGGGATGTTAAAATCAGATTTTTTTTTCTTGTCTGATGGAATGCTGATGTCTGGGGTTTCTTTGTTGTGAAAACCAATTCCTTTAGTTATAGCCAACGGAAGTATTCTTCTAGTTCACCACAGAACTTTATTTTGTCAAGGCCCTTTGTTGGGCAGTATGAAAGTCCCTTAGACAGCACAGATAATTCCCCAGTGGTCAACATGTGGTTGGACAAATTAACAACAGTTCTTTACATTTTTGTATGGTAGGACCAGTGTGGTAGGCGGTCTGTTTTTCACTTTTAAAAAGAAAAAAGGAAATGGAATCAAACTACCAGCTACAACAGTAACCTCTATAGAATATGAGCAATCATAAAATTGTATTTTTTAATCTAGGGACAATTTGAGGCATTAGGGGTTGACAGTGTCCCTTTAAATTGAGTCCTAAATGGTGCATTAACATAGCTTTTTTAAATTACTATTTATCTATCTATCTATCTGTCTATCTATCTATCTATGTGTATTGCATGGTTGAGCCATTGTCCCCAAAGAAAAAGCCATCATATATTTCCCCATATATGATGGTAGCCAGTCAATGTACTATGACACCAATTAGCTTATTGTTATTACACAGTATTAAATATAGAATAAAATATGGGGTGGTGTGTGTGTAATGAGAAGTTAACACACACCTGAGGTGTTAGATGCTACATAAACCCAGAGAGTGAAGCTCAAGGGGTTTGTGAAAGCATTTAACACAGAGGGCATGTGTAAACTTCGAGTTCAAACACACTACCCCATGTTTTATTTTATATAATTGCTGGGTTTTTCTTTTTTGCCACAGCAATTATATAAAATAAAAAGATGTTCCTGTATGGCCATGTTCCAGTTGGGATTCAGCATGCAGTCTGTGTTCTGCCTTATTTACTTATTTAACAGTTTTTGTATTTAATTATTTCAGTCGGCAGCTGAAAGTTAAGATTTTTACAAAAACAGGAGATTTTGTGTTTTAAAATTACTTACTGTTGAGTCTGAGTGGTGGTTTAGTCTCCAGGGGAAAGAGAAGGTGGTCAGTGGTCCAAATGGGAGAGCTGCAGTGGGTGCATGCACAGAGCATGGGGAACGATATGCATGTTTGCCATTAAAAACACTCCTTTATAATGGCGACTTACGCCACGGTTTCCCTATGGGAAAGAGAGAAACACATTAATTACATAGAGAATAATGCATAGGCAATTGTGTGTTATAATGTTGTTTTACACACCTGAGATGTGTGATGACACATGAAGCACGAGAGCAAAGCTTCAGAGGCTTAGGTGGCCATCACACACTAAGGGTGTGTATAAAAAGTTAAGGGGCCGTATTCAGAAAGGGTCACTGCAAGTTGCGAGAATGGCAGCTTATGCCGACCATCCCTGCGATCTGGACCTTGCACCCGATTCAGTATCGGAGTGGGTCCAGGGTTGTGCGTCCTGCAACTTGCAGCAGCTGTGCAAGGTAGGGTGCAGCTCCCAGGAATGCTGCAGGTCGCAGGAGAGGAGATGCGGTAGATGCACCAGCCGAGGTGAGCCATGGCACCCCCATGCCCACCTCCAATCCCCCAGAAAGTGTTGGCTCCAGTCCTAAGCCCCCTTGCCATGGACCACCCCCCCACGTAGAAACACTCGTACCTGCCCTGGTGGCCCAGTGGTCCCCACCCCTCCCAGCAGTGCCAGCCCCCAACACACACACACACACACACACGCCCAGTGGGTGAGTCAGCGACAGCACAGCCTCTGCTCACCACCATGACCAACCGCTGGCTAAACTGTGCAAAGCTCATGTACTGTTATAATATGTGTCTGTGAATGACGGCGCTGTCATTCTGATGTGCATATTATTACAGTACGAGCTGCGCGGTTCAATGCGGCAGCTGGCCATGGTGGTGAGGCGGAGGGCTGTATCAGTCGCCGTGGGGTATGGGGGCTCGCACTGTTGGGTGGGGGGCACCAAACTACCAGGGGTTACGGGATTGACGTGGATTGCGCTCCAGGGTATGTGGGGCTCACAACATGTGTGTGTTTGGGGGGTCTGGGCATCAGGGGTGATCCACACACCCATCCTGGCACAGTGCATGCCATGCCTAGGTCCTGGAGCCCATGGTAGGGCTGTAACCCACCGGGGATGTGGTGCTGGGGCACAGTGGCAACCTCCGGTGAACAGCAAAGACCACTTAGACCACCTTTTTGGTGGTATAACTGGTCTTTGACAGATGTTCACTGGTGGTTGTCTCTGAATCCCATTTGTGGACATAGCAGCCACCCTGCCTGAATAGGGTGCAACTGCTGCCATAAACCCCCTTATGCCATGTCGCAAGGTGGTTTATGGTGCATAGGTGCAGTTGGGTGCAGGCAGCCTGCAGCATGTCGCAGGCTACCTATGTGAATACCCCCTGGATGCAACTCAGGATGCAAGTGCTACTTGCACCACTTTTTCCGACGCAAGTTGCCTTGCGTCCTTATTTGCCTTTTGTGAATCCGGCCCTATGAACACACAGTCACTTGTGTTTAATTTTTTTCTAAAATAAGGTAGGAGTTTTTCCAACATCTAGTGGCAGTATGTGTCACCAAAGTAACACAATATAGTCATATAGTCCTTATATTTTTCCAAAGGCAAACCCAGACCAGCATCACTTCATCCATTGTTTCAGGACATCTCCTGGAAGTTTAAAAATGACCAGATATTAAATGACAAACGTTATCTGGTAGTTTGTATAAGAATGAGCTTATTAACAGAGGCCAATAGCAAAAGGAGAATGTCACCTGAAGAACTGTAAACATTCTTTAGAATTGGTCTTGACCATTTGTTCCTTTTGTTGCTATATAAATGACAGAAGATTATCAGATGTCTTAGAGTTTCTGGTTTATTCATTCCACAATTAATAGGTGTTCTGGGGTGTATAATAAGTTATTGCTAAGAAAATCATACAGTCTGAACCTAGTTAAGATTTTGCGTTCCTCAGGATTGGTAAGAATGGAAAGAGGGTTCCCTTATAAATTTTTTCTTGCAGTAGTGTTCCATTTATGAAGATTTTTTTTTATAGAGGCTAAATCTGATTGGGCAGAAATATCTTGATACTTTTGTTTGACTTTTGAAATAAGCAGAGATCTAAGATAAATATAGATAGTCATGAATACTGATCGCAGTCCTGAAAGATAAATGACCCTTTTACTAAAGCTATAAAGAGGACCCTTACACTCAAGTAAGTACAGGCACTGCAGAAATATGGTGATGTGCACTCTGTGCAAATGTATTACAATGATGTGAATGTCCAGTACAAGGTATACAGCATGCAAAATGACTCCTGCAGCTCCCACTACACCACCCAACAACATTTTGTGCTCTTGAGAAAGTGCCCAGTTAAGGTTATGCCTGTACTTCCTTGGTGTAGTGACTGTGAGGTCCTCTTTGTGGCTTTATGGATTTGATTTTGAGCTAGTGTCATCACATTAGTCCTGTTGTGAACCTTTCTTGTCTTCCTATTTTTCAGAAAGTCAAGAAAAGGAAAAGTCATCCCTTTCATTGAATAGGTTATCTGTTCTTCAAGACACAACTTTGAAAAGTGAGAAATTCAAGAGGCTGTGATGGAAAAGTGTTATTCTTTCACAAATAAAGGTCTTTTTTAGGGTATTCTTTTTTTCCCTTATGCACCACCAGCCACCACAGCCTTGTCACCCCGACTTCCCCAGGACTTACCCCACCTGGTTCTTCCTGCAGGGCTTGGCCCCTAGTACTGTAGGCATGGTGAAGTTCCCCAACCCCTGCTGCTAAACAGATCCAGTTTTGCAGCAGTGCATGGTCATCAGAAGCAGGGCCTGCAGGTGGGTGGAACTCATCCTACTACCTGGGGAGTTTCCTTGTTTTTCTTGCCCTCTCTCCCCAATGGTGTGGTGGAGTGTGCATGCAATGGCATCAAGTGATGGCACCATGCACGCTTCCACATGTGGTGTGTTGGATGTCTGCTGCTCCACTGCTTCTCTCAGAGGTCTCTGTACCCTACCTCCAACCACCTCAAGGGGCCAGGCTAATGCAGGGCTCCATGCCACCCCCTATCTGGAGGAGAAGAGGTGTCTGTTGGACACTCAGTCCTCTGCCCCTCAGCTGACCCTCTGACACCCTCAATTTGCTCCTGAACATGATTCGTCAGCACCATAGGCAGTAGCATTACTACTGCACTGGTTGGCCAGCCTAGTAAATTAAGGTCTTTAATGAATCTTGACCGAATTCAGTTCTTAACAAGCATTTGTCAGGGCTGAACATTTCCTTGCATGGTCTATGCATAGAAGTACTGGCTGTTACAGGGCAGGGGGGTAGTTGAACCACACTCAAGGTGAAACATAAAAATCTAATACACTAGATGTTTACATATTTGTAGTGTGCACTCATCCTGAGTGAAATCCTGGGTGAGTGGCCACTTCTGCATGTTCACGTGTAGCATGGCACAGATGCGTGAGTACACCTGTGCATGAATGAGTTTGGATTTTTTAAAGGCATGTAAATTCAAATAATTTCTGACTAGATGACACCTGAGTAAACATCAGACAGTGACTGTGCTGCTGAAATGAGCGATGTTACATTCATTCAAATATAAAGCTGTGACTTCGGCAGTGTGCATTACCATTGGCACTAACACGTACCTGCCCGAAGACACAACTTTATATTATGAATGAATTAAAGATGTTACAGTGCTGGTTTAAGCAGCACACTTGCTGGGTCTGTAGTTTGTGTAGCAGTGGGAGCTTTATTCTGAGTGTTGCAGTTTTGCAGAGTATCATGCTGTCCCCCTCCATGTGGACTGTGCAACTGGTGACTGATGCCACCAGGTTAGTTGTTGAATTTGAGTGGGATAGCTTTTGTTGTGGGGTCAGAACTGACCCCAGGAATATCAGGCAGGGGAGACAGTGATGGCAGAGAGGCTCTTATGCCTAGAATGTGCAAGGGTAAAAGCTCCATATCAGAGTTGGCGTCAGAGGGATTAATACAGTTATCTGTTACTGCTGTTCGGCTTCATACAAATGAAAGCACTGAAGTGCTCTCTCATAGGAGTGCTTCGGTCCTTTCAAGTACACCAAGTTTACACCCAACAAGCTATAGTAGTGTCATGACCTGTGTGCCTTCCTATTGGTCTGCAGTATTGAGCCACTTGCAACTTCAGCTGCAATAGGCTCAGCAGTGACACACCTTTTAAATGCCGTTTTCTAACGCAAAACATTTCTTGTGCAGGTGCAAGCAAACGTAAAAAGGATGATTCAACAAATCCTGGGAGAGCTAGACTATGCCTATACAAATTATTTAATCTTACTTCAAGTGTATCTGAATTACTATAATTCCAAATTTCTTCCCAAGAGAATACTTGTCCAAATTTTTTAGTTTGAGTTGCAGTATTAACTTCTGTAATTGAGTTGCTCTTGTACATACAATTAAATCTTTTAAATGAACCTATTGTTTTGGTCATGCCAATTTTAACATTTTCAATATGAGATGCCCAAGAAAAATTCAAAGCGAATCATTTTCCTAAATAATCACAACGTGAAACTGTTTCTATTTTGCATTTATATGTAAAGAGCGAGACTTTTTGTTTTTAGTGATTGTAAATATTAACATTTTTGTTTTTTTTCTTTATAGGTAGATAGATATATTTCCTCACACAGATTTGCACATTTGTTGACCTTCCTCTGTAGGCCTAGAAATGAGGTTGAAATTAAAATAACGCCATATGCAAGAAAACAAATTGCTTGACTAGCTATTTTAGGATAGTGGTAATTGTAACCATGTAGGCTTTTAATAATTTGATTTATATATAAATCAAACAGAGTTGGAGCCAGTCTTAATAACACAAGCAAGAAGCCTCTTGCTAATACATGTAACAGCCACCCTAGTTCCCCAACCCACGCCACCTGCAGAAAACTATCCTACACTACAGCAAAACCCACCCAACATCCCCACTCCCTCCCATCTCACTCACCAGAGCATGCTGTCCCTCAAATTTCCAGCTCCAATGCCCTTCACACCACTGCTGTTCCATCCAATCCACTCCCAGTGTGCCTGTGCTGTTATCCTAAAGGCCACTTTAGTATATATATATATATATATATATATATATATATATAGCTGCTCCAGACCATACTGAACCACAAACCATACCCGCACTATGCTGTTGACTGCAGACCACTCCTGACAATGTCAAGGCTGCTATGGTAGCAAATGCCTTACTTAAAACAGTTATTTGCCATCACAGTACCCCTTCATACCTGTATTCAGACAGTGGGCCCTACTACCTTTCTTCATACCTCTCAACTGTCCCAATTTTTCAAGGACTTCCTGAACTTAGACTCCCTGTCCTGAAGTCCTGACTTTTTTCTTCTTTTCTAGATTTTTAGAATGTCAGTGTAAGCCTAGTAGACCTGTTTAACCCTTAGACTACCAACCTAATTAGAAAGTGTAGGAATTCTGGACTGACATATCAGTGAACAACACAGCAAGGGTTAAACTGGCTCAAGCAGAAAAAAGTCGTTTGTTGGAGGCACCCTTCCCCTGGCATTCCACAGGCTCATCTGTTTCTCTAATGAGATTATTGAGAGAGAGAGAGAGAGAGAGAGAGAGAGATACATACACACACACACTGCATTCCAATACTGTATATTTCTGTTCAGTTAAGTCTGGAAATTAATAACACTGGATCCTTAGAAGCCTGGAAATTAACAATGGAGCCTAAAAAAATTATTTCTCTAGCAGTGCCTATGCTTCACTTTAGTTTCAAGTATGTAAATGAAGATAAATGACAACAGAAAGATGCAAAACATTTGCCTGTTTTTTTTATCATGCTATTTAGTAGTATGCAACTGAATTTAATATTTAAAAAGCATAAACTAAAGGCAGTTTACATATGTACAGTACTACATCATGTAACATCCATGTCATGCGATGGCACAGTGTCATGCTGAATCAAATATGGTGTCCCTGATTTTGGTAATTTGTTCCTGATTTTTGGTGGTAGTGTCCCTGATTTTGGTCCTAACAGTTTGAGAGGTATGCCTTTCTTCAATTGGATGAGAGACTTGCAAAACCCTCAACATAAAAAAGTCTCACACAACAAGCTATCACACACAATGCAACAGACAAAGTGAAAGTGATGTCTTTTATTCTAAACACACTCTCCAAGTACCTGGATAGAACCCATGACACTTAGAACAGTTTTACTGATTTTGTTCAGTGTGCCAACAACACATGTCCTTGTGTTGATAGCGCACAGAGTATATCCCATTCTTCCTGGTCCATGGATGCCATCTCCAAACCCCAGTGTATGTAGGTCTCTCACTGCTAGATGTTCCTAAATCTATATCCATGTACATTATGCCTGTGCTGGAGCAGCTTAAACCTGCCAGACATGCTGCAATTACCACACAGGCAAAACCAAAAAACACAGCAAGTGCCAGCTGAATGTTAATTCAGTTTGTTAAGCAGCCAGAGCCCAAAGCTCAAAGACACAGACAAACACCCTACGTAGTGCCCTACATACGAGGCTTTATCATCCCATAGGGTGTTTACCTGCATCTTTGTGCTTTGGGCTCTGGCTGCTTACTAAACTGAATTAATGTTCAACTAGCGTGTGCTGCATTTTTATTTTTGTAAGTTCTGCCTTTGTTGGCACGTAATTGCAGGCACCCTTAGAGACAGGAGTGCACTTTTCCCTAGTTCTACAATTACCACACTGGAGCGGAGACAATCTGCCATGCAGAAAACATTTGCAGCCAAGTCACATGATCCTCTACTTTCTGTTAGGGTCACTGTTTACTTGTATTGACCTGTCATAATTCTAGGCACCACAAAGAAATTGCTCCATCCTCTGAATGGTCCATTTTGCATTGTGGAACAGCATTCTGCAGTTCTCATCCATCTACTATACAAGTCAAATGAAAAGCTTGTGTTTTATCAAAGTCCACAGCAATTGTGTGAAGCACAGGTACCTGAGCGACACCCTCCCAGATGGCCTTTGTCCTTCCAGCAATAAAGCTGCACTTGAGCCAGCTATCCTTTTGGAATCAGAACTTCCTTCTAATAACCTGTGACCAGTTCTTTTGGATACTCACTCTCCTGTCTCTCTTCAGCTGATCCTGAGTCAGAGGAACTTTTTGGAACTTCTCAGACCTCTTCTTTTTCTCAGGACTATCTTGTGCACACTGCTGTGTACCAGAGTGAGAAGATTCTTTGAAGAAATGTGTGAATGGATCCTGGACATGAAGAGTCAAATGGGTGTGACTTTGGTCATGGAACTCTTAGGTTGCTATAGCAGACCTTGCTCCTTCGTGTCAATAACTGGTTCAGACAAATCACAGTACCATTCCTATTGACTGGAAAAGTTGGTGCAAGTCTTGCATTTATATGCTTAATGTTTTCTTGGGACTACATTGCTTTTATTTATATGGTAATTCTTGCTATCTGTGCTAAATTGTTCTTATACAACAAATGTCCTAATGCACCTGTCTCTTTGCCAACATTTGTCCAAAACGGTACTCCAGAAACCGCACTACAATGTTTTCTCCAGAGCAATGCTGTTTTCAAATTCACAGTTTTCATGAGTTGTTTTTATGTTCTGCATACAGTGTTTTTAATGTAATTTCATATGTCTTGCTTAAAGTTATGCTTCAGGTGCTGTTCATCTTCTGTAGAAAATACACCTGACATACCATGTTGCCAACAATATTTTTACCTCTACTCAATTCACATGTAAGACACCAAAAAAACAGGAATCTCTCTTACTTGCTATTTACCATACCATGAATTATATTTTAAGTAATCCCTTAATGCATGCAGTTCTTGTTCTGGGTAATCAGGGCAGATCTTAGGGAGATTGTCTCAAGTCACTGAATATGTACTCACTGGGGACCAGGTGAGAGAGGGGTAATATGATAGAAACCTTCAAGTTACTGAAGGAAATAAACAAGCTGAACTGCAGGGAACTATTTAGCAAGAATACAGAGCCAAGAACCTGCAGTCATGAGTGGAAACTGTCAGGGGAATGTTTAAGAGGGCTGTGAGGAAGTTCTATTTTAGAGAAAGGGTGACAAAGCCATGGAACAGTCTGCCAGCAGATGTGGTGGGTGCCAAGACAGTAAATGTTTTCAAGCATGGCTGGGACAGGGTGAAGAGTTTGATGGTTGCTCAGGTTTGTAGCGGTAGCGAGGGGAGCAGGGGGGGTGGACCTGGAGGGATAAAATCCTGTATCAGTAACAGGTCATAGGGCAGACAGGGAGCTCTGGATAGACTTGAAGGACATTTGGTCTTTTTCTGCCATCATTGTCTATGTTTTTATGTTTCTATGATTCTAATCTCCAGCTGCTAACCCTTCCCCTCTCCCCTCCTGTCTCCCTTCCCCGCACTGTGGTCCTTATTGCTCTGGCCAAGCTTCAGGTCACTATGGTGTTTTCCTTCTGACTGTTTCTACTCTGGCTGTCCACCATTGTAGTCCACCCCCCAACAGAGGGAGTGAGTGGAGTACTCGTATGTTCAGGTCGCTTAAATGTCTTTGATAGTTCCTCTGCTACAGTGGTTAGCAAAATAACATTTGTAAGCCAAAACCTTTTGGTGCCTCCTCTTTGTCACCCCCCCCCATTGTAGATGTGCACATATTTGTTACACAGCCCCTTGTACACCTCATATTACTTAGATTTTTGCATTTATTATGTGTAATTTAAACAGAGCACAACAATTGTATTATAACACTGGTAATGGTGGACATCAGACACTAGGAGTAATCACAATCTGTGATCAGGTTCCAGAGTGCTCCGCTCTCCAATACACTTTTAAGCCATGGCTTACTCGGAGTATGTGTGCCTACACCCTTGCACTGATACAAAACTGTTTTAATATTTATAATATTATTTTACTGTTAAAATATTTTGAGTGGTACTCACTTTAACTACTCCCAGAGGGTGATGTGGAGTACACATAAGCAAATGACTTTACTCTGGCTTCCACCCCTTTGAAGGCATTTAGAAAATTATTGTTTAATATCATATGCAACCACAGTGTGGAGTAATTCTTGTACAACATGTTGCAGGCTAGTTGTATAACTGAATTGTCTGACTGTCATGGGTAGTTACTTTGGTCATGTGCATTCTCTGTCCTCTGAGGAACTACCACCCCATTGAGATACTGTGAAGGCAAAGGGACCCTCTTGATGAGGGTTCCAGCCTTAGAAGTACCACAGGAGCATAATTGCTTTAGGCTAAAGGTACCTCAGGAGGGAGCTCATGGAGAGAATGAGCCACTGGAGGAGGAGGAGGACTGGATGGTGGGAGAAAAAAAAAGCTTCAGAATGTGACTGAAGGAAGCTGGTTCATATAGCCCAGGAAGGGAGTCTATCTGGTTACTCCTTTCCATCAAACCTCAGGCTTAGCCCTTCATTTTTATGGGTTTATACAACTACAGTGTGGAGTAATGCATGTGCAACATGTTGATAGCCACAGGCTAGTTGTATGATTGGATTGTTTGACTCTCATAAATAGTTACTTTGGTAATTCACACTCTGTCTCCTAAGGGACTACCTCCCAGTCAGGGTACCATGAAGGCAAAGGAACCCTCATGAAGAGGGTCTCACCCCTAGAGGTGCTGCAGGAACATGATCTGTTTAGACTAAAGGTACCTTAGGAAGGAGCTGAAAAGAGCTGCAAAACAGGAGCTGCAAACACAGATGAGCAGAGTGATGACAGAGACAACTGACAGCTGATGATTATTGATATAGAAGGAGGCATAGCTTCCAGAGAACAGAGGAAATGGCAGAATTGTAGGATAAGACGGGTCACTATCCAACCACAACTCACAACAGAAATCCTACTACTAGGTGAAAGCTGAAATAGAAAACTACGTAATGGCCATTGACACTCAGGAGAGAAAGAATTCATGTGGAGGAAACTTCTGGGGATCCATGACCTCTGCCACCATCCTTCCTGACATAGATAGTATTGTTATGGCTTGCCTTGCTAATCTGGAATTCCAATTCAGGGGAAAACATTTGGAGGGATAACTCTCACTCTAGCTCTCCAATGGAATAATGTGATGGGAGTGCCACAAGTCAATCTTGCAACTATAAGAAGTAGCCCCTGTGAAGAGGCCCACCCCACAAAATGTGGAATGTGGAAAGTAGTGACTGCTGAAAGCCTGGTGCCCAGCCTCAAGGCTGTGAAGAGGCCTACCCTTGACTGAAAACTAAAGGTTGGGGGATACGAAATGAGACTAGATGGACCTTAGGTAGATGCAGGGAGAAGAGCTTTTGGGGGTGATGCTGACATGGTCTACAAAGTTAAAGGAACCCTTCTGGGCTTAGGGCTCCACCATCTGACAGATGAAGTCCTAAATACTAAACCGTGAGATGTCGCTGACCATGTATCTGCATGATTGAAGGTTTCACCCTGAGCATTAGACCTTCTCACAACCTGTTGGGACTGCCAGCAGGTGCTGCAGGGGACAAGTAGCCTGAGAAAGACCTGTGTCCGGTGAAGGACTCACCATCAAAATGTGGCTTTCAAGGGGGGAAAGTGAGCAGGATACTGAGAATGATAATGGCCTGTAGGAATGTGTTCATAGATCCTGATGACATGATGCAGAAATGGACTGACTAAACAATGACTGTAGAAGGAACAACTGAGAGACTGGATTGGACTGAGTGAAAACTGATGAAAAACAACTGACACAATTGAAATGAACTGAATGACAAGGTACTGAAATATGAATGCATATCAATGGCCAGAATCATTGTGACCACGCAGCCATGAGCAGGAACTGCAGAAAGCTGTATTACTAGCAGAACTGCAATGACGATACAGATGCAGACTGACTGAGAGATGACTGAAATGACTGAGAAAGGCTGACTGAAATGGTTGAAGTTAAGTGGTTGCAGCTGCTGGTACAGCCAGGTGGAAGTTTAGAAATGCAAAGCATGCAGAGGAATTGCGGTGAACAGGTTCAATGGCTTTCTCAACTAGAATAATGTTATGCTTGTGCAACTGCATAACACTGTATGTGGCCGTTCACACTCTCTATTCCAGTAGGTGTTGCCACCCTCTAGGGCTACTGAAAGCAAGGAACCCTGCAAGAGGGTCCCACCCCTAGAGGTGCCGCTGGAAGGGTACCTTGGCTAAAGGTACCTTAGGAAGGAACTCTCTGACAGTAGAGAGGGAAGCCACTGGAGGAGGAGAGGAGGGGAGGATGGTGGGGCAAAGAGAAAGTACTTTAGATGGAGGCTGGGAGGAACTGCTTATATAGTTCAGGAGGTAGGCATGGCCGGTTGCTCACCCATTGAATAATGTTATGCTTATGCAACTGTATAACAACATTTATAGCAGTTTTCACTCTCTATTCCAGTAGGAATTACCACCTGGTAGGGGTACTGAAAGCAAGGAACCCTGTAAGAGGGTTACACTCCTAGAGGTGCTGTGGGAAGGTCCCTTGGCTAAAGGTACCTTAGGAAGGAACCCCTAAAGAATTGTAGCGGCGATCAATGACTAAGAGGTAGAGAAGCAGACTGACAGCAACAGGCAGCTTAATGAAACATAAATGAGACACAAGTTAGAATGATAGCTCCAATAATGTGGCTTGCACTGATGACAGCTAGGGGCTTCCTAAGGACTGAGGGAACAGCTAGTAGGGCCACCATCCATCTACATCCAATAGCAGAACCTACCTAAGAAAGCTAGGGAATATCAATAAAATAGCTAGTTCTTCTGTTTAGAATGTTGGAGACAGCACTAAAGCTGCTTATCAGATGGCCATTAGGAAACTGAAACAGCTTGTTAAATATAGGTTGCCTATTAAATTGGAGATTTGTTAACCCCCTTCAAAATGCAATAACTTGTACATTTAAATACTTAGCAATTCAACATTTTATTGCTACTAGCTTCAGTTGGGCAAGTAGCTTTCAGGAAAGATTCATGCCTCATAAATATCACCTTTTCCCAGGAACAAATGTACAAAGATTTACACTGGGTTTTAACCTCTTAAGACACTATCTGATAAGCACTGTCTCAGACATATGCCAGGTCTTGTGTGAACTATCCGAGCTACAGTAATTATATAGCAATCATCAGGCATTTTTTACTATGCTTTCTGGGGAAAAAATATATTGAGCTACAGCAAACACACACACACACACACATGCACTGTACACACTATCCTCATGGCCACAACACTCAATAAATATTGCAATCTAATATATTATAAAACAATAAACTGTTTATGTCAGTGAACACAGTGAAGTTCCTTTAAAGAGCTAGTGTACTGCCTAAAACTAATATTAGATTTTAAAAGCAGTCAGCCATTACCTGTTATATCCGAGGTACTTTTTCTTGTCCCTTTGTTTAATTAGAAGATTGTTTACCTGATGTTAGTAGGTGTGATGTGTGGAACAGCTCTGAGCCCGGCAGCTGACATATCTTACTCTACTGCCTCACACTTTATCATCAGCATTGTGACTGCAATGACTGTGACATCACTGCTATTTAGGAACAGCAAGTGAGTGACTGCCAGGTCGTTCAGCTGTGATGTCACAGTCAGTGAGACCACAATGTGGATGATGTTGGGTGGGGCAGTAGAAAAAGCTATGTCAGCTGCCAGGCAAAGAGCTGTTCCACACATCCAGCACAATATTATCACATAGAATACTTTCTGATGAGCAAAAAGAAAATGAAAAATACTTCAGAAATAAAACAATTACAACTGACTACTATGTAAAATGTGTATTATTTTCCTGCCTGTCTGTTTTGACTCCACTAGCTCTTTAAATATTTCTTATCCTATATTTTATATCCTGGATAGCGTTGGGGAGATGTTACATCTCATTGTCTGTGATCTTTATTTTACACAATTTTGTACTGTATTTACTCAGGATGTCCCAGATTAGATGCAATATCTTGTTTTCAGTAGGGCCATGATTTTAGCACTTTTTATTATGTATGTATTCAGGATAGCCCATTCCAGATGTAAAATATTGTTTTCAGTGTGTTCTGATTTTATGCAATGCAGCATAATATTGTGTAGATGCAGAGTCCCACTGAAAATAAGATGCCTTGTCTTCTGTGAACTGTTCAGGCTAAATATATAACAATCAGCAGGCATATTCTAGGAAACACATTGTAAAAATGTGTAAAAGGAAGACCACATTGAAACTGACTCTCAGCAGATCTGCACTGTTCAAATTCATTAGAAATAATGGATAAAAGCATCCCAAAAGCTCTCCACAGCCATTTCGGCTCTAACAAGAGTTTGTTTAAATATAGGTGTAACACCACTGAATGGCCAAGCAAATTGAAATAGGTTTGCATGCACAAATACCCCAAAAGGGCTGTTCTCATGGGGAAAGCAATATGGAAGTACAGAAGACCCGGGTTTGATACTGTTCACTGGTGCATAATGAGTGAGCATGGACTAGCCAAGCAAATTGAATTAGGTTTGTAAATAAAAAATGAAGTGTGAATGCATGCTGATTGAATGCAGCAGCAGCTGAGGAAATATATGGAGAAAAGAAAGGAAACCGGTATGTTTGTATAGGCAGAACAATCATTTAAACAGAAGGAAGACGGTAGCAAGAAATCCCCAAAGAATGGAAGGATGGAGCAAAAGCCACACTATTTACCTGGAGCTGCAACAGGAATGCAGCAATACCTGCTGCCACTCCCTGCTACTGCTAGCAAGAGTGTAGACTAGGTGCAGTTCATTAAATGAAAGCAGCAGAGGGTTGGAATGGGAGCTGAAACATACAACAAATGCAAGAAGACAGAGGATGTCAGGTAGATGGGGAGGAAAGGGAGCTAGAGCACAGCAAAGGAGCAACACTGCACAAATAAAGGGCAACTAGAATGCCCAAAAACAAAACACAAAACCAAAGCACAAATGTAGTAGAACAGAACAACAGCACACAGGGAAGCACACAGCAGCTGGAAGCAAAACAAATACTAACCAAAGCAGGAGAGACACAGGAACACAACCAACAAAAACAACAGTGTCCAGGGCACAAACCAACCAGGGTGGTGTGTGTGTGTGTGGGGGGGGGGGGGAGCAAGCCTCAGACAAGGCCGCAGCAGGCCCAGAGTGAGGAGAGCGACCAACAGAGCCTCCAGCTGACAAAGAGAAAGTGCTTCAGATGGAGGCTGGGAGGAACTGCTTATATAGTTCAGGAAGTAGGTGTGGCTGGTTGCGCACCCATTGAACTGCTGGAGGAGCCTTTCAATTGCAAGAGCTGGTTATGAGCAGCAGGAAAATTAATGAAAAGGTTGCAAGTGTTTGATTATTAAAAACAGGTAAAACAGCCTGAGAAAACAGAAATGAATACAGCAGTATGCCAGTGGCAGGACACTGAATGTAAGTCATCACATTGAAAACACTCTGCAGGTAAGCATTGAGTTAAATGAGAACAAAAGAGCAGCAGGAGTGGCTGCCCTAGAGAAAATCAGGGAGCTCAATGCTACAGCCCAAAGAAGCAAACAAAATAATATCCCAGAAAGGCTCAATCAGGGCCAGCCTCAGGGTCCGTGGCTCCCCTTGGCAAACTTGAAAATGGCCCCTTCCCCCAAAATGCTTTAAATCATCCCTAATCATTTTTTAACAGTGATGTATTTTTGGTGCCACCAGTTACTGGATGCTCTAGATGACTGCCTAGTTGCCTATCCTTAAAGTTGGCTCTAGGCCCAATACAACCAAGCATAAAGCAGCAATGGAGGGAGGGCGCTAAGCTGGCAAAGAAACAGCTTCTGAGTGAAGCTGAAGGAAACTGGTTTATACAGCCCAGGAAGGAGTTGTGGCTGGTTGTTCTAGCCCCTAAAACTTGAGGCTTCCCCTTTTATTTGCCAATTGTTTCACTGTCAGGCAGTGCTTTTAAATGCCAGAGACACAGGGAAACTCCTGAACTTGAGGCAATGCCTCATGGTGTGCTATAAGCCCCTGCTGCTGAATAAAAGGCTTTTCCTACTTGATATATAGCATCTTCCTAAGTCTGTTCCAATTGGGTCCAGCGAGACAAATTCCATTACTGCATGGAGTGCTGGGCATGGCAGGCCTGAATAGAAGGTAAGGATCTTGGTGGCAGCCATAGAGTGTATAACACCACACCTTTTAGCCAGGGGGGCACAAGCTAGTCATAGGGACTGCACACTGCCAATCAAAAATGCCAATGAATGTTGATGAATGGCGAGGGGCATCTACTGGTAAATAATGGAACAGAAATATACTTTTGGTACCAGACTGCCACCTGACACAAGAACTGTCAAGGGCTGCCCTGGCTTTCAAGATTTTCCTGTGATGCAGGGACAAGCAGAAATCAACATGCTACTGGTCATGACTGCAGATCTCTCTCAATAGCTCTCACACCCAGGTGTTTCTTCCTGTTCCAACAAGGGAGAGAACTCCGTCACTTTAATATATTCCAAACTTACAAACAAAACGTGGTAGATTATTTTATTCTTCAGTCAAGGACTACAGTTGCCAGTTAATGTGTGGCAAAGAAGCAACAGCACACCAACAAGTAGAACTGGAGCCAGTGGTGTGTGTGTACATTTATTTTGCACCCTTTGCAAATGACAAACACACCATGATGAAAGTGAAGTGTCTGTCTGTCTGGATACCAGGTGCCCTGGCGCCTAGCTCACAAGAACTTCATCCCCCTGATGAAGCTCTTATGAGTGAAGTGTCAGGGCACCTGCTACCCTGACAGACAGACAGACACTTCACTTTAGCCATACTGTGTTTGTAATTTGCAGAGTGCCAAATAAATGTACGTCTTTTCACACATCAGTGATCCCAGTTTTTGTTGGTATGCTGCTGCTTCTTTGTCATGAGTTGTCCTATCTTGGGCTTGCAAGCCTGTGGCGACACCCTTGACTTTTTGTTTATTTATTTATTGAATTGCTTCACCAAGAAAGATACACTGAGCAACTTAATGCTCGTCTCACAGTATGTCCTGGGGGAAAGGGGAAAGGGATATACAGAGTACAAGTTCAGGTAAAGACATACATATGGTGCAATTATACATACATTTATAAAACAGGAACATGGCACATGAGACAATATCGGCTGTTGTAGAGTTTCTGTGCAGGCAGTTCTTAGGAGCAGCATACAAAATAGAAACAGTACAGGTAACGAGCAATAGGATACAAGGTTGATAATGCATAAATTACAGACAGTACACTAGTGCAATATGCAGCAGGGTGAACACATAGGAGCCAGTCACCACTCTTTAAGAGCTAGTCTAAAGCGGAACTATAAGTATAAGTATAAGTGCAAGTAGGGTGGGGGGGGGTGACTCTGCACCACCTTGGGTGCTAGCTCATTTCCTGTTCCCTGCCAGACGGTTAATGGCCTGAGACAACACCAAAGATGCTTACCTTTAGACAAAGGGCCACTATGGCATTCCTGATTACTATTAATACTACTTCCCCATTTGTTTACTTAAAATAATTCTGAACAGAAGGCTATTTTCAATAACAAAAATGATGAGTCCTGTGGGACAGATGTTCTGTGCGTGTTAACAATTCTTACCAATTAAATAAGGTCCACTATTTCAGATAGTTAGAATGTATTTTGCTGCAACTTTCCATGAAGTTCATCATTTCTTTTCTCTGTTAATTTTTTTCTGTCATGTTTTCCCTGCTCCACCACCTGATGATCAGGGTCACCACTACTGCACCCTGCCCCCTACTGAAAAGTTCCCAGCTAATGCCAGTACTCAGTCTACTGAGGCTGACCTGTAGCCATTGCCAGTTCCCCAGATGAGGCTTAAGTTGTCCTGGAATAGGGCCCTTACTAGAATACCTTGCTACCCCATATTTGTTCTGCCTGCTCATGGGAGGTCCTCAAGGGAGCTCATAAATATAACTTATTATTTATTTCAACAACCCTACTCCCTGAGTTAGTTAATTTCTGTCCTTTATTTATATATTGAGTATTTATTGTATTTACTGTTTTATATTGTTGCTTCCCTGCATGGCGCCCTATGCCTCTGGTATATGTGCGTTATAAAGGGAAAAGGAACATTGTTTAACCAGGAGTAGCACACTAAGCCGAAGCTTGTTTCCAGATGCGACCTGGGAGCACAAGGAAGTTAAGTGACTTGCTCAGGATCACACAGTATGCACTTAGGCAGCTGTGTGATTCAAACCCAGGTCTCCAGATCTGCAGCTCATGAGCCTTAACCCACTGCGCTATACTGGTTCCATAAAAACTGCTAGCCTCCATAATCAGCAAGTGGTGGGTGTGCAAATGTGGGAGGACCCATGTCTTCCCTACCTCCCTCCCTGTTTGAGAGTCAAGGGCTTAACTTCCACAATACATCTGTGTGGGATTCTGGGGCATAAATGTAAACCCCCTAGTCACCCATTTGGCAACACAATGTGCCACTACTAGTCCCTGTATCAGCTTATAATTATGTGGAAAGCCTTTCACCACCTGGCTTGATTCATGATGTTTTGTCACTCAAGCTATAAGCATGTGAACTGTAGGTACTTCCTGGGCAATAATTAAATGGACATTACATTACTTATACATATACTTTTGCGGATGTGGCGATAATACCATTCTTCAGCTAGAGTTCATATGATGAGTAAAGCATCAGGGGGAAAAAAATCACCTAATGGCCATAACACATTAGTTCTCAGTACTCCATTGTAATTTAAGAATTTTCTCAACGGTTCTCATAAAAAGTGATAGAAATTCTTGAAATACCTAAGGAAGAAAGAGCTGCATGCAGTGGTGTAATCCCAAAGGATATCATTTTTCAGCTATAGCTCTTGATTTCTAAAAACACATGATCAGAGGGTTACTGGGAGCTGAACAATATTTTGACAGGAAACTGCAATAAATGGTGGAATTCGAACAATGTGAAAGCATAAGGTTAGGAGGAAATGAATGGTATGTATTTTTAAAACTGGCGCATTACTTCATACTTGCTATGCTACTATATACGCTAGTATATACAGATTATAATATTTTCTCAGCATGGTGCTGTGTGCTCCTTCCTTATTGCATTCTTGTCCCATGGGCAAATGGTTCACTGGCTGGCAATATCTGCCATAGCATGTTTTCCTTACTAAAAGCACGTCAGGCATTATCGGGGAAATTAGATCTCACAATGGCATGGTAGCTCTACAGTAGCAATTGCAAAGCAGTTTCATCCATGTAAGTTCTATATTCAAAAATATCCCGCTGAGAGTTTTAAGCTTTTAAGCATGTCAATTAGCCATTCCAGAATAACTGCATGTACCATATCCCCTAGAGGTACTAAACTGGCCTGACTCTTAAATACATTTGCAGATATAAAAGGATAGAATGATGTGCAGTTTACAAAGGTGTTAATTCATTGACAAAGTGTAATATGAATAATCTGTAGAGACCATTGAGACTGTTTTGTCTAAAGTTATGTTGTCTTCTTTGGCACTAAAGGGTACTAATAGTCACTGTGAGATCAAGTTAATGCATCCACATATTTCAAGTCTTCAAGCACCAAGCAGTCTCACTTAAACTTGCAAATGAACATTTTTAGCTTGGGTGGAAAACAGTCACATAGACTTAAAGTATAAATAATATAGATAGATATGTTTATTTCTTAAAGAAGCACCTATAAGACAATTGAATACAAATTCCATGGATTAGGAATGCCTCCTTGAATACTGTGTAAAAATCTGTAGTCAACAATTTGTTTAACTGCTGGATAGGGTGGTCATGTCCTCATTTGCCCATTTAACAGTTTGCTATTAGCACACCAGGAGGGACCGCTTGTCTCTTGAATATCTGAAAACAAAAAAAAAACACTGTGGTTAAACTGTCTATTTTGCTAAGCCTAGGCAAAAGGACCTTTTGTAACATTCCCAGATTTATAGCAGAAACTTTATTAAAAGTCTTAGACACACTGTTACAGGTCAAAGGTCAAATGCCTAGTTTAACTCAACTTTTCCATAAACATAGAATCAAAGGACTTGAGTTTCTATATAGTCCAGCAATCAAAGGGCATTGGGAAGGTATTCTGGGCAACCACTAGCAAAACAAAATCATTTAAAGCTATCCTTAATTGATAGGAGTAGCCTAGTAAGATTATAAATAATTATTAGAGAAATTTACTTTTTTTTCTTTACAATTAATTTCTCTAGGTTCACCAAACTAAAATACAATACCTTGTTGACAAGGGTCCTGCTCTGACTCAATTTGAAAGCAGCAAGAACTAAAGCACTGAGGGAGGTCACACATTGAATATGTGCTCCAGGTGAATTTGAAACTAAACGTCCCAGTGCACAATCCTTTACATTAACTATTAGCCCATACTGCTACCTAACTGGTTAGCAGAGGTTAACTAAGACAACTGTATCAATAACTCACCCATTTGAGCATGAAGCAGAAATTTGTAAGTAAAAGGTGAATATAAGCTTTCTGTTTTAAATACTTATTACACATGCAGTATATAACATTGTTATCAGTTCATACATTTAAAGCAGCAGTGCAATGAAATTGGACAAAACATTTGATCCTACCCTTTTTTCACTATAAAAGATCCCAGGCACCTTCCAGTTTCAGTTGGTGGTAAACATTTTTTGGAGACACCAAAATGTGAGTATTGTGTTCTTGCTTAGTTTTTTTCTTAAGAGAAAAAGATGGGTGCCACATTTGGCTTAGAAATACCATTGTAAAGTGGGTAAAGATTAAGACTGAGAATAAAAACTCATGGTGCATGGCATAGGAGGTTCTAGAAAAGAATCTCTGACAGGTATGCTAATATTTTTATGAACTGTAGCTGAACCTAGTTTTTATTTTGAAGAAAACATTTTGCATTGCACTGCTGCTTTAAGAAAGTTCTATGTTAATAAATTATATGAATATACATTTGAGCCGGTAGTAGAAAAACGTATACATAAAGATGTAAGTCCCATATTTTTAGATGGCAACAAGATGGAAATAAAAGAAACTTATCCTAATTGGCTTACTGTATATATAGTAGTTTTATTAGCTGGTAGTATGCAACAATTTATTTTCCTTTATACTCTTTTAGGTTACAATTAGACTAATGTTTTATTCTTTTATTTATTTAGAATAATTTCAACAGGAAAGGCATACTGAGATAGACAACAACTCATTTCTAGATGCATCCTTGGGGACGGGAGAAGGGAAGGGCAATATGATACAATATGCAAAAGAATTACAGAATCAAAATAAAGCAGCACATTATAAAAGTGTGCAACACAATATACTAGAGAATCCAAGCCAAATAAACAATTATAACAATCCCAGCATGAAGGCAGTGGGTGAAAGACTACAGTAAAAAATAAATTGAATGTTACGAAGAAATATATTTACAAAACTATGTGCAATTGATCAAAATATAAGCCTGAAGTGATGAAAGATGGGGTAGCATGGTACACAATCATAGAAACTGTGCCTTAGCAATGGGAGCAGTGCAAAAAACAATGCAAGTAGATAATACTTACGTGATGGAACAAGGGAAAGGGTTGGGGGTCAAGTGCACAAGCATCAGTGGAAAGCAACAGCCTGAATCATTGCTTTCATGGAAGCTTGGGAGAAAATAGAACAGATGGAAATGAAAATGTTAGACTAGGGACAAGGCAGCCTGTATGAGAAGGCAGACTGGACAGCAGAAGATTTGGCCCAGACAGAAAAGGAGTGAGGTCAGTAGAGTGAAGGGAGTTGGAAGAAGGAGGGGCAAGACCGACAAGAGGTAAGATAGCAAGGGAGCAACCCAAACCAGAGCGTGTATTTAAGGGAGAATACTGAGAGAGGTAATAGCATTTAAGAGAAAGGGAGAGAGGAGCAGAGGGAACAGTGATGAGTCTGGAGAGGGCAGTTGAGGGCAAAACACCAGAATGAGTTGAACAAGGGATCCCATCTGGAAAACGTGAATTTGGGAGTGACACTATAAACCATATCCCAGTAGTCAAAAGTGAGGAGGATAATTTTCATATGAAACCTAGGGTTACCACCTTTTAAGAAGCCCAAAGTGGGATATTTCTTACTGAAACATGATTTTTCACAGGACAGTATGTAACCTTGACCAATGCGACAGACCTGCTTTCTCTATATAATCAGAATTAAGGCTAAGTATTGTAGTTTCTTAGTTGCTTCTATTGTTTCTTATCATTTTAAGGTATTTTAGTTAAGGTATTATAGTTTTCTACAACATTTAGTGGAAAGTTAGAAAATATTTTTTCTGCTATAAAGTCAGGACATTTAGTATTTTTCATGTTTTTTTGCAGGACACAGCTGCCCAAATCAGGACTGTCCTGTGAAAATCAGGACAGGTGGTAACCCTACTGAAACCACACTTAACTGGAGAGGGACACAGGCCGTGTTCTTCTAAAGTGCTACAAGTTTAGGGAGGAGCTTTCTGTGGGAGCATCAGCAAGGTTCAAGATGTCTAGGTGACTGTCAAGCCAAATACCCAAGTACTGTATCTAAATGAGATTTTGTCCAGTTGAAGCCATCCAACATCATGGAGAGAGGCGGAGACCGTATGCCAGCCAGACATCCATAGAGACAGTCTTTTTGGCATTCAGGGTTAAAGAGACACCATCATACCCAGCGGTCATCATAGCTTGAAAGCAAATTAAAAGCTCTTTCAAATGACGCATTGGACTCAGCAGTAACCGGAAACACTTCTGAGATACAGACTTCTGAGATACAGATGACCAAGTCTGTTCAAAATTAATATTACATTGCAGCCATTTTTAGAATATTGTGATGTCACTGAGGAACAAACTGTGCTTAACTACATAGAGTGAAGAACAGCTTGTTCCTTGATGACATCAAACTGTTTTAGAAATGGCTGCAATGCAGTATTACAATATTGAACAGACATGGTTATCTATGCCACTGTAGTACGGTTAGCTACAGGTGAGTCCAACAACTCATTTGAAAGAGATTTCCATTGGCTTTCAAAATACAGTATGTCAGCCACTATACAGCACATGAATGTTTCCCTTTAAGTGACTGGCATGGGACCAGAGTTGGGTATTGCTAAAGTCACGCTGGAGCTGTGCAGCCAAGTTTTTGGGGGGGGGGGCAGTGAGAGAGCAGGTGAAAAAAGCACAAAGTCATCTGCAAACAAATGGATGTAAGAGGAGGCACAGGCCAAAGACAGATCATTCAGGAAGCTAGAGAACAGAATGAGACTGAGGATAGAGCCTTGAGAAACACCAGACTCCTTCAGGTCTCATACTCTTTATTATATCTTTCCACATACCCTGTTGCAAATATATATATATTATGGTAGCACGGTAGTGCTACCATAGTTAGGGTTGAGGAGCCATTTACATGTTAAACCCCAAATTTTTCACCTTACTAACTTTGCAACCGTTTGACGGATTTGCCTGAAATTTGGAATACACGATCAAGACCCATACGCCTTGAGATCTGCCAAGTTTTGTACTGGTTGGATACACAGCTGTAGAGTTATTAAGCGTGATCTGTGCATGCGTTTACACTTTTTCTGGAATTCTACGGTTGCGCCTACAGGTCGCACGGTTTGCGTGACCGGTCTGAAATCTTCAGGGAACTTGTGGCCGGGGTCCCTGATGTGCCTTTCAAAGATTTCGTGAAAAAATATTAAACTGTTCAAAAGTTATGGCAGTCCGAACTTCTGTTTTTTTTCCCATAGGATAACATTACAGCATTCGCAGTGTCTTTGAGGGCCCGTATCTCGAAAACGGTGCGAGATACGGAGGTTTTGTCAAAAAATTATAGCCCCACATATAGAACTAGCCAGGAAAGTGATAATACATATGACTTTTAAATTTTTTTTCTATGTCGTACGGTTACTGAGATATAAGCAATTTACTATTACAACTACTGATTTTTGTGTTCTGAGAGTCATTATTTTGCATACATTCTTTCTACTCACTGTCTTTCTCTATACAGTTTTTGGGGAAAACCAGCCTGTGCGCTTACATTACTCTTACCATTACCGTTTCTGCTTGCGGTTCCGTACCGTTTCACTTACCGTTCACGTTTACGCCACCATGTGCGTTACCCTTTGCATTTTCATTTGCGGTTGCGTTTCCGTTGTTTTTAACATTTCTGTCTACAGTACTATTCCTCTTTCTGTTTCGCTTTATGTCACCATGCGCATTACGATTTGCGTTTTCGGGCACAATGTTACAATGCGACAAGACATCACCCCCGCGCTCCCGCCGCTGCATTACATTGACTATTTCTCATTATCATTCTCAAAAAGAAGGGAAATTAGAGGCAAAAAACTCCATTTAATGCATCACTTAGGGTTGTTCCACAGCGACAAAAGCGAGGAAATTCAATGTTAGGGTTGAAACCCCCTTTGCACCCCTCCAGCCCACCCCCCCAACTGAAATCGGGGTGCATTGGGGTCATCGGTCCTGTCACCCCATTCTCCTATTCCTCAGCTTCTTTCCACATGTGAGTGGGTGACACTTTAGGGTCGATGACCCCAATGCACACCCTGATTCCAGTTGGGAGGGTGGGCTGAGGGTGCAAAGGGGTTTCAACCCAACATCGAATTTCCTCGCTTTGTCACTGTGGAACAACCTAACTGATGCATTAAACGGAGTTTTTTGCCTCTACTATATATATATATATATATATATATATATATATATATATATATATAGATTGGCTAGTGTATTCCACAGGATTCCCTACCTGTGGAACAACCTCCTACCCAACCTGAAACTGCCTTCATCTTGTCATGTTCAAAGAGCTCAGCTGCATGAGATGACTAGGCCCCCATGCTGCATACATAGTAGTGTTTATACATTGCCTGCATTTACTCTCATACTGTATCTGTTTTCAAACTATTTGCCTCCCTTGACTCTCTTTTTAGGGCTGCAGTGGGCAGAGCCCTGCAGACCTTCTGCTATCGGAAAAGGGAGACTTTTCCATCCAAACAACAGTGTGGAGATGCCTCATAGTTGCCTCCGCATCCATGAAGCACTCCACTCTGTCCATTAGCAGTTGCTCTTCAGTATTTTCTGGCTGTCAGGAACACGGCAGACTCTACCATGTCCAAGACGGCCACCAAACTGTATTGCACATGCATGACTACTAGCACATGCCCAGTACAGAGCGATGGCCATCTTGATCATGGCAGACTGTGCTGTGTTCCACTGTGACCACCGATTTCTTTTTCTTTATTATACATATCCCCCCCCACCTGACCCTGTCAGCAACCACCACCCCACACACACACACACACACACACACACACCCAGAAACATAAGAATGACACTGCGGGTGCCCAATCCCCCAGTGTTGCAATCATGACTCCTTAGTGCTTTTTTTTTTTTTAATATTCTCCCCACCCGACCCTCACTCTCGGCACCCACCACCCCACAACCCCCCAGAAATATAAGAGTGACACTGGGGGTACCCAGTACCCCAGTGTCATGATCAGCAATCCTCTTTTTTTTTTTACCTTGTAAAAGAAAACTGTTCATCAATATCTCTTGCAGCCATTCTGTCCCCCACCCAACCCTCCCACTCAGCACCTGCCACCCTGCACCCCAGGCCCTCACTTACCCATCAGGGGTCCAACGCCATAATCTTCTCTGGACCTCAGCTGGACTGCAAGCCAGACTGCAAGCTGAAGAAATGGGTATGCGGTTCAATATATTTCAATGGTATTTCAATTGTGTTTTGAACTAGGTGGCATAACTTGGCCATTTTTGCATATTTCTGGCCTAAATTTTTAACATGGCTTTTTTGGGACCCTTCCTTATGAACAATTGCACTGGCATTGGGCAAATCTGTCCCAAAAGGTGATTTTGTGGTCCCTGCATGAAATCACCTTTTGAGCAAGAGTTGAATATTTTCTCTGTCTTTGTTCATGAGGTGGGTCATAAGAAGGCTATGTTGAAAATTTGGTATAAAAATATTAAAAAACAACAAAGTTATCAGCCTACATTGAATTTTGCGAATGCAGCCTTGTAACTATGGTAATTTTCAATATTTTTACACCAAAGTTGCAACATAGCCATATCTTTACAGCACCTCATGAGCATGACAGCTGTCATTTTTCAAATCCTGGCCAAAATGTTTTTTGACATCCCAAAAGGTGCTTTTTTGGTCCCTGCACAAAATCACCTTTCGGACAGGAGTTGAAAATTTTGTCTGCACTTGTCCATGTGGCTGTGTCATAAGAAGGCTATGTTCTAAATTTGGTATACAAATATTTAAAAAACGTTATGAGGCTATGTTGACTTTTGCAAATGCAGGCTCGTAAGTTTGGTAATATTCAATATTTTTACCCAAAATTTTCAACATAGCCATTTCTTTACAGCACCTCATGAATGTGACAGCTGTCATTTTTCAACTCCTGCCCAAAATGTCTTTTTGCATCCTGAAAGTTGTTTTCGCAATCCCTGCGTGAAATCACCTTTAGGCCAGGAGATGAACACTTTCGCTGCCGTTCTCCATGAGGCAGTGTCATAACAAGGCTATGTTGAAAACTTGGTGTAAAAATATTACAAAACAACAAATTTATGAGCCTACATTGCATTTTGCAAACACAGGTTCATAACTGGTAATTTTCAATATTTTTACCCCAAATTCCTTGGCTGCAGTCCTATTGGCTCTGGCCAGATTTTGTTTTATATGATCATAGCAGCTAACCTTTCTTTTCTGGGCGTGGGGGGCTCAACTAAGCTGGGATTCTGGGACCTTCCTATGCTCCCTCTCAGGAATTTTGGTGCTTATACTGAAGATAAAACACAACACTCTAGCTGGCAAGTTAAGTACTGAACCTTCCTTCTGTCAGTTCCTCCGGCTCCAGGAACAAACACACCTCTGCTGCCATCTCCCTGATCCCACAAATCTTTGCCTTCCAACTTTTAAAACGACAACAAAAAGACCTCTAGAGAAACATCCTCACCCCTTTCCCTCTCAATATTTTGAAACACTGTACCCTGAATATTATGATATTAACTAAATATTTGGAGTTATCAGGGGAACATTTGGCAGCCTCTTCTCTTGTTACTGTAAAGAATCTCCCTCACCCCTGTTATTCCAAAGACTCTGCCACTCTTCACATACCCAGCAGTCTTACCTGACTTGACTGAAGATTCAGATATCTTCACAGGCACAGTGCTGTAAACCTCAGGGCCCAGGATCACCACAGAAGGAGGGGAAGGTCTCCTTCTGCCTTCACTTTCTGTCATGTTCTCCATCCTTTTTTATTTACAGAATATTCCTCTAGGGGTGGCCCAGTGGGAGACTGATCTGTGGCTCATATTCAATTCCCAGAATCCCATGCTGGAGCCGAGGGGGCCAGGTGCCTCATGAAGATGAGACACTTAACTCCTGGGGAGGGTATGGCTTATCTGGCATTTGTGCACCCTCTGCAGACCAGATAAGGAGGGCACTGGTGTCTGAAGACAGCTGCTCACCCACCACCCTGGCTTGAGAAATAGTACCATGAACCTTATTTTGGGGGATAGGAAAACTATATATATATATATATATATATATATATATATATATATATATAATAAAATAAATAAGTTTCCTTAATCTTAAAAAGTGTCTTTGCCCTCCTCACCCCCCACCCCTCCCCTTCCTGTTCATGTCTCATTTTCTTTTATGTAAGGAAGGAATGGATGCAAATGAACCTGATTTTGTATAGTGAAGCACTTTTCATGTAAATGGCATTCCAAAGCAGTTCTTGAGCAAAGCAAGCCACCAATATTGAACTCAACTTTCTAGTCTATTGTTCTTCTTTGTATAATTGCTTAACTGCATCCTTGTATTGTCTGTAACCTTCCTAAATTGTATGAATCTGCTATGTGTACAGTGTACTCTCCTGACCCTAAATGTATTCTACTCATTTAAATGTATAATACCCATGTGTCATCCTCAATTCATGTATGTATGTTTACTGTGTACCCTCTGACGTGGAAGCTCTCAGCTGAAAGGTATTTGTAATCCAAGATCTTAATAAATAAATAAAATACAATCATGGCACTTTCCCAGTTTCAAATTTAAGTACGCCTTTTAGGCAACTGGGTTGCAAGTCTCTTACAAGACAGAACCAAAGACAATTAAGGGAGAGGACCAAACCCAGTTATAATGCAGTTTACTCATTTCTTATTATAGTGCTATATAGTGTTATGATGATGAGAATGGGACTGTGCAAAAAGTGTTATCTTCAGAAAAAACGTGTGTCATGGAGAAGATTATGAATTCAGCACATAAAATTGTTTTCTGGAAATATATCTTGCACAAATGCATCTTGTATAATACTGCCTTACTTTTTAGAATGCATTCGTTACTAGAGTGCCAAAAATAAACTGATTGTGGAAGAAAAGGTACATCAGTTTGTAAATATGTTTCTTTGCTTGTGTTATTAGCTTGTGTTTGATTTAATTATTGGCTATGTTAACTGCATGTTATTAATTGTATAGGCCCTGTCACTTTAAGTAAATGAATGCACTTAGAAATTGCAGCTATAAAAGGTGAAGGTCCATATGTTGCACTAGTCCTGTTATCCCTGAATTGAGTTAAAGGCAAGGTACCCACTGATATACACACAGGGCTTACTTTCAACACCAGCTCAACAGCCCTATGCTGTGTTGGCTCAAACAAGGTGATAGCTCCCCACATAAATGCATTTCTTGGGTTACTTATATTTAGTTGCAGATACCCTACAATGTAGAACTCTCTGCCCAAATTCCTACGCCAGGCAAACTGCCTCTTGCCCTCCAATACAAACGCTATGTACTGGTTTAATATAGTCTCTTCTGGTGAAGGCCTTACTGCCACCATTCAAGTGGTTCAATGTAGGTACCTTCAACCTTATGCCTATGTCCTTTACATCTCACCTGCACTGGGCTTCCACCTCTGCACTATGGACTATGCAATACCCCTGTAAACTGTATATTTCCCCTGTATTTTGCACCTTCTACCTAGTACTGTCCACACTAGAAATGTGTATGTGTGTTATTTAAAGCCTGCCTTAACAGGACACCATTGTAAATGAGTTTTGCTCAATGGCATGTATTTATACATTCTTTGTCTCTGAGTGGTTTACAGTGTCAGTGGTTCAGCAGGTTACACACTCGCCTCTGAGGTCAAAAGATCAGAAGGCTGTGTGGGTTCCATCCTCACACCAAGAACTTGGGTTAAATCCCAATACTGACACTGTATGTGCAGCATTAGGAGGTGCTGCACTCCTGAGGTGCCATCTTTCAAATGAGATGTTAAACTGAGGTCTTGTCTGCCTGCTCTGGTGGTTGTTCAGGTGGATGTTAAAGAGCCTGTGGCACTTCTCGAAAGAGTAGAGGAATTTTTTTATTGAAAAAAAAAAAGGACCACATACATTAGCATGACAGAAAGAGGTAAACACTTCAACATAATCTTATAACAAACAATGACATTTTCTAATAATTCTCAGAGATAAAAAGTAACATTATGTAACACCCCCCCCAAATTGAGGTTTACTATAATGTCTTCCTGGGCTCCTTAATGCCCACTGTCAGGCTGGTGTCCTGTCTTAAGTATTTGCATCTATTTGTGTGAGAGTGCCGTATTGAGCCTCCGTGCCTGTCTTTTTAAGAGCATAGCTAATCTGTGTATAGAAATTAGTCTGTGCTGGATCCGAGTGACTTGGGCTTGCGACCAGCCAGACAGTGTGTTATTTTGCTCCATTCTGCAGTCGTTATTTGCGTAGAGGGAGCTCTCTTAGAAACTGTGATTGTTTACTGCTTATTTGCTGTTATAGTAAAGATAGAGAAGTTTGTCTAACTTACTTTTATTGCAGCTCGAACACTTGGATGGGAGTCACCATGTTAGGTCCTGGACTTCCAGTATTTGGACAAATCAAACTGCTAGGGACTTAAAATGGACCCTGTCCCCAGGGGTCCTGTGGGAAGGAATTCTGTAGTTTTTGTAGTTTTAAGTGTTGGCACCTAAATGGACCTGGGGGGAGCTCATACTGTTACTGACAGTTCCCTCAGCCAACCGAACCTTTTGGATTACAAGGGAAATGCCCAGAACTGCCTGAAGCAGTGGATCAGTTAGAGCTGGAGGTTGTAGAGTGAACAGCTTGAGTTGTTGAGCAGCTGCTCCCAGAAGGAGCATAGAGAAATCGGCAGGAAGAGGCTAAGCTGGCCTTCCTGCCACATTCCCCAGTAATTCAAATTGCCTGTTGCAGAAGTCAGGCATTTCCAATTTCCAGCCTTGGAACTGTGGCAGAAGAAGAGAAGTGTCATTGCGACTTGTGATTTGGACAGAAGACTTGCTCCAGAAGTGATCGGCCCAGCTTGGGAGAGAATTAGCCTCAGACTGGAAGGTTTGTGCAGTAAAGCTGTCAATTTGCAGTCACTGAAATTGTCAGTGTCAGTGGCTCAGTAGGTAGCACACTCGCCTCTGAGACCGGGAGATCAGAAGGCTGTGGGTTCAGTTCCCACATCTGGCAGTTGGGTTAATATCCCAGTACTGACACTGTAGTGCAGCATGAGAGGGGTGCTGCACTTCTGAGGTGCCGTCTTTCGGATGAGACGTTAAACCGAGGTCCCACCTGGATTGATGGTAGTTCAGGTGGATGTTAAAGATCCCATGGCACTTATCGAAAAGAGTAGGGGAACTTCCCCAGTGTCCTGGCCAAATTTCCCTCATTCACTAAAAATACCACCAACAGCTTAATCTGGTTCAAGGTCAGTTGGCATTTATCTGTATCCCTCTCCCCTGGGTCGTGCCTGAAAATAGACAGGATTTGTCTAGTGCACTTACCCGGTCAACAAAAAAATAAATAAATAAATTTGCAACCGGACGGTATCCGAACTGTTGTTTAATGAAGTTAGTGCTATAAATGTGCTGAATGTGTTTCATGGGTCGCAATTTGGTTCCCCACAGTAGAATCTGTTACGCCAGCTGGGGGCTTCAACAGCAGAAGATCACAAAATTTCTCAGAACTGTTCATCCTGCCTGGGCCCTGCCATCTTGGCCTAGGCCGCTACTCTTGATTCAGAGACCTTCTCGGTGAAAGACCGGCTTGGGGATTCGGCCCTCTGCCCAACACCATCGAGTAGGTAGTGACCACCAGTAGGTGAGTTGTGTTGGCTCAGCTTCCCCCGGCCTCCTTGATCACCACCACGAGGTCTACATCTTGCCTGCACTGCATCCAGGTCCAGGTAGCATAAGTATAAATCAGGGTAGCTCCCTGCAATGAAAGCAAAAATCATTGTGGTACCATCTAATTGTTTCTTTTACTGGGTTCTTGCAATGGACTGAGTCATCTGGCTTGGATTGCAAATTATTGGGTTGTGTGCATGCATAACTGTTTTTCTTTCCTTAAGGGCCCCAACATCAGCTGCAATGCCGGCCACCCTGGGCAATGCTTCAGGCTTGCCTGCATAACTCAACTCAACTCATCTTTATTTTAAAAAGCACAAATCAAAATATCTAAGCACTTGTACAAAGATTAAACTAGTCAATGGGGGAGGCACTGACAAGCAGCAGAAAATTCCCAGCCTCTCCCTACAAAACAGGGTACTAAATGAGAAAAAGACCAAGGTAGAACGGTCAGTGGGGGATGCTGCAACAGAAGGTAAGGCCATCAAAAAATGGAGAGCAATGAGTACCAATGCCCGTAGTCTAGGTAACAAGCTTCCCAAATTAGTGGCCTTGATGGCGGAGGAACATCTGGATATCATGGCAGTCACAGAAACATGGTACACACAAAACCATGACTGGGACATAAACATACCAGGATACACTATCTACAGGAGGGACAGGGAGGGTAAAGAGGGGAGGAGTAGTTCTTTACATAAGGGAAGGAATAAAAGCAACAGAACAAAAGGGTAAACAGGGAGGAGAAGAAGCACTGTGGGTAAATTTAGAGACAGGCAATGGCACCACAATCCGCACAGGGGTTGTATACAGACCCCCTTCTCAGGGGAGGAAATGGACAAGGAAATGATAGAAAGTATACTTAGAATGGCAGAAAAAGGGGAGATATTGCTGATGGGTGATCTGAATATGCCAGATGTTAACTGGAGCGCAGTTGCAGCTGCCACTTCGAAGAGTGCAGTTATTCTAGATGCCCTACAGGGGCATGCCTTAGACAACTAGTACTGGAGCCCACTCGAGAGGGAGCAATATTAGACTTGATACTCTCAAATGGAGATGGAGAGAGGATCACAGATGTAGAAGTGGGTAGCCATCTGGGAACTAGCCCATCGAACAGTATGGTTCACAATAAACACAGCAATAGAGTCAAGCCATACAAAGACAAAAGTACTGGACTTTAGGAGGGCTGACTTTGCCAAAATAGGTGAGTGCCTAAGGAATGCACTAGCAAATGGGTGGGAAGGAGGGTGGAAGAACAATGGGGAATAATAAAAACTGCCATCACAGAGGTAACGAGCCTTGTGTGAAGCAAATAAACAAAACAAGACGATGTAAGAAACCACTATGGTTTTCAAAGGAAGTGGCAGTGAAGGTTCAAGAGAAAAGAAAGCATTCAGGAAGTACAAGGAATCCAGCAGGAGCAGGACAGAGAACTGTATCAGTTAAAGCAAAAGGAGGCTGGGAAGGCAGTCAGAACAGCAAAGGCCCAAACTGAGGAAAAGATAGCCAACTCAGTTAAGAAGGGAATAAAACCTTTATAGGTACATCAGGGAGCAAAGGAAGACCAAGGAGGGATAGTGAGGCTTAATAAAGGGGAGGGAGGGTGGGCAGAGGGAGAATGTGAAAAGGCAGAGATACTAAACAAATATTTTTGCTCAGTATTTACAAAGGAAGAGGGGGAGGTACATAAAACAAACAGTAGTAACACTCTGGATACAGAAGTTGATACCAGCCCATTTACAGAAGAAAGGGTTCTGAAAGAACTCTTAAAACTGAAGGTGGACAAAGCAATGGGGCCTGATGGGATTCATCCCAGAATTCTAAAAGAACTAAGGGTAGAACTAGTGACACCACTGACTACCCTCTTTAACAAATCATGGGAGGATGGGGTGGTACCCGAGGACTGGAGGAGGGCAGATGTGATTCCCCTTCACAAAAGTGGGAGCAAGGCAGAAGCAGTAAACTATAGACCTGTTAGTTTAACCTCAGTGATAGGGAAAATGATGGAATCACTTCTAAAGGAAAGAATTGTCGAGTATCTAGAGGCCAGAGGGCACAGGACCCTAGGCAGCATGGATTCACAGTGGGAAGGTCATGCCAGACGAATCTGATAGATTTCTTTGACTGGGTGACCAAAGTAGTAGATCAGGGAGGGGCTGTGGACATGGCCTACCTAGACTTTAGCAAGGCATTTGACACAGTCCCACACAAAAGATTAATATATAAGTTAGCCAGCCTGGGAGTGGGTCCCAAGATGACAGCCTGGGTAAAGAATTGGCTGGAGAATAGGGCACAGAGAGTAATAGTAAATGGAGTCCACTCAGAAGAAAGGAGGGTTACTAGCGGGGTACCGCAGGGTTCAGTATTAGGACCAGTCCTCTTCAATGTCTTTATAAGCGACATTGCAGAAGGACTGGAAGGAAAAGTATGTCTCTTTGCAGATGACACTAAGATCTGCAACAGAGTTGATGCACAGGGTGGGGTGGAAAGGATGAGAAGGGACTTGGCAAGGTTAGAGGAATGGTCAAATGTATGGCAGCTTAGATTCAATGCTAAGAAGTGCAAGGTAATGCACCTGGGAAACAAAAACCCAGGGGAAGAGTACACAATGGGGGGTGAGATACTAACAATAACAAAAATGGAAAGGGACCTGGGGGTAGTCATATCAGATGACCTAAAGGTGGGCAAGCAATGTGAGAGGGCAGCAAGGAGGGTTGGGGGGGATACTGGGATGCATAGGGAGAGGCATCACCAGTAGAAAACAGGAAGTTATTATCCCTCTGTACAGACAGCTGGTGAGACCCCATCTGGAGTACTGTGTGCAGTTCTGGAGACCCAATCTCCGCAAAGACATAGACAGGATGGAAGCTGTCCAGAGGAGGGCAACTAAAATGGTGCAGGGTCTGCACCGGAAGACATATGAAGAGAGACTTAAGGAGCTTAATATGTATAGCCTCGAGGAAAGGAGGGAGAGGGGGGACATGATAGAAACTTTCAAGTACCTCAAGGGAATCAACAAAGTCCAAGAGGGTAGCATCTTTCAAAAAAAGAGGTGTGCAAGAACAAGAGGCACAATTTGAAGATAGAGGGGGTGGCTCAGAGGTAATTTGAGGAAGTGTTTTTCACAGAGAGGGTTGTGGATGCATGGAATGGCCTTCCGGAGGAGGTTGTGGAGTCAAAATCAGTGGTGGAATCCAAGCATGCATGGGATAGTCATAAGGCAATTCTGGGGGGTGGGGGTAGGAAGAAGTAGGCTGCTGGTTAACTAGGATCTGCAGCTTATCCAGTAGGTAGGGAAATGGGCAGACTGGGTGGGCCAAGCGGTCCTTATCTGCCGTCAAATTCTATGTTTCTATGTTTCTATGTAAAATGCAGCAAAATAAACACTTAATAAAATATAATACAGTATTTTACAATATAAATAATTATCAGAAATCCAGAAAGGCAGGACCGAACAGGTACATTTTTAAGGCCGACTTGAAACTCTCCATGGTCAGGCACTCCTTTACCAAATGAGGCAGAGAATTCCACAGGGTTGGGGCCATAAATGAAAAATCCCTAACACCAGATGTCTTCAACCTGATCATTGGAATCTCTAGCAATCCCTTATCAGTGGAATGAAGTGGGTGGAAGGAGCAGTAAGGATGCAGGAGCTCTTGCAGGTACCAAGAACCCTGTCTGTGTAGGCATTGTAGGTCAGCAAAGTCACCTTAAAGGTGATTCGCCATCGAACCGGCAGCCAGTGCAGGCAGCAGAGTGCAGGTGTGATATGGCACAATCACAATAAACCAATCAACAACCTGGTTGCTGCATTCTGCACCCACTGCAGACAGCAAATCTCAACCCCCGAAAGCCCTAGGTATATGGAGTTGCAGTAGTCAAGGCGCGAGGTCACAAAGGCATGGACCAAGATTGGAAGGTTGCTGAGTGGGACCAGATGCTTTATCTGGGCGATATTCCTCAGATGGTAAAAAGAGGATTTGACAACGATCGACACCCGCAGTATTGTCCCATCTGAAGGCACCTCTCTGGGCTGAGGGAGGAGGTTGCTCATCTCCAGGCTGAGTTGGCCAGGATTTGTGGGACCTCATCTCCCTCCCAGGGACCACCAGGGTCACTGCCATTGCCTCAGAGGTTGCCAAGAAAGAGGAGTGGTTGGACCATAGTGGTCTCAGGGAGGGTGAGGGTGGTGGAACAGAGGTGCATCCCTCCAGTTGTACCTCTCCACAATTTCTATGCCGTTCTGGAAAAGTGTGGTTCCTCTATGGAGGCACCCACAGTGGAGACCAAGGAGGATGCTGGGAACCTCCACAAAGGAGACCCACAGGATGATGGCATGGGATCCAACAGGGGAAGGAAACAACTCCTGGTGAGGGACTCCATTGTTAGGAAAGTAGAATTGGGGGAGAAAGGGGAAAGGGAGGCAAGGAGCCTGCCTGGCGCCATGGCTTGGAGGGACAGGGAGCGAATCCTCAGGATCGCAGGAGCAGCTGCACAGGGGAGGGAGCTGGATGTCATTGTCCACCTAGGGACAAATGACCTGGCTAAGAAAGGGATCAGAGCAGTGCAAGAAGTGTTTGTGGAGATGGGGAGGGGCCTTAGACAAATAGCACACACGGTAACCTTCTCAGAGGTGCTGTCTGTCTATGGCACGGGTGAGGCTAGGGTGCTCCACACCATGGGATTCAATCAGTGTTTGAAAAACTGGTGCAGTACTCAGGGATTTGGCTTCATTGGGGACTGGGGGTCCACCTGGAGGGATACAGGCCAATACTGGCATGATGGTCTGTATCTGTCCAGGACGGGAACCAGGATCCTAGGTGATAGGTTTAAATACTTCATTGGCAAGCATTTAAACTAGCCAAGGGGGGAGGCACTGGAAACTAGCAGGGAAATCCTAGCCCCCCCCCAAAAATCAGGGTACTAAGTGAGGTAGACACCAACATAGAGATGTCAATAGGGAGAAGCACAGGGGTAAATGGAGAAAGTGACAAATGCAATAAGGACAGGGATGGGGCAAAAAGTGGTAAGGCCATTAAGAAATGGAGGGTAATGAGTACCAACGCCCATAGTCTGGGCAACAAGCTCTCTGAACTGGTGGCCTTGATGGAAGAGGGATGCCTGGATATTGTAGCAATCACAGAAATATGGTACACAGAGAACCATGACTGGGATGTTAACATACCAGGGTACACAACCTACAGAAGAGACAGGGAGGGCAGAAGGGGGGGAGCTCTCATATGGGAAGGATAAAAAGCAACTGAACAAAAGTGTAAACAGGGAGGAGAGGAGGCACTGTGGGTCACCTTAGAGACTGGAAATGGCACCACAATCCGCACAGGGGTTGTATACAGACCCCCATGTCATGGGGAGGGAATGGACAAGGATATGATAGAAGCATACTTAGGATGGCAGAGAAAGGGGAGATACTGTTGATGGGGGACCTTAATATGCCAGATGTTAACTGGAGCCCCTTTGCTGCAGCCACATCCAAAAGCAGGGCCAATCTTGATGCCCTTCAGGTGGCATGCCTCAGACAGCTAGTTTTGGAACCTACTGGTGAGGGAGCAATCTTAGACCTCGTACCCTCAAATGAGGATAGTGAGAGGATCTCACATCTAGAAGTGGGTAGTCATTTGGGAACAAGTGACCACCAAACAGTGTGGTTCACGATAGACTCAGCTACAGAGTCAAGCCATACAAAAGTGAAGGTTTTGGACTTCAGGAGGGCTGACTTTGGCAAGATGGGAGAGTGCCTTAGAAAAGCACTAGCAAACAGGCTAGAAGGAGGGGTGGAGCAACAATGGGGAAATATCAAAACTGCCATCACAGAGGCAACAAGCCTTTGTGTGAGGCAAATAAACAAATCAAAATGAAAGAAAAAGCCACTATGGTTTTCAAAAGAAGTGGTGGTGAAGGTTAGGGAGAAAAAGATAGCATTAAGGAAACACAGAAAGAGCAGGACAGAGAACTGTACCAGTTAAGGCAGAAGGAAGCAGGGAGGGCAGTCAGAATAGCAAAGGCACAAACTGAGGAAAAGATAGCCAACTTGGTTAAGAAGGGGGATAAAACCTTTTACAGGTATATCAGGGAGCGTAGAAAGACAAAGGGAGGGATAATGAGGCTGAATAGAATGGATGGTGGGTGGGCAGAGAGTGACAGTGAAAAAGCAGGGATACTGAATGAATACTTCTGTTCAGTATTCACAAAAGAGGAAGTGGGGGAGGTGCCTAATCCAATTAACAGAAGCACTCAGGAGAGGGGAGTCGATCCCAGTCCTTTTACAGAAAAAAGGGTTCTGAAAGAACTCCTAAAACTGAAGGTGGACAAAGCAATGGGGCCAGATGGAATTCACCCCAGAATTCTAAAAGAATTAAGCAGAGAACTAGTGACACCACTGACTACCCTTTTTAACAAATCATGGGATGATGGTTTGGTACCTGAGGTCTGGAAGAAGGCTGATGTGATTCCCCTTCATAAAAGTCGAACCAAGACAGAGACCAAAAACTACAGACCTGTCAGTTTGACCTCTGTGGTAGGGAAAGTGATGGAATCACTTCTGAAGGAAAGAATTGTTGAGCACCTAGAGGCCAGTGGGGCACAGGACCCAAGGCAGCATGGGTTCACAGTGGGAAGGTCATGTCAGATGAATCTAATTGATTTATTTGACTGGGTGACCAAAGTAGTAGACCAGGGAGGGGCTGTGGACATGGCCTACCTAAACTTTAGCAAGGCATTTGACACAGTCCCACACAAAAGATTAGTAGTCAAATTAACCAGCCTGGGAGTGGGTCCCAGGGTGGTAGACTAGGTAAAACATTGGCTGAATAACAGGACACAGAAGGTAATTGTAAATGGAGTCCACTCTGAAGAAAGAGGGGTTACTAGTGGGGTACCACAGGGTTCAGTACTGGGTCCAGTCCTTTTTAATGTCTTTATAAGTGACGTTGCAAAGGGACTGGAAGGAAAAGTATGCCTCTTTGCAGATGACACAAAGATCTGCAACAGGGTTGATACACAAGGAGGTGTGGAAAGGATGAGAAGGGACTTGGCAAGGTTGGAGGAATGGTCATTAGTATGGCAGCTTAGATTCAATGCAAAGAAGTACAAAGTAATGCACCTGGGAAACAAAAACCCAGGGGAAGATTACACAGTGGGGTGGGGGGTAGTAACAACAACAAAAATTGAAATGGACGTGGGTTTGATCATATAAGATGACCTTAAGGTTGGCAAACAATGTGAGAAGGTGGTAGGGAGGGCTGGGGGGATACTGGGATGTATAGGGAGAGGCAACACCAGCAGAAAACAGGAAGTTGTTATCCCTCTGTACAGACAGTTGGTGAGACCTCATCTGGAGTACTGCATCCAGTTCTGGAGACCCCATCTCCACAAGCACATAGACAGGATGGAGGCAGTTCAGAGAAGGGCAGCTAAAATGGTGTAGGGTCTGCAAGAGAAGCCATACGAGGAGAGACTAAAGGAGCTTAATATGTATACCCTTGAGGAAAGGAGGGAGAGGGGGGGACATGATAGAAACATTTAAGTACCTCAGTGGAATCGACAAAGTCCAAGAGGGTAGCATCTTTCAGAAAAAGAGATGTGCAAGAACAAGAGGACACAATTTAAAGACAAAGGGGGGACGGCTCAGGGGCAATGTGAGGAAATATTTTTTCACCGAGAGGGTGGTGGATGCATGGAACAGCCTTCCTGAGGAGCTTGTGGGGTCTAAAACTGTGGGAGAATTCAAGAATGCATGGGACAGACATAAGGCAATTTTTGTGGGGGGTAGGAAGAAATAGGCTGTTGGTTAAATAGGATCTGCAGCTTATCCTCTAGGTAGGGAAATGGGCAGACTAGGTGGGCCAAGCGGTCCTTATCTGCCGTCAAACTCTATGTTTCTATGTTTCTAAGGTCAACAGCTGACTACCCCTGAGCCAAAGCCCGGAGGACCAACCAGCCAGTTGTCCCTCAAGTTGATGGCATGGGTCCACAACCAACACCTTGGTCATGTCCACGTTCACTTTCAACCAGTTGGCACTCATCCAGTCCTGGATCTCAGCGAGGCAGTTGTTAAATACCGCATCATCCTGCTCGGGTACAAAGGACATGTAGAGCTAAGTGTTGTCTGCATAGCAATGAAACTCAGCCCATACCACCTCACAATGTCCCCCATTGGCAGCATACACACCACAAACAACATGGGTGACAACACGGAGCCCTGAGGAACCCCACAGGGCAGCAAGACCAGGTCAGAGGAATAAATTCAAGACATAATTCTCTGAAACCTGCCTATGAGGTATGATTGAAACCATCTGAGGACCGAACCTGACAGTCCACAGATGAACCTCAGGCGGTCCCGAAGCACACCATGGTCTATGGTGTCAAAATGCTGCAGAGAGATCAAGGAGTACTAAGGTGGAACGGGTCCTCTGATCTCTCGCTATCAGGAGATCATTTAGCACCCGGACAAGTGCCATCTCAGTACTATGCCTCTTCTTGAAACCAGACTGGAGAGGATCGTAGATCTCGTGGATGGTAAGATGATCCTCCAACTGCAGCACGACCACCTTCTCAGTAACCTTTCCTACAAATGGAAGGTTAGAGACTGGCCTGTAGTTGGCAAGACAGTCAGGGTCCAAAGAGGATTTCTTAAGGAGGGTTAGAACCACCGCCTCCTTCAGGGTGTCCAGAAACACTTCTGTCTCTAAAGAACACCTTACTGTCTCTGCAAGGACCGGGCCAATAACCTCAGCACATCCCACTAAGAGGCGTGTTGGGCCCGGATCCAAACTACAGCAGATCGGCTGCAAATTCTGACATACTGGGTTCCCAGGGTTGTTGAACTGTCAGGTTGGGACTTAAATTGCATGCCAGACAATCCTGATTTAAATCAGATTTCTAATTGCTCTGCTTGATTCATGCCCCTCCCTTGTTCACTGCCCCCAAATAAATCTGATTGTCTTTTTTCATGTTTAGGCTGGCTAGTGTGCATCTTATTAGTTGGGTTACAGTGTTAAGGTTGTATTATTGCATAACTGATCTTATTTTCCAGGGGGTCTCCATGGCATTTGCTGCAGATCCAGCCCTGGTGGTAAGTGAAACGGGCATGAGCACATCATTACTGCCATCCACTGACTGTGACTGTACCATTGTGTTATTACTTAGGTCACTAGAAGGGTTGGTGGGTGGTTATAGTGTCCCAGAGGGCTATACCAGAGCAGCTAAGCTACCACAATACCATTCCTCAGGGTGGAGACACCCGTTTAGAGAACTCAGGCCCCTCATCCTGTGCAAAGCCATACAGGCAGAGGTAGTAGCCCTTAGAATAGCACCACCTAGGGGTTACAATCATAAATTACAGTGAATTTTTAAAGACATTAACTATAATATCTACAGCTCCACATATTTTTTTTGAAAGTACAATCTGTTATAATACCCAGTGTCTACATTGTACCCACAAGAAATTGACCCATTCCCACAAGTAATTCTTGATATCATGATTCATGATACACTGTAATGCAATTTTAACATTTTTTAATACTTCTATATGAGACACTAATCTCTGTTAAGTAACCCTCAAACGTCTATTCTGCTATATATAATATCTTAACACAGCAAATATTATATATATCATATCCTTAATGTATTTTCCCCATCCTTCTGAAGACACACCATACATAAGTACTGAATGTGAGAATTTAGTGTAACATGGTTCCCCCCCATTCTTTGGCCACAAACTCCCAACATTCTGTGACTTAATCACATTCCAAAAATAAATGTTTCTGTGTTTTCAGTTTTTGTATACATGTATGTCTGGGACAATATCTTTCAGATAGTTACTTATGTTTATTGTTATTTCACACGCTCAGCCTTCTGTAATTCCCCAGCCAAACCACATCCCGAATAAATACTGGTAACCAAGGGCTAGATCATTGTTTTTGTATACTATCAAAACTAGAAACCGGACATTGCAGGAAAATAAGTTCCTCACTTCTTTCTGCCTGCAGGGTGGTATTGTACAACACCTTTCTATCAATAGTCTGAATCTGAATATTTGTTTTTTCCCCACTTGGTAACATTCTTAATGATTTCAGACCCATACTTAGGTAAACAAGGAATTTTATTCAACATCCTCTGTTTCCTTTGTTCCCATGGATTCAAACTAGGGTTTAACCAAGATTACACAAATGGTTTCCATAATTTTTCGTCCTGTCTCAGGGACCCCCCTATGTTATAATTAATGAAGATACAATAGAAAAAGATGACAGGGTTTACCATACTAATGCCACCTTCTTGTATCGTTCTGTAGGTTAGTTCTCTTTTTATTGGGTTTAGCCTGCTTCCCCATAAGGCTTGAAAAAAAATGCTAAATAATGCTGTTACCACCGTCTGTGGAGGAGGAAACACATAACTTATATATAGAAAACTAAGAATTAATTAGGTTTTAATTAACATAATTCTTTTCCTTTTCGCTATCTGTTGGCCCCTCCAATTTGAGACTAGTCTGTATGCCCTAGCCAATCCTTTTTTCCAATTATTTTGGGACATATCCCCTGAACCAAATTCTACTCCTAAAATATTTATAGGGTCTTGAGAACACAAAAAACCCAGCAAAACTATGTCCATCTAGTATGGTGGTATCTCCTAAGGTAATGCCCCTGCTTCTTCTATAATTAATCTTAGAAACTGACATATCAGAGAATGTATTTATTACCTCAGTTAAAACTGTTTCCTTAGTATCTGGTGCAAGTGTCAGTATGATATCATCCGCGTAGGCCAGTACTTTAACTGGCTGCAACCCCAGGGCAGGAACAATCCCTTTAATGCATTATTTATACTGATGCTTCTAATGAAGATTTCAATTCCAAATGTGTAAAGCAAAGGACTTAAAGGACATCTCTTTCTTACCCCCCTTTTGACAGATATTTTTTTCCACTCCACCCATTGACATTTGGTATAAGGACAGCCTTAACATATATGCATTTTATCCAACCAATAAAACTCCTGGTAGGCCAAAAGTTTCTAACACTGAAAACAGGTAAGTGTGACTTAGCCTATCAAAGGCCTTTTCCTGGTCCAATCCAAAGACATAACCCTGTAAATTTGCCAAACTTCCTTTTTGAAAAATCTCTCTTAGCACAATAAGGTCATCTTGTTGCCATCTTGCTGGGATAGCACACGTTTGTTCTGGGCTGACCAATTTATCTGCTATTTTAGTTAGCCTGCTCAGTAAGATTTTACTTAATATTTTGATATCTGTATTTAGGAGTCTCAATGGTCTCCAGTTATTTAGATCCTCCTGAGCTTCTTTCTTGTACAGTAAAATGAGAACTACCTCATTCCTAGAGTCTGCCAACCTGTCTGATCTTAACATTTGATTAAACAGAATAACCAAAACTGGAGCTACGGTATGTCTTCATAAATATTTTTTTATAAACCTGCACTTATACCATCTGAACCTGGAGCTGCATCATTTCTCAGGCTCGAAATGGCATCTTGTATTTCTTCTAAAGTGATTTTCGACGACAAGTTTCTAGAGTCTAATTTTGAGACCTAAGGAAGATCGAAAAGGTCAAGGACAATCACCCGAAAGCAGACGTGGACTCCATTCACTGCTGTTTCCCATCTGGCAGTGTTGAGTAACATCGCTACAGTTCTGTTTTTCATCAGTTATCTGCAGCCTACAATGACTTTACCCATCTGCTGGAACATTGCTTTTTAATTTGCTGCCGTTATTGAACTAAAGCTCATTCAGAGCTTTGAAACTGTGCAATACTGCCATCATCACTTCCTGGTTTGTGGCGTGTGGGGGCTTGGGGGAGCCAGCAGCCAACCAGAAGGTCTGGGAGGAGGAGACAGCTGCTCAAAAGTATGAGCCACCCACTGCGTGCAAGCGTGTGAGTGGCGTGAGCGTCACTCCCAACAGAAAAAGGACTTTGAAGTCTGCACTATATTTAGCTTGTTACATCCATGTTAACCTATTATTAAGTCGAGTTTGTTAAATACCCAAAGTAGGATTGTATTGAGATAAGTTATTATTAGGTGGGTGGTTTTTGTAAATTGCTTATATTAACTGGGGCATGTACAAAGTTATTTACAAACTTAAGTATTAGAAACATAGTGAAAAGTTATGATTAATCTGTTTAAGGAAAATTCTTGATTTGTTCTTAACATGTTTGGTACTGGTGTGTGGAGATATTTTGCCCTGGGTTCTCTCCTGACAGTCTTAGCAAAGTGTGACATCAGGAGAGATGAACATGGGGCATACTGGTTATCTCTACATGCCCCTGCAAAGCAGCCTCATGTTCAAAAAAACAGGAGAAATATTTTCTCATCGAATTGGAACATATTTAATGCAAAAAGAGGACCTTGGGTAAATTCTCCAATTGTTTTCCAGAAACAAATAACTGATTTTCAAGAGGCATGTTGCATGATGTTAATTCTGGAAGGAGATGCTGAATTAAACCCAGGCCCCAAGTTTTTAACTAAACTAAAGATTTTACATGACAATGTTCATAGCATAAGCACTAAAACAGACATACTGGCTTCTATGACTTGCAAACATGACCATAGCATATTTGGGCTAAGTGAGACTTGGTTAGCCAAAAAACATAGTGATAATGAACTTAGCATACCAGGGTGCTTGTTATATAGATCGGATAGAAGTATGAGGGGTGGGGGTGGGGTAATGATGCATTTAAAAAGTAATCTTGGCCACTCTGAGGTTTTACTGTGTGGCAGTGATAGTGGTATCGAGTACTTGGCTATCTCACTGGATCATCTGACTTTAGCTGTAGCTGTTGTGTACCCCCCAAACTAGTTTAAAAGACATAGAAGGAGTAATTAACAAAATAGTTGACAGCGTGGGTAATAAACCGATTATTTTAATCAGAAACTTTAATTGTAATTGGCCAAATTTAAGGGGCAGATTATTGAAAGAACTTGTGACCCAATTAGGGCTAAAACAATATATAAAATCCCCTACCTAATACACAGGTAATTCATCTGATGGGTCAATCCTGGACCTAATTTTTGTGTCTACCAAGATTCAGGTGGAAGCCTCAGGGATTTTATCACATTATTTAAGTGACCACAACCCTGTTTGGATCATGGTGCCATGATCCCAGTTCTCTCTGGGATCTCTTTCTGTTTGCCAGAATTGGTTTAGGGATTTTTGAAAATTTTCAGGAACTGAATTTTTGAACAGTATTTCCAAGCAGAAATGGAATAGGTGTAATTTGATTCCAAACATCAATATGACTGTCGACTATTTTGTAAGTACCTTCAGTAAAATATGTGATCAACACGCTCCAGTAGTGAAACAAAAAAATTAAACAGATAAAAGTACCTTGGATAAATGATAAATTACTGAAACAAATTTGAATTAAAAATAGAATATGGAAGAAAGCAATCAAATCAAAATCTGAAGTTGACTGGGCTTCATTTAAAAATAAGAGGAATGCATGTAAAAAATTGATTAAAGCAGCAAAAACTAGGTTCTATAGAAACAAAATAGACTGTAACATGGACCCTAAAAACTTTTGGGGTACAATAAATCAATTAATGAATCCAGGGGGTCAATCATCCCAGCCCAATTTGCAACTTAGAAAGGGATCCACCTTAATAAACAATCCAGGGGCTAATGCTACTTGTTAAATTATTTTTTCATAGACTTGCCCAATTATGACACCTCCTCTATTCCAAACTTCAAAGAGAGTTTGCAGACTCCTGAAATCATCCTCCATAAATATTCACCTTTTATATTTAAATACTTAACCATTTTGGAAGTAAAAAAGTCACTATTAAATATAAACATTCATAAAGCTGCTGGCCCAGACGGCCTAGAAGGTAGATTTTTAAAATTAGCTGGCACCTTTATTGCTCCCACAGTGTCATATATATTAAACTGGAGCCTGTGGCTGGGTCATTTCCCTTCTTCTTGGAAAGTAGGTAAGATTAGACCTATTTTCAAGAGGGGTGACCCATCTGAGGTCAACAATTATAGACCTGTAGTTCTACTTTCAATTTTATCAAAATGCATGGAAAAATTGGTGCATTCTCAAATGTCTGACTATTTGAACAAACACAAGTTAATAAATCCCCACCAGTCAGGTTTTTGAAAGGGTTTTTCAACCTCTGCTGCCCTGCTGGAGTTCAACGACTTATTAAATGAGTCACTGAACTCCTGCATGGAGACAGCTGTGGTCTATGTGGACCTTTCTAAGGCCTTTGACCTGATGAACCACCCCCTATCGGTGTCAAGACTGCAGAACATGGGATTTACATAAGGTACCCTAGATTGGTTGAGATCTTATTTATTTATTTGCTTTTGCTAACCGGGTAAGTGCACTAGACAACCAATTGCCTATTTTCAGGTGTGAACCGAGAGATTACAAGGTACATTCATGAACATCAGACAAAACAAGTAATGTTACATTAAAGTGTATCAAGTAACAAGGTCAATACAAGAAACAACAGGGGTTTACAAAGCAGGCAGCAGGTAGAATAACAGTATTGTACTCTTATGATAGACATTGATCGTCATGCTGGGCAACAATGCTGTTAAGCTTGGAGGTAGACAGAGGAGAAACAAATTGGGATAGATGAGGCCCAGAGCAAAATACAGAAATAGAACAGTAACTATGTACACACTGATAGAGCAGTTTGGCCTAAGTGGACTAATCCTACGAGTAAACTGCAAGCTCAGTAGTGGATAAGGTGCAGAGGTCCACTGCCTTTGATAGATAAGTTAGGTAGTGACTCAGCCAGTCGGAGCAGCATAGGTCGAGGGGGTTCATCTAGTGCAGAGGCAGGTGGAGGCCGATTTGAGAAAGCCCCAGAGGGAGGTTTTAAAGCCATGGTGGTAGGGGGAGGAGCGAGTGCTTAATGGAAGGGAGTTCCACAACCTGGGCACGTACGCAGTGAAGGCCCGGTCATCCATTTGGGTGCGAGTCTTGGGAACCAGGAGGACATGAGAGTTGCTGGATCTCAGATGGCAGGAGGGGGTAGCCGGAATGAGGGATTCAGTGAGGACTAAGGGGTGGCAGATCTGACAACACTGTCCATGAAGTTGGCCATGACATAGGAGCGGTGCTTTTCCGGTGGGAGCCACTCAAGCCGGGAGTAGAGCTCACAGCGGTGGGTGAGGTGGGGAGCTGAGAGTGCAAAGTCACATACGCTGTTGTACGCTGTGTCCCAATTTGCGAGACTAGTTTTTGCAAAATGGGCAAAGATAACAAGTCCATAGCAGAGCGTGGGTAGGAGGACTCCTCTGGCTACGGCAAGATGGACAGCTGGGGTGGGTGAGGCAGGTTTTTGCTCTGTTTGCAAGGCTCAACTTGCAGTTTGAGACCTTACATGTATTGTGTATGTGCAGATTCAGATTCAGTTGTGGATCAACTGTCACCCCCAGGTACTTGACAGCATCTGCAACTTGTGGTAGGGACCCATTGGCACCTGAGATCTTTAGTGGGTCTGGGACAGCTTTTATCTCAGCTGCTGAGCCAAAGAGCATGGCCTGCATCTTCTGCAGGTTAGTCGCAAGCTTGTGGTCCTTTAGCCAGGTTTGGATTTGGTCGAAGTCAGAGTTTAGCTTGGCATTAATGGTAGAGATGTTCTGGGAGCTGGTCATGATAACTAGGTTGTCTGTGTATAGAGTTGAGCGCCCATGTGCTGGGGCTGAGGATAGCTCATTTACAAAGAGGGAGAACAGGAGAGGCCCCAGGACAGAGCACTGGGGGACCCCGCAGTTAATTTGAGCAGGCTCAGACAGGGCCTTGTTGAACTTGGTGTACTGCTGCCTGCCCGAGAGTTAATCATTGACCCATGCAAGGGAAGGGGGGGATAAGCCAAGGGACAGAAGAGAGGAGCACAGTAGTGCATGGTCAACCCAGTTGAATACTTTTGAGAGATCCACAAAGATGGCTCCGGTCAGTTTGCCTTGGTCAGCAGCAGACCTCATTGTGGAGGTAACAGCAGCTAGGACAGTGGAGGTGCTGTGCCCTTTTCTCAACCTGTGCTGTGCAGGAGAGAGTAGATTGTGGGTCTGTAGGTAGTGGGTGAGGTGACTACCTTTTCAAGAAGTTTACTAATCGCTGACAGGATTGGTATAGGGCGGTAGTTCCTTGGGTCTTTTGGGTCACCTTGTTTGGGGACAGGGAAGACAGTGGCCATCTTCCAGATGTCAGGGACTATACCTGAGGTTAGTAGTGCATTGAACACGTGAGCGATGGGTCGGGCTAAAAAAGATGCCCATAGCCTATGTAGTTTGGGCTCAAGGGAGTCATGCGCAGCACCAGTATGGGGGAGAGGCCAGCAAGGAGCTTCTGGGTCTCCATGACAGAGATGACCCTGAGGTAGAAAGGCAGGTGGGGGGTTTTCCCACTGGGTGGGGGGCCCAATCCTTGGGGTCGAGTGGCTGGTTGGGAAGAGCTGGCAAGTTAGAGAACAGGGAGTTAAAGGCATTGGCAATTGTGAGGGGGTTGCTACAGTTTACCCCACTAATGTGCATATCAGTGACCTGAGCTCTGTCGGACCCCCCAGCCAGATTCTTAATGTTCTGCCAGAAACTTCTAGGGTTTCTGGCTGTGGAGAGTAGGGCAGATTGACAGAACTCACTTTTTGTAGAGCAGATGGCTCTTTTGCATGAGTTCCTCAGCTGTCTGTACTCAAGGAGGTCTGTACTGGAGAGGGAGTTCTTGCATCTCACCCAGCATTTATCCCTTTGTTTCATAAGAGAAAAAAGGCCTCCATGGAGCCACTTTGTGACAGTGTTCCTCACCCTACTTTTTGTGAGAGGAGCATGTTTGTTTTGTTTTGCAGTGGGGTGAAGACAGTCAGGAAGTTGTCAAGGGCCCTTGAGGGGTCATTTGTGGCAGTGACCTGAGACCAGTCAGCATGTCGCAGATCAGCAAGGTAGTCACCAACGTTGAGCTTGGAGTAGTCCCTCATTTGGATCACCTTGCAGGGGATTTTGGGAGGGGAGATGCCCCATATACAGTAGGTGGGAGAGTGATCCAATATAGCATCAGGGAGAATACCACAGGAGACAATTTTCTCCAATCTGTTGCTCAGCACCCAGTCAATGAGGGAACCCTTGTCTCCACGTGAGGAGAGCCTTGTGGGTTCAGAGATGAGTTGGCTGATGGCAAGACTGGCCAACAGGGGCTCCTACTGCTGGACATTGCAGCCTACCCAGTTGAGGTTGAAGTCACCTAGGACTAATAGCTCACTCAAGCTAACCATGGGGCTAAGGCTATCAAGGAAGGAGGAGAGCCCTGGCACTCCACCCTTAGTGGGGGTTGTAGGCACAGATCAGGTGTACCTTTTTGGTGTTGCCTAGCAGGAGGAGGGCATGCAGGAACTCACAAGAATGGGATGGGGGTGGTCTGAGTCCTATGATGGATACATTCAAGTGTGTCTTATAGTATAGAAGTACCCCACCCCCTCTTTTGTTTCCTGACCTGTCTTGCCTAATAAGGTTGTAGCCTGGGAGGGCACATAGAGAGTCTGGAGTATGTGGCTTCAGCCAGGTCTCCGTGACCCACATAATGTCAGGGTTATAAAGCAACACTCATACTGTTAGCTTAGCAAGGTTGGGTAGCAGACTGCGTATGTTTAGGTGCACCAATCTCAAGCCTTTGGCAGATATCCAGGCGGGGGAGGTTTCAGAGAGGGACTGGCAACCAACGGACTGTGATTTTGGGCTGGGGCCCCAGCCAGACTGTGAAGCTTGGAGCAGCCATTCAGAGGTGGCATCCTGTCTGACCTCGGGGGGCAGGGCAGAGGCCGAGGCAAAATAGTCATGAGGGACTCACAAGGCACGGGGGTGATGAAGTAAGCACCAATGGGCAGTTTACTCAGGGCTGCAGTGCAGGCACTGGCGCCTCAGGAGGGTTATCTTAGTGGGTAGGAGGTTTCAGTACTCTGGGACAGGTAGCCCTAGCAGATTGCCCTAGCTCAAGCTATACAATAGGTAGGTTGCTGCTTCAGTCTACAGAAACTTGCAGTGCATGCCCATGTGAAATCAATTGACTCTAATTTTGGTACCCCAAATAGCAAGCTGTTCCTAGTTCAAGATAAATTGCTAATCATGCACTGGTTGCACAGACAGTAATTAGTTACTAGCTATCTCAAATAATGCTAACTGTGGTAAAGACAGTATTTAAATTACTAGCTATCTTTAGTAAAGACAGGGTATGGGCTACACATGCACATTTTTTAGGGTACTACAGTATTAGCGTACCAGCAAGCATGGTGCTAGGCCAACCAGGGAGGAGAATGCCTTGTCTAGTGGGAGGAGCTAGTGGGCATTTAAGGGGAGGGGAATGGGGTGGGTGGGTTCGGGAGAAAACTTCCTCGCAGCAAGCAGCCCCAAGTCCCAATGCGATTCCACATATTTAATCTCCAAAGACAACTGTTCACTTTTAAAAACAAGAATTCAGTCCTGAATGTGGCCAGGGGATGTCCGCCCGACCACAGCAACCAGCTGGCACCTCAGAACCCCAGAATCCCTAGCAGTCCATAGTAGGAGGGGGGACCCACTCTGGAAGGGTCTCCCTCACTTCCCTTTCGGTCCCTCATAGCAGTCAGGAGTGAGCTGCGGGACACAGTAGCCAGCCATTTCACCTAGCTGGGTGAGCGTCATGGCGGGCAGGGAGACAATCAGGTGCTGGTGCAGTGTTTGAAAATTGGGGCCAGAAAGCTCTTCTGCCATGCCACCGGAATGTCAAAAAACTTCCCTGCAGCAAGCGGCCCCATGACCCAATGCAATTCCACCTATTTAAGCCCCAAAGACAACTGTTCATTTTTTAAAAACAAGAATTCAGTCCCAAATGTGGCCAGGGGAGGTCCGCCCAACCGCAGCAACCAGCCGGCACCTCAGAACACCAGAATCCCTAGCAGTCCATAGTAGGAGGGGGGACCCACTCTGGAAGGGTCTCCCTCACCTCCCTTTCAGTCCCTCGTAGCAGTCATCTTACTTAGATGGACGCTCTTAAATTGTTGAAATTACTGGAGCAACCTCTAGATTATGGAAAGTGACCAGAGGTGTTCCTCAGGGGTCCATTTTTGGAACCCTATTATTTCGTATCTTTAACAATGATGTGCTAAATATGGCAACATATACAGCCGTTAGGCTGTATGCGGATGACGCTGCTATAGTAGCCTCAGGTCGAAATATGGAGGAATTATAGTCTAATCTGCAATCTGATTTTTCCAATATTGAGGGGTGGTTCACCAGGTCGAAGTTGCATATGAATGTAAAAAAGACCAGATTTATGTATTTTTCCCCCTAATAAAGATGAAGGGGGCAAAAAGGTTGAAAAACTTAAGATCCAACCTCAAAACTCTGCTATATTGGAACTGGTAGACAGTTATTGCTACCTAGAGGTTACATTTGATTCAGAAATAACTTTTGTTAAACATATAACAAATACAATAGGGAAAGTTAATAAAAAACTAGGAGTAATAAAAGAACTACAGGGTTTTTGATATTATCTGACAGAAAGAGGACTACAGAACAAATTGTTCTGCCAACCCTAACATATGGTCATTTGATTTATAGAACAGCAAACAAATCACTGTTAGGATGTCTTGACAAGACACACTATAGGATTGCCAGATACGTGTTAAAATGCAACTTTTATACTCACCACTCTCTGTTATTGAGTAGGCTTGACTGGCAGTCACTTGAAATAGGTTACAATAGAAACTGGTTACTATTTTTGCATAAGTTAAGATCTTCTGATCATCCAATTTCTCATCTTTTATTTTTCAAAGGGGGAACAACTAGGAGGGTTTTGAATAGATCAGTCCATTTGAACAAAATCCTACTGAGCAAATGCCTAAATAGACTTGGAGACAGGACCCTTTCTTTAAGGGTTGCTGTAGTCTGGAATTCACTTCATCCATCAGTTTGTGAGATTTCAGAATACTCTCACTTCTCTGAGGTTATTAAGAAAACAGTGGTATACACATGCAACTGCTTTACTTGATTATTTGTTATTAATGCGTTTATGCTTTCTAGGGCTTGTTCTGTGTATGTTTGTATATTATATTGTTGTGTGTAATTTTATATTTTTATATTGTAACTATGAAACTTGAGGTTTGCAGACAGGACTGTCTTGTAAACAGGACGTTATATCCTAATGACATGATCCCTCTTTAAAAATTAAATTTTTACTTACTTACTACTAAGGTCGAATTGGACAGTGTTCCAATTAACCTGTAGTGAAGTTCCAAAGTGTGGTTCTACGTATTGTTCTACTAGTTTCACCATCTCTAATGGAGAAAATGTAGTTTGACCTGAAGCTGATCTTAATTCTGTAATCACCCTGTGTCCTACCCTTTCATTACTTTCTTTAAAAGGATCTAGAGACCTCTTTTTAACTTGAGTGCTAAACCTCAGTTCCTGATTTAATGATTTGGCCCTATCATATTGCAGATCTACCATGTGTTACTTAACTCTTTGTATTTGGTCACTATAATCAATTTTGTTGCTCTCAGTTTGTGAAACTAAATTCTGCAGTTGGTTCCTAAGTTGTAGGTATTCTAAATAATATTTGTTCGCAAATCGCAATATCTCTTGCTTGTGTCTGAAAAAGATCTGCCATGAACATTTAGTCTCCTCCCACCATTCCACTAATTCCTCATAACATCCCACTACTGAGAGTCCAGCTTTCCATTCCTTTTTCCAGGCCTTCACTATTTCAGGTTTATCCAGTGAGGTTTCATTTAATCTCCAAGCGTACTTTTTACAACTCGGGGAATTTTCCCACCCAACCTGAACCGTTAGTGACTTGTGATCAGAAAATTCCCAAGATTGTGTATGGAATGACTGAATTCTAGGTGAGGGGGCAATACAAATAAAATCAATATGCATAGAAAGGGGCCCCCAAAATAGGTGTTTTCACCTGTTGGAAACTGTGCTGTATAAGAGTCTAACAAACCTGTAGTTGTCACAATGTTTTGCAAAGCTAGTGAATCCCAAAAAAGTTTGTTCATTCTCAAACCCCTATCTGATTGTTTCAAGCTGCAGTTAGTCTCCAGCCCATAATACCAAATGTGACGTATGTAAAAAGGGCTGTATTTCTTTAAACAGAGCAACTTGTTGTGCCTTGGTCTGTGGAGCATATATAGTAATAAGTCTGAATCTTCTGAATGATAGTTTATGTCTAGCATTAAAGCCCTTCATGGTTGAATATCTACTAGTCTACAGACTTTTAAATCTGGGTTGGCAAACAAAATGCATATACTGTCACGTAGATCTTCCCCAGTGGACCAAAATGCAAAACCTTTGGTCCAAGATTTTGTAGCTTGACAAAGATCTGTAAGGGATTTAAGTCTAGTGTCTTGAATACAGAAAATGTCATTATTAATATTTGACAACGAGTGGAAAACTCCAAATATTTTTTTAACTCCTTTAATGCTATTAACGTTGATGGAAGTGACTGGGAGAGAATGCATGAAAATTTTAAAATAAATTTTTAAAAGAAACTATACCTCCCAAACCTAAGGGGTCTTAGATATTCTTCTGTGTCTAGTTTTCTTGGCAATTGAATCCCCCTTCCCCCCTCTTCAGTTTTAGAGGTAATATCAGTGAAAGCAATTGAGGATGAGTCAGATTCTTCATCCCCTGATTCTCCCCTTTGTTTCTCATTTGCAAGGGATGTAAATCTGTTACCTGACTTCCATGAAGGGAAGGCTGTCTCTTTCCCCTTTTTAACTGTGGCTGATTTCCGTGAAATTACAGCTTTCCCAAATCTAGATCTTTTTTTTTGCCACAACTATCTTAAAAGGGGTGTCGGATTGTGGGAGGGGGGCATTATATCTGACCCTGACTCATCTGGTGCCTCTGCCAATTCTTGCACAACATCCGTTTCTTCATTATCTGGTAAATCTGGCTCTGGGGTGTCTAAAACCATCTGTTCTCTCTCTATGGTCGTATTGTCTATTTGCTATGCAGAGGTAGCCTGTTCTGCAGCTTGTTCTTCTGTTTCCACTCTATCTGTAACTCTCCTCTCGTCTTGAGCAGCTATTCTCCATGACTGCATTTGCTGTACCTTATTAATGAGCCCTTTGTGTGATGGACAATACCTAGAGACAGCTGCCATAGGCATGACCAGTTCTTTCATAAAGGTTACATTTGAATAAATTCAGGCAATTAGCTGAAACATGCCCATATTCCAGACAGTGACAGCATCTAGCTATGTTGCAAGTCAAGCTGAAATGTGTTCTGGTTCCACATTTGAAGCAAAATCTGGGTTGCTTAGCATGACAGAGATCCTCTGTTCTTCACCCCCCAAAAGCTAATTTTTAGGTAAGTGTATTGGGCCTGTATTGGAAGAAAATAACTTAACCTTTATTTCCATCCCCCATTCCAAATTTGCTCACTATCTAGAATGGGGGAGGGTCTGTACAATATCTCTCAACGTTGTCTGAGACAAAAATATATCCTCTACATTGACGACCCCCCCCCATGTTTAAACATGATTTTAATGTTTTTCACCAAGGGTTTAGTAAGAGGGACTGCTAAAAAGGAATCCATACTGGGGTGTTTTTCAAATTCTGATACTGTACCCAAAATCTATATAGACCTGATACATTTTTAAAACTAACATTGTAATTTGCATTACCAATATGGATTAAAGCAAAAATCTCTGAAGAGAAGAATTTCATAGCTCCTTTTAACAACATTTTTGCAATGTGTAGTCTATGGGGGGGGGGGTTCTAGTCCAGGTTTTTAAATTTGACAAACCATGTTCCTCCTGGGAGCTGGTTCTCCCTTGTTTTTAAATAAATCTGCAAGCCTAAACATGGGTTCCAACCAGGCTGTCTGTTCAGGATTCCTTAAAGAAGTCTCAGTTGGACCCATTTTATTTAAGCCATTGTCCCGATTGTCAACGCTGCAAAATTTCAGATGGTTGAATATTTGCTGCCAGAGGTTCATTTCTGACTGAGTTTGAAGCAGATTCAATGTTATTTGCACTAATGCCAGCAGGGGTGCCAAGTTTTGAAAAAAATTGTGGGTGCTCAGGATAATTATAAAAGGCCGGGGCCGAGGGTCTGGGGTTGCCTAGGTCCCCAGAAGCTACAGGATTTTTCATGCTTTGGGTTGCATTTTGGGGGTATTTTGATACACCTTAGTATAAATATGCCTCCATCACAACTACTCCACTACAGAGGATGCAAGTCTCTTTAACTCCCTATTTCTGACCCCTCTGCTGTTGCTGAGTCTTTGAATTCCTACTTTACTACTAGTGCCCTACCTCTTATCCCTTCCTCTGCCCCCTCCTCCTTTCCTGCCTTCTTCTCTTCTGTCATTTGTTGGACAGATGGACACTTCTGGACAGGACAGGAGGACTCTGACAGTGACAGGCTTTGCTAAGACTCGGCTCAACACACACACACAGTTACAGGCAGCCACAGACAGACCACTGCTGCCATATATTTATTTTATCCCCCAAATCCTACTCACTTTAATTTTGCCACAGACCCCTCTTAAATCCTCTATCTGAGTGTGTTTCATTTTGTAGCTTTCAATATGGACAGACGGAAACTTCTCTGGACAGGAGGACTCTCCAACAGACTTGGTTAAGGCTCATCTCACCCTGATCCTCACACACATGTAGTCACACAGAGGGACACATTTACCTTATCATGGGCCTTATGCAGAGCAGTAATCATGGGCTTCTCCAACACCACCCTGTCCCCCACAGAAATGTCCTGCCCCCACAGAGAAGTACTGTCGACTCCGACTTTAAAGCAAAAATTCATAGTACTCTAAGATGCAGAAACAAATAAACTTTGTACACATAAAAGCATGCATTTCCATAGTGTTCTGAGCTTTTATCTCCTTAGTTTATTACAGTGCTCCACATTAGAGGGCTAGTGTCTACATTGTCCCACACATTTCAGTAATAACAGGTTGAGAGGTTATTTATTGCACTAGTCATAATTTCTGCACATCATGTGACACTTTTCTTGCTATACTTGCTGTTGCTGCAGGATCATACATTAGCCTGCCCCAAACCCTCAATTAAATATTGAAATAAGGGAGCTGCTGTGCCTTCCAAGCCTTCTCTTCTGCTTTTCTTTTAACAAATAAGTCCATACTTTGCTTTCCTTGCTGCCTAATGCTTCCTTCACATAGACAAAGTTCTCCCTGGGACCCTGATAACTCCTCACAGCCAGGTCAACTGTGTGCACTCCACACTACCCACAAATACCCATTCTTGGCCTCCGACTCAATGATCCCAAGTCCTGAGTAGCTGACAGACATAAGCAAAACTCGCCACCCTCACCCACCATATACTGGTTGGCTGGCTGCCCACACTATCCTAACCCAGGATAATGCTGCCTCACTGAGTGTCAGCCATGCCTGCACCTCATGCCCTCACCCACTGACTGAATTCCACCCTCCGCACAGTACTGACAACAACTTTGGCTGTGGCCTTGGTTTGGGTTGTACTCGCATTGACCTGATTCCATCTGGTCATCCTTCTTTTGACCTGTCACCTCACTGGGCTCCTCCAGATCAACTCAACCTCAACCATCCCATCTCTGGCTAAGTTCTGATCTCCTTCTTTCTCTACAATGACATTATGGCACCAAAATCTGGGGAAGAGATGCACACATACAATACAAAATCACACGACCAAAACAAATGTCAGCAGTGCACAAAGACAACTGGAGCCAGGAAAGGGCATTGGAGGCAGGTGGTGGGTGGGGAGGGGGTTATCAGCATGCGTAATGTTACATCAGTCAATCTGCGGTTCTGTCCTCCTGCCCTTGGAGACAACTTAAGTGCAACACTGGAAAAAACTGTAAAGCAATGCTGTGCATAACTTGCATAAAGTCAACACAGCTACCCAAAAAAGGGCCCTCAGAAAACAAGGGCCCTTGCCCCTGTGCACAAGCATAATTTGAATAACAGTAAATCCAGTCCTGGTCACTCAGGCTTAGGCAGCCACGGAGACTAGAGACCACACATTGTCTGCTGACAAATTTTGTTTTTATCCCCCAGTCATACTGTACTTTGGAACTTTCCTTTCATTTTTTATATTTGTTTAGGTTATGCTGACAAGTTGACAACTTGTGATTGGACAGTCAGCAGCAGCAGCAGCAGCAGCCGCCCCCCCCCGCTAGCCCGTGCCCACAAGCTAGCTATTTGTTTATTTATTAGCTGTTGGTAACCGGCTATGAGCTGAGCCTGCCATGTACACATAGTTGAGTAACTGGGTTAATGAACAGTTGTTAAAAAAATTACCCAGGCCACTTCAATATTCTTTTTTTTTCTAAGTGATTTTACAACTTTTTTTCTGACTTAAACAGGAAAGAACATTTGCCGTGTCCCGCATGCGTCTCTTACTTACTCTGAGTCTGACTGCACCCCACACACTAACTCAACTCACTCGCTGCTGAACTGTAGGAAGGACTAGTCTGGCAGCTAGATCATGCCACAGGATTGGAGGAGGTCAGAGCTCAGAGGACACGCTGTCCCTGACCGCTAATGCACCACGACTGTCCCCAATGCTTGAAGATGCCAGCTAGTAAGCTGAGCCCGCCAACACACACACACGCCATCGCAGATGCAGTTGAGTTCTAAGACGGCTTGCGGGCATGCGCCTGAGCAGAGTGAGTGTACACACGTCATGTGGGATGTGAGAGAGACATGGAGTGTTTTGTTCGTTGTCGGCCGCTGGGTGGAGCCGCTGCTAATGCCACTCATCCTAAAGGAAAAAATAATCATGAATGAGTGGACATTGTGGCTCTGGACTGGGCTGGTTGGGGTGACCAGAGGTGGGCTGAAAATTGAGGGTGCCCATTTTAACTTTGTGGGTGCTCAAGCACCTGAGCACCCACGCTGTTGGCGCCCCTGAATGCCAGTATGTTCTGTTTGTAAAGTACTAAAACCCCAGGGTATTTCAAATTGACCAGCATTAGAATGTGATGCTGAAGATAAGTCATTATTTAGAGTACTGGTGGCCACTTTATTTACTTTAGTATTACTCTGTAGGTCTGTATTAAATTTCTTTACCTGATTGTCTTCAGGGTCTGGAATCCGGTGTCCCTCTGCAGATAGAATCCAGCCAGCAGCTTCGAGAGCTTATACTGGGGACCAGTTCTCAGACCCATATTCCATGTATGTGGATGAAGAGGGCTCTGGGTTACTGTGTTGCCATTTGCTTCTGTACTTATGTTGAGTGGCTGGTCACAAGCAGCATTAGAGGGTTACATTTCAGTAGTATGATGTAGATCTGTTTTGGTGTTTTGTGCATTCTCTAAGTTTTGCTTGATTTTATGCCCTCGTTTAGAATGCTGAGGGCCAAGCCTTCGATGGTCCGTTTGCACAGAGTTTATCAGAACACCCATAATTTCCTTCTGCGACTCAAGGCACATGACCGGATGGTTATTTGAACTGCCAGCTGCACTTGATATAGAAGACTCAGAGCCTCATAGATTTATTTAGCAAGGCCTGAAGCCACAGGTGGAGCCGGGGCATTCTTTGATGTAGCTGGGTCATCCTGCAGCTTATCTGGACTGACAGGGAGAGTGTCCACAGTGACAGGAGATTCTCCACTTTGAAGTTTTGCAATTTGAGCATGTAGCTCCTGTTTTCTCTGCAAAAAGCTTTGCTCTTCTTCTTTTAGCTGATGTAAAAGCAGTTACTTCTGACTGTCTTTATGTAGCTTAGAAATTTTACTGTCCTGGTTTGTTTCGCCAGGTACCATTGCTTGGATACCGTCCACCTCAGTATTTAAATCCTCTGTTGAAAGGAACATTTATGAACCCATTTCTTCTTCTTGTAGTTCTGCTACAATCATTGCGTTTTCCACAGCCTCTAAGGTTTTAAGGACAGGAGAGGAGGCCTGCTCCCCTGTCTCTGCTATATCCATCCTCTCCTGGGACTTTCCCAGAGTGGCCATCTTGGAACGATGACCAGAGGTTCCCCTACTGGAGAGTAAGGGAATTTCCCCAGTGTCCTGGCCAAATTTCCCCCATTCACCAAAAATTGCACCAGCAGCTTAATCTGATTCAGTGTCAGTTGGTCTCCATCTGTATTCCCCCCTCTCCTCGGATGAGGCTGAAATAAGTAGAATTGCCTTGTCCTCCTTTCCCGGTCAACAAAAACTAAATAAATTAAACAAATTTAAAAAATAGCTCAAAGACAGTCCAATTTGCCTGCTGTACTTTTAAAAATATTCTCCAGTCCCATCACTGCAGCAAATGCCCCAGTGCCAACCCCAGCTGTTTCAATTAAACTCTCCCAGGGGAAGCAGAGAATAGGTGCGTTTATACTCTGCTGGTGGGCTGCCATCTGCACCGCTCAGCCACCGTTCCACCTAAATAGTGCCAATCTACTTTCACACACTGTTGATATGTATCATTGCAGGAAGTCTTCCTGCATTTTAATGGCATGTCTGCCAAGGTTGGGCTCGGGGCCAGGGTTGCTGAGTCACGACTGCCTTATCCAATACAATACATATCCCATTCATTTATGTCACCAGATCATATTCAGCGTGAGCGCACATGAAGTCAAATCTTTCTTTTATGTATTTATTTTGAAGTGCAATAATGACTCCAACTTGCTATGCATGGCATGATCACTGCATTTGTAAATCAGAAAAGTGATGTTTGAAATGAGGGCAACAGTTTATATACCAAACAGCTGACAAGTAAACTGAAAAAATATACAATATCAGAGGGTGTAGTGTTCCTTTAAGTATAGTCCTCCTCAGGTTTCAAACATGATGCTAGCGCCACCTTCAAATGCACACTTGCTCCCTTTATGATGGCAACCATCCTAATGCACATTAGGTGGATTTACACTATTTGATCTGCACCGTTGCCAGTGGTGCAGATGCTCTGCACCGGTGCAAATTCAGCAGTGTAAACAGCTGTCAGAGCATTGCAAGTCACTCCATTGTGGTGCAAAGCATTCCACTGTAATTATCGTGGGGGGACTCCATTTTCTGGTTATTGAAATCTCATTGTACATGAGAGCTGCACTGTCATATGAGAACATGATTTTATAGCACCCACATACAGCATGTATCTCTATGCTGCAAGTGCAGAAGACCTGAAAAACTCAGGAAACACAAACTGAATGCAGCTTAAAAGACAAAGGCCGCATATTAAGACATGTGCTGCTCTAGTGCTAATGCCAGTACCCGACCACAGGTATATGTAAAGGAACTGTGCTGGCATTAATACCTTTGAACATAGGGCTGCACACGTGCTGTGCAAATGCCCTGCATATATACAGAGCAAACATCACCAGTGCAATGCATTTGTGCAGCACTGAATATAACACTGAGGACAGCGCTGAACACAGAGGGCAGCAGTGGGTGTGAGGAGGACACCAATGAAAGGCACACAAAACAGGAGCATAGGTATCAAAAATAAACTTTACTGTACAAAAATGGCTACAGGCTGTACAAAAAAAAATAATAATGACAAGGTGGGATGGGAATAGAAACAAAATAAAAAGGGCAACTGCCTGCATGGAGCGGGATGGGGAGAAGCAAAAAGAAAGGGCAACCGCCCATGTGGGGAGAGAAACAAGGAAAGGGCACCCCGTCAGCAGGGGGACACAGAGAGAAAGGACACCCGCCCATGTTGGGGAGACACAAAAGGAAAAGGACACCGCCCATGTTGGGGACACAAAAGGAAAAGGACACCCGCCCATGTTGGGGGGAGACACAAAAGGAAAAGGACACCCGCCCATGTTGGGGGAGACACAAAAGGAAAAGGACACCGCCCATGTTGGGGACACAAAGGAAAAGGACACCCGCCCATGTTGGGGGAGACACAAAGGAAAAGGACACCGCCCATGTTGGGGGACACAAAGGAAAGGACACCGCCCATGTTGGGGAGACACAAAGGAAAAGGACAACTGCCCATGTGGGGGAGAAACAAAAGGAAAGGGGCACCTGTCCTTGTGGGGGGGGACACAAGAGGAAAAGGACACCCGCCCATGTTGGGGGGAGACACAAAAGGAAAAGGACAACCGCCCATGTTGGGGGGGAGAGACACATAAGGAAAAGGACAACTGCCCATTTGGAGATGGAGAAACAAAAGGAAACGGACTACCACCTATGTGGGGGGAGGGAGAGAAACAAAAGACTAAAGGCAGCTGCCATGTGAAGGGAAGAGAAACAAAACATTAAGGGCAAATGCCTGTATAAAGAGGAGGGGTAGCAAAACGTGGGCAACTGCCCATCAACAGTATCTAAGAAATAAAGGCCACCGGCCCATTACAAGATTCATAGATAAAGTCTGATACCCCATCATGTCCCATCACACACACACACACATATGGCAGCATGTCTGAGTAGTGCACAACAGTAGACTGCACAGAACCTGACACACCACACTGTCAGTGGTAGGACAATGCCCCAAGTGCATGGTGATTGTCCCTAACCACAACTGCATAGGTGCTAGCCTGGTGAGGCACACATGGACACCTATCAGCAACCACAGAAGCATGTAGCATAGTGTTTGCAACACAGAGTGTGAAACACACAATGCAGCTTTCTTACATGGATGCATGTCCATGAACTGACCATGCTGGACCCCATCATGGCCTGGTGTGACCTACCACTGGTCCTAGCAGTGCTGCTGCCGCTGCTCACTGGCCCTGGGTTGGCCCTGGTGGGTGTTGGTATCTGTGGAGGGGGGCTAAGGAGACATGATCAGTAGCATGCAGCAGAACACGTGGCACAGTACTATAAACCCTAAACAGTATACACATCCATATTTCTGTTCACCAGCGGCCACATTTGCATGGTGTGGATGGACAGGACCATGCAGGGCCCTGTCTTACCTTCATGAACAGCTGTGGTTCCACACACAGACAAGTGTGCCATGTTCTAGTCAAAGCCAGAATACTGCACCCACTGTTGTAGCTATGGCTTAACACAGTGTATGCCAGCTCATATGTGCCTATATCCAGCCATCCTCACCACCCTTGACCAACATACCCATACATATCAGCTACAGGCGATGTATACCTCATAGCATGCCGTAGGATGCACGGAGCAACAGGTCTCATACAACAGGGGCACAAGAAGCATACCTGTTCAATAGTAGGGGAGGACACAGTACCATAGGTGTAGCCAACATAGTGGCTGGGCCAGTAGTAGCACACCCTGTGCTATGTAATAATGCACCATGCATTGTATGGCATATGTGTACCAGCACCCACGCTGCTTAGCATGGACAGTGTACATGAAACAGACAGTGGCCATATCCAAGTGCTTTTGGTTACACCGGCCACCACAGCTACATGTAGAAAATATGTTACATTACCTAGTCAGCCACCCTAACACTGCAACCATGCCACTGTGGTAGCACACAACCTTGCTGCCATGGCAGGTGCATGCCTCAGGGATCCACAGTGCAACCTGTAATGTAGAGGACATGGGGGGACATCCACTGGGGCAGTGATCCCACTCAGCAGCATTGGTAGGGTCAGGATATACAGTTGAGGAGGTCCCACAGGACAGAGGGGACACAATGGTCCAGTGCACATTCCTTCTTGCACATAACCCGTGGGGCAGTACTGCACACAGGTCACCACCAAAAACATAGAGCCCTCTGTAATCACCTGGCCTTGGCATTATGCCACTCTCCACCATTATGCTCAGCTGTTGCAGGTGGTGGTGTTCCCTCTGTGACAGGTTATAGTACCTGTGCCTGCATTGGTCACCAGTGAGGGTGACACTGGTCCTCTGGGTGAGCCTCCTACCCACAGATGCCCATATTTCATGCCTGAGACAGTCACTCTTCCCACTCACCCAGCAACTGCTCCTCCCCGGCAACTACAAGTTCCACCAGGTTGACCAGATCAGTGATTGACCACCTAGAATCCCTTTGCAGGACAGGCCTCTTCCTAGTTACCATTGTAGCAACATCCATTGGTTTACCAGCCACACCACAGCACTCACACCAGGCAGGTGACAGTGTCCTGGCTGTATGAGTGTATTTGTAGTGGGGAGGGGGACCAAATAAGCTTCCAAGCTCAAACTTCACACATCATAAGAAGTTTTTACTTGTGCAGTGTGCCACTCAACTTTCTGTCCAGTCATTCACAGGGTTCTTCAGGAGTGCAGCTTTTGTCCTCTATTCTACAAAACATAGACAACATTTTAAATGAATCAACCATGTAGTTGCAGAATTACAAGTTGAATCATGTAGGTGTCTAGACAGTTATGTGGTACTCACTGTCTGATGCTGTTTGTTTCCTTATGTTTCAGGTTGCTTAAAATCTGTACAGTTGCTATAAATCATATAAAAAACATTTACGGCTGTCAGCTGGCAATTTCTATAAAGGGGTGTGTTCCCTGTAAACTGTGCCTTTAACCCACATCACTCTGCATCACATGTGTCTGTGCATTCTAATTTAAAGAAGCAAAGCTCCTATTCCTGTTTAGCCACCCAATTAACATAGCATTAGGCTCATACCAGGCTGTTCTGTTCTGTTTAGTTTAATTTGCTATTGTTGTGCAATAGTCAACGGTATACTGTAAACAAAGTTTAAGGGCATCATTAGGTTTCTTAATGGTAACGTGTATCAGGCTGTTCAATCATATACCGAACATGTTCTTTTAGAAAAAAAATAAATTACTCTTTAACCTGCTTGAATGCATTTGCATTTGTGGAGCCTTGTAAAAAAAAAAATATATGCAATAGTCTGAATTTAAGGATTTGCAATAGTCAACGATACGTTAGGCAAAGAATGAAGGCATTATTAGGTTCCTTAGCTGTACCATGTATCAAGCTGTTCAACCATATACAAGCATGTGCTTTTTCAGAAAAATATACAATTGTGCCAGCCTGGTGGTGCTGAGGATTGAGGCCCTGGATGCCACACCCCGCACCATGCCGGCGACCCGGGTTTAGGAATGTGCCTGGGTTGTCAGGGGTCATGGCGGGGATGAGGAGCAGGATTGAGCTGCTGTGGCAGCTCTCCTCCCAGGCAGGACAAGGCCTTCCTGGCTACAGGGAGTCCGTGGACGCAAGGGTGGGTGGAAGGGGCTGAGCTGGCTTTATGATGTGCATGCACCTCCATGTGCACGCACGGCCTTGTGCTGGGGTCCTGGGAACAACGGGAGAAAATGGGGTAAAAACTGTAAAAATGCAAATTAAAAAACATATATAAATATATATATATATAAAATTGTTCCTGAAGCTTCTTGAAAAAATTGGATTTGCAGAGCCTTGTAGTAAACAATATACAGCTTACTGTTTCCATGCCTCTCTCGGGCAGCACTGTTTGTACACTTAAATAAGTATAAGTCAGACTGAATTTCTCACTGTTCCTCTATTTATGCGCACCACCACCAGCTGACGTTGATGACATCATACACAGTGACATCATCCAACATGCGTTAGAAAGGCCCAAAGCTTCTCAAGTTTTTTTTTGCCACATCTTTTTCCCTCTGGTCACCATTCCAAAGGCATCCCTTAGGCATCTGCAGCTTGTCCCATCCATCCTGAGACCCCCCCACCTTGCTCCAGAACTCCCTGGAACCTAAACCCGGCACCCTAAACCACCATATACCCCCTGACTTGTGCCCCCCAGGGTGGGGCCACCTTCCACTTACCTTAGGCACTCCTTTTAATCTAACTCAGTGGTCTGGTGCTGGCCGGAGGATATCAGGACTGGAGAAGGCAAAGTCTGACAGTGGGCACGGGACTGGCATGTCATCATCTCCTTCAGAAGCCAGGGTGTTTCCTTTTATGTGCATGACTTCATGATGGTCCCCAGAGGTGTGGACGTGCAATGATGTCCAGCGTGAGCTGAGTGCATTCCCGCACTCCCTCTTGCGGACGTCCGCCGATGCCTCCACCCCTGACGTGCACGACCGCTGGCTGATGCACTCCCAGTCTCCACTGAAAGTCGCTGCTGCCGGTGAGTCATGAGCCCACCCTCCCCAGGAGAGGGGAGCTGTCCTCTGGACACATGATCCTGTCTTCCCCAGCTGACCCCTGGCAACCTGAGCTCGCTCCTGAGCCTGGGTCACTGGCATGGCACGAGGTGTGGCGTCCTGCTCTTCAACCCTCAGCGCCACCAGGCCAATACTTCTCAAGTTGTTACTATTTATTTTTATTATTTATTTATTTATTACTAGGATTACAAATACCTTTGAACCAAGGGTTCTTTTTACAAAGGTTCTGCGTTAGCAATGGGTGCAAGCAAAACAATGGTAAGATGCAATACAGGGTCAGGAGGTTAACATAGAAGTAAGCAGAGGTAAGATACAATACAGGTCAGTAGGTTAACTTAGTAGCAAAAGACAGTACATGTGCATAGACTAGCACAGTAGCAAACAGTCAGTGGCTAATATCAATGCATAATTAACAATATGAGTGTGTATATATAGCAAGACAAAAATACAAATAAAAAACATCCTAGGGGTGACATAAGTGGAGCAAGGGGTGAGGGATAAGAGGGGGAGGGGTGGGAAAAGGGGGGTAGGCAGTCAAGGATTTGACATTGTCGTAAGTGCAAGAACAGAAAGATAAGTGATAGGTAGTCTGGGGTGGAGCAACAAGAGATAGGGTGATAGGGAGGAGGATACAGGAGGAGAAGAGCGAGAGGGGGTGGAATGGTAGATGGGAGGTGAGAGGGGTAGAATGGTAGGTGGGGGTGGGAGAGAGATGGGGAGTAGCAGGGGATGGAGGGGTGGAGAGAAGTGGGGAGGGTAGCAAGGGAGGAGAGAAGAGGAGGGAGAGGTGAAACAAAGCCGTAAGCCTAGGCAGAGCAGTCACAACTGCTGAGGTCGGTGAAGTGCTGGCAGAGTTTATGTTTGAATGGGCCGAGCTTGTTTTCAGCTGCAATTTCAGGTGGAAGGTTGTTTAGCAGCAGGGGGACCCTGGTGTGGAAAGCACATTGAGCCTGGTTGGTATGGCAGAATGGAACGATAAATGTTGGTTGGAGGGAACTATGCGTAAAATGTGCAGTGACTGTGGGCAACATTAAGGCATGAGTTGCAGGGGGTGTGAGGTTAAGACAAATTTTCTTAGCCAGTAAGCAGGTCTGGTAGACAAGTCTACTATTTAGATTGAGCCAGTTGGATTGATTGTAGAGATCACAGCTATGTGTATGCTTCCCTACACCAGTGAGAAGTCTACAGCATTTGTTAAGAGCTGTCTTGACTCGTTTTAGGTTGGTATCAACAGCAATCTCGTAGAAGACAAACCCGTAATCAACGACGGGTAGGACTGAGGCAGTTATGGCTGTGCGCATAACTTCTATGGTAAGACAGTGACGGTGGCGGTAGAGGACCCCAATCCTTGCTAGGCGACAACAAATGCAACCAATACTGGGGATGACCCTTGTTTCAGCCAAGCGGTGGTAAGCCTGAAACTCAGTTAAATGTAGTGCAACTGAGATAGTTTTAAGCTAATTCAGTTTAGGGCACATTTTTACAGTGTTGTACGTACAGAGTAGTATTTCTACTTCTTATAGACATGCTTTACAAAGCTTAGTACTACAGTGTTAGAAAGAAGGACCTCCTCAGGGACCAGTTGAAGAAGGCAGGATACCAAAACATATTTGCTTAGTTTAACGGTAGTCACATGAAACATTCTATGTGGGGGAGATGGAGTACAGAACAGAAGGGGAGATGACAGAATTGCTTGGGCTCTAAATTTTTAAGCCATACGTAGGAAGTGATTACAAAAACATTTCCATTTGGTCGGTTAATTATAATCTGCTACATGTTGGTCCTACTGGGTCGATGGAGCTTCAAGTTGTAACAAATCTGAACCTACCTGGGATATGTGTACCAGCATGCAGACCAGGTGGCATCTCTGTTCATGCCAGTTATTGGGTCCAAGGCTCGTAGCCTATGGATCCATTTCATTTCCCATTTTTCAAGTATTTTGTTGTAGTTACTCCCTCTTGTTGTGGGTGCTACTTACTCAAGTTCCTAGAACTGAAGTGAAGCACCTGTGTGTCCTTCCTGTCTAAAATGTTCAACTACAGGCGTATCACCTCTATTTCTGATATCTCCCTTGTGCTCCTGAATTCTGTTTTTTAAGTTTCTAATAGTATTACCAATGCATATCCAGGCATTGTAGTAGGTAAACTACCTGTGCAGGGTCACAAGCGATGTTCTGCTTTATTGGGAATTTCTCATTAGTGTGCAGATGTGTGAACATATTCTTCTTGCTGGTGTGTCAAATTCTCCCTGGTGTGTCCACATACAGACATCTGCTGCAAGGTACCATGCCTGGTTTTAGGGGTAACCCCGATCCTGCGGGTAAGCCTCCTACCTACAGATGCCCATATTTCGCGTCTAAGGATGGTCACTCTCCCCCTTGTCCAGCAACTGCTCCTCCCTAACAACTACAAGTTCCACCAGGTTAGCAAGCTCAGTGATTGACCACCTAGAATTCCTTTGTATGACAGCCCTCCTCCTAGATGCTATTGTAGCAATGTCATTGACTTACCAGCCACACCACAGCACTCACACCAGGCAGGTGAGAGTGTCCTGGCTGTATGGGCATGACCTTTCTGTTTGTGCAACATGTTTTGCCATTAGCGCTGTGCTAATGTAATTTTGTGCATCACGACGTGTGCTTTCAGTGGGGGGTGCCTTTATCAGGGAGCAGACATGGGGTGGCATGTGCACATTGTGCGCATGTGAAACCCTGCGCAATACCATTGCACACCAGCATAGTGCACATGCCTGCACTGTACGATGACATTGTCCATGATGTGTGAAATCATGTCAGCACCACACATGGATGTTGTGCTACCACAATTACAATAGCACTTGGGGCAAAACTGCAATAGTCAGGAGTATGCAAATGAGATAATTTTGTATTCCGAGGGCAAAATCCACATTAGCATGTCCTTAGTGGGAGTATTCATTCATTAGCATGCCCAGTTGCACCTGGAGCATATAAAAGGAGAAAAGGTATGCACCACCAAGATTCTACAGAACTGCAGGTGGCTAGAGGTAAATGTATTATGGAATGGCTTACAAAGGGACATGGGTGATCATAGCACTGTGTTTGTGCTGTAACTGGACTAGACTATGACTAGAATATGGCTGTATCTGCACATGGCAAAGGCCTGTGCTAGGTAGGTGGCTGGCTACATGTTGGGTCCAGCAATGCTGGAACATTTATGTGTCTCTGCTAGGGGCCTGTGATGCATTCACACCAATATACCTTTGTTCTGTGCTCTGCTGTGTGTATGCAGCGAGGGGCTGTGCTAAACATCTGCACTCTCAGGCACTACTTGCTGTGTCATCAAACTGAAAATACATTTTTTTTACGTTTCATAACAATTGGATAACTCACCGTCACTGCCCCTAGTGAGTTATAGCCTCCTGCGTGGGTGGTCTGCTTGACCCAGGTAAGCCAACTTTCCTGCTGGCTCTGCTCAGGCCACTTCTGCTCTCACCAGTGTTGTGTCTCTGGGCAACTCAAGTGTGCACATGAGTAGAGCAGCAGTGAGAGAATCAAACCTGGAGTTGGAGCGAGGGATAAACGCAGTTGGAAATCACTGACAGTAGAATGTGCACAACATTTTTAGAATGTGCACAACAACTTGTGGTCTGTGTACAATAAGGTTTTTGAACTGGCAGAATTCCATGCACCATAAGGGCAAACCATATAGTAAAAAGATTTTACAGCTACCCCATTGCTCCCATTTCTCTTAATGTATCTTTGTTCTTTCCATACTCTCCCTTTTTAAAAAACGTATTTGTTTGAACAGCATTTCTTGGTTTGGGAGATGTTATTGCTGTTATGTCAGTGTCACTTATTTTGAGGGATGGACTGTGTGGGCAGGTTTTATGTACTATTTCGTATGGGGTACAGTATCCATGTACCCCACGGCCGAGATATTCAAAGGGGTTGCCTGGCGCCTTCCAGTTGTTCCATGCAAACTGAAATACACCAGACCCAATATTCAAAAGGAAAATTGAGCAGCGCACTCCCGACGCGCCAGGGTGCAAAGATAATGTATGCGGCACATTTCCAAGGGGCGTGCCCATGCATATGCGGCACATCTCGATATTCAGTCCGGGATGTGCAGAACATCTGCAGGCACATCCCAGAGATGTGTCGTATACCTGAGCACAAAGTTGAGCCCGTAAAAAATTGCTCAACTGGTAGCCACCCACAGGCGAGCTGCCATAATGCAAGGTGCATCACAGCAGCCGCCAGCCATGGGTGGCTCCCCCCCCACCCAGAACACCATACACAAGCACCCACAAAACTTCCTGGTGGTCCAGTGGTTACCCCCTCCCCATCCCGTGCCACCGATCACCGAGAAAATGTCCAACATCAATCCCTGGTAGTCTAGTGGTACCCCCCTCCCTGCCTGTAACCCCGATCGCTGAAACTCATGACCATTATCGGTCCCTGGTAGTCTAGTGGTCCCCCTACCCCTCCACCCACACAGGACCCCCTGCCTGCCGAATGACAGCTTACCATATGTGCTGCAAGCTCAGTGGTCCACACTGTGGACCAATGGGCTCACAGAGCATACTGTAATAGTCATTCACAACTTTGTGAATGAATGACTTCATTCACAAAGTTGTGAATGAGCTTGCAGCACATACTGTAAGCTGTCATTCGGCAGGGTGGGTATGCTGCATGCCAATGACCGGGGGGAACTGAGTGGGCTGGGAGTCCTGTGTGGGTGGGGGGGCCACTAGACTACCAGGGACCGATTATGGTCATGTGTTTCAGTGATCGGGGTTACGGGAGGGGAGGGACGTACCACTAGACTACAGGGATTGATGTTAGACATTTTCTCGGCAATCGAGGTTACAGGATGGGGAGGGGGATACCACTAGACTACCAGGGAATATACAATCAGTTCTTTCGGGTGATCAGGGTTATGGGAAGGGGAGGGGGTACTACTGCAGTCCCTGGTACAGGGACCGCATGCTGTGCAGGGCACCAAGTGCATTTTGCTGGCCAGCCCTGCACAATACATGCAAATGGGGCCATAATGACATGCAAATTGCCCCATTTGCACCTTGCATGCATAATGGACTGATTTGCATATCCAGGTCTGAATATCTGGATATTGCGCCAGGTGCAGCTCCACTTGCGCTGGCACATTCTCATTCCAGGTATGCAGGCCTGTCTGAGGGATGTACCAGCGCATTATATTTGCACCGCACGCATTCTTTGATATATTCAGAAGAGATGCTCCATGGCACTTCTCTTTTGAATATATCCCTTAGTTGCTCCAGTGCAACTCAGTTGTACTGTGCAACCACTTGCGTCATTGCCAGTCACAATTCTGAATATTGGGGCCTATATTGTTAACCCAGGTGGAGGCACAGCAACAATTTTAGACCCAAGTACCCTGTGTAGCACAACTTCATGCAACCCAGGCCAGCTCCTTTAAAGGGTTTATAAAGGTGAACACTAAGGGCCCTGGGCCGGTAAGCTACATAAACTTAATAGTTAGTTGTATACACCTCAACCACACTTTGAATTCTACTTTAACTGAGTGGAAAACCATCCTTTTTGGCCCTGTAGAAACACCATTGACAGGCCTGATTTAAACTCCTTTGTATTATTTCCTGCTTACTGGCATTTTAAGGCAATAGTTGACACTATGTATGTTTAGCTAGGCAGTGCTTACAAAAAAACAAACAAAAAACAATCAATATTAGAGTAAACACTTCTTGTTTATAGTAACAGCCTTTCATGTTTCTGAAAGTGCTTACTAAGATGTGCAACTGTGTGTTTCTCTTCAGTATATTTATGTAACCCACATGGGGCCACTATGAAACTCCCTTGCTACTTGCATTTCAAAGGTGTCAGCTGTCACAAATGAAGCCAACTTGCACTGCTCCTGACAGGACTGGGAACTGCTTGATCATTGCCCGACTTAACAGAATATGATCTTGCACTCACACAGGACTAGTTCAGGATGTGGATTTGTGTTTAAAAAATGAAGTTTGTGTAAATAAGGACTTTTGTGGAGAAACTGGTTTTGGACTACATATTGGAAGCCATTTTTGTACCTTCTGCCCTAGATGGCAGGGCGATGGGGTCAGATGGTGGCAGGTCACCCAGTCATGTGAATCTGCCCTAGATGAGCGCTACAAGGGCTGCTGGACTTGAGATGGATCTAATTAATTCAGATGCCTTCTCTGCCACCAATCACCTGTCGAGTGGCAGACCTCCAGAACTGCCTGTTTTGACTGACAGCTGAACTGACCAACCAAAGCTTCTGATTTCTCTGTATAGCGGGATCTGAGCTACATCCAGAGAAGATCTGAGTGAACTCTCAAGAGAGAAAGTCTGCATGTGTTCTGTCGAACAGACCAGGAGCTGAATGCTGCTGACAGCTTCTGCTTTACACACAAACTGCACATCTGTGTGGTAGATGAAACCTAGTGAGAAGCAGAGCCCTGCTTAAAAGAGGTGTGATAATATGTTGAGTGCTGTATGGGTTGCAAAGTTGAAGCTACAGCTTAAGGAAATACTTTTTGCTGAGCTTCAGTTTGCACCTGCAACTGAATCTGCCTGATCAGCACCACTTCCAGGTGCTACTCATTACCACCCCTGCTGAACTGAATGCCACAGTTTGTAAGAAGAGGCAGATTCCTGAAGATTGACACAGGAGATTCCACCCTGTGAACCACTGATTGCTGGAGCCAGAAGAGGCCTGCTATTTTGCAGGACATCTGAAGCCCTATGACACTAAAACAATCACAGATGAGAATGAGTGAGAGAGAGAGAGAAAGAGAGAGTTTGTGAGGCGAAACCAGAGAGAGACCAGACATAAGCCAGAGAGGGATTGCTGCAAACATTTTATCATCCCTTGCACAGTGAGAGTGAACCCCTGGTTCAGAAATCATGAGTAAACTCAGGGATAGTCCCTGTGTAAGCACCCTCTAGGAGCTTACTAGTTAATGTTGGTTGCTAGGTGTATCTAGATAGAGAGAGAGAGAGAAAGAGAGAGCTGGTGCCACTGGGTCCAGGATTTAGGGTCTACTTGCTGGCAGCAAGGGGCCCCATCTCCTGGGGTTTACAGAGAGAATGAGGATTTTGGCACGAGAGAGAGAGAGAGAGAGAGAGAGAGAGAGAGACACACACACACACACACCTGGGGAGAGAAGAGTGTGGGAGGGTGTTGACCTACAAGTTTGGCTGGAGGGCCACGGAGGAACTGGGGTGGGCCACTTGCCACCCTGGCCCTCCTCCCTCGAAGATTCACGTATGAGGAGTGTGGCAGTTTAAGCTATGAAAGTTTAGGAGGAGCCTGTTGAGCAGAAAGTTCAGAGCCTGCTGGTGCAGTATGGGAGCCAGAGCCCAAAGAGCAGGCAGATGGGAGGCAAGTGAACTTCGGCACCTTGGTAGCGTAAGCACCGATGGGGCCCTTTAATTAAAGTAGTTTTGCCCATGGACGAGTACAATTTGTGAGTCAGTGTGTGCCATGTGAGTGGGCCTGTTATGGCAAAATGGGCTTAGGGCACAGTTCAGAGGTGGCTGCCTGGACTGTTGTGGATATAGTGGTTGTAGAACTGCCCCTTTTCCCCTGGCCACTACAGTGTGGGGACTGTCAACTTGGGCAGCCTGTGGAGGCAGGGAATGGTCCATGTGAGGAATGGTTGGTTGGGACCCTGCCGGGGTGGCAGACTGTCTGGGTGCTCCGTGTGGCACAAGCAGCAGTCCCCTGGGCGAATGGGTGAAGGTAGTCCTGAAATTGGAATCGCTGCATGAGTGGAGGTACTGTTGGTTTTCAGATCAGGATACAGTGGGTACATGGCATCAGTGATTGAATGTCCAGAAGGTCTTCGGTGGTTCGGTTCTTGCTAAAGAACACCCTTTTGACTGTGTAGGACCCTGAAGTGAAGGAAATGCTCCATATACTGTAAGGTAACCCCCGGGGGAGAAAGTGTAAGAAAAGGCCAAGTTTGGATATGGGATTGGGAGAGTAGAAACATCTTGTGAAATCATAGTCTTTGGTGTATGCCCAGTTTTGAGAACTGAAGAAGGAATAGTGAGCAAGTGCCTGAGTAAAGTCTAGAGAATATGAATTAATATTACATGAAAGTGCTGCTAAGTACAAGCTACCTCTAAGTGTGGCCTGGTTCAGCCACCTGTATTGCTGCTGCCAGGAATGTAGCCTTCTTAGCCTGAGGGAATGCCTGCATGCAATAATTCAGTCTATTGGCAAATGAAGCTGTTGCAGAGGGAAAATCAGGAATTAACCTGTGAAGCCCCCCACCATATCTGTTACCCCCCCACACTCCATGGAGTGGTTCATTAAATTTCGTGTTCATTAAACCTATTTCTTGCATTTTGATTCTGGAGTGGACATTAGATTCAATGGGCCGGAATTTCAAACGTGTCGTAGAGGGGTGCATGGTGTGCCAAAGGGTCGCCCTGTGTCAAACATGCTGCGTCAAAGCCCGTGCGCCAGAATTTGCAAGAAATGAATCCACAGCTGCAAAGACCAGGAGAATGATGCAAGGGCCAGCCTGCCCCATAAATATGACGCACGGCGTAGAAATGATGAAAGGTTCCCAGAAGGCCTATGGCAAGGAGAATGGCGCAGGCTAACAGACGGAGAGGGGAACCACGCCACACCCACAAACGCAACTTCACCGACAGAGAGACAGACGTCCTCATTGAGGAGGAGCACAAGCTACTTATATCCCGAGGTGGGGACAAGGAACAACGGGACAAGAGGCAGCAGGCATAGACACAGGTGGCAACAAATGTGAACGTCATTGCACCAGCAAAGCGGACCATCAGGGACCTGCAGAAATGGTACCATGACCTCAAGAGGCGGTCAAAGGATAAAATGGCACACAATGCATGCTGTGCCACAGCTACAGGTGGTGGCCCATCACAGGCCCAGGTGCTCACCCCGCAGGAGGAGAGTGTTGCCATCCACCTGAGACAATGCACCATTACAGGATACAGTGACCTCGACCTCTTCAGGCAGCAGACTGCCATGCAAGGTACAAACCAACAGAGGCTAATGGTACACACACCACACAGAAGCAGGACAGCACTAGGGGGAGGCATAACAAATGCACTGAAAGCCCTTGCACACAAGGGTGTAGGCAGACACACACACTGTACACAGATGTGTACAGTACTGCTGAGTGCCTGCTGCAAACCATATGCCATCCTGCTAACATGTCCAGTCTAATCTGTAGTAACTGGGTCAGTGTAGGCCACTGAGCAGTGTGTCTGTGTAATTCTCTGTTGGTTTGGAGACAGATACATGTATAACCCCATTAGTGATGACAGGAATCATCTGACAACAATCTGATGTGTTTGGAAGGGGGTACCATTTGGATAGGATGTGTACATGTATTAATGGGGGGGGGTGCAACTGTTGGAGACTGTGTACAAAATGGAAATATCTGGCAACATCCCTACCTGCACACAGGTAACTGTGATGTCAAACAACATGCCTGGCCCCAAAGGCACCATGTGCCGCACTGATAAAAGACATAGAAAACCCTGAGACCCACCCAACCACAATGTATGGATGCAGACAGCCTGCCACTGCACCATGTCCCAGCCAGGGGAACAGAAACAGTGGCAGATACAAGTGTGGAGCAACACACAGGGAGCAGCAATGGTCTATGATAGGAACCATGCACATGCGCTGCAAGCAGGCTGGATACTGAATGGTGGGATAACAGGGTCACAGCAGAGGGTATGCAGTTGAAGTAATGGGTAGTGTGCTGACATCGAAAGCCCCCCCAGACACCCACCCCCTTGACTACCAGCAGCCATAATAGCAGGACAGCATAGGTAACCTGATAGTAGGTGTCACAGAGAGCTGAAGCACACAACATGAGGCCTAGCACTGCCACACCAAGCGCACACTCCAACCGCTGCAAAGTATCCCCCTTAGTGCCAGTAGGAACAGCATACCTGCAATGTGAGTCCATCCCTGCACCAGCCACCCATGACAGGCCGACCAAGTGCAGCCCATGCCAGCAGTGCGAACATGACTGGACAACAGCATGGCTGCTGCACACCAGGCACACAGTCAGGCAGCAATCGAGGCAGCTGGAGCATGGTAGCAGGCACCAGAATGATATCAAAAGGTGAGCCGCACACATGTACAGAACCCCGACCCATCAGCAGGCACCGGCATGAATACCATGCATGCTGCAAATGCCAAGGCTGAATCCCCAAATAACTGTGTATCAAGGGATAGGCCATGTAGATGAACAAGGAAGCCATGTCTGTGGGAGTCCCAGTGAGACAGACAAAGGCCAGGCACACCCGCAATACAGAACGAACAGTTGACATGTGTTAGCTACCAGTATGAACATCCTAGAAGCCACACAACAGAGGTACCACAGAGGAAAGGCAATGCAAGTGGTCAGAAGGGTCTGAATGGGAACCATCCTGCCGCCCCATGAAACAAGCCAAAGAGATCGGCACTGCAGACCCATGCAAGTGACATGCAGGGCAACCTATGACAGTGTCAGCCGTGTCAGACACCACCACCAACAATGTGTTGTGTAAAGCTGTGGCCCCGGAAGACCACATGTGGCAGTACCAAAACAGATGTTGCAACAGTGCAGTGTCATGTACATAGCCAAGGTACCACTGGAAGTGGTGGGGGGGGCATGGAGGTGAAGGAAACCCTGGAGTGGACAACACTGCCACTGGCAAAACATCCTATCCCACACACCCTCTGTGAAGCCTACCACAGTGGAGAATGGAGTGGGTACAACAGGTGTACAACAGAACAGGCACGCGGGGTAATGTGACAGATACCTACCAAGCAGGGTGCATGTGACAGTACTGTAGACAATGATGGTGGAGTACCACAGAGCCCCAACCAGGCTGCCCAGGCCCCAACAATCAGCTGTACATGGCAAACCACCAGGGCAGCAACACACACCACACCCCCCCAACATGCACCCATGACCTGGATCCCCCAGTACACACTATGCCCCTCATCATAACCCAGGCCAGACATGCACACAACAATGCAGGCCACAGACCATGCCACAGTCCCATGACCCTGTCTGTATAGCACTACACCCTCACCCATGAACCCATCCCCTGTCAATACCCAGTCATGGCCATGAGAATGCTAACAGGTGCACAGGCTACATAGTGCCCAGCAGTCCATGTCTGGAAGGGACACTGAATGACATAATCACAGCACCCCACCCATCCGGCTAACACTGTGTAAATATACAATGCCCTGTGGCCCACATCATAGTATCTTCAATGCTGTCCCCAAATCATGTTTGTAACACTGCACTGACAGTCGGCAGCCATACAACATCTGCAACACTGATCAGGGGGATTCCATTCCAAGGGAGTGTGGACAGGCCCGACCCAATGGCACCATGCAACAGATATGTACTGCAGACTGCAGACAGGCAGGTGTAAACATGACACAAACAGAACTGCAACCACACAGCACAACATGGAGACACCAATGGGGAACACATGATGAGGACACAGCCTCAGAATGTATGTGCTTTACACCCACAGATGACGCCAGGGAGAACAGAAGGTCCACGACAGGCAGCGACACAAGCAGCATGACAATGCCACCAAGCAGCCCAGGCACACAAAGAGATGCAGTGGCACAGGAGGAAGAGGAGGTGGAGGAGGAAGTGTAGCAGCACCACAGTGAGACAAACGCAAGGGCCAATGAGGGTGAGGAAGAGTGGTACACAGGCGAACTGCCACAGACAGCCCTGCAACAGCCACCACAGCAGGGGATGTGGAGGACTCTGTGGCGGACCCTGCAATGTCTGCAGAAAAGGAAGGTGACACCACACAAAGTGCACATCGCCAAGCTGGGGAGGCAGACAGTAACAGAATGACAGCAGTGGACATGCACGTGGAGGGCCCACAACAGACAGAGGATGGTGATGGAGGACAGACACCCAGTGACGATGGGCTTAGACAGTACTTCCAGGAGGTGGTACATGCCAAGGAGTCCATGGCGGGTAGCATGAGTGGGGTACATGCAGCACTTGAGGCACACACCATTGCCACCACAGCTAGCCTGAGCCGCATCGAGGGGTCCAAAGCTGCGGTGCATGTAAAGGTGCAGACCAGTGTGGCCAATACACAGGGCCAACAGGCACACATGGAGGCCATACTGCTGGGCATACAGACATGCATCCAGCAGTAGGCAAACAGCCAGGAGATGATGACAGCATTACTGCAGCAACTGGTGCAGTTACAGCGGGAGCAATCACAGGCCGCACAAACCATGGCCACAGCATCACAAGTGATGGCCCAGGTCACGGTCAGTGGTCAGGCACAAGACCATGCCATGCATGGTTGGGGCAGCCAAGGCCACAATGCACCATGTGGCACAGGGTCACAGGACACATACCACAACATGAGCCAGGCAGGAAGTGCACCACATGCACAGCACACCACCCCATACATGGCACCCGTCAACAATGTGCCATCAGCAACAGCAATGGAGGGATGTGCCAGCGGTATGGGCCACACAGCAGCAACATCCATAGAGATGTGTATCCCACTGCACATGCCTAACACACTGACACATGCCCAGTGCCAATGCAGGCCGGGTCATACTTAACACAAACCATTGCACCATATCGAGATACCACTACATGTGTCCATCGGGAAAGACAGCCACCTGTGTATGGAAGCATACAATGCACACTGCATGGACCATACTTGAACAGTGGACATGGGCACAGCAGTGGATATGTCATGCAACAGGCAGGTCACCCACAGATGCAAGACGTATTGGCACCTGGCGACGCAGTCCAGCAAACCATTTGCCAGACATACGTGTATCCTGTGGCCGGTATGCAACATCAGCAGGAGCAACACACAGGTGGCATAGCAGCACCACAGTCCAGCGAGTATGGCAACACACAGGCCACCTTCATACCATCCTATACTGTGGTGGGTGACAACAGCACAGGTGGGACATGCAGACCCACAGAGGGGGACAATGGGCCACAGACAGACTGAGACCCGCAGCAGCACAGCAGAACATGACCAACCCAACATGGCACAACAGTCCCACAGTGCAACAGTAACACAGTCAACATGTGGCCAGGGTGCACAGGCAACCACTGTGCATGACAGCACAACCAGCATGGAGGGACACATGCAAGCCACCACTGCACAGTGCACTGGTCAACAGAGCATGACAGACACACAGTCAGGTGACACATGTCCACACACAGCAACAGGGCCAACACAGGCAAGACCCAGCAGCATGGACCACACCACAAGTCCGCATACATCACTGTCCACCACTGGCAGCACTGAAAGTGCACAGTCCACCACGGCACACAGCGTGCAACACAGCGAGGCTGCACAGGTGACAGCACAACAGCCTGAACGCACCAGGGGAAGGCCACGCAAGGTAACTGTCATTCACGGTGGGACTACAGTGATGAACACAGCAGCACCACGTGAGGCAACCAGTGCAGAACAACATGGGCACACAAATGTCAACAAGGCAACGGCAAGCACAGCACAGGTGACCACCATGGAGACATGTGTGGTATCCAGTGCAGCAGCCATTGGTACCATGGACACCACTGGGAGAGGAACAGCAGATGTGCAGCAGGGCAGAACCAGTGTGTCAGGGAATTGATGCTCCGAAAGGGTGGCTGGAGCAGTGCAAACACAAGTGACCACTCCTCAGCAAGGGAAGATGCCGAAGACAGACATGGAATGACATGCTCCGCCACAGTGTGCGTGCACAGTGCTAGGATGGCACACACACACCACATGTTACGGGACAACCATGCTGATGGGACTGTCAAACACAGCAATGAACAGTGGCTGTGATGGTGGACATGACACATAGCACCCCACAGCCCCAGACACACAACAATGTGGTCCCTGGACAAACATGCCCACCTATGATACACACCCTGTGCACGGTTGGCACTGCATGGTGACACACACAAACGAATGCACACACGAGTCAATATACACCCATGGACCACCGGTGGCATCCAATGATGCACCACCATCCAATATGACAGGTGCACGATGCACCACTGTAGGGATGGTAACATAGGAACATAGAGGTTGACAGCACAGGAGGACCACAAGGCTCATCCAGTCTGACTATGGCTATGTTTATCTCATGAAAGTGCCATCTGCCGTTGCACTGTCACCGGCCTATTAATTCACACACAGCTGTATTGCCCCCTCATGCCATTACCATGCCTGTGCAATGCACTGCATAGTATGCAGAACGACCACAACCTGAGGTAGGCCGTACCATGCAGCCACCACCCATGCTGTGATATACACACCCTCACAGTACCCTGTAATCTGCCGCCCTCCAATCACATGCTGTGTACTGCTGTCCTGCTATTTTGTCCTGTATAGTAACTTGTTCGGCCCTCCCACCATAACAATATCACTCAGGTGATTGATTGTTCCAATCAAAACACCACATTCCCTCCAGTGCTCTAGGGTACATGCATCTGCTGCTGACACAATCATGCATCTGTGGCCATGACTGAACAATGTACAGTACACATCTGAACATGCTATGGCAGTGCACGCACTACACACCTGGCTGTGTCCCTGCACAATGCAGCGGCTGTTGAGGTCACCCCAACCAGACCAGTCACATGGATGCATCCACCTGGGTGGTGAACACACAAGGGCATGTAAAACAGGATGGTACGGTGCCCAGATGGTTGACAGCGACACAGATGTACATGTGAGCAACCGACGATGTCAGTGGACGAAGGCCATGTGGGCAATCAGATATGCCCGTGTTCCAGGGTGCACAGCATGAGTCAATGATCCTGCCCCTACCCCCCAGGCCACCCATCCAGGAGTATGGAGCCTGCTCCCATGCCTAAGCTCTGTCACAGATGTACTGTGGCCTGCCACTGTCCTGCAGGAGTGTACCTCCCCTGGACATGCATTCCAAGTGTCCACTGCCAGCTCCATGTAGTTGTGCATACTGGCCACCCCTAACACTCCCCACCCACTAGCCACTGACTGTGCCCCTTCGTGCTAAGGCTGTCACTCAGCTGGACTAAGCCATCCATATCTACCATATTGATCCCCATCATGGACCTGAGGGGCCCACACATGGCCCTCCCCCATCATCATTCAGGGTGTACATGTGCAGCACACACATGCCCCATCGGATGCCACACACTGTGGTCCAGCCATCAGTAGTGCATCACCCCTGTAGACCTACCCTAGTAGGGCACTGTCCATGCTGAGGTGTGGGCAGTGGTACTGACCACCAGACATGTGCTGTGGACCAGGCAGTGACTGGTGCAAGGGTGGCTGCACATCCTCACACCCACTACTGATCCCGCTGGCTATGCATCACAGCTGCCTGTGTGCCATTGGTGCTGCTGTCCTGCACTGTGTAGTGTGTGTCAGATCACTGGTGAGCATCATCCCCAGGACCGTTAACCCCACTGATGCAGATGCTGGCACCACACACAGGTGGTATTGTGACCTATGATACATGCCCCACTGTGCACACGCCTGCATGGCCTGTCAGTGGAGCCATTCTGTGAGATGCTGGAGCACATCTCCAGCATTGCATGATCGGCCTGTAGGTCCTGTAGCCCAACTGCTGTGGCCACACTCCCACAGACTGTGGGACCCCTGTCAGTAGGCACATGCTGACCAAAGTGACATCCTCATCAACACTGAGGGTGCCATTGAACGGCACTTACCCCTGTACCGAGGCCAACAGTACACCACTGGTCACCCATCCCATGCCACCGGATGCACCACCCACACACAGCAGCACCTGCACATGTAGACTGGCACAGTGTCACATGGCACACATGTCCTACCTGGTTAGCGGATGCAATACACGCCCACGTATGGCACACATTGCACATGCACAGTATAAACGGTCTGGACACAGTACACACATGTCAGGTGGCCGACACAGCCCTTGGGGTCCATCCAGCATGCCTGTATGTGCGATTCACAGCCTCATGGCACAGCGGCTCCTACCTACCCACACGCCTATGCCCTGGCCACCCGTTGCACCATGTGCCATGCCCCGACACAGCTGACCACCCTCCCAGAGGATATCACATTGTGTAGTACACGGTCCACTACCACCACGGCCCATATTGTGAAGTGCACCCCCCCCAACAGTACTCTCTGATATTGTCCCACTGACAACATGGATCCATGTGCTCATGTGCTGCACCACCACACCTGCTGGAATAGCACATACGTGCCTGGTCTGACAGTGCCCTACATGTACACAGAGGTGTCAATCAAATGTCCACAAATGTGCAACACCACCAGGGTGTACAGTGACAATGGGTATGCTGTCCATGGTGGTCGGTCCCCTCTGGCACCTGGACCATCCCAGTGTGCCCCTGCTGCACCACCCCAGCCGACTGACATCCTGCTGGTGATGGTCAGGCCAGTACCGCACGACAGGTGTACGTACTGACATGGGTAACTGCCAGCAGAAACAGCAGGTGAAGCATGTCTGCATGCCTGTGTGCAGCTAGCAACACATAGTGGATCCCCCCTCCCCCCCCCACATACTGTCACAGATGAATGGCAGGTATCAGTGACCCAGACGGGGCTGTTCGTGTGTGGGCCAATGACTGGGGGACGTATGGTCAGTCCAATGGGGACAGGCCAGTACTGTGTGCATTATGCACCATGTGGACCCTGGCAGCCAACGGAACAGCCACCACTACTGGCCAATGGGACCTCCGTCACACATCACTGACGAATAGTGGAAGCCCATGGGCGCCGCCACACCCATGCTGCAATACAGTGGCAGTATTGGGAAACATACCGGTGTGCCTATTGTGGGGCCTGGTCCACAGCGGCTGACCTCCTGGACCCTGTGGCATGTGTGCCACTGACACAGACACTCACGGTGCTGGGGATGTTGACCTGAACAGGGGCTGGTGCCCATCCCGACATCTGGCTGGGACCCATCACGCAAGTGACCCATACATGTCTGTACAGTGCCACCCACCTGCACTTTGCAGTATCACCCTTGTGACTGGACGTGGACACCCACAGCCACTCCCAACCATGCTGTCCACTATCCAATCCACATGCAGTCATGTGACCCTCCACTGGTTCCATGCTCAGTGGTCCACACAAGTGCCCTGCCAAGTAGTGTAGCCCTTGTACACCATCACAGACCACCCCTCTCATGCACCGTCTACCTCCAGTTGACAGTGTGTGAGCCACCAATGTCCCAGCACAGGCACATCCGAACAGACGCCTACCCATCACCTATTGCCATGTTCCATAACCATCATGGCAGACACTGTGTGCACAGGATGTTGCCTGCAGCTCTGTGGCTACCGGCCATGCCACACATGTCTGGATGGGTGATCACCCACCACTGGCTCCCATCACCACAGTGACATGGCAGTGCAGCATCCATGTTCCTGCTCCCTGATAGTGCGACCCCCCCCCAACCTGCACATGGGCCCCTGATGACAAATCATGGTGCACACACACCTACATACAGCATTTGCATGGACATCAGATGGACATCACACAGCACCTGCATTACCCAGTCCAATCACCCATTCGGGCATGTCCACCATGTGTCTCCTGTGAGGGGCCCATAGTGATGACAAAACCGGTTGGCAGGTCACTCATACAGGGCTGCATGCACCTGTGAAAGATCTGCGTACAGTTGATGTCATACACTGTGTGGGCAATGGTGTGGCCAGGCATACCCACTCTACACACGTGTGACACCCGTACTGGATCTTGTGCAGCCCCATATAATACGTCCCTGACCACTATCACTGTGTGCTGCTGTACCTGCCATTGCGTGGACTACTATATGTCTGTCTCACTGTGCACATTTGATGTTCAACACACATAACAGTAGAAAAAAGACCATGTGGATAGTGGTGTGTAACAGTATCACAGATGTCTGTAACTGCCATGTAACTGTGTACGAACTGTGTATTGAATGGAGACATAACAATATACCCTGATACACCTTCAACTGGGGGATGGCCATATGTGAGGCTGTGTACCATTGGTCAGAGGGCAGCTGCTGCAGAGTGTGCAGTCAGCAACTGTACACACTGTCCATGGGATGTGCCGTGTGGCCTGCAGGTCTGTCTGTCAGTGGGCCAGTGTGCATGCCACACATGTGGTGGGCCAATACAGTGCTTACCCACCACCCTGCGGACAGTCCCCTGTGTCCAGGGTAGTGTGTGCCAGGTCAGTGTCCTGACATGCACATATGGATGCCATTGCAGCCATCACCATTGGGTGAGTGACAAACTGAACAGACGTGTGACCTTGGTCACCCACGATGACTACTATCCCCTAGCAGCATGGCACTCATGGTATCCCCAGCCATCATGGTATCACAACCGTGCCCATCGTCCAAGCCACCGGTGTACACCGTCATGCCATTCCCTACATGGCCATGGACAGTTGCTCATGGTGGCCACAACTGCAGACCCACAGTCCCTACCGAGTGACATTGTCCTGTGCGTGTACATGGACTGTGCCTGGTCCGTGACATGCCGTGCATGTGATGGCTTATACCTGTATATGGCACAATGCCCTACAATACATATCTGTGTCTGCATCCCCACCCCCCCAATGCAACACATGGCACCCCACAGTCGAAAAATGACACAGACAACAATGGGTATGGCAACACAACAGTGCATATATTGTGTGAGAACAGTAACATCAACATGTACATCTAACAACTGTACAATCCCTCTGATGCAGGTGAGGTACAATCTGTACACTACATATCAACATTGTCATGGCTGTACAGCTACAGTGAACATTGCAATGGTGCCGCCATGTGCCACAGCCCAGCTATGTACACCCCAGCATGACCCATAACACACATATATGCAAACCCAAGCACTGTGGAGACTGTGCCAACTCTGCCGTTTGGCACATGCTGCGTTACATAACAAGAAATGGTCTACTACAACAGTTTAACAAACACCCAGTCCCCCAGGCAATGTGATACACACATTTTACAATGCCAGTACTGTGTTTCATGCCATGCTACAGATCCATTATACCCCACTGTGGTGACATCATGCATGCATGTAGGCACCAGACTAACATTCAAGCTCCCCAAGTGTGTCCATGACCACCCTTATGGACACCGGTAAGCTACCCAACAGCTTTACCACATCCTGTAACTGTTGTCTGGCAGTGGCAGCGACATGCTGCACATGGGCGTCATGGTGAGCAATGCCCACAGCCCCCCCCCAGCATCATAATGTCCATGCCCATCACCAGCAGGGACAACGGGCTGAGGGGCCTGGCCCACATGAGTTCCACTGTCCACAATGTCCTGTCCTGTGTTATCTGCAGTTGCAGTGGTTCCTATCACTGTGGCAGGGACAGTGGCCCGCTGTCGCATGCATTGTTGGGGCACACATTGCACTGCAGCTGACTGTGTGCCCTGAGCTGTACTGCACCTGGAATGGGTCACTGATGACCGCTCACCACCATGTCCTGTACCTGTTGTCAGACATGCACATGCCTGCATCTGCTGTGTGGGTTCTGTGTAACTCAGTGTCTCCTGACGCTTAAGGTTCCTCATAGCCATCGTGAGGGCTCTCAGACACTGTGTTGGCATGTCCTCATCCACATTGTCCTCATCATCTTCACTGTCCCCTGCAATGACGATGGAGGTGGGACATGAGTAGCATCCAGCCACACATCCACACACACAATATCACCCAAGCCATCTGTGGACACACTCCACATGCCACATATGTTGGCCATACCTGGCAGTGTAGGCTGTGGCCATGGTGCTTTGTTGCATGGACAGTGTGGCATGTACCCTGGCACCTTGTGTAGCATGCATATGGTGCCCATCTTGGGCCACATATCTCTGGCCTTGCGGTCGGTGTGCATGTCAGTTGCCCACCACCATGTCTGTGTACAGATGGCCCACTGTTGGTGCAGGATGTGTGGACGCACCAGGTACCGATGTCACTGTTGCCACTCCAGTGCCACCGTCCCTCCACCATATCCTGGATGACACAACCGCCAATGCCCTGGTGTTGTGTACCTACACGTGTCATGTCCCTCCCTCCATGTCAATGCGGGCAATGTACATGGTCGGGGTTGCCATAGCCACAGGTGACAGTGGTGCCAGCAGCAGGATGTCACAGTCCAGCACAGTCACGGTGTGGTTTGGCCCCCACAGTGCCTGACTGTGTCCGTGCTGTGACATCTGTGTGCACTTGTTGCCAGATACCTGCAGTCACAAGTCCATTGAACCCGTACAGCTGTACAATGTTGCCTGTGGTGTCGGCTGCCCCTGTCCACATTCACCTTGTCCAGTGTCACACTGTGGTATGGCACTGTCCATGTGCATGACCATGTGCAGGCAGAGGTACTGTCATACATGTCCCGGCATATGTGTGCAGGCATACATGTCCTGCATGCCAGTGGCATGGTTATATTGCATCTGTGTCCTGTCAGTCTTGTTACAAGCTGGTCCTGCATTGTGCACACATCACCACATATACCCCGGCATGCCCCCTGGAGCGCTTGTTGCAGAGGTGCTATGGGCTCGCTGTGTTGGGATGTTCTGATGACACTTTCATCATCTAGAGTACTGTGCTGTGGTTGCTTTGGAGCGTTATGCTGTGGAGTACAGTGGCACACAGCACTTGCACATGCTGTGCATATCTGCTCAAGTACCCTGTGATCCCACACACACACACCTTGTATTGTTGCCTTGCTGCCCTTGTTACATTGTGGACAGTACACCTATGCACAACCATGGATGACTGCCATGTTCCTCATCTGTACATCCATCGTGTTGCCCATGCACACATCACACACATGGCATGTGTCACTTACTCTCCTGGCTTGTACTGGAGCCATCCTCACATTGTCCGGTCATCTCCATGTCCTGCTGTGTGGCTCCATGGTCCTCTGCAGTTGCACTCACCTGCGGATCTGTGGAGACAGTGACATCACATGGGTTAGACATCTGGATGGTACATGACCAGTTGGAGAATGTGTCTATGACACTATGTACATGTGGTGTGCCACTCACCTGTCTGTCTATGATGGCCACCACGCATCCGTATGTCTGCCTCTCTGGCCTGGTCCGTGAGGCGCCTCAGAATCCCTGGCTCCCTGCGGGACATATCGTTGAGTTTGTGCTTCAGCTGTCAGACTGTGCGCTTGACACCCATCAGCGTCTGCAGTTTGCTGGCTATGCTGCACCATGCCCTGTCCCTGTCCCTCACGGGGTGCCTAGCCAAGCCTGGTGGCATCAGCAGCCTTGACCACTTTGTCACACAGCTGACCAGCATGGTGGTCTCCTCATCAGTGAAATTCAGTTTCCTGGGCCCAGGGCCTGCCATGATGTGCAATACTGGGTCAGCCACACCTATTGCACCTGCTGGGGACAAGGTTGTCTCTGTGTACCACTCCTGTGGAGGTGTGCTGTGCTAGTAACGTACAGTTCCCCTTGACCTGCCTGCATGGGCTTCCGGCTGTGGTAGGACTCTGCAGTGCCTACCCAAGGGATTATAACACAGTAGGCTGGGGAGGTGTTATTGCACCCCGTGAGCGCTGTTGTGGGCAGCGTGTACTGTGACAGTTGTCCACATGCACGCCCCTGATGCAGTGTGACTCCACTGGCTGTCCTTTGTGCAGCGTGATGCACTCCAGCTGCACTTGCATCAGATACCCTAATGCAGCAGTACACAGGGCTGTGGTATTGATGCCAATGTAGTTGCGTCACCTGCCATGACACACTATGATGCAGGGATGGGGAACTCACGCAACAGTCTCTGTGTCACCTGCCCTGATGCACTGTGACACAGGGATGGGGAACTGACGCAACGGTCTATGCATCACCTGCTGTGATGCACTGTGACACAGGGATGGGGAACTGCCAAGGACTGCGAGGTTATGCATCCTGGAGCCAAGACACCCAGGACAGAGTATTACCTGGGTGGAGTTCGAGGCTCTGCATCAGAGGAGGAGGAGGAGGACGACATGGGAATGATGATCACTAGGGACCTGATGCACTCCATGCAGTGCAAGTACACAGCAGCACTGTCACACATGCTGCTGGGATGCATAGCTAGGGGGGATCGGTAGTAGGGGGAGGGGAGGTTATACTGCTCTTGTACAGGTCACTGGTAAGGCCACATCTAGGGTATGGTGTTCAGTACTGGTGCCCACACCTCAATAAAGACATTATCCTGCTGGGAAAGGTACAGAGGAGGGCTACATAGCTGATAGCTGGTCAGCAGGGACTGGCATATGAGGAGAGGTTGAGGGCACTGAACATGTACTCCCTGGAAGACAGGTGGGAGTGTGGGGACATGAGTGGGATATTCAAGTACTTGACAGGGATGCATGAGGTCCATAAGGAGAGTCACTGTAAGCCAAGTGGCATCCATATCACAAGGGGCACAGACATCAGCTGGAGGGTGGGTGGGTGGTTTTGGGCGGGGGGTCAGGAAGCACTTCTTCACTGAGAGGGTGGTAGACACCTGTATGCGCTGCGGATGGGGTCATCCGTCGCAGACAGTGGGCAGCATTAGGACAGGCTGAGATAGGTGTGGGGGATGGTGAGAATCATGAGTGGGGGATGGGAGGGTGGGAGGAGGCGGGGACATTAGCTCAAGCTGTGGACTCTGCAATACGAACAGACATGAAAGACCAAATGACCTTCTTCTGCTGGCTTCTTCGTATGTTCATCTGTGCCACCAGTGGCATCAGCATCACACATGTCACCACACTGTCACAGGGTTTGACACTGTGCTGCGTGGACTCTGTCCTGTGCCGTCACCCTGCATCACACTGTTACTACTGCATCATGTGGCATGCTGCATCACATTGCTGTGGTGGCCCTCAGTCAGTGGTGAGTCTGTTGCTGGCTGTGGGAGGCATTGTGGGCTGTACCAGTCAGTGGCACATGCCAGAGATGGTGGGGCGATGTGTGTGGGCAGTGTGGTGCATGGGGTAGCATGGCTGTTGGCCATGCATTCCCGTGCGTGCATTACCGGCAATGCCATGCCACACAGGGGTGTCCATACACCATGCTTCATGGGTGGGGGGTTGGGGCCTATCATGGTGTCTGCAGCCACATGCCATGACACTGATGGTGCAGTGCTGTTAGGGTGTTGCACCTCACCGCTGGCTTATCTGTGTCCTGTGCCCCCTATCCTCGTATTACATGTGATAGGCCCCAACCCCCCACCCATGTGCCTTCTGGGGGGGTGTGGCCAGTCATTACTGCATGTGCCAACATGAGTGTGGTGCTGCATGGGTGATGGTGCCCAACTTCCATGTTGGCCATGTGTGTCCAGTTACGTTATCTGATTGGTGCACATGGTCCAGGGACCCAGGCCACCATCTGTGCACTGCCTGGCTGTCTGTCATGTGTGGTATCCATTCTACACAGCGGTGGTGTCAACCTTGGTCAGCAGGGCACATGGGCCATGTGGTGGTGTGCCATTGTACTGGTGCATCCATCTGCACACCTGTGTGGATGTATGGCAGCACTTGTCTCCCACTTGGTTACAACTCAGTGTCACGCCACCACACATGTACCCATGGTGCCTATACCCATCAGTAGTAGAGTGTTTCTGTACATCTGTGATTGGACATGCCTGTTGACATGGTGTCCTTCAGTTGCACCCAGGACTGTCCTCACATTTGCCATGCCATGGTCACTTCAGCATGTGCCTAGCATGGGTATCCGGGCATTTGCTCCACCATGCGAACATCCTCTCTGTGTGGTGCACACTGCCTGGTACCATGGTTGTGTGTGCCTTCCTCTGTTGCCATGGTCCTTCTCTGGTTGTTGCTGTGTACTACTGCCATGGGCTGTCAGTCATTCAGCAGACAGTGTCTGTGTATCATCACTGGTCTCTGTCTGACAGGCACCCTATGGAACAGCATGCATGTCCAGGGATGTTGTTCTGGCATCTGTGTTCCATGGGTGTTTGGTCTGGATCATTCAGCATGTTCGTATGACACCATGGTGTGGTGCTGCCCAGTTGGCGTGTGCACATTGTGTGGCGTGTGCTCCAGTTGTGGCTATTGGCTGTTTTTACTTGCTCATGTTGCTGTTTGCTGTGGCATGGTGTTATGCATAGTGGTTCCGTACAAACTGTGCCCTGGCCCTATATCCGTCTGCCGCTGTTCCTCTTGGGTGTTGGTCTTGGTTATTGTCCTGTGCTGCATTGGCATCTTCATTGTCACCCACTTCATCACCACTTTCATCCATGTCCTCCTCATCCGGCATGTTCACTCTGTTGTTGATGGCAATGTTATGGAGGATGCAGCTGGCTACAGTGATTTTGCCATGCTGGATGTGTACTGCAGTGCACCTCCAGAGCAGTCCAGGCACTGGAACCGCATTTTCAGGAGTCCGAATGTTCACTCAATCACAGCCCTTGTGGCTGCATGTGCTTCATTGTATCATGCTTCGGCTGTACTCTGTGGTCTTCTGATTGGTGTCATTAGCCTTGGCAGTAGGGGGTATCCACTGTCACCTGTGGACATGTTGGCAGTGGTTAGTTGTTGTGACTGCATTGTTGGTATTGTATGCATCTCTTCTGGCTTCCCACATATGTCCTCCACCCACCATGCATGCTGTGTGCTGCAGTTACCACAATGGCTATTGCACCCATCTCGCACTGTCTGCCCCTTCGTGCATGTCCACATGTGTACCGTGTGTTCCCTGTGTCTGCTGTGTTACTGTCACCTGCATATGTGTGTGTGACCAGTATGCCTCCCAATATCCGTCAGCTGTGTTACACTGCATGGCTGTGTTGCTGTGTGGTGGTGCGTCGGGGTGTGTATATGGGGGTGGGGGGGATGTCCTATGTGTCACGCATGTCTGCGTATGTGCACTTGGGCCCAGGGTTACATTTCCATGGGCACTGCCATCCTGGTCTTGGTCATGGTTGTGTGCTGTGCTCCACGCAGCACAGTGGAATCAAGGGGCACCCCCAGTGTCATGCCTGTGTCGCCTGTCACTGTGTTGTGTGTATGTGTGTTACCTGTTGTGGGAGGGGGTGTTATGTGCATGACCAGTCCTCTGGAACACACTCATTGTCATGTGCACCTGCTGTGTGTGTTTGTATGTCGACGGTGTTTCCCCCTGTTTCATTGGACTCCATACATGTCCTGGGTTCGGTGTTGACTATGTTCAGCATTACCTGTGTGCTAGCTTGCATACTGTTGCACATGCGCCTACCTATTAGCCATCCATCCTGTATTACTCCATGCTCAAATCTGTCATACAGGCCACTGTGCCTATAGATGTAGGCATCATGGCATGACCCTGGGTACTGTGCCACTACGTCCAGGATCCTACAGTGACTGTCACATATGACCTGGATGTTCATTGAATGGTATCCCTTTCTGTTCAAGTATGCATCCCCGTCCACTGATGGAGCCTTTATAGCGATGTGGGTACAGTCTATTGCGCCCAGCACCCATGGTAGTTGGGCAACACTGTAGAAGCCCTGCTGGATGGCCTGTTGCTCATGGGCATCCCATGGGAATCTAATTTATTGTGCTGTCATGCGCAGTAGTGCCTCCAGGAACTGCCTTAGGCTTGTTGAGACTGCTGATTGTGAGATTCCCAGCGTGTCTCCTGTGGGCGTCTGGAAGGTGCCCGTTGCAAGGACCCGGAGTGCGGCTGTAACCTTTATCTCCACCGGTATGGGGTGGCCTCTGCCTGTCCTGCTTTGTAGGTCTTTCCTTAGCTCATTGCAGAGCTGTGTGATAGTGTCCTTGTTCAGTCCACACTGTGCCAGGCATTGTTCATTTGTCACGTCTGTGTACATGATTCTTCTGCAGTGCACCCTTGGCCTATATGGTTGCCATGCTAGGTGTTGCTGCTGTTGTCTGGCCTGTGCTAGTCTCCTGGCAGCCTCCTGTCACTGCTGCCTAGCATGTCGTCACCTCCTTACTGCCCTTGCTGCCATGTGGAGGAGTATTGCAGCTTCTCCTGGCATTGTTCTGTCTTGTTTTCCATCTCTGTTTCTCTCAGAGCCTCAGCCATGTCCAGCTTTCAGCATTTTCTATTGTGCTGTGTGGCTTTTTATATGCTCTAGGGCTGCTTAGACCAGCTCTGGCTGGTCTAGCGGCTGACAGGACTTTGACCTGTTAGTTGTCAGTGGTGCATGTTTGAAATTCCAACGGGTGCGATCTTGCACCATTTCTGTGGCGCAGGCTGTCTTGCGTCATGGCACTGCCTTTCTTTTGTTGCAAGGCTGACGCAGTCACCTTTGATGTAGGGTGGTCTGGCTTTGATGCAGTGCGCCTTTGAAATTTGGGTCTGGCGCAGTGTTTGATGCAAGACTGTCTTGCGCCACTCTTGTTTGACGTAGGTTCCTTGCGTCATGCCTGGGGCTTTGAAAATCCGGCCCAATCAATTTAAATGGTGCAAATGTGTGTCTGCTAAGTACCTTTGCCCGCTGCAGCTCATCTTTGGAACTAAAAGTGTGGCTGCTTCCCATCTAGTGACATCAGCTCACTGCTATCAGAAGAAACAGGTAATGAGCACATTTTTATTTTCCTTGGACTGTGTTTGCTAGGGTTCTACGGTGCCCCCCTCCCACCTGGATACCCCTAGACATGGGGGCTTACACCTGCAAATTGCAACTTGCAAAAAAGTTGGAAAGTATTTCTGAGAGGTTGATTCAGTATAGTTGAACTGCAAGACGCATAGCTACTACTGTATGTTCCTGACCTCAACTTAGCTTTTTTTCATTAAATAACAAGATACCAACTTTAAGGCAGTGCACTTATTATGGATCCAGATAAAAAACAAAAGCACTGGATGACTGTTTTATCAGAGAAATTCTTATCACTGAGAACTATGCCTCTGGATCAGAAATGTTGTCAGGGGAAAGCAGCCTGTTTGTGGCGTCAGGGCCAAGAGTCCAATACTGTTAGCCACTGCACTGGCACTAGCTTTTCTATCTCCCACTATGAAACCAAAACTGGTGCCTCAAGTTCATTCAGTCCCAGTCCATGCCTTACTCTCTTCCTCAGTCTCATTCTTCTCTGTTGAAACCAGTGTAGATGAAAGAGTATACTTTAGAATCCCTCAAAAAGACAACTGATAAAAATGCGACTTGGGTCGATTCTCACAATTGGTTGTTTATGGCATTGAACCAGAAAACTGATTACCTGCAAAATGAAATTAGGAAGGTCAAAGAAAAAGAGGTAGCAGTTAAAAAGTTGTGTCAGAACAGTCACTTAGGATTGAAAAATAAGACAGGAATTCTCAAGAACTGGAAGCAGCTATGCATAGAATTATGTAACATTTTAATATGTCAAGAAAGTTGTAACAAATATAAAATCAGTTCCAATACTAAAACATTAGAATTGACAAAATACCTAGGGGGCGCTGTTGAGCAGCCCACCGGCAAGAAGCACATTGCAACAGCTCTACATCTAAGTGGAAATTAAGCTCAAATAACTTTAAAATAAGGCAAGAAGCACCTCTTAATCCTCCAAAACTCAATAGCTGACAACAAAAGGAGTCGACTGATACTAGATACTGTGATGGGACGCAATCAAAAGACGAGTGGTAGCGGTTCTAAAGCAACTCTGGCAGCAGATTTACAGGCCCCTGTTAACCCACCGGTATTGACTAGCCTGGAACCCCCATGGAGAGCGTTGCAAATTTTGATGCAAGCCATAGACCAGAAAGTGGAGTCAATTCTACAATGGTTTACAGAGCAAGATGTAAAACTAGAGGTGGCTACTCAAACCGCTACATCAGTGGAGAAGACTGCTACCCAAGCGATGGCTACTACTTCTAAATTGGTGCAAGAAAATGCACAATTAAAATATCGACTTGAGGCCTTGGAGAACTCGAGCAGAGCCTGTCATGTAAGAATCATTGGCATGCCAGAAGGAAGCGAAGAAGGAGAACTGTTGTCCTTTTTACAGAAATGGCTGATTGAAGTGCTGGACTTACCAAAAGATACAGCGAATCATTTTTGCAAAGCCTACCGAATAATTCCACGAGCAGCAGGCCCATGTGCTGAGGCCCTGAGAGTTATCCTCCTGATGACCGTGAGTCCCTCTATCAAATATTTACTCCTCCATGCAGCCAGATCGGCAGATGGCCTAAGTTTTAATGGCTCTACAGTGCACTTATTCCCAGATTTATCATACGCAACCAGAATGAGAAGGAAGAAGTTTGACGCGGTCCGGGCACGACTTCGTGGCTTGGGGATAACACATTCATTGCTAATGCCGGCCAAGCTTCGCATCTACTATGGGGGACATATGTTCCAATTCAGTGATCCTGAGGAAGCTGGCAAAAAGGTGGAATCCATCAGCCGAGAATTTCAAGCGCCAGAGAGTTGGGACATACCTGAATCGGATAAAGAGACCTGAACAGTTTAATCGATGCTGAGGGATAAGTAAAAATAAAAGTGCCAATTTACTAGTTTAATGTTATTTTTCGATTCTATGGGTCAGTTGAGTTCAGAGCAATGAGAGAAGTTGCAAGGACTGTAGAATATAGTTTTAAATATTATCTTTGAGTAGTATTACAGTAGATGTACCTGTTGCTAATATGGCATAAATGTTTGGAACACCTATTTTGATATGGGGACATATCAACTTTGCTAGTTGAGTATTACAAGAATGTTTGGACTTTAAATTAGGAATGGTCTCCCAAAAGCCTTGGTGGACTGTAGCTTTAATGGACTACCATTTTAAGGGATACTTTAATTTCTTGTCCCCCCCCCATTCCTAAAACAGTTCTGTATAGGCTATCAATCCTAACTATACATTGGATGTATCTGTACTACCTATGTGGTGTCTGACAGAAGAATGTATAATACATATTTTTTATGGTAAAAGCAATAAATATAAAATTCAAAAAAAAAAAGAATTGACAAAATACCTAAAGTTTTGGATAAGGATTTTGATTCCACTCATGACATGGTCAAAGACATACTTGTAACTACCTCTGACCTTCCTCCAGACAATCTTCTTATGTTGGGCTGGGCATTTACAGTTCAGAAAAAGTATAGGTTCCAGGTGTTTTAGCATTTGACTCTGATAGGGACTTTATATTTTGGCCGGAATGAAAGGGATTCTGGAATGTAAAAATTATCGGTACAACCTTTTTCCAGATTTTTGTCATCAGATACAGCAACGTTGAAGTAAATTTCTGGCTTACCACCAGGAGGTACACAAAGGGTACCCCTAGGAGGCATACACCAAGAGCTGTCCAGCCCCTAGCCTTACTGTTTGCTGAGCTTCACTGATCTTCACTGACTGCTGTACCCACTACTGAAATAGTGGTCAGTTAATAGAAAGCTGTCAGCCAGAAACAACCAGAAGCAACAGGTCAGACACAGAGGGAAACCCTAGGAGGCATAGGACATGTGCGGTCCAGCCCCTAGCCTTGCTGTTTGCTGAGCTTCACTAATCTTCACCAACTGGGAGAGTGACCAATCACAGAGGGAAGACACTCTCCCACAGGTGCAGAAGCAGGGATTCCTTGACAGCAATTCTACCTGGGTGAATCCCCCTTGGAGTGCACAGTCCAGGCTCCTTGCTCCTGTATAGCGGGTTCTCTCCTCACTCGCTCTGCTCAGACTCAGCCAGTGACTGCTCTCTCAGCATAAGGAACAGTTTATTTTCCTTTTCTGTCCTTCCAGGGTGAGAAGACAGGAGGTAGCTTCAGCTCTGGCATGTGTCTGAATGCTTCTGGAGTTACAGGGTCATTTTTGCTGCATTTTTCTTCTGATAATAAAAAATCTAAAAGGTATCTATAAATGAAACACAACTCATGTTGTAGATATTTTTATGCTGAACTACTTTCATGCTCATAGTACCATGCTATCGTTTTTTTATTTTAAAGTTATTCACATTTGTTTGTTGAAAAAGTGAGAAAAAAACAAATTTTCTGCTGTTTTGTTTTTGCTAATTCTAAAAAAATGAAAAGGTACATAAAAATGAAACACAACTCATTTTGTAGATATTGTTGTGCTGAACAAATGTTGTGCTCACAGTACCATGCTATAATTTTTTGTTTTAAAGTTATTCGCATTTGTTTGTTGAAAAAGTGAAACAAATTGTGTTTTCTGCTGTTTTTTCTGTTAATTATAAAATTTTTAAAAGGAATCTATAAATGAAACACCACTCATTTTGTAGATATTTTTGTGCTGAACAAATTTCATGTTGACAGTACCATGCTATCATGTTTCGTTTTAAAGACCTTGTATTATTTCATTATTATTGAATGTGTATTTTTATTTCATTATTATTGAATATATATCTTTATTTCTGTGTTTTCTTTGTACTTTTTACTTTTGCTTGATGTGGAGCCTTTGCAAAAGAGTTTATGACTCAAAGGATTGTAATTCTGATTCTATTCAATAAATAAATAAAGTTATTTGCATTTGAATGTGGCTAGTACAGCAAGTATACATATGTAGAGCTGGGCATCTCTCTCTCTTCATGGACATCATCAAGGCAGCCATTTCAGGGTTTTCAGAGAAGGATTTTTGAATCAGGAGAGGCTTTATTTACAATTTCCAAATGTTACGACACTGCATTTATCCTACTTTAATAAATGCAGTTTTAGTATAAATGTAAACAACAGCCTCTCCTTTACAAGCCTATGAAGTCATTTTTTAAAAAACAAAATGTGTATTAAGATGGTTTACGTGTCCTTTAACCTTTGTTACACTGTCTGTCATGTACAGCCCGATTACCATGACACCTGAATTCTTCCTGTCAGCATTCCATTCTCTATCACTGCAGAATGGCTGAAATGATGCATTCTGATTCGGAACAAGCATTATTAAACAGTTGGTGGGTGATCTATTTTATTAAAAATCTCTTTCAATGAGGAAAACATTCAAAAGGTATGCTTCTAGCACTTTGTTTTTTATAATAGCAATCAGATTCTCCTAGGAGTTAGATTATCATTCTGTTAAGCCCCCTTACCCTTGATATGCTGGCTCCACTTGCACAGCCAACTACGCTCACCCAGGAGAGATTATTGAAGAGGAGACTAGGCACCCTCCTACCCCTGGTGAGACAAGCGTCTACTGGGATGCTCGACCATCCTCCCCAGCTGGCCCTTCAGTGACTCAGCCTCACTCCAGAACCTGGGTTATTGGTACTGTAAGACACAGAGCCACATCTACAACATCAGAATGACATGGGATGTTCAGTTGAATTTCACTGGTCCCTTTTCTGAGTCTGCTGTGTCAGCCTCCTCTTGAAGCAGATCATCTGAGCGAGGCTCTGTTATATGAAATATTAGTGGCATAAAAAAGAACATTAAGAAATATAGTAAAATTCAGAATAATTTATGATCACATTTGAATGCATATTTTCAGTATTTTATGTTTTGAATCACACAAAAAAGAGATTTTGCAATTTATCTTTTGGGAGATAGAATTATGAATTCTGTTTTTCAAGGGATGTATGCAACCTAATGAGTAGTTATGCTTGTACAACTTTGTTGATAGTCGGAAGGCATTTCAGTGAATGTGTTATTGACTGTCATATATGGATACTTTGGCCACTCGCACTCTCTGTCCCTTGGGGAACTACCACACTGTCTAGGTACCTTTAAGACAAAGGAACCTTCTTGAGGAGGGTTCCGCCCCAGAGGAGTCACAGGCACATAATTAATTTGGCCTAAAGGTACCTCAGGATGGAGCCCCAAAGAGAGAGGCAGGCCACTAGAGGAGGAGGGGATGATGGGGGGGGGGACAAAGTAACAGTGCTTCTTGAGTGAGGCTGGAGAAAGATGACTTAAGTAGCTCAGGAAGAAGGGTGTGACTGGTTGCTCCCACTCACTCAAATGCAGGCATAACCTTTGAATTCAGTGGGTGTATACAACATAGTTAGGAGTTATACTTGTGCAACTTAGTTGATAGTCTGAAAGTATTTGAATGATAGTGTTGTTGACTGTCATACATGGATTACTTTGGCCATTCATGCTGTCTGTCCCAGGGGGCACTACCACCCTGTCAGGGTACGGTGAAGGCCATGGAACCCTCTTGAGGAGGGTTCCACCCCTAGAGGTGCAGTGGAAACACAATTCCTTTAGGCTAAAGGTACCTTAGGAAGGAGCCCAAAAATACAGCACAGCAGGTGGTGAACAAATAGCCTGAGTGAGGACAGTTTGCCAGCAACTAGTGATGATGACTGCTAACAGACAGAGGCTGAACTGAGCAACAACTGACAGGAATTGGTAACTGATAACAGGCAGATGCATAACTTCCATAAGGAGAGGGAATGGTAGGATGGAAAGAGGGCCACCATCCAACCCAACTCACAGCAGAAACCTACTAGGGCAAATGCTATATTAATGGCCACCTTCTGCAGAGACGACCTAATTTTCATGACCTTTGGCACTAAGGAGAGGAAAATTTCCCTGTGAGGAGGAAATCTCTGGGCATCCAAGACTTTGATCGCCTTCCCTCCAGACTTGGGATTCATTTAGTGACAGCTCGGCTACAGCAATTTAGACACCCAATTTAAGGGGAAATGTTTAGAAGAAGGATTCTCACCCTATCCCTCTAAGAGGAATGCTGGGGGATGCCACAAGCTGATCTCTGCAGATAAAGGTGGTTCCACATGAAGGAGGCCCACCCTCAAGGCAGGAGGAAGAGGAGAAGGAGGAGGAGAACAACAACTGCTGAAAGGCATTCGGCTGGCCTCCACTGAGGGGAGGCCTAGAGAGGAAGCTGAATCCTTGAGGGGTAAGGCATATGAGTTGGGCCCTCGATGGGACAGGACTTGCATAACGGTATGATCTTCACCCTTGAGAGGCAGAGGAAGAAAAGTAGGTAGGGATCAGGTGAACCTCAGGCAGAGTCACAGACTGTGCAATTTGCTAAAGACACCACTCCCACTACTTTGGGCCATGCACCTCAGACTGTTCTATGCTGTAATTGTGCAACCACCTCCTTTCATTCAGATGGTGGCTGACTGAGGGGTGACTGAGCTGAGCTGAATTAAAGTGCAGTGATTATATTTCTATTGGCTAATCTCCTCATCAAAAAATTGAAAAATTTCAAGATGCAAATGGAGCTGAAAAGAAGCTGTACTCTTGAGCAGTGGGATGGCAGTGCCTCCAGGCATCAGTCAAGTTAAATGTAGCCTCCATATTCCCCAGGGCCTTGACAGTTGTAGCAATTGGGACTGGGGTGGGATTAGACCTATCCAGAATTGTATCTCAGATGCAGTTAAAGTCACCACCTAGTATCCAGGGGCCAAGAAGAGTAGCCAGATCTAGGGCTAGTTTGTGGAAGAATCCTGAGTCCTCGACATTTGGGGCATATATTGACCCTATTGATGTATGACTATATCCCCTACTCCAGCCATAGTCACATGGGTTAGGGCATATCTTCCTCCAGCATCCACTAGAGTGAACAGTGACCTGGACACCCAGAGGGAAGCAAATGGCCACTATCCTAGCCTTCGAGGAAAAGCAGGAGATTACCCATTGATCACCCAAGCTTGTGCTAGTTTTCTACGACTTCACATTACTCATGTATGCTTCCTGCATTAGCATCACCTTGACTTGAGCCCTTTTAGCCTTCCTTGCTACCTTGCATCACTTGACAACATTTTTGAGTCCATTAACATTCCAAGTGGAGATATGAATAGTATTAGCCATTAGCTACTGACACTGACAAGCAATTAGTAGCTAGACCTAGGATACAGCTATAACACATCATAACCCAATAGTTTGGTCTAAACAAGTCAGCATTTATGCTCAACCACTGTTGAAACCAGAGGACTTTTCCCCTTAACTCATCCCCCCAAACCACCCCCAGTGTACTTATAATCACATCCCCCCATATCCCCCATCAGGAATACCCCAACACTGTTCCATTCCCACAGTAAATATGAATACTAACAACAGTGAGAACAAATATTGTAACTGCACTGTGAACTTCCCATTCCCCGCCCCCATTTTGCCAAGCTAGTCTTAGCTTGGCAGAGCTTCCCCTGCTAACAGCTGGCAATTCGAGCAATTATTGTATCACAGATGATGGGCACCCAATGTAAACATAAGTACAAGTTGGCAATAATCAGCTTACAGACCATGTGCTGGAGAGGGTAACAGCAACCGTTTCTGCCCTTCCAACCAGCTACCAGAGTCTACATGGAGAGGAGTCCAGAACACTCCCCTGTTTCATCAATAGTGACTCTTCTCAAGAGCATATCTTGGCATTAGGCTATATAACAGAGAACTATAGTCAGGCATACAGTGATTTGAATTGTCTCGTACTGCCATATCCTTAGCTATGCAGTCTTTGAGGACAGGCTCCTGAGCATAGTTACTAGCACATTTAAACCCGTCTCTGCATTGGTGCCAAAGAGTTTTTGGGTCCCTTGGTGGCAAATCTCAGTGTTGGGGAATCTTGTGGCTTCATGAGTCTGATACACTGAATGCTGGATGGGAGGTGCAGTCTTCCCAACTGATTCTCCCTCTTCCCCGCTGTTACCTGCATCCCAAGATGTAGTCAGAGCATGTTGACCAGGCCGATCTTTCAGTCATAAAAGAAACAGAAACTCATGGAGTGTAGGAAAAATTATAGTCGGCTTTTGCGCAATGTTCCAAGAAAGTGAATTCCTGTCAACATTGCAGAAGTTTCAGTTACAGCATGCACACATTCTTCCCTAAGGTGGATATTCAATATGGCCACTGAGCATGTATTACTCTCAGCAGTGGGCTGTGCCTGTGTCCTCTGGTGGGGCACTTGTTTGAGAGGTCCCAAAATTGCAGCGAGAGTTTCCCGCCATCACAGCCAGCTGGTACCCATGTGCCCAGGCATGGTCGGGTGTGTGAGAGGATGCTGATGCATGGGTTGGGAACTGCAAATCTTGCCAAAGCCCTCTTGAGGTGGCTGCATCTTGAGCTGGTGAAAGATAAAGATGGAAGTTGATAATATTCCCCACACCATGCGAGCATGCCATTCATGATCTTGACTGTGACAGGACTTCCCTGCCAAAGATAGTTGCTGCAGCATATAGTGCCACCAGTTTTTAACAGTCCCATAGTTCACACAGTATCCCATGGAGACATATATTAATAAATAAAGAAGAAACCATCAATGTTCAAAATGTGTGACCCCCGATGTGGGTCAGTCTCAAAGAGTAAGTTGTTCTGCTGAGAACCCCCCTCATTCCAATTATCGCTCTCCCCAATTCAGAATAATTAAGATAGTAAGGCATACCTGTTAGTGCCTTCGGGGACCAGTGGGTGCAGATCAGATTGAGTTTAGTACCTGGGGGGAGTCTGAGGCTGTCAATATTTAAGAATGGATATTGTAAGAGGCCTGGGGGTAGAGTTACATGTGAACTGGTGCTGTAGCTCTAACTTGTGAGTGGCTCTCCTGAGTGGTGATCTCCTCCTCCTCTATGAAGCATTTAGCCTCCAGGTGATTTGTCTAAAAATGGGGACGTCTGCAAGCTGGTCGATGCAGGGGAAAGAAAAGTTCCAGCCCATGGAGTGGAGTTTTGACTTGACTCCATTAGATTTTTGTCACTTTGATTGCAGCTTCCTGCTGTAATCTTGGAAGATCATTACTCAGCTGTTGTCTGTTGGGATGGGACCCTGGGTCTGAGCCACCTTGAGTACAGCCTCCTTATCATACAGCCTCCTCATCTGTGTAACAGAGGTATTTAATCTCGCAATTTGGTCAAGACTTTCTCCAACTAATGAGTTCGTTGGGCTTCACACAGGTGGTTACCGCTGCTACCCATATTCATGGTCATTCTTTGGATTTAGTGTTCACCTTGGGTATGGAGATCACGGGACTGGTGGTGGAACCAGTTGGGTGGTCTGACCATCACTCTGTGAGTTCAATTTCGTGACCCCCTTATGAGACCCACCCCTTTGGAGATGGTCCAGTACCCCTTTGAGGGGAGTTACCCTGAGGGTCTGATGGCGTGCCGACCTATGGAGTTGGCCGATGGAGTGCATGGAACCAGACGCCTTAGTAGTGCACTATAATAATATGGTGTTGAGGGCACTGGATTCCATTGCGCCTGTCCGTGTTCGCCCCCTCTCCCTCCGCCCTCGATCCCTTTGGTTTGATGGGACTTTGAGGGAGTTGAGGAGGAAGGCGAAGATTGAGCGCTGTTGGCGGAAATCCGGCCTGGAAGATGACAAACTTAGATTGATGGCCCATTATGTGGACTATCAATCAGTAATCTCCCATAAGGAGGCAGAATTCCTGTCCAGGGAGATAACTGCATCAAGAAACCGACCTGCTCAGCTCTTCCAGAGCGTTGACAGACTGTGCAATCCAGCCTGTCTGCGGGATCGGAGAGCTTTTTCACAAATACAGTGTGATGAGTTTGCTCGGTTCTTTGACAATAAGGTGTCATCAATCAGATTGGAGATCCGCGGCATGCGTTCAAATGAGCATTGCAGTGACCAACATGGGGTTACATGTCCCCGGCCTGTCTGGATGGATTTTGACCAGCCAGCGATCATGGATATCATGAAGATTGTCCAAGGTCTGCGACCGACTTGCTGTAGTTTGGATCCTGGTCCTACGCGCCTCCTTGTGGGATGCATGGATGTGATTGGACCAATCCTTGCGAGGATAGTCTATGGTTCTTTGGATCAAGGGGTGTTTCCAGAGTCCTTGAAAGAGGCTATTGTGACACCCCTTTTGGAAAAACCTTCCCTTGACCCAGACTGCTTTGCTAACTACAGACCGATCTCTAACCTGCCCTTTTTGGGCAAGGTTATTGAGAAAGTAGTCGCGTTACAGCTTGATGACTATCTTACCACCCATGAAGTCTATGATCCTCTCCAGTCCGGTTTCAGGAAGAGGCATAGTACCGAGACTGCATTAGTTCCGGTACTTAATGATCTCCTAATAACAAGAGATCAGAAGAGCCGTTCGATCTTGGTTCTTGATCTCTCTGCAGCGTTTTACACCGTGGACCATGGGATGTTGCTGGATTGCCTGCGGCTACTTTGTGGACTGTCAGGGACAGTCCTCAGATGGTTCCATTCTTTCCTCACAGGCAGAAGTCAAAGGGTAGTTTCAGGGATTTTTTCTTCTGTCCCCTTTGCTCTGTCTTGTGGGGTGCCGCAGGGCTCTGTGCTTTCCCCCATGTTGTTCACGGTGTACATGCTACCGTTGGGAGACATTATAAGGCATTATGGGCTGAGTTTCTCACTGTTATGCAGATGACACTCAGCTCTATATGTCCTTTGTACCAACAAATGATGCTGTCTCGTTTTTAACAACTGCCTCGCTGAGATTCAGGATTGGATGAGTGCGAACTGGTTGAGGCTAAATCCGGATAAGACCGAGGTATTAGTCGTTGACCCGGTCATTATGCAAAGAAGTTGACTCCTGGGGTCCTCTCTGGTCTTTTATTAGGGGATACCCAGTTGAGACCTTCTGAACAGGTGCAAAATCTGGGCGTTATTTTTGACAGTGCGCTGACACTAAAGATGCAGGTGTCGGCCACTGTCAAATCTTCCTTTTACCATCTGAGGAATATCGCCCGGATAAAACACCTTGTTCCACATGATGACCTTCCTGTGCTGGTCCATGCTTTTGTTTCTTCCCGTCTCGATTACTGTAATGCTTTATATCTAGGGTTGCCGGGGGTAGATCTCTGTCGCCTGCAGCTGGTGCAGAACGCAGCAGCTAGGTTGTTGACAGGGCTACCAAGAACTTGTCATGTCACACCTATGCTGCGCGAACTGCACTGGCTGCCAGTGTGATGGAGAATCACCTTCAAGGTCGCATTGCTGACCTATAAGACCCTACATGGCCAGGGACCAGGCTACCTGCAAGATCTCCTTTGTCCCTATCGTCCTCTCCTCCCTCCGTTCCACTGGTGAGGGATTGCTAGAGATTCCCAGGGTCTATTATAAATCATCTGGGCAAGGGGCTTTCCTTTATGGCCCCGACCCTGTGGAATTCTCTACCTCGTCAGATTAGAGAGTGCCTGTCCGTGGAAGCATTTAAGAGATCCCTGAAAAGTCACCTATTTTTGCTGGCATTTGGTTAGTTTATTTTATGGTTATTTTATTGTTCTTATGTTTTTATTTATTATTGTTGATGTTTTATCTCTGCTTTGTATTAGCGCTTTGACTTTTTGAAAAGCGCTTTATAAATAAATTTTGATTTTTGATTTGATTTGAATCAGACAATGCCAGGAGTGGTCTCCAGGTTTCGGTTGTGGACTTGTCTGGTGTGTGTGTTCTCAGTTTCATAATTAAAAGCTGCTGAGTCTAAGATGAGTGACTAGCCATTCTGGGGCCCTTCTCTAGATCCTTCCCCTTCGTTTCCACTGGTAAGTCAACTATATGGAGGTTGGACATCCATGACTGATTTTCCTGATCATCTGATCAGAATCAAAGCTCTTCTAGGGCGTCTTTAATAGAGTTGTGGTGCCGGCCCACATCTGATACAGTATCCTCCAGTTTACTTACTCTTTTTTCAAGCTTCTCTATGTGAGCTGCGTGTACCACCAAGGTCTCGGAAAGATCAGTAGTCACATTTTGAATGTGGCTAATCTGGGCTACTAAACTGGTAAATCCAGACTTCATTTCAACCTGTAGTGTGGCCAGGGTAGCAGGGATGCCAGTCAAAGTCTCTTCCAGCTCCAATATGGTGGCATTTTGTCCGGTTGTGGCTTGGGCCTATAAGCGGGTTCTGATCATGTATGCCGAGCGCTGTTCTCTTAGAGTTCTATTGCTTCAAAGGTGAGTTTTAATTAAGGACATAGTAACATTAAATAATCTATACTCACCACAACCAATATATACTGTATATATACAGTATATACAAGGAAGCGATAATTGAAGCAATCCTCAAAACAAAAAAACAATAAGGCACCAGAACCGGATAAAATAATGAGTGAAATTTACAAATACTTTTTTGGGGTGGTGGCATCCAATATTTTATGTCACTTTTAATGCTTTGGTACAAGGGGAAGCGATACCATACTCATGGAAAGGGAGTATTGTTTATCCCATCTACAAATAGAAAGTAAGACCCCTAGACCCCACTATGTATAGACCTATAAGTCTAATTGATAATGCACAGAAAATATTCTGTAGAATTATATTCAACAGAGTACAAACATGGTTAGAAGAAAATAAAACAGTAAGTGAGTCCCAAAATGGCTTCAGATCAGGGAGATCGACATTACAACACCAGTACGTGTTATCACACCTGGCAAGGAAATACGTCAAGATAAAGAAAAGAAAGCTTTTCTGTTCCTTTGTCGATCTTAAGACCACATTTGATTCAATAAGCAGAAAGCTACTGTGGGACAAATTAGTGACATATAAAATTAACCATGCACTATTATATATTATCATAAGATTACGTGGGGTACCTGGATGAAAGTCCAGTACAATCAAAATGGTGATTTTACGGAAAATATTGAAACCAACCTGGTTGTTAGACAGGGCTGTATATTGGCCCTGACCCTGTTTAACATCTACATTAACTCAATTTTAGAGCTACTAGACAACTTGGAATTTCACTCCCAGAGACAAAAAATATCAATACTGGCATATGCAGACCATCTTGTACTTCTATCGATGTCACTACTAGGTTTGCAATGTAAAGTAAATCATTTCAACAAATTATGTCAGGAACATAATTTAATCATTAACAAATACAAAACTAGCCTAATGATATTTGGACATAAACAAAAAAAGTTTCCAGTCATATACATAGATAAAAATAAAATACTTTGGGCCCGATTCCAAGACATATGGTGCAAGTTGCTGGCACTTGCGAGTTGCGCTATATGCTGATACGCCAGGGACCCTGTGCCCGATTCCAGAACAGGCAGGGCCCCTGGCAGCTATGTCCTGTGACTTGTGGCACCCCAGCCAGTGCGCCAAAGGGAGGGTGCACCTCAACAGGGTGTCGCAAGCTACAGCAATGCCCTCTGACATGGTGCAGGTCCCTTCCCCCATAGCTCCAACTGCACAGCCCCCCAAAGCCCCGCTCCCTGAAACAATTGCACTGCCTCGCCAGCTATACAGGAACCCCCCAGCCCGATGCCAGCCGCCTGATGAATGTATTAGTGATCCCTGAGATTAGTGGCCCCCTCATTTTTGTGTTATCGTTCACACCCCCCACACCGCTCAGACCGAGTAAATTTCACCAGCCTCCATGGCCAGCCGCCACCCGAGCCCTCCAAGCGCATACTACTGTATACCGTATATGCTTAATCTGTTAATGAGCGATACTGTATACAGTAGTATGCACTTAGAGGGAGCCCAGTCGATGGCTGGCCATGGAGGTGAGAGGTGGGTTTGCCAGTCAACGCATTGGGAATGAGTGTAGGGGGTGGGGTGGACTTGCACTGCTGGGTGGGGGTGGGGCCACTAGACTACCAGGGAAGTAGTGACATGGCAGTTGTATTATTAGCAGTGAGCTGGTGATTGGGGATTGGGGCTTGGGGATAGGGGCACATGATCTGCCCTGTGGGGCACTACAAGGGATGGGGAAGGAACATGATCTGTCCTGCGGGGCACTACATGAGTGGAGGGGGAACCATAATCTTCCCTGTGGGGCAATTCTCGGGGATCAGGGCTTGGGGGTGCCAGCAGCCCACTGAGGGCATTACAGAGCAGGTGCCAATAGGAGATGGGTGGGGGAGCTTATGTGATAATGTGAGGGGGTTGGCTGTTGGGTGCACATGGCACAGTGGTGCACCCCCGGTGGATGTGTAGTTCACTTAGACCAGCTAATAGCTGGTCTAAATGTACTTAGACCAATGCCCTCTGGGGGTTGTCTTGGAATTGGGTGCAACTGCTGGCATAAACACCCTTGTGCCATGCAGCAGGGGGTTGATTGTGTAACTAGGGGTGTAGGACCACTTCGGCACAGGCAGCCTGCAACATGTCGCAGGCTGCCTTCTGGAATACTGAATGTCATTATGAATGGCGCAAAGTGCTACTTGCGCCATTTTGTTTGGCACAAGTCACTTTGCGATACGCGTAACCCTTCTGGAATCAGGCCCCCACTGTAACAGATTATATTTATCTGGGGGTATGTTTTTAATCTAATCTATCATGGAATGCTCATCTGAGATTAGCTCATCAGAAGGCAAAATCTTCCTTTAATGCAGTTAAAAGATTTGCAAATAAAATAGGAAATGGAACAATAACCAATCAATTAAAGACAATGGAGGCAAAAATCTTGGCTAGTCTAACCTATGCAGCAGAAATATGGGCAACTGGCCCCTCAAAAAATTTGGAAATACAGCTAAATAAATTTTACCGCTATATATTGAGGGTATCCAAGTCAACACCTACTCCTATGGCTACAGCTGAAATGGGACAGCTCTCTTTCTCTGCTTACACTGATGAGAGGAGGATAAACCATGTATTGAAACTTTTCCTACTACCAGAATATAGATTACCAAGATACTGCTTAGAGGAAGAGTTGGGGTACAATGATAGTGGGTTTTCCTCACTCTCACTGGAGATTATTAAAAAACAAATCCTTCCTATGGGGCTGTCATATTTAATGTACCAAATATATACAAGACTTTATATAGAAATCACACTGCAGGTGAAGACAAGAATACTAGACACATATATTGCCTTAGATATGGAAAGAATCCCAAAATATAAACATTTAAATTGGTATAAACTCATAAAAAATTATCATAACTATAAACCATATTTGACTTCATTCAATGATATAGAGAGGTACAGAAGTATGACATGCTACAGATTCAAACTCTTTAAAAGTGATTATACCTGGTATAAACAAAAATGAGCAGGTATAAAAACGGAATTATGTAAATGCAAAATGAATGAGCCAGATGATCTGAAGCATGTCATACTGACATACCCTCTACATGAAAAGAATAGGAAAAATGGTTTGAGCCAATCCTGACGAACCTCAGTCTCCCTCTGAATCAACTATTAATAGAATTATTCAATCTGAAAGATACAGAAAATCAAAATAGATTGGTATCATATCTGAATTCAATCAAATGATAACTACATATATATATATATATATGAATTGAAGTTTGTGAAATATGCATGTATCATGATTATTTGATGAACGTCAAAATGGTTGGAAGAAATTTTAATGTAACTACACATTGATTATTTTATGACTTAGTTTTATATGTATAGGGAATTTATAATGGCATTTGCCGAACAATAAAGAAATGAATGAGTGAAAAAAGGTGAGTTTTTACTGTCTGCTTTCCTGCTGTCCTGTTGCCATTGATATTTAAATACAGTAGTAAGAAGGGTTGCTGCTCCTCTCTCTGATATAAATGCTTAGGGACTGATATTAACAATGTGCCCATCAGAGCATGGCTAAGACACATCCGCCATTGTGTCTTGCTGACCACGCCGCCCATGGTAACACAGTTTTACAGGATCGTTATAAGGCACTACAATCTAAATATATGATGATCTGCAGTGCTAAGCAGAGGGGCAGTGTGTGCCAGTCTCCACCATTATGCACTATAGTGGCATGCTTGTGGGGACAGTGGGAAAGGGAAAGGGGTCTTGTGGAGAGGAACTAGAGCTAGTGATCGGACAATTTTACAAGACTGTTTGAATAAATGTTGAATCTGATACTAAAGTACTATAGAGAGATAATACATAATGTTAACATCTAGCACTTACCAAGTGGGTGGGTGACAGCAGCGTCTCCTGCCTTCCTGTTCTCTGCACTGTTTCTGACCTTGGACCTGCTACCTTGCACCTTAGGGAATGTGCGATAGGACTCTGGGTCCCTGTGGCACATGTCAACAAATCTTTTTTTCAGTTGGAGGATGCTCCTCACAACCCCCATTGCCATTGTCATCCATTTCTGGATTATTTTCAGATGTCATCCCAGTCGTGAAAGGGCAAGGCTGCAACACTAAACAACTTTTTATGGTACTTTTCCAAAAGGTCCAGAAAAACAACTATCTCCTGATGGCTGCACTTAGCGCTTTTCTTGCCACCTGGCGTTTTTAACATAAATACCACCCCCCCAAAAAAAAGAAATTTCAAAACAATGATATATATCATAGTTCCTCAGTTAGAAGCCACCCTTTAATAGAAGCTACCTCTGTTAGAAGCTGCACAGAAAAAATGCAGACTTGTAACAGAAGCCACCCTCTATCATGTGATCACCTGGTTTTACTACAGCAAGCATGTGAGTGCTTTCATTCGTGAGAAGGTGGCCAGTCATGGAGGAGGGTGGGTTGAGCCAGTCACCTTCTCAAGTTTATATTGAGAACTTGGTGCTGGTGGGTGGGAGAAGGTTGCTGGTTTTTTTTTTTTTTTACACCTGGAAAGACAAGCTGGGCCAGCCGCGAATTTAGCTCCATAGATTTTATTTATTTTTAGTCTATACGTGAAATTGTTATGTTCTATGTTGCATCGTTTGTTGGTTATTAGTTATTTTGTCATTTTGCTGCTTGTCGGTTGCTGTCTACGCTCGATGTTTTTGAGGCTTGGGACACGGGCGTTTGCAGCGTTTCCACTGAACTGTTGATGTTTCTTGCCCTGATGGGTGTAATGCTTTGAAACCTGAGGAACCAGGGAAAGTCATTTTAGAAGCATTCTTTTGGTGTTTTGCCTCCATTACCTGAATTATTGGAGCCCGTATATAATTTAAGCTATTTGACTATTGCCGGCATCAGTACTGACTTTTATAGCTGCTGTTTTTCAGAGTTTGTGTGCTGTCCCAAAAATAAATGTTTTTGCTTGCATGTTGGAGTTAGCCTGGAATAACAGATAAATCGAGTGTCTTGGATTTGGCTTGGTGTTTGAGGATTACTTCATCTACTGGACTGATATTGAGTTGGCGTGCTGAAGGAAAGAAGAGGTAGAGGAGAGGTTCAGCCAGCCCAGCTGACCTAGAGGTGCATGTGGGGTGTAGCTGTTTCTCCCAGGGAGGGTCAGGAGTGCTTACCAGAGGGTCGGTGCTCATGGGGCTTCCAGGGGCCATGGTGGTTGCCTGGCAGAGCCTGGATTTTCCTCAGTGACCCAGGTTGGGGGGAACGGTTGCATATACCAGGACCTGCCTTGGGTTGGTTTGGGTTTTGGCTTTTTTGAACCAGAGGATTTTTATCATTTGCTACCTTCCTTATTAACTTGATCAGTTTGACTGATTGTTACCAACTGTTTGGACCTTCATCTGGCCTCTATCCATGCTCGTTGAAATTGTTTAAGTTCAGGAAATTTTCTAAACTTTTTGAGGAGGTAGTAAGAGGGCTTCTTTTTTGGAGAACGTATGCTGTATAATTGGGATTTGCCCATGGAAAGGTTATCCCGATGGACTAACTTCAACAAAGAGGAAGTGGTGAGAGCCCTTCTTCCATGTGCAAGCTTTTCTTGGTGAACTGTGTTACTGGCTAACTTGCAACTCTGTGATTTTAATTTCAGTCTCAAATTGGACTATCATTTTTAATTCATTATAGTTTATATTATAATATAGTGCATTGTATGTGTGGGGTGGGTGTATAGAGTTATTTATAGTTTAAGTTAGTCTAATTGTTGGATGTTCTATCCTCTCAGTGAAAGAGAGAGGAGGTGCATTCTAAAGGGGGGATAAAGTATCTGCATTTAGTTGGCCTGCCTCAGGCTTTGAGAGGGTCTCAGGGGGCTGATGATGGTTTTTTGTTATTTTTATTTGAATGTATGTAATATTTTTAGATTTGAGTTATAGTTTAAGAAATCTGATTAGTCATTAACTAGTGTTTTAGTATGTGTAGGGAGGGTCAAAAGACGGTCAAGCAGTATTCCTCCACCAGACTCAGGGAACTGCTCCCCTTTGACTGCCCTTTTTTACCAAAGGAGACTTATTTATGTTGTCAATCCCTTGGGATTGCTACAAGGCACAGAAAGGGGGGCAGAACCGGGCCTGGTAGGGAAATGGAAAGGGGGGGATGTATTGAGGTGGTGGGAACCAGGTGACGCCCTGGGGCAAAATGGTGCTGGGACAGGAGTAGCCCCTGTCTTGTTCCCATACCCAAGGGTCCAGAAATGAATGCTGGTCAGGAGTCAATGTCTTCCCCCAGCATCTCACCCAACCCGGGCAGTGCTGGGTAATGCTAGGTCCATCAAAAACAAGACAGCCATCATTGCTGATCTTGTTGAAATGGTGGACCTGGCATGCATCACTGAGACCTGGCTGGATGAAAATGCAGGCCCAGTATTGGCTTCTGCAGTTCCAGCTCGGTTTTCAGTGATTCACCACCCGAGGTTGGATCGTAGGGGTGGGGGTGTTACCATCTTTTTTAAGACCAAATTGGGCCTTGTTAATGTTCCAGTGTGGACCACCAGATCCTTTGGGTGCAGCATGGGTGAGGGTGTAGGCTGCAGGATACTCCTCATTTACCGTCCACCAGGTGATGGGGTGTATTCCTGCAGGAGATTGCGGATTTCATCATCGACATGGTGTTGGAGTCTCCCAGATGGATAATTCTGGGGGACTTCAATGCCTGGGTCGATGATGAACTCTTGCAGTCTGGTCAAAATCTCTTCCAGCTAATGACAGTTCTGGGCCTTACACAGGTAGTTACCTCCTCTACCCATATAGGAGGCCACTCATTGGACCTGCTGTTCCTCCTGGGGATGGAGATCACTGACTTGGGGGTGGAACCAGCCAGCTGGTCTGACCATCACACCATAAGGTTCAGTTTTGAGGCACCCCTAAATGGACCTACCCCTTTGGAGATGGTCCAGTACCGCCCTTTAAGGGGAGTTACCCCAGATGGTCTATCGGTGGTGCTGGACCTATCGGGATTGCTGGGTGAAAGCACAAGTCCAGGGGACCTCATACTAGCCTATAATAAGGCAGTGGGAGAGGCCCTGGACTTGATTGCTCCTGTTCGTGTTCAGTCACTCACTCTTCGCCCAAGGTCCCCGTGGTATGATGGGTTCTTGAAGGAGTTGAGGTGGGTTGGTCATAGGCTGGAGAGAGCATGGCGGAAGTCTGGCCTGGATGCTGACAGGCTTAGATTGATGGAACATTATAAGGGCAATAAATCAGAAATCACCCATAAGAAGGCAGAGTTTCTGTCCAAGGAGTTTTCTGCCGTGCAGAACCGACTGGTTCAACTTTTTCGAACTGTTGACAGATTGCTCAATCCAATCTGTCTCCAGTCCGGAAGAGTTTTTTCACAAATTAAGTGTTATGAGCTAGCTCAGTTTTTCACAGATAAAGTTGCTAGCATCAGATCTGGAATCGGCCCGGCTGTCTCTGTGAGGGGTTGTAGAGATCGATGGGAGGTGGTGAACACCCAGTCTGTCTGGACGGATTTCAGCTGACCGGAATTCATGGACATTATGAAGATTGTCCAGACCTTGCACCCAACCTGTTGTAGTCTGGATCCGGGTCCTACCTCCCTTTTAGTGGGTTGTGTAGATATCATCTGCCCGATCCTAGCTGAAATTGAAAGGTGATCCTTGGAGAGGGAAATCTTTCTGGACCCCCTAAAGAAGGCGGTCATTTGACCACTCCTTAAAAAACCCTCCTTGGATCCCATCAATCCAGCTAACTACCGACCTGCCTCTAACCTTCCCTTTGTGGGGAAGGTTATTGAGAAGGTGGTTGCGCTGCAACTGGATGATCATTTGGTAACTCACAATGTCTACAAAGCTCTCCAGTCTGGTTTCAGGAAGAGGCATAGCACAGAGACTACCCTTGTTCAGGTATTAAATGACCTCATGATGGCTAGAGATCAAAAGGCTCGTACCATCTTGGTCCTTCTCAATCTCTCAGTAGCTTTTGACACTGTGGACCATGAGGTGCTTTTGGAAACTCTGTGGTTCCTTTACGGATTGTCAGGTACAGTCCTCAAATGCTTTTGATCCTTCCTCGTAGGCAGGTCTCAGAAGGTGGTCACCAGAATTTATTCCTCTGACTCCCTCCCCCTGTCCTTCGGGGTGCACAGGGTTCCGTATTAGTGCCCATGTTGTTTGCAGTGTATATGCTGCCTTTGGGAGATATCATCAGGTGATATAGCTTGAGTTTTCACTGCTATGCAGATGATACTGAGCTGTATATGTCCTTTGTGCTCAGACAGGTTGATGCGGTCTCTATGCTAAATAGCTGCCACTCTGAGATCAAAGACTGGATGAGCTCGAGTTGGTTAAGATTAAATCTGGATAAGACTGAGGTGCTGGTTGTGGATCTGGGTCACCCGGGGGCGGGTTCTGGAACTGGGCTCATGTCAGGCCTGTGGCTTCATGGTATCCAGCTCTCTACCTCAGATTGTGTGTGTAACCTGGGTGTTATTTTTGATGATGGTCTAACCCTGAAGTCTCAGGTGTCAGCTGTGGTCAAATCCTCATTTTACCATCTGAGGAATATCACCCGGGTGAAACACTTGATTCCTCTGGGCGACCTTCCAACAGTGGTCCATGCCTTCATTACCACCCTTCTTGCCTACTGCAATGCCCTTTACCTAGGGCTGTCTGGGGTTGATATCCACCACCTACAGCTAGTGTAGAATGTTGCAGCTAGGCTGTTGACTGGTACCTCTAGGACCAGTCATATTATGCCTGTGCTGCGCGAACTGCACTGGCTGCCAGTTCGGTGGCGGATCACCTAGAAGGTGGGCTTGCTTACCTTTAAAGCCCTACATGAACAGGGACCCGACTACCTGAAAGATCTCTTGACCCCCTACTCCCCCAATCATCCTCTCTGATCCACTGATGAGGGATTGCTAGAGATTCCCAGGGTTCGTCTTAAAACATCTGGAGTGCATGCTTTTTCATTTGCAGCACCAATCCTGTGGAATTCTCTACCCCGTTGGTTAAGAGAATGCTTGACTGTCAGCAGTTTTAAATCTATGCTGAAAACTTATTCATTTTCTTTGGCCTTCCCTAATGAGTTGATTAATTAATTGATTTTTAAAATGTTATAATTTTAAACGATTTATATTGTATTTATATTTTTATGTTCGGTACAGCGCTTGATTATGAAAGGCGTTATATAAATAAAGTTTTGCTTTGCTGTGCAAGAGTGGGGGATATAAATTACATTTTTAAGTGCAAACAAGTGCTTTACATTAAGATGGTGGGCAGCCACGGAGATGGGTGAGTTGAGGTGGTTACCCATCAGGGGATTTACTTTTATTGTATAACAAATTGTGGGTCCTGGGGGAAGGAGGGTGAGACTGGGCTTTTGAGAGAGGGTGGGAGGATGGGGTTTACATTTTACCTGGTTTGGGGCTGGGGGAGGAGGGAAGGGGCTGTTTTCTTTTTTTTTGAAGGTGGCCAAATACCTTTTCCCAAATACCCAAACATTTGGCTCTTGAATATCAAACAGTGTCAGTGGCTCAGTAAGTAGCAGTAGGTAGCACACTCGCCTCTGAGGCCGGGAGATCAGAGGGCTGTGGGTTCAGTTCCCACATCTGGCACTTGGGTTAATATCTCAGTACTGACACTGTAGTGCAGCATGAGAGGGGTGCTGCACTTCTGAGATGTCATCCTTCAGATGAGTCTTTAAACCGAGGTCCCATCTGCCTGGATTGGTGGTAGTTCAGGTGGATGTTAAAGATCCCATGGCACTTCTCGAAAAGAGTAGGGGAGTTTTTATTGAAAATACATCAAAATACATCGGAATATCATAATACATCAGGGAATCCACCAAAAGAAAAGAACACATTATTATCTCTTAACATATTTAACAGGAGGGAAAAGAAAACAGTTACCCAAAACATCATCATTTATGTAACCCCCATCCCCTTTATTTATATTTAATAAAAATCTGGAATCCTTTCCACCATTTAAATATTTTCCCAGCAGTCCCAAAGTTTTTATCTTTCATATAAACAGATTTCATTGCTTCCATAATAAGTACATAAAAGGTTTCATAAGGCATAATTTTTTTTTTTTGTAGTACCCACTGGCATCTAGCTTGCCACAAATAATATTTCAAACAACAAAAAAACACAACTAGGGTGCCCCAATCATAAGATCCCAATAAATGGGTAAAAAACCCCAAAACCAAGGCCTGGTAGTCCAAATTTTGTAACCATAAAAACTGTAGCTTGGTACTTAAAAAAACCCATAATCCTGAAGCATAGGAACACTTAAATAAAAAATGATCCATAATCTCCTCTTTCGCCTGACACAGCATATAGGGACAATACCTTTCGCTAATCATTTTATGCTTAGCATTCCCCTTAACGTATAGCCTTCCATAAACTGACAGCCATAGCACCTCCCACATTTGAGAGGGGATTCTATGGTAATTAAGTTGTTTGAGCGCAAGTTCAGTACAAAATGAAGGACAATTAACAAATCATTTGGATACAATTTTCCTGGGAGGAAAAAATATAATCCACCCATTATATTATCTTTAATACACTGATAAGAAAGAGACCATCTAAACAACTTCTGAGCACATGGTGCAAAAAAACCCTGGAATATATATACTTTTGGGAATTTGTGGGGTAAGTGGTGCCCTCCAAACCCCAAAAAAGGGTTTAAAGTTATTCATTATCCATTTTTGTTGCATTAATGATGGAAGGGATGGATCAAAATTAAAGTTCTGAGAAAGAAAAAGCCCATAGAAAAAACTAAGAGGGTCCACCATACCCAAACCCCCTTTAGAAATTGGGAGATAAGTATAGCAACATTTAATAGGGTTAAGTCTACTCCCCCAAAGCATTGAAAAAAAACATGCATACAATCGAGTTTCTAAAGCTAGCGGGGGAGGGTATACCAAAGCAATATATAACAACCCAGGAATAATAAACTTTTTGATAACCAAAATCCTCTTTATTTTAGATAGTCTCCATCCCTTCCATCTCTGGACTTTCCCTTCTGCTTTTTTTAAAGCAATTTCCCAGTTCTCCACAGGGAGGTTATGACCTCCAAAAAAGACCCCTAAAATTTTACATGGAAGGGAAGCAAACACAATACCAGATACTGTAAACTGCTCATAATTAACTGGCCCTAAGAGCAACCCTCTAGATTTCTTAATATTAATTTTGGAGTTGGAAACCTTCTCATATTTGGAAATACAATTTAAAATAATAGGAATTTGAGCCAATGCAGTCAAAAAAATGCAGATATCATCTGCATAAGCTTGGACAATCACAGCATCTAAAAGCATATGGCCAGAAATGCCTGGTAATCCATCATCCTGATCTAACATTTTAAGTAATGGATCCAAGGAAAAGGCATATAATAAGGGGCTCAGGGGGCAACCCTGTCGTACCCCAAATTTAACTAAAACTGGGAGGGAGAACTTACCCTTAATGACAGGGTATACTACCACTTTATTGTACATTAGTTTAATCAAAAACAAAATCATGAGGTAACCCATATTTCTCTAATACTACAAATAAATAAGAGCTAGATACCCTGTCAAAGGCCTTATTTTGGTCAAGGACAAGATACAGTGCCAATTTGAGATCTATTGGAAAATTCTATGATTTCGCTAATAGTAATTGCAGATAGAATTTTTCTATTTGGAATGCCGCAAAACTGAAAGGATATAACAGATCAGCCGACACTGATCTTAGTCTTTATTTAAGATTTGAGATAATATCTTAAAATCTGAATTCAAAATGGTTATAGGTCTCCAATTGCATAGAAGAGTTCTATCACCCCCCTTAAAAAGGAAGATCATTAACCCTGATGAAAACTGCACAGGCAAACAAGGAAGACCATGTAAAAAAGGAGAAAACCTTCTCTAAACAGGGAGCTAAAATCTCACCAAAATGTTTAAAGAATTCGTATGACAACCCATCAGCACCTGGGGAAACACCACCCTTTAAGGAAGCAAGAACTTCCAAAATTTCATGCTGGGATATGGAAACGGCTAATTTATTTATTTTCTGGCCATTTGAAGGGGTTAAAACAACATCCTGAAAAAACTGATGAACATCACAATTAGGGGTCTTAGGCCCTTCCTGCTCTTTTATAAAATCCTGAATAATAGAAAATAAATCATCCTGAGAGGTTTTAAATTCCCCCTCCTTATTTTGTAATACCTCTAATCCTAAAGAACTTCTTTTATCTTTAAAAGCTTCAAAGGGGTCACCTAAAGGCGTTCTTTGAGTGCCAAAGGAAAGCTCCGAACGTAAAGTCTGTGCTCTGTCATACTGGCACTCCCTCATAGCAGACTTTGTTATGGATATCTGGGAAGAACAATCCCCTCTAGAAGTGTTTGCCACTGAAAACAGCCCCTGAAGTTTCTTTCTAAGATTTAAATACCTTAGAAATTTAGAAGTGACTCATTGTTTCCCATATTTTTGGAAGAATTCCCTGATATCTGCTTTTGTATCCACCCACCAATCCCATAAATCCTCATATAGAAACATGACAGATATTCGAGCAGCCAATAAGGAGGATATACCTTTTTACAACCCCTGGATCCTGTAATACAGAAGAGTTTAATTTCCAACGTGGTTTATTTATAGGTTCATACCAGGAGTCACTAAAGGAAAGAGTGATAAACAAGTGATCAGAATATTCAGTAATGTGAGTTCTATGAACCGGAAGGGATAAATTCCTAGAGAAAAATAAATAATCTATTGTGGATACCAAGGATCCCTTCCTAAATGTATAATTCAACCCCTTATCCTGATATTTCCTCCCATTCCTTAACCCTGCTAAATTAATAACTCTCTCAAAGGCAATAGTATCACAATACTTTTTCTTCTCTGCTTCCCCCTATTGAACTCAGAAATTTCACAATTAAAATCTCCCCCCAAAATAATATAACTTGAGGTAGCCAAAAAAGGGGCAAGGGCCTTACACATTGCCACTCTTCCTGCCTTTGTTTGTGGCCCATAAACTATTATAAAATGAAAATCAGCCTGTTTCCATAACCCATCAACGATCAGTAATCTCCCCGGTATGAGATCCACCAGTTTTTTAAGGGTGAAGTTAAAGGAACCAAAAAGGATCCCCACACCATCTGCTTTGTCTAATCCAAAAGACCAATAGGAGGGTCCCCAAATCCATCCAGATTGAAAGGACCGACACTGGTTTAAAGTATAGGCCTATGTTTCTTGTAAAAAACAAACATCCAAGCCAAAATAATGAAAAAAATAAAAAAGAGCATTCCTTTTACAGTTGTTTAAAAGACTACTGCAATTTATGGATCCAACATTTAAGGAAGTCATAGGTATTTAGGTTTTCTTCCTCCTTTTTTTTTTCTTTCCTTTGTAATCAGTGGAAGAAGATTTACTCCCATGGGGTTGAGATAGGGAGGGAGTACCAGTATCCATATCAGAATCCCTTGTGACCATCTCTAGAATAGCATACGAGTTTTCCATCTCAAAATTGGGAACATCTACTGAAATTGAGGGGGGGGAATTTTTGGGGGAGGAACTGGGGATAAGGGTCTAGAGCTCCTAGTAACTCTTTTCTCCACAATACTAGTACTCAGAGGTTTAGCCTTTATACTATCCTGATAACATACTGGTGGAAACTCTTTAACATCAAAGGGGTCAGAAGGACCGCACCCTATTTTAGAAGGAACAGCAGGTTCAGCCCCCAAAACCTCTCTTTCTTCTTCTACCCCTTCAAATTTTGTAATTTTAGAGTGAAGACCTATTTTCTGATTTTTAGAAAAAGCTTTGTCCTGAGCTTTTTGTACTATTAACTCAGGACTACTAACATAAGCTTTGTTAGAAGCTGCCCATGGACAATTCCTATACCCATGACCTGACTCTTCACACAAATCACATTTTATCAGATTACCACACTGAAAATTACCATGTCCAAGTTCCCCACATATCTCACATCTAGTAGTATCACATGAACTAGAAAGATGTGTCCTGTTTCCACATTTGTAGCATGCCCAGGGCTGGCCAGCATAAAAACATACTCCCCTATCTCTCTCCAAGGAAAAAGAATTAGGGATGTGTTTGATTTCGTTATTTACTTGCTGTAATTTTACTTTATACCTCCAACTACCATTCCAAAATAACTCGGAGTCTAACACAGCCTCAAGACTACTTAACACCTCGCATTTCTGAGAGAGCCAAAAGGAAATATCATCAACGTGAACTCCTTCGTTCCTGAACATTATAGTCACATATTTAATTAATGATGGAGTAAGGGGAGTAACAACAAAGGGAGACCACAATGGGGAAAACTTCAACTGGTTGTAACGTTGCCAAAATAAGTCTAACAGAAAAACAGATCTAAAGCTGACATCATAGTTGTCTCCTCCCGAAATGTTAATGAAGGCAAACACGTCTTTAGGTGAAAATTGCAGTGATTCTTTCAACAGAAGCTTCCCCACATAAACACGGTCAGGTCGATCAACCAGTCCTCCTTTATAACGTATATGGACAGCGTTTCTACGGGGGGCTGAATCTTTACGAGGCTGTGTAAAAAAATCTGAAAGAAGAGGTCTAATAGGGGGAGGGTTCACTAAAGGATTGTTAGGATTTTTCCCTTCCCCTATAACATTAGTTCCTTTTTTTCTCTGAGCTAGATGGTAAGGGAGCAGTCACTTCACCATTTTCAGGTTGCATTTTCTGAGACTCAGGAGCTTTTTGAAATGCAGGAGGCCACTCTGAAGGGAGGGAAGGCAGGGGTGAAACTGACGACCACTCTGGGTCTGGGATCCGTGTTCCTGAGGGATTTAATTTCCATCCAGAATCCAACAGCCCTTTTTCTGGAGCCCAATCCTTATCTTCAGTTATTATTTTTTTTGCAGGTATGGAAAAGGCTTGCTGAATTAGGGTAGAAGTAGAGATCTTCTGAGGGCCCTTATCCTTATTACCAGCCTGCTGTATATGCAAGTTCCGATTTGCTGCTGTTAAGGCAGCTCTTTTATTTTTAATTACGTCTGGGAAACTTTATTTCTGGTCATAAAAGAAAAGGATGTAGCATACATTTGGCTGGAGGCATCAGTTTGATATATTAATTCGTCAGGTAGCCTACACCCAGCTTGCTGTTTAGATTCCTCCTCTATCGAGGGACCTGAGCCAATAGTAAAGAGCTTTGTTTGTCCGTTATTAGGTAACACACTGACACCGGGAATGTTTAAACAGTTCAGAGATTTAGACTGACCTTGCAAACTTCCCTTCAAAGTTCCGAAAACAGCAGCTTCATCCTCGGGACTCGGCTCTTGGCACTCGCTACAGCCAGCGACCATACTGCCAGCCGAAATTCCTTCTGATAAATCCCAGTTAGAAAGCGTTAATGAAATTTGTGACTCGGGAGCGCTCTCCTCTACCTGTGCGGTGTCATCGGCCAAACAATCCATATTCTCCGCAATGACATGCTTTATATCCATAATAAATACCCGGTTTCCTGAAAGATAACTGTCCTCAGCTCCTTCACAAGAAATCGAAGAACTCAAAAATCCTGACGCTTCAGAAGGTAAAGAAGTTACCATTTCTATAGATTCAGCCGTTTTTCCATCCAAAGACTCTTTTACTAATGCAGCATTTCCAGAAGGCACACAAAAAGTTTCCGTTTGTACTACGGAACAGCAACTTTCATTTTCCTTAGGTCCCGAGACAGAGGCTCGCTCCCCTGGCTCGCAGATGTCCTCATCCTCCAACGCACTCAGCATAGTGGCCATGACGATAGCCAGCAAGTCCCCCTACTGGCCAAGCAGCAGGGGAATTTCCCGGGTGTCCTGGCCAAATTTCCCTCATTCACTAAAAATACCATCAACAACTTAATCTGGTTCAATTTCAGTTGGCATTCATCTGTATCCCCCTCCCTCGGGTCGTGCCTGAAAATAGGAAGGATTTGTCTAGTGCACTTACCCGGTCAACAAAAACTAAATAAATAAATATTTGGTCAAATGTTCGGGAAAAGGTATTTTCACAGCTCTAGTTGATTCACTTGGGGTAGTGAATTAATTTAGTTCCATGTCAACATATGCAATAAATACAACTGTGAATGGAACATTTTATGGTGGGATGAGGAATGCGGATAAGGGATTTTATTTTAAGCAGTTTTCTAAGACAGAAGTAATTAGATATCTAAGTAAAATGTATACTAAAATTAGGATAGGTAGTGATGGAGTGGGCATTAAGTTGCTGAAACTGGTTATCAATGAATTGGAGGTTCCTGTTGTGAAATATTCAATCTTTCTTTGTGCACACAGGAAGTTCCTGTACTATGGAAGCAAGCAGTATTAATGCCAGTACATAAGTGGGGCGAAGTTGCATCTACAGGTAATTATAGTCTGACCTCCATCCTGTCCCCACTGTTTAAGGCCTTAGAAAGAATTGTGTATGATCATTTAATGAGCTATAGTGAAGATGATAAAACGCTAACAGAAACACAACATGGTTTCCTTAAAAAATGCAGTACAAGTAACTGCATTATTGTACTATACAAACTCTTTGCATGAGGCCTTGGACAGTGGGGACATGGCAGAGGTGGTCCATATTGATTTAGCACAAGTGTTTGATTTAGTTAACCATAAACTGCTTGTAACTATATTATCTGACATCAGTTTGGCACAGAATATATGGAAGTGGTTTCAAAATTATCTGCGTAACAGATTGTAGAGGGTGAAGTTAAGGAATACCATGTCCACTTTTAATCCATTTAGCATCGGAGTCCCACAAAGGTCCATGTCTGGACTGTTACTTCTCAGTCTATTCTTGAATGGGCTTCCCTGCATTTGCCAGGACTGCAGAGTCATCCTTTATGCTGACCATGCAGTCCTGGCAATGAGAGGTAAGTCTGTTTCTGCTCTTGAGAATCAGCTTCAGGGGGATTTTCTCAGGGTTCAGACTTGGTTTATAGAAAGTAAACTGGTAATGTTTAAAAAACCAAAAACAAAATCAGTGATCTTTGGCAGCTCTAAAGAGACTGGTAGCAGTAGCCAGTTAGAGGTTAAAACTATCGCAGGTGAAGTTTTGGAGCAGATACAGTCTTTTAAGTATTTGGGAATCATTCTTAATACCATTCTGTTCTATGCCAAGCATATAGATTACATTGCAAAGAAAGTTAATGTAAGATTAGGCCTATTGTATAGGAATAAAATAAATTTTGACCAGGATACACATAGATTGGTAGCCCAGAGTCTGATACTTTCTGTGGTCGACTATGGACTGCCTATCTATGCTTCAGTTATAGACAGTGTGCTATGAAGACTGAGAGTGGCATGCAATCGAATATGTCGATTTTTCCTGAAAGCAAAAAGGAATGTACATCGTTATGATCTCTATGATCAAGTTGGGTGGATGTCCTTAGATTCTTGAATATTATATTATGATGGTATTTGGCATAGGAGACTTGTAAACAAACTAAGCACCAGGAGACTTGAATATGCTGCTAACAAAATGAACTTCAAATGTATATAATGCAGTATCAGATATTAACCAACAACTGGAATTGCCCAGCTCTAGAACAAATTTGGGACAAAGAACATTCAGGAATTATGCAGTTAAAACATGGAATTCTTATCCCATGAGGCTGACAGACAGTCAACAAACCGAGCATTTTTAAAAATGGACTAAAGTTACAAATGTGTCCATTTTAAGTAACTTTATTGTACTTGCAATATTTTTATTGTATGCAGTATGTTACTGTATTCGTCACACAGTATTTATATACTGTAATATATAAATAGTGTCAATAATACTATTTAAAAATGTACAATACATTCCCATAATATTATCAAAGAAAATCCATTGATAGTATTGCTGGATCTTATAATACTATTGATGGATTTGCTAACATACTGCCATGAGAATCCTGCTTCCCTCGTGCCATGCACAAACTGTTCACAGCTGCCCTGAAGCTGGCTTTTACTGTAACCCTCGTGTACAGTAAAAGCTGGTCATCACCACAGCTGACACAAGTACAGATTTTAAAATGGTTCACAATGACAAAAAAACACTGTTTAGTAAAGCTGTTCCCCTTGCTGTTTGTTAAAATGCCCACAGGGCTTTATATGCAGGTCTGGGGGTGGGCAGTGCAGCAAGAGGAAGCAGGAGCCACCATACAAAAGCCACATTGTGACTACATTTTAAAGCACCTGAATGGGTTTATAGGTGATAGGAAACAGTTTTTACACCTCTAGATGCCCTGGCTCCAGTTGTTCTTTTCCTTGCAACCTGATCCTTGCAACCATTAATATCTGCAGCCTACTACCAAAGCTGGATGCACTCCAAGCCTTCATATGCCAACACAACCCTGACATCCTTGCAGTGGTGGAAACTTGGCTGACACCTAAAGTTCCTGACTCAGCAGTAACAATACAGGACTACAATGTCCAAAGGCTGGACTGGATATCCAAAAAAGGCGGTGGTTGCTCAATCTATATCAAAGACTCCCTGTCTTGGCACCCTGTAGCAACTCCATCACTTTCTGCCTCGGCCCAGATTCTGCCAATAAAAATCGTCCTAGGTCCCAACCATAAAGCCCTGACTATTGTTTCCGTATACATCCCACCCAGGGACCCTAAACATGGATTCAACAACATTCTAAACTTTATCAACTCTCATCCTCCCGAAGCTGAACTTATTCTACTAGGGGATTTCAATATAAACTGGTTAGCATCGAGCGCCAGTGCCTATAAAGACTCCATCTCAGCTGCTAATCTCACGCAAATGGTAAACTTCCCTACTAGGATTAACTACAAGACTGGCACCAGTACCCTCTTGGATTGGGTCCTCACCACTCACCCCACAAGGATTTCTCGTACGACCATTCTCCCAGACTCTCTCAATGACCACTCCCCAGTCATGTGTGCATGGTCTAACAAATTCCTTAAGCCCCCTCCCAAAATTATCTCTAGCAGAGTCTTTCCTCGTGGAAAACTTCCACATCTCAAACAACACCTGCTTCTACAAGACTGGCTACCCATCTATGAAGCAACAGATGTTAACTTGGCTCTTGATCACGTCATCTCAATTTTCAACAAAGCCTGCAACCTCTTTGCCCCTGCTAAAAGGCACGAAACAAAATCTCTCTCTAACCCATGGATCACCGCGGCTCTTCTCTCACAGCTGAAACTAAGGGATCACCTCTGGGCAGTTGCCAGGGCCACTGGCAAACAACTGGACATCCAAAATTACAAACAAGCACGAAATGCCTGCACAAAAGCCATATGGCTAATGAAATCCACCTATTACAAAGACACTCTCACCAATACATGGGGAACTGGTCATGCTTTCTGGGACAATATCAAGGATGTCACAGGGAAGCAGCCAAAAACTTCTCTGGCCATGTTAATGGTTGATGGATCCTCAACCCTTGACCCCAAGGTGATCGCAAACATCTTTAACATGGCTTTTTCAGACCTTAGTGCTGTTCTACCCCATGACTTTTTCGAAAACAGGGCCTACTCCCCAAAAACCTCAGCCCCTCAGTCTAACCATCCCCTCTTCTACTTCAGGGAGGTAAGGCTGAATGAAGCTCATTGCTATATTACTGCAGCTATCTCTAAATCTAGATCTAGTAGCGACACCCTGGACCTTAAGCTTCTGTTGCTCACCCTCGATGAGGTAATTCATCCATTAACAAAAATCCTAAACCTCTCTCTCAGCTGTGGAAAATTCCCGGACCTATGGAAAACAGCCACCATGACACCCATCCATAAAAGTGGGGACAAGATGAATCACTCAAATTATCGCCCTATCTCCATACAGCCCCCACTCTCTAAGGCACTCGAACGCATTGTGGCAGATCAGCTTACCGTCCACTTGGATAAATACAATATACCTTGTCCACAACAACACAGCTTCCAGGAAGGTCACAGCACCACCACCACAGCCCTTCTTGAGTTCACTGGAGCTTTGCACAAATCTCTTGACAACGGCCTTCTCACAGGGGCCGTTTTCGTCGACCTCTCCAAGGCCTTCGATACAGTACACCATGGACTACTAATACACCAACTACTGAATGCCAGGCTATCACCTGACTCTTCTCTCTGGTTTAAAAGCTATTTAGAAAACTGGTCACAGAGAGTAAAAATTGCGGACGCTCTTTCTAACACCCTGCCTGTTCGCTCAGGTGTCCCACATGGATTCATACTGGGCCCCCTCCTTTTTAGCCTTTTCTTAAACTCCCTCCCTTACCACTGCTCTGAGCAGATCATACTATATGCCAATGATGCTGTTGTATTCTCCACTCACAAAGATCCTGCAACTCTTCAACACAACCTTCAACTTGGTTTCAGTTCTGTAGAGACATGGTTTCTTAATCATAAACTGGTGCTCAATGACAAGAAAACCAAATCTATGCTCTTCTGCAGCTCTGATAACCCACCCAAGCTACACCACTTGGCTATCTCCACCACCCAGGGGAACACTCTAGATCAGGTGGGGTCCTTCAAATACTTAGGGATACAGCTTGACCCTAATCTCTCCTATGGACTTCATGTAGATAATGTAGCTAGAGCTGCTAATATATGGCTTGGTCTCCTCTACAAACACAGACCACACCTCATGCTAGAAGCTTTGAAGGTTGCAGTCCTGAGCTCTGTGATCTCTGTAACAGACTATGGTCTCATCATTTATGGCTCGGCCACAACCACAACCCTTGGATGCCTCTCAACTGCCTTAAATAAAGCATGTCGGTTCATCACTGGTGCTCGCCGTCTCACCCACACATGTGACCTGTACACTCAGACTGGCTGGCTCCAACTATCAAACCACATAAAGTTTCTCACCTGCTCCATGGTGAAAAAAATCTACCTTGGCCTTGCACCTTCTGGGGTCTCAACTCTGTTACAACACCAATTAACAAATGGTGCCTTAGGAGATCCACGCTACAGCTACTGAAAGTCCCCACTGTCACATCACAGGACAACGCTTCTTTTGCTTATCGAGCGCCACTCTGGTTCAATGGCCTCAGCCCAGCCATCTCCTCTGCCCCAACTATTGGTATATTTAAAACTAGGCTCCAGGACTATCTCACTACCAACAGCTCCTGTGACTGCCCAACTTAACCTTGTTTCTCCACTTCCCTTTCTGCTCTAGTTGTCCCCCCACTGGATTCTACCCTCGCATCTAGGTATATCCAATGCTGCACTTTTCACCCTCTCCCCACCCTTCCTACATTACCTTCTCTTCCCCCCCCCTCTTCCCTCTCCCTATGACTCTGGCACTTCTTATCTGTTGTCTATTTTCTCTGACAAATGCCACTGGCTGCCTTGTTACAATGCTACCCTTGAATTGTATTAATCTGTACTCTGATTGTTGTAATGTCTGTCTTGATGTTCCCCATAATTTGTTTTTCTCTGACGTGGAACCTTTGTAAAAGAGCCAAGGCTCAAGGGTATTTGTAATCCTAGACTTGATAAATAAATAAATAAATAAATAGTCTACGCAGTACTGTGATATGTTTTTGACCTTTTTTTCTTAAATTAATAATCTAATTTTATTGCCTTTCTAACTACCCTTAATCCCTCTCTTCTCAGCAGTTGCTGCTCTCTCTTTTCATACTGTCTTGAATATTCTATGATATCAATAACACCATCCTAGGCCATTCAGATGAATAGCATGGAATGGTGTTACTGATGTCATAGAATGCCTTAGAAATATCAAAATCAAGAGCAGTAGCTGGTGAGGAGAGTGGAACTCTATGCAGATCTGAGGGTACCCCACAACTAAATTATTTATTTATAGTATATGCTTGTCCCTTGTTCTGTACAAAAATCAGCCTGCTCAAAAACCTTGTTGGGCACATTCTAAACTGTTGTGCGCATTCTGAGGTGCTGTTGTGTGCATTCCGAGCAGTTGTTCAGAGCAGTTCAAAGGCCATAAAATTTTTAATTCTTTATTCATCCAGCACCTAGCTGATTACTAACCACCCAGTGCCCCAATGTATACCTTTTAACTCATAAAAGTCTATAAATGTAATTTCAATAATAAAACAGAACAAAGGAATGGCAAGGCTTTTTTTATTTTCTTTTGCTTTTATTTAGGGAGGTATCACTTCGGTGATTTCTGTGTACAAAACCATATACTATATAAAATAAAATGTGGGCAACCACACACAACTCGCATGTGTTTCCATCTTGGGGCTGAGATGACAGCATGGACCGCTCGAGCTTCACTCTCGAGTTCCATATGCTGTCATCTGAAGCCCTCGATGGAAACACAGCCTTGTTGTGTATGGTTGCCCATGCGTTATTCTCTATATCTATCACAAAATTATCAAAGCATATCAAAATACATAACTGGCATGGAAAGGAAGATAGAAGGGCAGTTAACTATGTAAAAATCCTTTCCAATCTTCTTTAATTTAACTAAATAAGCTTAGGTCCATATATTACAAAATATAACAAACAGGAGACTGTAATTATGCAGGTAAAATATTATCTTGAGGTTCTGGGGACATGTGGTTCTGGGGACATGTTGGAACCACTCAAGCTTCACTCTTGAGGTTCACATGTCCCCAGAGGCTCTCAATGGTATTATATATAGAATAAAGTATGGGTCGGTGTGTGTGTGTGTAAAATGAGACGTTTACACTCACCCAAGGGGTTAGATGCTACATAAACCCCGAGAGCAAAGCTCAGGGGTTTATTGTGCCATCTATTCCGAGGGTGTGTGTGTGTAAACTTCGAGTTACACACCGATCCATATATTATTTTATATAATTGCTGGGTCTGCCTTTTTCGCTACAGCAGTTATATAAACTGAATGGAGGTTGCTGCACAGCCTGCCCGGTTTGTTTTCAGCATCCAGTCTGTGACTCACGCCTTGCGGTACCGTTTTCTATTTATTTAAATCTTTTTTTTTTGTTTCAGTGAGCAGTACAAACAGTTTTTTTCCCCTTGCAGGTTTTGTTTAAAAATGAAGTTTACTGCTGAGTCTGATTCTGAGTGGTGGTTCAGTCTTCTGGGGGAAAACATGTGGCCAGCGTTCTAAAGGGAAAAGGTGCAGTGGGGCATTCGCAGAGCGAGAGAAACCGTACGCGTGTTTGCCGTTATAAACACTCCTTTACAATGGCAAATTATGCCACAGTTTTCCTATGGGATAAAGACAAAGCCATTAATTATAACCCTATAATACACAGTCCCCTATCTATTATTCTATTTGTAATGAGTCTTGTAATTAATGAATTTTGTATGAATGGGTCACCGTTGCAAAAAGGCACTTGTTGCCTAAAGATTTTCTCCCAATAGATTGAACTGAATTGGAAGGATGATCTGATCAGACAAAGGACCCAGTGAAGGCAGGATCAGAGCAGTATGAGTCAGACTGAAGGAGTGGCTGCAGTGGGAGGGTTACTCAGGAACCAGAGTGTTGTACAAGTTAGTAGGTTACTGAAAACTGAATCAGATTCACAGGACCCAGTGGGCCCAGGCAGAATTTAGGGGGGATTTCAGGTAGACTAAGCTTAGTATTCCTAGATCTAAACAAAGGTACAGTAAGCCTTTTAGCTTTTTTGGATTAGAATTGGATTGTTTTGTTCCCCCTTGCTGATATGGCAGCATTGCAAATGGAATGGCCACAAGATTGTTTTGGGGGGGGCTCTCCAGACCGTCAAAATCTCCAGGTTTATGGCAGTGGCTGGGACTCTCCAGGATTTCAAATTATCCATGGCTTGGGGGGGGGCCTCCAGGACTCCAGACTCTTGAGGGCTCTGAGGGGGTGGCTATCCAGAGCTCCAAACTTTCACGATTATGGGGAGGGGTCACCAGGGTTCTAGGTCCCCAAAGAGCTTCAACAGAGCTTCAAACTCTTCAGTGCTCCAGATAGTGCCCTCCAAGGCTCCATAATCTCCAGGACTCTGAGGTCTCTCCAGTGCTCCACACTATCCATTGCTTGGTATACTGTTATGAGAGTGAAGGAAATACAGTGAGGCCATTACAGCGACAGCTATATAGTGAAGGCAGCTAGACTGAGAGGGATGTAATGTTGACAGGTGTAGGTGTTGACAGGTGTTGCCAATAACTTGGATATTTAGGTGCTCTGTGTAGGATTTTCAAGCAGTCCTGTGCCAGTGTTGGATTGTTTTGTCTCTGTGCAGCCGGAGGAACTGCCCTGTACTCTACTGTATGTGTGACGTGGAGTTAGTTATATTTAATACAGGGGGTGGTGCGGGGGGCACATCCCCCTACATTTATACATGTATTGCAGTATTTGTTGGTGTGTTGATCTGCCATTGTCTTTATGTGCTGTTGTAAGAGGTGTCACTGTAGGTGTGTCACAGTAAGGGATGTTGGCAAAATGCTTGTCTAGCTAGCTTGGTGGGGTCTCTCCAGAGCTTCAAACTCTCCGGGGCTCTATGTGTGTGTGTGTGTGTGTTGGGGGGGCTCCAGGGCTCTCAACTCTCCAGGGCCCTGTGGCGGCATGCTCTCCAGGTCTCCAAACTCTCCAGGGATCCAGGAGGCTTCTCAAGGGCTTCCAACTATCCAGGCTTTGAACTTTCCAGGGCTCCAAATAGGTGCTAATACTGGAGGACTCTGGTCTTCAAACATGAAGAGGAGTAGTAAATATTGTAAAGGTTGAGGAACTCCAGGGTTCCAAACCCTTCAGGGCTCTGTGGGGATGGGGAGCTCTCCAGGACTCCAAGTAGGTACAAACACTGATGACTCAGGGCTTCAAAAATGAGGAGGGACTCAGAATGGATAGGTTGAGGGGAGCTCCAGGACTCCAGACAAGGAGGAACTCATATTGGAGAGGTTGAGGGGTTCCAGGACTCCAAACTGTGGAACTCAGATTGGAGAGGTTGGGGTTTGGGGTGTACGGTAGAAGAGACGCAATGGCACTGTAAAGGAGGCAGATATGTGTAGTGGGTGTCTGAACCACTGTAACTTTGAACTGTGCCACACAGTTAGTGCAAGAGGTAAGGCTGAGATGGTACCACCATGTGCTGCTAACTCAGTTCACACAATTACTGATATGGCAAGGAAGGAACACATTTAAAATAGATGTTCCATACTTGCTGGCTGGAAAAGAAATAAATAGAATAATTCCCATGGCATACATGGAGCTATGATGGAAAAGCAGTGTGATTGGGCAGGCTAAAGAATAAGAGCAGAATGAAGCAATTTTGATGTTATGATGTTTAATGCTTACAACTGTCATTGATTAAAACTTGAAATGACTAAGTGTTTTCATGCTGGTGCCTGGAGAGTGCTTATCAATGTATGGAAAAAAAATTAACGGATGTAAAAGCAATTGAGTGTGTAGCACAGGCCTTTTCTTATAGAGTGTGTACACAGTTACCAGGTCATAAATCACTTCAGTACAAATTACCTGGGTTCATAAGAATTCAGTTCTTTAGCTGCCAATTTCTTAGTTACATATTATACTAGTGTGGTAGTACTACTACAGTATATTAGGGTTGAGTATGCAGTTTAATGTCAAACCTTGAGTTTTGTACCATAGTAACACATAGAAACATAGAATTTTGTTTCATATGGATTTTTACCTTCTTTGGCAGGACAGGCACTTCTCAGTCCTGCCCCTTCCCCCATGTACTGCTGCCATCTCTTACTTGCTTGTAGTCATGGGTCCTATCCCCCATGGCCCCCCCCCCCCGTGGCAGGGCCAGGGAGGGATTGCCATCCTCCCACCAGGATACACATCCAGATCTGTCCTGAACTGGAGCAGCAGAATGGGCTACAGAGTTCACAGAGCCCATCCTTCTTGTTTTTCCTCCTCTTTTTTCTCTCTGGGTCCACAAACGTACAGTGAGCATGATGTATGTGCTCCACCTCCGCAGAGATGCCCCTGACGCTCTGAACGTGGGATCTCTTCCCACTCAGTGCAACTCATTTCCTCCAGGTGGGCAGTCAGCAGTGAGCCACGATGACCCCCCTTCCCAAGGAAGGAGAGCAGTCCTACGAATGCGGAATCTTCCCTTCCCCAGCCGGTCCCCAAATGATCCATATCTGCTTCAGAACCTAGGATGCTGATTTGGTAGAAGGTGAGGTGCCCAGTACCTCAGCCCTCCATGGCACTGGGCCGGCCACAGAAACATAGACTCTGACGGCAGATAGGGACTGCTTGACCCATCCAGTCTGCCCATTTTTTCCTACCTACAGTATTACTACAGACTGTACTTGATTGACAGCTCTTTCTCCTCCCTCCTCCTCTTCCTTTTCAGCTATAGGATTCCCTTGTGTCTATCCCATGCATTCTTAAACCTTACCACTGTTTTCACCCCCACCATCTCCACTGGAAGGCTGTTAAAGGAATACACCACTCTTTCTGTGAAGAAGTACTTTCTCACATGTATCCTGAATCTGCCCCCTCCAGCTTCATAGCATATCCCCTTGTTCCTCACATCTATTCTGAATCTGCCCCCTCCAGCTTTGTTGCATGTCCCCTTGTTCGTCACATCTATCCTGAATCTACCCTTCCCCCCCAGCTTTGTAGCATGTCCCCTTGTTCTTGAACATCTTTCTTTTAAAAAAATACTTGCCTCTGGTACCTTATTTACCCCCATGAGATATTTAAAAGTCTGTACCATATCCCCCCTCTCACTCCTGTCTTCCAGGGTGTACATATTGAGGTCCTTTGGTCTCTCCTCATAAGGCTTCTGATGTAGACCCTGCACCATTTTAGTTGCCCTCCTCTGGACCACCTCCACTCTATCTATAGAAACATAGACTTTGATGGCAGATAAGGACCGCTTGGCCCACCTAGTCTGCCCATTTCCCTACCTACTGGATAAGCTGCAGATCCTAGTTAACCAACAGCCTATTTCTTCCTACTCCCCACAAGATTGCCTTTATGTCTGTCCCATGCATTCTTGAATTCTCCCACAGTTTTAGACCCACAACCTCCTCAGGAAGGTTGTTCCATGCATCCACCACCCTCTCTGTGAAAAATATTCTCACATTGCCCTCAGCCATTTCCCTCTATCTTCAAATTGTGTCCCTTGTTCTTGCACATCTCTTTTTCTGAAAGATGCTACCCTCTTGGACTTTGTTGATTCCACTGAGGTACTTAAACATTTCTATCATGTCCCCTCTCTCTCCCTCCTTTCCTCAAGGGTATACATATTAAGCTCCTTTAGTCTCTCCTCATATGGCTTCTCTTGCAGACTCTGCACCATTTTAGTTGCCCTCCTCTGAACTGCCTCCATCCTGTCTATGTCCTTGCGGAGATGTCCTTCTGGGGTCCTGGGCCCAATTCTCAAAGCCTCCCCATATGACACAAGGTGCTTGGGTCAAAAGGAATGCTGCAAGGTGCTGCTGGAGCCATAGTTTGTGCCAGCAGTGATTCTCAAAAGCATTCTGTGGCAAACACAGCCTGCTTTGTGGCAATAAGGTCTTGTGCCATCTGTAAGGCAGAAAGTGGAATGCGGCATGGCTCAAGGAACATTGTGCCAGGGAAATGCCGCACCATCCCCTTTTTTGGAATTCACATACATGTCCATTGCTGACAAAATCAAACACCTGCTAGACCAGCCAATGCTGATCTAACAGTCCTTGGGCCACCTGCAGAGCCCTCCTTGGGTGGGAGGGAACATGTGCCGGGGTCCCCACTCCCTATCCCCAATCTCCCCCTTAAATAATCATATATCTTTTCCTGGTGGTTTAATGGACCCCACTCCCTATCCTCAATCTGCCTGGGCAATAAAACATATATCCTTCCACGGTGGTCTGGCGGATCACCTCCTATCCCGATCTGTCTGTATAATATAACATATAATTTTCCCTGTGGTTGTAGTGACCTCACCCCTCCTCTCTAGCAGGCAGTGCCCCACTGTTATGTCTCCATCCCCGAGCTGGTGACTGACACAGTCTTCTGCTCTCCACCACAGCCATCTGCCAATGAGTGCATACTGTAACAGCTGATCATACAGTATGAGCTCATTGACAGTATAGTTGGTGGCTGGCTGTGGTGGAGAGCGGAGGACTGTGATGGTCACTGGCTCAGGGATGGGACAGGGGAGTGGGGTGGTATGGCACTGCTTGCCGGGGGGATCCACTAGACCACCAGGGACAGTTATATGTTGTATTATACAGGTAGATCGGGGATAGGGAGGGTGGTCCACCAGACCACCAGGGAAGGTTATATGTTACGTTATACGGGCAGATCGAGAATAGGAAGGGGGTCTGCTAGACAACCAGGGAAAGATATATGATTATGCAAGGGGGAGATCGGAGATAGGGAAGGTGGTGCACCAGGCCACCAGGGAAGGATATATTTTTAAATTATATGGGCAGATCAGGGATAGGGAGAGGGGTCCGCTAGACCATCAGGAATGTGATAACTGTTACTGAACAAGGGATCACAGCTGGGGGGCTGCTAGCCACCAGGGAATGCTTTATATGTTATATGTATATATATATATATATATATATTACTTGTTACAGGTGCTGTCCAGGGGTGTTTGCATTAACCCACCACTTGGTTCTTACCTGCCATGAGTGCCACCCAACTGCCCTGCAGCTTGTGGCAAACCTTCCAGATACACTGTCTGTTTGATGCACAGCCACAGTTGCTGCAAAGCTGTGGGAATTTGCTGCTGTGACCCTACCCAACAGAGATTCTGGCACAGAGCCCCTGCTGCACCGGCAGTTGGCACAAGCTACCATTGGCACAGCTTGTGCCGCCCTTTGAGAATGGAGCCCATGGTCTTCAGAACTGGACACAGTACTCAAGATGAGGTCTTACCAGCAATTTACACAGGGGCAACACCACCTCCCTTTTTCTGCTGGTGATACCCTTCCTTAGTAGTATGGAAATCTTTATTTTTATGCAGGTAAGAATTTGCACCATCCGTGCTACAGATGCTCCATTTTCAAGGTGATCCTTCAGATGGTAAAACATTCTTATTTCAGTTCCATAAATATAATACCTTACTCCAAACATATGCCTCCAAAGTAAACAAATATCACTAACCTTATTTATTATTTATTTATTTATTTGCTTTTGATAACCGGGTAAGTGCACTAGGTATAAGAATGCCTATTTTCAGGCATGACCCGGGAGAAAACAGCTAAATACATACAAATAAACATGTGACACAGCACATGAAAGCAGCACAGTTCAGAGGGAAACAAAACTTAGGGTATGGAGAGACAATAACTTCAACAAGCCAAGTGAAAAAAAAATTTAAATGTTACGGTATTATGCAGTTACAATACAGATTGGACAAGTAAATACAGGAATCAAAACATAGTGGGAAAACAGGCATTTCAAGAGAGAGCATACAAAACAATACAATAAGTGCCAAACTGAGTAGTTAATGAGCAGGGGAGAGGAAGGGAGAGAGGGAGGAAGGAGAAAAAGAGAGGGTGGGGATGAGAGAGCGGACATGAAAGAGGGTATAAGAAAGGTGGAGGAAGAGGTGTCAGAGAAGTGGATTACCTAGAGAAAAATAGAGGGCAAGGAAAAAGAAATGGTCTAAGGCAGATTAAAGCAAGTGCAGGGGTTAGCATCACGCAGATGCTCACGGTGAAGTTTTTTAGAGCTAGAATGGGTGGTTGCTCGATGGATAGTAATGAGTATGGAGTTCCAGTATTTTGGAGCCGTGAAAGAGAAAGCGCGTGCGCCCATGTTGGTTCTGCATTTGGGAATGTGTAAAAGGGCTTTATCAGTCGATAACAGCCCATAGGAGAGAGGTAGTGAGTCCAGTCGGTAGGCAAGGGATGGGAGGGGGGGCCTGATCTGGCAACACAGTCAATTAGTGAGCCAAAAGACTGGAGTCGGTGGGTGGAGGGACACTGACATTTTAAGTCAGCATAGAGCTGGCAATGGTGTTTATAACGTGGTGATGCAGAGGCATAGCGGCAGATGCTATTATAGGTGATGTCCCATTTATGGAGGGAGGATCTTGGGCAGATAGGTAAATGACTGAGCCATAGGCTAGGGCTGGGAGAAGAAAGCCTTGTGCCACAGCTAGTCTGGCTGAAGGGGTGAGGGCGTAGCTAGTACGATAGGCACTTCATATCATGGCATTGACAGACTTACAGATAGTTGTAATGTGTAGGTCAAAGTCTAGAGATTCGTCGAGAGTAACACCTAGATATTTAAAGGATTTGGTGCTAATCAATGGGGAGCCGTCCGCACATGAGATTATAAGGGCATTATGATTCGCTTTAAGTCTAGCAGATGAACCAAAGAGCATGGAGTATGTTTTGCTAGAGTTGAGAACAAGTTTGTTCTCAGTGAGCCAGGACTGGATACTTGTGAAGTCCAAGGCAAGAGGGTGGTTTAAGTTTGTGACAGTTCTAGTACTGTAGTAGATAACTTGGTTATCAGCGTAGAGCAGGGATGAGCAATTAGGTGCAAGTAATGGGATGTCATTAATGAAGATAGAGAAAAGCAAGGGGCCAAGTATGGAGCCCTGGGGCACTCCAACATGAATAGATGAAAGATCTGATATGGCTGAGTTGAAAACTACAGCCTGTTTTCTGTCAGACAGGTAGCTTTCGAATCAGGCCACTGTATCTGAGGAGAAACCTATGGAGTGTAGTTTTGCAAGAAGAAGGGTATGGTTGACCAGGTCGAATGCCTTGGTTAAGTTGATGAAAACCGCTCCTGTCAGGAGGTCCAGGTCCATGGAGGTACAGATGTTGTTTGTCAGTTTAAGGAGGGTGGTGGAAGTGCTGTGACCTTTGCGGAAGCCATGCTGTGAGCTAGAAAGAAGGTTGTATTTCTGGAGATATTCTATGGATTGGGTGGCCACTAATTTTTCCAAGATTTTGCATAGCACAGAGAGTATTGCAATGGGATGGTAGTTCTTAATTTCTTTAGGATCACCCTTTTTAGGAATTTGGGTGATTTTAGCTATTTTTCAGATATTAGGAACTGTACCACGACATAGAGACAGGTTGAAGATTTTGGTTAGAGGAGAGGCTATGAATGGGGCAGCAGCTTTCAGGAGCCTAAGTTCAAGACCATCAGACCCCGAGCTGGTACTGTCAGGAATGGAGAGTAGCAGTTTTAGCACTTCTCCTCTTGTAATGCTCCAAAACCTGAAGGGGGTGTGCAAGAGTGGAGGTTTGGTATCGCTAGGGGGTGAAGCAGTGTGTGCAGAAGGGAAAGAGGTCAGGTAATTTGTTAGATCTGAGAAATGACGATTGAAGGAATAGGCTATAGTCACTGGATTGTTGCAGTGTATGCCATTTAACAGCATATCACTTGTGTGGGCCCTGTGATTAGCTCCACGGAGTGTTTTTATGGTGGACCAGAATTTCTTAGAGTCCCCTGAGGCTTTTATAAGCAGGTCCCTGCAGAATGAGCTTTTGGCTAAGCGAATGTTTCTTTTACAAGTGTTTCTCAGAGAACGGTAGAGGTTGTAGTCGGTCTGTATCCCAGTAGTTCTGAAACACCACCATGCTTTGTCCCTGGCCCTTAATTGGGTTAGTAGGTCTTTGGTTAGCCACTTGGTCTGGGCTCCACGAATACGACGAGTGACACGGGAAGCATGGGTGTCTTGGAGTGGACCAAAGTGGGCCAGAAAGTAGTCTAGAGTCGACTGGGCATTAGTTGAGGTGTAGATGGGAGCCCAATCAATCAAAGAGAAAAACTGTGTAAACTGTGTTGGGTTGAAATTGGGCAAATTGCGGAAGGCAATGAGTTTAGGAGGTGGCGATGGTTTACTGGTACAGCGCCAGATGCAATAGATTGGGGAGTGATCACTGATTGCATCTGGAAGGGTACCTGCACCTGTTATGCTGTCAGGGTGGTTTGTAAGGACCCAGTCAATAAGAGTACTTGTCTGAGGGGGAGCCATAATCCTAGTTGTGTCTGTGATCAGTTGGTGAAGAGTGTGGCCTTGTACCAAGGTGTGAGAGGACTGATTTGATTTACTAGTCTAGTTTAGGTTTAGGTCTCCCAGTATAAGGACCTCATTATGGCCAATGGTGCTGTCTACTTGGGAGAGGAGTTCTTCAAGACCCTTACTACCCCCAACAGGAGGGTTATAGGCACAAACTATGTGTAGTTTCTTTGAGCCTAGTTGTAATGTTGCATGGAGCGCTTCGCAGTGAGATAGGGTAGGTAGGACGGTTTGGGATAGCAGCAGGTGATGTTTATAGAAGATGGCAACACCACCTCCACATTTTGATGAGGGTCTGTCTTGTCTGATGAGATTGTAGTTGGGCAGTGAGCAGAGGGGATCAGCAGTGGAGGGTTTTAGCCATGTTTCAGATAGGCAAAGGATATTGGGGTGATCATGAGCAACCCATGCCTCAAGTTCAGCTATGTTGTGAAGGAGGCTCCTAATGTTCATGTGTGCAATGCGGAGTCCCTTGGTGTCATGCCAGGCTGTATTATTTTGAGGGAGGTTACTTACGGGCCCCGGGTTTAGTGAAATATCCCCAGCTAACAATAAGGCTAGGAGTAAAAGCTACCATAACTTACGATGGATGAACGGGGTGGGCAGGGTTATGTCAAGCACCAAGGATTTATGCAGAGTGTAGGCTTGGTGGTAGATGAGCTTATGGGGGATGAGAAGTAGGAAGGTGTCACATGGCCAGTGTAGAGGCATTCACATACAACAAGTGCATATAATTTAAGCAACGCACAATATTGCACCAGTGAAGTGTGCAAAATACATGCCCCCTTATCAAAACACAAGATCCGCGCCTGCAACAGCCCCTGGATCACTCCCCAACTAATAGCCCTCATGAAGCAAAGAGATGCCCTGTGGTGCATAGTTAGAAACTCAGACTCCCTGGCAGACTACCAGAACTGCAGAACCGCCCGTAATAAGTGCACCTGGGCAGTACATGAAGCCAAAAACCATCACTATAAAAGTGAGCTGACTAACTCCTGGGGTAACAGCCAAAGGTTCTGGGAGAACATCAAGACACTGACCCCAACCTTTCTGAACAATGAAGGTACTCCCACACAAGACATCAGTCAAATCATCAATATCTTCAACAAGACATTTACTGACCTCAGCGTTGTCCTGCCACCCAGCTTCCTCAACCCCCGTCCCGTAGCTATCCCCAACAAAACCCTGGGATCCAATCTACCACCCACCCGCCTTTGTACCTCTGAGTTCTCACCCCTCGTGAGGCAAAAAAATACCTCCTAAAAGCACTCAGTAACTCCAGAGCCAGCAGCGATCAGCTAGACCTCAAGCTAGTTAGACTCACCCTTGACACAATTCTCACTCCCCTCACTAAAATCCTAAACATGTCCTTGATAACTGGCAAATTCCCACACATCTGGAAGTCAGCAGTGGTCACACTGGTCCACAAAAGTGGGGACAGAGCCAATCATGCAAACTACCACCAGATATCCAATCTGCCCCCTCTCTCAAAGGCATTACAGTGCATCATTTCTGACCAGCTGACAGACTGTCTAGATAAGTATAACCTGCAATGCTGGCAACAACATGGCTTTCACAAACAGCACAGCACTACAACCACTCTAGTCAAGTTCACCAGTTTTATTCACCTGGACAGAGGGCAATTGGTGGGGGCAACACACATTGACCTCACCAAGACCTTTGACACCGTAAACCATAAACTGCTACTGGGCCAACTTCACCATACCGCCTCCTCTGAATCGAAAGCCTAGTTCAGAAGCTACCTCACTGGGAGAACCCAAAAAATGAAAATACAAGATACCCTCTCAGAAAACTGCTGTGTTATCACAAGGGTTCCCCAAGGCTCTATCCTTGGCCCACTACTTTTCAGCTTATTTCTAAATGACCTGCCTCAATCAGTAAATGACCACATCCTGCTCTGTGCAGATGATGCGATCCTATACTCCAGTAATGCAGATCCCACAAAGCTGGAAAGACAAATGCAGTCTAACTTCACCTTGGTAGAACACTGGTTCCTCCAATCTAAATTACTCCTTAATTACAAAAAACAAAAACCATGCTGTTTGCATCATCCCATAACAAACACCACTCACAACACCTACACATCCTTAATAATCAGAACTCCTCCTTGATATGGTCCAAACCTTTAACTACCTGGGAGTGACACTTGACAGCACCCTGTCTTTCAGCCACCATATCCAATGTATAGCGCATTGGAAGTCAGTGTCTTGCAGTCCTTATCTGCCGTCAACTTCAATGTTTCTATGTTTCTATATTGACCTAGTTGCAAAATCGGCTAATGCAAAACTGGGTCTACTGTACAAACATCAACAATGTCTTACTACTGAAGCATTAAAAAACAGCTGTTAATAGCTCAGTGCTCTCAGTGATAGACTATGGGCTAGTAGTTTATGGGGCCGCCTCTCAATCCACCCCAAAATGCATTAGAACAATGCTTAATAAATCTTGTCGACTAGTTCTAGGGGCACCACGGCTTACTCACACCTGTGAACCTTACAAGCATACAGGGTGGCTGAACCTTGATGGCCAGATTCAATATCAAGTATGCCTGCTAGCCAAAAAATCCTCATTTGGTTTTACCACTCCTGGCCTACAAAGCCTCCTTAGTCACCCAACCACCTCCAGAAGTACCAGGGGGCTAAACAAATGGACCCTTAATGTCCCCTTCCATCAGACCATGCAAGGGCAGTGGTCCTATGAATATTGTGCTCCACTATGGCTCAATGCGCTATACATTGACATCAGGAAAGAACTAAAACTTGGATCTTTATAATCTAAACATCGCAACGCTCTGACCTCAAACAGCAACTGCGACTGTGTGACCTAATCCCACCCTCCACTCTTGCATCTTCCATCTCCTGACTTCCTTTCCCCTAAATCGTGATCTCCCCCAGCCATCTCCCTCTCCTGCTTTTCCTTCTATCCTCCCCAGCCTCTTGTCTATCTTCTTCCCTCTCTTAACCCCTCCCAGCTCAGGTTTGACCCCTTTCTCCCCAACACACCCTCTTCGTTCCTCTCTCTCCCCTTCCCCACCCCATCTCTGCTCTAGTCTATCTCCTGCTCCTCTCCCAACCCTCCCACCCCTCCCTTTCCTCTCTCCTTGCACCGCTTGTCCTTCTACTCCCTGTCTCGCTCCCTCTACTGTACACTTTGATGCCCCTACCTCCTTTGTCCATCCTTCTGTCCCTGTCTCACCCCCCCGCCCAACCCGTAGAGGTCTCCTATTACCCACTGTCTTACCCCGGCTCCATCTCACCTACTCCCCTCCCTTTACTAGTCTCTTGCCTTTTCCCGAATGTTGGGACCTCTACCGCGCGCTTCTCCCTTGGTTGCATGGCCCTCCCTGCAGCCCATTCTCTTAAGCTCGTCAGACAATGGAAATGTTCCACCAACATGTTCTGGCATCCTTACTGTTATCTGTATCCCACTATGCTCCATGCAACATTCTATTACACTTAACTGATGCATTTTCACTTCTGTCTTCTTAATTATGCCTAGTAACCTGGCTACATCCTGTATGAAATTAAGTCTTATCCATTACTAGGTCATATCTGCACCCAAACTGCAACTGGACTGGATATATCTGTTTTAAGTACTCAGCAACACCTAATGAACCTGATCATGTATTTTCCCTGCATTTATTAGATGTATCTTGCTACATGATATCTCTCATCCTGTATATAACTTGCCTCCATTACTGCTACTGTAAGACAGCTGACTGTTTTGTAATGGAACCTCTGTATATGTATTTGTCTCTGTACCATTGTTACGTTTACTGATGTGGAATCTCTGTAAATGAGCCTTTGACTCAAAGGTATTTCTGAGAAATAAATAAATAAGTTAATGGTTGATGGATCCTTAACCCTTGACCCCAAGGTGATCACAAACATCTTTAACACGGCTTTTTCAGACCTTAATGCTGTTCTACCCCATGACTTTTTCGAAAACAGGGCCTACTCCCCAAATACCTCAGCCCCTCAGTCTAACCATCCCCTCTTCTACTTCAGGAAGGTAAGGCTGAATGAAGCTCGCCGCTATATTACTGCAGCTATCTCTAAATCTAGATCTAGTAGCGACACCCTGGACCTTAAGCTTCTGTTGCTCACCCCATGAGGGTAATTCATCCATTAACAAAAATCCTAAACCTCTCTCTCAGCTGTGGAAAATTCCTGACCTATGGAAAAAACAGCCACCCAGGACACCCATCCATAAAAGTGGGGGACAAGACGCATTCACCAAATTATCGCCTATTCTCCATACTGCCCCCACTCTCTAAGGCACTTGAGCGCATCGTGGCTGATCAACTTACTGACCACTTGGATAAATACAATATACCTTGTCCACAACAACACGGCTTCCAGAAAGGTCACAGCACCACCACAGCCCTTCTTGAGTTCACTGGAGCTTTGCACAAATCCCTTGACAACGGCCTTCTCACAGGGGTCATTTTAGTTGACCTCTCCAAGGCCTTTGATACAGTACACCATGGATTATTAATACATCAACTACTGAATGCCGGGCTATCACCTGACTCTTCACTCTGGTTTAAAAGCTACTTAGAAAACCGGTCACAGAGAGTAACAATTGTGGATGCTCTTTCTAACACCCTGCCTGTTCGCTCGGGTGTCCCACAGGGATCCATACTGGGACCCCTCCTTTTTAGCCTCTTCTTAAACTCCTTCCCTTACCACTGCTCTGAGCAGATTATACTATATGCCGATGATGCTGTTGTATTCTCCACTCACAAAGATCCTGCAACTCTTCAACACAACCTTCAACTTGGTTTCAGTTATGTAGAGACATGGTTTCTTAATCATAAACTAGTCTTCAATGACAAGAAAACCAAATCTATGCTCTTCTGCAGCTCTGATAACCCACACAAGCTACACCACTTGGCTATCTCCACCACCCAGGGGAACACTCTAGATCAGATGGGATCCTTCAAATACTTAGGGATACAGCTTGACCCTAATCTCTCCTATGGACTTCATGTAGATAATGTAGCTAGAGCTGCTAATACACGGCTTGGTCTCCTCTACAAACACAGACCACACCTCACGCCAGAAGCTTTGAAGGTTGCAGTCCTGAGCTCTGTGATCTCTGTAATAGACTATGGTCTCATCATTTATGGCTCGGCCACAACCACAACCCTTAGATGCCTCTCAAATACCTTAAATAAAGCATGTCGGCTCATCACTGGTGCTCACCGTCTCACCCACACATGTGACCTGTACACTCAGACCGGCTGGCTCCAACTATCAAACCGCATAAAGTTTCTCACCTGCTCCATGGTGAAAAAAATCTACCTTGGCCTTGCACCTTCTGGGGTCTCAACTCTGTTACAACACTGAATTAACAAATGGTGCCTTAGGAGATCCACACTACACCTACTGAAAGTCTCCCACTGTCACACTTCACAGGACACGCTCTTTGCTTATCGAGCCACTCTGGTTCAATGGCCTCAGCCCAACCATCTCCTCTGCCCCAACTATTGGTATGTTTAAACTAGGCTCTGGACTGTCTCACTACCAACAGCTCCTGTGACTGCCCAACTTAACCTTGTTTCTCCACTTTCTGCTCTAGTTGTCCCCCTCCCCTCCTCACTGGATTCTACCCTCACATCTTGGTATACCCAATGCTGCACTTTTCACCCTCTTACCACCCTTCCTACATTCCTTCTCCCCCACCCTCTTCCTCTCCCTATGACTCTGGCACTTCTTATCTGTTGTCTGTTTTCTGACAAATGCCGCTGGCTGCCTTGTTACAATGCTACCCTTGAACTGTATTAATCTGTACTCTGTTTGCAATGTCCACATTGTTGTAATGCCTGTCTTGATGTTCCCCATAATTTGTATTTCTCTGACATGGAACCTTTGTAAAAGAGCCATGGCTCAAAGGTATTTGTAATCCTAGACTTGATAAATAAATAAATAAACACAGGATTTAGCAAAGCGTTGCATTTCTAGTACAGTATATGATACATTTATCTAAAACACATGCATCTAAAGTTTAGCTCCTGTTTCACAGCAGCCCCAAATTGCTTTGAGTTCATCTTGGACTATCTAAACTCAAAATTCAAATTACTCCTATGCACACCAGCATCCCACTAGCCCTCCCAACTGCCTTTTTGCACCGCCTGGCCACCTTTAGGTCATCAGATATGATTACCCCGGGTCTCTTTCCTGTTTGGTGGTCATCAATACCACTCCAGCCATTTCCTGCTCTGCCCCAGGTTTGTGTGCGCTCCAAGTGCATTATTTTGCATTTCTTCACATTAAAACACAGCTGCCATATCCCTTGACCATGCCTCAAGTTTTTCTGCAGTCTCTGCTCATCCATTCCAACCCCTGGAGTGTTTACCTTACTACAGATGTTGATGTCATCCACAAAGAGGGAGACCTTCCCTTCCAGCTCCTCTGCAATGTCACTTATAAAGACATTGAAGAGGACCGGTCCCAGCACTGATATCTGAGGCACCCCGCTGGTCACAACCAATGAAAAGTGCAGGGCTAACTAGTATATACTGAAACCACTGCGTAGTAGTGAGTGATATAAAAAAACAAACTTAAAGAGATAAAAACATACCAACAATGGTGTACTCCCCTCGCTGTTGATGTTTCACACCAAGACTCGTGTGCTTTATCAAGGCAACATCATCAGTTGGTGTCCTCTCTTATCTATGCATGTGTTTAAGAAACACTCATCATAACCCTACTTCATACAATACAAAGTGCATATGTAAACACTGTTATAAATATAACTATCAAGACACACAATGTGCATGAACCCTAACAATAATGTGCTATGACATTTGATACATGTGCAAAAAATACTATGAAAATCAGAAATTGGAAAGTGGAGCAGGGGAAAGACATAGAAGGAAGTGAAGGTTGATTGGCAGGGTTGAGTGAGGGGGTAATAATAACAAAAGAATAAGGAAGGTAAATGTGAAATACAAATAGCACACTTAAGATCGAAACAGAAGGAGAATAATAAATATACATAAATATTAAAGTGGCAGAACCACAGGTGACAATTACTACAAAATCTATACATATCACTGCATCTTTACATAATATCGGGCTTGTATGATTAATTGTACAAATGAACAGGGGTCATCATTCAGACTGAGGTCATACTGCAAAGGGTCACCCAGTTAAACATTTGACAGCATGTTGCTAAATTAACAGGCGGTCCGAAAAAGAAACTCATATGTAGGCACTGTATTCAGTTAATATCTTTTCATACACTATAATTTAAGGAAAGGTGCCTCTTGGAACCCATCATTCAGCCCTGGTGGACCAAAACATTTCAATTTATATTGCCAAAAGTCTTCTCTGTGAAGCAACAGGTTCTCAAGGCCACCACCCTGGGACTCAGTGTGACCCTTTCAATACCTGTGAACTGAAAGACATGACTACTGTTAGTGTTACTTACATGAACAGCTAAATCATTTTTGGTGTCTCACTTAGTTATACACTGCAAATGTTCGCTCATACGAACTTTAAATTTCCGTCTTGTCTTCCCTACATAGTACGAGTCACAAGTACTATATGTATGGCTAAGTATACTACTGAAACACTATTACAACCAATTAAGTCCCTTGTTGTAAAAGTAATTGCTACATTTGGGACTGAAAACATTTGCCTCAAAAGTATAGTGTAACAAAATTTACAGACACAGCAGTTATGTGCTCCCGCTGGTAATTTCTGAATGGAACCTCTCACAGGACTGTGGAAACTGTACAATTTGATCTTCCACATTTTGTCCATGTTTAAATAGAACATGTGGGTTTTCCACAGTGCAGATTCTCAATTTTGAATCAGTTTCCAATATGTGCCAGCTGTCGTAGAGGATCTTTTTCACCATGTATACTTATGAGTTAAACGTAGTTATAGAGTGCAAACTCTCTCCACTCTCACCTGATAGTATAGTCCCTCTATCCTGCATTTTCCACCCTGACCTCTTACTCACTCTTAACGTCTCCTCTGCTCATCTGATCCATTGCAGTTACAGCTCTCTCAACACAAGCACCATTGTTCCCCCTACTTTTGAAACATTTTCTCAACAAATGCGTCTCACTTGCATATGCCTCATCTGTTCCAAACTTTCTTTTTAACCTAACAAACTGGCTCTTGGTAATATTTTTAACTACTGGTCAGAGGAGGCTACTGGTAAAATGTAGCAGTGCATTTTTACCTGTATTATTACAGAACAAATCTGATGTTACACCCTGGTGGCCTTCCTTTAGAATACACAGATCCAGAAAATTCCCGACATGTCTGTTGTAAATTAGATTAAATTTCAAATTTTAATTACTACTCTCTAAATATGCCACAAACTCATGCACTCTATCTTCTGACCCCTTCCAAACAACAAACAGGTCATCTATGTAACTCTTAAATGTCCAAGTCATCATAGAACAGATTATTTTCTTTCTTCAATACCACTTGACATTCCCACATTCCAAGGAAGACATTAGCATAATTGGGGGCGAAGGCTGCCCCATTGCTGTCCCTTTAATTTTGACGTAATGTCTACTTTAGAATGTGAATTCATTTGAATGATGGACTAATTGAGTCATTGTTAGCAAAACCTCAATATATGCTGGCGAATATTCAGTAAATTCATACACTGCATCCCTCAAGGCAGAAAGACCCCCTACATGTGGGATATTCGTATCTAGTGACTGTATGTCTAAGGTGACTAACAGTCAATCACTTTCTATGAGCAATGCTTCCATGATACACAACATATGCTCCATGTCTTTTATTTCAATGTGCCCGCGCAACTGGTTTTGTGCTTATGCAATGTTGGCTGTTCACCTCTCTATCCCTGCAAAATACCACCCTGTACGAGTACGTAGGTAAGGACCCTTGGAATAGGGTTCCACCCCTAGAGGTGCCCCTTGGCTGGAGGTACCTTAGGAAGAAGCCCATGGAAGAGAGAGGCATGCCACTGGAGGAGGAGGGGTGGATGGAGGGGCAAGAAATATGCTCATGTGCAATGTGAGGAGGAAGAGGAGCAGCCCTTAAATGGGCCAAATAGTGGCATTGTTAGTTGCGCCGTACCCTTGAACAATGGGCTTTAGCTCTCCAATTCAATATGCCTTTGCAACTGGTTTTGTGCTTGTGTAACGTAAATAATCTTTGGCTGTTTGCCTCTCTATCCATGGGATATACCACCCTGTAGGGATATGAAGGCAAAAAACCCTGGAAGAGGATTCCACTCCTAGAAGTGCTGTGGAAGTAATTCCTTTGGTTAAAGGTACCTTAGGAAGAAGCCCAAAAAAGACTGGAGTAAAGCATACAAGGTGGTGAACGCTTACCAGGACCGAAGACCTGTACGTAGGTCAGTTGGTAATGTGGGTTCAGTTGGTAGCATGGGTCAGTTGGTCGAATCATTTGGGTAAAGTAGACATGAAATGGCAAGTGAATGGTGACCTGCTTGGAGGTCTGACTGGAAGGCGTGGAGGCCTGGCTTCCTAAGGAGAGAGAACAGCCAAATGGGAAGAAAGGATGCACATATGGGGCAACCACCCAACTCCATCCAACAGCGGAAACCTAACTAATTGACCTAGAGACTACAACTATGCCTAACTAGTATTATGACCATTGGCATGGAGGAGAGGAAAAAAAAACATCTGAGGAGGAGGAAAACCTCTGAGGATTCAAGGCCTAGGTTACCTTCCCTCCAGACTTTGGGACAGTTTTGTTTAGTGATGGCTCTGCTACTGCAATTTAACAGACCAATCCAGGGGAATTGCAATTTCAGGGAACACTCTTGCTCTATCTCTCTGATCGAACTCTGCAACACTGAGACATCTCGTTGCCAACCTCCAAGGCGGGTGGAGGAGAGTAGCAGCTGCCAAGGTGCTCAGCTGGCGTACCAATCTAAAAACAAGCCAGAAGCAGCTGTAGGGAGAATAGCTTAAAAGGATGCCTCTGAACCTGCTTGGGAGGTTAAGGGGCCCATCCCATGAGAGCCCCACCCCTTCGCTGCTGAAGTCTTAAATGCTACACCAAGAGGTACCGTTGGTACAGTTGATGACTGAAGGTCCACCTGGAGTGAGGACATCCCCAACTATGTGCCAGGTAAGAAGGACCTCGCCCCGAGATTTGCATGCTCAGGATGTGGACTTCAGGATGCAGAGAGAGATTTTCAGCCACAGGGTTAGCCCTGAGTCCTGGAGTAATGGATGCAGTCAGCATGCCTCTGAAATGTGGAGTAGTCAGCAGTAATGAAGCATAAGGGTAGCATGTGGGTCATGATGGGTAATAACTGGAGTCATAATGGATGATAGTTGAAGTGGAGGGCGTAGTGAATAATGGCAGGCATGGGAGACCTGTATGTAGGTTAGATTGAGCACTGCGGACCCCTTGTGGGTCTAAACTGGATGAGCTGACATGGAGAGACCTCCACGTAGGTCAGTTTGAGCAATATGAACCCATTCAAGGGTCTTAGTTAAGGCAAATAGCATTTATCAACCACAGGAATGCATGTTGACCAAGACCATTAGAAAGTCAAATTAGGAGTGAATTGAGTTTTATGTTATGAGTAAGGGAATGATGAGGCCAGGCAAAGCTCGGAGCCAATGGTTGGAGAGGAGGAGGCTGTGAAGCCGGTTAGGCAGAAGGAGGCTGCAAAGCCAGCATGGCAGGAGATGCAGTTTGAAGAGGGTAAACATGATATGCTGCCAGTATTGAAAGGGGGAGAGGTTCAGGAATAAACTGATTGCATTAGTGCAATAACAGCTGATAGTGCAAGGGACAGGAAGGCCAGAATGACTGTGTAAACAGGTGACTGTGTAAACCAGGTGCATCATAGTAGGGAAAGGATGGTAGAAGGCTGGGTGGAGCCAGCTGCCCTAAGGTAGAGAGTTGCCTGGAATAGCTGGTTGTAGTTAGAGAATGAACTAGAATTGCTGGGCTGATTAAATATATAATTACTATGACACTGCATCCGCTGCCAGGAGCCATGATACCCCCGTGACAACTCAGTCCCCCACTGTAGAAAAAAAACAAAGAAGCCACAAACAGGACACCATGATGCCAAGCAGCTAATTAGCAGGTTAAAAGTAAATGCCAGCAGCTGCAGCTTAAGCTGACATACCCTGGGGTAAACTACATGGCAGGCAGGCAAATTAACATACAAGATATAATGACTGAGGAAATGCCAGCAGCTGTAGCTGAGCTGGCCAACAACAAGCAAAGTAAAGGTAAATGGTCATAGGCAGGCACTTACGAGTGGAATAGGGAATGACTGAAGTGACGTAGACGGTGAGCGCCCATGAGCTAAGTCCTGCAGAGGAAGGAAGCCCAGGCATAGGCAGGGGGCTGGAACACAGGAAACAGGAGTAATCTCCATGGTCCAGCATGAACAGTGTGTTAGGGGCAGAGAAGAGGAGAGGATACAGCACCAATGCAGTAAGTGACGAGGGGGTGGTCTACCACCTGGCATCAATCATGCCGTCCTCTCCGTAGCTCCACCCTCACCCTCTCACTGTTCCGAATGCATCCACTACCCTCTCCTCACCAGCTGCTATGAATGGAGCACACAGAGTTGGCTGGGTAGGAGCAGAGAAACAAATCCGCTAAAAGAAAAATGAGGGACAGCAAGAATGCAGGAGGGAAGCAAGGCACTGAGAAAGCTACAGGAAAAGGCAGCAGAGGTAGCCAGCTTGGGGGGAGGGAGCAAACAAAGCGGGGAAGGGGACCGCATGGGGGCCAGAAAGCAGAAGAGAGAGAGCAGCAGGCAGCGAATACCAAGGAGGGATGGAGGGCAGAGGGAAATGGGCAGGAGAGCGAGCCAGCAGCCAGAGGCAGCCGCAGAAACATGGGCAAAAGCCCGAAGAACAACAGAAATGGGGAGAGGAGCAAGGAGAGGCGGTGCTTCCAGCCGCAAGAAAAATGCTCATGTGCAGCATGAGGAGGAGTGGCCCTTAAATGGGAAAAATGAAGGCATGGTCAGTTGTGCTGCCACCTTGAGCCATGGGCTGTAGCCCTCGAAATATGTGGGAGTTAACCAAGCCACTTGTTTAACGTGGAAATCAATACATTGGGCCATTAGCTTGATAAGGGACCCTTTGCTGGCTGCAGTGGGCCTACCTGGGAGGGTCCCATAAGTTTTTATGTACCTTGGGCAAGCAAAAACTCAACAAAAAGGAATTTGTAAGTTTCATGTAAAATGAAACCATTTGCTAGAGACTCATATAAAAAGCCATTAATTTTCCTCTTAAATTCCAATGTAGGGTCATGTGTCACTAATTTATAGAAGTTCTGATCATCCAGCACCATAGTACTTTATTGTTATAGTTCATACATATTGTGTGTCCTGATAGTTATATTTATGTTTACATATGCATGTTGTACTGTATGAAGTGGGGTTTTGCTGCATGTTTCTTTAACACATGCATATACAGGAGGAGACACTCACTGATGACATTGTCCGCTCCACAAGAGTGGTAGCAGGGAGGAGGCAGGGAACTACATTCCAGTCAGTCTTGCCTCAGTAGTGGGCAAGATTATGAAGGCACTCCTTAAGGAAAGGATAGAGCAACACCTGGAATCCATAGGGGCACAGGATCCAAGACAGCATGGGTTTACAACAGGAAGGTCCTGTCAAACTAATCTCATAGATTTCTTTGACTGGTAAGCAGAGTGGTGGACCAAGGGAACAGTTGATGTTGCTCACTCCTGACTTCAGCAAAGCTTCACATCGCCCACATAGAAGATTGATAAATAAGCTGCAGGGCTCGTGTGGGTCAGAAGGTCAACTGGGTGGCAAACTGGTTGACGGCAGAAAACAGAGAGTGGTGGTAAATGGTATACAGTCAGAAGAGATGCAAGTCACAAGTGGGGTACCTCAGGGATCAGTCCTGGGGCCAGTCCTCATCAATATCTTCATTAGTGACATTGCAGATGGACTAGAGGGTAAGGCTTGTCTGTTTGCAGATGACACCAAGATCTGCAACAGAGTAGATGATCCAGATGGGGTGGGCAGAATGAGAAGAGATCTGGATAAACTAGCAAAATGTTCAGAAAAGTGGCAACTGGGATTTAATGCAAAGAAGTGCAAGATCATGCACAATGGGAAGAGAAACCTGAAGCCACCTATAAGCTGGGAGGGGAGTTGCTGGCAGTCACAAAGGAAGAGAGGGACTTGGGCATCATCATCACCGATCACCTGAAATCATCCAAGTAGACCTCTAAAGCAGTAGGTAAGGCTAGGGGGATGTTAAGGTGTATTAGTAGGGGTATCACAAGTCATAAGAGGGAGGTTAATAATCCCTCTTTAAAAGACACTGGTTAGGGTCTCAACTGGAGTACTGCGTGCAGTACTGGAGGCCACACCTTCACAAGGACATTAACCAAATTGAGGCAGTCCAGAGAAGGGCAACCAAAATGGTGCAGGGACTGCATCAGAAGACATATGAGGACAGATTAACAGAGCTCAATATGTATACCCTTGAGCAAAGGAGGAAGAGAGGTAATATGATCGAGACATTCAAACACCTTAAGGGCATTAACAAGGTGAAAGAGTTTAACATGTTTTAATATAAGAAAAACAGCAGGACAAAAGGACACCACATGAGATTAGAGGGAGGCCGATTAAGGGGGAATGTGAGGAAATTCTTTTTCACAGAAAGGGTGATGGATGCATGGAACAGCCTACCTCAGGAAGTGGTGGCTATGAATACAGTGCAGGGCTTCAAACAGGCATGGGATAGGCATAAGGGAGCAATAACAGATGAGTATGAATAGATAGGCCACTGACAGAGCAAAGGCCGATGGCACATTTATAAGGTAGAAAAAGAAATGGGCAGACTGGATGGGCCTTGCGGTCCTTATTTGCCGTCAACTTCTATGTTTCTATGCCTTGATAAAGTGCATGAGTTTTGGCATGAAATGTCATCTGTGAAGGGAGTGCGCCATTGTTGGTATATTTTTATCTTTTAATAAAGTATTTTTTGATATTGCTCACTACTACGCAGTGTTTCAGTTTATACTGGTTAGCCCTGTTCCGTCTGTTGGATATGACTGCTGTTCATGGTGACTCCTAGTGCACATCCCTTAGCAACCTCCCTTGCTTGTTTGGTCAAATTTTTCCGGTTAGCTCAGAACAGAACTGAATACACATCATATACAGTAGCTTCTATGTCTGCAACTGGCAGTAATGTTAACAACAGTGACACCACCAGTATCCCTAATTCTAACTCTTCACAGTTTCATTGATTTTTTGTTTTTATAAAGAGTGAAAAATAAATCCATTACTTGCTGTAGTCACCCATACATTCACCAATCCTAGTACCAATACCAATATAAAATCAGAACCAGCTGCACCACTGAATATTAGGGAGGTATTTGTTCAGCTCAAGAGAGCAGTGTTAAAAGCAAGAATATATTAGCAGAGAGGGACATTAGAGGCGTATCTCAGCATCTGTAGGACCCCAAGGGGCCTTAGACTCACAAAGCTAGTTTGTCACCCAGAAGATGGCTGCTATGCTAGGTGGCTGTCTCTGAGCTCTCTGCTGTGAGGGTGCGAGCTCTAATGGCCATGCTTTTAACTGTGCTTTTAACCTTCATTTTAGACTGTATGAGAGTTTCATGTGGGTCTTGTTAGTGAAATTCAGTGAGTTTTAGTGTAATAGTCCTTCAGATAGTTTTTGTTTTGTTTGCTTTTTATGTTTGCTTGCATGCATGTGCAAGAAACATAGAAACATAGAAACATAGAAACATAGACTTTGACGGCAGATAAGGACCGCTTGGCCCATCTAGTCTGCCCATTTCCCTACCTACAGGATAGGCCGTAGATCCTAGTTAACCAACAGCCTATTTCTTCCTACCCCCTGCAAGAATTGCCTTATGTCTGTCCCATGCATTCTTGAATTCTCCCACAGTTTTAGACCCCACAACCTTCTCAGGAAGGCTGTTCCGCATCCACTACCCTCTCTGTGAAATAATACTTCTCACATTGCCCCTGAACCGCCTCCTATCTTTAAATTGTGTCCCTTGTTCTTGCAAGTCTCTCTTTCTGAAAGATGCTACCCTCTTGGACTTTTTTGATTCCACTGAGGTACTTAAAAGTTTCTATCATGTCCCCCCTCTCCCTTCTTTCCTCAAGGGTATACATATTAAGCTCCTTTAGTCTCTCTTCATATGGCTTCTCTTGCAGACCCTGCACCATTTTAGTTGCCCTCCTCTGGACTACCTCTATCCTGTCTATGTCCTTGCGGAGATGGGCCAAATAGTTAATGCCCTGGATGGCTAGGGTGGCAGATGCAAAGGCCCACTTGCCTATTTGTTCCAGCTGGCGAGACTATCTGGAGGGAGGGTGCGGAGGTGCTTTGAACTCTTGGTGCGGTTGTGGGCAGCGTTAATAAAACAACCAAATCCGTTTTTGGGTGCTCACCAAAGTAGGATTTGCCAGCTGGGGCACGGTAAAGCTGATGAGCCTTCTTAGATACTGATGGAACTGTGAGGGGGTTTGCCATGCGGCCTTGGTAATAGGGAATGCTACGCTGACAAAGGTAGACTGCCAGGTGGCGACATTTCAGGTCCTGTTCTCCAGTCTCCCACCCCACAGTAGCTTGGATATGCCTCGATGTCCATGAATGTGGGATCATTAGGAGGGGATTTGGGGACATTACTGGTTCCCTTCATCTCCCGAGGAGTCTACAAGAATGGAGAAAGACTCAGGACGGTCACCATCATCAGTGGCTCAGATGTCGTCCCCACTGTTGTCAGGCTGGTGTTCAACCAGGCGAGCAGGGGTGCCCACATTAGTAGGGCTCCTAGTAGTGTGAGGAGCGCCCAGGAGGGCCGGTGGTAGTCTCGAGGAGGGGCCCTTGGGGGTGCGTCTGGATAGACCTGCCAGGAGAAGGGACCTGTGGCTGCATGAAGACCCACATGTGACAATGCTGAATAAGGCCCTGCCCCATTTGTTATATAGAAAGAGTTAAAATGCAAGGGTCTGTTCTATCCTCGCATTTCTTAATGGGATGCACCAAGGCTGTTCGCCGGGATTGCCAGGTGCTCGATGGCGGAGGGGGTGTTCTCAGTGGCTCTGAAAGAAGCGCTGGTGAGACCCCTCAAGAAACCTTCTCTTGACCCAGACGTCCTAGAGAATTACTGTCCGATCTCCAACCTACCATTTTTGAGCAAGATTGTTGAGAAACTGGTGGCACAGCAGCTCGAGAATCGCCGCGCGTGCGTCGACATCTATGAGCCATTTCAGTCAGGTTTTCAGGCTAGACATAGTACAGAAACAGCTCTAGTTAGGACGCATAATGATCTACTTAGGGCTAGAGACAGAGGAGACAGGTCTGTTCTTGTATTCCTCAGTCTCTCATTAGCATTTGACACTGTGGCCCACACTGTGCTTCTTGATCGGTTCTGTGAGTTTTGTGGGCTCACCGGTGCTGTCATATCTCTCTAATAGGGTGCAGCGGGTGGTGATGGGGAATTTCTCCTCCTCCCCAATGCCCCTGTCATGTAGCATACCACAGGGCTTGATCCTGTCGCCGATGCTGTTCACAGTGTACATGCTGCCCCTGGGTGAGATCATTCAGCAATACAGCATGGAGTTTCACTGCTATGCAGATAACACCCAGCTGTATTTGTCATTTGCACCCGGAACATCCGGTGCTGTTGATGTGCTAAACAGCTGTCTGGCTAAAATGAATGACTGGATGGTTTCCAGCTGGCTAAAACTAAACCCGGATAAGACAGTGGTGCTAGTGATCGAGCCAGGTCGCAGGCGTGATGGGTTGACACCTGCAGCTAACACAGGGTCTGTTCCGTTGGTGGCTTCCCGAGGGTGAATCTCAATGTGATCCTGGACAGCAGACTAGACCTTTGAAAATCAGGTATTGTCTGTAGTCAAGGGGTTTTACCACTTGCAGAACATCGCCAGGAGCAGCACCTTGTTCGCCTGAGGATCTGCAGGCTCGTACATGCCTTTCTTACCTCTAGGCTCAACTACTGCAACTCTCTATACTTAGGGGTCATGGGAGGGACCCTACACAGACTGTAGCTGGTGCAGAACGCAGCGATCCAGTTACTAACGGGCCTGTCTAGATCTAGTCATGTAGCTCCAGTCCTGTGTGCTCTGCACTGGCTGCCTGTCAGGTGGAGGGTCCTTTTCAAGGTGCGCTTGCTCACCTATAAGGCCCTATACAGACCGGGTCCTGGCTACCTGTCGTAGCACTTGACACCTGTGACCTCTGCTCCTCTTCAAGGGGCCTCCTGGACATTCCCATGGTTCGGATCAAGACATCAGGTGACCATGCTTTTAGTGTCTCTGGGCCAACCCTGTGGAACTCGCTTCCATCTGCAGTCCAGGAGGCCCCTACGATTGGGGTTTTCAAACTGAGGCTGAAGGCCCACTTCTTCAGTCAGGCTTTTATTGATTGCTTTTTCCAGCCCAGCTGTTCTAGTTATCTGAAACCGATCTTAAAGTTGCTATTTTGAATCTTATTTATTCTGAATAATGTTATTGTGTTCTTATCCATTATACTTTTTTTTTTTTCATCATCTATTTTCCCTCCCATGCTCCACACTGCCACTCTGAGCTGCCTAGGTCCCCCCCAACCCATCTATCCCCTCACGAGCTTCCGACCTTATATGGCAACCGCCCCAGGGTAACCTGGCATAACCCTTTGCCGGATGGGTCCCCCTCCTCAGAGGGGAAGGAGGCCAGCACAACTACTTGGCCCCGGGGTGCTGCTCAGACAGACATGGCTCCTTTGAGGCTTCGGTGCACTGGTAGCCGTCATCTGGCCAGTCGTGGAGCGATTTCTGCCTTTTCCTGGTTGTTCCCTTATTGCACTGCCCATGCATTGCTCCTTGTCTCCACCAGGGGCCGCTGCCAAGCAACACTACCCAGCTACCCACCCCAGGAGAGGAGAGCAATCCCATGGACGCTCAACCTCTCCTTCCCCTGCCAGTCCCCTCGACGCCCAGAGTCCGCTCGAACTCTCGGTCACCGGGCGTGGCACGGTGTGTGGCGTCCAGTACCTAACCCCAGCACCACAGGGCCGGCATCATCATACTTTTGATATGTTTTGTTAGATGCCCACAGCCTCAGGGAATGGGTGCCCTAAAAAAAATATCAAATTTACCTTGCCTCCTTTTCCATCTCTTGTCTGTCTGTTTGCACAACCAAATTTTCTTGTGCGACCTAGGAACTGATCACTACAATGGTTTTGCTATTCTCCACCTCTCGCTATCTCTGCCTTCCCTTGATATTTCTGTCTTTTCTTCCCCCTTGCATATCTGCAGATATAAAAATATATGTAAATCTTTATGTGGAAATGTCACCGACACCGGGTTCCCTTTATTTATTTATTTGCTTTTGTTAACCAGGTAAGCACACTAGACAGTCAAGTGCCTATTTTCAGGTGCGACCTGGGAGGATTACAAGTCACAAACATGAACGTCAAGCAAATACAAGGTACATACAATAGCATCAGGCACATAAAATACATCTGGAGGTAGTTAGCAGCTTAATACAGGCAGGGGCAACAGATGTCTATAAACAGCCCAAAGTACCAACATGAGACGATACATCAAAAGCAGGCGAATCGGAGTACATACAAGATCATCAGGCACATAGATATCAGGAGATAAACAGCGTAATACAGGCATAATCAAAACAGATGTCTACATGTAGGGTCAGCCAAGGGGCCCAGCCTCTATGGTACCTCAGACGGCAATGAGCTATCCAAAGGACAAAGTGGTTGCAGTAGCCGGACTTCGTCCCCAGCAGCAGAGACTGGGTTATAGACAAGACCCTACTTTTCAAGCGCACAGTGGGACCAAGTTCTGGGCAAGACTACCATTTGTCGCAGAACTTCATTGCAGTGGTTTGTAATTTCTGTGGAAGTTCTGCAGCACTAACAAACTACCACATTACAGTGTCAGCTTGTCATCCTGACTTCACTTTCAAGGCAATGGTTATAGCAATCAGGATGGGGGAAAGCACAGTAACACTAGTTCAAAAAATAACAGACTTATAGAAATAATGTTGTGCCAAAGAAAGGAAAACAAATGTCTCTCCCTTAAGGTCCTAGCCTATTGCATAAATGAAATATGCAGAGGGGACCTTATGTGATAAATAAGATATTTCTATATGCATGCTATCTATCCCACTAATTAGGTCTCCACCGTCTATCACTTATATATTTCTATGTGCTTTCTACACCACTCATGAGGCTCCCACTGTGTATCACATATATTTACATGCAATATGTTACCTACATAAAAATGTGTGTATGCGCTTGTGTGTATGTGTATATATTTATTTTTTTTAGTTTCCATGAAGTTGTATCCTCATTCATATAGGTCCCATTGGAAATGGAATAAATGGAATTGAGAAGTTATTGCAAAACTAATTTTTCATGTCAACCTGCTTCCCCTGACACACTATATAACACCATCAGGCCATGATGTGCATGTGAACCAACTGTGAGATAGAGCTCTCCAGCCCATCACAATGTGTCCACCATGTGACAGAACACTGCACCATACCTTCCCAGGCTCCGAGCAGTGATGTGTTCCACCAATCCTTGTGCTGCCCAGCCAGCTCCCAAAGCTAATCTCTGAACCTGAGTTGCCGGCATGGAAACACAGCAAGCTACCCTCTGGCCCAACAGCTGTCCCTGCACACAACATTTCTCCATAACTTTTAGGTGAGTCTATGAACTGATGACAATATGTGTAACCCCCAGGGGGTGCTATCCCAAGGGCTACTTCCCCTGCCTGCCTTAACTGTAACAGGGTGAGGGGCCCAGATCCGTTGGCGGGTGCCTCCACCTAGAGGTCGGGGTTAAAACAGTCGATGTTGACTTGGTCACAGCCCTTTGCTGCAACCCCCCCTTTCTTCTCACTAGTGGCCCACACAGTTTAGTTGCAGTGTCCTTACCATAGACACTTACCCCCCCCCCGGCTCGAACCACTCAGCTCACTCTGGAGACCCCCTGAAAAGTAAGGTACAGTTGTACCATATTCACTGTGCAGTATTTCACCAGTAATACACAAACTAGCCAGGGTACTGTTACAAAACAAGCAATCTGATTTATTTAAGGGGAAAGAACAAGGACCGGGGGGAATCAGAGTGACTGGCTTACCACTACAATATATGAGTATCTACCTAGTGCTCTGTGCACAGGCCTAACCTATAAGTTGTTGTCTATGGGTACCCAAGCCCTAAAGGCTAGTTCCTCAATGTAGCTGGTTGGGGCCCTGACACAAACGAGCATTCAATTCCTACAAAGATTAAATAGAGCCAGCAGGCTCAGTTAGTGCAGTTAGCAAAGCAACCTGAAGATCTTGCCCTTGCTAGAAACATTTAACAGGGAGCTACCCTGCTTTAGTACTCACAACTCCAGAAGAAAAGCGCTCTCACACCACTCACAGGGCTGAGCCTGAACTTCAAATACTTCTCCACACATTTATATGGAAAGCAACAGAGGGGTACCATACCAGGCAGCTGCTCCTATGGCCTGACCGAACGCACAGCTAATCGGAAGTCTCACTGCAGCTTCACTTTCCTGACAGACCGAGCGCGATTCAGCAAATTCTCCAGTCCTCTACAGGGTGAGCCTGGTAGGTAGCTGTGCTTTTACACAGCCTCCTCTGACCATTGCCTCGCGGATTCAGTCCGAAGCTCGATGGCTATTCAAACGGCTGACTCGGGACTCTCACGCGCTTCCCAAGCGAATACTCAACAGTGCAGGAGCCCAGAGCTCCTTCCTCGTTCACAGCCACAACGTCTCTGCCCCTTGACAGCATGGGGCCATCCTCTCTGCTCGGGCGCCACCCGATCCCACTGGCTGGCTGCAGATGCCAGTCACTTAATCTTGCCCTCAGTGGTGCGAAAAGGTGCCATGGTCTAGACTTCACTTCCTACAATTACTAGTTGTGTCTTCATTGGTCCACCGGCTCCCTAGAGAGCCCTAATTCTGGTTGGTCATTAGTTACTCTATTTTGGGATACCCTCTGCCCCTATTGGACCCTTCAGACAGTTCTGGCCCAAAATGGAGGGGCACAGCACACACAGTCTCAGCTGCAAAAAAAGCAGGTTAGACAAACAGTAATTCCACCAACAGGCTAGCTAATTATGTCCAGTTACATTAGTTAAAAGGGCTCCCTCTGTGCATACAGCGACTGCCAAATGGGAGCAATTTCACCGCAGCTCAGGCGGGATTCAAACAGGGAAACACCAGTCCCCCCATACCAACCCGCTGGAGACTGAGCAGGCAGCTCTTAAAGAGACAGTACTGGAGGCTTCAGAAGCACTCACAACACCAGCATTTTGACGGCATTTCGCCGAACACCAGTTAAGCAGGGAGCATTCAGGCAAGCTCCGGGAAGGCTTTGGGGAACCCCCATTTATGAGGGCGTTACATATGTAATCAATAACCCTGGCAAAAATGCATACAGTGCAATTATTTATTTAACTGGCCTATTCTTTCAACAGGTCTACACATTATTATATTCCACTTTTCTGGGCATAATTACATTATTTTTCTTAAAAATAACAGTTAAATTCATTTTACTAGTTATTCCTTCTGATGGCATCTCTATACCTTAAAGGCACAAAATACAGGTTACTCACCTGTAACAGGAGTTCTAGGAATGGTATATGTTGTTCATCCACACCCATTGGCAGGCATCCTTGCCGCCCCAAATCTCGCCGGAAGGTCTTCAAGCCCGCATAGTGCCATCATCCGAGTTTCCAGAGGTGTGTCAGCCTCTTCCAATTCAGTCAGTGTGTTTGCAGGTGCAGTCGCAGTGCTCCAATCACTGCTCCAGCTGTCCATGACAGCAGTTGAAAATGCAGTGGCATACAGTTGAAAGGGAGAGCTCCGCTTCAGTGAGCAGAGCTCCCCCCTCAAAACGCACGCACGCATATTGCATGCTCATGCGCCCCCCCACGCACATACTGTATAGCCGATGGGGGTGCCCAATGCCCCGTCAGATCCATGTCATCCCCCCAAAAAAACTCTCCAGGTACCACGCTAGGAGCCCACCCCAGTGCACACATCCATATGGCCGATGGGGGTGCCCAATCCCCCATCGGCTCCAGCCCCCCCAAACAGCCTTACAGCTGCCACGCTGGGAGCCCACCCCAGTATGGCACAAGTTCATATGGCAGACGGGGTGCCCAATCCTCCATCGGCTACAGCCTGCCCAAACAGCCTTCTAGCTGCCACGCTGGGAGCCCACCCCAGCGTGGCAAATGTCCCCCATCGTCTTCCTAAAAAAACTGTAAAAAAAGAAAACATTCCCTCAGCATTCTCCCAGCCCCCCCGCACCTACCCACTGCACACCCTGCCTCCCCACACCCCCCCTCACCTCATACTTACCTCTGGAGTCCGGCGCAACGATCTTCGGAGGACTGGGAACACGTCTGCACTCTTCAAAGCCGACCACGGACTGAGGAAATGCCGGTAAGCTGTATAATGTAATAGATAGGGTTTTTTTTTTCAACTTTGCTGCATATCTCGGGCATTTTTTGGAATTTTTGCACCAAATTTTCAACATGGGGTTTTTGGGACCCCTTCTCATGAATGCTGAATGAATGTTACACTGTCATGGCGGTAATCAGGCCCGAAGGGTGATTTTGCAGTCACTGCACAAAATCACCTTTTGGGACTGATTAATGAAACGACACTTCCAGTTTTCATAAGGTGGGCTCTCAAAAAGCCTATTTTGGGCCGGCCCGGTGGCGCAGAGGGCTGAGGCGTTGAACGCCACACTTCGCTCCACGCCGGCGACCCGGGTTCGGGAGCGGACTCGGGTAGCTGGTGGGTCGGCCGGGGGGAGTTAGGCTTGAGCGTCCGACGATAGCTCGCCTACTCCGGGGTGGGGATTTGGCCATATTCTGGCTCTTGTGTGACCCCGAGCGGAGGCTCGAGGAAGCACATGCCCACCACAGGATTGGTCGGATGGCTGCCAGCAGATCAGACGTCGACGTGACGCGTCATGACGTCAGGGGGGAGTATCTGCTAAGGGGAGGGAGAAAACAGGGAAAATGGAAGCCTGCCTCATCCGGGAGGAAGCGGGGCCCTGGGACGTGCCTGCGATTTGCCAGCGCCCACTCGACAGTCCACGGGGCCGACAAAACTGTAAGTTACGGGGGAGTGCCCCCTACCTCGTCCCCACCCGGGGGGTAAACTGCGGCTCCATGGGGGCCTGTGGACTGTGTGAGCTGGGTCGCAGGTAGCGGGATGTCCGCGGGACAACACTGAAGGGTCGGAGGAGGCAGGCTAGAGGAGAATAAAATACAATTTCAAAAAAAAAAAAAGCCTATTTTTAAAATTTGTTGGAAAAATTCCTAAAAATGACTGTTTTACGAGCTTGCATTGCACAGTTCCTATGCAGGCTCGTAAGTTCGCGAATTTTCAATATTTTCACTCCAGCTTTTCAACATTGCCATTTTACCACACCTCCTTATGAGCAGTACAGCTGTCATATTTCACATCTTGCCCAAAATGTGTTTCCTCACCATGTAGTGCACAACGATGAGTCGTGTGCAAAATCAATGTACAGGATACATTAAGAAAATCACTGTGACACTGTTCATGAGCAGAGATCTTAAAATAGCTATGTTGAAAATTTGGTGAAAAAATTCCTAAAAATGACTGTTTTACGAGCGTGTGTTGCAGAGTTTCTACGCACGCTCGTAAGTTTGTGAATTTTCAATATTTTCACTCCAGATTTTCAACATTGCCATTTTACCACACCTCCTTATGAGCAGTACAGCTGTCATTTTTCACATCTTGTCCACAACGTGTTTCCACCCATGTAGCGCACAATGGCGCCAGTCGGTGTACGAAATCAATGTATCAACACATTAAGAAAATCACAGTGACACTGTTCATGAGCAGAGGTGTTAAAATGGCTATGTTGAAATTCTGGTGAAAAAAATCCCCAAAATGACTGTTTTAGGAGCGCACTTTGTGCAGTTCCTACGCACACTGGCAAGTTTGCGAATTTATAATATTTGCACACCAGATTTTCAACAGTGCCATTTTAACGCACTTCCTTTTTTCACATCTCGCCCAAAATGTGTTTCCACACATGTAGCGCACAATGGTACAGTTGGTGTATGAAAACAATGCTTGGGACAGATTAAGAAAATTACAGTGACACTAGTCATGAGCAGAGGTCTTAAAATGGCTATGTTAAAAATTTGGTGACAAAACTCCATAAAATGACTTTGTTATGAGTAAGCATTGCACAGTTTCCACGCACCCTCATAACTTCATGAATTTGTAATATTTTCAGTCCAGATTTTCACCAATGGCATTTTTCCACACCTCCTTATGAACAGTACAGCTGTCATTTTCCACAACATGGCCGAAATGTGTTTTCACACTTTCAGTGCAGAAATTTGTGGTCACTGTGTGGGAAATCATTGTTTGGGGCAGATAAAGAAAATCACACTGACACTGTTCATGATCGGAGGTCCCAAAATGCCTGTGTTAACAATCTGCTGTAAGAAAATCCCCAAACTAGTTACATTATGGGTCTGCATTGCACAATTTCTACTCACGCCCGTGACTTCAGTTTTTTTAATATTTCCACAACAGATTTTCAACATTGCCATTTTTTACACCTCCCCATGAACAGTACTGCTGTCATTTTTCACATCCTGTTCAGAATGTGTTTTTGCACCTGTGGTGCCAAATGCTGTAGTTGCTGTGCAAAAGCAGTTTTCAGCTAACAAACTGATATTGCCGCTATTCATGAGGTGGGGGTCACAAAAAAAACATGTTGAAAATTTGGAATGAAAATACTCATGAATGCCTGAGGCATTAGGGTTTCCGACCATAATGCCCCACCCTGTAGATAATGACAGTCATCAGGGGTGTGACTTGGGATTCTTGCCTGTAATGCTCATACCATTCCATGCCCACCCACACCCTGCAGCCAGTGAGAGGCATCAAAGTGTGCCTCGGACTCTTTAGCCCCAAACTTCACCCCATTCTCCTATACTGCACCCATCTCACTGTATTTCCTGATGGAATGGGGTGTGCATAAGGGCCAAAGACCCCAAGGCACACCGTGACACTTGTCAGTGTCTGCAGGGTAGGGTGTGGTGAAATGGCGTGGTCGTTATGCCTGACGACCCAAAGGCACACCCCAATGCCTGTCACTCTCTGCAGGGTGGTGGTGGGGTTGGCTTCAGTTCAATGCTTTGCTGCCATTCCTATTAAGCAGCTCTGTAACTTCTGCACTACCAATGCCAATGCCAGCAAGCAAACATTCGGCATTGACAAATGCTTGTTTGTCTGTAATCTGAGCCAAACTCCGAGTCTGAGTCCACTTTGCTGTCCAAGAACAAGTTTGAGTTTGCCGTCGTTCCTATCAGGGTCAAATTTTACCACGGCACTCACCCACCACATAGGAAAAAGCTGGCGCCTCACACGTTGCTGTGCTTTGTAAAATTCCACTTTATTTTGAAAGCAAGTTAAAACTACCCCACTGGTCTGGGAAATGAACACTACAATTAAGCATTAATCACCAACAGAGGAGGGCTCTACCGGCGGATTAATGCCTGGCTGGGGGGGTGGGTTGGAGCATGAGGCCGAAGGCCGAGTGCTTCCAACCACCCATCGGGCATTAATCCTCAGTAGAGCCCGGCGCTGGAGGTGATTAATGCACTTGTAACATGGCAAGTGCAAGGCAAATATTATGCAACTAGTAGTTCCGTTCAAAATACGGAGTGCTTGCCGACAGTGATAATGTTTTTTGGGAAACTATGCTACATTTCCTTGGTTTGAACTCAGTGTGCTGATGTGACAATGTGTGCGGTCACGCTGCATGCTATACAGTCTTTTATAGTGTTGGCTATTTCTAAATCAAGACCAGCAGAGGATTACTGTGTGACAGATGCAATACCTTTCTAATTTCGGGATTCCCAGCGACCGTTTGCGTGCTGTGCCATTCAATATTATGTCGTGATTATGGATGACAGCAGTGCACTGTGGGAAACATATCTAGTGATAGTGCCACATGTTCACAGAGTCAGCATACCTTTATTCGTCTTATGTACGTTCTCTGCCACGATAATTTTGTCTTCTATATCTATTTGGCTTGCTGGCTCACTTCAAGAGCTCTTCTACTCTGTCAAGCATGCACCGAGTGTGTGGGTAGCTCCGCGTGACTGTACTGGCGATGTGCTGGCTGTGTGCGCTACATCGGGATCTATTGGTTCATGGGCATAGCTAGTAGTCCGCCTGTAACTGGACCGCCCGCTTTGTTTCCCCAAACACTTCCCTCAGTGCAATGTCATAGCAGCTTCTGAGGGTAGTGCACCAGTGGGCTTTACTACAGCACTGTTGGATCTGCACCCTGTTCGTTTTTGCCACAGTGCTGCACCGTGTGGCTGCTTGTGGAAGGGCACCAGCGGGCTCTACTGGTGGGTTAATCACTGCTCGTTTTGCATCACCTGATGCATTTCAACCAGTCTCTGCTCTCCATTTCGGTATGCTTTTCTATGCCATGTTACAAAGCTTCTTACGTTTCACCTGCTCGCAGGCTTTCTCAAAGATAATGCCTCCAGGAGGAAAACCTTTTTATAGCCCAGCTTTGTGTCACCTGATTATTTCTTAAGTGCTATTTACAAAAAAAAATTCCATCTGTGACAACTTCGCAATAAATACTAACACTACACACCTCACATAACTAGCTATACATATTATTTAGACTAGGACACGTAAAAATCCCATTCCTTACATTACCCTATAAGCTTAGACTTTTTTTCACATTACAGACTGAAACAGCAATTCCTTACATTCTTATTTGTCCTAGTACAAAGGCATAAGAGGTGGAACAAAGAAAGTTTATGCATGACAGAACCTTAATATCCCAAATTTATATTATGTGTGGTTCAGAGCTCAGTGCTTATGTTACACACTGTAGATGGATGATGTAGGTTGTGCTTGGATACAGAGGCCAGACCAGTAAGTAGGAACAATGCTTGCAAGGTACTAGTAGTATGAAATGATTTGTACTTAGGTACTTCAGCATAGACATGAGCAAGTCAGTGATTATAGTACATATGAACTGGATAGTATATGCAAGGTGCTTAGGTGCTTGAACTGATGAGTCACTGTTATGACTTGATATTTTGGCCTTTCTCTGTATCCCACCGTAGGAAGGATGCTTAGTCCAGTAGTATGAGACCCCAAAAAAGTAATGATATCATACGATTGTTCTGTATCTGACTGTTAAAAGGAGTCAAGTAAGATGTCACCCCCAAGAGAAATGAGTAGCGGTATGATTACCTCCTCCAACTCCGGAAAGTGTGACCAGTAGTACGCAGGAGAGGAAAACCCCCTTGGAGGGAACCTCTGAGGACCCATGGCTTGTGACCTGCCCATCCTTCTGGGCATACTAAAGAACAGTAATCTTAATTAAAATTTAATTTCATCAGCTAATCCAAACCCCAAAGTCGTAGAACCTAATCCAGAGAAGCGGAGAACTGAAGAAAGTATTGCATCGTGACATGTCAGGTGAACAGAGCAAGCATCCACCTAGTAAACTCCAAGTTCGAGAATCCATGTGCAGGCTGGAATGAAAGTAGACTGGAATCCATGGTCGATATGAATTTGAAGTGATGAGTGGCAGTGGTGAAGCACTCCAGCAGGTGAGGACTTGTCAGAGGAGAACCAGGAATCAAAGGCTAAGTGTCCATGTCCAGAGAAGGAGGACAGTCAGGTTGTGTTCCACTTGGCAAGCTTTGCAAATGAAGACCATGGTGCTGAAGCACAAGAAGTGGCTTATGCTGTGTGATCGGGGGAAGGAGGGAGCATTAGGAACCTCCAATTCGGAGAGAGGAAGCAAGTAAGTGAAGCAGGTAGATATCTTGGTGCGTATAGGTAGACATAAGTCAGCTGTACTTCCAGCTCAAGGAGCGAAGTAGGTTGTAAAATCGGTGAGTTAGTCATGATGACCTCTAGGCCCTGTGAAGGCAAAGCAGATAATAAAAGCAGTAGGGTAAGAAGTGGACCTGTACGTAGGTTAGTAGTAGTAGTAGTAGTAATGAATCTGCAAGATGTAGACATAGTAGCAGAGGAGTAGTATATCATAATGTATGCACAGTATATGGCAAGGAGCATGAGGAACTGGAAACAGCACAAAATTGAAACATTGTCTGGTGATCCGAATAGTTGTGTAGTGATGAATGCATCCATGTTTTGAAGCCAGAATGGTACAGTAGCTAGAGTTGACTGGGTTAGAATACTCTGACGTGTCCAGAATAGGCGAATGTAAGAGTCATAAATGGTGATAGCTGAAGAGGCTGAGTCAAATGAAGTAGTGTAGTCATGGTCCAAGAAGTCTTGGTGCACAATTCAAGAGATTTAAAGTCTTCTGGATAAGCTCAACGACGTCCTAATCGGAGTGTAGCAGTAGTAGTTCATGTGACTGAAGTGGCAAGACAAAAGCATCTAAGAATATATGATGAATGGCTAAACAAATCCAGATGTGAGTCCATAGTAAACAGGAGCTCCTAAGGCTGGCAGACACAGCTGCAGATAGCTGTATAGTGGAAAATTCGAACATCCAGGCCCCGAGCTGGGCGTGTCAAGTGTACAGCAGAAGTAGGTAAAACCCCTGGCCTGATGGGTGAGGCAGGTCATAGAAGCAGGCGAATATAGTGTAGTAATATAAGATCAAGGGACCTCTGGCCTGTAGGGGTGCAAGTCTTTAGAAGAGCGATGCAGTGAACCTCTGGCCCTCAGGACGAGGCAGATGGTAGAGCAGTGGTAGATAAAGTAATAGTAATGTCGAATTGCGTGCAATGCAGAACTAGTATCAAGTAGAATGGAATAGATTGTAAATAATGTTATCAATCAATCAATCAATACTTTATTTATAAAAAGGTGCCTTTCTAAAAACCAAGGCACCTGTACACCACATGATAAGACAGTATTAATAAAACAATAAATTAACCACACTAATAAGATATTAAAAATCATTATATGCTGGTTTAAAAAGATATGTTTTAAGTGGTCCATTAAAAGTTTCGACGGTCGGGCAATCTCGTACCTGACGAGGTAGAGAATTCCACAGGGTCTGGGCCACAAAACTAAAAGATCTGTCCCCAGAAGTCTTCAGACAAACCCTGGGAATCTCTAGCAATCCCTCGTCAGTGGATTGGAGAGAGCGGGGGAGGACAGTAGGGAGATCTTTCAGGTAGCTAGGTCCCTGATCATGTCGGGCCTTATAGGTCAGCAAACCAACCTTGAAGGTGGTACGCCAGCATATTGGCAGCCAGTGCAGTCCACGAAGCACAGGCATTATATGACTGGTCCTAGAAGAACCTGCCAATAGCCTGGCTGCCGTGTTCTGCACTAGCTGCAAGCAGCAAATATCAACCCCCGGTAGCCCAAGATACAGGGAATTACAGTAGTCAAGACGGGAGGTAACGAAGGTATGGACCAAAGTAGAAAGATCATCAGGAGGAACCAGCTGCTTCACCAGGGCAATGTTCCTCAAGTGGTAAAAAGAGGCTTTGACAACTGCCAACACCTGTGATTTAAGTGTCAAACAGCTGTCAAAAACAACGCCCAGATTTCGTACCTGATCTGAGGTAGATAGCTGGACACCCTCGAGCCATAAGCCTTAGAGAGATCCAGCCAACAGACCCACCTCCCAGTAACCTGGGTCCACGACCAACACCTCGGTTTTTCTTGGGTTCAACCGCAACCAACTCACATTCATCCAGTCCTGGATTTCGGCAAAACAGTTATTAAAGACCGAGACAACGGCATCTTGGCCAGGTACAAAGGACATGCACAGTTGAATATCATCTGCATAGCAGTGAAAACTCAAACCGTACTGCCTAATGATTGATCCCAATGGCAGCATGTACACAACAAACAACATGGGTGCCAAAATGGAGCCCTGTGGTACCCAACAGGATAGGGGGAATGATGTTGAGGAAAAAATCCCAGACACCACCCTCTGAGTCCTACCTTCGAGGAAAGATCAAAACCAGCTGATGACTGTACCAGACATGGTAGCATACTCCTGAGCCAATTCTGTGCAGTGTAGAAATATTTTTTTATATTATTTTATTTTAGTCTTTGGTAACCGGTTAAGGCCCACTAGGCACAAGTGCCTGTTTTCAGAGGCCACCTGAGAGCACTGGGCAGTTAAGTGACTTGCTCAGAGTCACACATTATGCAAGTGGAGGTTGTGAGAATCAAACTCAGAAATATTCTGAGGCATATATATGAGAGCAGTTGAAGGGAGCTGTAAACTGACATTTCCTGATGATCGAAGATGGCAAAGCATGCGATAAGAGACCAGGATGGATGAGTTGGCAACTTGACCCAAAGTAAAGCATCCAAACTGTAATAAATTTATGTCTTAAGCTTAAGCTGAGAATGAGAAGGTATTATGAAACAGCAGTATACCCAAAGGAGGTGAAGCAGCATGGCAAGAAGCATCCTAGGGAATTGAGTGAATATTCAATGTAATCCAGAATTAAATTCAATGGAAGGAAGAAGCGTATCTTGAAAAATGGAAGTAAGTGAGGGCAGCAGGTGAGGGTTAAAGGTCCAAGATTCAAGTAGTATGACTGGAGGTAAAGAATAATTGGTGATGCAACGAATCCTGAAAAGTAAAGTGAATGAAGAGTGGCAGCTAAGCCACAAATGCTAGCATGGTGGCTGGACCACACGTAGGTCAGCTGGTAAAACAAGTAGTATGTGGCAGCTAAACCCTACGAAGGTTAGCATGTGCAGTTGAATCACATGTAGGACAGCTGGTAATGAGAGTAGAGCATGGCAGCTAGACACCACAAAGGTTAGCATACACGGTGGGACTACACGTAGGTAATGCCAGTACATGAGCAGTGATAAGTATAACGAAGGGAAGCACTGAGGCAAGCATCCATGAACGTGAAGGAATTTCCCCGCTATAGTCCAATAACAATAGACGAGAACAGAGGTAAATATCCTGGACAAACGGAGGTGCGAACTGGCATGATGAGAGCTGTAGCATCCAGAAATTTGATTAACATGACTGAAGGCGTAACATGCTGAAATGCAGCTAATCGTGTTAGAATGGGAGCGCAAGGGAGCTAAACTCATATGATGAGGATGTATGACAGAACGACATAGGTGTAACTTATAGCAATTTGTAGGCAGCTGTGAGGAAGCACCATATAGTGCCTGATATATGTAGTCTCATGCATAGCTGGGCAGACCGAAGCTTGGATAGGAGAATGGGTGATGCCAGCATTCACTCCTAATGAGGTTGTATTTACTGTACATTGTAGAGAGTGATTGTCCGTCGTCTGTGGTACAGGTAGATAGTGTAATTACTGGGTCATATCTTGAAGCTCAACAGTAGGAAGCAGAGCAGAGAGCAATAATGGAGACTTGAACTAGTGAGGATTGCTGCAGATGTCAGCCGGAGATTGGAAGCAGTCTAGGCCATCCGTTTCCCAGAACGAGGAACAATATGCAGTACCAGAACACAACCAAGTACATGATAGCAGACAATGATATCCCAGGTACATTTAATAAGAATCCATAACTTAAGGACTGAATTCGACTGGAACAAGGGAATGCCCTTCGACTGGTTTAAATAGCGCTATGAGCTTAGGACTCAAATCACTTTGCTCCTCATGGGTGTACTGATGTTACATATAATGCTAGAGCATGCCAGAATAGAAATGGTAAAGTAGGCTTAATGAAAGGGCATATTACTACCAAGGACCCACAATCAGTAGCTATGCAAGTGTGGCAAGCTGTAGTTGCATCTCTGAGCCCGATGTTCCTAAAATCCATGACTGCTCTGCTGTGAGCATCAAGTCGGTGCCTCTGTTCAGAAGAACAGGCTGTGTAAGACACATCTTGTATATCGCTTTGTCGGGAAAAGCAGGGGAAGCAGATGCGAGTGTAGGAGGGTCAGCAGGTGGCACTGGAAGTGCTGAGAAGGGGATTCAGAAGCTGCGAGTGGGGCAGCATGCAGGAGTCCAGCTCAGTGGTAGCTGGAAAGCACTGAACACACAGCACAGTAGCTGAAAATGACCGTGGAAATGAAGCTACGCAGAAGGCAGTAGGAAATTCAGGATCTAGTCCATAACAATCCCATTACATGTTAAGCAGGTAAGCGAGGGTCCTGATCTGGTAGCAGGCTAAGCAATAAAAGCAAAATTTGCTAAAGTTCAACAGCTGTAGAATAAGGATTGCATTATTAACTGGCCACCTCCATGCTGCACGCTTCAGAGCAGAAAGCGTAAGCTAGCATTGTGATGCAGTTTGTGTAAGGCAGGCAGGGAAAGGTACAGTTCGCAAAACGCCAGCAGCAGCAGTTGCACAGAACTTGGCAGATGCTGTTCTGAAAGGCAAGACACAGTAGTCACTGAAGTAGAAAAGAACAGGAGTACCATGGTTTCCAAAGGCTGCACAATTCGAGTACAACACAGCAAACAGGCAGGAAGCTACTAAACAATGTTGACAATCTGGGAGAGGCTGGAGTCAGAAGCGGAGCACAGCCGCAGCCAAAAGGTACTGGAGAGGGTACTAAATGACAGGCCCCAGGCAGTAGCAAGGATAGAAATGCCAGTGAACGAACTGAGCGATGCTGCGATGTGAGGCTGGAGAACCCCCCCCAAAAGAAAACAAACAAACAGAAGGAAGGGACGGGGAAAACGATCGGAGAAGGGAAACATGAGAGGGCAGAGGAGAATGGAGAGTAGGGGGGATCCAGCCACAGCACACAGCACAGAGTGAGCACAGCAATTGCAACTGGCTCTAAGCAGAGCGGTAGTTTGCTGTGCACTGAAATAGGACGTGAGGGAGGAGCTCTTCCCCCACATAACCACAGGCATGTGCTGTTCAATTATGAACTCAGGCACCACTTTAGAGGAGGGTACTTATAAAAGTGGGTAGATGCAGATAAACAGAAGGGGGGAAAGGAAAGGGGAGAGGAAGGCAAGGCAAGGCAGCGCTAATTTCTTAGGCACCCAACCCTGGAGGCTCTGGGCACTTTATAAGTAAAAAGAGCATTTAAAAGGATGGTACAGTCATAAATACATAAATAGAAATAAACAATATAAATAACATAAGACAGTAGACAAAGTACTGTGGAGGGGTTGTGGGATGACAGAGGGACCAGACACCAAACTTCAGGTTCAACACACAATCTCTGTGTGATGTTTATTCAAAATACAGGAAATAAGCTTCAGCAATGGCATATTTCTTCTTCAGTACGTCAGTCTGCATCAACAGACTATGAATGTCCTTTCTCTGCACTTAGCCAGCACCTACTGACACTGATCTCTGATCTAAACATTTTTAGTGAAAACCCTTCACCCTACATGGGCCTTGTTTGCTTGGGTAGTGGTGACTCAAAAATAAAAAACAAAACAAGCTAAAAACAAAGAACCTCAGTGCAGAATTGCTGAAAAAAAGGGTTACCCCAAAGGGCATTGGCAACAAATCATATTTTAAAGAAATACAACATCATACATACTTCCATAATGCAAAGCATCATGTGATATATGCAAATCACCATGGGATTTCAGACTTGTTCAGTTTACAGCAATTAACATGCATTTCAAATAGCACAACTAACTTAATCTTTATAAAACAGTAAACTAACACTTTTTACCTTTATCAAGAATACCTAGTGACATGGTATTATCAACATTTACAGGTTTCTTAAACATAAGCTATATACGATACATTAAGGTATTTTATGACATAGTAGTGCTATTACTTGCTAAATCCAACAACAATAAACACAACCTGTTTTACATACGCTTGGAGGTTACCACAATAACCTCCCTGTACGAGGACCTGAGAGAGAAAAGAAAAATTAAAGAGGACACTGTAGCATAGTCAAGAAAGGTGGGGGGGTGCCTATAGGTGGCAAACCTTATGGACTAGAAATTGCAAAGGATAGATTAGGCTAAGAAACAGAAACACTGTTGCAACAGATTTAAGAAAAGGTTGGTCCTCAAGAGTGGCAGGAGCTCCCGGTCCCGAGTACATAATAGCATTACGGATATGTTGGATACAATCTTAGCAGCTCTATATCCGGGAATGCGAGGGTGAAAAGATAGGTCTTAAGGCAGCTTCTGAAAACCTCAACTGCAGGGGCCTCCTTGACAGCTGGCGGTAATGAGTTCCACAGGATAGGGCCAGCGACACTGATTGCTCTGTCGCCAGTAGTTGTTAACCTCATCCTCGGACTTTCCAGGAGGTCCCTAGAGGAGGAGGATTGGAGGGAGCGGACAGACATGGCAGGGGAAAGGAGATTAGCCAGGTAGCTAGGGCCAAGCCCATGCAGGGCCTTAAAGATAAGCAAGCCCACCTTGAAGAGAATCGTTCACCTGGCTGGCAGCTAGTTCAGTTCGCGCAACACCGGGGTGACATGACTGAACTTCGAAAGTCCTGTCAGCAACCTGGTGGCAGTGTTCTGCACTAACTGCAGCCGGTGGAAGGTCCCGCCAGAGAACCCAAAGTAGAGTACATTGCAGTAATCAAGCCTGGACATCACGAAGGCATGCACCAGAGCAGAAAGATCCTCAGGCGGAACTAGGGGTTTGATCCTGGCAATATTCATCAGATGGTAAAACCCACTTTTAACAATGGACGACACCTGAGATTGAAATGACAGCCTGTCATTGAGGAATACGCCTAGATCTCACACTCTAGAGGAAGCCATCAATAGTGAAGACCCCAGAAAAAGACCAGTTGCACACCAGAGGCAGTCCTATCATGCCTGGGGTTCAACTCCACAACCAGTACCTCCATCTTATCAAAGTCAGTTGCAACCATGATAAGACAGAGGTACTGGTTGCGGAGACAGAGGTACAGTATCCAGTGAGGATAGTAACTGAATATGGCGACCATCAAAATGGTGACTAATATTCAGCACTATCCCCATGGACTACCCTGCATGGGTAGCGATCCTACGTGAAAGTGAGCATAGGGAAGGGCGACCAGAAGGGGGGATAGAGAGGGGAAGGGGAGGGACAGGGAAGAGGTTTTAGGGGACTGGTGTGCCTGCTGCCACTGAGCTAGCCACGTGGTGTGGTGGTGTGGGTGGCTAGTTCTGGCTCAGCAGGTACTGTGTTCAGGGCTGGGACTGGGAGGGTAGACATTTTGCCGCTGCCTGTGGCTGCCGGACTTTTTTTTAATCTAAACTGTGCCCCCTCCCCGACATGCAACCCCCTGGAGCTGAGAATCTAAAAGCAAAACACTTTTTGATATTCTGGATGTCGGGTCGTCGGCAAATGTATATTGCCAATTTGTTTTTCGTCGATATACACTCTTTTGCAATCACTATTATGACATGGAACCCTCACAGACCAGTGGGGTCATTTTAACTTGCTTTTAAAAATAAAGTGAAGTTTTATAACACGCAGCAACGTGTGAGGCTCCAGTTTTTTCCTGTGTGGTGGGTGAGTGACATGACTTTGTTGACGTGACTGTACTTTTATCACTGAGTACCCCCAATTACCCTGATGCAGTTCTGCTTCTAACCCCCGTCGAGTTTTACCACTTTACTTTAAACTGCTAAGTTTCAGGCATGATTTAATTTTATGGATTCTAAGGACTTCAAGGAATAAACTCTTTGCTGTTTTACCTTTCCACAACATCTGCCAGTGTAAAATTGACTTATGCATCACTTCTATCACTGAGAGTCCAGCTGTTGTTTTCCATTTTCATGGATTTCTGCTGCAGTTTTGTCGTCTAGCATGTCCTGGCTAAAGCAGTTCTCATCAGGCTACATTGGCTACATTGCTGATAAACCATATGTTCTGTGACTCGTTTCCAGGTTTCTTGAGACCTCAGCTGGCTGTTCCTGTCACATCCTGGCAGAACCTCGGACTGATGGGTGCCCACCCACAGGAGTGCTCCTTATCTGGTTAGTTGGTGGGGAATATTCTTTGAGCGTCTGCTAGAGCTTTCCTCCATGCCACAGGACAATTAGTTTAGCTGCCTTCTTGCCTCTGTCTATATACTAACTTGACTTTTATGTAAGTGGAACCTATCTGCATTTTATGTAACTGTAACCTGTTATTGTGATTACTTTTTTTGACTGGTGATTTGTTTACACATGTACATTTAAGAGCACTGAAGTGGGTGGTAAGAGCATCTTGCTTTGGTGGGATTCTAGTGTACATGGGATCACTGTGAGAGGCTGATTTCCAGCCATTTGAGGGGTTTTCATTTGGGGATTTGGAGCTGCTGTAGGAGGGCACCTCCACCCCCACTCCATTTTTCATTTTGGTGTCTGCTATATATCAATATTATTGCCATTTCTTTTTTCCATAGAAGTTTTTCTCCAATCTAGCTTGGTTGCAGGTGGCTTGTCAGCCTTGTCCCCACTTCCTCTCATTCATCGCTGCCCCCCTCTGACCGCAGAGCCCAGAATCCCCTATGGATTGTCCCCCATGGCGGGGCTGGGAAGGAGAGGGCTGCCCCCCCCAGGTGGCAGTGTGGGATGGAGGCAAGAGGGAGGGCTTCATTAGTCCTGTGCCAGCCAGAGTTTTTCCATTTTCTCCTGCTCCCCAGGACTATGGCATACTTGGCTAGTGTATGCGCATGGAAGCGTGCCTACACCCACTCCATCCACCTGGCACTACAGCAACCCCCAGCTGTTTGCGCTACCACCGACCTCCATCAGGTAGCAGCCAAGAACCAGGAAGGTTTACCTCCCCAGTCCGGGAAAAGACAGCTGCCTTCTGGCTACTCAATCCTTTCCTGGCCTCCCCTCCCCTCCACCAAGCCGACCCCCGATGACCCGAGCTTGTTCCCAAACCGGGGTCACTGGAGTGGGAGAGTTAAGGCCCTTTGCAGTGCCTCAGCTCTCTGAACCACTGGGCTGGCCTAAATTATTACTGGCATTTGATTTCCAACAGTTTACTTCTCCTCAGGCTCTGAATTTTATTGGACTTAGATTACAGATACATTTGTTTAGCTACCTATTTATTTATTTTATTTGTTTATTTCTATTTTATTGTTGCTCTCCCTTCTACTTTTACCCTCCCTGCTCTCTGCCCTGTTCGCTTAGTTTCGCTCTCTTCTTGCTGATAAAACAAACGTGCAGCAGAAGTGGGGGGAATGGTGAGGTTGTACGGGATTGAAGGAGACTGGGCCTAAAAGGCATAGTTCAAGAGACAATGGGGGGTTTCGGCTGCAGACTTGCCAGTTGGGAGAGGCAGTCATGATGGGAGTGCAGCATTTCCAAATAAGTCAATAGACTCCTGGTGGCTGGCTGTGTCTCTGTATCGTGCCATTCTCATACCATAAGTTACTGGAACAGGAAGTGCTGTGGGTGGGTCGCCCACTCTCCACTCCCGACTTCAATGGACAGAACAAGTAGGCCTCTCAGTAAACCATAAGGAAGCACTGCAGACTGCCATAACAGTACTGGAGAGTATGAGCAGGAATCTCATAAAGAGGGCTGGCGGTTGTTAATTGAAACCTGTGCGGGGGCAGTCTCAGCCGTAGCATCACCGGGGCATGTTACACTGCAATCCCGAAGTGACACATGAGACTCCTCTGATGGAAAAGCATGAAGTTCTTAAGCAGACCCAGGGGATGGGGTGGAATACATGTGGTGCTCGCAGACACCATATATGTGAAGCATTAGATTAAGGTTTAACCCTATATGAGGGTGAGTGGCGGGGTCAAAAACGCAGCCAGTGGCCTGGATTGTGCTGCAAAGTAAGTATATTCAGATGGGGGCTACAGTCCCTTGAATCTCATGTGGTAATCCCTGTAGCAGTATAACCAATATGTTGCTGGAGTGGCCAAGAGAACCTACAAGATGAGAGGGGATTTTTTGGCCTGGGCCGAGAAACCTAAGTAAGCTACTGCACACCTCCCTATATAAATATTGCAAGATAATCTTGCTGGTGACCTGAGTGCACCTGTGGGGGGAAGGGGATCTAGATAGTAACATTGTCTTGCTGTTTGGGGCAAGGTTCCTCTCCTATTGTGATCCAGGAGGGGGAGATATGCAAAAAATACAATAGGGCTCAATCTGTCATTCATGGGAAGAAGGTGTGATGCTAGAGGTGCCAAGGGAGTTGCTGTACAAGGGCGGCTTATAAATTACAGCATTAGCACATGGCTTTACAACAAAAAAACACTCTAAAACATAGAAATATAGAAACATAGAATGTGACGGCAGATAAGGACCACTTGGCCCACCTAGTCTGCCCATTTTCCTACCTAACAGATAAGCTGCAGATCCTAATTAACCAACAGCTTACTTCCTCCTACCCCTCTCTAGGACTGCCTTATGTCTGTCCCATGCATTCTTGAATTCCCCCACTGTTCTTGACTCCACGACCTCCACAGGGAGGCTGTTCCATACATCCACAACCCTCTCTGTGAAAAAATACATCCTCACATTACCTCTGAGGCGATCCCCTCTATCCTCAAATTGTGCCCTTGTTCTTGTGCATCTCTTTTCTGAAATATGCCACCCTCTTGGACTTTGTTGATTCCTTGGTTACATGAAGTTTCTATCATGTCCCTCTCTCTCCTTTCCTCAAGGGGTATACATATTAAGCTCCTTTAGTCTTTCTTCGTATGTCTTCTGGTGCAGACCCTGCACCATTTTGGTTGCCCTCCTCTGGACAGCCTCCACTCTGTCTATGTCTTTGCAGAGATGGGGTCTCCAGAACTGCACACAGTACTCCAGATGGGGTCTCACCAACTGTCTGTACAGAGGGATAACAACGTCCTGTTTTCTACTATTGATGCATCTCCCTATGCATCCCAGTATCTGCCCAGCCTTCCTTACTGCCTTCTCACATTGCTTGCCCACCTTAAAGTCATCTGATATAATTACCCCCAGGTCCCTTTCCATTTTTACTGTTGTCAGTATCTCACCACCCATTGTGTACTCTTGCCCTGGGTTTTTGTTTCCCAGGTACATTACCTTGCACTTCTTTGCATTGAATCTGAGCTGCCATACATTTGACCATTCCTCCAACCTTGCCAAGTCCCTTCTCATCCTTTCCACTCCATCTGGTGTATCAGCCCTGTTGCAGATCTTTGTGTCATCTGCAAAGATACATATTTTTCCTTCCAGTTCCTCTGCAATGCCACTTATAAAGACATTAAAAAGGACCGGTCCCAGTACTGAACCCTGTGGCACCCCGCTAGTAACCCTCCTTTCTTCCCTGTGGACTCTGTTTACTACTACCCTTTGCGTCCTGTTGTCTAGCCAATTTTTTATCCAGGCTACCACCTTGGGACCCACTCTAAGGCTGGCTAACTTCTGTATTAATCTGTTGTGTGGGACTGTATCAAATGCCTTGCTAAAATCTAGGTAAGCCATGTCCACAGCCCCTCCCTGGTCTAAAACTTTGGTCACCCAGTCAAAGAAATCTATTAGATTCATCTGACACGACCTTCCCATCATGAATCCATGCTGCCTTGGGTCCTGTGCCCCACTGGCCTCTAGGGACTCAACAATTCTTTCCTTCAGAAGTGATTCCATCATTTTACCTACCACTGAGGTCAAACTAACTGGTCTGTAGTTTCCTGCCTCTGTCCTGCTCCCACTTTTGTGAAGAGGAATCACATCCGCCCTCCTCCAGTCCTCAGGTACCACCCCATCCTCCCACAATTTGTTAAAGAGAGTAGTCAGCGGTGTCATTAGTTCTACCCTTAGTTCTTTTAGAATTCTTGGGTGAATCCCATTAGGCCCCATTGCTTTGTCCACCTTCAATTTTATTAGTTCTTTCAGAACCCTTTCTTCTGTAAATGGACTGGTATCGACCCCCATCTTCACAGTGTTTCTCTTCTTTGGTTTAGGTACCACTCCCTCCTCTTCCTTTGTGAATACTGAGCAGAAATATTCGTTCGGTATCCCTGCTTTTTCATTGTCACCTCTACCCACATTCCATCCCCTATGTTAAGCCTCAGTATCCCTCCTTTGGTCTTTCTTCGCTCCCTAATGTACCTACAAAAGGTCTTATCCCCCTTCTTAACAAAGTTGGCTATCCTTTCCTCGGTTTGGGCCTTTGCTATTCTGACTGCCTTCCCAGCCTCTTTCTGTTTTCACTGATAAAGTTCTCTGTCCTTCTCCTTCTGTGTTTCCTTATAGTTCCTGAATGCTATCTCTTTCTCCTTAACCTTCCCTGCCACCTCTTTTGACAACCATAGTGTTTTTTTCCTTCATTGTGTTTTGTTGATTTGCTTTACACTAAGGCTTGTTGCCTCTGTAATGGCTGTTTTGATTACTTCCCATTGTTCCTCCACCCCTCCTTCTTGCCTGTTTGCTAGTGCTTTTCTGAGGCACTCTCTCATTTTCCCAAAGTCAGCCCTCCTAAAGTCCAATACTCTTGCCTTTGTATGGCTTGATTGTATGGCTGTGTTTATTGTGAACCACACTGTTTGGTGGTCACGTGTTCCCAGATGGCAACCCACTTCTAAATCTGAGATTCTTTCTCCGTCCCCATTTGAGAGTACCAGGTCTAAGATTGCTCCCTCCTGAGTGGGTTCCAATACTAGCTGTCTGAGGCATGCCCCCTGTAGGGCATCAAGAATGACCCTGCTCTTGGATGTGCCTGCAGCAAAGATGCTCCAGTTAACATCTGGCATATTCAGGTCCCCCATCAACAATATCTCCCCTTTTTCTGCCTTTCTAAGGAAGTCTTCTATCATTTCCTTGCCCATTCCCTCCCCCCTGAGATGGGGGTCTGTATACAACCCCCATGCGGATTGTGGTGCCATTTCCTGTCTCCAGGGTGACCCAGAGTGTCTCATCTGCTCCCTATTTACTATTTAGTTCTGTTGCTTTGATCCCTTCCTTTACATAAAGAGCTACTCCTCCTCCTCTTTTACCCTCCCTGTCCCTCCTGTAGATTGTGTATACTGGTATGTTGACATCCCAGTCATGGTTCTCTGTGTACCATGTTTCTGTGACTGCCACAATATCCAGGCAACCCTCTTCCATCAAGGCCACTAGTTCAGGGAGCTTGTTACACAGACTACGGGCATTGATACTCATCACCCTCCACTTTTTGATGGCCTTACCTCTTTTAGCCCCATTCCTGTCCTTACTGCCTTTGCCTTTTTTTACACTTACTTCTGTCCTGCTCCCTAATGACTTCTCTACCTTGGTGTTTACCTAACTAATTACTGTTGTTTGTGGGGGGAGGCTGGGATTTCCCTGCTTCTTTTCAGTGCCTCCCCCCTTGGCTAGTTTAAATGCTTGCCAATGAAGCATTTAAACCTCTCACCTAGGATCCTGGTTCCCCCCCCGGACAGATGCAGACCATCGCACCAGTATAGGTCTGCATCCCTCCAGGTGGCTCCCTAGTCCCCAATGAAGCCAAAACCCTGAGCTCCACACCAGTTTTTCAACCATTCATTTAATTCCCTGATGAGGAGTACCCTAGCATCACCCTTGCCATAGACAGGCAGCACCTTCGAGAAGGTTACTGTATGTGCTACTTGTCTAAGGCCCTTCCCAACTCTACAAACTCCTCTTGCACTGCTCTGATCCCATTCCTAGCCAGGTCATTTGTCCCTAGGTGGATAATGACATCCAGCTCCCTTCTTCATGCAGCTGCTCCCACGATCCTGAGGATTTGCTTCCTGTCCCTCCAAACCATGGTGCCAGGCAGCCACCTTACCTCCCTCTCCCCCTTCCTCCCCCATTTCTACCCCCTAATGATTGAGTCCCCCCACCAGGAGTTGTTTCCTTCTCCTGTGGGGTCTCATGCCACCCTCCTGTGGGTCTCCTTTGTGAAGGTTCCCAGAATCCTCCTTGGTCTCCACTGCAGGTGCCTCTGTAGAGGAACCACTATCCACCAGAAGAGTGAATGAATTGTGGAGCAGTACAGCTGGAGGGATGTAACTCTGTTCCACCACCCTCTTCCTCCCTGAGTCCACCCTGGTCTCTTGGCACCATATACCAGCAAATAGGGCACCAGGGTGGTTGAGTAACCATTTGAAGAATTTTGCTCATGTTAGAGCAATTGTTGTATTGTTCTATGTTTGTTTACTGCTTGGATTGGAGAAAACAATGGACTAATACTGTACCTGGTGCTCAGGGGTAGGAATGGAGTATGAGGTAAGCACCAACAAAGATGGAAGCTAGGGTAGTAACATACAACATCAGGGGGCTAAATAACCCTTTGAAATGTACATAGGTGTTAAGTGAGCTATAGAAATTAAAAACCTCAATTGCATTCCTCCAAGAGACTCCCCTGACCCCTAGTGAGCACAAAATCTTAAAGAGACCTGGGGGGGTCAGTACACTACTCCTCATATAATGTTCACCCACAATACAGAGGGGTGGTGATCCTGCTCCACAAGAACTGCTCCCTTGAGATAGAGTCTGAGATTAAAGGTGAAGAGGGGAGATATATTTACATCTAGGGGAGGTGGAGGGAGATTCCGTGCACAGTCCTAAATATCTGTGCCCCAGATGATAAGGAAAATGCTGAATTTCTCATAAAACACACCCCAAGCCCTGGTGCAATTTATCTTGTAGGGAGAGACTTTACTATTATCTTGAATCCTCAGTGAGACAAATCAGGAGTGGTTACACATTGGTAGGGAGAGCATCCCGCTGTCTAAACAGCTGTCCAGTGAGCAAGGACTTGTGGAGGTATGGTGCTGTCTCCACCCAGAAGTCCAGGACTTCTCCTGCTGTTCAGCTTCCCAGCAAGTGTAGTCACAAATTGATTATCTTTTACTATCCAGTGAAGGGCTTACTATATGAGTATAAAACTATGGACCACATCAGACCATGCTCCATTAGTCATGGACCTCCTCCTGGATTTGGGGATAAAAACATCCACCTGGAGTCTTAATGTTTCCCTCCTAAATAATGCAGATTACTAACAAATGGTGAAACAGTGCATAGATGAGTATAAAGCCATGAACCCCTGGGAGGAGACCTCTGTGGGGATATGGTGGGATATCTTTAAAGCTGTAGTGAAAGACAAGACTATTAGACTTTACCTCCAGGTTAAAAACAGAAAGAAAGAGTAACTGGACTTGGAGGAGAAGCTGTTTGACTTAAAAGCGAATCATAAAATAGCCTTTAACAAAGAGATAAGAAAGAAACTGGATGACTGCATAGATAAATTAAACAGACTACTAGATAGAAAAATTGATGGGGCCCTGAGGTGTTCACATCCATGGTTTTATGAGTCTGGGAATCGGGCTGGTAGACTGCTTGCGTGGCAGCTGCACAGGGAGGCAGCCAGCAGGATGGTGCTGGAATTTCAAAAGAGAGGGACACCACAAAAGTTTGAAACTTACTCCAAAAAGATTTCAGAATAATTCACTCTATTTCACAAAAAAAAAATAATGACTGAAATCAACCTGTAGAAAATTTCCAAGAAATATTAGATATCTTGTTTTTATAGGGTGAACCCCCCAAAAAAAATTCTCAGGAAGCATTAACACTATTGGATAGCCCCATTACTTTAGGAGAGATCCACACCACTATAGTAACCTGAAATCCAGAAAAGTAATGGGTCCAGATGGCCTAACACCTGAATTTTACAAAACATGCGCAGAAGAATTATCCTAAGTCTTTACTGAAGTAAGCCAGGCAGTCCAGGAGGAAGAGGGGGCAACCCCCCATCATGGCAATATGCCCAAATATTCATAATTCCCAAGCTAGAAAAGGACCCCTCGATATGTGGTCCACATACAGTAAGCCCATTTCATTACTAAATGTAAACCTAAAGCTAGTCACATCTATTTTGGATGGCAGACTTCAGGGTTGTGTGGGCTTGTTGGTCCACCTGGACCAAACGGGTTTTATTAGTGGTAGACATATCCACAATAATATCAGGAGAATATTAAACTTAATCTCTTGGCAATGCAAATTCCCAGAACTGGCAGCTGCCATTTTTACAGATGCACTTGACTGCATGGACTGGTGGTTCCTTAATAGAACAGTAGAGGAAATGAGGATGGGACAAACATTTCAAAACAGTACCCAAACTCTATGCATCACCTCAGGCAGTGGTTGAAGTTAATGGGATCCTGTCAAACAGGTTTTACCTAACAAGGGGAACTAGGCAGAGGTGCCCCCTCTCTCCTCTCCTGTTCACGCTCTGTATTGAGTTCCTGGTAACTGCAGTTTGCAAAATTAGAGATATAGTAGGAATTTGAGCAGGGGATAGGAACCATAAAATATCTTTGTATGTTGTTGACTCCCTATTCTTTATAACATTTCCAGAGACCTCAATCCCTGCATTGTTGCGGGAACTCAGACCATAGGGTGAGATATTTAGATACAAAATAAACTTAAGCAAATTAGGAGCAATAAAGATAGGAGGCACATGCTCCTCAGAATTTAGGGAATCATTTCCCCTTTAAGTTGGCAAAGGATAACACTGTTCAGTATCAGGGAGCAAGAATATTTCTGATTCTAACATAATTATTTACCCTAAACTATAATAAACTTTTTAATAAAGTTAAAGTGGCCTTAGCCAAGTGGAGCCTATTGCCACTTTCCTTGGGGGAGGGGGGGGTAAGATTCTAACATTAAAAATGAACATACTTCCTAGGGTATGCCTTAAGTTTCTATTTCTTTTCCAAGCCCTACCCATCCCTATCTCTGAGGCTTTTTGGAAACATTTAAAGAAAATGCTGCTGTCCTTTATATAGGTGGGGAGTAGACAGAGGATCAATAAAAAATTAACACTGTCCCACAGAAAGGGTGACATGGCAATGCTAGACTTTAAATTGTACTATAAGGTAGCACAGTTGGCTGCAATAGTGCCCTGGATCAGGCAGGTAGGAGACACCGGTTGAAGATAAATAAAGGTGGCACAGTCACTGCTAACACCCCTTGTTTCTCTGCCACATGTTATTCTCACCCCAAGGACACTGGCAGGGATACCAAACATATGAATCAAACATACCCTCGAGATCCTGGTGCAAGCCAGAAAGATAACAAACACACTGAATGAAACAGATGCTCTGACAGCTATTATAGCGGACCCCAAATTTGTACCTGTAAGGACAGACATTGGATATAAAAGGTGGAATAGACTGGCACTTACAAGATACATGGCATTAGTACAGAACAACTCTCTCGCACCTTTGAGGACTTGAAAGAACAATTTGGCTTTCCCCAACAGGACTTCTTTAGATTTCTCTAAGCCCAACACTACATTATGTCCAAGAATCTTCTTCCACAGCTTATAAGGGAATTAACCTTACTAGAAGACTTCCAGTATTGGGCAACTATGCTAGCAGGAGAGGGGGGAAGAGTATCTAGAGCATGTAGAGTCCTCATGGGCTCAGAACACCAGAAAGAGAAGAAAAAACACCATCAGTGGGAAGCAGGGAAGGGATCAGTAATTACCCAGGAAGAGCAAACTGGATCTGGGAGAGGAATGGTAGGTTACAGCATCACCTGGCTGGAGAGAATACAGGTGGAAATGTATGGTAAGGTCTTTTCACACACTATCCATCCCACAGCTTTTTCTTTTTGGGGGTTCAAATCAATGTTGGAGGGGATGTGGTGGTTATACGAACATACACAATTTGCCAGCAGATAAAGGCCTAGTGACCTATCAAGTCTGCTTGAATGTGTAGCTAGCACCCGTTATTCTGCAGCAGTTGTGGAACATATTACCATATTTTATGAGAATGCTCCAGAGTTCCACCTTACTAGAAAATTATACATATGGAACTGACTAAAATATGGGGCACAAATATTCCCTTTCAGTTTAAAAATCTGGTACTGGAAGCAAAGACTAAAGAAGTTGGTAATAGCAAGCAGTGGGTCTTGCTTAGAATTCTCTGCATTGCAACCACAAACAATATCACAGTAAATTGGTTACAAAACTCTCCTATATTAGAATCCTGGAAAAAGAGAGCAAATTAGATCTATAGCATGGAGCAAGTGACAGCAACATTTAGGTTGTCCTTAGAGAGACACATAGACAATGGGCTAAATGGGATGCCTTGGAAACTGGAGATCCAACTAATGAGGGCTGAGAAAAGGATTTTGATGGGTGTAACAGTCAGGAAATACATTTGGTCCATCTGGAGCCAAGTCAGGGATATCATTTATAATTCTGAAGGAATGAAAATATGTACTTTAAGTTTGAAATAGTGAAGGACTCCGGCCACCTTTAAGGTTCTAAGACAGATTTATCTAATCAACATAGACTACAGACAGGCAAAAATGCTGTGCCCCATTGGACTTTTTGGTTACATGTTCTGGCTTACAGCTCAGAGGTTTTTTCTTCTCAAAGAAAGTTCAATTCTGTGAGAAGACACTTGTATGATTAGGAGATGTATGAACCTTTGCTACTATATGCATATCATATGTCAACATGTTTCTTCAAACTAAATGGCTTTGTACTCACACCATTGCACTGTAATGATTCATGTGTGGAAAAATACTTGTACTGTAATGAGACTTCCATAGTAAAGCTGAGCTAAAAAAAAAGAAAACATTCATAAGAAAATGTTGAGTTTGTTAAAATAATTCAGTCGTCATGATTAATTGCTTAGGTTGTGTGATAAAACAACTAAGGGTTGAACAGGTCTGCATCTGATTTGTACATAGGGTAAACATCTTTTGAGAATAGGGCTAAAACAGGGTTCCTAAGGAACTAACCAACATTATTAAAGCAAGGCATTTCTGGTCACTAAAAATGCTGATAGTGTCTACAGAAGTAGACCTTCATGGACCTTTACAATCCTTTAGGTTAATGAATGTTTATATGTTTATTTATGCAAAAAGGAATATGCATTTGGTTTATACAATATGCAGATGACACTAAGATTGGTGGGAGAGTTGATCTTATAGGCACAAAAGTGCAGGGCCATGTGCAACCAGAAAGCAGGCAGGTGCTGATAGAAAACGACTCAGTCCTCAACACACAAGTTGCTGCACTTAGGAAGTAATTGTTCAACATTAGGCAGTTAAAAATCAAAAAGTACCAAACAGCCAGAGTGAAATGCAAAAACATTTAATGTGCTCAAGAGCTAGGCACTACTCTAGTGCTTCAACTCTACACAATTCTTCCTTACTGGCACCCTTATGCTATGGGCAAAATCATGTTCAATACATCAAAATGCATGGTGTTACATATGGGATACAACAATAAATGTTTTCAGTACAAATTGGATAATGTATTGGTGGAAAGAAAGAAAGAAGAATGGAACCTAGGCATTATCGTGGATGAGGAATTAAAGCACACAAAGCAATGTGATGAGGTGTAGTCAGGGCTAATAAAATCATTTATAATGTACAACATAATATTACCAGCAAAAACAGACATATCTGGGGGAGAATGTATAGGGCAAATGTTCGACCACAACTGGACTATGTCTCACTGTTCTGGGCTCCACACCTGAGGATTGATATAGGCAAGGTAGATAGAGTACAAAAAGAAGGCTCACAAAAACAATATGGGGAATGAATACCTTTACATGTAAGGAGAGACTGGACAAATTAGGGTTCCACAGCCTAGAGAAGACAAGAAGAATCAGGGGGAATCTACTGCTTTTATTTGATATTTGTAGTGACATTGTCTTAATGAAGGAACTCAATCTTGAATTTGCAAATGTGCTATCCAACTACAGCATCATAATAAACCACAAGAAAAAGTAACTACTTTTCTATCCAGCGGGTAGTCAGTACTTGGAACACGTTATCAGAACATGTAGCAAACCTTAAGAGTAAAATATCTTTCAAGGAAGAAATCAATAAACATATGTCAAGGGCAGTTATTGAATACTACCACTGAGTAGTGGGAAGGTAGACTACTTGGGTCTTCAAGCCTTCTTCTACCCTATAGACCATAGTATGACCATAGTAATGCTCATAAATACTAGAGTGACATTTATTGTTCATGCAGAATTCTTAAACATTCTTGAGCAATTTGCTGCACACCTAAACATTCATGAACTTAATTCATGAACTGTTTCTGATCTTTGCAACTGGTCACCATATGAACAGCTGGTTGTCCCAGCTCATGCCTTCTCCTTGGGGCTCAACTTTTACACTGTACTACTACAACTATCATTTCACTCATACCTATAATTATTCCCTTTCTCTTCTCGAATTCATGCCATGAAAGTCTTGCCTTCAGCTCCTTTCTGGTCCCTTTTGCTTCATTCCCTATTGTTTTATGAAAGTTAGGCCATCACTCACTTCAGACTCCTTCTCCATAATTCTTTTCTTATTTGGAAGTCATGTCTCAAATGTTATCCTTTTGGCTCCTTTTAGGATTCCTTCCACATCCTTCATTCATGTTTTACAAAAGTCATGCCTCAAAAGTCATGCTCTCAGCTTGGTAACCCATGAAGTGGGTGCATGAGGAAGGGTGCCATCCGTTACAGTGACTCCTTTCCCTTGCAGTCCACTCACGGCAAAGGGAGGGTAGGGTGACCAGATCAGGGGTTTGGTGAACTAGGCCACAGGATGTTGCTATATGTATGCGTGTGCAGGAAGGTGGGAGCGAGTACAGTGAGCGTGGGCTTGGAGGGGGTGGAGAGGCTGTAGGGGGTGGTGCTGGGGTTGCTAGCCAAGCTGCATCATGGTGTTGGGGATTGGCTACTGGCTGGGGTGGCTGATGTACTGGGTTCGGGTCCGGGCGCTGGTGCGATTTTTTATTGCACTCGGCCCAAACCTTTATTTTTGCTTTCACCCCCCCGACATGCACCCCCCCGGAGTTGAGAATCCTTAAATAGGTGGTTGCGGGGGGCGAAGTCCCCCATGGGGGGGGGGCATAGCCCCTCCCCCAGAGAGCAGTACAAAACTGTCCTGGCGCTGTTGTTCTGGTGTGTCTGGGTTGTCAGAGTGCTGAAAATGTGTTTGGCACTCTGACTGAGTGATAACGGTGATCGCCTTTAGGCATTCGCCATTATCACATAGACCCTCTCAGCTCCTTTTAGGCTCTTTCCCTATTTTCCCATTCTTTCTGAAAGTCATCCCTTTGGCATCTTTCAGGTTCTTTCTGCATCTTTCCTTCTTGTCTTCTGGAAGTCACGTCTCGAAAGTTATGTCTTGGCTCCTTTCATGCTCCTTCCCTATTGTTCTCTTTCTCATCTGGAAGTAATGCCACCATCTCCTTTTGGACTCCTTCCACATTTTTCTCTCTTGGCTCATGGAATTCATGCCTTGAAAATCATGCCCTCTGCTCCTTTCATGTTCCTTCTCCTTTATTCCCATTTCTTCTGGAAGGCTCCTTCCACATCTTTCCTTCTTGTCTTATGGAAGTAATGCCTTGACAGTTATGCTTTTGGCTCCTTTCAAGCTCTTTCTTCATTAATCCATTACAATGATGACATTGGTTCTTTTCTGACTTCTTCTACATCTTTTCCGCTTGCCTTTTGGAACTCATGCCTTGAAAGTCAAGCCTTTGACTCCTTTCAGGCTCCTTCCGGTCTTCCCCTTTTCTTACTGTAGTCATCATATACTGAATCAGCTGGAAGTCTCTAAGTCCCCACAGTCACATCATAATAATAATAACTCATGCCAATAGGGATGGTGGGCAAGGCCTTGGTTTCCCAGAGGTTTCCACCAAAAGGGGGATTTCTTTTCTCCTCCATGCTGAAGGTGATACATTTGCATTCCCCTGCAAGTTGGAGTTAGATGGTGGCCCTTCATTTCATTTCTCCTTTCCTCCTTAATTATTGGATTTCTCTATAGGACCTGTTCTCTCAGGCTACATGTCCTCTCCCCAGCTGGAGAGTAACTGTTTTTTTATGTATGCTGTTTTAGGTCTTCTTTTCTTTTTTTTTTTTAACTTTCATTCTTTATTGTTTTTTGTTAAAACACTTTTTACATACATATATCACAGGACTCAAAGACAAATATAGGTCATATCACATAAATAAAACCACATTATTTATTTTATTTTATTAAATTTTGATAACTGGGTGAGCCCACTGGGCCCCGAGAGTCCCTTTTTCAGGGGCGACCTGGGAGTTACATAGACTTTTACAAAAGATTGTATACAGCAAGATACATTACATAAGTCTCATAGTCACATTACAAGGGTAAACATAGAAGCAATTCATCAGATAACAACAGTGTTGGACTTGGAGCACGGAGTGTGCGGCTTACACTTGGGAGTCCTAATTTATACGATCCAAATAGTCTAAATATAAGGGTTCCGATCAGTTGATTTAGTATGGTTCATCTATGTTTTCCCTTCTCTTATTTTAAACCTGTCTAATTCTATTTAGCAATTTCTTTGTTCCCTATATTTTGTAGACCCAGACAGACATAAGGATAAACTTAATAAAAAGGACATTAACAAAAAAAGACAGGAACGTTACACAAATATAGGCACTTAGTTTCACAATCTACACTAAAAGGGTTTAATCTCACTTATTTCATTCTAATGAGTGATTTTGTACATAGGGGGTCTTATACCAGAAGATCCAAGAGGCCACATGTTCCCTTTTTGAATAGTGTCTAAAGTTTAGGGTACAAACTCTGAATTAACCAGGCCCATATACAGAACCCATCTCCTCCAGACTATATCAAACCTGGTCTGTTGTTTATTAAGCACTGCTGTCAGAGTATCTACTCGATATATGGAGATCATTATCTCTTGCCATCTCTCCATGGTGGGTTCTTTGTTTGTAAGCCAAAGCTTAGTAACAACATTCTGCCCAGCCAGAAGGGCATATCTAACAGTCTACTTGTGTTTGAGTCTCTATAGCCCCTTGAAACCTCAAACAAAAAAATACAGGGAAGCAGTCAACTTAATTCCTGAGTCAAATATTGACTGTAAAGCATGTTCTAACCCTTGAATATATAGGGACAGGTTTGGACATCCCCACATTATATGATATAGAGCAGCCGGGGAGAACCCACATCCTCTCCAGCATACTGCCTCTCTGTCTCCCTGATATTTTGCCTGTATCGCTGGGGTCCTAAAGAATCTAATATGCATTTTCCAAGAGAATTCTCTCCATTCAGTGAGAGATATCCCCCCATATAATTTCCTTTGTGCCCCACACCCACATATCTGGGGATATCAACATGTCCATATCCCTAGACCGTGTCTTCCAAATTGACTCAGTATTGTCTCCCTGCCATGATAAAAGTGCCCCATACAGATAGGAAATCATGTAAGCCAGGGGAGCTCTATTTTCTACTGCCTCCTTAAAATGTTTAATATCTGTGGTGGGGTTCGTTTTCTTCTTTTAGTCCACTTTGCATGGTTTTGATGAAATTCCTAAATTGAAAATACCTAAATCTGTCACTCCAGGAAAGGCCAAACTTAATCACCAATTCCTGGAAGGATCTGATCTCTGTCCCTTCCATAAAATGCCAGATCAGGTGGAGGCCTCTCCTCTCCCATCCTCTAAACCCAGCGTCCCAATTCGCAGGGCTAAATCCCTTGATGTATGTGATTGAATACATGAGGCCTCTCCACTTCCTAAGTTTTTTATCTCCTAGTACCCCATACCAGACACTCAGTGTTACCTCTGTATAAGGGCTCAAGTTTCTTTCCAGGGAGCTATAGCCTACATCTCCAAGCAGTGCTGAATGTAAATTACCTAAACCCTTCCCTAGCAGCTCCAGATGCTTCCACTTAGCAACATAACTCTTACTGAACCAATATATAGAGGTCCTGAGCTGTGCCACTTGATAGTATAATTTAAAGATTTGGTAAGACCAAACCTCCCTCCTCTTTTAAAGCCTGCAAAACCGACATGCGAACTCTCAGTCTCTGTGGTCCCCAAATGAACCATGATATTCTTCTATTGAGGGTGGTGTATAAGGAGTTTGGTATTTGGATCGGAAGGGTCTGAGACAAATCTATGGAGAATTACCATTTTTATTGTTTGAACCTTCTGAAATAAGGGAATGGGTATTCCCTGCCACTTCTCCAAGTTCCTTTTAAAGTTGTCTACCATTGGGGTATAATTAAGCAAATAAAGTTGTTCATATTCCATACAGATCTGTACTCCCAGGTACTTCAAATGTTTCAAGTTCCATTTAAATGGGAACTTACTTTTAGTCCCCTCGCATGGATTATAATTAGCCTGAAGCACCTCCGTTTTGGTAGTATTTACCTTGTACCCTGCTACCCTCCCAAATTCTTCCCATAATTTGGGCAGAACCTGATCTGGATCTTGTAGACAAATCAACAAATCATCTGCGTATAACGCCAATTTATGTTCTTCTCCTCTCCACCTTACCCCTGGGATCTCTTGTAATTCATGTAAAGCCCCAGCTAATGACTCCAGATATAGGGCAAAAAGCAGGGGAGATAGTGGGCACCCCTGCCTAGTGCCCCTCCTCAATTGGAAGGGTTCTGTAACCCTACCATTGATTTTAATATAGGCCTTGGGACTGGTGTAAATGTTGTTGATAATCTTCACAAAGGCTTCTGAAATGCCAAATTGTTTCAGTGTCAAGCCCAAAAAGTTCCATGCTATCCAGTCAAAGGCCTTCTCCGCATCCAAACTAAGAAGAAGGAGGGGAGACCTTGACCGGGCAGCATGGTGGAAAATGTGCAGTGTTCTTTTAATGTTGTGCTGAGTCAGACGTCCTGGGACAAAGCCTGTCTGGTCAAAATCAATAATAGAGGGAAGTAATCCCTCCGATCTCTGGGCTAAAACTTTGATATATATTTTATAATCAATATTCAGTACAGAGATTGGACCGTAAGATGCACACTGAGTACTATCCTTCCCTGGTTTCAGAATACTTGAAATCATCGCATAATTCCAGGTGCCTGGAAAATTATCCCCCAATTGTGCCTCTCTACATGTTGCCGGCAGAGGGCCCTCCACCTCTTTTTTTAAAAATGTATAAAATTCAGGAGTATACCCATCTGGTCCCGGTGTCTTAAGGGATTTCAGGCCCATGATTGCCTGATTTAGTTCCCCAGAAGAAATGGGTAGATTTAGCTGTAACCTGGTCTCCCTGATAATTGTGGGAAGGTTTATCTTAGCTAAATATGCTTCTGTACTAGAACTCATCAAAGGGGATTCTGGGGTATATAGCTTTTCATAAAAACTTTTAAAACTGGATAGGATCTGTTCTGGTGAATGGACCAGTTTCCCTGTTCCAGGATCTCTAATTTGGGTGACTGCAGCCCTCAGCGTCTGCTGGCGAAGGCAATGTGCCAACAGCCTCGCCGTCCTAGGTCCCACTTCCCCATACTTCTGACGAAGACTTTGCAGGGCTTGATCAGTCTGAGCAGTAATCTGATTTTGGATCTGCTGCCTCAGAGTTAGTATCTTAGCCTATGCTGTGCCTTCCCCCTCTGCATGTTGTTTTTGAGCTTCACTTAATTGCTGCTGAAGTGATTCCATTTGGGCATTCTGTGTTTTTTTATAATATGTTGCATATTTAATAACCTCTCCCTTCAGGACCATTTTAACGGTGTCCCAAAGGGTAGTCCTGGAGATTTCTGGTGAGTCATTTTCCCCGCAAATCTGCTTCATCTTATCCCTGGCCATTTCTGTAAATTTTTTTACATTTAATAAATAATTATTAAATCTCCATAGTGTCTGGCCTCTAGTTGTTTCCCAATCCAACCTTAAAGAGAGTTGTGCATGGTCTGATAAAACTGAGGGTGTATGTACACAGTCCCTAATTTGGAATCATCTATGCTCTCCTGAGATCAGAAAATAATCGATTCGGGCATATGATCCATGTGGGGGAAAATAATGTGTATAGTCTTTCTGCCCTGCATGTTCTGAGCGTCACGCATCTGATCCAGTTGGTTGTTCCCCCCAAAAAATGTAATCAGTTTCCCAACTGGAGTGGGATGGAAGGTCCTCGACTTAGAAGTGTCTAAATGGTCCCAGATCTGGTTAAGATCACCACCCACCACCAGTGTCCCTCTATGGTATTCTGTGATTTTATGAAGCAAACCTCTCACCGTGACCACTGTTGCCCTTGGGGGAATATACAATGAGGCCAATGTAAGGGATGATCCCCCCAGTACCCCAGACACCAGTGCCAATCTCCCCTCCGGATCTATGTACTGTGCCTCTGGTTTAAATAAGGATCCCCTCGAGATTAAGACCGCTGTTCCCCTCCTCTTCCCCCCTCCGTGTGGAAGTGATCACATGATCAAAGTCGAACCTACCCAGCTTCTTATGTTCGGCCCTGCTCAATTGAGTCTCCTGTAAAAGAACAAAAGACGGGGCCTGTCGCCTCAAAGAGGAGATTGCCCTATATCTTTTGACAGGATTATTAAACCCATTCACATTTTGTGATAATATCTTAAGGCTGTCCCTATTATCCATTCTTATGCCATTTTATACTTCCAATATTATTTGTCCTGACAATACATTTTAATTGTCGCCCTTCTTTATACCCCTCATCACTCTCCTCCAATCTCCCATTCCAAATGCCCTCCCATGTGCATAGTGATGTGCCTCTATAATGGACAAAACACAAATTCACACCCACATGTAAAAAACATTGTAACTCTAACCATAACCCTAGATGGGAAGGTTTAAAACTCCTTTCCCTCACCACCTGGGGTAAACTATTTACATAAGTACCTCCAAGGAAGGGGAAATGAGTAAACTGATCTCTAAGATCTTGGGTAACAATGCCTCTGAGTGGAGGGTATGGAGCTCCTACTGGAGTTTGGCCCCTTTGGATCCTATCCACTGTGGATTCTGGCCTGTTGTCTAGGCCTAAGTACATCACCGTAACACAAGGCCACTCAATGGAGCAAGTAGATGCACCTATAGATGTACATCCATAAAATTTGAAAGTCCCTCCCTAGTCTATTAGGCTAAAGATTAATATTATAACCTCAAACCATAGCATTGGAATTATTGATAGAAGAAGACAGGAAATATTACCTTCTTGTCCCACCCCCGGCCATTAACATAATCTGTCCAATGGATCCCTTCCAACATAACTTATACCCGGTCCCTTGAGAGTATCTAACTTAAAATTCTCATCTTTCCTGAGGAAAATGAAAAAGTAAAGAAAAAAAAGGGGGAGATTAGTCCTCTTATAATCTTGTCTCTCAAGGAGGTTATAACATCCTTATATTAGGAATATATATGTCCCATTGTTTCTTTTGTTTCTAATGTCCCTTCATATTAATAGTCTGTTCCTTGTGAAAACAGGAAAACGATAACTAAGTCCACCGACTCTGTACACCAGCTTTGTTCAGTAGGCGGGTGCCCCCCTCTTCTTCCCAGGCCCGGCAGTAACCTCAACTATGACTACTTGGGCCCTCTGACAAGAAAGGTTAGGGTCTGCAGATACAGCAAAGTGTCTTTATCTCCAAGCACTCACTGTGCACCTCTTCAAGTCACCATTTCCCCTCTGGCATCTCCATCTTCTCTCTGGTGCTGGTGAGTAAGTTTCGTAACAATTCTTTGATGTCCTGCATGGTATTTGGAGCTGAACCCTGCCCCATCTCTCTACTTCTATGTAGTAAAGCTGATTGCCAGGGCCTGATTAAATTAGTTCCAGATTGTGGGGGAACCCCCTGTAGCTCATGGCCTTTTTTCTTTAAGGCCGAGATTGCCTCTTCAGAAGTACAATATAGCTTTGAACCCATCTCCCAATGCACCCGCAAACGTGTGGGATATAGTGTCTGAAACTTCACACCCAGCAACTTAAGTTTACATAGTATGGGCTTGTAGGCCATTCGGTGTAGTTGAATTTGCGGTGGATAGTCCTGATCGAAATATTAACGTGATCCGTTATACTCTTTCTGTTGCCTCCACGCAGTTCTAAGCACCATCTCCTTATCTCTGTAACTAGAGAATTTTATCACTATGGATCTTGGTCTGGCTGACGGCGCCGTGGGTTTTGCAGACAACGCTCTGTGGGCCCTCTCAATTCAAAAGTTAAAGGCCTGTGGAAGCTCCAATACATGACGCAGCATATCCGCCTTAAAATCTGCCATCTCCCCCACTTCAGAGTCCTCTGGCAAGCCATACACCCTCAGATTCTCTCTCCTAGCACGGGCTTCTAAATCAATACATTTGGCTGCTATACACTCTTGCTGCTGGCTAAGCACTTCAATAGCCTGAGAAAGGTGAAGTATATCATCCTCTGCTCCCAAAATCCTATCTTCTGTGGTGGTCACCCTATTCTCCAGTTTAGTGAGGTCTGTATGCAATTTACCAAACTCTGCTTTATTTTTGCTTCAGGATAGCTTAATTTCAGTCAGCAAATTCTCAAATCTAGAGCATGATAATGTCTCTAGCTCTGATTCTGTGTCCCCACTTGCCATGCTGGATGTTGATTCTCACGTTGGCTCATCTGTGGCGATCCTGTTGCTTGTCTGTCTTTTTTAGCAGTTTTAGATCAGGATCTGTTTCTACGTATAGACTCACTACCAATTTTGCTCATTTTAACCAGAAATTACTTGACTTTGTGGGAAAATTGAGCCGGAGGGATGAGGAGCTCTGTCTTCAGACTGCCGTCGTGTTGGTGATGTCACTGGAAGTCTCCCTTAGGTCTTCTTTTCTAAGATACCTACAGTCACAGCCAAAGACATGGTCAGATATTTCCTGAAATGTCTGTGATCTTTCCAGAGAAATCTCCTGCTTTCTGCATTTCCACAGTAGGGACAGCAGAGAGAAACTGTTTAGAAATTTTGCAAAATATCTGGAAATATCTGACCATGTCTCTGGCTACTGCTGGTCTAAAATGATGTCATCCCTACAACAGCTCTAGGGATAGACCCTCCTCAAGGGGTTTCCTATGTCTTTAAGTCACCCCAAAAGGGTGGTAGCCCCTTTTAGCTGGGTCTGAGAGAGCATAAGCCAAAGTTACAGTCATGACGCAGAAACACCCTACAAATGACTGACCAGACAATCACCTCTGTATCATTGCCTCCTACCAATGCAATACTAAACCATCCTGTCTTAATGTATGTTCCCTATGCATTTGTACATAATGATCCTGGTAGCCCATTAAATTCACTGCTACCAGTAGGGATTGGAATAGTCACCCAACAATACAGGTGGCCGTGGGCTTAGAGCTGGTGGTGGCTTGTTGCCAAGTGAGGAAACTCATTAGAAAAGCCACTATGATTGCATATTTACTTGCATTAACCTTTTCCTTCCCCAGACCCTCATTTCTGCTTACCCAATAAACTTTTTGTTATTTGCTTGAATCATTGTTTCATGAGCATATTATTTGTAGAGCACTACATTTTATATTTCATTATAATTGTGTGTGCATTGTGTGGGAGTTGCATGGGCTGTGCCAGTGAGGACACTAGTAGGTTGATATTTTTCCCAGGGAGGTAGTACGAGCATATAACGGAGCCAACTTCATTTTTGCCCTGGATGGATGCACAGCACAATTTACATCTGAACTTTAACTCAACATCATTGGTATAACAAATCCCAGGAGAAGTTAACAGAAAACAGAATTAAGGCCCCACACCTAAGTGTGGTGCTGGTCTCAGTCTGCACTTTGTGTGCAAATATTGTTTGCCTGCTGTTTACTGCAGCATAGTAGATTATATCAGACTGATTCTGTTCCAAGCTGACTTTTTCTATGACTACAAATCCCAGAATCCCCTGCAGCTGTTACCGGAGCAGGGCTGCAGCAGTCAGAGATTCAACAGTTTGCAGTGCATGTTACAGGTTTTATTAGCTCTAACATTTAGTTTGCTGGTCCTGCAGTCCTCCCTTGGGTAAGTACAATCACAGGGGACTGTACGTAGCCCCAGGAGAACAGCAGGACCGGCAAGCATCCTTTTGGAGGAGCTTATAAAAGCAGCTGAAGGGGGTTCTGGGATTTGCAGTTAGAGAAAACATCAGTTTGGAAGACAACAGACTCAATCTGATGCAATCTACTATACTACAGTAAATGGTAAGTAAAAAAAAAAATGTTTTTGCACACAAAGTGCAAATTAGGACCAGCCCCACACTTGGGTGTGGGACCTTTGGTACTGACTGTTCCCCCTTTAGTGACCTTGACCCCTCAACTTTATTTGAGACCATAAGGCAGGGGTAGTGTACTGACATCTATGGTTATCTAGTACCTCATGATAAATCCATTACACTGAACTGGACTAGAGTTAATAGTGTGGAGATCAGCATCTGTTTCCAAGAAATCCCCCATTTGATCTATTTTCAGCCAATTTTATTGTTTTTTTATTACTTTTGAAAATTACGTAGTGCCTGTAGATTCGTTAGGGACTTACGGACAGCCATTTTATTAGTAATGACAGCTCCAGGTGGTCATTAAAGATTCAGGAAGTTTAGGCTAACTCCAGCTCCTAGGGATACACCATGGAAACAAAATATAAATTCAGGCAAGCTTCCTTTGAAATTGTCCAAAGTGCTGTGTGTGTGTGTGTGTGTGTGTGTATATTTTGCTTTCTTTTTACATCTTTAAAACATGACCTTCATAATTTTGTTATCAATGAAATTATAACAAAACTGAATAACAACAGTAACTTTATTCTCATAGAATCTCAGAGTCAAATGAGAAAGAAAGAGAGAGACAAAGAGAGAGAGAGCAGAGAGAGAGAGAGAGAGAGAGAGAGAGAGAACTCACTGGTGCTGAATTTGAATTCTTCATTCCTTCATAAATAAACATCGCTCATGTCCCACTGAATGGAAGGCTGAGCAAGTATAACAGACTACTGTTGGCTTTGACTTGGCAGGCTCCTACTTTAACTGCCATACAATTAGCAGAAGCTGAAATGATGCAGGATTACATCTGGACCACAGAACCTCTTTGCTGTACAATGCACGGTCTTCCGGCACTCTGTAATAGGTACCCAGAAAACATTATGTGACATGAAATGCTTAGCTCACATGTATATAATTTGTTAGCCCTCAGTCTTGTTAGCCACACAGAAATTAATCATAAAATGTTCCTACTCAAAACAAGATGCTGCATCTCATTTAGGCTATTCTAGGTTGACAAACTGTGAAATAATGACAGCAATACTCTTAATGACATGCATTCCAAGTACGTCAATGAAGTGTAAAATTCTTTTGTTATTCATTACTTAAGGGTCACTGTTAAATACAGGATTTATGTTTGCACATAAAAGCATTTAGTATGCAAGGGTTCATGATTTAAATAAAGAAGTACTGAGACATGAATTATGTCATTTCGGGCGGCTGTATATACAAACAGCATCAAGCATTAGTCATGTAACTACTTCATATTTTTGCAATCAGCCCTGCATAATGATTACCAGCAGAATGATTTAGAGTAATTGGAGGTTTTGCAGAGCAAAGGAAGACTGCAGTGGTCTATGGAAAATGTATCACCTGGGGCTTAAACCTTATAACACCTCTGAGCTCATGCAGCATATAATTTTGGAATTGTTATAATTCTTCAGCCTTTCGCTACTCCTTTAAAAGAACAAGCCCCTACTCATCAGCTGAAAATTAGATACTGTATTCCCAGTTTCAAATGTGTCATGGTTGTGTTTTTAGTGCCTGTTTTTTCAGAGCTTTAATGTGAAGTATTAGTTATATGTTAGAAACTAAACTTCTGAATGTAGAACTTTGTAGTCTTAATGAATTACTGTGAAATGTCAGATAAGCAGGATGGCAGAAAAACAGTTTGAAATATTTTCACTAGTTCCTTTTAAGAAATGTAACCATGTTGTCTTGTAGCTATTGTTTTTTGAAACCAGATTATTGCAACATTTAGGCATAAAGGGAGCACATTCATGTAACTAACAGACACTAGACTGACTTTAAAATAAAAGAATACAATAAAAAAACTTGTAACTATGTTGTATTAGTATTTTTTGATGCTTTTGCAGGAGTAGCCTCTAAAACCATGGACAGATGTGCGGGTTGCTCAAGGGGAAATGAAGATTTTTATGTAATACAGTTATACTATGGTGGAAATACTTTATCATGGCCACATTTATGTCAATGAATGTTTTTTTTTTTTCATTTACTGTATAGGAACCAAAAATCTTAAAATATGTCTACAGTATATCAATGTATTGTACTGATACATAATGTACAGTATATATGTGAATTGTTTTTACAGTAAAGTCACTTTAGAGGTCAATATCACAACTGTACATGCTAGAAACCCATACTGTATATTTTTGGAAAGAAGAGAGTCTGTAATTTCCTGTAGTGTATAGCATTATGTTTTATCATGCATGGTACAAAAGATATGTATTTGTCAATTTGCATTGCCATTATTGAAATAATGACAATACTTGAATCTAAAGATCAGTGTATCAATACAGTGAAAAGAGACTGTAGCCATACTGGGCCTTGGAAAACAGGAGTTGCTGGATAGCTTACTACCTTTTATTGGACCAACTTATTTCTTGCACAAGGATGATATAGTGCACAAGCATTTGGGGTGATAAAATGGTCCATTCACCAAGTGCAGTGGCATTCTGAACAGAAGAAGTTGAATTTATTCTAGTTTCATTGTTATAAGAAAATCTGACAGGATAGTGAGAAGTGTTAGTAGGGAGAATGAATGAACAAGAAATAGGTAATTAGTCTAGAACTGTTAGGGTGTGCTATTGAAGAATGTGCATAGCTTTTTTTAATTGCATTTGGCCTTGTACAAACAGCTGAACCAAGTAGGAGATTTGATACTGTTTACTGGACCAGCAAGAAATTTTCAGAACACGAGCTTTGATGCCTCATAGTGCCCTTCTTCTGGTGATAGCAGATGTTACAAAAATATTTTTTATATACATTGGGAAAGGATATCTCCTTTCAGCAGTTAATATATTCACAACAGGTAACAGGGACACAGGCAAGAGGAGGGAGGATACGGGTAGACTGGATGGACCAGGGTGATCCTTTTCTGCCACCACAATACTATGAAACTTTGAAACAAGAGATGTTAGATTTAGGACAGGTGTGAGAGGCTCTATTATTAAATAAAGCAACCCAGGACACAGTGGAGTAAGGATGACATGCACAAGAGAGAAGAACAAAGTACCATAGGTGATTTGATACTTTTTATTGCACCAATAAGAAATAACAATTTACACAAAATGCATAGCTTTTAGGCGATGGAAAGTATAATCTACTGCTAGCAACTAACAGGCATAAGAAAGAGTTGTCAGAATTAAAGACAGGATGGCTTTTAGAAGGTGTTAATAGTACCTGTTTTGTGATGAAACTAGAATACAGGAGTTAGAGGAAACTGATGGGATTTAAAGAAAGTGCTAAAATATTCATACGAGAGGCTGAATACGTGCATTAGAGTGTTAGTGTTAATGTAACCATCTCCAAACAGGAACACAGGACATTGGTAATAGAGATTCCCAAGTGCAGGGGAGGTCACAAGAATTGTATTTTCACCATATGATAGCCGTGTTGCCATGACACCAATCTTTCATTAAAAACTTAACAGGAACTTATTTTAATAATAAAACCTTGGTGTTAGATTGGCATGATTTGTCACGTTGGTACAGATTTTACACATCGATGCACATCAAATCAGTTGTCAAACTGTTAAATAGAGGTGAATAGTGGATAGCCCCCTCTACTGAGTCCAGCCAATTTGAGTAATCCCTTCCCTCATGCCAATTCCCTGTCCCCTTGTGAGGTTCTCAGCATCCTGAAGGGGAGAAGGCAATTGGCTATCCTTTCTCCCTCCCTCCCTCCCCATCTCCTCTAGATGTTCCACACTGTGCCCTTGTCACTGCACAATCACAATTAAATTGGTTGGCTATAACACTTCACAGTCTAATTTTCACTTATGGCAATGTATAATTTAACACTTTATGCGTAGAGCTCTTTTGGTTTCTCTGTAAATCAAATGTACATATAAACCTAAGCTATTTTGTCTCATTTACCTTGAAATGTATAGCCTACTCTGAGAGTGTGTATGTGCTTGTCTCTTTGTACAACTACTGTATGTGTCCTAAATTTAAGTTGTTTGCTACTGTGCTTATTCTTATATGTCTATCAATTGATTATAGTATATGGTTAGGGTTTGTTGTGGATGGAAAACGATGGTTTTCCAAATCCTGTTGTAGGACAGTTCAAAGGTCAAAAAAGTTGTTGTACTATCGTTCTGACATCACATCGATAGTACAACAACTTTTAAGACACCTGCAATTTGATTGGTGCAATCTACGCTCTCAGGGAAAAAAATTAAAAAAAACATGGTGACGTGACTTAGCGAGTGCTACGCTGCGCACTGCTGTAGTTCAGACATGGTCTGGCACCCTCGCATTTATAAAAATAAAGTAAACCTTTTTTTTGTCATAAAAAAAAATGAGAGCAGCCACAGGCGTTTGTAACCACCACACAACAGTTATTCTCCCTAACATGGTTGGAGTCTCTGCAAAAGCCATACCAAGAGGGATAGATTGAAGAGGCTGGAGTGGGAGTGAGCATAAACGAGAGTGTCAGCAGAAAAATGCTGAAGGAAAAAAAAAAAAAAAAGAATGGGTTGTCCCTATCTTTGAATTGGCAACCATATACTATATAAAATAGTAGATGGGTGACCATCCACATTGAAAGCAATGTTTCCATCTCGGCAGTTGATGACATCATACAGACCTCTTGAGCTTTGCTCTTGAGGTCTGTATGATGTCATCATCTCCCTCGATAGAAACACAGCCTCGTTGTGGATGGTCACCCATCCACTATTCTATATGTGTTTACTGTATTCTCTGTATTCAATTTGTAATATTATTGCTTATTGTACACTCCTTTGTATCCCTTCCCCCCAGGACACATCTGGAAATGAGCTATTCCAGCTCAAGATGTCCTTCCTGGTGAAACGTTTTCAAATAAATAAATAATAGTACTTAATATAGTGTTGGCGATTGTGCAGGAAGATACTGGTGGTATTCCATCAAGGAGAATCACAGCCTTCTTTTTTAGTTCTTAATATTAAAATGAAAAAAAATGGAACTCTGCATTCACTGAGTGCAGAGTTCTCTTTCTTCATTTTTATTGTTCTGTACTGGGACCTGCACCATAGAGTATTGTTGTGCTGAGGGCTTGCTATCATTGTTTAGTTCCTAATATACAGTGGCGTCCCAGAAGATGAAACCCAATTCTGCAGCATTTTGCAGCACTCTGCAGAATGTTGCAGTATTGAATAAAGCAATGTAATTTCAATGGCAATTAGTCCCTTTTTGTCATTGAGAAAAATATGACACTGCCAGGAGGAAGAGAATGCCACAGTTTCCTACATGACAAAGGGGACCAATTGCCATTGAAATTACATTGCTTTATTCAGTAGGTCTGCTGCAGCATACTGCACTGTGCTTTAAAAGTGGGTTTCATCCTGGGGGACGCCACTGTAGTTACTGGTTAGATGTGTTACTAACCAAAAATCAGTGAACTTGATTCTCAGGTATATACGAGTGTGATGTTACACTTGTGTACAATAGAGATCACATTCCCACTGGAAATCACATGATCCCTGTCATCTGACTAACCTTTCCAAATGTTAACTTTAGCACTGACAATCAGCTGTGTGAAAAACAATTTTTGACACTTTTGTGAAAACTGGCAAGCTTGCTATTCAACAAATTAATTGAACCATGAATGTTATGTCACCGTAGATTTAATTACATATGAGAGAAACAATCTGCTATTGCTGACTGGAATTTACAAATTCGGGCAGAATGGAATTTTGTGAAATTCTGTGAAAATTTTGCTGAATTTAGACAGAAGCAGAATGGTGGAATTTTGTAGTGGAATAAAGCGGAACAGTTTCTTCATTACCACAGAATTAAATTCTGCAGATCTCAGTATAGTCTATGGAAAATTTTCTGCAACTATTTTACCTAGATTACATGGAATATAGTTAGTATTAAGTATTAATAAAGAAAAACACCCATTTCAATTTTTAGGCTTGTTGAGGAGTAACCTGATCATGAATTGTGTCCTCTGTGTTTCTAATTTAACTTCTGCTATATCACTAAAATTGCCAAAAGTGTACTGTCATCTGTGGATTCTTATTCCATGTAAATGTCTATGTGTGGAATAAAATTATGTGGGCAATCTCATAATGGTTAAAAAATGGACACGTGGTGCTGCATTCCTCAGCAAATGTACCCATGTGACTCCCTCAGTTCAGTGCAGACCTTATGGCTGTTTGAAAGAGAAGGATCTGCTCTGCTGTTGTTACTGTCACAAGCCCATTCCAGTGGGGCAGGATTCCCTGGGTTACAGTGAATCCCCTTGTGACTGGGGTGAGGAATACTCCCCCTCCTGTCCTTCCAGAATGCTCGCTGTTTCACTAATGAATGTTCGCCAAGTAGCTCCTGGGCTACATCTCTCTGTGTGAGTACTGCAAAACAGTCAAGAGTCTGTGTTCATGGGAGAGAACCCTCTTTGCCACTGCCTAATGCCCTATACACCCTATATGTGCATTTTCACTGACAATTCAGAGACAGGTTTCAAACCCCATAGATTCCTTTTCAGTGACCTTTTGTATTCCTCCCCTCCTTTCATTCACAGAGTCCCTTCTTGGAGTCTACCTTGGTAGCATCTGACCCTTAAGCATTAGGTGTAGATTAAAAGACAAAGAACCTCTGTGCGCAAACACTGAGGCAAGGGTTACCCCAAAGGGCATTTGGCTGGGAAGCCAAGTTTCAAGAAAATACAAAATCACACATGCCCCCACAATGCAAAGCATCATGGGCTGCATATGCAAATCACCACAGAATGTTTGTAGATTAGTCTGAGTAAACGTTCCCAAAACCAACACACACACACATACACACACAACAGACACTGGCAGAATTAGTTTAAAGTAAGCCAAAAGCTTTACAAATTTGTCTCTAATAACTGTAAATAACATACAAATAAAAATTATGTAATTTTTCTAATATTGGTTACAGGATATAAAAAGAAAGTTGAAAATATGCAAAAAAGATATACTGTTTAAATTATAGTGAACATAGTTCTACCTAGAAAAGGTCTTTAGTGCTGGAAATGAAAAATGTTCTTAGCAGGTTGCTGATTCTCCCATCTGTTTGGCAGAAATACAAACGGGTCCAAAGTCTTGTTGTTGCTGCCAGGAGAGTCTTTGAAAGAAAAAAAAAATTCTAGCAATGCTCTGCAGGCTTCTTTTAAGAAAATCCAAAAGTCCTGCCTTCTATTCCTTAGTGTGATAGGCTAACCTTGTCACATGCTGAGAAAGGATCAACCAGCACTCATGTTAAAGTTGTAAATGTCTAACTGAAAGTTTCCTAGCTGGGGGTAGGAAAAGACAGGTGCCCCCCCACATGTAACTGGAGTTAGCATGTCTCACCTCCTGCTGGTTTTGCTAGTCCAAGGTCCTTTGATTACCCTCTGCCCCCGGCAAACCATTTATACCTAAGTGGCTGCCCATTAAGCTGCAATTGCCCGGTTCAGGTACAGAACTCTTAAGACAAAAGAGACATCTTTCTGCATCCCTGAGTCTCAGATGTCCCAGCACCATGCTGTGGCTTTCTGAGCTCAGAATCTTTGTTAAGCAAATGGGCCCAGGAACTTCCTGGTTTTGCTTAATTAGCTGTTAATTCTTAATGACCCTATTATCAGGGCCCCTGGTGTTCTGCGGCAGAATTTTCTGATTTCTGCGGCAGGGCTCCTTGGCTTCTGTGGCAGCATTTTCTGATTTCTGCTGCATGATTTATTCACTTCTCTGGCAGAACGCAGTCCTGTCATTGGCTAACTATGATGTGATGTCATCGATGACGTCATATGCTGAGCATAGAGGAGGAGCTTCAGGATAAATGAGATGGGAAAAAAAGCCTGACAGTATGGAAAAACAGTACATTTATATGAAAATTCTCCAAAAACAATGAATTCTGTGGCACTATATATATTCTGAGGCATGGTGCAAATTCTGCAGCAAATTCCTCAACCACAGAAATGCAGAATTCCAGGGGCCTTGCCTATCATTCAGCCCAGCCTTGGCAACCAAAAACCTGTTACAAAATTCATGGAAAAAGTACAGATCAGCTAACACAGATTTCCTGACCTAAAACACAGGGTTTTATATTCTTTCAGTGTCCCATATTTTCTTTCTTACCCATGACCCCTTACAACTTAACTTGCCTCAGAGCCTTTCTGGTAAATTAAATAATTAAATAACATGAAATATGAACACTGCAATAGGACGTGGTGTAATCCCATCACACACCTGCCTCCTTAAACAGAACCTATGGGAACATGCTCCTTTTCTTGGCAGGGTTTTCATCAGTTCTGTCCCTTAAGATGACTGGTGGGATAATCCATCTGCATTGGCATTTACAGACCCTGATCTATGAGTAACGTCAATGTCATTGACCTGTTTGGCAATAATCCATTTAAGGAGTCTCCCATTTGTCTTCCCCATTTGGTTCAGCCATACTAAAGGGTTGTGGTCTGTTTGTAGGTTGAAGCACCTCCCATAGAGGTAGGGCTCTATTTTCTTAAATGATTACACCAATGCAAGACTTTCTAAAGTGAAATATGCCTGCTCACGGGAAAGCAACTTCTTACTGAGGTACACTATGGGGTGATCTTTCCTCTGTTTGGATGTCTGACTGGGGACTGCTCCAATCCCCACATTTGAGGCATCTGTCTGTACCGCAAATGGTCGGGTGTAGTCTGACTAGCAAGCACCAGGGCATTGAACAGTGTGACTTTTAGCTGTGTGAAGGCCTTCTCATATGCTGGGTCCCATTTCACTTTCTTTGGCTGTTTCTTTTTAACAGGCTAGATAGAGGAGCTTCCAGGGTGCTGTAACTGGGAACACATCCTCAGTACTACCACATGGTCCCAAGAAAGCTCCTTACCTACTTCTGGGTCTCAGGCATGGGCCATGCCTCAACTGCCTCTATCTTTGCCTGGTTTGGATGGAGTTGCCCCCCCACCACTACTTGTTCCAAATAGGATACCTCTGACATGGCCACCTGGCACTTCTTAGCTTTTATAGTTAGCCCAGCTGCCTGTATTCTGCCCAACACTTCCCTCAGCTGGGGCAGGTGCTCTTCCCAGCTATGACTGAAAATGGCAATGTCATCTAGGTAAGCCACTGCATATTCCTCTGTACCTTGTAGCATTTGATTTGCCAACTGTTGAAAGGTGGCAGGGGCATTCTTCATCCCAAAGGGCATCATCTTAATTCCAAAGAGGTCTACTGGGGTGATGAAGGCTGACCATTCCCCAGCCCTGGCAGTCAGCTCCACCTGCCAGTACTTCTTGGTCAGGTCTATGGTCGTTAGGTAAGTCACCCCCCCAACTTGTCCAGCAACTCATCTATGTGGGGCATCAGGTGGATATCTGACTTCATGATGGCATTTAGTCCTCAATGGTCTATGCAAAAGTGGGTAGACCCATCTGGCTTTGGGACGAGGACTATGGGCGAGGCCCAAGAACTGGATCACCCCTATATCTAGCATGTCCTCCACCTCCCTCCTAGTGTCTTTTAGGACTGCCTCAGACACCCAGTAGGCTGTCCAATGTATGGGTGCTTGCGTCCCAGTTTCCACATCATGGATTGCTAATGGGATCCATCCTGGCTTGGACGTAAACAAGGGAGCAAAGTCCGCTAAGACTTCCCTTACTTCCTGTATCTATTCAAGGGTCAACTGGGGTGACAGCTTGATGGCCTTCACAGATGACTCCTGCTTACTTTTGGCAAGCAAGTCGAGAAGAGGGTCCTACTCATTCGTCTTCTCCCCAGGACTGCAAACTGCAAATACCATGTCAGCCCTGTTGAAATAGGGCTTTATCATGTTTACATGGTACATCCTGTGGATGTGTCTCTCTTGTCAGGCAACTTCACAATGTAATTTACATCATTTACCTGCCTGACTGCCTTGTATGGTCCCGCCCACTCGGCCTGCAGCTTGTCTTTCTGGACTGGGATCAGAACCATTACTTCTTGCCTTACTCTGTACGAGCAAGCTCTAGCTTCATGATCATACCAAGTCTTTTGTTTTTGTTGGGCAACTGACAGTTGCGTCGGGCCACTCCTATAAGCTTATTTTGATGTCTCATTACAGAGATTATCAATCAGGAGTTTCTTCCAAGAAAGCAGAGTTCCTGTCCAAGGAGACTGCTACAGCAATCAACAGACCAGCTCAACTCTTCCGGACTGTGGATAGGTTATGTAACCCAGACTGTCTTCAGTTTGAGGAGCTTTTTCACAATCTAACTGTGATGGGATTGCTCTGTTTTTTGCTGATAAGATTGCCTCCATCAGATCAGAGATCCAGTCGACCCCCTCTATTGGGGCATGCAGTGATGAAGTGGGGGTCACAGGCACTCCATCTGTCTGGTTTGACCTTAAGCAGTTGACAGTCGTGGATATCGTGAAGGTGATTCAGGAGTTGAGGCCTACCTACTGTAGTTTGGATCCAGGTCTAATATGCCTTCTTGTAGGGTGTATTGATTCCATTGACCCTGTCCTGGCTGGGATATTCTGGTGTTCTTTAGTGAGAGGGGTCTTTTGTGAGCCCCTAAAAGAGGTGGTGGTAAGACCGCTCTTGAAGAAAACATCACTAGACCTGGACTACTAAGCTAACTACAGACCTGTCTCTAACCTTCCCTTTGTGGGGAAAGCTATTGAGAAGGTGGTGGTTCTCCAACTGGAGGCCCACTTATCAACTCATGACATCTACAGTGAAGCCTACCAGGATGAAGTGCAGTGCTGCAGAATTCTGCAGTAGGGCTACTGCAGCAAACAATGCAATTTCAATGGGAGTTAATCCCTTTTGCCATGCAGTAAACCTGTGACACTGCGCTTGATCCTGGTGAGCTTCACTGTATGTTCCTCTCCAGCTGGGTTTTAGGAAAAAGCACAGTACTGAGACTGCTCTGGTTTGGGTGCTTAATGATCTCCTGGTGGTGAGGGATGGAGGAAAGCATTCCATTCTTATTTTTCACAATCTCTCAGCTGCATTTGACAACATGGATCATGGGATGCTGTTGGAGCACCTACATGCTTGTTGTGGACTGGCTGGAACAGTCCTCAACTGGTTCCACTCTTTCTTCACTAGAAGGATGCAGAGGGTGGTGCTATGGACTTTTTCCTCTCACCACTGCCACTGCCATGTGGGGTCCCACAGAGCTCCATTCTGTCTTCCATGTTGTTTGAGGTGTATATGCTACCACTAGGGGACATCATAAGATGGTATGGGCTCAGTTTTCACTGCTGCACTGATGACACTCAGCGTTACCTGTCTGTTGTGCCCGTGCAGCAGGATGCAGTCTCAGTTTTCAATCAGTGCCTTACTGAAATCCAAGACTGGATGAGAGTCAACTGGTTGAAGTTAAATCCAGATAAGACGGAAGCACTGGTGGTGGAATCTGATTGCTCGAGGGTTGGAGTGCAACCTGGTTGAGTTTCCAGGCTTAGGCTCAGAGACTCCTAGTTGCTCACCTCTGTCAAGGTGAGGAATTTTGGCATTGTACTGGACTGTGGTCTAACACTTGAATCTCAGGTGTCAGCCATGGTCCAGAGTGCTTTTTGCCATCTTAGAAACATTACTAGGATTAAACACTTGATTCTCCTGGGTGATCTGCCATCACTGGTTCATGCTTTCATGACATCATGGCTTGATTACTGCAATACCCTTTACCTAGGTCTATCAAGGGTTGATCTTTGCCTCCTGCAGCTGGTGCAGAATGCAGCAGCCAGGTTGTTGACTGGCCCTTTGAGGTCATGTCACATTACACCTGTGCTGCGCTCTCTGCACTGGCTGCCTGTTAGGTGGCAGATCTCCTTCAAGGTCAGTTTGCTGACCTATAAGGCCCTGCATGGACTGGGGCTGGGCTACCTGTAAAACCTCTTACAGCCCTACCGCCACTCCCATCCCCTCTGGTCAACTGAAGAAGGCCTTTTGGTGATTCCCCAGGGTTCATTTGAAGTCATCAGGTGCCCAGGCACTTTTGTTTGTGGCACTGACCCTATGGAATTCACTGCCTCAATCCCTAAGAGAGGCCCCATCAGTTACTGCCTTCAAATAGGAGCTAAAGACATTTTTATTTAGAGAAGCTTTACCCTCAGTTGATTTAAGTCGATTTGGATAAATAATCTAATTTAATACTTATCATATGTATTTTAAATTGTCTTATATAGATTCCGTTAACTTGTACAGCACCTTGAGCCATAATGAAATAGCGCATTTTATTAAATGAATAAACAAAACTAACCTTCAGCTTTCCCCTCAACTTCAGGACATACTCCACTATGGGAGTCCCCCGAGTGGCATGCTTGCCTTCCCAGTCTTCCTGTATCAAATCTAGGGGCCCCCGTACCCTACATCCATATAAGAGCTTGAGGGGAGAAAATCCGGTTGACCCATGGAGGCACCTCCCTGTAAGCAAACAACAGGTGGGGAATGTACCTCTCCCAGTCCCACCCATGCTGTTCTGAAAACACTTTTAGCATAGCCTTAAAGGTACCGTTACATTTTTCCATGAGCCCATTGGCTTGTGGGTGATAGGGAGTTGTGTGCCTCTGCACTACTCCACACTTCTCTCACAAACATTTTATCAGGTCCAACATGAAGTTACCCCCTGATCAGAGATAACCTGTTGCGGAAACCCTACACAGGAGAAAATCCCTAGCAATGCATCTGCCACTTTGTCCACCTTAATGGAGGAGAGGGTGACCACTTCTGGGTAGCGGTTGGCAAAGTCACCCACCATCAGAATATACTGTTTCCTGGAGGAGCTTGGGATACTCAAGGGACCCACAATATTCATTCCAACCTTTTGGAATGGTTACTTCACAATTGGTAAGGGAATTAAAGCAGCTTTTGTTTTTCCTCCTGCTTTCCCTATTTGCTGACACTGGTGACAGGATTTACAGTATTCCTTCACCTGCTAGGTGAAGTTGGGCCAATAAAAATTGTGTGCTAATTGCTGCATAGTGCAAGCAATGCTCAGATGTCAAGACATGGAATATCATGAGATATCTTTAGCAATCTCTTACGATATCCCTGGGGAACGACAAGCTGCCCACTCATCATCCCTCCCTCTGTTCTCATAACCAATTTAGAATTTGACTTATACCCCAGCCCTGGAATTTCATTTTTACCCCCACCATTTACCTGCTCCGGCACTTTTTAAAGTTTCAGTCTCTCCAGCTCAAAGTCCCACTGGTGCTGTCTGTTCTGCTACTCTGTCTCATGCTGTTTTTCTTGCAATGTGAGCTCCCTTTCATGCTGTCTGTCAGCAAGCTCCGATTTCCTCAGCTCCAACTGCAGCTTTAGCCTCTCTAACTCAGGATCTATGGTGGACTTCACTTGGTGCTGTAGTTCTGGGTCCACTCTGGTTTCGTTGGCTTCCACCTTGGACCTGGTCAGTGCAATTCCCTCTGGCACCCCCACACCCAAGGTCTGGTCCTCTGCAGTCACTGACTGTGACTTGAAGTCATGGGTAGCAACCTGATCATCAGCAGCCATGAAGGCTTTCATGTGGTTCTTTTTAGTGCACACCTCATAAAGGACTCCTCTCTCCTGGCACAGCTGCTTCAGCTGTTCTACAGTGTAGTCATTGTTGTTGGAAGCCAACTTTCTTCCTTACACTACCACTAGTCTGATCTACACTTGGGGCTGACAGTATAGCCTAGAGGTTAGAGTAATGAGCTGTGAATGAGCTTGGTACATCTGGCAGACCTGGGTTTAATTCCCACAACCTCCATTTGCATACTGTGTGACTCTGAGCAAGTCACTTAACCCCCCTCGTGCTCCCAGGTCACCCCTGAAAACAGGGTCTTGTGCCTAGTGGGACTTACCCAGTTACCAAAAACTAAAAAAACAAAACAAAAAAAAAACACTTGCAACCAAAATAAAAACCAAACAGGGTAGGGAACAATATTCTGTAACCAATTTTCCCTTTCCAGTTTCTGCCCTATTTTGTGTGTGTCATTTGTTCAAACAATTACAATCTCATATGCTGACACCAATCTGTCACAAGCCCACTCCAGTGGGGCAGGATTCCCTGGGCTATAGCAAATCCTCTTGTGATCTGGGTCAGGAATACTCCCACTCCTGTCCTTCCAGAACATGCTCTGTTTCACAACTGAACATCTGCCAAGGAGGTCCTGGGCTTCCTCTCTCCATGTGAGAGGTGCAGATACAATATTGAGTCTGTGTTCCTGGGAGAGAATCCTCTTGGCCACTGTGCAGCAAACCAGAAAAGCTACAGACATTTACAGGCCTTCGAGGAAGCCCTATACACCCTGTATGTGTGTCTTTTCCCAGAAAATGCAGAGACCAGTTTGAACCCCCACAGACCCCTTTTGGGAGAAGTTTTGTGTTCCTGACTCCTTTTGTTCACAGAGTCCCTTGTTGGCTTCTATCTCTGTAGCTTCTGGACCTTAAGCATTAGACAGGTATAGACTAGTTTGAACAAACTTTCCCCAAACCAACACAGACAACAGATGCTGGCAGAATTAGTTTAAAGTAAACCAAAAGCTTTACTAATTTGTCTATAAGGACTGTAAATAACATACAAATAAAAATTATGTGATTTTCCTAATATTGGTTACAGGATATAAAAAGAAAGTTGGAAATATACGAAAAAAGATATATGGTACTGTTTAAAGTATAGTGAATATAGTTCTACCTAGAAAAAGTCCTTAGTGCTGGAGATGAAAAGTGTTCTTAGCAGGTTGCTGATTCTCCAATCTGTCTGGTGGAAATACAGACAGGTGTCCGAAGTCTTGTTGTTGCTGCCAGGAAGGTCTTTGGAAGAGAAAAAGCTTCTAGCAATGCTCTGCAGGCTTCTTTTAAGAAAATCCAAAAGTCCTGCTTCCGGTATTCCTTAATGTGATAGGCTGACCTTGTCACATGCTGAGAAAGGACCATCCAGCACCCATGTTAAAGTTTTAAAAGTCTAACTGAAAGTTTCCTAGCTGGGAAGGGGGGGGCCAGTAGGAAAAGACAGGTGCCCCCCGTGTGACTGGAGTTAGCATGTCTCACCCCTTGCTGGTTTTGCTAGTCCAAGGTCCTTTGATTACCCTCTGCCCCTGGCAAACCATTTAGACCTAAGTGGCTACCCACTAAGCTGTAATTGCCCGGTACAGGTGCAGAGCTCTGAAGACAAATGGGACATCTTTCTGCATCCCTGAGTCTCAGATATCCCAGGACCATGCTGTGGCTCTCTGACATCAGAATAATTGTTAAGGAAATTGTTTCAGGAACTTCCAGGCTTTGCTTAATTAGCCAGCTGTTAATTCTTAGTGACCCTATAATTCAGCCCAGCCTTGGCAACCAAAAACCTGTTACAAAATTCAAGAAATATTTCAGAGCAGCTAACATGGGTTTCTTGACTCAAAACACAGGGTTTTATATTATTCCATTGTCCCATATTTTCTTTCTTACCCATGACCCCTTGCAACTTAACTGGGCCACAGGAGCCTTTCTGCTGAATTAAATAATCAAACAACATGAAATATGAACACTGCAACAGGACATGGCGTAATACCATCACAGTTACAGCAGAAAGTGTGCTTTAAAGTCTAAATAACTTGCTGTGTCAAGTCCTTTTACCGCGGGCTTGCAGTAAAAGTTATAGTGGTATTGGTGGTGTATATATTATCTGCTTGCTTCACAATTTTTGTGTGTTTTTGTGTTTGCTTGTTGCTGATGTGTTTTCCCTCCCAGTCATCAGGGGAAAGGCTGTTCTTATCACTAGCTGGGGAGGAGAGAGGGGGAGAGAAAGAGAGAGAGAGAGAGAGAGAGAGAGATTTATTTGTAGTCACATACAGTCTGATGTAGAGGAGACTGTGTGTTTTTGAGTAATATTAATATACTCAAATAATTAACTGCTGGTGTGCCACCACAAAAATACATATTTAAGACTAACATCTGAGATAGATTTGCTGCTTTAAATAACAGTTTTTCCCCAGCAGCCTTTTATCTTTGTGATGAAGCAAATTGTTTCTGACTTTGAATAATATTTTCAGCGTCAGTACCACTATGAAGAACTACAACTCAGGGTGTGGTATTGCGCAGTCAAGCTCCGTCGGTGGGAAAGGCAGGAGTAGAGCTGCACGTGCAGCGAGTAGCATAGCAGCTTTATCTAACATTTGTGCTTTGCAGCCCTCCATGGTGCAGGTGCTGACTGCAGCTCCAATACAATGAATGGCTGCTGTTGTGCCACCTGACAATGGTGGAAGGGAAGTCACCAGTAGTGGGAGTAGTGCAACTGTGCAGCATGGCCACATTGTAAAACAATCAGCAAGTGACATAGCAGCAATTCTTCAGATGTCTCAATCACAGCGAGGGGAGGATTCTCAGAGTCAGGCTACTGCAGAATCCGAGGCACAGTCAGAGATAATTTTTGATGATTCATAGTGTGAGGTGTTAGAGGAGAGGAGGAACTGGAGGTGGAAGATGATGGAGTGGAGGAGATAACTAAGGTGGAGAGGGAAGTTCCAGTCGAGGATATCGATATTGGGAGCATTGATTTTTGTTCTGATCTAGACAATCCGGTCCTGGATTTAGAGTGGGAGCCAGAGAGAGAGGCCCCACAATTTAATTCTATAAATGAAAAGGAATGTAATTGTGAGGAGTAGGAGGCGTAAGAAGGCAAAGGGTGATAAGAGTAATAAGGGCACATGCAAAACAGTTAATGTTCAGCAGGGCCACAATAATAAACAACATAAGCAACAACAAGGGGACTGTGTTATGGGAGGAAGCAGTGGAGGCAAGAGTGGTCATAATGGCAGAGGTGCAGACCCTGTCACGTTCCCGCACCATAGGCAAATGCCATGTTCTAGGAAGCAGTAGCCAGTGGCACCAACAAGATCTTTAGTGAGAGATTGCTGTTGTCACAGATCCCACAGATGAGAGCTTTGCAGTTTGCCAGATCTGCAAAGTTCATGTCAGCCATAGCAAAGCTGGGTCACATCTCGATTCTATGGGTCAGCGTAGCCATATGAAAACCAAACACTTTATTAAGTGGCATCTGCATGAAAGGGAAGCTCATCTGGGATTGAGGTGACCTGTTCTTAGTCATGGGGAAGGGGGTGATGATGCAGTCATGGTCAGGGACATAGACAATAGCAGCTGTAGCACTAGCAACACCACATTGCCACCTGTCACCAGCCCCCCCCTGCCAGTGAAGGTTCCAAACATGCTAATTCTATTTCTGGATATTTCTCAAAGGGAAAATGTATGAGACCTACTCCTGGTAGTATTAATCTGTCCCAGTCAGCTGTCACACTATGTTCCTGATCTGCAACCCCTCACCCCCCCAAAAATAATGCAACCTTAAATAACCAAGACACTCTCAAAAAACAAAATGTTACTGTGACCACCCAGTTCCTCATGAACTCAGTGCATGTTTGGTGCAAATGCTGGCAGTTGGCATGCTATTTTACTCTTTTTTTGACAATGCCGATTTTAGGCATCTGATTAGTATGGCAGTTCCACAGTGGAATATTCCATCAAGAGCAGAGGCTGCTCCTGAACTACAGTATGTATATAGATAGATATATATATATATATATATATATATATATATATATATATTTAAAATCCTTCCTGTCTCATGTTAGCCATTGTGCTATAGATACTGTGCACCTCACCACAGATATGTGGAGCAGTGGGCCTGGAGCTACCTCTTCATATGTGTTTATCATGACCCACTGAGCTTGTTTCTCTATTTTTTCCTGCAAAATCCTGTCAATCTCCTTCCTGCCAAACCACCCTCCTCTTGCATGTGTGACAGGAGGCCACACTCGGCATGTCTTTTATGGTATACAGCACATTGCCACAAATAATAATATTAAGTGAACTGCAAACTCAAATTGATGAGTGTCTCATGTGGCAGGGCATGAAAGCTGAATTTATTTCCTGCAACAATGGCAGGAATGTTGTTAAGGCCATTGAGGACGGGTCATTTACTCATATACCATGCTTTGCCTACCGTCTGAATTCAATAGTACAGGATTGCACCAAGAACAATACTTAGATTGATGCCATGATGACCTCTGCTCGCCATTTGTATGGACATTTTAGCTGTTCCACGAAGGCCAGAAATGAGATGAAAATCTGCAGATCAAAAATGGAGTTCCACAGCACCGGATAAAGCAAGAGGTAGTCATGTAGTGGAATTCCAGTTTATATATTCTGGAATGACTATTTAAAGAACACAAGGCCTTAACAGATTTCAACATGCTGCACAAAGATTGTAACACATTCTATCTCTCCCTCACTATGGATCAGTGTTGCCTAATGGACACACTGATCCAAATTCTACAGCATGTTGAAAATGCTACCAAAACGGTTAGTGCTGCAAATCCCTGTATCAGCCAAGCAATACCACTGATTTGTGTGCTATGACAGGTACAGCTGAACATCACAGAGCAGTTTGACCAGAATGGGGACAGCACGGGCAGAGATCTTGCAGAGATGGTGATTGAATGTGTGTGTACTGACCATCATTTGTGCAGCATGGGGGAGTCCAGTGTTTATGGTGTGGTGACTATATTAGATCCCTGTTGGAAGCATGGCATCAAGTCTCTACTCAAGGGGAGAGATTCATACTGCGGTATTGACATAGCTTGTGCAGAAACACATGAGAATCAGCAAGATCAAGATAGCAAACAGCAGCAGCAACATAGTTCAAAGCATTCTTCATTTGGAGCGTCTTTCTCATCTGTCACAACTGTGACAGAAATGGGAAGGAAAGAGTTAATGGTTTGGATTCTGTAGATGCCTTATTTTTTTAGCAGTGTGGAAAAAATACACTGAGGCTGAAATCCTCCAGCAGCAACCAGCTTGTGGAATTCCTAGCTGCTAGATAAGAGCTGGGTCATAAATCTCGAGTGGACATCTCCAGACACACACAGACCTTGCAGACACGGACACAGGGCAGTTTGAATGGATTGGATCATTCAAATATAACCTTAAGGTGAAAGGGAATATAATTGGTCACCAATAGGTGTTCACTCTGATTGGGACAATTAAATACATACATGTTAGTTGGTTGGTGCATTTAAGGGAGAATAGGAATGACCTAGTCTCCATAGACTATATAAGCTTCTGTAAGACAGAGAACTCACCTCTTGCCCTGGAAGCTGTGAGGGAAACATAAGCTTGGAGCCTACCTGGTATGTCCGTGGGAGCTGGCAGTTAGAACAAGGTCCAGTGTCTCTTGTAAGGACAGGGAAGGGTAAGTTTAGTGATAGTATATTTCAGTAATAGCCTCTTCTTTGCCATCTGTTGTTTAAAAACATTTATTTACTTTTCCTGTATAAGTGTTATTCTCTTGTGTTGTAAATACATTTCCTGTAAATGCTCATTGCACTTTCTGTTAAGTAAAAGCTATTTATTTGCTCAACAGTTGTGACTCTGATGTCATTTTTCTAAGGTAAGATTTGGTTTTCCACTGGCTAAGGTAAACTCTGTAGCATCCGCCCACCTGAAAAGACACACTACCAGACTTTAACTTGTGCAATTGACGTGCTGATTATTCAAGTTTGTACACTTGAAAGAGGTGCCGGAAGGAAAGTCCGCTGGTGGCAGCGAATACCCGAGACACACACCTCTCTAAAGCTGTTTCAGCCCAGAGGGGAGAGGTGGGTTGTCACATATTGGTTGGCAGTGGTGGGGTGAGGATAGCGGATCATGAAAGACACTGAGATACAGAGTTTGCCAGTGGAACAGTTATCTTAGCATTGCAAAACAGGATATACAAGAGGATACATTTGTACAACAGTTTTATTTGTTTCTAGATAGCACAGTAAAGTGTAGCAGTAGAGAATGAGCTCCACGGAATATGACTCACTTACTGTAACACAGCTTTTTGAAAGGTGCCAGGAAAAGGGGATTCAGCCTGAAAGTCTAAAGCAGAAGAAAAAGGCAGACCTCATAGCTACTCTCTTGGCACATGAGCTGAAGCAGACTGTCGCTGGGGTGAGTAAGGAACTGAGGCAGCAGACCCCAAACCAGCTTGAGGACTGCGCACTGCAGCTATTGCTGCAAGACAAGGCATTGGAGGCGAAAAGACTGATGCTGAAGCAGAAGCAAGAAGGTTGGAAGCAGAAGCAAGAAGACAGGAAGCAGAGACAGAACTTGAAGAAAAGAGACTGGCAGACAGAGAGAAAGAACGCCAAGACAAAGAGAAGGAACGTGAAGACAGAGAGAAAGAACGCGAAGAAAGAGAAAAGGAACGACAGCACGAGAAGGAGATGATGACCCTCTGCAGTCAGCAAACCGTGAGTAATGGTGGAGTGAGTTTACCTCATGAAGCCAAAATGAATTCTAAATTGTTCCTCAGTTTAAAGAGGGAGATGACTTGATTTATTTTTAAGGTCATTTGAGAGAGTATGTAATCAATTACAATTAAATAAGGCTTCCTGGTCAACTTATCTCACACCCTTGCTGACGGGGAGAGCTTGAATGCATTTGCTAAAATGAGTAATGAAGACTATGCTGATTATGATAAAGTAAACAGTGTTGTTGAAACGTTTGAATTAACTCCTGAGGCTTATAGAAGAAAATTTAGGGAGTTAAAGAAAAGCCCAGAAGACAGTTATGCAGAACTGCAGGTTAAACTGTATACTTACCTTGATAGGTGGATGGAGGGCTCAAAGCAACTACTGTGGAACTGATTAAAGATGTATTGGTGAGAGAACAATTCCTTAAAATTGTACCTGAGGACATGTGTATGGCTCATAGACAGGGCATGCGCCTCTTCCACAGAGGTGGCAGGAAGCTGGACGAGTATCTGTCTAGCCGGCCCACACACACAACGTAAGTCTTATGGTATGGGGGCAGCACATGGGTATAAGGGATCCCATGGGGGCAGCCCAAAGGAAACCAGCCTGCACCTGAGCCCAAAGTAGAGCCCTCTGGTTCTAGGGGACCAAGAAATAGGTCCCAAGAAATGTCATATTTGCAGTCAAGTGGGACACTTGAGATATAAATGCCTCAGAAACTGGTTAAGGGGCAGATATTGGGCGGGGTGATCAAAGGGCACTGGTGTGTTTGTAGGGTGTGTCCAGTCTGAAGAACCACTCTCCTCTGATGAGAATCTGCGTCCCATTACAGTTAATGGAATAGTAACACAGGGACTATGGGACACAGGTGCTAACATCTCCCTGGTAAGGCAAGATCTCATTCGGGCAGAGCAGATCGTGCCTGGGAAATACTCCAAGGTTCTGGCATTCACAGGGCCACCAGTCCCATTACCAATGGCTAGAGTCTTCCTGAGCTGGGAAGGGGGCCATGTAGAAAAGGAGGTGGGAGTTGTAGAGGACCCACCTGTAAGTATGATTGTGGGGAAGGATTTGGACCCAGCAAAAAACTGGTGTGTGTTGTAACTCGTAGTCAGGCACAAGGGCAAGCTTCTGAGGGGGAAGAGAGGTTGACCCTGGGTGGTCCAGCCACACCCTCAGCAGCTGAGGAAGTGTCCAGCACTGGGAAGGGGCTGGCTAGAAGCTGCAGTCCAGAACCCCAGTCACAAATAGAGGAACCCACAGGACTTCCTTCAGAAGGGGCACTGGGAAGGGTCAGACGAGGGCAGCTGAGTGCTGCACAGCGAACTGACCCTACCCTGAAAAACTGAGGGAAATAGCTCATAGGGCTGAGCATTCTCAGGGGGTAAAGAGTCCATTTACTGGGATAATGGGCTGTTGTACAGAGAATGTACAACAGAGGAAGGGCTAGCTGGTGAGGTACTCCAGCAGCTGGTAGTCCCTAAGGTTCACCGTCAGCAGCTTTTGGCCCTTGCACATGATATCCCTTTTTCAGGGCACTTGGGAGTGAGGCGCATGAAAAAGCGCCTCACCAACAATTTCTTCTGGCCGGTATTGGCAAGGATGTGGCAAATTATTGCCGGACTTGTCCACAGTGCCAGCGGGTAGGGAAAATGGGGACAAGGCAAGAGCAGCTTTGGTGCCCCTGCCCATTATTGATGAACCCTTCAAGAGGGTAGCAGTGGACATAGTGGGGCCATTGAGCACCCCAAGTCGCACTGGCAAGTGGTATATCCTGGTAGTTGTAGACTATGCCACTAGATACCCAGAGGCAGTGGCCCTCACATCCTCTGAGGCAGGACCAGTGGCAGATGCACTGTTGGAAATATTTAGCCGGGTGGGCTTTCCCCAGGAGATACTGTCAGACCGGGGTGCCAATTTTATGTCAGGATTAATGGTAGTTTGTGGGAGAAGTGTGGGGTAAAGCAGCTCAAAACCTCCCCATACCATCCCCAAGCTAATGGTCTAGTGGAGCGATTTAATTCAACCCTTAAGACCATGCTAAGGACTTTTGCTGACCAGCATAAGAGAGACTGGGACAAATATTTGCCTCATCTCCTATTTGCATACAGGGAAGTCCCACAGGAGTCCACAGGGTTCTCACCTTTCGAGCTCCTGTTTGGTCATAGGGTGCGGGGGCCACTAGATTTGATTCAGGACGAATGGGAGGGTGACCGTGCCTCCCAAGGGAGTCTGTTGTGGAGTATGTCCTGAACTTCAGGACCCACCTTAGGAGCTCATGGGGTTTGCTCAGGAGCACCTGGCCACTGCACAACAGCGGCAGAAAGTCTGGTATGACCGTGGGGCCCGAGCCAGAGAATATGAGGTGGGACAGCGAGTGATGGCACTCATCCCTGTCCGACAGAATAAGTTACAGGCAGCATGGGAGGGGCCATTCTCCATTGTCCAAAAGGTTAGTGGCGTCTAATTACATGATAGAGCTCCCGGACAGGAGATGCAAACGAAAGGTGTATCATGTTAACATGCTGAAGCCCTACCATGACAGAGAGGAAATGGTCCTCGCTGTATGCAGTGCTCCAGAGGAGGAAACTGAGGTAGATCCACTGGTGGACCCTACTTGGGAGGCCAGGGTGCATCCTCTGTGGACAGCCTTACCTCTCGGAACAGCTGACACCAGCCCAGGTGCAAGAAATTAGGGTGTGCTGAGAGAATTTGAAGACATGTTCACAGGAAGCCAGGGTACACCACGATGGCAGAGCACCATGTGGATACAGGGACCCAGGATCCCCTGAAACAGTCCCCTACAGGGTACCTGAGCATGTTAAGCAGACTGTGAAAGAGGAGCTCAAAGAGATGCTGGAACTGGGGGTAATCCAGGAATCTAGTAGCCCCTGGGCATCACCTGTGGTACTGATCCCCAAAAGAGATGGCACCACACGATTCTGCGTGGACTACCGGAAGCTTAACAGCTGCACGGAGTCTGATGCTTATCCCATGCCCAGAACAGATGAGACCCTGGAGTGACTGGGGGGAGCCAAGTATTTGACCACAATAGACCTAACAAAGGGCTATTGGCAGGTACCTCTGACCCCTGCGGCCAGGGAAAGATTAGCGTTTGTTACTCCATTTGGTTTATATGAATTTAAGGTAATGCCATTCGGAATGAAGAATGCACCTGCAACCTTTCAACGGCTTGTAGATCGCATTCTGTCTGGGGTAGGTGAGTTTGCATTGGCTTATATGGATGATATAGCCATATATAGCCAGACCTGGGATGAGCACATCAAGAATGTGCGGGATGTGTTCCACAGGTTAAAGAAGGCAGGTCTGACAGTCAAGGCAGAGAAGTGCCAGATAGGTATGGCAGAAGTATCCTACCTTGGGCACCGGGTGGGTAGTGGACACATCCGTCTGGAGCCTGGCAAGGTTGATGCCATCCTGGCCTGGCCTACTCCTACCACAAAGAAACAGGTCAGGGCATTTCTAGGGACTGCAGGGTACTACCGAAGGTTTGTTCCCCGCTATAGCGATCTGGCTAAGCCCCTGACAGACCCTAACCAAGAAGGAAGCCAGATGCAGTGAAGTGGTCAGAAGGTTGTGAGGTTGCTTTTCATGAGTTAAAAGGCCTTAAGTGGCCCAGCTGTGATAGCTAGCCCTAATTATAGTTTAAAGTTTATGGTTCATGTGGATGCCTCAGATCATGGGCTGGGGCTGTGCTGAGCCAGGTTACTCAGCAGGGGAGGAGCACCCAGTTGTGTACCTCAGCAGAGGCTTTGCCCAGAGAGGAGGCATCACCACAATTGAGAAGGAATGCTTGGGAATAGTGTGGCCCTTCAGAAGCTGCAGCCTTACCTATATGGGAGATAATTTACTGTGGTCACAGATCATAATCCCCTGATTTGGCTTCATAGGTCCAGTGGACAAAATGGTAAACTACTACGTTGGAGTTTGGTACTGCAGGCATACAACATGACCATACAGCATCACAGTGGCAAACAAAATGCAAATGCGGATGGGCTATCTAGGCAGGGCTAATGGCCTGGCTGGATACTTTTGGGCACTTCCCAGTAATTGCATGAACGGCTGTGTCACTTGGGGTAGCCCAAGGGACACGCCTTCATTATCTGGGGGAGATGTGACAGAAATGGGAAGGAAAGAGTTAATGGTTTGGATTCTGTAGATGCCTTATTTTTTTAGCAGTGTGGAAAAATATACTGAGGCTGAAATCCTCCAGCAGCAACCAGCTTGTGGAATTCCTAGCTGCTAGATAAGAGCTGGGTCATAAATCTTGAGTGGACATCTCCAGACACACACAGACCTTGCAGACACGGACACAGGGCAGTTTGAATGGATTGGATCATTCAAATATAACCTTAAGGTGAAAAGGGAATATAATTGGTCACCAATAGGTGTTCACTCTGATTGGGACAATTAAATACATACATGTTAGTTGGTTGGTGCATTTAAGGGGAGAATAGGAATGACCTAGTCTCCATAGACTATATAAGCTTCTGTAAGACAGAGAACTCGCTCTCTTGCCCTGGAAGCTATGAGGGGAAACATAAGCTTGGAGCCTACCTGGTATGTCCGTAGGAGCTGGCAGTTAGAACAGGGTCCAGTGTCTCTTGTAAGGACAGGGAAGGGTAAGTTTAGTGATAGTATATTTCAGTAATAGCCTTCTTCTTTGCCATCTGTTGTTTAAAAACATTTGTTTACTTTTCCTGTATAAGTGTTATTCTCTTGTGTTGTAAATACATTTCCTGTAAATGCTCATTGCACTTTCTGTTAAGTAAAAGCTACTTATTTGCTCAACATTGTGACTCTGATGTCATTTTTTCTAAGGTAAGATTTGGTTTTCCACTGGCTAAGGTAAACTCTGTGTAGCATCCGCCACCTGAAAGAGACACACTACCAGACTTTAACTTGTGCAATTGCACGTGTGATTATTCAAGTTTGTACACTTGAAAGAGGTGCCGGAAGGAAAGTCCGGCTGGTGGCAGCGAATACCCGAGGACACACACCTCTCTAAAAGCTGTTTCAGCCCAGAGGGAGAGGTGGGTTGTCACAACAACCACAAGCACAAAGTTATCCTCATCCTCCACCAGCTCCATAGGTACTCAACAGCAGCATCAACCAAGCAGTCATAGTGTCATAAATCCTAAACGAGGAGTTCATTCTCAGGTAGGTGCATCCATAGAAAATGTTTCTCCATCTGATCGAGAGAGCCATGTGTCTGCTGCCTTGGCTGTACAAGCATATATGAAGGACCCAAAACTGCTTGGGTCAGCTGAAGAACCATTGCTTTACTAGCAGAGTAAGTTGACAGTGTGTTGGCCTGCACTTGCAAAAGTTGCTATTGAATACCTATCCTATCCAGTAGCCACTGTAAGTTCCAAAAGTGTTCAGCATAGCAGGGGCCATCATTACTGACAGGAGAACATGTCTTTTGAATAAGAATGTAGAAATGCTGACATTCATAAAAATGAACACAAAACAAATCCCACCTGGCTACAAAATTAGTATCAGATCAGGATACCATGAGGAGAGAGGCTGGGAGACTCAAACCAGCCATCAGAAGTGAGGGTGGAGGATGAGGATGGCAGTGTCCTCATGGATGATCTATTAGATAAGGATAATGCTGAGGGTTATTTTGAACACTGTTAGGAAACTTAAACCCCATTTACAATGACCATCTCTGCACCAGTGTTGGTGGTTTGGAGAATCAAACCAGTGTATATTTGCTTGTTTAAATTGTACATTCATTAAACTGGTGTGACTATTCTGCTCCTGTCCCACACAAAGTCACTGAACTGGTGTGGGTCTTTTCAGGTGTAATATAAATGATGGGCACTTGAAACAACACTGCCTGAGGGTAATTTAGCACCACAATGCCCAGGGCACTTATTGCAGGACTGGTCTGGACATGCAGTTCTCAAGAAGGAACCAATGGCACAGTGAAGTGACATCACTGCAGGCATCCTTCAGCAATGTACACTGCTGGTTTCAAACACTACTTGGTGCACTCTGACACCAGAGTGAGCTATACCAGTGTGCAACAGCTTGGTCAGTATTAACAGAGCTTTAAACAGTAATACTGATGTCCAAAAAAACATTCTATTTACTCAGAAGGCTAATTTGTTTCAACTGCCAAACCTAACATCACCTTCCTGGAGTGCTGCTGCCCTCAATGAACCAAACCTGGTGAAATGAAAACTTTCCTGCTGATGCTTCTGCTGCTGCTGTATCTGGCCTGTACTCCTGTGCATCCTCCCCCAGGAGGTGCTGCTACCCCAAATAACCAGACCTGAGTGAACTGATAGCTGCCCTGCTGCATCTTGCCCATCCTCCTGTGCCTTCTCCTCATCCTCCATGGAGAATTGCTGACCCAAAGAACCAAACCAAGATGAACTGATAGCTAATTTGCAGCTGCATTTGGCTCATCCTCTTGTGCCCCCTCCTTCTCCATGTGGTGCTGCTGCCCCAAAGATCCAAACCTGGCTGCCTTGCTGCTGCAGCATCTGGCCAATCTTCCTGTGCTTGCATCTCCTCCATGGGGTGATGCTGACCTAAAGAACCAAACTCAAGTGAACTGATAGCTGCCCTACTGCTGATTTTGCCACTGCATCTGGCCTGCTGAAGAACAGTCATCATGAATTAATACAATCACTTGAAGAACTGCATTCTGAAATTTAGTGGTACTTTCCAAAACTGCTATGAAGCCCAATTATTGTTCTTCAAGACAGTAACATCAAAAGATTTGCAATTCAGTAACAACACTGCCTGAAGGTACTTTAGCACCACAGTGCACAAGGTACTTATTGCAGGACTGGTCCGGCAATACAGTTCTGAAGAAGACACCAATGTCACACCACTGTGAAATTACTGCAAGCATCCTTAAATGGTGAACACCACATGTTTCAAAAACCTCATGGTGCAGTCTGACACCAGTGTGAGCTATACCAGTGTGGATCAACTTGATCAGTGTAGATGGCTTTAAACAGTAACATGGAGAATATTCTATTTAATTGGAGCAATTATCTGTTTCAACTGCCAAACCTAAGATCACTTCCATGGGGTGATGCTGCCCCAAAGAAACAAACCCAGATGAACTGATAGCTTCCTTGCTGATTCTTCTGCTGCTGCATCTGTTCCCATCCTCCTGTGCCTCCTTCCCATGGGATACTGATACCCCAGAGAACCAAGCTTAAGTGAACTGATAGCTGCCCTGCTGATGCTGCATCTGGCTCGTCCTCCTGGGTCTCCACCTCCTCCATGGGGTGCTGCTGACTCAAAGAACCAAACCCGAGTGAACTGATATCTGTCCGGCTGCTGTTGCATCTGGCTTGTAAATGGATAATCATAGAAACTTAGAAACATAGAATTTGATGGCAGATAAGGACCACTTGGCTCACTCAGTCTGCCCATTTCCCTACCTAATGGATAAGCTGCAGATCCTAGCTAACCAACAGCCTACTTCTTCCCCCTATAATTGCCTTATGTCTGTTCCACGCATTCTTGAATTCCACCACTGTTTTTGACTCCACAACTTCCTCAGGAAGGCCGCTCCATGCATCCACAACCCCCCTCAGTGAAAAAATACTTCCTCACATTACCTCTGAGCTGTCCCCCCCTCTAGCTTCAAATTGTGCCCCCTTGTTCTTGCACATCTCTTTTTCTGAAAGATTCTACCCTCATGGACTTTGTTGATTCCCTTGAGGCACTTGAAAGTTTCTATCATGTCCCCCCTCTCCCTCCTTTCCTCAAGGCTATACATATTAAGCTCCTTAAGTCTCTCTTGATATGTCTTCTGGTGCAGACCCTGCACCATTTTAGTTGCCCTCCTCTAGACTGCCTCCATCCTGTCTATGTCTTTGCGGAGATTGGGTCTCCAGAACTGCACACAGTACTTCAGATGGCGTCTCACCAGCTGTCTGTACAGAGGGATAACAATTTCCTGTTTTCTACTGGTGATGCCTCTCTCTATGCATCCCAGTATCTCCCAGCCCTCCTTACTGCCCTCTCACATTGCCTGCTCACCTTTAGGTCATCTGATATGACTACCTCCAGATTCCTTTCAATTTTTGTTGTTGTTAGTATCTCATCCCCCATTGTGTACTCTTCCCCTGGGTTTTTGTTTGCCAGGTGCATTACTTTACACTTCTTAGCTTTGAATCTAAGCCATGCATTTGACCATTCCTCCAACCTTGCCAAGCCCCTTCTCATCCTTTCCACCCCACCTTGTGCATCAACTCTGTTGCACTTCTTTGTGTCGTCTGCAGAGACATACTTTTCCTTCCAGTCCTTCTGCAATGTCGCTTATAAAGACATTGAAGAGGACCGGTCCTAATACTGAACCCTGCGGTACCCCACTAGTAACCCTCCTTTCTTCTGAGTGGACTCCATTTACTATTACTCTCTGTGTCCTATTCTCCAGCCAATTCTTTACCCAGGCTGTCATCTTGGGACCCACTCCCAGGCTGGCTAACTTGATATTAATCTTTGTGTGGGACTGTGTCAAATGCCTTGCTAAAGTCTAGGTAGGCCATGTCCACAGCCCTCCCTGATCTACTACTTTGGTCACCCAGTCAAAGAAATCTATCAGATTCATCTGGCATGACCTTCCCGCTGTGAATCCATGCTGCCTAGGGTCCCTGTGCCCTCTGGCCTCTAGATACTCAACAATTCTTTCCTTTAGAAGTGATTCCATCATTTTCCCTATCACTGAGGTTAAACTAACAGGTCTATAGTTTCCTGCTTCTGCCTTGCTCCCACTTTTGTGAAGGAATCACATCTGCTCTCCTCCAGTCCTGGTACCACCCCATCCTCCCATGATTTGTTAAAAGGGTAGTCAGTGGTGTCACTAGTTCTACCCTTAGTTCTTTTAGAATTCTGGGATGAATCCCATCAGGCCCATTGCTTTGTCCACCTTCAGTTTTAAGAGTTCTTTCAGAACCCTTTCTTCTGTAAATGGGCGGTATCAACTTCTGTATCCAGAGTGTTACTACTGCTTGTTTTATGTACCTCCCCTCTTCCTTTGTAAATACTGAGCAAAAATATTTGTTTAGTATCTCTGCCTTTTCACAATCTCCCTCTGCCCCCTTCCTCCCCTTTATTAAGCCTCACTATCCCTCCCTTGGTCTTCCTTCACTCCTGATGTACATATAAAGGTTTTATCCCCTTCTTAACTGAGTTGGCTATCTTTTCCTCGGTTTGGGCCTTTGCTGTTCTGACTGCCTTCCCAGCCTCCTTTGCTTTAACTGATACAGTTCCCTGTCCTGCTCCTTCTGCGATTCCTTGTACTTCCTGAATGCTTTCTTTTCTCTTGAACCTTCACTGCCACTTCCTTTGAGAACCATAGTGGTTTCTTACATCGTCTTGTTTTGTTGTTGCTTCACACAAAGGCGTGTTACCTCTGTGATGGCAGTTTTATTATTCCCCATTGTTCTTCCACCCTCCTTCCTGACCATTTGCTAGTGCGTTCCTTAGGCACTCACCCATTTTAGCAAGTCAGCCCTCCTAAAGTCCAGTACTTTTGCCTTTGTATAAGCTGACTCTATTGCTGTGTTTATTGTGAACCATACTGTTCGATGGTCGCTAGTTCCCGGATGGCTACCCACTTCTACATCTGTGATCCTCTCCATCTCCATTTGAGTATCAAGTCTAATATTGCTCCATCTCAGGTGGGCTCAGTACTAGTTGTCTAATGCATGCCCCTGTGGGCATCTAGAATAACTGCACTCTTGATGGCAGCTGCAACTGCTTCAGTTAACATCTGCATATTCAGATCACCCATCAGCAATATCTCCCCTTTTTCTGCCATTCAAGTATACTTTCTATCATTTCTTGTCCATTTCCTCCCCTAGAAGGGGTCATACAACCCCTGTGCGGATTGTGGTGCCATTGTCTGTCTCCAAATTTACCCACAGTGCTTTTCTCCTCCCTGTTTACCCTTTTGTTCTGTTGCTTTTATTCCTTCCCTTATGTAAAGAACTACCTCCTCCTCTCCTCTTTTACCCTCCCTGTCCCTCCTGTAGATAGTGTATCCTGGTATGTTTACGTCCCAGTCATGGTTTTTGTGTACCATGTTTCTGTGACTGCCACGATATCCAGATGTTCCTCCTCCATCAAGGCCACTTATTCAGGAAGCTTGTTACCTAGACTCACGGGCATTGGTACTCATTGCTCTCCATTTTTGATGGCCTTACCTTCTGTTGCAGCATCCCCACTGACCGTTCTACCTTGGTCTTTTTCTCATTTAGTACCCTGTTTTGTAGGAGAGGAAGGGATTTTTCTGCTGCTTGTCAGTGCTCTCCCTTGACTAGTTTGAAAGCTTGCCAATGAAGCATTTAAACCGATTGCTCAAAGACTTGTTCCTTCCTGGACAGATGCAGACCATCCTGCCAGTATAGGCTGGTGTCCTCCAGATGGAACCCCAGTCCCAATGAAGCCAAACCCCTGTGCCCACACCATTTTTTCAACCATTCATTAAACTGCATGGTGCCAATTACCCTCGCCTCACCCATGCCTTTGACAGGCAGCACCTCTGAGAAGGATACTGTGTGTGCTACTTGTCTTGGGCCCTCCCAACTCTGCAGTGTCCTCCTGCACTGCTCTAACCTCATGATGAGCCAAATCATTTGTCCCTAGGTGGACAATACGTCCAGCTCAGAATCCCTTGCAGCTGTTGTCGTGATCCTGAGGATGCGCCCAGTCCTCCAAGCCATGGCACCAGGCAGGCACCTTACTTCAATTTTCCCAGCTCCTCCCAGTTCTATCCCCCTAATAATTGAGTCCCCCACCAGGAGCTGCTTCCTTTCCTTGTGGTGTCCTCTGCCTCCTTCCTTTGGGCCTCCCTTGTGACAGCTGTCCTCAGCCTCCTTAGTCTCCTCTGTGGGTGAATCCATAGGGGAGCTTTGCTCCCCCAGAATGGTGTATGGATTGTGGAGTGGAACAACTGACTGGGTGTGCCTCCGTTCCACCATCCTCACCCTGCCTGAGCCCACTGTGGTCCAACTGCTGTGTTTTCTTCACAACCTCTGAGGTAGTGGTTGTGGCTGTGGTGCTCCCTGGATGGGGGAGGTTCCCTTCCTACTGTCCAGTGTGGCCTGGGGGAAGGTCCCCGTACTACTGTCCAGTGTGGCCTGAAGATGGGCAACTTCCTCCCTCAGGGCAGAGAGTTGTCTGCAAATAGGGCAGCATCTCAGCCTCCAGAAAGACTCCCGGAAGACTGCTTCCCCACAGCCATTACATTGCACTACTCTCCACAATTTTTTTTTTGTGTGTGTGATTGGTTTGTAATATAGAAATATATATTTATAATATACAATGTGTATGCTTATATTGTCAGTGCAGTGTGCTAGAGAGGATATGACAGTGACATGCACCTTGCACTCTTGAGGAAATGATGTCAGAACCCCAGGTATAAAGGAACTATTTCCAGGGGTGGGTGGGGTAAGGGTGGGAAGGGGTTGGGCCTAAACTGTGCCCTCGCAAAACAATCAGCTAAAAGTTCTGACCCACTGCTGCAATGAGTGTCTTCCTGTCAGCAAGATGCCCTACACAACAATTTGATAGATAAATACTCTGCTAATCAAACAGAGAAAAATCCACACATCCAAGTCAGACACAAGTAAACCTTCCCAGCCCCAAAACAGGCCTGGTGGTTTGTGCTCTGAGAGCTGTCAACCCCAAAATAAGTCAGCTGTGCTTTAAACTCTTCCTGCACTGAGAATCTTAAGAATTGTAACAAACAAACGTAAACCTAGATCCACCACCCTCTGTTGCTTGAAAGACTGTCTTTTCCTGTTTCACACTGCAGGTTTTTGCTTGACCACTCCTTAACCCCAGTAACTCTGTTAAAAGAGTTTAACTATCACAAACTCCTACGCACCAGTAAATTATTTAAAAATAGTTTCTGTCCCAAAATCCTAGTAGTCAATCCAGCTACCCCCAAGGGACAACCAGAATGCAGTATTCAAACACTTATGAGGTTACTTCCAACCCCTGATTCCTGCCCCATTCCCCTTAATGCCTCTTTCAAGTATCTCCCCATTTTCCCAAAGTCTGCCCCCCTAAAATCCAGGATACGTGTTTTTGTGTGCTTTGGTTCTGCTCTTTCTGTGATTTTAAACCACAATGACTGGTGGTCACTGTTCCCCAGCTGCTCCCTCACTGTTACACCCATCACACTGTCCCTGTTTGTGAGCACAAGGTCCAGTATTGCCTTCTGCTGAGTTGGTTCCATGACCAGTTGCTTGAGGAAAGCATCCTGAAGGGAGTCCAGGATAAATCTGCTCCTAGTTGATGCTGCTGCTGGGATGCTCCAGTCCACGTCTGGAATATGGAAGTCTCCAACCAGTACTACCTTACCCTTGTCTGCCTTCTTTTGGATGGCTAGCATCAGCTCCCTATCTGTTTCTTCCTCCTGGGCTGGTGGTCTACAGACCACACCTGTGTGGATGGCTGTCCCCATTTTCCTTTCCAGCTTAACCCACAGTATCTCTCCCCCATTTTGTTCCTCCTGGATCTCTGTGGCCCTTATGTCATTTTTGACATACAGTGCCACTCCTCCCTTCCTGCCTGCTCTGTCTCTTCTGAATATGTTGTAGCCAGGTATGGCCATCTCCCAGTCATGGTTATCATTACACCAGGTTTCAGTGATGGCCACAATGTCCAGGTCTGACTGCACCATGACAGCCTCCAGATCTTCCATCTTGTTGCTAAGGCTTCTGGCATTTGCACACATGGCTTTCCATGATTTGACCTCCCTAGACTGTTTTGCTGTTCTACTCCAGCCCCTTCCTTGGTTGTCCGTTATCCCTGGTTCTCCTTGCTGTTACCCTTCTGCTGAATTTTGCCCCTTTTCTGCCTATCCACCTCTTGGGCACTAATCTCCATCTTTTGCACGCTGCTTTGAAGAGATAGCCACTCCTCTGGTTCACTGGTTCCACTGCTAGCTGTGGGGGGTGAGCAAGTAGGCCTCCTTGCTGGCCTGTCACCCCCCTTTGCTAGTTTAAATGCTTGTCAATGTAGCATTTAAACTTATCATTGAGTGCTTAGATTCCCCTCCAGGATGGATGCAGGCCATCAGGCTTGAACAAACCTCAATCCCTCCAGGTGGGTCCCCAGTCACCAATGAATCCAAACCCTTCTTCACAGCACCTGTTCTTCAACCATGAGTTAAAGTTCCTGGTGCATGCACTCTTATGCTCTCCCTTGCCTCTTGCAGGTAGTACCTCTGAGAAAGTGACAGAATTAGCTACTTGCTTGAGACCCCTCCCCAATTTCCTAAACTCTTCCTGAACTTCCTTTAGTTCCCCATTTGCCAGGTCATTAGTACCTAGGTGGATAATGACATCCAGCTCACCCTCCCGTCTTGCCTTCCCAGTGATCCCCCAGGATCTTCCTTCCATCCCTCCATGCCATGGCACCTGGTAGGCACCTCACCTCCCTGTCCTCCCTCCTGTGTTCCTAGCTGGATCCCTCTTATGATGGAGTCCCCCACCAGGATTCACTTCCTCTTCCTCTGGGGTCCACTGCTTTCCCCGCTGAGGTCACCTCCTTGGCTAACCTCCACATCCTTTCCTTCCACTTCTCTGGGTACCTCTATTTGGTTGTCCTTGTTTGCCAGTGTGGCATATGAGTTCTTGAGTGGAATAGGATCTGGGATATGCCTCTGCCTGACCGTTCTAACCCTCCCTGAGCCCACTGTCATCCAAGTGCTCCTCGTTCTCGGCATCCTTTGAGGCAGTTGCATTGGACTGGGTGGTGGGATCATTACTTTACTGTTACTGCACCCATACATTGTTGTTATTGTATTGTTAAATTTGTCTGCCTACACACTTTGTAATCTCCTGGGTTGTATCTGAAAATAGGCATTTATTTGTCTAGTGTACTTACCTCATCAATAAAAAAATAACTAAATGAATAAAAATCTTCATACATGAGACTATGTGAGTAGGCACTGGCAGATGAAAGATCATACAGGAAAATGGAGAAGAGGATGGGACTCAGGATGGATCCCTGTGGGACCCCAGCTTGAATGGGTGGGAGAAGTGACAGGACACCTCCTACCTCTATCGGCTGTTGATGGGCCTTGAGGTAGGAACAGGACCATTCAACAGTGGGAGTCCAGAGGCCGGCAGAGCTCAGCTTGTCCAAGAGGACTGGATGGGTCACTGAATCAATGGCTTTGACCAGATGTATGAAAAAGGCTGCTGTGATTTGCCCCTGATCTATCCCAGTGAAGATGGAGTCAGTGACATGCAGCAGGAAGGAGACAGTGGAGTGGTGCTTCAGGAAACCAGACTGGAATGGGTAAGGAAGGTGGATAAGCACAGAGAATCAGCAAGCCTAGAGTAGACAAATTTATCTTGCAGCTTTGCAAAAGAATGGAGGAGGGAGATATGAAGGAAGTTGCCAGGGGAGGAGGGGTCATCCCCTTTAGGAAGGGGAAGAACTCTGGCAATCTTTCATGATAAAGGAATAGTTCAGAAGGAGAAGGAGAGATTAAGGAGGTGAGGGGCAAGGCAATGTCTAGAGCTGAAAGGTAGAAATGTTTAGGATCCAGCCAGTCAGGGCTATGGGTTTTGATAGATTGAGAGAGGAAAGGGCTAGTTAGGTTTATTGGGTAGTAACAGGGGGAAATGAAAACTCAGGATGAGGGTGGGCAGAGAGAAGTCTAGAGCAGGGAGGAGAGGAGAAGAGAAGAGGAGAGGTGAGGAGCCAGGAGGTGAGGGAGGGGGCAAGCACAAGTAGTACAGAGCTCATTGAAGTGAGCAACTACAGAGGGAAGGTGAGAGACAGGTGAACCATTAACCATGAGAACTGGGGGAGTGGACTGGGCAGGGGAGTCAAAGACAAAGTGAATCATTTTAAAAATTTGACAGGGAAGTTAAGGATGTTCTGGAGGTTGACCTTAAAATAGAGGAATTAGGCAGCACAGACTGCCTTTGTACATGAATTTCTACATGCCCTGCGAGAGAGGAGGTCAAGCAGGGAGCTGAATAATTTGTAATGGGCCCATGCATGATCACTGATCAATAAATTCAAGAATAATCCAAAGGTGGTGGGAAGATTTAACCCTGGATTCTCTGAGAGGGGTGGGCTTGTCCCAGATGAAGAAAAATTTGGACTTGAACAGGGAGAAGGCCACATCAATGTCAGGGGCAGACAGGATGGCTGAACAGTCAGTTGCAGCAAGGTCATTCAAGAGACCATTGATATTAAATGACCGGAGGGACCTAGACCTGATGTACTTGGGGGAGGAGGGATAGCTCAAGACTTTTTTGACACAGAACTTCATGCAGTAGTCACGGAAGGCATCTGGCAGAATACCTGCTGCAACAATGCAGAGGATGTGGGGGTAGGAGGAGGAGAGAACCCAAGGGTGTCATTAGGGGAGTGGGGATTGAGCTGGGTGGGATTAGTAATGAGCTGGGAAAGATTAAGAGACTCAGTCCTGAGGGAGGTTAGCCTGGAAGCTGAGGAGAGCCAATTAATGTTAAAGTCCCCAAGGAAGATACGTTCACTTGAGAAGGAGTGTGAGATGATGGCAGAGACAGAGAGAAAGAGAGAGAGAGAGAGAGAGAGAGAGTAAAACAGAGAGGAGGGTGAGATTTTAGGTGAAGCATTAAAAACCCCAATGAAGATGGTATGGTGGAGGAGAAGGAAGGTCTTACAAGAAGAAACTCATTGAAGGAGGGTACAGACTCCCTGAGAGCAATGGTGTGAGAGAGGCTTTGGTGGCCATAGAGGGTCACACCACTGCCACATTTGCCACAGTTCTGCTTGAAGAGGTGGCTATTAGGAAGTGGCAGACTAGAGTCAGGAATCTTGGAGGAGAGCCAAGATTCTGAAATGCAGAGGATGTTAGGAGAATGTTTTGAAACCCAGACATTAAGGAGGTCAAGTTTGGGGAGAAGGCTCCTAGCATTGAGATGGAAGATGCTAAGGCCTTTGGAAACTGAGGAGGTTGAGTGAGAAGAAGGGGAAGGACCAGGGTTAGTTTCCACATCACCAGATAGGAGAAAGAGCAGTAAAGGAACAGAAGGATGGAGTAGGACTTATATCCCTTGAGCTGAGGAGGAGAATAAGTTTGGGGGGCAGGAAAAAAACAGGAAGGCTCACTGAAGAAATGCCAGGTTCAGGGAGGGTGAGGAGAGGAGACCAGAGTGAATAGGAAGGGAGGAGGAGTGAAGGGGAGGGTGGAGGGGGAAGGAGAGACTGGTTAGAGGGGTGAGAGGGGGAAGAAGAGAGTGGGGGCAAGAATAGGAGTGTGGAGTAAGGAGAAGGCAGAGGAAGGCAAGGTGCATAGTGGCCAGGAGGTTAGATGAAATAACCAGCAATTGATTAGCAGTAACAATGGTGGTGACTAGCTACAGATAGCAGGCTAGCAAGCTTATGAGACTCAGCATGACAGGTCTAGGACAGTTTATAAACAAATTGTAGATAAAAACACTGTATAACAGGATAGACCTGAGTTAAGATAACTGGACAAACCTAAGAGCATAACTATACAAGTGGAATAATACTAGCTGATAGGCAAACACTGGTAAAAAAACAACAACAGAGATGCAGAGAATATAACAATCAAGTAAGCTGGAGTGCAAAGAAGGGTATACCCAGACAGAGTGTAGCTAGGATACCTAGAAATTAGTCAGTTTAACAAAGCTTGTAGACTAAATAGGCAAACTAGCAGAGTAGATGCCGTCCAAGTGTCCCAATAGCAGGTGTGGGGTTCACAAGAGCTCAGTGTGCAAGTGTAAAAGAGAGACGCATGCTTACCATTCCAGAGTAGACCAGAGGGAGGCTTGTAGGTGGAAGTCATATGCAGCAGCATGACTGGCCAATGGCAGACTCATGGCTGAGTCTAGGCAGATTCCTTCTCTAAGATGCCCTTTGGCTATAGCCCTTCAGTTCAAGGACCACAGCAGAGGACTGCTAGGCAGAAACCACAGAAATAGGTGATAAAATCCTGCCCACAAGCTGCTAAACCTCTGGATTGGAGGATAGGGGCTCCAGTGGCAAAATAGTAGGGGTATACAGCAAACAGGATAGTAGCCCCTTTTAAAACAGTTCGCTAAGCCCGACTGGCTCACAGCTACCTGCCAGCACCATTAGTCCAGAAAAATGGCACATACACATATGAGCTGGTTAGTCTCTTATGCGTGGCATTTGAAAGTCACACAGGGAATTTACAGCCCCACCAACAAACTGCTAAACCTCCCGATTGGATGATAGGAGTTCTGGAGGCAGAACAGTAGGGAAAATGGCAAACAGGACAGTAGTCCCCTTCAAAACAGTTCACTGAGCCCGACTGGCTCACAGCTACCTGCCAGCACCAATAGTCCAGAAAAACTGTACACACACAGGTCAGCTGGTCTGTCACGTGTGGCATTTGAAAGCCACCCAGGAAATACACAGCTCTGCCCACAAGCTGCTAAACCTCCTGAATTGAGGATAGGGGCTCTGGAGGCAGAACAGTAGGGGAAATGGCAAACAGGACAGTAGTTCCCTTCAAAATAGTTCACTGACCCCGACTGCCTCACAGCTATCTCCCGGCACCAATAGTCCAGACAAACAGCACACACGCAGATGAGCTGGTAAGTCTCTTACATTCAGCGTTTGAAAGCCACCCAGGAAACACACAGCCTTACCCAGAAGCTGCCAAACCTCTAATTGGAGAACAGGGGCTTTGGAGGCAGAACAGTAGGGGAACTGGCAAACAGGACAGTAGCCCCCTTCAAAAGAGTTCACTGAGCCCGACTGGCTCACAGCTCCCTACTAGCACCAATAGTCAAGAAAAACATCACACACACAGGTGTTGCTTCCCCAAAGAACCAAACCCGAGCAAACTGACAGCTGCTGTGCTGCTGCTGCATCTGGCCTATCCACCTGTGCGCCTTCTCTTCCATGGGGTGCTGCTGCCCCAAAGAACCAAACCCAAGTGAACTGATAGCTGCTGTACTGCCGCTTCATCAGGCCCATCCTCTTCTGCCTCCTCCTCTTCCATGGGGTATTGCTGCCCTAAAGATCCAAACCTGAGTGACCCGATAGCTGCCATGCTGCTGCTACACCTGGCCCATCCACCTGTGCCACGTCCTCCTCCATGGTGGACTGCTGCCTTACAGGGCCAAACCCAAGTGAACTGATAACTGTATGCTGCTGCTGCTGTGACTAGCCCATACTCCTGTGCCTTCCTCTCCTCCTCCATGGGGTGCTGCTGCCCCAAAGAACCAAGCTAAACCATCAAAATGTTCTGTTTACTTGTTACCTTGCTATGCCAGGACGTTAGAAGTGCAGCCCTGCACCCACCCACCAGCCCACCATCACAATGAAATGTGGAAAAATATATAAGAAAAACACTTGTTCTGATGGTCCTTTGACTATCACTATGTAAGAGTTTAGGTGCTAACACAGCAGTTACCTGGGCCCGGTGGTGTCAGTTTAGTTCATTAATTGCCCTGATGCAACACTAACCCACAGTGACAGCATGTTGGGTATTGAGTGTAATGAATGGAAATTCTGAAGGCCATAATCAGGCACCTTTTTTACTGCCAGCCCCAGTGTTTTGCATCCTAAACATGCTCCTCCAGTAGCAGCACTATGATAATCACAGATTAAGTACAAGGAGACACTTTGTTTTCTCAGAAAAAAATGGTTCCCTGTTAAAAAGAACAAGCAACAACAGCAACTAAATTAAATTACAAACAACTATGAATAAACTGAAACTATTTACAATTATTAATTTAGTCAGTCTGTGGTGGGGGGTAGGAGTGGTGGTGCAGGTGTGGTGGGTGGTGGTACCGCTTGGTCAAGCAGCAGATCAAGCCATTGAATAATTTTCTTTTGCCCAGCCTTCAGTGGTTTAATGTCTACTTGAACAATTTTCAGTTGCTTCTCAATTTTGCGAAGGTGTTTTTCAACACCAAGCATTCTGGTGTCTGGCTTCATGGCAGGCATGTTTGATGGCCCTTCTTGTGTCACCTGAAGTTGCTGATCCTCTGCATCAATGTGGGCCTTAAATGCTCCATCATCTGCTCTAGATGCCTGGTAGCATGTGTGTACAACTTCCTCTGTGGCCAGCGTGTGCATTCTGCCATTATAAGCAAAGAAAAAATTTATGTTATAAAGTCTATTGAATGGAAGCATATATATTTTTTTTCCTTTACTCAGGTCAGTGTCTCTCATGTGGTGTCCCCTCACCTGACCTTGCAATGCAACATACATAACATTATTCAAATGCCACTGGGTTAACAATAATGACGATGATAGCATAAACATGAGTAATGGACAACAGGGCTTGCAAGGGCAGTACTAACAAGCATTTGTCAATGCCGAATGTTTGCTTGCTGGCATTGGGATTGGTAGTGTAGGAGTTAGACAGCTGCATAATAGGAATGGCAGTGAAGTATTGAACTGAAGCCAACCCCGCCACCACCCTGCAGATATGAACAGGCATTGGAGTGTGCCTTTGGGTCATCAGGCATAATGGCCACGCCATTTCACACACACCCCACCCTGCAGACACTGACAAGTGTCACGGTACCTTAGGATCTTTGGCCTTATGCACCCCATTCCATTAGGAAGTATGGTGAGATGGGTGCGGTATAGGAGAATGGGGTGAACTTTGGGGCCCAAAGAGTCCAAGGCATACCTCGATGCCTCTCAGTAACTGCAGGGTGTGGAGATAATATGAGGCATCACAGGCAAGAATCCAAGTCTCACCCCTGATGCCTGTCATTTCTCTATAGGGTGGGCGTTATAGTTGAAAAGCCTAATACCTCAGGCATTCATTGGTATTTTCACTCCAAATTTTCAACATGTTTGTTTTGTGACCCCACCTCATGAACAGAGGGAATATCAGTTTGTTAGGCGAAAGCTGCTTATGCACAGTGACTACGGCATTTAGCACGACAGGTGCAAAAATATTCCGAACAGGATGTAAAAAATGACAGCTGTACTCTTTCATGGGGAGGTGTAAAAAATGGCTACGCTGCAAATGTGTAGTAAAAATATAAAAAAAAAATGGTGAAGTCACGAGCGTACATAGAAACTGTGCACCTTACCGTAATATATAGTTAGGTTGGGGTTTCTTACAGCAGATTGTCAACTCAGGCATTTTGGTGCCTCCAATCATGAACAGTGGCACTGTGATTTTCTTTATCTGTGCCGAACAATGATTTCCCACAGTGACCATGCATCTCTGCACTGAAAGTGTGAAACACACTTCGCCATGTTGTGAAAAATGGCAGCTGTACTGCTCATAAGGAAGTGTGGAAAAAATGCCACTGGTGAAAATCTGGACTGAAAATATTACAAAGTCATGAACTAACGAGGTGCGTGGAAACTGTGCAATGCTCCTCATAACAGTCATTTTATGGACTTTCGTCACCAAATTTTCAACATAGCCATTTTAAGACCTCTGCTCATGAACAGTGCAACTGTGATTTTCTTAATCTGTCGAAACATTGCTTTCGCTCACCAACAGCACCATTATGCGCTACATGTCGAAAACACATTTTGGCGCATATATGAAAAATTGCAGCTGTACTTGTTCATAAGGAAGTTTAATAAATGGACATGTTGAAAATCTGAGTGAAAATATTAAATTTGCAAACTTACGAGCATGCATAGGAACTGTGGACAGCTACGTAAAAGTCATTTAGGAATTTTTCACCAAATTCTCAACATAGCCATTTTAAGACCTCTGCTCATGAACAGTGTCACTGTGATTTTCTTAATTTGTCCTGTACACTGATTTCAAGACACCGACCGCGCCATTGTGCGTTATATGGGCGGAAACACATTTTGGGTGAGATATGAAAATGACAGCTGTACTACTCATAAGAAGGTGTGGTAAAATGGCAATGTTGAAAATCTAGAGTGAAAATAATAAAATTCTGCGAACTTACAAGCCTCTTGGAACGGCATAGCACACGCTAAACTAAAACAGTCATTTTTGGAATTTTGGCACCAAATTTTCAACATGGGTTTTTAGGACCCTTCTCATGATTGATGTCACTGTCATGGCGTTACTGGGGTCTGAAGGGTGATTTCTCAGTCACTGCACGAAATCACCCTTCGGACCCGAACAACGCCATGACAGTGACATCAATCATGAGAAGGGATCTCAAAAACCCCATGTTGAAAATTTGGTGCAAAAATTCAAAAAAATGCCTGAGATATGCAATAAAGTTGAAATCCCCCTATCTAGCCCATTATACAGCTTACCGGCATTTCCTCAGTTTGCGGTCGCCTTTGAAGAGTGCAGACGTGTTCCCGGTCCACCGAAGATCGTCGTGCCAAGGTCCGGAGGTAAGTATGGGAGTGGGCGAGGCTGGGTGCGCGTGGGTGGGTGCGGGTTGTGGGAGGGCGGGAGACTCACCGTTGGACCGTTTTTCTTCACAGGAAAAAAAAACAGACGGCGTGGGGCGTTTGCACGCTGGGGTGGAGCTCCCAGCATGGCACAAGGACGTGAAATGACCGTTCAGCGGCCGGGAGATTGGGCACCCCGTTGGCCTACGATTGCTTGCCACACTGGGGTGGGCTCCCAGCGTGGCACTCACTATGGGGGAGGACAGTGCAGCCTCACGGGGATTGGGCACCCCGTCGGCTATATGATTAGTTGCCACGCTAGGGTGGGCACCCAGTGTGGCATTTGTAAGCATTTGGGGAGTCGGAAGGAGCATGGCACAGCCGGCGGGGGTTGGGCACCCGCCGGCTACTAGTGCGTGCGTGCGGGCGCGCGCATGCCTGCGGAGCATCTGTGGGGGGGGAGCTGCGTGAGCAGCCTTATCTTATCGCTGCTCACTCAAGCGTAGCTCCCCCTTTCAACTATATGCCACTGCATTTTGGAGCGTGTCATAGACAGCTCCAAAATGCATTGGTTTACAGGGGCCGCGCCTGCCAGCACACTGACTGAATTGGAGGAGGAGGTGACACACCTCCGAAATCTCCGATGATGGCACTATGTTTCTTGCACATGCGTGCAAGCAAACATAAAAAGGGGGGTTGCCAGTGTCACCCTTTGGTTGAATTGTTGGTGGCTGGTGGCCTTGGCTATTCATAGACAACCAAGAAAATGCCTGGAGTCAGTGTGTCTTTGTACTACATTATCCAAAACTTTTGCTGATAATGATCCAGTACTAAACTATTCAATATACAGCTTCAGTACAGAAGCAGTACTATTTTCCTGTTTCTTGCTTCTGCTTCACAGTCCACAAAAATCCCTTTGGGTACTTCAGCACGAAGTTCATGCAAGCACAGCACTAGGACAGAACACATAGCATATCATGCAGACAGATGAAAAGCAAGAAAAAAACATTCTGAATTCATGATACGTTCACACACTATTTTTCTAGATCAACCTTGGAGGGGGAAGAGTGTTTTCCACATCAGACAAATGTCTCTTACAGTTTGCTGGCCTTTCAAGACTCCTTCATTTGGCTCGCATAATGAGTAAACAATATAAGCAATGCACAATCCACCTACAGTGTTTAACTTCATTTACTTTTTTAAGTGTGTCACAAAGTCCAGCTGAACAACAAAGAAGTCTCTTTGATTCACAGCTGACATGAAATTGCTGATCTTTATCAGACATCAATGCAGAACAGTCAGAGGTCATAATAATCTCATGCCAGATCCAGGTTGTCCCTCCTGTCCTGTAGCACCTTCCCCAGGCACATCACCTACTGTCTGTGATGGCCCAGTGATGTCTTTAGCCCCTTTCACCTGTTCTGGTTGATGAACAGCTGCTGATACAAAAGAGAAAACCTAGATAACGGCTAGGATTCTGAATGATTATTTTGCTATATTTTTCAATATGCCAAAAGACAGAGAGAAATAAGGTTTCAACAACCGATCTGATAAGACTCATGCAGGATTTCTAAAGATATGAGTAAAACACTACAACGGTGCCAGTACTGGCTTCTTGCCTACCTTCTTTTAAAAAAATGTAAGGTTCCCAACACAGACAGGTTTGTATGTAGGACAGGATGTCAAGGTACAAAGATGCCTTTTTCAGCAGGGTTTTCACCACAGCTTTCCTCAGTACCACAGGGAACATCCTCCTTCAGAGAACACCTGACAATCTCTAAATCAACCATTCCCGGGGCATACTAAAACTACTACAGCAGCCTTATAGGTGCTGGGGCCACTGCACAGAAAGTGCGTTGCTTACCAGAAACTAATCTTCGCCTACTGGGTATGCTGTGAGATTCAAGCAAGATCAAAAACAGATGCCACCCCACCTTCCCGAGGCTTACGCCTCATGTAGTGCACTACAGAGTGCCCAGGTGCAACTGAGACCTCCAGCACCAGGCCTGAATTGTCCACTAGCTAGGTCTCTTTATACAGCAAATCAGCTGAGGAATGTGTTATAAAGTCTGCCATTATCATTGGCTTATTCCTAACTGACCTGTCATTATAAAATTGCCCAAAGGGGAGAAGATGTACAGGCCTGCACTATGCCTACCCCGACAAGGACAATTTAGAAGATGGACGATTAAAATCTGGCAGCCAGAAACTCCTTAACATTCTTATTTAAACACAGCATCATAGACAATGTCAGGAGAAAAAGTCAATTGGTTCATCCCGTGAGCCCTGCTATACCCTATCCTATGCCAAGACCTGCTGTCTAGATTGGGGTTTTGACCCCTTCTCCACCCTTTCCCCCTACCCCACAGACTACGATTAATGGTTTTTGCACCCACCGCCTCTGCTGGCAGGTTGTTCCACATCTCAGCCACTCTCTCTGTAAAAATAAAACTTCATTAACATCCCCATTATGAATCTTCTTACTGACATCTTACACTCATGTTCAAGTGTTTTGAGTCATAATTGCTGCTGAATACATATAGGTCCTGACAGTTTACCTTGTTCATTCCTTTCAGGAAATTGAAGGTCACTATCATATCGCCCATCTCCCTTGTGGCCTCCTGCAAGTATATGTTCAGTGCCCTAAGCAGATGCTTGTAGGAGCTAAGCCAACCCTTGTAGGATCAGCCCTTTTGTCCCAGAATCATTTTGGTTACCCTATACTGAATTGGCTCTAGCCTGCTTTTGTCTTTCCTTAGCTGGGAACTCCAGAACTAGGCACAGTATTCCAGATGGGGGCCTTAACAGTGATCTGTAGAATGGTAGTATTACCTATTTCCTCCTGCTATCAAAACCCCTCACAATACAAACCAACATCTTGGTTGCCTTGCTGTAGTGTAGACCTTGTTACATCACCTAGATTGTTTAAGGGAGTTGTTTATGATGACTCCCAAGTCACTTTCCTCATAAGAAGTTTTCAGCTTAACACCTACCATCCAATATTCTGTCCTGGGGTTCTTGTTCATCTCTGATGACCTCAAGGCAGGGAAACAGTGTGACAAGGCAGCAGGTAAAGCAAATAGGATGCTGGGACACATAGGCAGGGGCATCACCAACAGGAAAAGGAAGGTCATAATTCCACTATACAAGACATTAGTGAGGCCCCACCTGGAATACAGTGTACAGTTCTGGAGACCATACCTATGTAAGGACATAGACAGGGTAGAGAAGGTTCAGAGGAGGTCAGCAAAGATGGTACATGGATTGCATCACAAGTCCTATGAGGACAGGTTGAAGGAACTGAACATGTACTCCCTTTTGGAGAGGAGGGAGAGAAGGGATATGATAGAGACATACAAGTATCTTACAGGGAGGAACAGGGTGCAGGAATACACTATTTTTAAGTGAAAAAGATGTTCCAGGACTAGAGGGCATGGGATGAAGTTGGAGGGAGGACTATTCAGAGGAAACGTGAGGAAGAATTTCTTCCCAGAATGGGTGGTGGACAAGTGGAACACCCTGCCAGAGGAAGTGGTGGGGGCTGAAACAATCATGGGATTTAAGAATGCATGGGATAGACATAAAGAAATTCTGGAGGTCAGGGGTAAGGGGCAACAGACTTCTTGGAAAACATAAACTGAACTTACAAGCTCAAATGGGCAGACTGGGTGGGCCATAGGCCCTTATCTGCCAACACTGTCTATGTATCTATATGTGCATCACTTGTCATGTTCTGGTACTGAATTTCAGCTGACAAAACTTGAGACACCTCTCCAGCCTATGCAGGTCCCTCTACAACTTCCTTATACTCTACTCGCTGTCCATTCTGACATGTAGGACAGTGTCATCTGTGAAGAGAGTGAGACACATCTTGAATTATTTTTTTCTCCTATGTCACTGATAACCATTTGACATTAGCAGTTGCCTCAGTGCAAAGTGATTTTATTGTAATATTAAAGTGTTTCATTATAGTTAACTATGAGTAACATTAAAGTGTTCAGTAACATTCACCATCGCCAACAGCCAGGTGACATTTATGACCCTTTCCAGTGGTGACAACAAACCTCAGGCTCTCCAGAACATGGGTGTCTCACTTTGGAGGTCATCCCAGTGATGTCTGAGCTGATTTGTCATCCTCTGTAGTTTCTCCGCATCTTTGCTCACTTTCTTGGCATTAGCAGCCGAATTCACTCCCTCATGGCCAAGATGCAACATTTCACACTAAAATGATCAGCCACATTCCGGGTGACCTTACCAACTAAGATACTGGCCTCCTCCGGGGAAAAGACAGTCAAGAGATCCGTGGCAGTGCTACTGGTAGCCTCAGCATTAGCCATTTTAAATAAATTTGAATCATCAAACAGAACCTCCTATCCTCAAAAAAGTGTTATCTCCATCTCCTAAAATTTACCCTCAGTAAAGTTAGCCATGTGAAAATGGGCCATTCCACAGCAAACTCTATTCATTCCATAGTTTACATTTAACACTGTTAGATATCTGTGGAATAGTATTTCAGTGCATTTCAGTGTGTCATCAAAAACACATAGCAGAATACAATTCCACAATTCTAACAAACTGTGGAACAATATTCCACGAAACACAATGGGCAAAACTTCTATGTTTCAAAAGAAACTTCTGGCATGTAAGACCCCTTTGCGGACCCCCAGGTAGACATGTACTGGCCATTAGGAAGCAAATGTGTGCATTTAATTTAAATTCACCCACTTGATTCTGTACGGGTTCAAATGAACACATATACATATGCCATGGCTAAAATCGCTGCCAATACAGCGATTTCACACATGAGGCATAGGTCTTTTTCTGGGGCTGTGCCCCCCACACACCTGTTATGAGGGCTGCACTTCAGACCCCACACTGAAGATTCTCATCTCTGGCGGGGTCCAACTCAGGAGCACACAAGACGTAAAAAAATTATAGTTTCTGGGACTGGGAATCAAACCTGGTCTCAGACACAGCGCCTGGGTTCCTACTGCTGTGGCTGAGTCCTGTGAGCCATGGCAGCTGCTCATCAGAACCTGCTCCCAGCAGAGGTCTTATCCTCTGCCTGGGAAAGTGCTACTGGTGCAATACTATGTACAGCAGTATACGCGGTATTGCACCAGCAGCAGTAGCATACTGCGCCAGGATTAGCCAGTTTGTACGTCAGCATTTCTCTCTATTAAGTGTGCGACATTATGACCCGGTAGGCTTGATTCCACAGCAATTCAATGTAATGCTCACAGGATGATTATCTGCAGGTTATTGTAGCTCCATGGAATACAGTTCTGCCAATCACAAGCCAGCAGAATTACGTAGAATGAGCCTCAAGTTTCTGATTGAAATTCCACCAGTGGAATGGCCATCCTGCAGTTATTCCACAGGCAGAATTCTGCATTCTGTGCAGCACTACTATCTGGCCAACTGTACATAATAAGGGTGTAAACCTACTGAGGGGTTCTATTGACATTTATGAGCTGTAAGCATAAAGCTTAGGATCTGCCAAGGCACCTATTTCATGATAGATATTTTTCTCTTAAAGAATAAAGCTTTGGGATCCGTCAAATACTGGCTATACATTAACCGATGGGAATTTACTGGCTATACAGTAGCTGATGGAAACTTAATGGCTATACATTCGTGATGGAAATTTACTAGGTTCTGTTTGCTATACAGCTGGGTTTATAATTACATGGAACTGATGAAGACTCACTATGCATGGACCGCTACAGCCAGATGTAGATGTGAAGATTTTGGCAGAAAGACTGGTGTTTGCTGGTTCTAAGAGCGTTAAAGGTTATGTGAAGGTTTGCACTGTATTGTGTGGAGTGAAGAATGACTATGTATATGTGTCCTTGTAAGCAGATAAGGTCAGTTGAGGAATGTATATAGGAAGGGCTATGAAGGGTCTCTGATTAATTCAGAGCCCACACCGTAAGCTGGGGATACCGCACCTCTTATTTCCAGGGAGGTACAGTATGTATCATACTCTTTCTGTATTTTGCATGGCTGATAATAAAATATTTTGAGTGCTGCCACTATATCTTTTGGTGACGTCATTACCCACTAAATTACAAATTTACAAAGCCATGAGGTCAAAGGCTGGGTGGTTTGTATTTTTCCTAAGAATCACAAAAGAGTTTGAGGTTATAACTATAAGGGAGGGAAGAGAACAGCGTGCGCCTCAGTGCACTGTAGCTGTTGAAACACAGCTCCAGAGAGTCCTGGAGTTCTTCATGGGATGGGTCTATAGTTCCCCAGTGGCAGTTGTTAGTCTATGTAGGATGCTGGGCTCCCCAGAGTCTTCGAGCTGGGCTGTATGTTATGGCAGTTTAAAGGCTGGATGTAGAAACAGTTTTTTGTTAAACTAGCGAGAGTATAAATTCCTCAATGGCAGTCAAGAAGTATGTCAGGTATGGGACTCCACAGTGCCAGCCTATTTTGAGATCAAAGTTCTCTGTATTTTAATGTTTTTATTTCTGTTTTGAAGTATTCTGTGAAACTTTCTTGGTGTTCTTATTTTAGCTTTTGGCATCTTGGTGCAGTGTTCTTCAGAGGCTGAATAATTTTCTGAGGGAATTGGCTTTATATGGTGTTTCATAGACCTCCAATGCTTCTGGGATGTTATAGGTATATTTCTTTGCTGTAAAAATTTTTATCGAAATGTCAGTTTTTCCTATTACACATATGACAAGCAATGGACTGCACTAATGTAAATACAAGGGTGCATTCCAGCACGGTCAGGTTCATGTAGAAAGGGACAAAAGGGGAATAGCAGAGGAAGTGAGAAGGAAAGGGCAAACAGGAAAGAGGGAAGGTAACACTGACACAGGGAAACAGGGAAGAAAGGGGAAATGAGAACGGGACAAAGAGGGAAGGGGATAATAAAAAAATGTGTCCCACAATGCACTTAGTCAAAATCTTTGCATTAGGTACAGAGGAATGAAGTAACAGAGGCTCTTCCCATCCAATGGTGCCAGAGCATATCCCTGAATGCAGTATATACCAGATACACACAGTAACCTATACATTCAGATGTAAATTTAGTGGTGGGGTGGGTTAGCATCTTAAAAGCTATATCGGAGGGATGTGCACCAACAGCTAAATCAAATTCCTAAAGGGGAAATAGGAAGATAGAGAAATTCATAGATAGTACATGACAATAAAAACAAACACAAGAAAAATGCAACAGAGAAAAGCAGGACAAGAAAGAAAGAAAGAAAGAAAGAAAGAAAGAAAGAAAGAAAGAAAGAAAGAGGCGACCAACAGTCTGAGGATACCATTGGATGCCATGGATAGGCTGTGGTACATTGGCTGGCAGATGGGGAGGGATGCCACAGGACACCCCGGGGCAAGACTCTATATGGACTGGGAGGCCAAAGCAGGGGGGTCTGCTAGCTACCAGGTAATTAGTGGTAGCACCAGGATGGGTGCTCGGCTGGTGGAGGGTACCACTAGACATCAGGGCATACATAAGCATTTAGGGGATGGACATTTGGGGTGAGGGATCACTAGACACCAGGGACTCCAGTGCAGGCACCAGTATAGGTGATTGAAGGGTACAGGGGGCCACTGGACACCAGGGTCATGGGACTGTGTACGGGACAAGCAATCGTGGGGTTGGGGTGCTGCTACATAGCAGGAACTATAATGCAGATACCAGGATGGATGCTCAGAGGGTGTGGGGTGCCACTAGGCATTAGAGAGATCTTGCTGTCATTGGGACATGTGTGTGTGGGGGCCACTGGACACTGGGGACTATAATGTGATCACCAGGATTGGTGTTGGCGGTGCCACTGGACACCAGGGCATACATATGCCATTCTGGGCTGGGTAATTGGATGGTGGTGGGTACAACTAGACACCAGGGCACCATTTAAATGGACTGGGGCAGGGGCTCAGTGGGTGGGGGGTATCACTGGACATCTGGGTATACTTGTGATGTCCGGAAGGGGTGGTTGAACAGTGGGGGGGGTGCCTCTAGACAACAAGATATGGGCTGCCTGTTGGTAGGACAGATGCTCGTGTGGGGGATGCTGCAAGCCAGCATGGATGACATCAGGTTGAGCTCAACCAGGTTGCTGCTTCCAATGTAAATGAGCCCATAATGGGCATTCTAATGACCTCTTAGTATCTTGCATGCCCAATGGGCTCATTTGCATTTTGTTGCAGAATATCACACCATGGCTTCTGGTGCTAGCTGCTCTGGGGGCACAGTTCCTTATGGACTGGATACAGCCCAGGTTCATGTCAGGGCAGCACAACTTGACTTAGCACTGTGCCAACATGGGCCTATATTCAGTCATACAGTGCTGGTGCTCTCGCTGACCAAATATAACAACCTCCAGGTCAAGTGCAAGGCTATCACAAACCCTTGAACTCCACATCTGTGCCTTTTTGAATATCTAGCCCCAGAAAAGATTAGACAGCATGACAGACCCTCCCCTCCTACTCAACCAAAAAAGGCACCAACACATTTACATCTAATAGTGATCAGATGCAGCAGGCTGACAGACCCCCCTACCACCACCAGTAAAGGTAGTGTAACACTACAATTATATTAATGCAAATACAACATCACAGTTGATTGGATGGTGACACAGCAAGTCAGACCCCCCAACCAAAAAAAGGCAGTGTAAGTTACATTGCCTTGTTTTGATGGATTGGGGGACGGGGGGTTCTGGCTTGCTGTGTCCAATCACTTCTGATATTTTATTAATATGATTCTAGTGATACAGTGCAATACTACAATTATATTAATAAAACATCAGAATATTGTCCAGTGAGACCTATTAGATCTGCAAATTCAAGGCTCTTCATTCTTCCCAAATGCCATTTAAAAGCTGTAGGTGGCAGGGCAGTTGCGAGTAGGGCTCCATTACTGCCCTTCTACATGTCCTGAATCAAATTGATTACTTTGATGGTTTTAAGTTTGCTCTGAATGTATTGATGTTTGCACAAAATGTTTGAAATCATGGAATTAATTTTTCTACCAGACTGTATTATCCAATTGTCTGTCTACAGTATGTCTTGTTCGTAACATTTACACGTTTAACTTCATTTGTATGTATTTTTTACATGTTTAACTTCATCTATGTGCATTTCCTTATCAATTAACTATTTGTATTTGTAGCATAATGTATCTGTGTTTTGATTTTATGTTGTACAGTGCTCAGAGCATTTTGGATGAGTGATTTATAAATAAAGTTGGATGGGACTGAAAACAGAGAAAGCAACTGGAAAGATGACAGGCTACTTTTTTATGGGGCAGGTAAAAGAGGATGACAAGATGTACTCAGGAAGAGTACAGGAAACATCTAATTGTATAACTGTAATTTAATTTACTTAGCTCAATCATTTCAAAATTTGAAGATGTTCACAAATGTTGCTTTGTGACATTTTGCCAAAAATGGCATAGTACTAACAAAATAATCCAGGTGTGATCACAACTGAGGTGTCGGGGAGGAAGTGTGAAGAAAGATGCCTGTAAGAAGCTTAGCTGTAAACTGATTAAATACATCCTGAAAGTGATAGGTGTAGTTTGAGTTTCGCAATATAGAAAGTTTGACATGACAAATGAGTGACTACAGAAGGGAGAATGTGTTTTAATTTATAAAGAAGAACTGGAAGCAGCGTACACACCAAGCTGAAAGTAAATAATAAATATAAATAAATATTTATTGGTGCAGTACAGGAGCACTGGTCAAACTGCCCCTATCTTTTGCCACAAGTGGCTTCTTCACCCCCCCAAAAAAAGCCACTTCATGTGGCGCTACATAGGGGAAGGCGATACCTAAGGGAAGTTTGACCAGTGTTCTTGTACTGCACCAATAAATATTTATTTTCTGATCTGTGTGTGTGCCATTTCCAGTTCTTTTTTGTTTATATCGCACAGCAACATCTTTGAGAGGCAGGAGTTTTCTCCTCCCTATACTTTTCTTGAAATGTTTAATTTATACACAGTTACATCAGAATCATGACAGGTTACAACTGTGGATTTTAAATTATAATAAATTACAATTTTAAAATGTAATACAGATAGATGTCATTTTAGGGTATTTTTTAAAATATGTACTTTTTGCAGACAAGCCTTGCCTCACCCCCTGGGCAGACCCAGCCCCACCCCAAACATTCTTGCCACTTACCCTCAGGGACTGTCAACCCCATGAGCTTGCCACCTTGCGGACTGGCCTTTTAGGATATTGTTTTGAAACAAAATGCTTAGTTATACAAATTGAATTTTACCTTGTGACTTTGAAACAAAGTTACAATTTCTCTGTAAGTCCCATTGTGACTGTGTTAAGCGGCTCATGTTAAATTTTAAGTGTTATGCACATGCCGTCTGTAGTTAGTAATTTTAGTAACTACAGTCGAAGTGTTCTTGCTGTAGATCATAAGGCTACAAAGTACTGTCCTTTATATCTCTGTAATCATTCACTAATTGACTATGGTCTGATTATTTACGGCTCTGCAACTGACACGGCCCTTGGCCCTAAACAAAGCCTGCCGACTCATTACAGGATCCCACCGTCTCACCCATACGTGTAACCTTATGCCCAAACAGGGTGGCTCCAGTTATCAAACCGTATCAAGTACCAAACTTGTCTAATGGCTAAGAAAATTATGCTACATCTTGCTCCTCCCAGAGTCCAAACTCTTCTCCATATAGCACAAAACCCCCGCCTCACCAGGGCTTCAGAAAATGAAATGCTGCACATTCCTCGGTGCCACACCACATCAGACCAAAGATTCTTTGCACACCGAGCTCCTAGCTGGATTAATGGACTCAACAAAGGCATCTCCTCTTTGCAAAAGCTAGGCCCGTTCAAAGCCAACCTTCACCTCCACCTAGCTGCCTCTAGCTCCTGTGGCTGTCCCTCATAATATGATCTCCCCCCAGCACTTCTACTCCCCCCTCTCTCACTCATCCTACAGCCTACCCTCACATTTTTGCCCCTACCCCCCCCTGCACTTTTTGAGGCCTGACAAATTCTCAAGGCTCTTTTTGTGTCCATTCCAAGCCTCAGCTACCTCTGTCTACCCTGCCCCCTCTGGTACCCACTTTCCCCTAAATGTGATGTATTTTAGCTGCTAAAAAATGTCTGCACACCATTGCTGCATTGTTACTCAAATCTACGTCATGTTTGTATTGTACCTCAATTGACGTGGAACCTTTGTAAAACAGCCTTGGCTCATAGGTACTTGTAATCCTGGACTCTAAATAAATAAATAAAATAAATTGATGTTTTGTTTTTTCTCTTACTTTTTTCCAGCTGTGGCCACTGGTTGGCTCTCTCTTCCACTCATCCTCTGGCCGCCGTCCTCCTGCACTATTCCCAGGCCACCATCTTATACTTCTCCTATGGCTTACCCCCGTGGTGGGGAGGCAAGGAACCCCCTAATCTCCTGTCCAGCATGGATCTGGAACAGGTGGTGGGCCCGATGAATGGCTAGCCACGTGACCTGGAGCTACAATTTTCACTTTTTCTCCCCATGCAGGAGTGTGGTGTGCAATGACCCCAGTGACTGTGTTCTTGCATGCTCCTATGTGTGCCCACGTCAGGCATCTGCCACATCCCCGCACCCCTTTCATGTGGTGCCGTGCCGTTGAGCCCCAGCTTCTGCTAGGGGTCAGGCATGCACCAGCTGCTGCTCTCCTCCCTCCCCGGAGATGGAGAGCCATCCACTGGACACTCAATCCATCTCCTCCCTGCCGACCAACGGTGACCCATGCTCATTCCTGAACACGGTTCGCCGGCGTGGTGCGATACTATGTATTAATTGTTAATTATGTACCGTATTCTAAGGAAATGGGTATTAAACTAATTTCCATAAATTGTGTTAATGCTTTATTTTGTATTATGTAACATGTAATTAGCTTTAAGTATTTTGTACTGGGATGCCATTGGAAATTAACTTTGGCTCAATGACTTGTTTAATCTCCTGTTCTCAAGAAACCTTAACTTTAAAAATGTTTACATTTTGAAAGCTTGTTAGCAATTTCTCTGCCTAACACTTACAGTCAGCCCAGCTGTCTGTAAAATAAATTTAAAAGAGCAGTACTTTTTTAGTCTGCAAAAAATGTCATCATACAGTTTTTTTTTAGCAAAAATTGCATTTATGACACTCTTAAATTTTTCATAGTTTCATTTTTAAATTGTATATATTTTTTAAGCAACTTTTAGTATCAGTTTTGTAGTTTATGACTCAAGATAATAAAGGTGGCTGTCACTAACAACTTTTTAAAAATCTTTTCTGCAAGGGTTACTTTTTGACTGGATGCTTGAGTCATACTGCCTGGGTCTTCCTGAGAAAGGTTCCTTGGACCAGTGTACTTACCCTGTCAATGAGTAAGTTTTGGGGGTTTGGGGTGGTTTCAATGAAACTTTTGTATTTAGTTTTTGATTTACTGTTTAGGTATTTGGGACAGTCAGGATGTGTTGGTTTCTTGGGCTTCCAAGGCGCAGCTACTCTATGGCCTGGCTGCATGACCTCCAACCTTTTAAACTTCCTCCCCCTACCTGCAGAGGTATATGTTAGGTGCAGTACTTTGGGGATAGTAAGTGGGTGGAGGTTGAAGCACACTGCACAGGAGTGGCTGCTGAGGAGTTGGCAATTCAGGTGATGAGGTCTAGGATGAAATGGGTACTGGAGAGGGGTCCTTCGTGTCTGGTTCCCATACCCAAGGGCTCCACCATTGAGAGTGGGCAGATGGTCAATGGTCCAGCAGTTCCCACTCGTCCGACCTGGGCTGTGCTTTGCAATGCCAGGTGATGAGGAACAAGACTGCTATAATGGTGGACGTGATTTCTTTGGTAGGCTTGACTTGCATCATGGAGACCTGGCTGGATGGATATGCTGGCCCCATTTTGGAGCAGCGATTCCAGATGGGTATGCTGTGATACACAGCCTGAGGAAGGATCGCATAGGTGGGGGAGTGGCCATTTGTTTTAAAACCAGCTTGAACCTCTCGGTGCTTCTGATGTGTTCTACTAGGTCCTTCAAGTGTGTGGCTATGCGAGGGAGTCTCTGCACAGGTTACAGGATCCTTCTCATTTACTGTCCACCTGGCAGGGAGAAGGAATTCCTGCAGGAGGTTGGGGACTTCATTGCCAGCCTGGTGTTGGAATTCCCAGATGGATGATTTTGGTGGATTTCAATGCCTGGGTCAATGATGAACTGTTGCTGTTTGAACGTGACCTCCTCCAAGGTATGGAAGCTTTGGGCCTGTCGCAGGTTATTACCTCAACAACCCACCTGCATGGGCACATCTTGGACCTGGTGTTCACACTGGGTCTTGAGGTTGTCAATCTCAGGATTGATCCAGTAATATGGTCCGGTCATAGCACCATGAGGTTCTCATTTGGGCCCCCCAAGGGTCCTTCCTCTGTGGAGATGGTCCAGTACTGCCCTTTATGGGGATTGTCCCCAACAGGATTACAGGTGACACTCGACCTGTGGAGTGTGGAAGCTGCATGTGGGATGGATGCAGAGGGGGCAGTGGCAGCCTATAATAGGGCTGTTGCCACCGCCTTCAACTCTATAGTGCCTATCCGTGTATGACCCTTATCCACTCACTGGAGACCCCCATGGTTTGATGGGGAGCTCAGGGAGTTGAAGATTAAGGGCCGAAGGTTGGAGCGTCGCTGGAGGAGGTTCTGATTGATGGAGGACAAATTGGCTTTGAGGTCACATTATAGTGACTATCAAAGGGCAGTCTTCTGAAATAAGGCAGATTTTCTGTCCAGGGAGATTGCTGCAGCAAGGAACAGACTGGCTCAGCTCTACCACACAGTAGACAGGTTGTTACACCAGGCCTGTCTCTATCCAGGGGGAGCTAGTTCAAGCACTAGGTGTGAGGTGTTCACTCTGTTCTTTTCTGCCAAGGTGTCCTCTATCAGATCCAATATGTCCTCCAGGGTTGCACAATTGACTTGTGAGGTTGAGCCGGTGGTGTGGAGGGGCACCCCTCTTGTGTGGAGTGGGTTTGACCCAGTTGATGTGGATGAGGTGAGTGAGATAATCTCAAAGTTACAGCCAAACTATTGTAAACTAGACCTGGGTCCAACCCAACTTTTGGTCAGTTGTATTGGCTTGATTTGACCTGTGGTTGCTGAGATTGTCTGGTGTTCCATGAAGAGTGGAGTCTTCCCAATAGCCTTGAAGGAGGCACTGGTGAGATCCTTTTTTTTTTTTAATTTATTTATTATGCTTTTTGCTGCAAGCTGCCCTCCATTCAGCACCAGCCTCAGAGCACCTGTCTGGTTTCCCAATTGCCTTGCCACTGCAGATACCCCCTGGCTTGCCCCCCAGGGTGGGCCTGCAGCACCGAGCAGACCGATCTATGATGGGAGAAGGTATCAGTGGACCGACATTGCCTCCCTGGCTGCCCCCCAGGGCAGGGTTCAGGGCCTGGTGGTACCGCAGAGCCATAATTGGTTGGCAGGGAGCTATAGAGGCCAAGCACCGGGCAGGCTTCATCTATGGCAACCAGCAATTTTTTGAGCTGCCCCGGGGGCAGGGATGTACAATGACATTTGGTGTCCACCCCGCCTCCTTAGTTTACTGGTACCGGTCGCTTGTGGTTCCCCCGGCCTCCGCCAGGGGACCATCAAGCACCGAATACTCTACCCTCCCTCCCTCCCTCCCTCCCCCCTGGAGAAGGACAGCAGTCTGTAGGACACTCAGTCCTTCTCCCTCGGCCAGCCCTCTGACTCCCCGGGTCCATTCCCAAACCCAGGTCATTGGCATCGCAAGTGGAAATCCAACCACTGCACCGGTGGGCCAGCTTGGTGAGATCCCTTTTGAAGAAACTTTTCATTGGACACAGACTGTCTCATCAACTACAGGCCATTCTTGAACCTCTCACTTTTAGGGAAGGTTTTGGAGAAAGTGGTGGCTGATTAACTTGATGCTCATCTCACTTCCTCTGCCATTTTTAAGTCATTCCAGTCTAGATTTAGACCTGGGCATAGTACAGACAGTGCCCCTGGTGAGGGCGTCTAATGACCTCCTTAGAGTGAGGGATAGGAGAGAGTGATCTACTCTTGTTCCCCTCGATCTCTCTGCAGCATTTGACACTGTGGATCATGCAGTGTCACTGGACCATCTGTGGAACTGGTGTGGACTTACTGGCAATGTCATCAGCTGGTTTTGGTTCTACCTCATGGACAAAGTGCAAAGGGTGGTGATGAGGTTATGCTCATCCAGCCCGATGCCCCTGCGCTGTGGCATTCCGCAAGGTTCGGTCCTCTCACTTCTTTTATTCATGATGTATATGCTGCCCTTGGGAGACGTTACCAGGTGGTATGGCTTGGGTTTTCATTGACATGTCGAAGACACCCAGCTATACCTGTCCTGTGCACCTGGGGGGCCAGATGGCGGTCTCTGTGTTTAACGCCTGTCTTGCTGAGATCCAGGACTGGATGACTCAAAACTGGTTATGACTCAACCCAGACAAGATGGCAGTATTGATGGTGAAGCCAGGTCATTGGCAAGGTGGAGGGGTACTGGGGAGTGACCTGTATCTTAGACTGGGTGGCTCATCTCTGACCCCCTCCACATGGGTTAGGGATATGGGTGTGGTACTTGATGATGGCCTGACACTTGATGCTCAGGTGTTGGCTGTTGTCCAAAGTGGTTTTTGCCCTCTAAGAAACATTGCCTGGATCCTTCCCTGGTACCGCTTGATGACCTTGCCACCCTGATACATGCCTTTGTCATGTCGAGGTTGGACAACTGCAAAGCCTTGTACCTGGGGCTTTTGGGAGGCAATCTCCATTATCTGCAGCTTGTGCAGAACATGGCGGCCAAGCTACTGACAGGTGTATCAAGATCTGAACATATTACGCCAGTTTTCTGCAGGCTGCACTGGCTGCCAGTAGGGTGAAGGATTGCCTTCAACATCAGATTACTGACCTATAAAGCCCTACATGGTTGGGGACCTGACTATCTGCAAGACCTCCTTGTTCCACAAATCCTGGATTGCCTTCTTCAATCCTCCGAGTGTGGCCTCCTGTTGGTTTCCAGGACAAGGCTATGGCTTTCAGGAGATTGTGCCTTCTCCGTGGCTATGCCTGTCCTGTGGAACTCATCCCCGGGGTACCTTAGAGAGGCCCCCTCAGTGGAAGCATTTAAGACGGGACTCAAGATGTTTTTATTTGAACAAACATTTAATTTTTTACAGCATGAAATATGTCTGTGTTATAGACTGTCATTGTATTTATTTATTAATACTGTGGTTAGAATATGACTTATGTCTATGCTCTGTAAGGTGCTGATTTTTTATATGTTAAGATGAATGTTTTTATTTGTATTAAATGTTATGCATTGTAGAGCGCTCCGAGCCCCTGGGAAGAGGCACTTTATAAATAAAGTATATCTATGTATCTATGTAATTAAATAAATAAATAAATGTGTTAGGATGGCATCACCACAAATTTCTTATGGTGAATAACACAGCACCTCACCAAGATGTTTCATTTTTTTTTTAATCATTGGTGTAGTCAAAAATCAGGAACATTTAAAATTTCAAAACCACATATCTCAGCTTAGGAATGAAATAAAGGAAAAAGAAAAATGGCTATAGTGATGTTTTTACCAGATATACAATATTACTGCAAAAATTATATTTTTTAATGACTAGCACATATAGCTGTTATTGATATTTTATTGTAACAACCTGTTTCCTGTTTGTTCCTGCTACTGACACAAATATGAATACAGATCCTTTGCAGTCTGCCATAGTCTGGTTTCTTGATGTTTCATGTGTAGAAAACCAGTAATTATCAAAACTAAAATATAAGGAGCAGTGTAACTTTGCTTTTTATATACCCTTGAAGTCTCATGCATAGTTAAATGACTTGGTGTTCACTCTCATGATTTCAAACGACATCTCACACCTCAGTTGTGAAAACCAACTCCTTGCATACTACTCCACATGGATTATTCAATAGATTATTATTCAGTTTCTCCTTTGATCCTCAGTGCTGCACCCCTGCGCCAGTGATCAAGGTTGCCATGACTATATGCTTCATCCTGCCGAGAGAACAATCGAGCATCTGTCTTCACACCATCGTCAGTGCCTTTTCTTCACTGGCCAGCAGCAGTTACATCAACTTCTGCAAATCTCTGTCCTCAACCAGCCTCAGTGTGGCATGCAAACCTCAGTATCCCAGGAAGCAGCATGATACACTGCAGTCGGGCCACCAGACTGTCCCATAGATGTGCCATTATTGTGAAAGGCATATAGTACATGCACATACAGTAGAGGCTTGCAGAATCAGATGTAGTGTCACAGTTTCCTGCATGACAACTGCATGGAACTGCACAGATTCCTGCAAAATTCTGTAGAATTCTGCAAGATCAGGCATCTAATCCTGGCAGGTGCCACTGTACATATCTGTTATTCATACTGAAAGCATGTGGAGGCAGTGGAACTGTAAGTGAGTTAATGTTCTGTTTTGCAGTGGCCTAGTAATCGTTATCAGGTAGAAGACAACTTGATCTAGTGGTTAGAGCCCAGATCTGTAATCCTAGAGATCTGGGTTAGAATTCCCAAACTGCAATTCATTCAGTGTGTGAACCTGAGCAAATCTCCATGTATTTTCTCTAATCTATCTGTCTCTGTGCTGTTTGACTGTCCCTGTGCACCTCATGGCAGCAACATTCTTTTTGCACTTCCTGGATTGTAAAACACTTTGGGATACAGTTTGTATGTAAGATACTATATAAAACTTTCTTTCTTTCTTTCTTTCTTTCTTTCTTTCTTTCTTTCTTTCTTTCTTTCTTTCTTGTGTTTAGCATGGGATGTTTTAGTCTCCTTTGTTGGTTAACTAGGCTCTACGGCCTATCCTGTAGGTAGGGAAATGGGCAGACTAGATGGGCCAAGCGGTCCTTATCTGCTGTCAAAGTCTATGTTTCTATGTTTCAGTGCATAGCCATGCTTCTCTCACTGTACTGCTGATTATGCTAAGTTACTTTGACATTGCTCTTTTGCAACATATGCTAGCTACTACGTACCACATGTTTAATATGCAAGTAATAACATACAAGGTGTTTGTGTGTACTCTTATATATGAATACCATTCAGAGTTATTTGGTATGAGGCATAGTTGAATGTTGTAAAAACCCCTGAGGTGTGTATTGTATATAGCAGAGTATGTAGACATTATTAGAGCATGTTCTCGCACTTATAGAATGGATTTGTGCTCAGAAAAAAATGAAAACAGGCAAGAAAATACAAATGAGTTCTGAGCAATTGCTATAGCATGAGAAATAAAATCATCTAATCAGTTTCCATCAGTGATAGTACAAGATTTTTCCAAACCATTTGATAAATATATACAGTATACTACATACTGTTGTAAAATAGCATCCTAATGCATAGAATAATAATCAGACAAGCATAAATATATGCCTGAAAATGTATTAGTGATGGTGGTGGTGGTGTCACGTCACCTCAGTAATATTACATTGTTAGTACATTTACTTTATAGACTGTATATACATTATTTACTCTTAGGAGCGTCACATCTAGGCATTAACATACTGCTTATTAATTTTATATTCTAAAATTGCATTTTATCCAATATTACCCTTGCAACCTTGGTGTCCTTGCTTTGGTAAGTATGCCCACTGGAAAAAGTTGCTCATTTGAAAAAAAAAAAAAGTGTCTGATGGTAATTTTGATCAAGTCAGTGCTGGAAAACAAAATGAAGGTCGTGACAAAAGTCATTCTTCTAAAAGTCATATGGTGAAACAAAGATTGCAACCTTTGACACGTGCTTGGCCTGGAATGTGCGATCAAGGTATTCAGACATATCAACTTCAATCTCTGCAGTCATAGGTCCATGCAGAGTCTTGACAAGGATGAGTTCTCCTGTTTGCCTGTCGGAGCGCTGCATCACAAAATTCCCTCTGCTGTTTCCTCCCACTATTCCAAAACGTAAACTGTCAGGACCTGGTCTCCCTGGAGCTGAAGCACTTGCCATGCGGAAGAGAGTAACTGGAGTTTCCAAGCCGGATGGCATTGAAAGGTAATGGAAGGAGATAGTCTTCGGGGCCACATGACATGATCGGCTATTCATTGGACATGGATTACGTTCACATTGGCTAAAATAAAACACAGAGAAAAGCCTCCTATGAATCTTTCAGCTGACAAGTCACAAAAAAGTAAGACAACAAGCACATCTTTATAAACAGTCTTTGTACTTGTTATGTAAGTCTTTTTCATTAAAATACTATAAATGTGATAGGAAAGAATTTTCAAAATATGTACCTTAAATACATTCTTGTTTCTTCCCTTCAGTTACACCGTATATATATTCTTTCAATGTGCTTTTTGACTATGTGTTAAATACATGATTTTAGCACTTATATATACACAGTATATTCTGTTTTCACTGATTACTGCTGTCTGTACTATATAGGGGATATGATATAAGTGGGAGTGAGAGTGAGATAGCAGAAATATCTTCACAAGCTGTCACTGAACTCTTGATATCCCATGAGTGGTGAAGCCATGAGTGGGATACAAGAGTTCGGTGCCAGCGAGTGGAGATATTTCTGCTATCTCATGATCCACCCATGTCATATTTGATTTGTACGACATGTGAGGGTTCCTCTTTTTTCTGTTTTAAAGTTATTTCCATTTGTTTGTCAAAAAAGTGAAAAAAATTGAATGTTCTGCTGTTTTTTTTTGCTAATTATAATAAAGTAAATAAAAGGTAATTATAAATGAAACACCACTCATTTTGTAGATATTTTTATGCTAAACAACTTTCATGCTCACAGTACCATGCTATTATTTTTCATTTTAAAGTTATTCGCATTTGTTTGTTGAAAAAGTGAAAAAAATTGAATTTTCTGCTGTTTTTTTCCTAATTATACAAAAAGGTAGCTATAAATAAAACGCCACTCATTTTGTAGATATTTTTGTGCTGAACAATTTTCCTGCTCACAATACCATGCTATTGTTTTTCAATTTAAAGTTATTTGCATTTGAATACCGTTAGTACTGCTATTGAGGCTGAACATTCTAAATGAGTTCCAAACCTTTTGTGACACATCCACCTTACCAAGATATCCATTGTGGCATACCCAGCTTGAAGATAGCAGTGATATCTCACATGTGGTCAGTGAGATAACATAATATAATAACTGGTTACCCCCAATATCAACCCATTTTTGAGACCTGTAAAAAGTCACATCAATCTGCAAGTTGATATGGCTTTTATTGTCTCGCGCCGGGTTATGTGTACCACGCTAAGGTACTTACCGACTCGGAAAATTGAACCATTCATATTTTTTTTTTAACCTTTAAACAATGGAGAAGTCGTTGAACCCTCACCTTGTCATCATAACAACCAGCATGCCATGGAGCCCATACAGAGGTTGAATCAGCAACTCAGGAAGCACATAATGCTAAGACTCTGAGCTTTGTTTACTTAGCACCAGTTACTGTAAAAAATAACACATATGAAGGTGTCTGATCTGCAGTTTTTGTACACACCCTCAGTGTGTGACAATATATAAACCTCTTGAGCCTCGATTTTGAGGTTTATATATTATCACACACCTTGGAAACAGAAAAAAGAGGAACCCTCACATGTCGTACAAATCAAATATGACATGGGTGGATCAAAAAAAAATGCATATCACACATCTACATGTGCATTATTCTCTATGATGTCACTACTGCAGCACAACAAGCATATTCCAGGCATGGAATTACATGCATAGCAGGGTTCCACCATACACTATATCTCCTTTAGCTTCTTGAAAAGATACCCAGACATGTTGTATAAATCCTTGATATGCAACAAGGCCAGTGGCTCAGTAGGCAGCTTGCTCATCTTTGGAGTCAGAAGATTGGAAGGTCATGGGTTCTAGCCCCACACCCAGTGTTTGGGGTGATACCCATACCTGACACTGTAATAGAAACATAGAATTTGCCAGCAGATAAGGGCCGCTTGGTCCACCCAGTCTGCCCATTTATCCCTACCTGTAGTATACCAGGAGACCCTACTTGATCACCTGTTTTTTTTCTCCCAGCCCTCTTTCTTTTCCACTAAGACTCTTGTATACCTATCCCAAGCTTTCTTGAACCCTCCCACTGATTTTGCCCTAACTACATCTGCTGGGAAACTGTTCTAGGACCCACCACCTTTTCTGTGAAGAAGAACTTTCTTACATCTTTCTTGAATTTGCCCCCTTCCAGCTTCATATCATGCCTGCTTGCTCTTGAACTCATTTTCTTCTGAAATATACTCCCATCCTGTACCTTATTTACCACCTTTAAGTATTTATATGTCTCTATCATATCTTACCTCTCCCTCCTCTCCTCCAGGGTGTACATATTGAGTTCCTTCAGTCTGTCCTCATAAGTCTTCTGTTGAAGACCCCTCACCATTTTAGTTGCTCTCCTCTGGACCGCCTCCACTCGGTCTATGTCCTTTTGTAGATGTGGTCTCCATAACTGTACACAGCATTCTAGTGGAGGTCTCAATAGTGTCCTATACAGAGGCAACCTCATCTCCCTCTTTCAGCTGGTGATACCTCTCCCTATGCAACCCAGCATCCAACTAGGTTTCCCAACTGCCATGTCACACTGCATGGCTGCCTTTACATCATTTGAAATAATTACTTCAAGACCTCTCTCCTGCTTGGTTGTTGTCAATACTGTTCCTCCCATTTAGCATTCTGCCTCTGGATTTCTGTTCCCCAAGTGCATTATTTTGCACTTTTTCACACTGAATCCCAGTGGCTATACTCTAGACTACTCCTTGAGTTTTCTCAGGTCTCTGTCCATTCTTTTCACCACTGTCAGGATGTCCAACCTGTTACTGCTCTTGGTATCATCTGCAAAGAGGCAGATCTCTTCCAGCTTCTCTGCAATGTCACTTATGAACACATGGAGGAGGACTGACCCCAGCACTTATCCCTGTGGCACCCCACTAGTCACCATTCCCTCCTCTGAGCATACTCCATTTACCACCACCCTCTGTCTTCTATTTCCTTAACCAAGCAGTCTGATGGGTACTGCGGTGCCAACCTTCCATTAAAAACTTTATACCAAAATCCCTTCTGGCCATCTTTGGTCACTGTCTAGGTGGAAGTTAAGGATCCCATGGCACTTATTGAAGAAGAGTAAGTGGGCCTGATTCTCAAAGGGGCCTTAGATTGACGGAGGCTGTGGAAAATGGCAGCTTGCATCAATGCCCAGCATGCCAGGGACCCTGCAACAGATTCTGGTACAGGAGAGGTTCCAACACCTAAGTCCCCACACTTGTGGCAACCTCTCCCATGCAGCAAACACATGGTGCACAGGAAGGGTTTGTCACAGGCTACTTACGGCAAAGGCAAGCAGTCCCCCTAGCCCCGATCTCTTGTTAAACAACATAAATACCCATCCCTGGTGGTCTAGCAGACTGCCCTCCCCAATCCCTGATGTCCCCAATAAATGTTATTTACTATAATTCCCTGGTGGTCTAGTGGACTGCCCTCCCCAGTCCCCGATGTCCCCAATAATGATTTCTGTCCATAAGACTAGTAATGTTCTCAATCACATGGGTGTGGTGTGCATATTTTATGGAACACATACAGAGGAGAGAACGAAGTAAGTGCCTCAGCTAGGACTTGAACCCTGGCCACCTGGAATACCATTCCATCACTCTAACCAGCTGCAGCACCAAGGCAACTGGAACCTGTGCTGTCCCAGGTTCCAGTTGCCTTGGTTGTGCAGCTGATTTGTATGTGTAACTAGTAATGTTCATATGTCCCTGGTGGTCTAGTTGACCCCCTCCCCAATCCCTGATACCTTTAGCTAATTAATAAAATAAAATCATCCCTGGTGGTCTAGTGGACTCCTCCCCAATCCCTGATATCACCCTTATATCTAATTAATAAAATAAAACCATCACTGGTGGTCTAGTGGACCCAATCCCTAAAATCACCCCAATATCTAATTAATAAAATAAAACCATCCCTAATGGTCTAGTGGCCCCCCTCCTCAATCCCCAATTTTGCCACTAAGTTTAACTAATAAAATACAACCACCATTGGTGGTCTACTGAACCCCCCCACCCCGGCAGGCAGTATCCACCACCCTGCCCCCATCCTGCACCCCAAGACATTACAACTGGGTATTGTGCACCCCTACTAGGGAAAATGGCACAGCCCAAAACTGTTAACAGATCAGAATGTTGGGCATATGAGGATTCCAGACAGCAGGAACTCTCCAGTGTCCATGCAGTGCCTCTGAAAATGGAAATAAATATCATACCAGTTGAATTGACACAAAAAAACCCCCACAAATCTGCTGTCTACACAGCTAGGACTTTAGCCAGAATAAAATACATTAAACAGTGGCCTACCTCATCAGATGGCGAAAAGTGAGTGATCAAGGCTTGTCTTCCAGATGTCTACATCTTGGAAGGTCCTGCAGAACTGAATCAACTGAAACAGACTTATTAAATGGAAAAGGATTGCATGCAATGTAAGCACTTACCTGCAACAAAGGTACCCTTGGTTAACCTCAAATTCGAACCTGTTAAATCTGGATGCTAGCAACCAACATTCTAATGTGGAACTGCTTTTTTTTTTTGCATATCTATATAAACACAAGCACAGCAGATAAACTATAGAGGGATGTCCAGACATGCTTGCAATCAGAGTTTATAACAGAACAAAGGACATCCCCACACTGGCATACCAGACAATGTTCTCCCCCAGGGGCGAGGCTCCCGGGCAGGCCCCATTGACAATGTAGGAGCTAACAGAAAAGAAATTACGGTAAGTATGAAGAAATTTCTTCTTTTTGTAGTGCTCCACATTGTCAATGAGTAGTCATTACAACTGGGTTCTAAGAAGAAGTACCCAGACAAGAAACTGGTTGGGGGAGAATATTGTCCCATACAACAACCAAGTACAGGAAAGGAATTTACCTGCTAACTGTGGACTGCAAAACTCTGTGACCAAGGCCACATCAGCAGAGCTTTGAACATTCAATCCATAGTGCTTGGTGTATATGTGGACAGAGGACCATGTAGCTGCCTTGCATAACTCTAAAACAGATACCTCACCTCTCTCCACCCAGGAGGAGGCCATAGCTTTGGTGGAGTGGGCCTTGATGAGAGTCAGAGGCCTCTTCTTTTCTGTGACATAACCCTTGGCAATGCAGGACCTTAGCCACCTAGCTAGGATGGCCTTGGAGGCTTTTTTTCCCCTGCTTGGACAGTCCAAAAAGAACGATCAACCTATCCAATTTCCATAATTCAGCAGAACTTGTGCACCTCCTTCACCTTTAGGAGAGTAGATTGCAGGCACCAAGATGGGAGGCAGATTTCCTGGTTCACATGGAAGGCCATAGGGACCTTCAGAATAAAAGACGGGACTGTTCTGAACAACACCTTGTCCTTATGCATGACAAGGTATGGTTCTTTGTGGGACAAAGTGTGGAGTTCACCAATCCTCCTGGCTGAGCACATAGCAACTAAGAAACACATCATGTAAGATAGCATGTCCAATGGTACCAATGAAAGTGGTTCAAAAGGCTCCTTACAAAGAGCATTTGGAATCAGATTCAGGTCCCACGGGGGAATAGGAGAATGGAAACAGACTGACTCCTGCTGACTGACCACTGCAAATGAATAATCTCCAAGTTAGTCCCTGGGGACAAACCCAAGGAGGCTCTATTGGCTGACTCATGACCTCTCAGAGTGCTCAAGCAATAAACTTTTTCTACTCCTTCCCACAGGAAATTCAAAATCTGCAGAACTGTGACTTTATAAGGCCAGATACTTTTTTCCTTGACCCAGGCCAAAAAAATGATCCATACACAAGCATAAGCTGCCAACATGGAAATCTTCCTGGCAGCCATCAGGGTGTCCACCACCTTCTTGGAGAAACCCTGTCTCAAGAGTCCCCTCCTTTCAGGAGCCAGGCTGTGAGCTGCATCACTCCCAGATTTTGATCTAGAATCGGACCCTGTGAGAGAAGGTCCCCCTGTGCTGAAAGGCAAAATGGTGTGCATAGAGCTAGGTTCACTAAGTCCGAGAACCATGGTCTTCTGGGCCACTCCAGAGCTAGTAGAAGAAAGCTTCCTCTTGAGTGCCTTATTTTGCATATGACCTTGAGGAGGAGCAGCAGAAGAGGGAAGGCACATGCTCTGCTGAAATTCTATGCTTGTGACAGGGTGTTCACTGCCACTGCCTGTGGACACTGGTAGCAGCTGAAGAACCAATGAACTTGAGCATTGTGGCTGGAGACAAACAGGTCAATCTGAGGATGACTGAACCTTTGACACAGAAGGTCGAACACCTCCGGGTTTCATATCCATTCCCCCTGGATGGACATTTTCGCGGCTTAGCCAATCGACTTGAATGTTCAACTCCCCTGCCAGGTGAATTGCTGACAGACAGAGAGGATCCTCCTCTACCCATAGCAGGAGATTGGTGGCTTCTTTCAGCATCTCCCTGCTCTCTGTGCCCCTTGATTATTTATGTACGCCACCGTGATGGCATTGTCTGATCTTATTTTCATGGCTTTTGACTGCATCTGACTTTGAAAATGAAGGAGAGTGAGGTGCACAGCCCTCATCACCAGAGCATTTATGTATAGGTGCTGCTCCTGTGCTGACCAAGTCCTCTGAATGGGAATGTGGTCCAGGACTGCCCCCCAACCAGACTGGCTGGCATCGTATGTCATAATCAACTCTGGGTGGACTTCCAAGGGAGACCCTTTGCTCAGATTCTCCAAACTCAGCCACCAACTCAGAGTCGGCCGCAGTCGTGGTGAAATGGGAATCCTGGCCTGATAATCTTCCAAGGTCATATTTCAGGCTGACAGTAACTCAATCTGCAGGGACCACATGTGAAGTCGAGCCCACAGAACTAGTTCTATCATTGCCATTATGAGGCCCAGAATTCACAGAAGGCAGTGAGCTGAAGCCGATGATTGGCTCCTCAGTCATTGAACCTCTCTCAACAGGGCCTGCTTCCTAGCTTCCTCATCCATTTGGAACACCACTCCTAGGTGCTCTAGGGTCTGTGATGGCTTGTGAGAGCTCATCTCCTGATTCACCACCCAGCCATGGGTTTTCAACACCTCCAGAGTCCTGATCACTGACTTCCTTGCCAATGGTGTAGATGGCACTCAAATGAGGAGACCGTCCAGGTAGGGATAGACATGATGTCCATCCTGTTAGAGTAGAGCCACTAGGGCTATGATCACCTTTGAGAAAACTCTTGGGGTTGTTGCCAGCCCAAACGGGAGCACCCTGTACTGGAAGTGCCTTCCCAGGAGGACCTTGAACCTGAGGAACCTCTGCTGAGACTGTCATATGGGGATGTGGAGATACGCATCCCTCAGATCTATGGAAGCTAGATAATCCCCCAGCTGGACAGCTCAGATGATTGAATGCAGGGACTCTATCTTGAAGGTCGTCTGGCAAACAAACTTGTTTAGGTGTTTCAGATCCAGAATAGGTCTGAAACCTCCTGACGTCTTGGGAATGATGAAATAGATTGAGTAGAATACCTGGCCTTGCTTGCTGGGAGGCAGTGAACTGATTGCCCAATTTGAGTGAGGTGGTCCAGGGTCTGTGACACCATTTCCGTCTTCACGAGGTCCTTTGGAACTGGGGACAGCAGAAAACACCACTCTGAGGGAATTGTTAAAAATTCTATTGCATATCCCAAAGTCAGAATTTCCAAAACCCAAGCATCTGATGTAATCTGGGTTCATCTTGTATAAACATTGTGCAGTCTTCCACCAAGGGAAGGGAAGTGGAGATGGGCCCATGTACCCTCATTGTGGGGAGCCCACTTTTTGCCCTGTGCCTCCACTGTGACTTTGGACAAGGGCTCCTCTGCTACTATTGCTCTTGAAACCAGCATAGGCTCCTTTGCTCCTCTGGTTTTCGAAGTTCTGAAAGGGATGAAAACCCCCTCGATACTGCCTCTGTCAGCCACCTCCTTGACCTTTTGGAGTAGAACTGGCCTTTTGCTTTTGCTTTGACATTGGAATGTGGCTGTTTTTCTCCTGTATATCTTTCAAATATCGTCCAGGCCAGAACCAAACAAGCCTCCATCAAAATCTAAGTTAAACAGCTTGGTCTTCTAAGCCTGATCAGTGACACAATGTCAAAGCCACACTCCTCACATAGCAGACACAATGTGGTAAGCAGAGCGAGATGCAAGCGCAAATTCTCCACCGTGGCATCCCTTAAGAAGGTGGAGACCATTGATATCAACTGCAAAATACTCGCCCCCTCTGAATCTAAGGGAATGAAGTTGCCCAGGGTCATAACCCACAAGTTTAAAGCTATGGCAACAGTAAAAGAGGCCTAGGTGGTGCGGAGGTATACACCATTGAAGGTGAAAGCTCTACTGCATGAAGCATTCACTCACTTGTTGTGTGAATCTGTTAAGGTCAAGAACCCTTCAGTAGGAATAGTGGTGTGTTTGATGGAGTACGACCCACCTTATCCGCCAGAGGAAGGGCTTCCCACTTGTGAGTATTTTCTTCCAAAAATGTGAAACACCGTATCTTAGGTTTCGGCAGATATTTTCTTTGGTCAGCACCTGCCCATTCCTGTTCAATAATTTGGTTACAGTGAATAAAGTTTGGAAAACACTTCAGTGTGGAGGAGGGCACAGACAGGATAGGATTAATATCCAGTGCCTCCATGGATTGCACCTCCTTGAGCTGTAATGTCCTATACACCTCAGTTATCAGATAGGACAAAGGTTTGGTATCAAACAGGGGAGGCATAAGAATCCTCCTCTTTGACTCTGTTTACTTTCCTTCATATTCCTCATCCTCCTCATCATCAAGTAGCTTCCTAGAGTCAGGATTGTCTCAAAGATCCCCGATATCCTCATCCTGACCCTGTGAATGTTCAGGGTCGGGGTCTGCCTGCATGTCCATATTAGCAGCCCTGTCCTGCTGCAGTGCACCTGGACATGCCTATGTGGGTCCCACTGACCTGAGAGGCCTGGTTTGGAGTCAGATGTGTCTGATGGGATGTCCTGTGGAACATCAGGGCCCAAAAGCTGTCCTAAGAGCAACAAGAAAAATGTACACAATTCTGCTTTGCCAATGCCAGCTGGAACATGAGGTGCACCCCCCCCCCAAGTTCAGAGGTCCGGCTGGGGGGAACTGTAAGAGACATATTAGCTTGAGTAAAACAGATGGGGAATGGAATCCAGAGGATAGGGTTGCATTACCCTTTTGCAGGTCTTACAACTTTTAAAAGTGAGAGTTCTCCGATAAGCCAAGGTGCCAAGTAAAGTTGCTCTGCAGGTACCCAAGGTTAGAAACCTGAAGTTGTTTCCCAAAATGAAATCTAGTGTACTACTGCCATGATCCCCACCTCTGATTGTGGGGAAAAGGAGAGAAACTTAAAAAAACAAATGCCTGTCAGCCCCTAAATCTTACTGCCAGAAAAAAAAGGGCTGCACAAGCATTGGGGAAGTGCAGGTGCGTGTGCACTCTCTGAAAATGTCACGACTCTGTGTGTGACATCGGCATGCCAGAGGGGAACATACACACAACACAGGCATGTGAATGGTGCACTGAGGCTAGAGAAGACTCTTAGAGAAGGAGCGTACACCCAGTGGTCAGAGAATGGCAGGAAGCTGCGCAGCTCCATGGAGGCTAGAAAAAACATCAAACCACCTGCAGGGTGGAAAAAATAGACTATTAACTCACCAAAAAGACTCAGAGTACCCAACGCCAAAGGATCTCACTTCAGAAACCTGTTTTTTTTTTTTTTTGACTGAGGAAAATTAAAGGAGAGATGTCCTTGTTAGGCAGAGAGCCAAATTAAAAAGTGGAAATTTCACTTCAATGAGTGGATAAAAACACTTGACAGGCAAACACAATCAAGAGACCCTAAAAACTGTAGGGGGGGATTGATGCCTAGAGATGGAGGGGAGCCCCCAGTAGTGGCCTAGACTAAACACATAAAGAAACAACAGGTACTTACCTGGGGCACCTTTTTTTTAATAAGGAAATTGGAGACCTGTTGAAAATATACCTCCCCAAAGTATCTGGCAGACATGGACCCAAATCCAAGCACAGGCAGTGGAAATGGGAAGAGCAGGTTAGCCAGTTTGAAAGCAACAGCTTAGCAGGCACAATTTTAACTTAGGGGTGCTTCATGTTACTAGGATAAAACTGCAAGAATAAGCATTTGTCAATGCCGAATGTTTGCTTGCTGGCATTGGCATTGGTAGTGTAGAAGTTACAGAGCTGCATAATAGGAATGGCAGCGAAGTATTGAAATTAAGCCAACCCCACCACCACCCTGCAGAGAGTGACAGGCATTGGGGTGTGCCTTTGGGTCGTCAGGCATAACGACCACGCCATTTCACCACACCCTACCCTGCAGACACTGACAAGTGTCACGGTGTGCTTGGGGTCTTTGGCCCTTTTGCGCACCCCATTCCATCAGGAAATACGGTGAGATGGGTGCGGTATAGGAGAATGGGGTGACATTTGGGCCTGAAGAGTCCGAGGCACACCTTGATGCCTCTCACTGGCTGCAGGGTGTGGGTGTGGGTGGGGATGGAATGGTATGAGCATTACAGGCAAGAATCCCAAGTCACACCCCTGATGCCTATCATTCTCTACAGGGTGGGGCGTTATGGTCGGAAACCCTAACGCCTCAGGCATTTGTTGGTATTTACACTCCAAATTTTCAACATGGTTTTTTTGTGACCCCCACCTCATGAACAGTGGCAATATCAGTTTGTTAGCTGAAAACTGCTTTTGCACAGCGACTGCAGCATTTGGCACCACAGGTGCAAAAACACATTCCGAACAGGATGTGAAAAATGACAGCGGTACTGTTCATGGGGAGGTGTAAAAAATGGCAATGTTGAAAATCTGCTGTGAAAATCTTTAAAAAACTGGTGAAGTCACAAGTGTGCATAGAAACTGTGCAACGCACACCTGTAATGTAACTAGTTTGGGGCTTTTTTTACAGCAGATTGTTAACACAGGCATTTTGGGACCCCGATCATGAACAGTGTCAGTGTGATTTTCTTTATCTGTCCCGAACAATGATTTCCCACAGCGACCACGCATTTCTGCGCTGAAAGTTTGAAAACACATTTCGGCCATGTTGTGGAAAATGACAGCTGTACTGTTCATAAGGAGGTGTGGAAAAATGCCACTGGTGAAAATCTGGACTGAAAATATTACAAATTCATGAACTTACGAGGGTGTGTGGAAACTGCGTAATGCTCACTCGTAACACAGTCATTTTATGGAGTTTTGTCACCAAATTTTCAACATAGCCATTTTAAAACCTCTGCTCATGACCAGTGTCACTGTGATTTTCTTAATCTGTCCCAAACATTGTTTTCGCACACCGACTGTACCATTGTGCGCTACATGTGCGGAAACACATTTTGGGTGAGATGTGAAAAATGGTAGCTGTACTGCTCATAAGAAAGTGCGGCAAAATGGCACTGTTGAAAATCTGGTGTGCAAATATTACAAATTTGCAAACTTGCCAGCGTGCATAGGAACTGCGCAATGTGTGCTCCTAAAACAGTCATTTTTGGGAAGTTTTTCACCAAATTTTCAACATAGCCATTTTAACACCTCTACTCATGACCAGCATCACTGTGATTTTCTTAATGTGTCCCATACATTGATTTCGCTACCGACTGCGCCATTTATGCGCTCATTGAAATGAGGAAACGCGTTATAAGCCGAGATGTGAAAAATGACAGCTATACTGCTCATAAGGAGGTGTGGTAAAATGGCAATGTTGAAAATCTGGAGTGAAATATTGAAAATTTTGCGAACTTACGAGCGTGCGTAGGAACTCTGCAACGCACGCTCGTAAAACAGTCATTTTAGGAATTTTTTCACCAAATTTTCAACATAGCCATTTTAAGACCTCTGCTCATTAACAGTGTTACTGTGATTTTCTTAATTTGTCCCATACATTGATTTCGCACACCGACTGCGCCATGTTGCAGTGTCAGTGGCTCAGTAGGTAGCACACTCGCCTCTGAGGCCGGGAGATCAGAGGGCTGTGGGTTCAGTTCCCACATCTGGCACTTGGGTTAATATCCCAGTACTGACACTGTAATGCAGCATGAGAGGGTGCTGCATTTCTGAGGTGCTGTCTTTCAGATGAGATGTTAAACCGAGGTCCCATCTACCTGGATTGGTGGTAGTTCAGGTGGATGTTTAAGATCCCATGGCACTTATCGAAAAGAGTAGGGGAATTTCCCCGGTGTCCTGGCCAAATTTCCCTCATTCACTAAAAATACCACCAACAGCTTAATCTGGTTCAAGGTCAGTTGGCATTCATCTGTATCCCCCTCCCCCGGGTCGTGCCTGAAAATAGGCAGGATTTGTCTAGTGCACTTACCCGCTCAACAAAAGCTAAATAAATAAATAATAAATAAATTGTGCGCTACATGGTCGGAAACACGTTTTGGGTGAGATGTGAAAAATGACAGCTGTACTGCTCATAAGAAGGTGTGGTAAAATGGCAATGTTGAAAATCTGGAGTGAAAATATTGAAAACTCGCGAACTTATGAGATGCGTAGAGAACTCTTGCAATGCAGCTCGTAAAACAGTCTTTTGGAATTTTTCCACCAAATTTTCAAAATAGGCTTCTTGAGAGCCTACCTTATGAACACTGGCAGTGTCATTTCATTAATCGGTCCTGAAATGTGATTTCACACAGTGACTGCGAAATCACCCTTCAGGCCCGAATAATGCCATGACAGTGACAGCATTCATGAGAAGGGGTCCCAAAAACCCCATGTTGAAAATTTGGTGCAAAAATTCCAAAAAATGCCTGAGATATGCAGCAAAGTAGAAAAAACCCTATCTATTACATTATACAGCTTACCGGCATTTCCTCAGTTCACGGTCAGCTTTGAAAGTGCAGAGCGTGTTCCGGTCCACGAAAATCATTCCGCCGGACTCCAGAGGTAAGTATGGGGTGAGGGAGTGTGTGGGGAGGCAGGGTGTGCAGTGGGTGAGTGCGGGTGGGGGCAGGGAACTACGAGGGACCGTTTTTAATTTACAGTTTTTTTTTTAATTATTCAGATGGCGGGACGTTTGCCACGCTGGGGAGGCTCCCAGCGTGGCAGCAAGAAAACTGTTTGGGGGCTGAAGCCATTGGGATTGGGCATCCTCGTCGGCCATCTGTGGACTTGTGCCACGCTGGGTGAGGCTCCCAAGCGTGGCAGCTGCTCAAACTGTTTGGGGTGGGGGCTGGAGCCAGCGAGGATTGGGCACCCCGTCGCCATATGGACATGTGCCACGCTGGGGTGGGCTCCCAGCGTGGCACCAAAACTTTTGGAGGCGGCATGGGCCGGCAGGGCATTGAGCACCCATTGGCTAAACAGTATGTGTGTGTGGGGAGGCGGCGTGTCAAGCACGGCAATATACGTGTGCGTGTTGGGGGAGAGCTCTGCTCACTGAAGCGGAGCTGTCCCTTTCAACTGTATGCCACTGCATTTTCCTGCTGTCATAGACAGCTGGAGCAGTGATTGGCGACTGCGACCGCGCCTGCAAACACACTGACTGAATTGGAGGACGGGGTGCCACACCTCCAAAAACTCGGATGATGGCACTATGTTTCTTGCACATGCGTGCAAGCAAACATAAAAATGCACCACTCGGAGAATCTTCATATAAAGCAACACTTTTAATACATAAATATCACCGCAATAGTACTAAAGTACATCAGGTATGTGACTGCAACCCTCTACCGGTTTCGCACAGAAATATGCGTCATCAGGAGTGGTGCAGTTTTATTACGTTTTTTGGTTACCGCACACTCTTCACACTGCTGAGCTCTCTTGTTGTTTTGCACTCATGTTAGTAGGATGCAGTCCCGACCTGCTATGTAGAATTGTAGCCCCAGAAAACTAGAAGCTGATTTTTCATCAGAGAAGCTTTTCTATTGTTTCACCTTCGATGGCACAGCAAAGACTGGAGAGTTGCTGCTGCCTGGAATCCACCTGTGCCCAACATACTATTCTGTTACCAGCCTTGGGCTGTGCCATTTGCCCCTAGCTGGGGTGCACAATACCCAGTTGTAATGACTACCCATTGACAATGTGGAACACTACAGAATATATGTTTTAAAAATGCTCTATTTTCTACAAGTGACTCATTTCATAATCACAGTAAGGCACTTCAGGGGGTGTGTCATGGTGGGTTAATGGCCCTTCTCAGGTGGTGGAAGCACTTGACTTTGCCTCGTACTTCATCCCCCCCCCAATGCAGGTTGTTATCCTGCCATAACACACCCTCTGTCATGCCTTAATGCTTAAGTAACAAACCTTTGTACATAATTTGTGTGTTTGATATTAGTTTGGAGCAGGATAGTAACCACATTTGTTCTGTGGTCACCACATTTGTTCTATGGTGAATCACTTCTAGTGTAAATATAATTTTATTTCTATAGTTTGGTAGCTTGTGTGTGGCTTTTGTGGGGTTGTCTTTGTGACAAGGATTTGCTGGCTTGTTGCTGTGTTGGCCTGTTAAGTATGTCAGACTGTGATTTTGTTTTTCACCGTTTAGTGGGATTTCTGGGCTGCTGAGTTCTTGTTATAAGACAAAGCTTTTTCAAAGGCATTGTTTAGCCAGAATCTGACTGTTGCTCAGAAACAGCTTTTCTGGCATGGTATTCTGGTTCTAATAGGACATCTGAAGTAGCAGCCCACTGAATTCTAGAATACTGAGATTTGCTATTAGCATTTGGATAATAGTAAGATATGATGCAAGTGAAACAGATATTCATGTTTTTTTAATAGATTATATTTATGTAAGGTTAAGGGAGTAAGGGATGTGTAGGAAGCACTCCATATATTTTTGATCTAATCTAAGGGTACTAGGCAGATAGAAGAAAGTAAGAGAATAGAAGTTGAGAATGCTGGGAGTGGTGCAGTGCAGTGGCTGTGGGGTGGCAGTTTTCAGAGAAACCTTCTGCAGACTGCAGTGCTGCTTCATCTGCATGCACCTCTCTGAGTTGAGGGAAGAGATTGTTAGACTCCAGGCTGAGTTGGCTAGGATTAGGAAGACCTCTTCCCACACCCAAGGGACATCAAGTCTGCCACTGTTACCACAGAGGATACCATGGAGGAAGAATGGCTGGATTATGGTGATCTTTGGAATGGTGGGGGTGCTGGGACAGAGGCACAGTCCTCAACTGGTACCACTATGCAATTTCTATGCCACTCTGGTGGGGTGAGACTGCTGGGAGGAGACACCCGTGGTACAGACCAGAGAAGATGTGGGGGCCCTCCATAGGGGAGACCCCAAGGAGGGTGGCAGAGGAGCAGGAAGCAATGTCTGATGGGGGATTTGATTGTGAGGGGGACAGATTTGGGAACAGGAATGGAGGGGAGGCAGGTTAGGTGCCTACACAGAGCTATGGCTCAGAGGGTTGGGAAGCAGATCTGGAGGATTGCTAGGGCAGTAGGGAGAGCTAGATGTCATTGTCCACCTGAGGATTAATGACCTGGCTAGGCAAGGGGCTGGGAGCAGGGGGAGTTTAGCGAGCTGGGGTGGAATTTTAGACAAGTAGCTCATTCAGTGGCTTTTGCTGAGGTGCTGCCTGCCTACGACAAAGGTAAGGAGAGGGATCTCTGCACCAGGAGCTTCAACTGATGACTGAAGGAATGGTGCAGAGAGGAAGGGTTCAGCTACACTGGGGACTGGTGATCCACCTGGGAGGATAAGGGCCTATACAGTGATAATGGCCTGCATCCATCCAGGAGGGGAACTGCAGTCCCCAGTGGATGGTTTAAATGTTACTTTGATGATTATTTAAACTAGGCAAGGGTGTTGGTGGAAGGAATCAAGGAGGCAGAAACTACTCCCCCACAGGCTGAAGTAGACCGTAAGGAGAACCCAAAGGGAGAGGAATCCCCAGGGTGAACACTAATAAAGGAGACAGGGTGACAAAGATAAAGGGGGAAGGGAACATGAGCACTAAAAACAGAGTGGGGAAGGAGGGAGGGCAAAAAGGAAAAAAGTGAGGCAACAAACAGAGTGGAAACAAAATCTGGAAGGCCATGTGTGTGAATATTATAAGTCTAGAAAACAATTTTCTGGACCTGGAGACCATCATGGCAGAGGCCAACCTGGATATTGCAGCTATTACTGAGTCATGGTGCACTGAAATCCATGACTGGAACATGACCATACCAGGCTATACTCTGTTCAGGAAGGACTGGGTGGGAAGGAAAGGAGGGGGTGCGGTGCTTTATGTGAGGGAAAGCATAAAAGCGATGTAGATACAGGGAATACAGTGGGAGGCAGAGGTACTGTGGGTCACCCTGGAGACAGGAAATAGAGCCAGTATTCACACTGGAGTGGTCTACAGACCTCCAGCACAGGGGGAAGAATTAGATATGATACTGATGGAAGGTAGTGGCAAGATAGCAGAAAAGGGAGAGCTGCTACTGGTGGGGGATTTCAACTTGCCATATCTAGATTGGAGCCTCCCAGCTGCGGCTTCAGCTAGAAATAAAGGCATCTTGGCCTCTCTGCAGGGGGCATTCTTCAGGCAACTAGTCAGTGAACCTACTTATGATGGAGCAACACTGGACCTGGTACTCACTAACAGGGACAGTGTTGCATATGTCAAAGTGGGAGGCCACCTGGGGACCAGTGATCAACGTACAGTATGGATCAGCATAAGAACAGCTGTGGAATTGAACCACATAAAGGTCCTGGACTTCAGGAGGGCAAACTTTATAAAGATGGGTCAATGCCTTGGGGGGGCCTGGGTGGGGTGGAGGAACAATGGGTGAAGCTAAATGGGAGCATAGTAAAAGCAACACATTTCTGCATCAAACAACTGAAAGGCTGTGCCTGCAGTTCAGTGTGGTGCAGCAACTAACCCTCCCCCCTTCTTGAGCTATATAAGCCAGTTCCTTCCAGTCTCATTCAGAAGCACTTTTTCTTTGCAGCTGGAAGGTCTGCCTGACCTCTCCCTGAGCTCCCCCCCCCCCACACACACTTTCTGCTGTGTTTGTCTCCAGCCTTCACTTGTGCCTGGATTTCTCCTGGCGTATGCTGGACTCTCTGCCTGGTTTGTGCTTCTCCTGCTTTTAGGTCAGTATTTTGCTTCTGTCTATTTTTATTTATTTTATTTTGAAAGTCGGATTTACAACCTTTGAGTCAGGGGCTCATTTACAAAGGCACCTCGTCGTCTGCAGTCTGTCTGTGGTTCTTTCTCAGTTGTTTGTTTCTGCTCTCTCCAGCTTCTGTGCTTGTGTTTGCTTTTGTTTGTTTCTTTTGGGTTTTTCAATTTTTTTCTAGTGTTCTGTGTCCACATTGCTTGCTTGTACTTTCAAGCTTACATATTGCTGTTTCCTTACCTTACCTTAGCTAGCCCTCAGTTATCTGTAATTGTTTCCTGTGTGCTTTCAGTTCCACTTGCTGTCTCCATGCTATGGCAGTCTCCCTTTGCTCATCTATCCTTAATTGTTTACACTTGGCTTGCTACATGCCCAGCTTCATTCAGCAGTTACAACTCCCACCATTTAATTTCCAATGTGCTGGCTTTTCTAGCAGTTTTATTGTTGCTCTACTGCATTTACTCTGCTTCCTTAGCAGTTCATTGTTATACTACTGCCTCAGCCTTCCTAATTTGCGAAGAATCAGTGACTCACACTAACCTTCCTTCAAACTGGTTGGTATGCTTTCTGGCTTTATCATTCAGTCTCATTCTCTGTCCCTGTTAACATTCAAAGTTTCACTCAGTGTTCCACCCTGCATTCTGCCTGCTGCTTCAGTCGCATTCTGCCTGCTGCTTTCAGTCGCTCCTGATACTGCTGTTACATGCATACATATGCTGCCTCCCCATTATACTGCTGTTGCAAATGCTGCTACAAATCCTCCTGTGCTGCACTGTTTTTTCAAATGCTGCTGCAGTTATAACTGCTACCACGAATCAGTCCCCCTGCCTTCTTTTGCTTCTTCCTGGCGTAGTGTCCTGGTGATCCGCTTGTGCCATTGGTTATTCCCATGGTGGGGGACAGTAATGTCGCAACTGGGCAATGTGGCTTTAGATTGCGAATGGTCTATGGAGTCAGAAATAACCTATGGCTGTCTGGTTTCACCCAGCCTCCTACTACCCCTGCATTCAGTTAAAGCAACTGTTCAACCTTACCTACATTCATACTCCATGCGCTCATGGCCATCAGGCTTCACCACAGCCCCTCTTTCCTACAATCAGATGCATGCCAGCCACAACCATTATATGGCTCAGGGCTTGCCTTGTAGCTGATGGTCTCACTCTGCCCCACCAAGTCTGCATCTAGAGGGTGCATCCCCCACCTGCAGAGGTCGCACTCGTACTGTGGGATGCTTTAACCGTGCAGATCGTCAGTGGCACCTCTTGATGTAGAATTTAAGACTTCAGCTGCTGAAGAGTGGGGCCCTTAAGCCCAAGGGGGCTCCTTTAGCTGTGCAGGCCACACCAGCAGCACCTTTGAAAACTTTTCTCCCTACATCCGCTTAAGGTTTACCCGGTCTCCACGTTCTTCCCTTCCCTGCCCAGTCTCTGCTTTCCTCAACTCTAGATGGTCCTCAGGGAAGCCTCTCAGATGTCTACCTTCTCTTTAGGCCTCCCTCATGGAGGCTAGATGAGTGCCTTTCAGCGGTTGTTGCTCTTCTCTTCCTGCCTTGTGGTGAGGGTCTCCTGAGCGGGAGTCTCCCTTTGCTGCAGAGCGCACTCGCAGCACCCTCACGGCATTTCCTGTTAGAGGTATAGAGCGAGAGGCTTCCTCCAAATTGGAATATTCCTCCCCCCTTGAACTGGGTCTCTAAATTGCAGTAGCAAAGCCATCACTAAAAGTATCCCAAGCCTGGAGGGAGGGTGACCCAGGCCTTGGATCCCCAGAGGTTTCCTCCTCATAGGGAGTTTTTCCTCTTCTCTGTGCTGAAGGTCATAAATGCTAGGTAGTTCATATTTAGTATATTCCTTCAGTTTACCCAGATAGATTCCACTGTTGGATGGAGTTAGATGGTGGCTCTCCTTCTTTGTCCATTCCCTCTCTCCTTAGGAAGTCGTGCCCCTCTGCTCAGTTGATATTTATCAGCCTGCCCTTCAGTTTGTGTCTGTTTCCAGTTATCACTGGTAGCTGTCAATCTATGCTCTCAGCCCTTGTGGTCAACGCTTGCTGCGCAATACTCTTTTGTGGGGTTCCTTCCTAAGGCACCTTTAGCCAATGGAATCCTTCCTGCAGGACCTCTAGGGGGTTGAACCCTCCTTGAGGGTTCCTTGCCTTCGGTACCCCTACATGGTGGTAGTTCCCCATGGAACAGAGAGTGTGAATGGGTAAAGTTATCAACAGTTGCACAAGCATAACACTACACTTAGTTGTGTAGGCCTATTGAAGTGAGCAAAAGCAAGAGGAAAAAAAACACCTCTATGGTTCCCGAAAGAGGTGGCTGAAAAGGTAAAGGCTAAAAGGGTAGCATTCAGAAGGTATAAGGAGACAAAGAGAAAGAAGTATAGGGAGGTGTATCAATGGAAACAGAGGGAAGCAGGGAAAGCAGTAAGGAGCGCAAAGGTGCAAACTGAAGAGAGGATAGCCCAGTAGATAACAAAATGGGACAAGATGTCTTTAGGTATGTAAGTGACAAGAGAAAGACTGGGGTGGGATTTTAAGGTTAAAAAAGAAAGGGGTGACTATGCAGAGGGAGATTGGGAAAAGATAGACATCCTGAACATAGAGAATACTGGATGGGATACTATGCACAACCAGTGTGTTCTGCCAAAGAGAGGTTCTGATTCCCTCTGAATCAAGAGCGAAGCTCGAGAGGTCCATGGGAATCAGGACCCCGAAGTGACAAAACACACTGGTTATGCATAAAGTTGCTCATCCTGTATTTTTTATAGTATATAGTATTATGTGAAATGTGTGCATTGTGTTTTTTTTTCTCTTTCACAATGAAACTGACTTGTGAAGTCTCTAGATGTTCTAGAATGCTGTTCTACCACATAATTGAATAGAGGAAAGCAACTATGTGGCAGCATTCCAAGTTATTCTGCTGCAGTAGTGACATCACTACAGCAGCAGAACAACATAGTGATGTCACTACTGCAGCAGAACATAGAGGATAATGGCTGGCCATCGGACAGTAACCACATCATAATCACTGAGGGGTTTCCATGACAACATATGGTAAACCTCAGAGTGTAACGAAGGTTACTGTCGTCATGGAAACCTCGTAATTGATAGAAGCGAGGTTACTGTCCGATGGCCATCCATCATATTTTATAGTGTATGGGAATGAGTTATAAGTAATGTGTCCTTACTCCTTCTGTTTTCTTTCTTTGTGCCCATTCGTTTTGCTACTGCGCTCTCACCGCCACGGCCGTTCGTGTCCGAGACACACGCATGCGCGAGACAGCCCGTAAACTTCGGTCTTCCTGAACAACCATGACAGTGTTGTGTTGTGTGCCAGAGATCGCTGTACGCAAAACTAGAGGGAGTTCTGTCTCACCTGTAAGCACTGAGAGCCACCATAAGTAACACGGAGGGAAAGAAAAAGATTAGATAGCAACAACATCAAGAAAGGGTTACGCGCATGTGCAAAGGAGCTAAAGATGTTATGGTATCGTTATGATGTATTCAATAGGGGTTAACAACCTCTTAACGTCACAACGATACCATAACAACCTTATAAACTTGCCGATTTCAGACAGTAATCACCCTCTCCCATACATTATAAGCATATACCAGGCATGTAACATTCAACTTTTAAATTAAATTAAAAAAATTCCAGGCATGGAATTCCACGCATGACAGCATTCCACTATTCACTATAAATACTTTTGTTCAGTGTTTACAGAAGAAGGAGAAGGGGAGGGGCCACAAAAAAGTAACAAAAACTTTGGATGGAGGGAGGTGGTCACTAGTTCTTTTTTGGACGAGAGGGTCCTGAAGGGACTCCCTAACCTGAAGCTGAACAAAGCAATGGAGCTAGATGTGGTGCATCCAAGGGTATTGAGGGAGCTCAGGGAAATACTGACTACACCTCTGACAGTTCTATTTAACAGCTCACTGGAAACAGGAGTGGTTCCGGAGGACTGAAGGAGGGTGGATGTAGTCCCACTACACAAATGTGGTAGCATGGATGAGGCTGGCAACTATAGGCCAGTCAGCCTGACATCAGTGGTGGGAAAGTTAATGGAATCACTGCTGAAGGGAAGGATTGTGGAAAATCTTGAATCTAGTGGGTTACAAGACTTGAAGCAGCATGGGTTCACAGGGGAGAGGTCATGTCAAATGAACCTGATGGATTTCTTTGACTATGTGACAAAGGATTATGATCAGGGTGGAGCGGTGGATGAGCCCTACCTAGATTTCAGTAAGGCTTTCAATACCATTCAACATAGGAGACTAGTAAACAAGCTGGGTAGCTTAGGAGTGGTTCCAAAGGTGGTAAACTGGGTAAGAAATTGGTTATAGGATAGGTGACAGAGCATAGTTGTAAATGGAGTTCTCGCCAAGGAAGGGAGGGAGCCTCAGGGATCAGTACTGGGACCAGTCCTCTTTAATGTCTTCATAAGTGGCACTGCAGATGAGTTGGAAGTGAAGGTCTGCCTCTTAGTGGGTGACACCAAAATCTGCAATAGGGTGGATACTCCAGTGGTGGTGGAAAGGATGAGCAGAGATCTGAGAAAACCAGAGGAGTGGTCACATGAATGGCAGCTAGGTTTCAATGCCAAAAATTATTTATGTTTCTAAAAAGTGCAAAATAATGCACTTAGGGTACAGAAGCCCAAGTGTGGAGTACAAAATGGATGGAGTGGTATTGATGACCACCAAGCAGGAAAGAGACCTGGGTTAATCATATCGTATGGCCTAAAGCTAGCCAGGCAGTATGACAAGGCAGTCGGGAGGGCTAATGGGATGCTGGGGTGCATAGGGAGGGGTATCACCAGCAGAAAGAGGGAGGTGGTGCTTCCTCTTTATAGATCCTTGGTAAGACCCCACCTAAAGTACTGTGTCCAGTTCTAGAGACCACATCTCTGGAAGGACATAGATAGAATGGAGGCGGTCCATAGGAGGGCAACTAAAATGATGTAGGGGCTGCATCAAAACCCCTATGAGAAGAGACTAAAGGACCTCAGTATATATCCTGGAACAGAGGAGGGAGAGGGTGATATACAGGAGGGAAGTCTTTTTTAGAAAATAGGTTCCTGACTCAGGGTGTCATAGAACCAACAAGAGCAGAGGCAATTCTTGATCTGGTGCTCACAAATGGGGAGCATGTACAGGAAATAATGGTCAGGGAGCCCCTGGGTGGGAGTGACCATTGCACAATGTGGTTCCAGGTGGATATGGGCAAGGACAGCATCTCAACTAAGACCAATATCTTGGATTTTAGGATTGCAGACTTCAGGAAGATGGGGCGAAGTTCTAAGGAGCCACCTGGTAGGCATCAGAGCAGATATGGGAGTGGATCAAAGGTGGTTCATCATTAAGGAAGGAATACTGGTTGTCACAGAGAAGTGTGTTAGCTTCAGGGGGAAGAACACAAGGGCCAAAGTGCCCAGCTGGTTCAGTTCTGGGGTTGCCTGGGCAGTAAGGGAAAAGAGGTTAGTCTACAGAAAATTCAGGTAGACCAAGAGAGAGGTGGATAAGGAAAATCACATAAGGTTGGCTACTGAGGCAAGTAAGAAAGTCCAGCAGCTAAGGCACAGAAGGAGCTGCAGATAGCTGAAGGAATTAAGAAGGGGAGAAGGCCTTCTTTCACTGTAGAAGTGAGAAAGGGGACAAGAAGGCAGGATTGTTAAGCTTAAGAAAAGGGAGTAGTGGGTAGAGGATAATGAGGGGAAAAGCAGAGATACTAAATGAATACTTTTGTTCTGTCTTCACCAGGGAGAAGGATGGACCAGTGCTTTCAGGAGGGAGAAGAGGAGAGGGTGGGGTGGGGGACACACAGATGTAGTGATAGAGTAGGATAGAGTGAGGGGAGGGGCGGCAAGCATTGAAGGTGGACAAATCACCAGGCCTGGACAGAGTACATACAATGGTACTAAAGGAACTGGTTGAGGAACTGGCAGGGCCACTGGTAGGCCTATTTAATAGTTCACTAGAGTCAGGCATAGTACTGCTGGACTGGAGAACAGCACACGTGGTGCCCCTCCACAAAAGCAGTCCCAAGGATGACCCAGGGAATTACAGACCAGTCAGTCTGACCTCAATCATGTGCAAGCTCATGGAGCCCATACATATGGAAAGGCTGGTAGAATATCTAGAGGAGCATAGTCTCCAGGATGTGAGGCAAAATGGGTTCATGGGGGGGGAGATCGTGTCAAACGAATCTGATTGCTTTCTTTGACTGGGTCACTAAGACAGTAGACAGGGGCCAAGCAGTAAACATCCTCCATCTGGATTTTATTGGAACACAGGAACTAGGAATTGTGTCGGCAGATAGGGACCGCACGATCCATCTAGGCTGCCCGTGTTTCTGCCCACCTCCCTATTTAGATTGCACCCTGATGTGTCAACAATGTTTGTCCCATGCGAGTTTGAACTCACGTACTGTCTTGGATTCCACCACCTCCTGAGGTAGGCTGTTCCATGGGTCTATGACCCTTTCTGTAAAGAGGTACTTCCTGAGGTTGCTTTTGAACCTGCCTCCCACCATATGCAAGTTGTGCCCTCTTGTCAGTGCATCCCTGTTTTTTCTGAAAGAGGTTTCCTGCTTGTGTTGTGTTGATTCCCTTAACATACTTAAAAGTTTTGATCATGTCCCCTCTGTTTCTTCTCTGCTCAAGGGTGTACAGATTTAGTTCCCTGAGTCTTGCCTCATATTGCTCATGATGCAGTCTATGTACCATCTTTGTAGCCCTTCTCTGTACCGTCTCCAGCCAGTCTATGTCTTTTTTGAGGTGGGGCCTCCAAAACTGACTGCAGTACTCTAAATGTGGCCTCACCAAGGACCTGTAGAGAGGAATGATAACCTTACTCTTTCTACTTGTAATTCCCCTACTGATGCAGCCAAGGATGCCACTCACCCTCTGTGCTGCCTTTTCACACTGTTTTCCAACCTTTAAGTCATCCACGATGACTACTCTGAGGTCTCTTTCTGTCTTTGTCTCCTCTAACTGATGCCCTCCCAGAGTACTTTATCCCTGGGTTTCTTTTTCCTATGTGCATAACCTTGCACTTCTTGGTATTAAACTTCAACTGCCAATCCCCGGACCATTCCTCGAGTTTTTTCAGGTCTGCTTCCATACCTTTGGCTCCCTCCTGTGTGCCTACTCTGTTGCAGAGTTTTATGTCCTCTGCAAACAGACAAATCTTCCCCTTCAAGTCTTTTGCAAAATCTCCGATAAATATGGTAAAGTGATTATGTGAGCTTTCGCAGATGCCTTTTTCACCTAGCATACCATTGCCCCCATGCCCCAGATGATGAAGCTGCAATTTGTTTTATAAAAAAATCTGTCATAGTCATTTTTATTTATGTCCACCAGTATTCTGTGTGCAGTAACACCCCCAGAATGATGTCATGCAAGGGAACTGCTAATGTTTTACATACAGCACCAAGGAATTCTGGGTAAATTATCATGTTGATGTAAACGTTAGTTACTCAGAGGTGCAGTCCCTTATTTTGGTGCTTGTGACTGCACCTAATATGTAGATGTCCATGGCAAGGCATTGTAGGTACAATAAGATATTGTTTTCCAGTTCCCTTACTGTGAGGTGCAGTCTAAATCTCTGTAGTGGCTTCAACAATAAAAGCTTTCCAAGCTTATTTTCTAAACAAGGCATTGTGCATATAGTATCTAGCTGATAGGATTTCTATACTGAGAGATGTAGTCTCCGATGTCGGTAGTGTAAATGTCTGTAATACCAAGACTGACCAACAGAGGTCTCTGTTTCAAAACAGTGCTTATAAACTTTGTTTCCCTTACATGATGTCACACATGGAGATTGTAGCACTGAGAAGAAAAGGGGGCGGGTTATGCAAATGAAGCAGAGCACAGAAAAAAAAGCATTTATTTCATGGAAAACCGCACTTTTTGGCAGTTTGAATGGTTGCAGATTGAATCACAACCCTTACAGGGTACTGCACGTTATTAATCCCATTTACTATGGCAAAGTTCACAAAATCACTTTAAAGAGGATACGTTCCAGCACAGACCCCTGTGGAACGCCACTGGTCACTTTGCCTGTCCTTGATAATGATCCATTGATAAGCACTCTCTGCGTCCTATCTTGTAGCCAGTTGGTGATCCAGTTCACTATCTTGTGACCAATTGCTGTACACTCAAATTTGTTAGCTAGCCTTCTGTGGGGGAGGATGTCAAAGGCTTTGCTGAAGTTCAGCTACACAATGTCCACTGCTCCTCCCTGATTGACTACTCTGGTGACCCAGTCAAAAAAAGTCAATCATATTGGTTTGACAAGAGCTCCCTGCTGTGAAGCCATGTTGCCTAGGGTCAATCTTTCTGCTATTTTCCAAGTACTTCACTATCCTCTCCTTTAGCAATGGCTCCATAATTTTTCCTACCACTGAGGTCAAACTGACCGGTTGGTAGTTTCCTGCCTCCTCACTGCTTCCACTCTTGTGTAACAGTACTACTGTTGTCCTTTTCCAGTCCTGAGGTATTATTCTGCTTTCCAGTGACTTGCTAAAAAGCTCAGCCAGTGGTATGGCAAGTTCTTCGCAAAGCTCCTTCAGTACCCTAGGGTGGACGCCATCTGGCCCCATTGCTTCATCTACCTTGAGCCTATACAGCCCTTCTAGCACCCTTTCCCTTGTAAAGGGTCTTGAGTCTGCTCCTGTGGTGTTGTGTGCTGATCTACTTAGTGTAGGACCCTTTTCACTTTCTTCTATGGTGAAGGCAGAGCAAAAGAAATAATTTAGTAACTCTGCTTTGTCTTCATTTGCCTCTGCCATCTTGCCTTCCTTTGTTGCTAACCTGACTATTCCCCCTGGGTCTATGTGATAACAGCGAACGCCTAAAGGCGATCTCCGTTATCACACAGTCAGAGTGCCAAAAAGCTCTTCGGCACTTGACAACCCGTGCACAGGACAACGCACTAGGAGATATTTTAACATTTTTCTGGGGCTGCACCCCCCACACACACACACACACCCTCGTGGGGCTTCGCCTCCACTGAAGGATTCTCATCTCCGGGGTCATGCTGGGGGTGGAAGCATTAAGAATAAAGGTTCGGCCGGGCGCAAAAATCGCACCAGCACCCGGACCCAACCTGGTACCTCAGCCACCCCAGCCAGGAGCTAACCCTGACACCACGATGCAGCTCAGCCATCCACTGCAGCGCCACCCCCACAGCCTCTGCCTTCCAGCCCACGCCGCCATGCTCACTCCCACCCCCACACGTAGCGCGTAGTGATATCTTGTCGCCCAGTTTGCCCACCCCTCATCCAGTCGCCTACCTCCCATCGCAGTGAGGATTGCCGAAAGGTGCTGTCATTACAGACAGCGCCCTTCCTCATGCACCCACCTCATGGGTTACCTTCCCCCCTTACTCTTTCTTTTGTTCCTTATATGTCCGAAGAAGGTTTTGTCTTCCTTCTTGACCCGTGTTATTTTCTCCTCCATCTGCACTTTTGATCTCCTAATTGTCTTTCCTGCCTCACTCAGCTTGTTTTGCATTCTTCTCTATCTAATTCACTCTTAGTTTGTTTATATTTAGCAAAAGCCCTCCTTTTTTCCCTGATTTTGGTTGCAACTTCCTTGGTGAACCAGAGTGGATTTGTCTTTCTTTTGGATTTGGTGATCTGCCTAGTGCATGTAGCTGTATTTAAAACAGTTTTTAAGGCCTCCCAACAGTCTTCTACATCTTCCGAGTTTCTGCCATCTAGCATGGATGTAACTATATGTTTCATTTCAGGAAAGTTAGCTCTCCTGAAATCTAGAACCTTAGTTTTAGTGTGACTGATATCTTCTACAGTACTTTGCTCACAGTTAGCTGGATTGCCCTGTGGTCACTGGTACCCAGATTGACCCCTACTTGCACATCTGAGGCTTTTGTGCTGTTTGTGAGCACCAAGTCCAGTATTGCTTTGTGTCTGGTGGGGGAATTCACTAGCTGTTGTAAACCTGCTCCTTGCAGTGCAAACAGGAAATCTTTGCTTTGTTTGGAGCATGCTATGTATGAGGACCAGTCCACATCTGTCAGATTGAAGTTCCTTACCAGCAACAACTCTCCCCTTTCTGCCATCATCAAGATGGTCTCCATGAGCTCTTTATCTTATCAGCTTCCTATGATGGGGTCTGTAGATAACTCCGATCTGTATTGGGGCCTTCTCTCCAGCACCGAGGGTAATCCAAAGTGCCTCTGCCTTGCTTTGTTTGCTTCAGATTTCTGTTGCATTGATGTTCTCTTTTACATATAGTGCTACCCCCTCCCTTTTTACCTTCTCGAGCCTTCCTGTATAGCATGTACTCCAGGATAGTGACATCCCATGTGTGGTTCCCGATGAACCATGTTTCTATAATGGTGACCAAGTCTAACTGCGCTTCTACCATCATGGCCATGAGACTGGGAATTTTATTCATCATGCTACAAGCGTTGATGCACATTGCCTTCCATCACTGTTTATTTTGGTTAGTTGAATGCTTTCCCTGGCTCTGTTGTGTACATGTTTTGTGTTGCTTGTTGTATTTATGATAGGAGCATATGCGTGCTGAACTAGTTGGTGTTGGGGGAGGGATACAAGGCAACCCTTGTGGTGTAAGAGTGCCTGTGCCACTCCCCCGCCCACTAGTTTAATTGACCAATATGGATGTCAACCTTTTGATCAAGTGCTCATGTACTTTCTTTAGAGAGGTTCAGGCCGTCGAATTTAAAAAACTCCCGTTCCCAAAAGTCCTTCCAATTACCAATATACCGGTGACCTTTTTTCTGGCACCAGTTCCTCAGTCAGGTGTTAAATTCGGTGAAGGCCTTTTTCCTGATCTTCTGCCTGCTTTCTCCCTTATTCCAGACAGGCAGAATCTCTAAGGGGGTGAGACCGGTTGAAAGAGAAGAAAGTTTGTCGTCCAGCCTAGAGATATTTTGTTTAGTTTCCTCTACTGACCTACTGGCTAGGTCATTTGTACCTATGTGAAGAATGACATGAGTGTTGTGGCCCACTACACATATAATCCCCTTGATGCGGTTTGTGTCCCTCCATGCTGATGTCCCCAGGAGGCACCTGACTGAAACTGAAGCATGGTCCTGCTGGAGGTGAGGTTCTATACCACTAATCATGGAGTCACCAATTATTAGAACATTTTTTTCTTTTCTGATTTAGCATGTTTAGTGGTGGGGTGCACCTCCTTGTGCTGGTTTGGGTGTTGAGAATGTTCGACGTCCATTATGCTAACTGGAGAATCATCGACGATGTCTATGCAAGTCACCCTGGAATATAGTGGTGCGTATCTGTTCAGTGTCAAAACAGGACTGGAACTCCCCTTAGCAGAGGATTTTTTGGTAGTTCTATGATTCCTATCTGCCAGCCCCCTGGCCTGTTTGTCCTTTGAGGTGGGGGTACTTGTGTAGAGTGTCTAGGACCTGTAGGTTCTCTGACATTGCCCAGTGGGGCCTGATGTATGATAGAGCAGAGGTATGGTACCTCAGCCCAGGCTACATGCAGCTGAGATTTAAAGTGGAATTATGGTCAAAATTTCTGGCATCAGTAAATTCAGAATGTGGATCAGCATAGACCCAATCAGCCTCATGCCAAAAATGAGATCCCTAAGTTACGTTGTTTAAAAGTTACAAGTCATTTTATGACCCTAAATTCACTGTCTGTTCAAAAAGCTAGTTTCAGTGAAGAGCTGATCATGATGTCATCTCCTGAATTCATAGTCTAGTCCTTCCTGTCAGCAAGCTTATTGGACCTGTTTCTCCAAAGTTTAAAGTGATTTATGGAAGTTTCCAAAATACCTTTTTTCACATAGTATGTCATTGCCACCCATGTTTCAGACATTGAAGCTGCAATTTGTTTTGTAAAAAAATCTGTCATAGTTAGTTTTGTTGATGTTTTATCAGCACTTTGTTTCTGCCTGCCCTTCAGTTTTCTCTGTGAGGCCACACCCCCAGAATGATGTCATGCGAGGGAGCTGTCAATGTTTTACATACAGCACCAAGGCATTCTGGGTAAATTATAAGGGTGATGTAAATGTTAGTTACTCAGAAGTGCAGTCCCTTATTTTGGTGGTGGTGACTGCACCTAATATGTAGATGTACATAACAAGGCATTGTGGGTACAATAAGAAGTTGTTTTCCAATTTCCTTAATGTGAGGTGCAGTCTCACATCTCTGTAGTGGTTTCAACAATAAAAGCTCTCATATGCGCGTATTTTCCAAACAAGGCTTTGTGTATATAGTATCTTGCTGACAAGAGTTCTTTACTGAGAGATGTAGTCTCCTATGTTGGTAGTGTAGATGTCTGCAATACCAAGACTGACCAACAGAGGTTTCTGTTTCAAAACAGTGTTTATAAATGTTATTTCCCTTGCATGATGTCATGCGTTGGGATTGCAGCACCAAGAAAAAAAAGGGGGGCTGGTTATGCAAATGAAGCAGAGCACAGAAATAAAAGCATTTATTGTGATTCCCTTGCAAGATGTAAAGGTCGGGGGTTGCAGCACTGAGGAAAAAAGGGCAGGGCTGTGCAAATGACATGGAGCACTGAAATATCATGGGAAACAATACTTTTTGGCAGTTTGAATGGTAGGAGACTGATTCACAACTCCTCAGGCCCGTTGCCAGGATTTTTACAAGGTGGGGGGGGGTTCTTTTTTTGGAGTCTGTGACTTTTTCAAATAAGCCGGGGGTCTGGGGGGCCGCCAGAAGCCCAGGGATTCTAGATGCTCTGTGGTGCATTTTCTGACTTATTTTGAAGCTAAATAACTCACATCTTAGCTCTTCTCCATCCCCTTGCTCTAAATTATGATGTCTCTGGCTGCAGGGGGAATACCTACTTGTATTCTGTACATGAGGTTAGCAAAATGCGAACACTGTAGTATAAGTGATATATATATATATATATATATAGATATATATTGTCTGCTGCAGTCACCTGCTGGAATGACATAGACCAGGCCATGTATGTCAGAATTTTGCTAACCTCATGTTCAGAATAGAAGTATGTATTCACCTTGCAGCCATCCAGGTCAAAGGGATCTGGGGGCCGCTAGGCCCTCACCAGGATTTTTACAAGTGGTGTTCTTTTTGAAATCTTTTTCTTTTTTTAAAAAAAAGCAGGGGATCTGGGGACCGCCTGGCCCCCAGAAGCCCAGGGGGTTCTAGATGTTCTGTGTTGCATTTTGTGGCTTATTTTGAAGCTAAATAATTCATATCTGAACTTTCCTACACCCACCCTTGCTCTAAAATTAAAATTATGAGGTGTCTGGCCGCAGGATGAATACATACTTGTATTCTGTAGTATGTGAGATTACCACATTGTTGACATTGCAGTATAAGTGATACATACAGTATATTGGCTGCAGCTGTCACTTGCAGGCTTGACATAGACCAGGCTAATGTCAACATTTTGCTAACCTCACGTACAGATCAGAAGTATGAATTCACCCTGCAGTCAGCCAGATAATAGGATCTTAGCTGGGATAACACTAACATTTTGGTACTAAATAGAGGATTGTATATGATCACTGATACACTCCAAGGATATTTTTGACTCTTGAGGTTTCCATGGTAATGAAACCTCTCGAGCTGTGCTCTTGAGATTTCCGGTTATCACGAAAACCTCTTTTGTGAAAAATATCCTTGTTGTGTATGTGCGATCATACACAATCCTCTATATAGCACCAAAATAAAGCACCTCTATAAACCACCTACCTCACAATCTTTGCCACCTCTACCCCACCCATTCTGTATACTCCCCACTCCCCACCCACCCTCTAGCACCCTTACCACTATCTTCCTACTATCATCTCCTCTCATGCAACCCAGTAGGGTGCCCTAAGTTTGACTCAGGCAAATTACTTGCTGCCTATGATCCTAAATTTGATGTGTTCGCTATAGTAACGCTGTCTAAAAATGTATTACTGTATTACTGTATTTTACTGTTACCCTGTCTAAAACATTTACTAGTGTTTTGATGTACCTTTGTCCTTGTAACTGACATGGAACCCATAAATGAGCAACTGCTCACGGCTGTAATCCAAGAACTCAATAAATAAAAAAAATAATTAATTAATAAAAAAAAAATGTTGGTGTTATCCCAGCTAAGATCTCTGCAGCATCTCTTTTGCAGTGGAGTCCCAATTGACTTCCCATTAATATGTATCTGTGTGGACTGGGACTGTGAGTTTACAGTGACTTGCCCAACATTGCACAATTACTTTTGCCTCTGGATGTAAGCCTGTGTTATCCATGGCTCACAGGTTGTTGCTATCTAAAAACAGTTACACCACACTGCCTTGTAAATCAGTAGTGTCAAACTGATAGTAAGGTTGCAAAGGGCTGGCAAAGGGAAAATTGCAGGAAGATGCAGTACAATTAAATTATTGCATCTCATTTTGCCCTCTACTAAGTTGCAGAACATGAAAGACATATTGCATAATATATGGATGCATAAATAATTCCATATACCTATTTTGGCCAAAGCTGAGGAAAGTAAAACTATGTGTTTAAGAGAAAAACAATTATCTGTACACTACAATACTGGCCATAACACAAAGCAGCCATTATCAGACATTGAGATATCTGAGCTAAATACAGACAGCCACAGGGAATTTAAAAGAGGCTAGTTTTTCAATATCTTTAATTTCATGTATTTTTCAACACAAGCTGCTAGCCCCTGACTCATCTGCACCCCAGGCGACCAACTGGGAGTTCTCAAACTTACTGACTAAAAAATCAGGGCACAACAAATCAGGCTGCCACTAGCAACATTTACTTGACTGATAGACATTTGTGATAAGACCAAGCCATCATTGCCAACATGTTTTCAGATTCTTCTTGGCTGACATAGAAACATCCCTTGCCTCACATCCTACATGCTCCACCTTGCTCCGCAGTCAGTGGCGCAGTGTGAATTCGGGCACCACTTATGTCCAACAACACAATTGGCCAGCTTATAGTATGGAGAGGGTGGCAGCGGCACGAAAGTCTCACAGAGGAGCTGCTCAGTGCTATGGTCAAATGTAAAGACCTGATTGGCAGATCAGGGGAAGGGGGTGATTGTCACTGACTCATGGGGCAGCTCAACAACAGTCCTCTTCACAGTGCTGATTGGCGGCGGCAATGGGGGGGTCAGACTCTGGAAGCCACTGTCACTAATGCCAATTTAAAAGCACCATCTACAGTGAGTTCTTAAAGGGACAGCCAGGAATAGTACACAAAAAAAATGTGTTTTTTTTTTTTTTAAAGGAGGTTCCAAATGGGAGTGGGTTCATTCGAACCACATGAACCCCAGCTGGCAACCATCTAGCTCCTTCAGGTTAGTATGCCCATTTGCTATGGCAGCCTTCCATAAATCACTTTAAACTTTGGAGAAACAGGTCCTACTGTATAAGCTTACTGACAGGGAGGATGAGACTGTGAGTTCAGGAGATGGCTTCATCAGCAGCTCTTCACTGAAACTGGCTTTTTTGAACAGGTAGTGAAATCAGGGTTACAAAATAGCTCATAACTTTAAAACAAAGTAACGTAGAAACCAAATGTTTGGTATTGGATTTATTAGGGGTATGCTTATTCTAATTCTGCATTGTAGCACTTTTAGCCAGAGTCCCTCTTTAAGGTCTTTGAATATGAAGCATGTTGGACAGTGCCCCACTCTGAGGATAAAAGCCTTGCTAAACAGTGTGCCACAGCAATTGCAGTTTACAAGATCCATAGTGGATGTATTAATCTGTAAAGGCTTTTAGGTGAGAACAGTTGATTGCTGTATAGCAATACTTGGATGAAAGAGAAGTAGATGTAACTTCTGGCTGAGAGCTTTCTATTAGCTGACCACTATTTCAGTAGTGGGTACCTTAGTTGGTGAAGATCAGTGAAGTTCAGCAGACAGTAAGGCTAGGACTGGACCGCTCTTGGCATATGCATCCTAGGGGTGCCCTCTGTGTCTGAGCTGTTGCTTCTGGCTGAGAGCTTTCTATTAGCTGACCACTATTTCAGTAGTGGGTACAGCAGTACAAATGCTGATTTACATACAGCAGCCAGGAATTCTAAGTAAGTGGTCCAACAGCTCCTTATGCTGAGAGAGCAGCCGCTGGATGGGTCTGAACAGACAACCGAGGGGACCAGCTGCCTCAGTGGAGAAAGGAGCCTGGACTGTGCACTCCAAGGGGGATTCAGGTAGAACTGCTGTCAAGGAATCCCTGCTTCTGCACCTGTCGGAGTCTGCCTTCCCTCTGTGACTGATCTCTCTCCCAGTTGGTGAAGATCAGTGAAGCTCAGCAGACAGTAAAGCTAGGGGCTGGACTGCACTTGATGTATGCCTCCTAGTGTTGCCCTTTGTGTCTGAGCAAGGCCTTTGATGCTGTGCCCCACAAAAAGTTGATGAGGAAGTTAGCGGATCTTGGGGTTGGGGATAAGATGTCCAGATGGGTGAAAAACTGGCTGAGGGACAGAACCCAGAGGGTGGTTGTGGGGGAGAGTTATCTGGCACTACAGAGGTTACCCGTGGGGTCCCGCTTGGCTCAGTGCTGGTGTCAGTGTTGTTCAAAATCTTCATCAATGACATTGGGGATGGCATTAAGGGCAAAATGTGCCTATTCATGGATGACACCAAGCTCTGCGGCAGAGTGGACACAGCTGAAGGGATACAGGACCTACAGGATTATCTGGAAAAGCTGGGGAGGTGGTCCGGGATCTGGCAGCTTGGCTTCAATGTCAAGAAATGCAAAGTTACGCATGTTGGAGTCAAGAATCCCAGGATGGAGTACTACCTGCGTGGAGTCCAGGTATCTGCATCAGAGGAGGAGAAGGACCTGGGAGTGATGATCACTCATGACCTGAAGCACTTCATGCAGTGCAAGAAAGCAGCAGCAAGGGCTACCAAAATGCATAGGGATGCATATCTAGGGGGATCAATAGTAGGAGAGAGGAGGTTATACTACCCTTATACAGGTCACTGGTGAGGCCACATCTAGAGTATGGAGTTCAGTACTGGTGCCCACACCTCAAAAAGAACACTAACCTGCTGGAGAAGGTCCAGAGGAGGGCTACAAAGATGACAGCAGGGTAAGGCATACGAGGAGAGGTTGAGGGCACTGAACATGTACTCCATGGAGGAAATGAGAGAGAAGGGACATGATTGGGACCTTCAAGTACTTGAAAGGGATAAATAGGGTGGATAAGGAGGGTCTCTTTAAGCTGAGTGGCAACCATAACATGAGGAGGCACAGTCTTAAGCTGGTGGGGGGGAGGTTTAGGAGGGAGGTCAGGAAGCACTTCTTCACAGAGAGGGTGGTGGACACTTGAAATGCGCTGACAGAAGAGGTGGTCTCATTGAAGACACTGGGCAGCTTCAAGAGAGGCTGGGATAGGCATGGGGGACCGTAAGGATCATGAGTAGGGAGGATGGGAAGAGTGGGGAGGGGAGCAGGGACAGTAGCTCAGCTTGTCGACTCAGCAATATGAGCATACTAGACAGACCAAATGGCCTCCTTCTGCTGGCTTCTTCATATGTGCATATGCTGCAGAACAAGGGGACATGCTATGAAGCTGGGGGGGTAGATTCAGGAGAGATGTGAGGAAGTTCTTCTTCACAGAAAGAGTGGTGGATTCCTGGAACAGCCTTCCCGGCAGAGGCCCACACAGGCATGTCCAGGTGTGCCAGAGCAGGACAAGTCTGCTAATCTTGATCTATAGGCAGACCCTGACCTTGACCATCCAGAGGGTCAGGAGGAGGATGCCGGGGATCTTGGGGAAAATCCTGACCCAAAAGTGTTATCTGGTGATGAGAATGACCCCGCTGATGAGGAGGAGGAAGGGGAGTGGACAGAGCTGAAGAGGATTCCAATCCCTCACCTGTTTGATACAACATCTCTGTCCTTTCTTATAACTGAGGTTTGTAGGAAATTGCAGCTGAAGGAGGTGCAAACCATGGAGGCCTTAGATGTGAATCATATCCTGTCTCCGTCCTCCTCCGCTCTGAAGTGTTTTCCAAACTTTATTCACTGTGATCAGATTATTGAACAAGAATGGGCAGGTGCAGACCAGATGAAATAGTTGCCAAAACCCAGGGTATATTGTTTTCCTTTTATGGAAGAAAATACCCACAAGCAGTAAACTCCATCCCTGGCTCATAAGGTTGTACACAACTCCGTAATTCACACGACTATCCCAACTGAGAGATCTCTAGCCCTAGCGGATTGCACAGTAAGTGAGTGGATGCTTCATGCAGAAGAGCCTTCACCTCCAGTGGAGCAAACCTCCGCACGTCCTATGCATCCTTTATTATCACCAGAGCATTAAACGTGTGGGTTATGACACTGGGTAGTTTAATTCCCCTGGATTCTGAGGGCACAAGCATTTTGCAGCTGGTATCTATGGCCTCCACCTTTCTAGGTGATACCATGGTGGAGAACTTAGAAATGTCAGCTAGCGTCACTTATCACATTATGTTCATCATATGAGGTGTCTGGCTATGGCATTGGGTTGCAGACAGAGCATTGAAGGCCAAGCTCTTTAATTTAGCCTTTGAGGGAGGCTTGTTAGTTGGATCAGGCCTGGATGACATTTTGAAAGCTATCCAGGATAAAAAGAGACATCTTCTAGTATCAAAACAACAGCAAAAGGCCACTTCAACTTCGAAAGGACGAGGAGGTTACTGACAGAGGCAGTATCAAGGGGGTTTTCATCTCTTTCGGAATATCAGAAACCAGAGGCATAAAGGATCCTACTCTGGGTTCAAGGGCAATAGTGGCACAGGTGCCTTTGCCTGAAAATGTAATGGAAGTACAGGGCAAAGAGGGGGCATATCAAAATGAGGGTATGCAGGCTAGGGGAGAATGGACTGTTCCACGGGAGATCTGGACACCCAGATCAAACCCGCAATCCATGGACCTGGATAAATACAGACTTCACGGTAGAAGTCCAGTTCCGGGTCCGTGCAGATGCCGTTTCCACATTTTTTTTTCTGACGCCTGGGGGATGTCATCGGGATGTACAGGCAGACATTGGCATCCAATCAGGCAACAGAAGGTCACATGACCCACTCACCGGTATATAAGGCTGGTGAGTGTGCCACGTGGCCCAGAATGGGGAGGATTGCTGAGCTGCATGGAAGAGCTGCTTATGAAGCAGCAGAAGAGAGAGACTGGAAAGCACCAAAGCAAAAAAGCAAAAGCACTAAAGTTAGGGGAGGGAAGGGAAGAGATTTCTGATCGTTGAAGATGTGGGGTGGGTGAAGTCAGTCGGTTGATAATGGGAGGGAGCGTCGGGAGTACAGGGGGAGCCATAAATGATTATAGTTACAGAAAATCCCAAATGAAACTTTTTCTCAGCCTCAGGCAGTAGAAACTGTGTGTACAAAAAGGGCAGGCTGGCCACTGGCAAAATCTGACTTGTGCAATTCCAGATCCAGCAAGGAGAGAGTACTGGTGGTGGTAGCGGCCCAGAGATTACAGTTACAGAAAATCCCAAATGAAAGTTTTTTTTTTTTCTTGGCCTTAGACAGTGTAACTATGTGTACAAAAAGGGCAGGCTGGCAAAATCTGATTTGTGCCATTCCAGATCCAGAGTACTGGAGGGGGTCCCAGAGATTACAGTTACAGAAAATCCCAAATGAAACTTTTTCTTGGCCTCAGACAGTAGCTGTCTGTACAGAGTGCAGGCTGGCAAAATCTAACTTGTGCCATACCAGATCCAGAGGAGAGAGCATTGGTGGCCCCGAGATTACAGTTACAGAAAATCCCAAATGAAACTTTTTTTTTCCTTGGCAGTAGGGTGGCAAAATAATCTTTGTGACACAAAGAACGGAGAGGGAAAGAGACTGCAAGGTTGCCCACAATAAATGTGACATCCCAGAAATCCCAAATAATTTTTTTTCCTAGCTTCATTGCGACTGTGTGTACAATCTAATCATGAATAATGATCATCATTACCTATGTTCAATCACAATTTTATGTATTAAAAAAAAATACTGTTCAAACAACATACTAGTTAATGTGCCTGCCCTGTACCGCTGGCTGTGGGTGGCCCAGGAGATAATCTGACTGTGAGTTGTAACAGGCTGAGTGTTTACAGTACAACACAAGTAAAGCACAAGCACTACACACAAGTGCCATCATCACTCATTCCCCATTATTCCTTATTATCATCAGTTTCATAGTATATTGTGTTTACAAACTTCCATTACCAGTGGTGTAGTGCTAAATTAAGAAGTGTGGGGTCGCTACAAACCATGTTCTCCCACAACCCCCATAGGCCGGTGGTCTGGGGGCCACCTAGGCCCCCATAAGCTATGAGTTTTTAGATGCTTTCTGGTGCGGTTTTTTTTTATACTTTATTTTTATTGTTTTCTTAAAGAAATATTCTTTTAATTACAAACAGTGAAAAATCAAGAAAAGAAACATTTTGAAATAGATTAAATCAAGAGAATTTTAGCTTAATAAAGCATCCTATTTTTGGGGGGGAAATAACAAAATTCCAATATATCAATTTAAACTAGAGCTATAACAAAGCAAAAAAAAAAATTGTATGTATGCTCCAAGCTATTTACATCCCAACGATAACAAATAAGAAGAAATGAATAAATCCAAAGTATTAAGATATTTTTTTTTTCCAAGTCCCAATCTATCCAGTCCACAAGCTGTAATAAGAAGGAAATAAAGGGGGAGAAAATGTTATTATTCAAACTGGATGGTACTGTGTTACTTCTATCTCCTCCTGTTCAAAATCTGAACCCAAATCTTCAGGCATCTTAATATTATTTTCAAAAAACAAACGTGCAGCATCTTGATCCTCAAAATAATAAACCTTCCCTTGGAATTCTGGCTTCTTTGAACTCTGACATAATGGCTAAAAACCTTTTCCATCTTTGTTGTATTTGCAGGCAGAAATCCGGATAAGAATGTATCCGGGTTCCCTCATATATCATCTGTTTTTTTTGTCTAGCCTTCTGGGGAATCTTATTTCTTTCAGCCAATATTAAAAAAGTAATAATAATATACCTTACGCCTGATTCTCTCTCTCCGGTAGATCCTTAGAAATGCGTGAAGGACAAAACACAAATTCCAAAGAAAAGGAAGATTCCAAAGCAAAAACTGCTCTAAGCGCTGCTTCCACCGCCTCCTTCAACTTTTCATTTAACACATCACCAGGAAATCCAATAAGCCTTAAATTGTGTCTCAATATATTATTCTCCAGGTGCTCAATCTTGGCTGCCTGTGCTAACTGTTCATGTGGCGCTGCATTAACCGCCCCCTTCTAAAGTTAATGGTCGTGCTGATACTGTCTTTATCTCCTTTTCGTTAAGCTGGACTGCTTTTTCTGTGTTCTCCAGTCTATTCTCTATAACCACACATCGAGAAGAAATTTCACTCAAAGCAGTCTTTATCCGAGACGTTGACTGTCTTACTTTGGATTGGAACCCAGATAGTAGGGCTTGTATTGATGCCAATGAAGGTTTAGTTGCCGCTTTGGATTTTACGCTCAATTCTTGGCGAATCACTGTCCCAGGAGAGCTCCCTACTCCTTCCTCACCGAGCTGTCCCGTAGGCCCTCGGGCAGGAGCACCTCTCCCAGCAAACTTCGGGGAAACAAACTTTTCCATCGTTTTCACTGATAAAGACAGCTCAACCACCCTCGAGAATTCTTGCAAACAAACAAACAAAAAAAAAAAACATAGCAGAGTGTATTTAGAGCGTCTTCCAGCTTCTAAACTTGCGGAGCTCCATACAAATGCGTGTGTTGAGGAAATAGCTCAGCAGCGTACCCCTGTGAGTTAGATGCTTTCTGGTGCATTTTGAGGGCTATTTGACACTATTTGGCTGGTTTTAAAGCCTTCTCTGACTTGTTACAAACAACCTATATCAGTATCATAATAACTGGATTTTTATTTTATTTAAAAAATTGGCAAAAGTGAAGCTGAAAATACCACTCCTGTCACCTTTTAAACACCCAACTATACTGCTTGTCAGGTTGAGTCAGCTATCTACAGTGGGCATTACACTTGTTACCTTGGCAGTTGTACAGAAGACTCCCCCCCCAAGATTAGCTGATCTATACTGAGTTGGGGACCCCAACCCAGTACAGATTATAGTACCATATGTCCATTACCACTCAGAACCTTGTCTAATGCCCATTAATCAGTATAAGTTGGCTGGCTCTTCACTAAAAAACCCTCAGTTGCTGGTTTGCCCCTGAAAACAGGTACAAGTACTACTTAGTGGGCCTTACCTGGTTTCGGCACCCACCCACGTCATGAAACCCTTTACCTATGGCAAGTAATCCCACAAAAAAGACACCTCCTCCTTGAGCCCTTCTCCCGATCGATGACTGTCACCTCAGTGTCTCTCTGGCTGCTTAAAATGCGCAAGTTATTAAGTTTGATCGGCGACGGTCACTTGCAATACAAGTTAAGTTATTCCTTGCCTGCCTCAAGTCATTGGTGAGTGGCAATGCCTTGATGATGTCTCTCCACACACCACCACTCATCACCCAGGCACGCACAAGACGCCTCCATTCTCCATGCATACACGCAGTGCAGGAAGCCCAGTATCAGAGGACTTGGAGTCGGCATTAATGCGCATGTGCCGACTCCAAGAGAGGCCACAGGTGGCTTAGGTAGGCATAGGCTGGTGCTAACTAGCAGCCTGCTGTGTATTGTTGTTTGTTTTTTCCTCCGGTGTGGAGACTGGAGACAGTTGATTGTTTTTTTGTTTTTGGGGTGGACCTTGCGGGCTTGTTATTGAGTTGTTGTTATTTTAAATAATGTTTATCTTTATAGTTCCTGTTGTTCCTCAGTCCTACTCCCAGGCCAGCACTGACTTTAGTCTTTCATTTAAAATGGTGCGGAGTGGCTGGGCCAGTGGCATGGAGGGCTGAGGCATCACTGCCTTACCTCATGCCACACCAGCAACCCCTGTTTGTGATGCAAGCGGGTTGCTGGGGGTTGGCTGAGGAGGGAGAGGATCAAGCATCTGGAGGACAGCTTTCCTCTCCTGGGGAGTGTGGCTTGGTTGGCACTTCCGTCGAATGACTGCCCCCAGATGGAGGCCTGTGGGCAGAACGGGATGGGAATGCCAATAGAAGAGAGGGTGTTGCAGGAGTCTGGGACTCTGCAACATACATGCACCTCTAATGCAAATGTAGGATTTTTGCATCTGCCATTGTGAGGGGGGCCCCTTGTCTACACCTTCTGTCAGGGCCCTTACATGCCCAGTCCAACCCTGTCTTCATCTGCCTCTTGTAAAACAGCCTCAGCACAGACCAAATGTGAAATGTACCTGGCAAAGCCCAATATCATTTGGAATGCTCATCCTTTGAAATACTGGAAATCCAAACAAAATATTTGGCCTGCTTTAGTAAACATTGCAATGAAGTACATGAATTGCCCTCTGACTAGTGTATGTGCAGAACGATTATTCAGTTCAGCTGGTAAAGTCATTACTAGCACACAATCCCGTTTGACACCAGAAAATGCTGAGGGCCTCACGTTTCTCAAAGTCAACATTCCTCACTTTAATTTCAAATATGATACCTGAATAAAATGTACAGTAACTGCTCCGAGCAGGCCCTATGCACAAAACACTTTCAAGAAAATCATCAGTGGGTTCAGAGTCCAGATACAGCAAGCAATTGCACTTAATATCACAAGCTTACTTGGTGGTATCAGGTACCACTATCTGATCTATAAGGTAGGGTACTGCTGTCTACTACAAATACTATCACTTTTTGTCATCATGAGTCACGGTTACGAGTCACGACAACTACTTGTCACTTTTTGTCCTTACTCCAGTTCTCCTTACTGCTACTAATTGTGACTTTTTTGCCCTCAGAATGATCCTGACTGTACTGTTTTAATTTTTGTACAGTGCATGCATGGCTTAGCAGATGTCTGAAAGTTCAGAAACTGAATACTCTTTGTATATTTCTCACATCCCCAGTATTTGGCTGCAGATACTTCACAGAATAAAATGCTACTAAATAGAAAATTCATATAATTTTTTAGTGTGTGTGTGTGTGTGTGTGTGTGTGGTATGTTAGCCTGGTTATGTCTCACTTACAGTAACAGGGCTGAAATTATTATATTACTATATTTTATTTTTGATACTTAAAATACTTGGCAGTGGCTGGCAGCAAGCAATTGTGGAACTAGGAAGGATGTCATTGTGTTGTGTTGTGTGTCATCAGGTCTTCAGCAGGTGGCAGTGGAAAACTTTTTTATGACTGCACTGCACTTGATCAATGCATGTGTGATTGGCTGCTTATCTGTGTGGTGATCACTATGTCTTTCATTTTTCTTCTTTAATAACTCAGCATCCATTCCTCAGCATGTTGATCAGATTCAGTAGAAGTAGTTTTTTTTTTTTTATACTTCGTTTATCGTGGTAGGCCCGAAAGAGCTGAAGAGATCATGTCCATACATATAGATCATACATCTATTACATAGGTACTTAAAACATATCTTGGTGACATCACAGTGCGTACCTACGCATTCGCTTTTTACTGAATAAAAGCATATGATGATCTGGTTAAAGCAAACTACATGTTCTCAAAGATCTGTCAAATAGTACTGCAAATGTTCTTATCTATTACTACTTGATGGAGATATTAACTGTACAATGCACTGAATAAAATAATAGAAAAATATATTTCCTTTCTTATTTTTATAAATTCTTGATGAGAGAGAGAGAGAGAGAGAAGGGAGAGGGGGCATCTAAATGCAAATGAGGCTCATACAAGAGCCATCTAGTCCACCCGTTTTGGTACGAATGGGTTTGTTGGCGAAGGCTGAATGTAATCCTCTACATTAAGTGAATATTGTCTACTATGCCTGTCCAATCTGCTACGAGGGGGGGTAGTTCTCTGTGCCCACTTCTTAGTAATGGCCTTCAAAGCAGCTATCGTAAGAACTGACCACAAGTATGTTGCCTCTCTTCCCCATATCTCCTTTGGTCTAAGACCTAAAACTAGATGTTCAGGGCCCAGGGGGATTGAAACTGGAAAATTTCCTGGAGATGATGTTCTATATTTGTCCAGTACTCCATAAGTATCTGACATGTCCAAAAAATATGGGCCTGTGAAGTTAGGGTGAACCCACAACCCCTCCAACAGTTTGAACCAGCTGTTGGTGCATAGTGTACCACCTGTGCAGGAACTCAGAAGTACCCAGCTCTCAGCTTCCAGCCATATTTTCTCCAGAGAGGGGCCCCTGTTGTCCACCATGAAGCTTGCCACACTCCAGCCCACTGTTTCTCTGAAAGAGTGATCCCCAAGTCCGTTTCCCATTTAAGTTTTTCAATGGGAAGAGTCAGATCTGTTAAATACCTTTGATACAGTAGGGATAGGGCTCCTGTCCCACCCCCTGAAAACCAAATACCATGGAAACGGGGGTCCTCCACCTCCACCTGCGGCCGGGTGTATGTCTTTTGAAGGGCAAGGACATAGTCTCTGATCTGATAGAATCTTAGATTATCTCATGGGAGAAGCCCAAATGTCTGCCTGGCTGCCTCAAAAGAAATAGGGTTATCTGCAGATAAAATCTGATAAGGAGTGTGAAATCCTTTCTTGGCCCACTGTTTAAACCACGAATCCAAAGTGGCAGCTGGGAAGAGGGGGTCATAAGCCCACCATCGAAATTTCCACAATTGATTTCTTATGGGACCATGGGTTATGCCTCTCTTCCATCCCTCCAGGACAGTCCTAGTCCCTGTATAACAAGACTCAGGTAACCCGACATCATCATGGAATAGGATAGCAGGAAGGGGAGGGTCAGCCTCAACTGCAAAATCCATGCTCTTCCAATGAGAATCAAAGCCAGGACTGCCCCATAGGAGAACCACTTGCATTTGGGCCACAGTGCAATAGCCTGTAAGTTAGGGCAAGCTAGACCACCATGGGCCCATGGGGCATACATAAGGCCTCTACAAATCCTAGGATGGTCTTTGGCCCAAAGAAATCTGAAAAACATGCCCTGCCATATGTTTAACTCTCTTTGAGAGACCTGACAGGGTACACATTGAAATAAGTAAAGTAACCTTGGCAGGGCATTCATCTTCAATGCCTGTGTCTTAAAATATATAGATAAGGGCAGGAGAGTCCATCTCTGGACATCCATCCTTAATTAGGTAATCAAAGGGAGATAATTAAATTCCCAGAGCCCGTGGTTGCTAATCCCAATCTTAATCCCTAGGTAATTCATCTGATCTAGGCCCCACCTCATGGGATACCTGATCCTTAAATCCGGGGAAGGGGTAAAATTGCAACTAAGTATTTCTGTTTTAAAGCAGTTCAATTTGTATTCTGAGAGGAAGGGGAATTCCTCCAACTGCCGAAACAAAGCAGGGATTGAGGAGTCAGGTTCTGTAAGGTACATAAGTACGTCGTCAGCGTATAGAGCCAGTTTATGCTCAATGCCATTCAGTGTTATTCCCTTTATATTCCCATTCTCCCTGATAGACCGGGCAAGAGGTTCTATATATAATGCAAATAGCAATGGTGATAAAGGGCACCCCTGTCTTGTACCTCTGCAGAGTTTCAAAGGTCTAGAAATGTGGCCATTTGGTCAAACATAGGCAGATGGGGAGTGGTATAATTTGCTTATTAATTGTGTAAATTCTCTAGGGAATCCAAACCGGGAAAGGGTTGCCCCCAAAAAGCTCCAATCAACTCTATCGAACGCTATTTCAGCATCAAGACTCATTAATAGTGCTGAAGTAGCAGAGTTGTTGACATGGTCAGTAAGGTGGGTGATTCGTTTCAGATTATCCTGAGCTTGCCTACCTGGGACAAGTTCATTCTGATCTACTTGTATGAGATGGGGAAGTTACTGTTGTATTCTTTTAGCCATAATGGATGAAAAGATCTTATAATCAGTATTTAAGAGGGAAATTGGGCGATAGAAAGCACATCTGGAGGGGTCATTTCCCGGCTTGGGTATCACCGACATCAATGCTGTGGCCCAGGAGGATGGAGCCATGACCCTACCCCCCCAGGACCGCAGAGAATACTCTCAAAACAAGAGGCTGGAGCAAGACTCTAAAACATTTAAAAAATTCCCCTTGGAGCCCATCAGTCCCGGGGCATTCCCCTGTCTTCAGGGCTCCCACTTCCACTTTAAGTTCCTCCGCCATTATTGGGTGCATCAGCACTTTAGCCTGGTCTAGTGATAGGTTTGGTAATTTCAGGTTATGTAGGAAAGATTCAGTCTTCCCATCAGGTTGGGGGTCCTTTTTGATATAATTATTCATAAAACTCCCGAAAAGTCTCAGCTGTCTCAATTGTTTTATATACCACTTTCTGATGTCCAGGGTGCCACACATTCGTGATTGTGGCCCTCGTTGTTTGTGCTCTCAATCTACTGGCTAGTAATCTAAGTGACCTTGGGCCACCCTCGTAGTATTTCTGCTTTAAAAATAACAATTTCTGTTCTACCTGATAATCTAATATTTGTCCCAATTCCCCTTTAAGAGTCTTAAGTTGCTGTGCTACAGTTCTGGAGTATTTCTGTTTTTGCATTCCCTCTAATGTTTGGATTTGCTCTCTGAGAGTCTTCCGTCTCCTCTCTCTCTCTCTCTCTCTTTCCTTACACCAAGCTGTCTAAACTTCCCCCGGAGAACAGCCTTGGCCATGTCCCATAAGGTGGCACATGACATTTCCTGCCCCTCATTTTCTGTTAAAAAAACACTGGTATGTGTCTATAATCTGATCCTTAACTGCCGTATCTTTAAGCAAGGAGAGATTAAGTCTCCAGAAAGTGTTTCTTCTAAATCCTCCCAGATCCAAACTCATATAGAGTGGAGCATGATCTGAAGGGAGAAAGTCCCCTATCCAAATATCCTGTACCCTAAAAATCTCGTCTTTAGGTAGCAAGAAGTAGTTCAATCTGGAATACATATTGTATGTGGCAGAAAAGTAGGTATAGTCCCTTTGTTTCAGATGTTGGTAACACCAAACATTTTAAATACCCAATTCTCCAAGCAACTTATGGACCTTCCTTGCCACCTGGTGGGACTTTCTTGAGATCTGGGAAGTAGTGTCCAGGGCAGGATTCAAGGTCAAATTCAGGTCTCCTACACATACCAAGATGCCCTCTGCCCACTCCTGGAGAAGGAGGAAGAATGATCTATAGTCCATACAGATAGCACATGTGTGTCTGATATAATTCCAGCAGTAACCGTACTTTATCATTCCATTGAAAACATTAAAGTTCAAGGGCTGCAAGCAGTAAAAAACACCATGCTGTTGTCAATGGATAAATGATTGCTGCAATACACATCAATAAAAGAGGTGGTCGTGGCTACAGTACTTGATGCAAGATACAAACTGCATTTTTTCCATACTGATTGTGGAAAGACATTTGCCAGAGCTGTAGTTAAACAACTGATAGAGGAGCAGTCTGAGAACCAACTAGTAAAGCCACAACAACCACTGGACTACACAGCTATCGAGGCCGACTCTGATGCTGATGATCCGTGGGAGGTATTCTCGCAAACCAACTCACTACCAGAACAATGTTAGTATAGGTTTTTGAAATATAACAGTAGGGTTTTATTGTTCTAAACAAACAATCAGCATCTTTTCCTTTCGTTCAGCTTCTGCAATAGACGGAGTGCCGCAAGGGAGCCAGAAGCTGGACACATACCTAGCAGAAAGCTTGATCCCCCCAAAAAACTACTCCTGAAGTACTACTAATCTGGAAAACCCAAGGACACTGCTTTCCAACCTTAGATAAACTTGCAAGATGATATTTAGCACCGCCTTCCACAAACGTAGCCAGTGAACATGTTTTTAGTGTGGCTGAGGATATTATAACTGAAACGAGGTCCCGAATCTCCCCCAAAAATGCTAATATGCTGTTGTTCATTAAACATAATTAGAAAATGGGCAAAAGTATTTCAGGCTTCTGATTGGCTGAGGGGCATCTCAAGATGGGCATCTATCAGACAACAGATGCCCGGCTATTAAAAGTACCAGCCCAGCCACCCCATCACCAGAATCTTGGTGTCCAGCCTGTTGTCCAATTGGCTAAAACCCATCACTTCCATTTCAAATGTCCGCCATTTTTTTCTGTCACTTAGCAGGCGACAAACAGACTGACTGACATGAGCACAACCACTGTATATAAATTCAAGTGTAAAAAATGTAGCCTTTTCCATCGAAAACACATTGTTCCCAAAACACTACTTCTTCCAATGCTAATTGTCTTTCAAACTGTACCTCGCTCACACTTTTGAACCCCTCTACTCCTGCTCAGCTCTGCACCTCGCCCACTCCCTCCCTCACATCATTTATAAGCAAGCATTTCAAAAACAATTTTCGCACCACTGTCAGCCCTTACAATGATTCCTGGTGCCACTAAATGCTTCTCCCTCACTGTATGCAGCTCTCATCATAGCTGCCCAACTACAACACAGCATCACGACCACCTGCATCTTTACCAGTCGAAACAGCAACACCCAAACAGCTTTATTCAACAATGCGAGTCCTCCTACCATGCCATCACTCTCATACTTTCACAATTCTTAAACCCCAACGCAGTCCCTCTGAACAGCAGCAAAAAATAGTTATACAAACAAAAGTACAATGCAGGTACACAAGCCTACACATAAACAGCAACTGATATCCTTAGTGCCCTCTACTGATATTTATACAAACTGCACCCTCTACTACCAATGCCAACACTAGAGGGACTACTTTAATAAGCTAAGACAAAAAGTCAAACATGCACATTTTTTTACACAATTATTTTACTTTTTTTAATCCTATAAAAAAATACATATGCACACCATTTTCTAAGTGCAACAATACCCTTGAGGATAGGCAGTATGGTCTATACCCGCCGTTCCAGAGGTTATAAGGCCCTCTGCCTGCGCAATCTGGCCTCATTATGCCCCTGGGCAGGTGGGTATAGCCCAATACTGCCCACCCTCTCAGGTATTACTGCTTGCTTTGAACAACTTCTAGAACTGGGACATCAGTTGCAAATATTAGATTTTTAAGTTTTTAACTTCTTTAAAATTAGAGAATTGCTTCCAAACTGCCTTTAGTAGTAATACATTTTATTTATGGAAGCCAATTTAACTGTGTCTTTGTTATATTATTACAATTCATGGCACTGTTAGTGTGTACTGTGCAACTAACGTTTGCCATATCCAAACTGATAAATATCTGATCCAGATGGATATGGCAATACAAATATCTGGATCTGAAATCCAGCAAAAAATAGTGATCCACCCACCCCTATTTGTGGCATTCCCAGCGCACAAGATAACATGATATCAAGTGAGCTGGGTTAAAGGTACGAGAAAAGCAAAACTAAAATGCAACACTCACCACCTTTTGGAATTAGGACGCCACTCAAACATAGGTTCAGTGAAAAATCATCTTTATTAGGTTTCCTGGTACAAAAAACAGTTAACGCCTGACTAGCTTTGAATCTCTGGCTAGATCCTTTATCAAAGGCATTACAACAAGTGAAAACACTGGAGTTTTATATGGTCGGGTCCTAATGATGTCACTCAGATACGTCATTAAGTGTCCATGCAAGAAAATCTCATTCCAACCATTAAGGTGTAAGTGTAATAAGTAAGTACATATTTAAGGTCCATCAACACCACTGTCTACTAAAAACGACATAAATATTTTTAAAAACAACTTAATTGTGAACATCAACATAAGACATTACAGTGCCCACCACTTATACTGCCCACTGATAACACAGGCAATCGGATATTGTGGGCATTTCGGTGTTTCCATTTGCCATTCGTCATTTAACCTTTCATTAAAATCCATGGTTATAGCGGTCGTTACCCGCTGTACATAGTGGGCGTTTTTCGGGATGGATAAAGGAATCAGGAAGTGATATTTAAAGCTGTCAGTGCTGCCTGTACACTGATTAATTAATCATGGGTGTGTCATTTTCACAGCTACAGTACCTTGTCGGTAATTGACAAGTGCTTAAGACCAAATGTTCACTAAACAGACTTCAATGTTGACCATTGTCTTTTTGCGATCGCTGCGAGCACTGCGAGCACACTACTATGTCTGCCAAGCGTAAAGCGTTAAGTCTGTGGTGGACGCATGGAACCGCCTTCCTGGAGAGGTTGTGGGGTCTAAAACAGTGGGGGAATTCAAACATGCATGGGACAGACATAAGGCAATTATAGTGGGGGGTTGCAGGAAGTAGGCTGTTGGTTAACTAGAATCTGCAGCTTATCCAATAGGTAGGGGAAATGAGCAGACTGGGTGGGCCAAGTGGTCCTTATCTGCCATCAAAGTCTATGTTTCTATGTTTGTCTGATAAAGTAGAGCTGCTGAATAAAATGGCTCAATTGCCCAAAATGAGCCAGAGGGCCATCACAGCCTAATTGGGACTTGGAAAATCTACAGTTGCTGATCTGAAAAAGCAGTGAGATCAGTTAATGGCAGAGTGGAGCACAAACTCAAACCCGGATAGGAAGAGAAAAAGAGAGGGGAAAGATGTGGAGACTAAGAATGCACTGTTGCAGTGGTTCCAAAATGCTCGGGGGAGAGAGGTGCTTATCAGCAGGCCAATTTTACTGCACAAGGCAAAGCAACTTGCTGATGCACTTGGGAAGCCTAAATTCACACCATCAGAGGGGTGGTTACAACGTTGGAAAGTACGGAACAACATCGGTTTTAAACGTGGACATGGCGAAAAATGAAATGCTGATGCTGCAAGTGCTGACCTCTGGCTTACTGAGGTCCTACCTACATTATATGCAACATTATGTACAACAGAACATGAAATGCCATGTCTGTAAACTGATGTTCTCCTACCAGAGTCCCTTTTTAGTAACTGGCAGTTCGAGAATACCTCTTGATTAAAACCGGATTCATACTGCTGGTTGGCTACTAAAAACAGGTAGTTACTCTTTCACCCAGTGAGATGCCATACTGTATGATATCCATGTGAAAGATGGAAAAAAGAAAGGGTAGAGAAAAATAGAGAGAAAAGACAAATAATGAGTTAGTCCAAGACTGATCAACATGTATGTTTCTATCATTAACTATTTCTGTAAGGGCTACAGAACACCATACACTGGTTTCTCTGAGCATTTTTACTTAACGGTTGCAATCTTCAATACAAATTGTATATAACAGAAGACTTCTAAAGGGATTTATTTCAGGAATGGCGACAGTTCAACACTGCCATTCAAACCTGGTGCTTTTGTAGCCCCGAGGCTGTAGATCCCAAATGCCTCTCTTCTGAGTTCCAAGTTATTAAAATCTCCCCCTCTTCTGAGTTCCAAATTATTAAAATCTCCCCCTCTGGGGGTGGGCAAATGCGATCAATTGCTTTGAAACTAAAAACATGTTCTTCTGGGTTCGCCAAACTTGCCATATGACTTGCAGTAATATAAGTCATGTTTTTGCTTGCAATCTCTCTATAATGCTCCTCCACCTCTATCTTAAACTGTCTCGCTGTTTTCCCCACATAGTAGGCACCACAGGAGCATATTACCAAATATATTACTCCTGTTGTTTCACAGTTGACAAATTGTCCTACTTCATATTGTCGATCTGTGTGGGTATTGGAGAAGAGATTTCCCGGGGAGATATGTTTGCAATAAATGCAGTTTTTACAAGGGTGACAACCTTTTCTGTTTTCTGTAAGCCAGTTTTAGTGTTTTACAAGTTGGTGATGGCTGTGCTCCAGAACACTTCTCTTTTGTATTACATTCTCGGGGAAAGTTCAGTGATCTCCCCCAGACCACTATCTTCTTGCATTACATGCCAATTAGATTTTATGATGCATTCAAGCTGTGTGGCATATGCTGAACATGTGGTTGCAAAATGTAATCTTTGGGGGTATTTCTGTTCTTTGTGTTCTATTGTACATCAAATCATGTCTATGTTGGGATCTCACAAAGGTTTCAGCTTCTTCAATATTTCTACAGCTGTACCCCCTCTCTGTGACTCTGGTTACCAATTCTTTGGCACCATTTTCAAAATTCTTCTCCATATTGCAATTGCATTTCAGTCGTCAATACTTCCTCTTAGGGATGTTGGTGACATTTGGCATTGATGACAGCTTGATGCTAGCAAAATCACATTTCAATCTGTTTATTTTCTAAAGATATTTGTTTTCAATTCTCAAGTATTTTTTGGTGATTTGTATGTCCAGAAAATTAACTGTTTTTCTGTGGGCTGTATACATACATGCTTGTATAGCAGACATTTAACAGGGTTACGCAGTTTCTGTCTTGCTACGGTTTTGGCTGAGAAGTCTGAATATACATTAATGGGGCAATTTTCAAACTTTAAACCTTTCTCCATTGTGACCTTAATTAATGTTGTCTCCTTGTCTTGATATTTGTGCAGTTTGATAAATTCAGTGCATTGTTGTGTATTATTGTGCATCATTGTTCTCGATCCCTCGCTATGGATCCTGTCCAGCATTATTTTTCCATCAGGAAATGTTTGTCTCATTGCCACGGCTGTCGGTTTCTCAAAAAATTCCAGAGGGTCACCAGGTCCTTCTATCCTCTCAAACACTTACCCCAGCTACAAATGTCCTCTTCTTGATCTGTCCTCCTGCTCTGCAATGTTTTATACTGACAACTGCAACTGCTAGGCATGTCTAATTTGTATTTTGAGGGCTGGTGCAATTGTGTCCTCAATTATTGAGACCCTTGTTTTCAGCTCTCCTGTCCTGAGTGACAAAGTCTTTATTTCAGAGTTTGGTTCAACTATTGAGCTGTTGTCTGCTACTACAGCAGTTTTTATTTCTTTTAATGCTGTGATCGTATCTTTTTGCAGTGTGATAATGGCCTGCATCAGATCTTCAGGTTTGAGAGGGGGCTAGAAGTAGATGTATGAGCTGCCTCAGTGTCTGGTTGGTTTATAATAGTTTCTTGATGTCCTTCTCATGCTTTTATTTCAGTATCTACCTCTTCAGTGTGATGAACCTGCTCAGGGCCCCCCTCAGAACCAATATCCGAGAATTTAGTGGTGCCAGCACTATGACTGCTGTCTTTACCAGTGGACTTTAAACACTCCACTTCTGGCTGGAGTATCACTATTTAGCAGACAAACCACAACAACTATTATCTTGACACTTTAAAATGACCAGGAACAAAAATCTATTATAGAAATAATAGATCAACAAGGTAATATATTACATAATCCAAAGGACATTGATGACCAATTAAAAACATATCAAACATTACATAAACAGAGCAACAACAATACCCATCATCAATCAGAGAATTAATGCAAAACATAACATTTCCTGAAGTCCCTGATAATTTAATCAAAGCTTTAGATGAACCAATCACAGAACAGGAAGAACAAAAAGTAATAGATTACTTATCTAAAGGTAAAGCCCCTGGTCCAGATGGCATCTCAGTATAAAACGTTTAATAAAGAACTGTTATGTGAAATCACTAAACTGTTTAACTCTTTCAGTACCTTAAATGTAATTCCTCAAACATTTAAACAAGCTGTGATTAACGTTATTTCATAAAAAAGTTAAGGACCCTCTACAGTGCTCCTCTTACAGACCTGCCTCACTCTTGAATACAGACTTAGTAATATTCTCAAGAATACTTGTGCTTCAGTTAGAATTAGTATTACCGATATTGATACCACAGGATCAGACTGTTTCATAAAAGGTTGTAACATTACTGATTATATTAGAAGGACAATAAACATAATAGCCAACAATGAATGCCCAGATGCCATATTATTAGCAATAGATGATTAAAAGTCCTTTGATTGGATTGAGTGGCAATTCATTCATTATACATTAGAAACAGTAGGTGTAGGGGACCAATTCACAAAATCGATAAAATTGCTATATAATTCACCAATGGCACAAATTAAAACTAATAACATACTGTAATTTCACAACATTTCCACAAATTAAGACTAATAACATAATTTCACAACATTTCTCATTCAGTAGAGGAACCCAAAATGTCTGGCAGTTGTCCCCATCTCATATTCACTACATTAATTAAACCCTTCACAATAGCTATCAGAACAAACCCTCAGATTACTGCAAATCACACCAAGGTAGCTGAAAATGACAAAGGACTGGTGCCACAAGCAAACAATTAAACTTATAGGGCCTGATTCTCAAAAAGACAGCGCAAGTTACCTTTGTTGCTGGTGCGGTGGGGACCCTGGGCCTGATTCTCTATCAGGTAGGATCCTGGCATCAAAGTCCTGCGGCTTGTGGCAAATTTGGCCCTGCACCAAACTGATGGTTCATCGGGAAGGTGTGCCACAAGCGGTGGGTCAGCCATGTGGCAATACCACCACAAACAGCAGACCCTGGTGGCTATCCCCCCTAAGCCCTGATTCCCAGTACCAAAGAAAATGAAACCCCCTGGTGGTGTAATGGACCCCTGATCAGCCCCTCCATATATAAATAATGTATAAAATGTTCTCTGGTAGTCTAGTGGCCCCCCAGCCCCGATCTCTCATTATAATACTTTGAATATCCCTAGTGGTCTAGCGGAACCTTCTTGCCCCGATCCTCCAGAAAATGAAATTCTCTACTTCCTGGTGGTCTAGTGGACCTCCCCACTCCACAGTGCCCTACCACCCCACTCCCCCAACCCATAACGGAGCCGGCGACTGGCACAGCCTACCACTCACCTCCACGACCAGCCACCGACTGAGCTCTGAATGAGCACGTACTGTATACAGTTCCCTCAGTATTCTTTTAGTTTTATGCCTGTGGTGTAAATGGTGTTAGAAAGTCAGGTATTCTATTCCCAATGTAGCCATGATTTTTTCTCCCTCTGTTACTGGGTTCCAACAATGTGTCCCTTTGTAGTCCATCTACTTTTACACCGCAGGCATACGTAGTTAAAAGAATCATTACTGGCCTGGTGGCACTGAGGGTTGAGGCTCTGGATGCCACACCTCACACCATGCCAATGACCAGGGTTCTGGAATGAGTCCGGGTCATTGGGGGTTGGCGGGGGGAGGCCAGGAGATGGATTGAGCAGCTGTAAGGCAGCTCTCCCCTCCTAGGTGGGGACCCAGCTGTGCCTGCTGCAAGGCTGCCCTCTGGTGGAGGCCCAGAGATAGTGCAGTCAGGAGCGACTAGAGTTGGGAGGGTGCCATAGGTCACTGCGTGCATGTGCCTCCACACATGTGTGACAAACCACAGCAAGGGGTAGGGATAAAATGTGTACAAAACATGGAGCTGATAGGCACTGTGCCAACTCCCTGGAGTCTAGATGTTGGTTTCCAGGTGGGAGAGAAAGTTGACACCCTTCACCTTCGGCCCTGTCACGAGGGGGCAACCTGTGGGGGATTGCTGGGAGGGTTGGGTGCGGAGACGCGGGTACTGAGACTGAGCCCCTCTGAGGGTGGGGGGCCCAGAGCCACCTACCAGCTCTACCATGTACTCCCATCAGCAAAGTAGGTGGGAGGTGGTGACAGGGATCAAAATGCTTGATTTAAAAAAAAAAAGAATATTACTAAAAATTGGCATATTCTTATTACTGACAGAAAATTGAAACAGGCCACAGGGAATATGCCAAAGATGATTTTTAGGATGGGTTTAAATTTGAAAGACCAGTCAGTCAATAGTACCTATAGGGATAGAAATGAAGGTCACAAAAAATACAAACATTTGCCACCTGGAAATTATAAACGTGGCAACTATACCTTCTGCCAGTTTGAGACAATTGGCAAAGTGTTTAAACACCCCATGCCAGGTCAGAATTATACTATTCTTGGTTTTGTCACATGCAAAACAAACAATGCTATTTATTTGACTCAATGCAATCCATGCCCCTCATTCGACATTGGTAAAACTAAAAAAAAACTAAGGGAACATTGTTGCAAAAGAGGAAGGAGCACCATTTGTGTTTCAGGCCATTGAAAAGGTATATGAAACAGTGAGGGGGTGAGTAAGATGGGAATTTATTGCAAAGGGAGGCATTTTGGAAATTTAAAATTAAATCTTGTCATCCATCAGGTGCAAAAGATCACTTTCAATTGGGCCCCTCTTTACATAGAAGATAACAGCAATATATAATTATCATTAATTTACATATTGATGTATGAACATTATGAGAAAAGAAAAAAATTTAAAGTACTGTATAGTTAAAATGATATTGATACATTCTATTATATGTGATATTTCCATGCATCTATATGTAAGTATTTTATTGTTGCCTTTTTTCTGGGCCCCCGATTTTCTAAGTATTTTTATATAGTCTATATTAATGTTATTTTGTACATGCATTAAGTGTTATTTAAGCGTTCTTAAGCCTGGATATTATTATTATGATGCACTGTGTTTTTGTTTCATGTTAATTATTTATTTAGATTGATGGTGAATATAGGTACTGTCACTTTAATTGGGATATTTTTAAATGGTTAGCCACCTTGTACCCGTTAGCTTTGAGAAAGTGCTCGGTGAAATGTGAAAATGTTCAGCTACTCTTAGGGAGGGTGTATCTAGCATATTGCCTACTGATGTTTATTGTTTTTTTTATACAATAAAGTATTATCCTAGAGAGACAATGTTTGTACAATTCTTCATGGAGAAGTGAAGACTGAGGAAACAAAGCTTTTGAGAGACTGTAATCTCATACTATAAAAAGGGTCTGAGAAATGGAGCTTTCTGATTGGCTGCAAACATTCTAACAGCCTTATGTTAATCTTTTATTAACATACATGTAGAGCTTAACCATATGTTGAACAAGGTTTAACACTGTTTAAAAACATGTTTTATTATAATAGCAATAAGGCACTCCCAGGGATTACGTTAATGGTCAGTTAATCACCCTCTAGGGGCATGTGGCACTCGGCTACACCTCGTGCCACAGTACACCCCTAGAAGGTGATTAGCACACCATTAACATAACCCTTGGTCATGCCTTATTGCTTAATTAGTGGTACACTGATACAAAATAATCATAAAATTAGCTTATATGCAGGTGATGCATTATTATATCTAACAAATCCAATTACATCTCTGAAGGAACTAATATCACTATCTGAAAGGTTCGGAAAAGCATCAGGATATAAGATCAACTGGCCCAAAACAGAGGTAATGACACTAGATCTAAAATATTCACTTCAAATACAGTACCTGATAATGGCCCATCTAAACAAAATGATGTACTTAGGTACTAAACAGACATCTACACTAAACAAACTCTATCAGTTAAATTACCCACCAATACTGACTCAAATACAAGCCAATTTACAAAAATGGACATCACTCCCATTAACAATAATAGGAAGAATAAATGTTATTAAAATAAATATTCTTCAAAAAAGAATTCTTTGTATTGCAGTCCCTTTCCTGTCTGCCTTCTTTCAAAGTCTGAAAAAATCAATCATGATTTTTATTTGGAATAATAAGAAACCTCAAACTGGCAATTAAATGTTAGTGGTATTTTAAAAAAAAGGGTGACTTATCATTACAGGACTTTCAATATTACTATCTGGCCATGCAAATCATTGTGACTCACTCTTGGTTCTGTTCATCTGATAAACTAGAACAATCATTTCAAACAGAACAAGACAGTTACCCATATCTACTATTAAGAAACATATTATTCTCAGGTTGTTACAAACAAAAAAAATGCCTAATGATAGTAATTTTGCCACAAAAACCATTACCGAATGCTGGATAATTCTGCTCATAAAATAATTTTTTAAATTTATTTATTTATTACTAGGATTACAAATACCTTTGAACCAAGGGTTCAAAGGTTCAGCGTCAGCAATGGGTGCAAGCAAAACAGTGGTAAGATACAACACAAGGCCAGGAGGTTAACATAGAAGTAAGCAGAGGTAAGATACAGTACAGGTCAGGCGGTTAACTTAATAGCAAAACACAGTACATGTGTATAGACTAGCACAGTAGCAAACAGTCAGTGGCAAATAACAATGCACAATTAACAATACGGGTATATATATAGCAAGACACAGATACAAATGAAAACCATCCTGGGGTGACATAAGTGGAGCAAGGGTTGGGGGATAAGAAGGGGAAGGGTGAGGAAAAGGGGGGGCAGGCAGTCAAGGATTTGACATTGTCGTAAGTGCAGGAACAGAAAGATAAGTGCTAGGTAGTCTGGGGGTGGAGCAACAAGAGATAGGGTGATGAGGGGGAGACAGGAGCAGAGGATCGGGAGAGGGGGTGGAATGGTAGGTGGGAGGTGAGAGGGGGTAGAATGGTAGGTGGGGGGTGGGAGAGAGATGGGGAGTAGCAGGGGATGGAGGGGTGGAGAGAAGTGGGGAGGGTAACAAGGGAGGAGAGTAGAGGAGGTAAAGGTGAAACAAAGCCTCAAAGCCTAGGCAGAGCAGTCACAACTGCTGAGTTCAGTGAGGTGCTGGCAGAGTTTATGTTTGAATGGGCCAAGCTTGTTTTCAGCTGCAATTTCAGGGGGAAGGTTGTTTAGCAGCACGGGGGTCTTGGTGTGGAAAGCACATTGAGCCTGGTTGGTACAGCAGAATGGAATGATAAATGTTGGTGTGAGGGAACTGCACATAAAATGTGCAGTGACTGCGGGCAACATTAAGGCATGAGTTGCAGGGGGTGTGAGGTTAAGACAAATTTTCTTAGCCAGTAGGCAGGTCTGGTAGGCAAGTCTACTATTTAGATTGATCCAGTTGGATTGCTTGTAGAAATCACAGGTATATGTATGCTTTCCTGTACGAGTGAGAAGTCTACAGCATTTGTTAAGGGCTGTATTGACCTGTTTTAGGGTGGTATCAATGGCAGCCCCATAGAAGACAAGCCCGTAATCAATGATGGGTAGGACTGAGGCAGTTATGACTACGCACATAGATTCTTTGGTAAGACAGCAATGGGGGTGGTAGAGGACCCTAATACTTGAGTTGACTGATTCTGAGATGTGTTGAACATGTGAGCTGAAAGACATTGTGCAATCAAGGGTTATACCAAGGCATTTAAACTCCTGCACTTGCTCAAGTGGCTGTTCAAGTTTATTATGTATGGTGAAGTTTATGGATCTGTATTTGCTGTGAGAGCTATGGAACAGCATGGACTTTGTGTTTTTGTAATTCATCAACAGCTTATGTTGGAGAAGCCAGGTTTCAACTAGGCTGAAGTTTGTCTGTAGCACCTTGGAGAGCGAGATGGCAACAGTATGGGACGAAAAGAGGACTGCATCATTGGCATAGAGTATTCAGTTATTATTGCAAGCTACAGGAAGAGTATTGATGAAAAGGCTAAAAAGTAGAGGGCCAAGGATGGAACCCTGGGGTACACCAGAGCGGACAGGAAGGGCACTTGAAAGAGAGTCAATGATTTTGACTTTGTGGCTCCTTGCCGAGAGGTAGCTTTGGCTGAGGATTACCAAATGGCCAGACAGACACTACAGCAGTGAGGTAACAGCCAAGCACTGGTAAGAAAGTATTTTTCCCATTTAAACTCCAAGCCTGTTAAGAACTCTGGTGAGCATAACAAATATGTACCAAAAGACATTATCTGCTATAACTGTAATAAGTCAGGCCATTTTGCAAGAAACTGCCATAATAAGGAGAGTGGCACTGGAGCAGATTTATCCTTAGCAAACTGGGGCAAGTACCTAACAGATGTGAAGGTAGGGAATAAGACTGTAAAGGGACTCATTGATTCGGGAAGCAGACAGACCCTAGTGCATGTTACAGTGCTGGGAAAACACTGTGCAAAGGGACCAGAAACTGGTGTCATCTGCATCCATGGGGACACTCGATACTCTCCCACCACCCAAGTGACTCTGACCATTAAGGGTGTGTCACACCAAATGAAAGTGGGGGTAGTACCAAAGTTACCTGTACCTGTGATTATTGGAAATGACTTGCCAGGATTTTCTGAGTTGATCAAAGAGGGAGTAAGTCATGATGTTTCAGCAGCTGTGGTGACAAGAGCTCAGTCAAAGAAAATTTCAAACATTGGGGACACTTTTCCTTATGGTGATTTTGAGCCGGACTTCTTTGAGCACAGCTCCAAGATCCAGAAATCCAGAAAAAAAAGATGCCGCCTGAAAAAACTGTGGCAACAAATGACTGATGGACATAAAGAGTTAAAATACGAAAATGCTGAAACTAAATTGATAACTGATTGTGATTTTCTTTCACAGCAAGCTAACAATGTTTCTCTTCAGGGTTATTTCAAGCAGATGGGGGTAAAACCAAAACAGGATGGACCAATGTTTAAAAAATGTAATGGGTTACTACTGTACAGAGTTTGGGTTAAACCTCAAACACAGGAACAGACAGAACAATTGATTATACCACAGAAGTATAGAACAGAATTGTTACAGATAGCACACGATAGTCCTATGGCTGGTCACTCAGGGAGGGATCGAACCCTTGTCAGATTGCTGTATAGATTTTACTGGCCGGGAATTCATGAAGATGTTGCTACCTATTGTAATTCCTGTGCTGAGTGTCAGAAAGTAGCCCCAGTCTCTAGAAAAAACAAGCTGCTCCTGGTACCCCTACCCTTAATAGATGTGCCTTTTGAGAGAATTGCAGAGGATGTGGTTGGTCCTTTAGACAAAAGTAAAAAGGGTAATAGGTTTATCCTGGTACTATGAGACTATGATACTCGATAACCAGAAGCAGTTCCAATGCGTTCTGTTACAGCCCCAAAAGTGGCAGCAGAGCTAGCCAAAATGTTCAGCAGAGTGGGCATACCTAAAGAAATTATTACTGATCAGGGTAGTAATTTTGGTGCTGCACTGCTTAAGGAGCTGTACAGACTGCTAGGTATCACTGCCATTAGAACCTCTCCCTATCACCCTCAGGCAGACGGTCTTGTTGGGTGTTTTAACCAAACCCTAAAACACTTGTTAAAAAGGGGATGGGAAAGATTGGGAAAAATACTTGCCTTACCTGCAGTGCCACAGGCATTAACAGGGTTTTCACCATTTGAAATGCTGTATGGTAGGCAACCAAGAGGACCACTGGATGTGATAAAAGAAACGTGGGAAGATAACCCCACTCAGAAACAATCTATATCTTTTTATATGTGTGCCCTAAGAAAGAAGCTGGCAAAATATGTTGAAATTGCCCATAATAATCAGGAAGAGGCTCAAAACCAGCAGAAGGTATATTATGAGCATGGGGTAAAAGAAAAAGTTTTCGAGCCAGGTGAAAAAGTTTTGCTACTGTTACCCACAACAGAAAATAAGTTGTTAATAATAATAATAACTTTATTTTTAGGGCGCCTTTCCAAATATCAAGGTGCCTAACAAATTTAAAAGAACACATCAAACATCCAGATGATTAAAACAGTATAAAACAGATTATAAAAAGGGTCTGAGAAATGGAGCTTTCTGATTGGCTGCAAACATTCTAACAACCTTATGTTAATCTTTGATTAACATACATGTAGAGCTTAACCATACGCTGAGCAAGGTTTAGCACTGTTTAAAACATTTTTTATTATAATAGCAATAAGGCACTCCCAGAGATTATGTTATTGGTCAGTTAATCACCCTCTAGGGGCATATGGCACTTGGCTACACCTCGTGCCACAGTACACCCCTAGAAGGTGATTAACAGACCATTAACATAACCCTTGGTCATGCCTTATTGCTTAATAATACAAATACAAAATTATTTATTCACCGAAAGCTTGAACCCACAAGTGTGTTTTTAAAGCTTGCTTGAATCCCTCCACAGTCGTGCACTCCTGTAACCGATGGGGGTAGAGAATTCCAGAGGGTTGGGGCCATGTGCATAAATGCACGGGCCCCAGAAGATTTCAAGCACACCCTCGAAATCTCTAGCAACCCCTCATCAGCTGAGCGGAGAAATCGTCCAGGGCAGTAGGAAACCAGAAGCTCTTTCAGGTAATCCAGGCCTAGTCCGTGTAGGACTTTAAAAGTCAGAAGACTGACTTTAAAGGTGATCCACCACTGTACCAGCAGCCAGTGCAATCCGCGCAGCACAGGCATAATGTGACATGATCTAGAAGTTCCTGTCAAAAGCCGAGCCGCAGCATTCTGCACTAGCTGCAAGCGGCAAATTTCCACCCCAGGTAGCCCTAGGTAAAGGGAGTTGCAGTAATCAAGGCGTGTGGACACAAAGGCATGGACCAGCATAGGAAGAGCACCGAGCAGAACAAGGTGCTTAATCCTGGAGATATTCCTAAAATGGTAAAAAGAGGATTTGACGACAGCTGACACCTGTGAATGCAGAGTCAGCCCTTCGTCAAAAATTACCCCAAGTTTCGCACCCGTTCAGTGGTCAGGAGAGATACGCCCCCAAGAAAAAGCCCTGAGGGTGAACCCACCCCTGGCCCCCCTATCCGGCGCACCGGGATCCACAACCAACACCTCAGTCTTGTCCGAGTTCAACTTTAGCCAACTAGAATCCAACCACTCCTGGATTTCTGTGAGGCAGCTATTAAAGACTGAGAGAGCTCCATCTTGGTCGGGTGCAAAAGAAAGGTAGAGCTGGGTATCATCAGCATAGCAGTGAAACCTCAGCCCATACCTTCTTACAATGTCTCCGAGGGGCAGCATGTACACTGCGAACAATATGGGGGACAGCACCGAGCCCTGGGGTACCCCACAAGACAGAGAAACTGGGTCCGAGGAATAAATCCTGGACACCACTCTCTGAGTTAATGAAGTGGCAAGGGCCATATAAGGTTCTTAGACATACTGGCACTGTTAACTATGAGACTGAGACCCCTGCCAGGAAAAATCCTTCTAAGATATACCATGCTAACCTCCTCAAGAAATGGGTTGAAAAATGCCAAAAGCTGCTTTGCTGGTTTTACCAGAAACTGATAAGGAAGATATTGATGTAGCTTATGATAGACTGGAACAAACTGTAAATGTTGATGCTGTAAAGGTGAATGTTTCCTTAATCTCAGAACAAGCTACAGACATTCGTAATGTGCTAAAGACATTTAACAGTACTTTTACCATGGTACCAGGCCGAGCAAAAGGGGTTGAGCCAGTGACAGAGAATGCTCGTCCTATTAGGCAAAAGTCATACAGGTTGCCAGAGTGGTTACAAGCTGATTTGGTTAAAGAAATACAAAAAATGAAAGAATTGGGTATCATAGAGGAGTTGAGGAGTGCTTGTTCATCTCCAATAGTAACTGTAAACAAAAAAGAAGGGGGTGTTAGAATCTGCCTTGATTTTAGGAAACTTAAACAAGTGTCAGAATTTGACAGTTATCCTATGCCCAGAATAGATGATTTGGTGGACAGACTGGGGAGTGCAAAGTATATCAGTACCCTCGCTCTCACCAAGGGTTACTGGCAGATACATTTAGCTTAAGAATCCAGAGATAAAACTGCATTTGCCACGCCTATAGGATTCTATCAGTTCACCACTATGCTCTTTGGTTTACATGGTGTGCCAGCTACATTCCAGCAGTACGTGGATGTAATTTTATCCCCTCACACTGTTTATTGTACAGAGTACCTGGATGATGTTGTGGTGTACAGTCCCGAATAGAAAAGTCACCTGGAACACCTATGAGCAGTTACCCAAGCTATCAACAGTGCAGGTCTGACAATTAATCCTACTCAATGTGCATTGGGCATGCAGGAAACCAGGTATTTGGGCTATGTGTTGGGAAATGGAGACGTTAAACCAGATATTTTTAAAATAAACGCTGTAGCTAACAGCTCTGTACCTAAAACAAAGAATCACATCAGGTAATTTTTTAGGGCTGGCTGGTTATTGGCAGAGATTTGTTCCCAACATTGCTGAATTAGCTACTCCCCCACTGATCCCACAAAGAAACAGTACCCAAATAATGTGAAATGGACCACAGAGTGTGATGAAGCCTTTCAAGCCATAAAGGCTGCATTATGTTCAGCCCTGTTTTAAGAAGCCCAGACTTTGAGAAACCATTTCTGTTACAAACAGATGCATCTGAGGCAGGCCTAGGTGCTGTCCTAAGTCAAAATATAGATGGGAAAGAACATCCTATTCTGTATATAAGTAGGAAGTTGCATGACAGAGAGAAAAGGTACTCCAATATCGAAAAGGAGTGTTTAGCAGCAAAGTGGTCCATGGAGTCCCTCAAATTTTTTTTACTAGGAACTGAATTTGTTCTTGTAACTGATCACAATCCTCTCTGTTGGCTTAATTACATGAAATATAAAAATTCCAGAATTACAAGGTGGTATCTGGCACTGCAGCCATTTACATTCACGGTGATTCACAAATCTGGTAAAGAGAATAGCAATGCTGATTTTCTGTCGCGATATGGATCCAGAATTGAGGGTTCTGATGGTTGAAAAAAAAATGTATGGGTTTAAATTGTGCTTTTTGCTGTACTGTTAAAAAAATGGATGCAAATGTGCTTAATTTCTGAAAGTAGAAATTGTTAATAGAGAATAGAAAGTTTTAAAAACCTGTTTAATAAAACAGGTTCCCTCTTAATGGGGGGGGGGTATATGTGACAGGGTAGAATAGGACCCTGTCCCATTTGTTTTGGAGAAAGTATGTAAATGCAAGGATCTGTATTCTTTCCTTTTCTCTCTTCTCTGTCTGGTTGTGCAACCAAATTTTCCTGTGAGACTTCGGACTTGACCAACCTGAACAGTCTTGCAATTTTTGGCCTCTCTCTGTCTCTCAGTTTTCTCTTGCTGTCTGTTTTTCCTCCCTTGCATATCTATATCTGCTAATATAAAATACAGGAGAATCAATGTATGGAAAAGTAGCCAATACTGGGATCTCTTTTGTTTGGAAGATGTTTAGTGTTGCTGTTGAAATGTATATTAATTGTAGAAAACAAGAGGTTGCTTGGGTGCAAATGCCTGAGCCTTTTGCAAAGGCTGGAGGGGCTTCAGGAAGCTCACTGTTCTAGCAGATCCTGCCCGAAATTTACGAGAACAGAATGTTTGGCAAGACAAGATTCTTACTTGAGGATGGGGCTTGGAAAAAAAAAAGCATAAAAGAGATGAGCTGCAGTTGTAGAGAGGTTTTTGTTTTGGAAGAACAAGGGAGACTACAAGAGATTTTATTTTGCTTCTGTATATAGTTATTATGAATAAGTTTTATTTTTTGTTACTGCAACTACAAATAAACAGTTTTGTGGAATTTTACAACTCCTCCTAGGGTTTTCCCTATTCTTCCTAGCCTGTGCCTCGACGACACAGTTTGTGAAACAAGGAAAGGGCATAAAAGATAGGAGCCTACAAATCAAAAGTCTCTTTTCCAAGGTGGAAGAGTCTTTTGCAGTTTAGAGGCACTGTTAGGGGTCAGGGGAGAGGAGACAGAAACAAAGCTCATGGCAGGGGCAAGTAGATCCAACCTGATAGCAGGAAACATCCAATAAAGGGAGCTGTGAGTATAGAGAAAATAAAGTACTCACAGTAAATCAGTCCTCTGTATGCTGTGCTGAAGCTGTGCACAAGAGACCTGCCAAGATCCAAGCATCAACAGTCCTGTCAGCACTGTTGGTTGGTGGGAAACAGATCTGGGAAAATGGTGTGAAGTCCCTCCTCTGCCTCCTTAATGTTGTGGTACTGATATGTGCCTGATACCACGGGGTACAGGATCCCACATTTGATGCCTGCAGCCATGAGTTTTGATTTGATGCTGCAGTATTCTCCCTGCTGCTGTCTGGTCTGTCGTGTGAGATCATTGGAAATGTGGTATTAATCCCTCACTGCAACTCTCCTCTCTCCCTTGCTTTGATTGTATGTGTTGTTTTTCAAGAAAATTGAGCATTTTTAAGATGATGGCACAGGGTCATTCATTTGTGCCAGGCATTGGCCTCAATGCTTTGTGGGCCCATTCAGTAGTGTAACTCGTGCCATGGAGGGTTGGGGGGTCAGCCCAGCCATCTCTGTAAACAGTTTCTGCACAAAATTAAGCATGTCCATCCCCTCCACCTTCTCAGGAATGCTGACAACTGAATTATTGCAGCAATTCCTCTCTTCTAGATCTTCTATATGGGATTCAAGTTTTTTATTTTCCTCCTCAGAGCCACGACTTTGGTTTCCAGGTGAGCCTGGCAGTCTTCCACTGAAGAGATCTGTGCCTCGGTATCTCCCACTTGCCTCGTCAGAGCATCTGAAGTGGGCCAGATGGTTTTGAGCTCCCCTAAAATGTTTAAAATGGCCGCCTTAGTGGAGCTGAGCTCTCAAGAGAAGTGTTCTGCAGTGAACTCAGATGTCACTGAATTGGCAGCTGGTGGGTTCGGGGATGAGAAGGCCTTTAGGCACTTAGGCCTGCTGTCATTCTGGCATTGGGTGTGGTGTGCAAAACTGAAGAGGATCCACCATGTCTACTTCATTGGTGCTCATTGCTGCTGATTTAGAAACTGTATTGACTGCAAACTCCATTTGGTTCTGCAATGAAGGCTAGAGATGCAATCCCCATACTTATAAGTCCCAACAAGCAAGTAAGTGCTATTTAATTATTTTACTTCAAGAGGTGGGTCCACGGAGCTCTGAGTAGCGGGACTGCACTAGCCAAGCAACATTATGTGACTCCCATGCTAAACATCTTGAATGCATCATAACATCTAATTTTCATGTCCTGCAAGGAGATAGTGGTCTGAGGTAAATCACTGAATTTCCCCTGAGAATGTCACATAGAAGAGCAATGACATTAACAGATGTTTTGGTACCCCGTCATCACCATCCTGTAAACCCAAAATTGGCTAACAGAAAACAGAAACGATTGTTATCCTTGTAAAAACTGCATTTATTGCAAACATATCCCCCCAGGTAATTTCTTCTCTAATCCCCACACAGATCACCAGTATGAGGTATGACAGTTTGCCATCTGTGAAACAGCAGGAGTAACATTTGGTAATGTGCTCCTGTGGCATCTACTAAGTGGGGAAAAAGTGAGACAACTGGGTGGGGAGCATTGTAGAGTGATAGCAAACAAAAACATGACTTATATTACTGCAAGTAATGTGGCTAGTTTGGTGAACCCAGAATAACATGTCTTTAGTGTCAAAGCAATTGATCACATCTGCCCACACCCCAGAGGGGGAGATTTTAATAACTTGGTACTTAGAAGACAGCATTTGGGATCTACAGCCTCAGGGCCAGAAAAGCACCAGGTTTGAAAGGCAGTTTTGAACTGTCAACATCCCTGAAGTAAATCCATTTAGAAGTCTCCTGTTATATAATTTTTTTATTAAAGATTGCAACCATTAAGTAAAAGTGTTCAGAGAAACCAGTGCATAGTGACCTGTAGCCTTTATGGCAATATTTAATGATAGAAACATATGTTAATCAATCTTGGACTAACTCATTTTTTGTCTTTTCTCTCTCTCTCTTTCTCTACCCCTTCTTTTTTCTATTTTTCACATCAGCATCATATAGCATGGCATCACACCATGTGAAAGAGTAACTACCTGTTTGCAGCAGCCAACCAGCAGTATGAATCTGGTTTTAATCAAGAGGTATTCTCAAACTACTGGTTACTAAAAAGGGACTCTGGTAGGAGAACATCAGTTAACAGCCAAGGCACTTCATGTTCTGTTGTACATAATGTTGCATATAATGTCAAGTTGATGTTCTCAATGAAGTCGTATTTTAAAATATTTATATGTCATCTTCATTAGACAGGGGTGGTGATGGACCTTAAATACATGTATGTACAAGTATGTACTTATAACATGCATCTTAATGGTTGGAATGAGATTTCCTTGCATGGACACTTGATGATGTACCTGAATGACATAATTAGGACCCAATCGCAGAAAACTCCATTGTTTTCACTTGTTGTAATGCCTTTGATAAAGGATCTAGCCAGAGATCCAAAACACATCAGGCATTACTGATTTTTGCACCAGGGAACCTAATGACATCCTAATTCTAAAAGGAGGTAAATGCTGGATTTTTTTTGCTTTTCCAGTGTCACTAATATGTCTTTAGTTTTTATCTTGTCATTTTATAGCACGGGGTTTTGTATTAAAATGTTTATTGTTTGAAACTAGTCAACAGTGTACTTTATCACAGACTTCTCATTGTGACCCCATGTGTGTTTCATGCAGTTCCTGTTTTTGCCCTACAGCATAACAACCAATAGTGCCATTAAAGTGCTCAAGCCTCCCACCCTGAACATAACATGCCCCTTTCTCTTGCTGTCTGCCCATCCCACCCATCTGTCACAGGGCGGTACTTACCTCGGACTGCACTTCTCATTTTTTCTGTCCCTCCTTTCTCCACACACATGGTGTGTTTGTTTACCCTAGTCAGCGGCAGGTGGCCTGGAGCCACCATCTATTAAAAAGATGCCCCCCCCCGATAAGTCATTAAATAAGGGGTGCTCCGACTGGGGCTGGGAGCACTCTGAGAGCCTTAAGAGGCCTCAGGTACACCCCCCCCCCCAGCAGAACCTCACCGCATCTTCTACATGCTCCAACTGGGGCTGGGAGCACTCTGAGAGCCTTAAGAGGTAAAGACTACCTCCTTTCTGCCTGCTTGTTTACTGAGGGGTGTCTTTAAATTATTTGTCCTCATACAGCAACTGATAGGTTTTGCAGCATCTGAGGACCGAACTCAATGGGGATTTCAGCTGCACTACAAGGACATTTTAAGGACCTCATTTAGCCCTGATTCTGGACTCTCTAGTGACTGTTGTATTTCACTTTCTACCTACTGATGTTCATTTGGGTTAAGCTCATTAGCCTCATCTGCCACTAGAGGGTACTCCTTGCACAACCTCCCTATCCACTCTTAACCACTATACTCTTTTCTGCTCTCCTACCACTTTGACTCCATCAGCTACTTCACTGCCCTCTCTCCCACTCCTAGTTAACCTATTCACTGCCTAGCCTCTCCACTCCCACTCCAAGTTAACCTACCCACTGTCTATCCCCTCCTACTCGCTGCCATCCTAGCCTGCCCACCCCCCTACAGCCCACCCCCAGACCATCTCCCATTCCCCTTGCGGACACCTGCCTCCAGGGTATTTGAACCTTGTATCCTGTGCACTAAAGTCCACAGCCCTACCACTACACCACTGTGGCAGTCACACAACTAGCAGCATAGCCTTGACCCTTATACTACTCGGCCACCCCATTAACAAGAGGAACCATGGGGGACAATGCCCCATTGCCACACCTGGCCATCCCAGCCCTCCTGTTACTGGCCTCTCTCCAATCAGACCACACTCCATGCACCCATGGCACAGGACACCCCGACCATAACTTGGGCTCTCAACCACCACCCACACTGGACTCAATTCCGGGGCCTGGCACCCACCCCTTTGCTACCCACCAGGCTCCTCTACTGGCCTGGGACCCCCCTGGACCCACCTCCTTGCTGCTATTCCCACCCTTCGTGCCCTACCCATTCCCTGCACCTCTCTATCTAAACCCTCAGCCCATAGACCAGTAAAGAATGCCTGTTACCACCGCCCACTAATTAGAAATATCACTCTTTTACTACTACTTTCTGGAAATGTCCACCCCAATCCAGGCCCTACTCCCACTAGCCCACCCAAGACTCTAACTTCTGGGCTCTGCATTGCTTCCATGAATATCTGCAGCTTGCTAAAAAAATCTGCTACGCTCCAATGTTGGGTCATCCAACACCAGCCTGAGGTTGTTGCACTTGTGGAGACCTGGCTCTCCAAATCTACCCCTGATTCCTTTGTCCTACTCCCCGGGTACACCCTCTATCGAGAAGACTGACTAGGAAAACAAGGGGGCGGATGTGCCATCTACTTACGTGACACCATTATTGGTCATGCTCTCCCCGATCCCAAACTCGACAACGGAGCACAAGCCCTCACCCTCAAAATCATCCCTGACCCTACCAGGGGTCCACTCTACATCACAATCTCCTACATGCCTCTTAGAAACCAAAAGCCAGCTATCCTGTCACTCACAGAGTACCTCTTAACTCTCCTCCATAAAGCTGAACAGGTCTTACTAGGGGACCTTAATGTTAACTGGCTTGCACCCTCAACTTCACAAGCTAGGGACTCCTTTGTCACCCTTGATATGTCCCAATTAGTCTCCAAACCCACTAGACTCAATCTCACCAGAGGAACCAGCACCCTTCTAGACGTCATAATCTCCAATCGCCCCCAAAAGGTCCAGGATATTAAAATCCTCTCTGACTCCTTAAGTGACCACTTCCTAATACTCTTCCTCTGGTTCTCCACCACCCCTAAACCAGTTACTCAAACCACGCTTTGCAGGCGCCTCCGCCCAGGTGGCTTTTCAAAACTCAAGCACTACCTTGCCCAGATTGACTGGTCCCCCATCAGCTATGCCCCAAGCATCGATGCAGCGCTCGACCTCTTCACACAGGCCTTCAACAAGGCTTGTGATCTCTATGCACCACTCACCAGACATCGCTCAAATAAACAAAATGCACCTTGGGTCACCCCAACCCTGCTCCAAAAACTCCATGAGAGGGATAACCTCTGCCATACTGCTGTGGAGTCAGGCAAAGAGTCAGATAGGCAAGCCTACAATGCTGCATGCAATCAGTGCACATGGGCCATCCGTACCTCCTCCTAGGCCAAAGCAGAGCACTACCAGGCCACCCTTACCTCTTCCTGGGGCTCATCCCAGACCGTTTGGGATGTTATAAAAGAGCTGAATGGGAAAACACGCTCCCTCCCATCCCAGCTCTCTACTGATGGCTCTACCACCACCGACCCCCTCGACGTAGCCAACTGCCTTAATACCACATTCACTGATCTAAGTTCAGTCCTCCCCAGTAGTTTCTTTGACCCATGCTGGAATCTCAATCACCTGTCCTGCAACACCCTCACTTCCTCATATGCATGATTTCCACCCAAGAAGCCAAACTGTACCTGCAAAAAGCCCTGGGCAGTAATAGCCCTAGCAACAACACTCTGGATACCAGGATCCTGTGCCTAGTATTTGATGATGTCTTTGTTCCACTGACTGACCTACTGAACTGATCCCTTTGTCTCGACCAATTCCCCAGTGTCTGGAAAATGGCCATCGTCACACCCATACACAAAAGTGGTGATAGGTCCTCCCCAAACAACTACAGGCCAATCTCCATACTCCCCCCTCTTTCCAAAGCTATCGAAAAAGTGGTGGCCACTCAGCTCACTGAGTACCTGACCAAATACAACATACTATGCCCTGAGCAGCACGGGTTCTGTGCAGGACATAGCACCACCACAGCCCTCCTTGAATTCTCCAACTATCTGCACTCCTCCCTAGACTCTGGCAGTCTTGCCAGTGCAGTGTTCATTGACCTCTCTAAGGCCTTCAACACTGCTTGCCATCCCCTCTCGCTTGACTTCCTCTACCAAATTGGTTTCTCCACTGGTCCCCTTGCTTGGTGCTCCAGCTATCTATCAGCTCACTCCCAATGCATAAAAATCAATGGGACCTTATCCAGCACTCTACCTGTTTGTTCCGGGGTGCCCCATGGCTCTATCCTGGGGCCCCTCTTGTTCAGTCTCTACCTCAACACCCTGCCCAGTGCCTTCCTGGCAGAATTCTTCTTTATGCAGATGATGCCGTTCTCTTTGCCACTCACCATAAACCTGCCTCACTCCAAGACTCTCTCCAGCTCACCTTTAACCATACTGAAAAATGGTTCAAGGATCACAGACTTATCAACCTAAAAAAAACCAAGTCTATGCTGTTCACTCACCACCAAAACAAGTCCAGAAATGCCTCCCTCCTAATCCTCCCCAGCACACAACACCCTTTAGAACAAGTGTCCACTTACAAATACCTAGGGATTACCTTTGTCTCCACCCTCACTTTCCACCACCACATTAATGCCCTCTCAGCTGCCACAAACTCTCGGTTAGGCCTTCTCTACCGGCACAAGGACTGCCTCCCCACCCATGCGCTCTGGCTGGCCATCACTTCCTCCGTCCTGTCCCTTGTGGACTATGGACTACCTATTTATGGTTTTGCTGATAACACAGCTATCAGTAAAATCCAGATCTCTATAAACATGGCCTGCAGGCTCCTGACCGGGGCACCCAGACTCACCCATACCTGCCTACTATATGCCACAGCAAACCTCCTCAACCTCCAAGAAAGACTCCACTACCAAACCTGCCTACTATTCATGAAATCTCTTCTCGATCTGTTACCCCTAGGGGTGGCTGCATCCCTTCAACTCACCACCCCAACTGTGGCCACTCACAACTCAAATAAAACCACACTACTGGTGCCCAGGACCAGGACCTCCCAAGCCCAGTGATCTTTCAGCTATAGGGCTCCCTCATGGTTCAACTCTCTCCCAGTTGACATCACCAACACTCTCAAAATTTCTCCCTTTAAAATCGCCCTCCATGTCCACCTGTTCAACGCATGCTGCTATAAATGCAAGTAACTAAATCCCAGTGCCCTCTGTGGGCCTCCGAAGACCCATGCTACGTTGCTCACTCCAACCTCGACAAAGTCCTCTGGACTGCTCACCTCCCCCCCTTTTCTTTCCCTCAATCTGCTCATATCTAAAATATTCCACTACCCTCTTTGATTCTGCACTGCAGGGTTTTATATACCTATAAAATTGACTGTACATAATGAAATGTTTCTCTGTAATAATGTCTCATCACTGTAATCTTTGTATTTTATGTATCACTGCCTGTATTAAGTATGTTGTATTATTGTTTTGTCATTACCTTGACGAGGTGCCTTTGTAAATGAGTCTCTGACTCAAAGGTTGCAAATCCAAGTTACTAATAAATAAAAAATAAATAAAGATGGTGTGAAAGAGGTACTTGTGTCCAACTAGTACACTGATTTGCCCTTAGGTCTAGTAAGTGTGTGCCCATTCGTGTGGCAGGTGTGGAACATGAGGCAGGAATGGGGCAGATGGTTCCAGTCTGTGTTGCATGCACAAAGACCAGAGTGGCATAGCGAGGCAGGAAGTACCACAGTAGCATCAAAGGTCATGCAAGAAAAGGCAGAGTCTGTGTGGCAGCTGGAGGAGACCACAAAGTGGATGATGCTAGTGAGAAGCTGCAGGTGGAGAGTGCAGACCACCCACAGGAGGAGTTAGAAAGCAGAGAAGTGTGATCCTTCTTTGAGTGATCAGAGTGGGCAGGTGAGGGCAAGGAAACAGGGATGCAATGTGAGTGTCTGTGTGGGGGCAGTGGCACAGCTGGTAATGGAAGGGGCATTAATACAGCTTATACTGTAACAAAGGGCAGTGACATAGCTGGTAAGGGAGGGCAGTAATATAGCTAGTAATGGGGAGCTGTGAGATAGCAGGTAAGCGGGCAGTGAGAGTGATCGTAACTGGAGGGAAGCAATGATACCTCTGGTAATGAAGGGACAGTGACTCAGGTGGCAAACAATACAGACCATTGATATAGCTGCTAATGAGGGAGGCAGTGACATAGCTGGCAGTGAGGGGCAGTGACACAGCTAGAAATGCAAGGCAGTGAAACAGCTGGCAACAAAGGTCACAGTAACTCAGGTGGTGATGGATGCAATACCCCAGCTGATAATAGAGAGAGAGTAACAGCTAGCAATGGGGGAGGGTGGTGAACAGCAATACAACTGGCAACAAAGGTCACAGTAACTCAGGTGGTGATGGAGGCAATACCCCAGCTGATAATAGAGAGAAAGTAACAGCTAGCAATGGGGAAGGGGGGTGAACAGCAACACAGCTGGCAACAAAGGTCACAGTAACTCAGGTGGCAATGGAGGCAGTACCCCAGCTGATAATAGAGAGAGAGTAACAGCTAGCAATGGGGAAGGGGGGTGAACAGCAACACAGCTGGCAATGAGAGGAGAGGTGAGAATGCTGGCAGTGAACAGCCAGCAGCACCGCTGGCATTAAAAGAGCAGCACAAAAGTGGTAATGGGGGAACTCAAACTGCTGGTTATGGGGTAGTGACAGCTGCTAATGAGGCAGTGATAGCTGGTAATCTGACAGTACATAGCTGGCAATGGGGTCATGACTATGGGTAATGAGGCAGTGACAACTGGTAATGGGGTCAGTAGTAGTTGGCAGCAAGAGCAGTGTGACACACATGGTAATGGGGCAGTGACACTGCTGGTAATGGGGGTCAGTAGTAGTTGGCAGCAAGAGCAGTGTGACACACATGGTAATGGGGCAGTGACACTGCTGGTAATGGGGTCAGTAGTAGGTGGCAGCAAGGAGCAGTGACACTGCTGGTAATGGGACAGTGACACTGCTGGTAATGGGGGTCAGTAGTAGATGGCAGCAAGGAGCAGTGACACTGCTGGTAATGGGGCAGTGACACTGCGGGTAATGGGGCAGTGACACAGCTGGTAATGGGGCAGTGACACTGCTGGATATGGAGAGTGACACAACTGGTAATGGGGCAGTGACACTGCTGGTAATGGGCAGTGACACAGCTGGTAAAGGAGCAGTGACACTGCTGGTAATGGAGCAGTGACTGATGGTAATGGAGCAGTGACACTGCTGGTAATGGGGTCAGTGACACTGCTGGTAATGGAGCAATGACACTGCTGGTAATTGGGCAGTGACACAGCTGGTAATGGAGCAGAGACACTGCTGGTAATGGGGCAGTGACACAGCTGGCAATGGAGCAGTGACACTGCTGGTAATGGGTCAGTGACACAGCTGGTAATGGGGCAGTGACACTGCTGGTAATGGGGCAGTGACAGCTGGTAATGGGTCAGTGACACAGCTGGTAATGGGGCAGTGACACAGCTGGTAATGGGGCAGTGACACTGCTGATAATGGGGCAGTGACACTGCTGGTAATGGGGCAGTGACAGCTGGTAATGGGTCAGTGACACAGCTGGTAATGGGGCAGTGACACTGCTGGTAATGGGGCAGTGACAGCTGCTAATGGGGCAGTGACACAGCTGGTAATGGGTCAGTGACACTGCTGGTAATGGGGCAGTGACACTGCTGGTAATGGGGCAGTGACACAGCTGGTAATGGGTCAGTGACACAGCTGGTAATGGGGCAGTGACACTGCTGGTAATGGGACATTGACAGCTGGTAATGGGTCAGTGACACAGCTGGTAATGGGTCAGTGACACAGCTGGTAATGGGGCAGTGACACTGCTGATAATGGGGCAGTGACACTGCTGGTAATGAGGCAGTGACAGCTGGTAATGGGTCAGTGACACTGCTGGTAATGGGTCAGTGACACAGCTGGTAATGGTTCAGTGACACTGCTGATAATGGGGCAGTGACACTGCTGGTAATGGGGCAGTGACAGCTGGTAATGGGTCAGTGACACTGCTGGTAATGGGTCAGTGACACTGCTGGTAATGAGGCAGTGACACAGCTGGTAATGGGGCAGTGACACTGCTGGTAATGGGGCAGTGAAACAGCTGGTAATGGGTCAGTGACACTGCTGGTAATGGGGCAGTGACACAGCTGGTAATGGGTCAGTGACACAACTGGTAATGGGGTCAGTGACACTGTTGGTAATGGGGTCAGTGACACTGCTGGTAATGGGTCAGTGACACAGCTGGTAATGGGGTCAGTGACACTGCTGGTAATGGGCAGTGACACTGCGGGTAATGAGGCAGTGACACCGCTGGTAATGAGGCAGTGACACTGCTGGTAATGGGGGTCAGTAGTAGCTGGCAGCAAGGAGCAGTGACACTGCTGGTAATGGGACAGTGACACTGCTGGTAATGGGACAGTGACACTGCTGGTAATGGGGGTCAGTAGTAGATGGCAGCAAGGAGCAGTGACACTGCTGGTAATGGGGCAGTGCCACTGCTGGTAATGGGGCAGTGACACAGCTGGTAATGGGGCAGTGACACTGCTGGTAATGGACAGTGACACAACTGGTAATGGGGCAGTGACACTGCTGGTAATGGGCAGTGACACAGCTGGTAAGGAGCAGTGACACTGCTGGTAATGGAGCAGTGACTGCTGGTAATGGAGCAGTGACACTGCTGGTAATGGGGTCAGTGACACTGCTGGTAATGGAGCAATGACACTGCTGGTAATGGGGCAGTGACACAGCTGGTAATGGAGCAGAGACACTGCTGGTAATGGGGCAGTGACACAGCTGGTAATGGAGCAGTGACACTGCTGGTAATGGGTCAGTGACACAGCTGGTAATGGGGCAGTGACACTGCTGGTAATGGGGCAGTGACACTGCTGGTAATGGGGCAGTGACACTGTGGTAATGGAGCAGTGACACTGCTGGTAATGGGTCAGTGACACTGCTGGTAATGGAGCAGTGACACTGCTGGTAATGGGGCAGTGACACAGCTGGTAATGGGGCAGTGACACTGCTGGTAATGGGGCAGTGACACTGCTGGTAATGGGCAGTGACACTGCTGGTAATGGGCAGTGACACTGCTGGTAATGGAGCAGTGACTGCTGGTAATGGAGCAGTGACACTGCTGGTAATGGGGTCAGTGACACTGCTGGTAATGGGGCAGTGACACTGCTGGTAATGGGGCAGTGACACTGCTGGTAATGGAGCAGTGACACTGCTGGTAATGGGGCAGTGACAGCTGGTAATGGGTCAGTGACACAGCTGGTAATGGGCAGTGACACAGCTGGTAATGGGGCAGTGACACTGCTGGTAATGGGGCAGTGACACAGCTGGTAATGGGGCAGTGACACTGCTGGTAATGGGTCAGTGACACTGCTGGTAATGGGTCAGTGACACAGCTGGTAATGGGGCAGTGACACTGCTGGTAATGGGGCAGTGACACTGCTGGTAATGGGACAGTGACAGCTGGTAATGGGTCAGTGACACAGCTGGTAATGGGTCAGTGACACAGCTGGTAATGGGGCAGTGACACTGCTGATAATGGGGCAGTGACACTGCTGGTAATGAGGCAGTGACACTGCTGGTAATGGGGCAGTGACACTGCTGGTAATGGGGCAGTGACACAGCTGGTAATGAGTCAGTGACACTGCTGGTAATGGGGCAGTGACACTGCTGGTAATGGGGGTCAGACAGCTGGAAGGGTCAGTGACACTGCTGGTAATGGGTCAGTGACACTGCTGGTAATGAGGCAGTGACACTGCTGGTAATGGGGCAGTGACACTGCTGGTAATGGGGCAGTGACACAGCTGGTAATGGGGCAGTGACACTGCTGGTAATGGGGTCAGTGACACTGCTGGTAATGGGTCAGTGACACAACTGGTAATGGGGTCAGTGACACTGTTGGTAATGGGGTCAGTGACACTGCTGGTAATGGGTCAGTGACACAGCTGGTAATGGGGTCAGTGACACTGCTGGTAATGGGCAGTGACACTGCGGGTAATGAGGCAGTGACACCGCTGGTAATGAGGCAGTGACACTGCTGGTAATGGGGTCAGTAGACAGCTGGCAGCAAGGAGCAGTGACACTGCTGGTAATGGGATCAGTGACACAGCTGGTAATGGGACAGTGACCAGCTGGTAATGGGGGTCAGTAGTAGATGGTAGCAGGAGCAGTGACACTGCTGGTAATGGGGCAGTGCCACTACTGGTAATGGGGCAGTGACACAGCTGGTAATGGGGCAGTGACACTGCTGGTAATGGACAGTGACACAACTGGTAACGGTGCAGTGACACTGCTGGTAATGGGCAGTGACACAGCTGGTAATGAGCAGTGACACTGCTGGTAATAGAGCAGTGACTGCTGGTGATAGAGCAGTGACACTGCTGGTAATAGGGTCAGTGACACTGCTGGTAATAGAGCAATGACACTGCTGGTAATGGGGCAGTGACACAGCTGGTAATGGAGCAGAGACACTGCTGGTAATGGGGCAGTGACACAGCTGGTAATGGAGCAGTGACACTGCTGGTAATGGGTCAGTGGACTCGCTGGTAGTAGGGGCAGTGACACTGCGGGTAATGAGACAGTGACACTGCTGGTATGGGAGTGACACTGCTGCTGGTAATAGGGGGCCGCAGGTGGCAAGCGCGAGCAGTGACACTGCTGCAATGGACAGCATTAATACTGCTGGAATGGGGGCAGTAGTAGATGGCAGCAAGGAGCAGTGACACTGCTGGTAATGGGGCAGTGACACTGCTGGTAATGGGCAGTGACACAGCTGCTAAAGGAGCAGTGACACTGCTGGTAATGGAGCAGTGACTGCTGGTAATGGATCAGTGACACTGCTGTAATGGGGTCAGTGACACTGCTGGTAATGGAGCAATGACACTGCTGGTAATGGGGCAGTGACACAGCTGGTAATGGAGCAGAGACATTGCTGGTAATGGGGCAGTGACACAGCTGGTAATGGAGCAGTGACACTGCTGGTAATGGGTCAGTGACACAGCTGGTAATGGGGCAGTGACACTGCTGGTAATGGGGCAGTGACACTGCTGGTAATGGGGCAGTGACAGCTGGTAATGGGTCAGTGACACAGATGGTAATGGGTCAGTGACACAGCTGGTAATGGGGCAGTGACACTGCTGATAATGGGGCAGTGACACTGCTGGTAATGGGGCAGTGACAGCTGGTAATGGGTCAGTGACACAGATGGTAATGGGTCAGAGACACAGCTGGTAATGGGGCAGTGACACTGCTGATAATGGGGCAGTGACGCTGCTGGTAATGGGGCAGTGACAGCTGGTAATGGGGCAGTGACACTGCGGGTAATGAGGCAGTGACACTGCTGGTAATGAGGCAGTGACACTGCTGGTAATGGGGGTCAGTAGTATCTGGCAGCAAGGAGCAGTAACACTGCTGGTAATGGGGCAGTGACACAGCTGGTAATGGGGCAGTGACACTGCTGGTAATGGAGTAGTGAAACTGCTGGTCATGGGGCAGTGACAATGCTGGTAATGGGGTTACTGTCACTGCTGGTAAAGGGGCAGTGACACTGCTGGTAATGGGGTCAGTGACCTGCTGGTAATGGGTCAGTGACACTGCTGGTAATGGGGCAGTGACACTGCTGGTAATGGGGCAGTGACACTGCTGGTAATGGGATAGTGACACATTTGGAAATGAGGTAAGTGACACTGCTGGTAATGGGACCATGACACATTTGGAAATGGGGTCAGTGACACTGCTGGTAATGGGGCAGTGACAGCTGGTAATGGGTCAATGACACTGCTGGTAATGGGTCAGTGACACAGCTGGTAATGGGTCAGTGACACAGCTGGTAATGGGGCAGTGACAGCTGGTAATGGGTCAGTGATACAGCTGGTAATGGGGCAGTGACACTGCTGGTAATGGGGCAGTGACACAGCTGGTAATGGGTCAGTGACACTGCTGGTAATGGGTCAGTGACACAGCTGGTAATGGAGCAGTGACACAGCTGATAATGGGTCAGTGACACAGCTGGTAATGGGTCAGTGACACAGCTGTAATGGGGTCAGTGACACTGCTGGTGATGGGGTCGGTGACACTGCTGGTAATGGGGCAGTGACACTGCAGGTAATGAGGCAGTGACACTGCTGGTAATGAGGCAGTGACATTGCTGGTAACGAGGGTCAGTAGAAGCTGGCAGCAAGGAGCAGTGACACTGCTGGTAATGGAGCAGTGACACAGCTGGTAATGGGGCAGTGACACTGCTGGTAATGGAACAGCCAAACCGCCGATATCAGCAGTGACACCGCTGGTAAGGGTGAGTGTCACTGCTGAGAATGGGGCAGACACCGGTACGGGTCAGGGACACTGTTGAACGGGCCGGCGTCACTGCTGGCAATGAAGGTGACACTGGTGGTACGGGGCAGGACACTGCTGGTAATGGGACAGCACAATTGGAAACGGGGTCAGTGACCTGCTGGTAATGGGACATGACACATTTGAAATGAGTAGTGACACTGCAGGAATGGAAAGTGACGGCTGGGACGGGTCAGTACACCCTGGTAATGGGTTAGTGACACAGCTGGTAATGGGTCAGACAGCTGGTAAGGGGTGACAGCTGGTACCGGTCAGCGACACAGCCGGTAATGGGGCAGGACACAGCTGGTAATCGGGGACACCGGTGGTAATGGAACAGGACAGCTGGTACGGTCAGCGAACACTGCTGGTAATGGCCGCACAGCTGGTAATAGGCGACACTGCCAATGGGGCTCAGTATCTGAAGCAAGAGCAGTAACACTGCTGGTAATGGGCAGTGACACAGTAATAGACGGAACTGCTGGTAATGGGTAAAACTGCTAAATGCGGCAGCGACAATGCTGGTACGTTACTGTCACAGCTGGTAAAGCAAAGAGACACGCTGGTAATGGGGCCAGTGACCTGGTAATAACAGTGAATCGCTGGTAATGGAAAGTGACACTGCTGGTAATGAAGGTGACACTGCCGGCAATGGGACAGTGACACACGGAAATGAGGTAAGTGACACCGCCGGTCGCCGAACCACGACACATTTGAAATGGAACAGCGACACTGCTGTAAAGAAAGACAGCTGGTATCGGTCAATGACACTGACGGGACGCGACACAGCCGGTAATGGTCAGTGACACAGCTGGTAAGGAAGCAGTGACAGCTGGCACGGGTCAGCGGAAGCTGGTAATGGGCAGTGACACTGCTGGCAAGGGAGCAGTGACAGCTGGTAATGGGTCAGTGACACTGGTAATGGTCAGTGACACAGCTGGTAATGGAGCAGTGACAAGCCGATAACAATAAAGGACACACGGTAAGGAACAAAGACAGCCAATGGGGCCAGAACTGCTGGTAAAAGGTGCGACAAAGGGTAATGGCGATGACACCGCAGGTAATGAGCAGTGACACTGCTGGTACGAGGCAGTGACACGGCAGCAACGAGGTCAGAGAAGCTGGCAGCAAGAGCAGTGACACACTGGTAATGGACAGGACAGCTGGTGATGGGTGACACTGCCGGTAATGGGCAGCGAAACTGATGATAATGGGGCAGTGACACTGCAGTAATGGGTAGTGTCACTGCTGGTAATGGGCAGGACACTGCTGGTATGGGTCATGACACTGCGTAATGGGGCCAGTGTCACTGCAGCAGCAACAACAGTGACACTGCTGGTAATGGGGCAGTGACACTGCTGATAATGGGACAGTGACACATTTGGAAATGGGGTCAGTGACACTGCTGGCAATGGGACAGTGACACATTTGGAAATGGGGTCAGTGACACTGCTGGTAATGGGGCAGTGACAGCTGGTAATGGGTCAGTGACACTGCTGGTAATGGGTTAGTGACACAGCTGGTAATGGGTCAGTGACACAGCTGGTAATGGGGCAGTGACAGCTGGTAATGGGTCAGTGACACAGCTGAATGGGCAGTGACACAGCTGGTAATAGGGCAGGACATAGTAATGCAGTGACAGCCAGTAATGGTCAGTGATACTGCTGGATAATGGGCACATTGGCAACGATGCAGTGACAGCTGATAATGAAGCAGGGACACAGCTTGTAATGAAGAGCACAGCTGGTATTGGGCAAAAGACACCGCGGTACGGGGCAGTGACACAGCTGGTATCGGGGCCAGTGACACCGCGCAATGAGTCAGTGACACTGCTGGTAATGGGCAGTGACAGCACTGGCAATGGGGATGACACTGCTGGTAATGGGGCAGCGACAAAGCTGGTGGGGCAGTTACACTGCTGGTAATGAGCAGTACTGTTGTACGAGGCAAGGACACTGCTGGTAATGGGGGTCAGTAGTAGCTGGCAGCAAGGAGCAGTGACACTGCTGGTAATGGGCCGCGACCACGCTGGTAATGCAGCAGTGACACTGCTGGTAAGGGACAGTGACACTAATGGGCGCAGACAACTGGTATGGGCCAGTGACACTATTGGCATGAGGCAGTGACACTGCAGTAATGCAGGGACAATGCTGGTAATGGGCAGTGACATGGTACCAGGCAGTGACAGCTGGTAATGGGCAGTGACATTGCTGGTACGGGCAGTGACAAAGCTGGTAATGAGGCAGTGACACTGCTAATGGGGGCAAGAAGTACTGCAGCAGGGCAGTGACACTGGGAAATGAGACAGTGACACTGCAGTAAGGGCAGTGACACTGCTGGTACAGGGCCAGAAGAAGCAAGCAAGGAGATGACACTGCTGGTACGGGGCAGAGATCAATTGCCAATGGGGCAGTGACACAGCGAATGGGCAGTGACCTGCTGGTAATGGGCAGTGACACAGCTGGTAAGGGCAGTGACACTGCTGGTAATGGGCAGTGACTGCTGGTACGGAGAAGTGACACTGCTGGTAACAAGGTAGTGACACTGCTGGTAATAGAGAAACGACGCTGGTAATGGGGCAGTGACAGCTGGTAATGGAGCAGAGACACTGCTGGTAATGGGCAGTGACACAGCCGGTAATAGACAGCGAATGCTAGTAATGGGTCAGTGACACAGCTGGTATGGGGCAGTGACACCGCTGATATCAGAAGTGACACTGCTGGTAATAAAGGTGACAGCTGGTAATGGGTCAGTGACACTGCACAAATGGGTCAGGGACAAAACTGGTAATGAGGCAGTGACACAGCTGGTAATGGGTCAGTGACACTGCTGGTAAGGGTCAGTGACATGGCTGGTAATGGGGCGTGACACAGCTGGTACGGAACAGTGACACTGCGGTAATGGGCAGTGACAGCTGGTAATGGGTCAGACACAGCTGGCAACGGGTCAGTGACAGCTGAGAATAAACAGTGACCCTGCTGATAATAGAACGTGACACTGCTGGTACGGAAGCAGTGACAGCCAGCAATGGGTCATGACACTGCTGGTAATGGACAGCGACACAGCTGGCAATGAGGCTGTGACACAGCTGGTAATGGGGCAGTGACACTGCTGGTAATGGGGCAGGACGGCGGTAATGGGTCAATGACACTGTGGTAATGGGCAGGACACAGCTGGTAATAGACAGGACACAGCTGGCAATGGGTCATGACACCACTGGTAACAGGGTCATGACACCGTGGTCGGGTCAGTGACACGCTGGTAATAGGTCAGTGACACTGGTAAAGAGGCAGTGACACTGCCGGTACGGGGGCAGCAGTAGCCGGCGCGGAACAGAACACTGCTGGTAATGGGCAGTTACAGCTGGCAATGGGCAGTGACACTGCTGGTAATGGAGTAGTGAAACTGCTGGTCAAGGGGCAGTAACAAGCAGAATGGGTTAGTACTGCTGCAAGTAAAGCTGACACCACTGGTATGGGGTCAGTGACCTGCTGGTACGGGTCAGTGACACTGCTGGCAATGGGCAGTGACACTGCTGGTAATAGACAGTGACACATTTGAAATGAGGTAAGTGACACTGCTGGTAATGGGACCGTGACACATTTGGAAATGGGGTCAGACACTGCTAGTACGGGGCGTGACAGCTGGTACGGTCAATGACATCGCAGTAATGAGCAGTGACACAACTGGTAATGGGTCATGACACAGCTGGTACGGGGCAGTGACAGCTGGTAATACAACAGGTGACAGCTGGAAACAACAGTGACACTGCTGGTAATGATGCAGTGACAGCTGGTAACGGGTCAGTGACACTGCGGTAATGGTCAGTGACAGCTGGTAACGGAGCAGAGACACAACTGGTAATGAATCAGTGACACAGCTGGTAATACAGTGACACTGCTGGTAATGGAGTCGCAGACACTGCTGGTACGGAACAGGACACTATGGTATGAGGCAGTGACACCGCTGGTAATGAGGCAGACATTAAGGTAATGGGGCCAGTAGTAGCGGCAGCGAAGACAGTGACACTGCTGGCAATGGAGCAGACACAGCTGGTAATGGGCAGTGACACTGCTGGTAATGGAACAGCCAAACTGCTGATAATGGGAGAAGACAATCACTGGCAATGGGGTGAGGTCACTGGTAAGGGCAGTGACACTGTTGGTAATGGGGTCAGTGACACTGCTGGCAATGGGTCAGTGACACTGCTGGTAATGGTCAGTGTCAATGATGGCAAAAGCGAGAAGTGACACTGCTGGTAATGGGGCAGGGACACCGCTGGTAATGGACAGTGACATTTGAAATGGGCAGCGACAATGCTAGTAATGGGACAGCGACACATTTGGAAATGGGGCCAGTGACACGCTGGTAATGGGTTATGACACAGCTGGTAATGGGTCAGTGACACTGCTGGTAATGGGTTAGTGACACAGCTGGTAAGAACAAGCACAGCTGGTAATGGGCAATGACAGCCGGTAATGGTCATGACACAGCTGGTACGGGGCAGTGACACAGCGGGTAATGGGCAGGGACACTGCTGGTAATGGGCAGTGACAGCTGGTAATGGTCAAAGACACCGCTGGTAATGGGTAAGCACCACAGCCAGTAATGAGGCGGACACAGCCGATAATGGGCAGGACACAGCTGTAATGGGACAGTGACACGCTGGTATTGGGTAAAATGCTGCTGGTACGGAAGGTGACACAGCTGGTACGGGTCAGTGACACCGCCGTACGAGTCAGTGACACTGCTGGTATGGGCAGTGACAGTGCTGGTAATGGGCAGCGACATATTGGCAACGAGGCAGTGACACCGCTGGTAATGGTGCAGTGACACGCTGTATGGGGCAGTGACACTGCTGGTAACGAGCAGACACTGTGAGTAATGAGGCATGACAGCTGATACTGGGGCCAGTAGTAGCTGGCAGCAAGAGCAGGACACTGCTGGTAATGGGGCTGTGACACAGCTGGTAATACAGCAGTGACACTGCTGGTAACAGGACAGTGACACTGCTGGTACGAGGCAGTGACACGCAGTAATAGACCAGTGACACTATTGGCAATGAGGCAGTGACACTGCTGGTAACGGTGCAGTGAAGTAATGGGGCAGTGACACTGGTAATGAGGCAGTGATAGCTAGTAACAAAGGTGACATTGCTGTAATGGGCAGTGACACAGCTGGCAATGAAAGACGACACTGCTGTACGTCAGCAGGCTGGCAGCAAGGGCAGTGACACTGTACAATGGGGCAGTGACACTGCTGGTAACGGGCAGTGACACCGCTGGTGAGGCCAGGAAGCTGGCAGCAAGGGCAGTGACACTGCAATGGGGCAGAGACACCGCTGGTAATGGACAATGAACAGCTGGTAATGGGGTGACACTGCTGGTAATGGACAGCGACACAACTAACGGTGCAGGACACTGCTGGTACGAACAACGACACTGCTGGTACGGGGCAGACACAGCTAGCAATGAGCAGAGACACTGTTAATGAAGAAACACAGCTGGTAACGAACAGCCACACCTAGTAATGGTCAGTGACACACCGGTAATAGAATGACACAGCTGGTAATGGGCAGGGACACCGCTGGTAATGGGACAGTGACAGTTAGTAATGGGTCAGTGACACAGCGGTAATGGGGGTGGCACTGCTGATAATGGGGCAGACCTGCTGGTAATGGGGCAGCGACAGCTGGTAATGGGTCAGTGACACAGGTAATAGGTCAGTGACACAGCTGGTAATGAGGCAGTGACAGAGCTGGTACGGGTCAGTGACACTGCTGGTAATGGTCGCGACTCAGCTGGTTGAGGGCAGTGACACAGCTGGTAATAAAGCAGTGACACTGCTGGCAATGGGCAGTGACATGGTAATGGGTTAGTGACACATGCTAATGGGTCAGTGACACAGCTAGTAATAAGCAGTGACCCATGATAATGGAGCAGTGACACTGCTGGTAGGCAGTGACAGCTGGTAATGGGTCATGACACTGCTGGTACGGTCAGTGACACATTGGTAATGAGGCAGTGACACAGTTAATGGGCAGTGACACCCTGATAATGGGGCGACACAGCTGGTAATGGGTCAGTGACACCGGTAATGGGGTGACACAGCTGGTAATGAGCAATGACACAGCAGAAAATGGGTCAGTAACACAACTGGTTATAGGGTCAGACACTGCTGGTACGGGGCCAGTGACGCTGCTGGTAATGGGTCAGCGACACAGCTGGTACGGGGTCAGTGACACTGCTGTGTAAGGGCAACGACACTGTAGGTAATGAGGCAGTGACACTGCTGGTAAGAGGCAGTCACTGCCGTATTGAAAGTCAGTAGTACCTGGCAGCAGGGAGCAGTGACACTGCTGTTAATGGGCAGTGACACAGCTGGTAATGGGGCAGTGACCTGCTGGTAAAGGAGCAGTAAAATGCTAGTAAGAGGCAGTGACAAATACTGGAAGTGACTGATGTCACTGCTGGTAATGGGGGACAGTGACACTGCTGGTAATGGGGTCAATGACACTCTGGTAATGGGTCATAACACTCTGGTAATGGGGCAGTGACACTGCTGGTACGGGACAGTGACACGACAATAGAAATGAAGAGTGACACTGCTGGCAATGGGACAGTGACACATTTGGAAATGGGGTCAGTGGCACCGCTGGTAATGGGCAGCAGACAGCTGGTAATGGGTCAGATGACACAGCTGGTAATGGGTCAGTGACACAGTTGGTAATGGGGCAGTGACACTGCTGGTAATGGGTCAGTGACAGCTGGTAATGGGTCAGTGACACAGCTGGTAATGGGGCAGTGACACAGCTGGCAATGGAGCAGTGACACAGCTGGTAATAGGACAGTGACACAACTGGTAATGGAGCAGTGACACTACTGGTAATGGGTCAGTGACACAGCTGGTAATGGGGCAGTGACACTGCGGGTAATGAGACAGTGACACTGCTGGTAATAAGGAAGTGACACTGCTGGTAATGGGGGTCAGTAGTAGGTGGCAGCAAGGAGCAGTGACACTGCTGGTAATGGGACAGTGACACTGCTGGTAATGGGGGTCAGTAGTAGATGGCAGCAAGGAGCAGTGACACTGCTGGTAATAGAGACAGTGACACTGGCAAAATGGCAGTGACACAGATTGCCAAAGAGCAGTGACACTGCTGGAAACGAGCAGTGACTGCAGATAATGGATCAATGACTGCCGTAATGGGGTCAGCGGGACACTGCTGGTAATAGAGCAATGACACTGCTGGTAATGGGGCAGTGACACAGCTGGTAATGGAGCAGAGACATTGCTGGTAATGAAGGCAGACACAGCTGGAGTAATGGAGCAGTGACACTGCCGGATAATGGAGTCAGCGACACAGCTGGTAATGAAAGCAGTGACACTGCTGGTAATAGGGCAGTGACACTGCTGGTAACAGGGCAGTGACAGCTGGTAATGGGTCAGTGACACGATGGTAATGGGTCAATGTACAGCTGGCCAATGGGGCAGTGACACTGCTGATAATGGGGCAGTGACACTGCTGGTAATGGGGCAGTGACAGCTGGTAATGGGTCAGTGACACTGCTGGTAATGGGTCAGTGACACAGCTGGTAATGGGGCAGTGACACTGCTGATAATGAGACAGTGACGCTGCTGGTAATGAGAAGTGAAAGCTGGTAATGGGTCAAAGTGACACTGCACAAATGAGGTCAGTGACACAGCTGGTAATGAGGCAGTGACACAGCTGGTAATGGGTCAGTGACACTGCTGGTAATGGGTCAGTGACACAGCTGGTAATGGGGCAGTGACACAGCTGGTAATGGGGCAGTGACACTGCTGGTAATAGAGCAGTGACAGCGAGTAATAGGACACTGTTGTTAATGGGTATCAGTAGCAGCTGGTAACAAGGAGCAGTGACACTGCTGGTAATGGGGCATTGACACTGCTGGTAATGAGGCAGTGACACAACTGGTAACGGGGCAGTGACACTGCTGGCAATGAGGCAGTGACACTGCTCATAATGGGGTCAGTGACACAGCTGGTAATGAGTCAGTGACACTGCTGGTAATGGGGCAGTGACACTGCTGGTAATGAGGCAGTGACACTGTTGGTAATGGGGCAGTGACACTGCTGGTAATGGGGGCAGTAGTAGGTGGCAGCAAGGAGCAGTGACACTGCTGGTAATGGGGCAATGACACAGGTGGTAATGGGCAGTGACACTGCTGGTAATGAGGCATTGAAACTGCTGGTAATGAGGCAGTGACACCGCTGCTATTGGGCCAGTGACACTGCAGGTAATGATGCAGTGACACTGCTGGTAATGGGGCATTGACACTGCTGGTAATGAGGCAGTGACACAACTGGTAACGGGGCAGTGACACTGCTGGTAATGGGGCAGTGACACTGCTGGTAATGAGGCAGTGACACCGCTGGTTATGGGGCAGTGACACTGCTGGTAATGGGGCAGTGACACAGCTGGGAATGAGCAGTGACACTGCTGGTAATGGGGCAGTGACACTGCTGGTAATGAGGCAGTGACACAGCTGGTAATGGGGTAGTAACATTACTGGCAATGGGGCAGTGAGACTGCTGGTAATGGGGGTCAGTAGTAGCTGGCAGCAAGGAGCAGTGACACTGCTGGTAATGGGGCAGTGACACAGCTGGTAATGGGGCAGTGACACTGCTGGTAATGAGGCAGTGACACTGCTGGTAATGGGGGTCAGTAGTAGCTGGCAGCAAGGAGCAGTGACACAGCTGGTAATGGGGTCAGTGACACTGCTGGTAATGGGTCAGTTACACTGCTGGTAATGGTGTCAGTGACACTGCTGGTAATGGGGCAGTGACACTGCGGGTAATGAGGCAGTGACACTGCTGGTAATGGGGGTCAGTACTAGCTGGCAGCAAGGAGCAGTGACACTTCTGGTAATGGGGCAGTGACACTGCTGGTAATGAGGCAGTGACATAGCTGGTAATGGGTCAGTGACACTGCTGGTAATGAGGAAGTGACACTGCTGGTAATGGGGCAGTGACACAGCTGGTAATGAGGCAGTGACACTGCTGGTAATGGGGCAGTGAGACTGCTGGTAATGGGGGTCAGTAGTAGCTGGCAGCAAGGAGCAGTGACACTGCTGGTAATGGGGCAGTGACACTGCTGGTAATGGGGCAGTGACACTGCTGGTAATGAGGCAGTGACACTGCTGGTAATGGGGGTCAGTAGTAGCTGGCAGCAAGGAGCAGTGACACTTCTGGTAATGGGGCAGTGACACTGCTGGTAATGAGGCAGTGACATCGCTGGTAATGGGTCAGTGACACTGCTGGTAATGAGGAAGTTTCACTGCTGGTAATGGGGCAGTGACACAGCTGGTAATGAGGCAGTGACACTGCTGGTAATGGGGCAGTGACACAGCTGGTAATGGGTCAGTGACACAGCTGGTAATGGAGCAGTGACACAACTGGTAATGGGTCAGTGACACAGCTGGTAATGGGGTCAGTGACACTGCTGGTAATGGGTCAGTTACACTGCTGGTAATGGTGTCAGTGACACTGCTGGTAATGGGGCAGTGACACTGCGGGTAATGAGGCAGTGACACTGCTGGTAATGGGGGTCAGTACTAGCTGGCAGCAAGGAGCAGTGACACTGCTGGTAATGGGGCAGTGACACAGCTGGTAATGGGGCCAGTGACACTGCTGGTAATGAGTCAGTGACACTGCTGGTAATGGGGCAGTGACACTGCTGGTAATGAGTAAGTGACACTGCTGGTAATGGGGCAGTGACACAGCTGGAAATGGGGCAGTGACACTGCTGGTAATGGGACAGTGACGCTGCTGTTAATGGGTGTCAGTAGCAGCTGGTAACAAGGAGCAGTGACACTGCTGGTAATGGGGCATTGACACTGCTGGTAATGAGGCAGTGACACAACTGGTAACGGGGCAGTGACACTGCTGACAATGAGGCAGTGACACTGCTCGTAATGGGGCAGTGACACAGCTGGTAATGGGTCAGTGACACTGCTGGTAATGGGGCAGTGACACAGCTGGTAATGGGGCAGTGACACTGCTGGTAATGGGGGTCAGTAGTAGCTGGTAGCAAGAAGCAGTGACACTGCTGGTAATGCGGCAGTGACACATTTGGAAATGGGGGCAGTGACACAGCTGGCAACTGGCAGGCAAATGACAGCTAGAAACCAGTGAGGCAATGATAGAGCTGGCTACAGGGATGCAGTGACACCTGGCAATAGAGAGGGCAAATGATAGCAACAGGAAGGGGCAGTGACAAAGCTGACAATGACAAGGGAGCAGTAACACATTAGGCAATCAGTGGTGATATAACTGACAACAGGGGCCACAAGTGATTTGGGGCCCCCCCCAATGGACTGGTACCTAATACCCCTACATACATAATCACTTCACTATAGCATTTTCACAAACAATGTACCAGCTACCATTGAGCCAGTCAACTCTAGTTCAATTTTACTATCCCATTCTGGAGGACCCCTGCCCAACTACTTGGGTCTAGCACCTCCCTTGGCTGGGCTATCCTAGTTCAAAAATGAGTGCTATAGCCATTATTTTACAGCCCACTGCCTTCAGAGGTGCAAAGTTGGAAACAAAAGTATGGCAGAAAAATTAGTAATGAAAAGTCCATTTTGATGACTTAATCAGGAAATAAATTAACATACACAAGAGCTCCTCAATGTGCTGTGATAAACAAATATGACACAAGAAAATGTAATCCTTCATTTGCAATGTATTTAACCAGGACAGCACATCTAAGTTGCAACACTGTTAATGGGAGTCTGCTTCTACAACTGGTTCGACTGAAGTGCCAGGAGGCCAGATGACCCACTCAAGCCCACAGAGAGATCAAGTGGCCCCAGTGGGACTAGAACCAGGACCTCCCGGCTCACAATTCTGTACTCCAAGCACCAAGCCAAATACTCCCTTATTTAGGAGTGCATAATATTGTTAAATGTTGCTGCACTTTTGAATTCCATATACTTACAAAGGAGATGTTTTAACATAGCTGATGTCTCCATATGACTTGGGGCACTCTGGATTGATACAATGGAAGCCCCCTCCAGTATTTATGCAGGTGGTTTCCTGACTACAGTTATGTTGGGATAAAAGGCACTCATCAATGTCTGAAACAAATGAAGACGGAAACACAACTGTAATGTATTTCATAATTAAATATTTTCATTTTACTTCATTAGTTCATCAGATAATGAGCTGACCAGTACAAAGCAGATAAACATGCAGTGTATTTATTATAAGAACCATCAAGCAATGCAATAATGGACAATGAAGTCAAGTGTTTGCTCTGATATTATCATATTGGGATGAGTTAGCTGGTCAGATATGCTGTCTGGTGGGTCTTGATCCAATCTTCGTTTCAGCATATGGCACCACAGTTAAAGTACCCCCTATCCCACTCACTCGAAAACCAAAGTGATCCTTCAGCTCTAACAATGTAACCCTAGTTCCCCCACACCTAGATGCTCAGAGCAACACAAATCCCTCTAAATAGTCCCATTGTCCTTATAAGCACCACTAACCAGAGTACTCCAGTGATATTAAAGACATTGTCCGCTTTCCTACTCTCTGGTATAATCTTGCTTTCCCTAGTCATTCGTCATCCTCACTGCCCTCTCTTAAACAACTCATATTTGCTCATTTCTGCCTACCTTGCTCCTGCAGCTAGCCACTTACACCTCTTTTGCTTGGCCCACTACTTTCCCCTGGCCACCACTGTATCCCTCACACTGATTTACTATTTTAATGATTTAACTACCGCAGAAAATTGTTGTATTTTTGCAAATATTTGCACCATGTGCCATCTGATATTTAAGCCCGGTGGTGGCACTCTCTGTAAAAAGTTGTACCCATGCTCGTCTGCACAATTGAGAAATGACCTCTTTCCTTGTTTTTTTCTACAAGAAAATGGACCCTTTAATACAAAAAGAAGAAGTCAGTTATGGCATCCAACCCCCCTTTTCGCTTCAAGTGAGGAACCAACCATGGGAACCAATGTGGTAATCCTGGTGGTGACGGGTTTGCATCACATGTACACATAATGTTGTTAAGCAGTAATAACTGTAAAAACTTGTGTGGGTGGTGACAGCATCTCCCATTGTGGATTTGCCATGGATGTCACTGTGAGTGCAAGTCCACTGTCCTCAGGGTTCCCCCCAGAGGTCCCCCCTCCCATGAGTGCTTAATAGTTTGATGATTGTAACTACACTGCTATATTGACTGCATTGCAACTGTACCTTTCACCATTGTGCAGCTGTACTGATTATTTGTATGTTATAACTGCCCATACATTTATATCTCAGGTACAGTTACTATGCTGTATTTTAATATGTGTGGACCTTATTGATGTATTGCTGTTTTTCTCTGCTGCTCCCTTCGTCCCCCTAGGACAGACGGGAGGACACATCTGGACATAAGCTATTACCCCGGCTACTACCAGCTCAGTATGTCTTTCCTACTGGGCTTTCCTAGTAAATAAAATAAACACACAAGTACTAAGTACAGGGGTTCAGCAGAATAAGAAGGAGGAAATATCTGGAGATATTTAATTGCTGAAACAGAGTGAAATAAAAAGCATTGCCCCCAGAGGTGCCCCACCCCCCGACAAACAAAACCTCTGAGCAGCAGCAGCAGGAGCAACATGATGCCACAGCTAAACAGACAGTAGGGGCAGTGGCAGTGAGTATGCAGTAATTCCAAATCCTGGTGCTGGCCATTGGATAAAGCTGCCAACTTTCTGAGGCCGAAAACTGGGACAGTCCATCCTGACCATGCCCCCCACCATGTCACTCCCACGGGCACTGCTGCAGACAATGCCTGCATAGTCAGTTACATTTTGCTGCTTGCTTTGGCCATGTCACCCCACAGTAACACTAGCAGCAAACATTAAAATTAAAACAATACATCATTCTGCTACAGCAAGTTCCAAATCATGATGTACACAAAGTTCATTAGAAGCAAACCTACATTCAATTGTGATCAGACATTCGAGCTGTATGTATTGCTCCTCCTGACAGTCCCATCCAACCCATTTACACTCACCTCATATGCTGAGTAAACCTCACGTCAGTGACTCCTACCACCACACCAGATTGTTTTCACACACTTCTCTACAGCTGATCAGGTTCAGGTACCTTAGTTCTCTGCTGCCAGTCTCTTCTCTGTCTGGAGTTCCTTTAAGCTGCTGGCAGACAGACATCAACATGCGCTTGTTTGCACTACTACCCAGTAATCTAACAGGAAGGAACGTGCTTTACTGTGCTCCCACTGACATGCTTGCAGTGCAACACAGGCGCCGGGGTTGAAATTACAAACTGCTGTCCAGCCTGAACAGTGCCGAAGTGGTGCTGAAATAATTGTCACTCACGGATTAGCAGTCAGCAAAAAAAAAGGGACAAAACTGGAACAAGTAAGCAAAAACTGGGACAAAAGTGACATTTTGCAAAACTTCTGGGGACAGTGGGACATGCTGTCTAAAATAGGGACTGTCCTGGGAAAATAGGGACTGTTGGTAGCTTTACCACTGGACATTTGTTTTGTTTTTTATCATTGGAGTGCACTGTTTGGTGCCAGTGAGACTAAGAGGCAGACATGCCCTGGGGACATGCCCCAGACAGCTAGGCCCACCTCTGAGTTGGAGCAGAGAGTCAAGCTCAAGCGAGGAATAACTTGGAAGCCAATCCCCAACAGAAGAGGGATGGAAAAAGGAAAGGCCCACCTGACTAGAGTAGTGTCACTGCGAATCCAGTCCCAAAAGAGAGTGATCTAGAGAAGCACAGCCACAATCAGTCCCCAAGGAGCAGAGGAGGCACATAGAAATACCAGGATGGTTTTGTTATTAATTAATGTGTATTTAAACTAGGCCTCATCTGAGAAGGAGCATATTATCTATTTATTCAACATAAGTTTTAGCAAAAAAGCAGAGTGGCCAGCTGCATACAGTAGGACAGTGCAAATTAATTAAAGAGAAAACAGGCCTTATTAGAAATGGCACATTTTAATTGATAGCCTGTGGGACTAAGTGATGCTCAGGGTGATGTTGCATAAACACAATTACTGTACCCCAGGCCCGGACCCCGGGACTGTACTTGATTAACTGATGCATTCTTGCATAAGCAGACAGTCCTACAAGGAGTACTGAGAAATCCCGGGGAGTAATCATACCAAACATTCGGAAAGCTCTGCTCTGCCCCCAGGCTCTGCCTAAGCTGAGTACACCCCCGGAGGACAGCTTACCTGATTCCCAGGCAGGTTCCCAGGCCTGATTCAATGCCCCTGTAGAGACGGGTGTAGAGAGGTCCCAGGTCCCATGAGAGGTCCAGGAGAGAGGTGCCAAAACAGACCAGGCAAAACACAAAGCCAGTAAACCCAGGTGGTAAACGGTGCACCTGTGCAACTTTCCCGCAGCTGGGCACGCGACTTTACCGGTGACATTCCTGAGTGACTTTCAAAGGCCTTCCCCTGGGGTCTTCCCCAGAGTCCTTCACTCGATACACCCCCGGATCCCGGCCCCCAGATACACCGGCTTCAATACCCAGACTCAATCCAATTGCCGGTCCCCGTGCTGGTTGAATTGCCTTCCTCACCTTCCTGATCGCTTTGCTCCCGCTCTTGTGATGACGTGTCCATGACGTGAGGTGATGCCGGACCACGAGTTGCGTATGTGCAGGAGCTCCACCACAGCCCCGGACCACAGCCACTACAGTGGGTGCTCTAGAGGGGGCACTGCAACCTGCACTGCGATTTGAAGCCAGATTGGGACAGAGTAGGGAGGCTGGACCCCAGACACACCCCTAGTTTTGAAAATCGCGGAGCAACATATCAAGAAAAAATACCCTATCAAAAAAATACATGGAGGCAAGAATCCATGTCTGCACTTTGAAATACACCCCTTTTCTGTGATTTTGCAGATGTGGATGCATACCTCAGTGCCAACAAAGTGTCACCACCGGGTATTTAAGCAATATACCATGACAGGGTATGGGTTATGCTATGATTTATCACGCCTGGTGTGTTGTTTGGATCCCTTGGGAACCCCTTTTAGGTTCTGTGAGAACAATTTTTTAAAAAATGTTTCTTTTTTTATGATTTTTATTGTATGTATTCTTGTGCAGGAATAAAATAGTTCCGTGTTGCTAGGGGCTGATAGTATTGCATAGAGGTGAGAGTATCTGAGGTTGGTATAAGAAAGAGACGTGGGCTTCTTTTCCAAAGTAGAGTTTACTGTGTTCAAGGTTCCTTGTTTTTTGTGTGTTTTTTTTATACACCAGGACAGGCGTTTGAAGTGTGAATGCTACCTCTCTTTGTGTCCACTGTGCGCATGCACAGAGACAAAGCGATGGCTTCCTAGAGGTTGCGTCTTCAGCTGCTTGTTTCGGTTTCAAAAAGTTTTATTTTTTTAATGCACTATGTAATCGCCATTGTCACAGGGCAATTGAGGCTACTGGTACAAATCAATCGTTCGGCTTGCAGGTCCCTCATTGCTAATGGTAGGAGCCTTTCTTCTGTACAGCTTGCTCAATTGTTCAGCAGCCGTTCACCACTACAGAAGGGCATTTCCTGCAAGATGGCGACTTAGTGGGGATTGCCATCTATGCGAGTCTCGGGTTTCTGGTGGTCGGAGTGATTTCAGGTGATTTAAGGATGCGGCTCACTGGTGGCTAGCACCTCTTCTCATTGGTATTGTGGAGGATTTACAATTGGTAAGAGGTGCCAACTGACCAATCAGAGAGCGGCATTCTCAACCCTCATTGTATAATCTATATTGTGCACTGCACTTGTCACTTTCTGCCATTGTAACTTCTTGCAATTTTAATTGTTATACCTTGCACCATCTAATCTTCTGGGAGGGCTAAAGCCTGAGGTTCAGTGTGGGGAATAGCTCCTCCCACAATCCCAAATAAAGGCCAACCTCCTTCAGCAGTTTCTCGCTTAGCACATTGTGAAACACACACCCCTTCACAAGCACTGGGCTTCCAGCGTGAAGCTGTGGCTGAAACCTCCTTTTTGTTCTCTGCTTGTATACATCCCCTTTGCTCTCTTCGTACCTCTCCTTCCCCATTTCCCTTCTCCCTCGTCAATCCCCCCTCCCCATTTTGCTCTGGTAGTTTTTGTCCCATCCCACATTCTTGTTGTTTCCCCTCCTCCTGTTTCCAGTCCTGTTCCTCCCCCTTTGCCTACCGTTTCCCTCCTCCCTTCCCTGTACCTTGCTTTGTGCCACCCACCGATGTTTGACATCTCCTCCCAGCTCGGTTGCTACCTTGGTTCCCTGTCCTGACCTGACCGTCACTTTCTGTTCCCCAGGCCATGTGGTTCAGACTCTTGCCTCCAGTGCCCTTCCCGTCCATTCTGCCCAGTACATTTTGGGAATCCCTCAGGTCGCTGTTCCTGCACATCTGCAATCCAGCCCGACCATGTCATTTGTCTGGTTTTCTGCAGTTGACCACATATAATATGCTACCTCTCCATGCAGGATTTCCAACCATCAGGGGTATGTCTATTTCTGTTCCTGTTTTTGCTAATATATGTGGTTGCTCCCTGGGTCCCCATTAGGAGTGGAAGTTAATGGAAATATATGGAGTAGCTCCCCGGGTTTGCATTAATGCATCCGGTTGCTGTCTATGGCTACAAAAGAGCACTGCCTCTTAATCTCCCTCCATTAGGACTTCCAGGTGCAGACCACTGTGGCAATAGGGGCATGGCGAAACATGCATAACGATAAGCTCACATTCGTGACTGTTTGGGCCTCATTGTTTTCCACTTCCACAGTGCGTTTTTCCTGTATTGGCCATTTCAGTGCTCCATCTGACTTACTCTTCACTGCCCTAACATGAGAATGGACTTGCTGAACGAATGAACCATTGGCGTATCAGTCATTTAATGTACAAGTGTGGCTTTTAATACCCTATTAATGCAGTGCAATGCACTGCTTCACTGCACCTGTATCCTTCTTTTTTCAGTCTAGGTCCCAGACCCCAAAACAATAACACCAAAAAAAATGAATGGGTTTCCTCACCTGATCCATTTGTTTGTCTCCTGTGCACCCTTCAGAGGGCTCAAGCCTGTTGTCCACCCATCCCTCCCTGCGGTGTGGCCACTGCGTCTACTCTCTTGGGCCCCCTGCTCTGGCAGGCCTGTGCTAAACTCAAAAAACAAACTGTTTTTTCTGTTGTTTTTTGGCCTTTCCCAGTTTTCAACTCCCCGCACTGTTTCCACTCCAGTACTTCTAGGGGGTGACATCACAACCCTGGTGCTCAGCCCTTGACTACAGCACCTCATCTGCCTATTCCAATTCCTTCCCATGCCCCTTCCTTGTGCACAATTCCCTGTTGTTTTGTTCCCTCTTCCCGACCTCTATACCCATTCCTCAGTTCCCTATGCATCGTTACACAGGTCTCTACCTTTCCCCAACCTATGATACGCTGCTTGTTCAATTCCCTATTACTCCCTGTGCGCCTATATACTGTATTGTTCCTGTGTACCATACCTTTGTTTGTTCCCTCAAGTTTCGTCTGGCAGTGTGTGTCATCCCTTGCCTGCTCTCTACCTTCCTTCCTTCCCTGCTCCCCTCGACCTTTTAACCCCTTACACTGCAGGGCCTTTCCCTCAAGCGGCCTCAGCCGCTCTTTCCTCGTTCAACCCATACCAGCAGTCCAACAGCCTCCATCCCTAACTTTGTCTATTGAGGCATAGCAGTGCAGGTAGGCTTCCACTGTCTACCAGGGATGGGAGCTTGTTTTCTCTATCTAGAGTCTCAACCACTTATTTTCCCTGCCATATGTGATAGTTTCCATCCCTAACTCTGCTCGGTGTGGCATTGGGTGAAGGTTAGCTTGCCTCGACTACCAGGATGGAAGCCTGCATTCTCCATCCACTATATCATACATCTCGATTCTGTACTTGCTATCCAGTTCCCACTTCCCTCGGGAATTGGACCATTGTACCCAATCAGTCTCCAGTCTCCTGACTCATCCAATTACATTCTATATCAGCTATCTGAGCATTCTGTACCATCACTGTGGGTTCACCACTTCCCTTCTGGAATGGGACCGCTGAACCCCTTCAGTCTCTAGTTTCCAACCTCGACCACCAGAATTCTCTGCCCGCGATCTGGGCTTGCCACCTTCCTTCAGGAATGGAACTCTGGACCCATCAGCCTTTGAGCACCTATACCTGAGCCTTGCTGCATGTCCTTCCCACTCTTGAACCTTCTCATTCTGCTCTTCCATCCCATCCCCAGGCTTCTGACTCTAGCTACCCTGTGGAAGATTGGACTGCTTTGGTCTCGTGGTGGCCCTTCCTCTCCTGTCTCCTTTGCGCGACCCTCCTCGTGCCTGGGATTTGTGTACTTGTCCTCACCCTTGGCATCCTCATGTTCTGGATCTGGATCTCTCCAGCTTGTTTGGTCTCTAACTCCACCTGGTTCATCGGACTTCCAGACTTCATTGCTGCTTGTCTTCCTCTTCATCCAGTGCTCCTGTGCATTGTTGTCCACTGCTTGCCTTCCAACTCGGCCTCCTCCAGTCTCTGGATCTCCAACCCCTGCTGCCACGTCATCCATCAGTGCTACTCTGGACATCCCTGTTCCCCTACAGCCTTCATCCTGGACTTGTCTAGAACCCTGGGACTACTCTCAGCAATGCCAGTTTGCCATCTCCTTTGGAGGTGGGAATCTTCTACCTCACCATCGCAGCACCTGCTGCTGTCACCAATTAAAGTTCGCCATCTTCTTCTGAGGTAGAAACCTCATGCCTCTTCACCGCATCACCTTTGCTATCAGAAATTCAAGTTTGCCATCTCCTTCGGAGGTGGGAAACTCATACCCCATCACCGCTGCACCTGTTTCTATCAGCAATTCATGTTCGCCATCTCCTTCGGAGGTGGGAACCTCTTACCCCAACTTCGCAGCACCTCATACCTGGATTCTCCTCTCAGTTTTACCTGGATCTAACACCTAAGATACATTTCAACTTTTCTGCATTCTGTTCTGTTATGCTGTGGTGACTGCCCTGCCATCCTGTACCATACCTGCAACCCCCGATGTCGGTATTGCTCGGCTTCTGCTGCCTTCCTATCATGCTCCATCTTCCTGTCAGTGGACATCCACTTTGAACTTTCCCTCAATGATTGGACTATTACCTTCCTCCTTACCACCACGCTTGACTCCTTTTCTCTGCCTACCCACATTCTCTTCTGCTAATTATCTCCTGCTCCAGTCCCCTGCTGTGCCCCTGCCTCATTTCTTATTCTGATCCCCACCCTAAGTTCTACTGCTCACCCTTGTTTTATATTTATCTCCTCTCCTTCTCTCTTCCTCTTCTCTCCAGGCTCTCCCCGAGTGCACGGCATGGAAAGGGTGCTGCCATCCTTGGCAGCTTGTTATCATCCCTGCAGCTGCCGCCCACCCTCGGACCTGCTACTCTGGCTACTGCCTTCCCTTGGGCACTTCCTAATCTCCAGGTACACTCTGCTGGCCACTGCCTTCTCCAAAGACTCCTCCTATCTGTGCTGCTTGCCGCTATTGTATTTAGTGCTGTAAACCGAGAGGCCAAGAGAGAAGTGCTGGCTGAGGACATTACAGTGCTGGCTCATATTTCTTGTGCTGGCTCACATTTTTGCTTATTGATTTTCCCATTTGCTCATTATAGCATTGGGCCACTAGCGGCAACGTAAACCTCACTGTCCCATTGTAGTCTGCTTACTTAGTACAGATTACATATCTCCCTTTGGAGGTCAGCACTGACCCACCCTGCCCCCAGCTTTCTTCCTGCTTTCTACGTCCCCTTTTTAAGCCCTTCTCTAAACCAAGAAACATGATCTCTGTCTGTATCTCTCCCCTGCGCCTTTGCCTCATACTTTTCACCCTGGTCTCTCTTCCGTCCCTTCAATTAAAAAATACTTCCACTCCCCACCACACTTCCCTTGCAAACTCTACTACCCTGCTAACCCCTGCTTCAACCAAGTGGCAGCTCCGCCTTTTCATCATACCTGGACCCACTTCTCTACACAGCCTTCTGCCCCACTCATGTCTTTACCTTACTCCTACACTTTACTGTGCATCCTTAAATTTATGCTCTCCATCTTCAGTTATTCACCTAATTCTCCTAAACCATCTAACAAACCTTGGTTCAAGAGTACGAAGTTGCATTTCATCATTATCTATCTCTTACTCCTCTCGGCAGGAGACATAAATCCCAACCCGGGTCCAACACTCAGTAAAGCCCTTACCCCATTCCCCCCCCCCAGCCTCTGTTCCAACCCCAGTTTTACTCTCCCGTGGCCTAAAAATCCTCCACCTTAACATTTGCAGCCTGCGCCTAAACTTGACCTGCTACTCCCACTTGTAGGATCCCTCAATCCAGACATCCTCATTGTATCAGAGACCTGGCTAACAAACAAAATCCCTGATGCTTCTATCACAATTCCTGGATAAGCTGTTACCCATCAGGACCGCTCTGGTAGGGGTGAGGGCGTAGCTATCTACGCATCCTCCTCTCTCCAAACCACTACTGTTCTATCGACCACTGACCCCATTGCCTATGAAACCCTACTCGTTAGATTATCTTTACCCTTTTCCGTACCAATATTTATCGCAGGAGCCTATTGCCGTCCTGGTCTACACCACTCTGTAGCCACTGATCTAATCACCACTATTGGGATCCTTACCTCTTCAGGCGAGCTCTGCCTGTTAGGGGATCTAAACCTGAACTGGTTGTCACCCACCCTAGATAAGACTTATACTGAAATAGCTACCTTTAACCTGTCCCAATTAATCACAGAACCTACTCGCCTAAACCAAAAATCCCATAACTACACTCTCATAGACTGGGTTCTTACCTCCCATCCTCACAGGGTAATCAAGTCAGGCCTACTGCCAGATGCTCTTAGCGATCATCATATGATCTACATAGTTAGGAAAGTACACAGACCTAAGGCACCCCACAAATTACTAACGATCCGCTCTTACAAAACATTAGACCTTGCCCGTCTACATCATGACTTAACTCATGTTGACTGGGTCCCTATATCCTCAGCCAAAACTATCAGTCATGCCCTGGCTTATTTCAAAGATAACTTCATCAACGTCTGGAACAAACATGCTCCCCTGAAGCAAGTTAGAGTGCGTGGTAGTCACCTCCCATGGGTAACCCCTGAACTCCTGGCCTGTCAACAAGCACGTGATAAAGCATGGAAAACCCACACATTCTCCAAACGTCCTTGTGACTATGCTATCTGCTGGACACTCCAAAATGCCTGTACCAAAGCCATCTGCCTGACCAAAGTGGAATATTTCTGGTCCACCTTTAGTACTAACATAAACAATCCATCAAAGTTTTGGAAAGTAGTTCTTTCTCTTTTCTCTCCCCAGACTAAACCCCCATCTTTGCTGCTCAAAATAAACAACCAGATCATTGATGACCATCCTACAGTAGCAGCAGAATTCAATTCCTACTTTACTTCCTGTGCCTCCACCCTGTTAGCCTCCTCCCACCCCGCCCTACTACCTCTTCCCTCCCGATTCCTCCCAACATCACCAATTAGCAGAGAGATTTGCCTTTTCACCCATCTCTTACAATGACATCTTAAAGGCACTACTTTCTATCAACTCAGCTAAGGGCAGCTCCCCTGATGGCCTTGACCCTAAGCTGCTGTACCTCTCTGCTCCTGCTATTTCCCTCCCTCTCGCTGATCTCCTCAACCTGTCATTCCACACTGCACCCATCCCTGAAGCCTGGAAACATGCTACAGTTCTCCGTCTACCAAAGGGAGGTGATCTCTCATCTCCTGGGAATTACCGCACCATCTCGCTTCTACCCACCCTTCCTAAACTTCAGGAACACCTTGTTCTCTCCCAACTCTCCTCCTTTCTTGATGACTCCTCCTTCTTCACTCCCTTTCAATCTGGTTTTTGGAAGAATCACTCCACAACCACTTCCCTACTTAGACTCACTGACTCTGTCCATTCAGCCATGTGTAACCCCTAGGTGGCAGTATCCCAAGGGCTACTCCCCCTGCTTGCGTGACTAGGTGTAGGTTAAGGGGCCTGGGTACTGAAAATGGGTGCCTCTAACTGGAGGACAGGGTTATTGGTAGCATAGTTGACCTTGGTACAGCCCTCCGGGACACTGTAACCCCCCCCTCTTTCCCCTCTAGTGACCTAAGCAATGAACAACAGACACAGTTACAATAACCCCTAATCAGCATACAAATCCCCACTCTGTTTTGCACTTACCAACAGGGCTGATTCCACCAGTTCGACCCTGGAGACCCCCTGCAAAATAAGGTTAGACACAGCAGGTAACAACAGTACAGTGCTTCTTTTACAAAATGGAACCACAGTCAAGTTAAATGCAAAAAGAATTAGATCTGATTTATTCAGGGGGAATGAACAAGGGAGGGTGTAATTTGGCTGATTAGTTCTGTAACTGATTCAATCAGGCAATCATGCATGCACTTTAGAGTTCCTTCACGGTTACACACTCTGGGTACCCAGTTGGAAAAAAGGTGGGCTAGCCTGACACATTGCCCAAGGTAGGCCGGCGTTGCAGCTGGTTGGGGCCCTGTGATGGAAAGAAGGAGCATGCACAACCCCACACAATTTGTAATCCAGAGCCTGGAGGCTCAGTTCATGACAAGAAAACAACAATTGAATCAGATGACAACACTTTTGATTTAGCTGATGCTGCAGGGAGCTACCTTGGTGTTTACTCACGCTACCCAATACGAAACACAGGAGGGACAAAATGGAGACTGCAGGTCAACAAGCTGGTATGCCAGGAGAAGCAGGGCCCACACGATTTACCAAGGTGTCAGTCCTGTTCGAGATGTCAAGCAGGGGGCTGATCCCCGGGTGAATCTCTCGTCGATGGCGATTCTGTGTCCGAATTAGCTGACTGGGCCAAGGTGGCAGGGCCCAGGCTGGGTGAACAGTTCAGGTTCAGTTCGATAGGTGCTGGAGACAGCTTCCAGCAAGCGTGACTTACTTAAGTAGTGGGGAACCAAATTGCGACCCACTGACAGTTTACAGCACATTTATAATAAAGCAAAACACAATACCACAGGTCGGATGACAGTCCAGCTGCAATTTCAGTTTTCCTGAGCAAAACCATGATCTTTGTCGTGATTCAGACATCCTGACAGGCCAATCGCTTACAGCAAATCTTCGGTCTTCTTCAGGTAACAGGGCAGTCACGATTCGGTATTTCTGGTTACAAGCTGGTTCGGATTCAGTCTGATTAATTTTACTAGCAGATCCCTCAGATGGGAAGATGAAGCAGGCAGGCCAGACATAGCCTTCCCACCAGTTTCCTGTGCTACTATGCAGGAGCAGCTGCTCAAATGTCTTGAGCAGTTCACACTCTCAACTCTAAACTCGGACTGACTCTCTACTGCAGGCAGCACCGGGACTTCCTTCTGATCCAAAAAGGGTTTGGTTGGTTGATTCATCTGCCTGTCAAAACAAGAGCTCCCCATCCAGGTCCATTTAGGTGCCAAAATGAAAAAACTACAATTCCTACAAAAATTCACTCCCACAACACCCCTGGGGACAGACTCCATTTTAAGGTCCCCAAAAGGTGCTGAGTGGTGCAATACAGAAAGGTCCATGCTACAAAGAAAGGCAGGTCAGACAAACTATAATACCATTATTATTAGAGCAGCTAATCAGCAAACAATTACCAGTTCTAACACAGCTCCCTATGTACCATTAGCAATATTATTGCAGCTCTGGCGGGACTCGAGCCTGGAAACACTCAGCCCCTACCCAGATTAATTATACACTACAAAAATAATGTCTCTTAAAGGGACAGGCACGGAGGCTAACAGGGCATTCGCATGCAAGCCTTTTACACCTGTAAAGACACAGAACGCCCCCCTGGCAGTGAGCATTTAAGCATACCCAAGGAAGAATTTTGGGAGCCCCCATTTATAGGGGGTTTACACCTGGATAGAGGTCACATCACTTCTGCTATCTTTGTTGGCCTTGCCAAGGCTTTCGACGCAGTCTCCCACTCCCTCCTCCTCAAAACTCTCATCAGCTGGCTTGTCTCTGTCTGCCTGCAACTGGTTCATAGCCTACCTGGAAGGTAGAACTCAATCTATTAAAATAGCTGACTCCACATCCCCTCCACTACCCATCTCTACTGGTGTGTCTCAAGGCTCCGTACTTGGCCCTCTCTTATTCTCAATTTTTCCAAACGACCTACCGTCAGTATGTTCCCTATCCTCCATCCACATGTATGCTGATGACACGATCTTGTTCACCTCTGGCCAATCTCCCTCCAATGTAACTTCCAGACTACAGCTTGAGTTCAATACTGTCCAACGCTGGCTAAGCTTACATCAACTCTTCCTAAACTCCAAGAAAACAGTCTCCATGACCTTTGGCACTAGGCAGAGACTCTCTAGGCTGCTCTTCCTTCCCTCCTTCCACACCCTTGATGGGACAACACTAGAGGACACCACCTCTTTCAAATACCTGGGTGTCTGGCTTGACCAACACCTTAACATTTCTGTACATATTGACACCATCCTGAAAAAACTGCACCCTAAGCTCGGTGCCCTTTACAGGAACCATAGTTCCTAACCACTACCAGTTAGGTGTGATCTTGTTCAGAAAATGCTACTCCTTATTTTTGACTATTGCGATAGTCTACAGTGCTGCTCCTAAGTCTTCCCTTACCAGGTTGGATACTCTCTAAAATGCTTTCTGTCACTTTGCTCTTGAATCCCACTCCCACACACATCACTGTTCCTAGTATCATTCTCTAGCTTTCCCCTCCCTTGAGTGTAGGCATCTCTCTCACTGTGCCAAGTTCATTTCTAAATTCTGGGTTGGGACTCTTCCATTTTAGCTCTCCTCCTTACTCTCTGATCCACCTCTCTCCTCTCACCCTCTCAGATCTACAGAAGCACGCACTCTAGCTATTCCTCATCACTCTGCCTCCATAGGACAGGAAGCTTTCTCCTACCGCTTCCCAAAGCTTTGGAACTCACTGCCACCTCCTATCAAACTTTCCTCTTCCCCATCTTCAATTTCCTTAGCCCTTCACAATTTCTATTCCCCTAACTGCACTTGTTCTTAGCTTCCTTCAACACTCCCCACCCTGGTGTATTATCATTTAACCTTACTTTACTTCTATTCTCCTAACTGTGCTTCTTCTTAACCCCCTCTTCACAACCCCCCAATCCCTTGTGCACTATCCCCAACTCCTCTGTCCTTGACTTATCTCCTGTCTGCTAACTGAACCCTTCCTCTGATTACTTCCTCACATGCTACCTCCTAATTATACCCCCTCCTCCCACCCCTGCCACAACCTATTGCACCATTTCAACACTCTACTACCATCCACAAGCTACTGTGCTATTTTGACACTCTACAGCTGTCCTTCTCCCCCACAACCCCCTCTTCCCCCCTATTGATGCTCGCTCCTTTTTCCATTCCTAGTTTATCCCTATTTCCTCCAGCCTCAATATTCCTTATCCCTCTTTTCCCCTCCGGTCACCTGCCACACTCCACTTCTCCTCCCTGCCCCCCTTCTCTCCCCTCCTTTTCTGCCTGGTCCTGTCCCCCTTGCAGGGTTCTCTGTCATCCTGAAGGGGTATAGAGTTTGTATCCCTCTCCCTTACCCCTCTTCCTTTCCCCCACTTCCTAATCCTGACCCCTTGGCAGGGTTCTCTGCATCCTGAAGGGGTACCGATTGACTCTCTCTCTTTCCCCTCTCCCTTTCCCCCACTTTCAAATCCATCACCTGCCCATCTCCCTTCTTCCTTATCCCCTTCCTCCCCTTCTGTTCCTCTGCCCCTCTCTTCTCTACCACCCCGCTCCATTTCTTTCACCTCTCTTTCTGCCTGGTCCTAATCACCTTGCAGGGTTCTCAGCAACCTGGATGGGTATAGATCTTGGCTGTCCCTCTCTCTCCCTCTACCCCTCACCCATCCACTTCCCCACTTGTCTTATAACTGCCCTCCCTTGGGTATACAATAGCACTTCGAATCTTGTGCTCAGCCTACTACTTCTAGCACTTCAAATGTGTTATCCATCCTCTAACCTTTACCCTACTGGATCACCTGCTCTTGGGTTGTTGCAATGCATACTATATCCGAATATGGTTTTGTTTACCCTGGCCAGTTGGTCTGGGTTATTTCTGCTCTGTAATTGTAGTACATTGTTTTGTTTTAGAAATTGTACTTGTATTCCTATGTGTTTGCTTGTTCTCCCAACTCTTGTTCCCCCCCCCCGCACAAGACGCTTCTGGAAATGAGCTGTTTACAGCTCATGTTGTCTTTCCTGGTGAAACATTTTCCAAATAAATAAATAAATTACCCCCTGGTGGCTCGGGACTCCTACATGTTTGCTGCTGTGTCTATTTTTGGATGTTCTTCATAACAATCGACATCCGGCATCCACACCCGTTCAATTATTCCTACCGGTTAATCCGCCTCATTTTCCTACCTTAGCTGACATTACTGCTTCCATCCAATGGTTTAAGGAGTACCTGTTCTTCTCACCAAAGAAACCCATATCCAGCGACATAACTTGAACAGCACGCCATGTAGAGTCTAAGTTATTGTACGAAATATCAGTACTTCCCAATAATCTCCCCAGGATCAATTTCTGTAATCCATTCGACTCATATATAGAAGATCTTACCTCTCAATCAACTCTTCAGGATAATTTCTTACATATTCCATTCCATTCAAACAGTACAGATGTCACTACCTCCTGATATCTTCATAGGATTCAAGCTTTATTGGAGTCTTCTTCACACTCATCATCTTACCCTGGAATCATGAACCTAAGTCCCTCCTGGAATATACTAATTCCATCACAACCATAACCCTCAAGGATAATGGGAACTACAAGATACCACATAACAGTACCGGCATCGTACGTTATACCTTCCACTTATAGACTACTCTCCACAGCACTGACTCAGATCGACCATATTATCCGACTAGTATTTCCCTGAATAGCCATTGAATGCTCCTAAGACCTTTCTCCATCTACTGTCCCAGAATATGTATAGTTGAATCTCTGATGCATAGCTAGCTTGCTAATTTTACGCTAAACCAAGTCACTGCTCCCTGGCCTCTGGACGTCACCATACTTCACAAAGTTATCTATATCTCTTCATCATGATACTCTAATCATGCCAGCCACCTATCCAGTGATCCTTTCTAACTCAACTGACAGGATTTATTCCCTCCATGCTCATTCCAGAGAATACCATCATGAAGAGCAGGCCTCCATTTGATTCATTGTTCTGCACTTTAACAACTGACCTGGCTGTCTCCTTATCACAGTTACACTCCACAACAGTTCCACATCAGACTAAGCAGTCAATGCTCCCATAGTGTTCTACTCTTGCTATCAACTCCTTTGCCTTATCAGTCATTAGACTTAGTCAATGACCCCTCTTTTTCGGGCTCTCCACAGCATTCAGATATTGGATCCTCCAGCAAGACAAAGCCGCAATGGCCACTTAAGCTGCCATCATGGGCTATTAAGCTACAGCAACACCCATATCCACCATCTTGCAGTAGCAGTCTTTCCTGAATACGAGCCCATGCAAGCCTCATCATAGCAACTCTAATTCAACTTCAAACCTTGGATTTAGTAGTGAACATTTCAATTATACCTGTCCGTATCCAATTACTGTCTTTACAGCATATGTCATCCTTCCTTCATTGGTCTGAAATCTTTCAATTACCCCCTCCTACCAGGTACCTAAAGCCTCCTCTGAATCCTTGATTATCTCCCTATAGATGCCTACATAGCAAACCATTGCAAATTTGCTGAACTTAAAGCCATTACACCCCGATTTGGATGTCAGAGCTTCTGCTACCCTGTCATCTAGCTTTTATGTGATTTCTGCATTTCTTCCTAAAAAGTACTGACAACAAGCTCTTCCGAGAACATTGCAAACATCTGAAACATTTGCAACTCTACAAAAGGATCTAAGTATTGTATCTTGCCCTTACCTTCTTCAATGTCTGACAGATTACCTTAAGGATTTCATGATCCATCATGCATCCTATAGTTCGGAGTCTGGCAGCTCATTTAAATAAACTCATGCTCCTCATGCTCACATTGATTCTGTACCTCTGTCAACTATCAAGTAATATCAGTTATGAATCCTGGCTCTTGTTCAACCTCTTTTACCAACCAGACATAATCCATATTCAGGATCTGGATATTCCTTCAGACTAGACCCGCCTCTTCAACCTCAAGAATCGACCCTCCTGATCGCATCATTCAACAGACTCGGAAGATGGAACTTCATCACTATGAACATTACACCCTACACAAGAATTAGAATATAGTTCTAAGCATCTAGGATCATCTCCTCTTAGTTTGCTCTGAGGATGGGTGGGTCAGTATCCATAGGTCCCTCAGAGGTTTCCTCCACCTGGGGGTTTGTCCTTTCCTGCGTGCTACTGGTCATATGCTCCGTGAGTTGGAGGAGGTAATCTTTTTGGGCCTTCTATTCCCTACTTGCTACCCGGCTTATCTATCAAAGGTGAGAATAGAGAAAGGCCAGAGTTCAAACCTTATAAGTATACACAAGCAGTACTCTATTCACCAAAACATTGAATGGGAGGGCTAAAGCCCGAGGTTCAATGTGGGGGAATAGCTCCTCCCAAATCCCAAATAAAGGCCAACCTCCCTCAGCAGTTCCCTGCTTAGTGCATTGCGAAACACCCACCATCCTCCCTGCCTCCTGCTCCTCTGGCACTCTACTCACCCTTGGTGCTGGGCCTTCTGTTCCCTGCTCGCTACTTGGCTTACCTATCACGGATGGGAACAGAGAAAGGCCAAAGTGCAAACCTTATAAGTATACGCAAGCACTACTCTATTCACCAAAACATTGAATGTAATGTATGTACATGCCCAAAGCAAAAGGACAGCTAGGTAAGCAAAGTTGTTGAGGCAGGAAAAGAATGAGACAATGCTGGATATACTGAATAAATTAAAAAGATGAAGCCAAGGTGAGAAAAGTGAAAAGCCAAAGCTAAAGATTATTCATGCAAAATTTGGAAATTAATAAGTGAAGAGAGAAGCAAACTGAAAACAAGCATTTGTCAATGCCGGATATCCACCACTGGCATAGAAGGCCTGGGGTGTTAGATGCTTTGTGGTGCACTTCATGGCTTATGTTGAAGCTAAATACCATCTCTGAGCAGTCCTGGTAGAGGGGATGCTTGTGTTGCAGTTCTCACTCATTGCCAGAGTAGTACTCTATTTACCCAGGATACAGCAGATGAGTCGCAATATCTCATTGTTTGATTGTAATTACCCAGGACAGGGCAGCTGAGAGGCAATGTATACTTTTAAGTGGGCTCCCACATTTTGACTCCAAATATCTAACAGTATTTTTATGATCTGACATTATGATCAAGACAGGTGGAATTTTTAACATCCCACCTGAAAGGTGATTTCACTGCGCAACTGTGGCAACAAGTTTCAGAAGTGATTTGAAAAATGGCACCTGCCATGTTTAGGAGGTGGGGTAACACAAGGACTATGTTGAACATTAGATGCCAAAATGTACAAAAAATAAAGTTATGAGTAAATGTTGGAACAGTTCATTTCCTCATAACTGTTGTTTTTTTCACATTTGTACCCCAAATTTTTAACATAATCTTTTTATGATCCTTCCTAAGCGTGGCAGGTGTCATTTATACAATAATGGCTGAAAGGTCATTTTGCACTACAAATTTTAAACACATATTGGGTAGGAATTGAGAAACGACAGCTGTCACATTCATGAGATAGTGTCAGTAAATGGCTATGTATAAAAGTTGGAGTCAAAATATTGAAAATTACCACAGTTATGAGCATGCATTGAAAAATTACAACGCAGACTCATAACTTTGTTAATTTCTCATATTTGTAGCCCAGATTTTCAACATAGCCTTCTTATGACCCCACATAGCCTTCTTATAATCCTACCTCATGACAAAGGTGGAGAACATTTTTAAATCCTGCCCAAAAGGTGATTTTGTGCCACAAGTGCAAAAACGGGGGTGCTGTGGAGCACACTTACTAACCAGACGTGCAAGGGAGAGCACCTTAAAATTATAACGTTGCAGCAAAAAACCTAGTTTCTTTGTCTCTGAGGTTGGAATTTGCTACCCAGTATCCGATTCTTTTAAAAAAGCAGACTCGATTGATATCAAACTTGTAATATGGGTTGCACCAACAAAACAGCGGGTGCCAGAACAAAAAATCCACTGCCAGCTGAAACAGCATCATCACTGGATTCCCAAATACAGCCGGGGTCTGAGCCCCCATGGAAGGCCGTTCAGAAATCTATGCAGGCCATAGATAACAAGATAGAGCTGGCACTGACAAGTACTAAAACACATTTTGGCCAGGATTTGAAAAATGACAGCTGTCACATTCATGAGGTGCTATGAAGAAATGGCTATGTTGAAAATCTGGGGTCAAAATTTTGAAAATTGCCAAAGTTACCAGCCTGCGTTTGTAAGTTCAGTGCAGGCTCATCATTTTATTGTTTGTTAATATTTGTGGCCCAGATTTTCAACATAGCCTTCTTATGACCCCAACTCATAATCAGGTGCAGGGAAAATTTTCAGCTCCTGCCCAAAAGGTGATTTTTCGCAGCAACTGCGAAACCACCATTCGGGATGCAAAAACACATTTTGGCCAGGATTTGAAAAATGACAGCTGTCACACTCATGAGGTGCTGTGAAGAAATGGCTATGTTGAAAATCTGGGGTCAAAATATTGAAAACTACCACAGTTATGAGCCTGTGTTCACAAATTTTAATGTAGACTCATAATTTTGTTGTTTTTTAATATTTTTATGCCAAATTTTCAACATATCCTTCTTATGACCCCACCTCATGAACAAGTGTGGAAAAAATTTTGAACTCCTGCCCAAAAGGTGATTTCATGCAGGGACTGCAAAACTGCCTTTTGAGATGTAAAAAAACATTTTGGTCAGGATTTGAAAAATGACAGCTATCACACTCATGAGGTGCTATGAAGAAATGGCTTTGTTGAAAATCTGGGGTCAAAATATTGAAAATTATCTATGTTATGAGCCTGCATTCGTAAATTTCAACGTAGGCTCATAACTTTGTTGTTTTTTAATATTTTTGACCCACATTTTCAACGTAGCCTTTTTATGACCCCACCTCATGAACAAATGCAGAGAAAATGTTCAACTCCTGCCTTAAAGGTGTGTTCACTCAGGGACTGCAAAATCACGTTTCGGGATGCAAAAACACATTTTGGCCAGGATTTGAAAAATGACCACTGTCACATTCATTAGGTGCTGTGAAGAAATTGCTATGTTAAAAATTTAGGGTCACAGTATTGAAAATTACCAAAGTTATGAGGCTGCATTTGCAAATGTCAGTGTAGGCTCATAATTATCATTCGGGATACATTTTCCTAATTTCACTGCAATTGTTCATAAGGTGGTGTCCCAAAAAATGACATGTTGAAAATTTGGGGCAAAAATATAAAAAAAATTACCAGGTTATGCCACTAACTTCAAAACCCCATTGAAATACATTGAACTGCATACCTGATTACACACACACACACACACACACACACACACACACACACACACCACACACACACACACACACTCTCTCTCTCTCTCTTCCTCGGCTTACATAATTTACTACCATTTAGACACTTAGCAAAACTGTGTTAAGTATTACAGCTGTAGCACTACTGGGGAAATCTTGTTTTCTCAAACTTGTGGTAAATTCTGCGGCTTTATAAACTCTCTTTCATGACTAAATGAAACAGACCAGAGGACAGCTGGAGAGGAGAGGGAAGGGGGGAAATGTAATAATGAGCTTCTCTGGAATACATCTCTGGATGTTTACCATTACTCAGCAGGCAGATCAGTTTGCTGGCCAGCTGAGCAAAGGCAAGAACTGACCCATGATTGGATCGGTGTTTCCTTTTCAAGCAGATGATTGTTTCCAGCCAGCAAGCCAAAAGTCTGTCATTATAAGCCTGGCTGAAGATTGGTGTGCCACTGACATGCCCTTACCAGACCAGTCTGCATTGGACTGACAGTGTTACACCCCTCGAAAGGCACTCTCATATTGAGATGTTCACTCACGCATACATGTAGGGAGAACATAAAAATAGAGTAAAAAAACACAGTGACACTGTGAATGATATTTTAAAAAATATATTTGTACAGTATGTTGCTCTGAAGCACCTCATGCAAGGGTAGATGAGGGATGTATGGACAAGATAGATTTCAAGCTCACTGCATCTCAAGTAGGTTTACTAAAAGAGCAATGGTGCAGTTTCACAGTTTTTTTTTTAAAGCACAAATATATTTACTTATTTAGTTTTATTTAGTTTTTGTTGACCGGGTAAGTGCACTAGACAAATCCTGCCTATTTACAGGCACGACCCGGGGGAGGGGGATACAGATGAATGCCAACTGACCTTGAACCAGAGTAAGCTGTTGGTGGTATTTTTAGTGAATGAGGGAAATTTGGCCAGGACACCGGGGTGATTCCCCTACTCTTTTCGATAAGTGCCGTGGGATCTTTAACATCCACCTGAACTACCACCAATCCAGGCAGATGGGACCTCGGTTTAACATCTCATCCGAAAGATAGCTTGACCTTTCAGTACAATAGACAAAGTAATCAAATAATAATATGAGGATGGGGCTTACATACATGAATGAATCAAATTTTGGCTCTGTGGAACTGATAGTCCCATCTCCTACACTTCCCTAGTCTGAAGACCAGCCCCAGTGTGTCAATGTTCTGTGATGAAATAGTTTGAGGAACATTGCAAATACAATCCATTTCTTCCTGGGGTGGGTGGTGGGACTGAGATGAGTGGGGTAGACTACACTGGATTTTAAATAATGGGATCAGGCAATGGTGTTGTGGCGGCGCAGGGGTAGGAGCATGTAAGGCAGAGGAGGGTGGAGAGTGGCGTGGGAATCTTGCTGCCATTAGGTCTGAGGTGGGGAGAGGTTGCAGAGATCAGAACTGCCATGGGGGGGGGAGAGCACTGCTGCCATTAGGTCTGGAGGAAGAGAGGAGAGGAGAGTGCATTGCTTCAATTATGTGAATTGGGGAGGAGAGAGCTTTGCTGCCATTTGGTAGGTAGGAGGTGAAGACATTTCTTTTACTAGGCTGGGGGAGGGGAGAAGAGAGCAGAAAGCACAGCAGCCTTTTGGTCTAGGGCAGAGGACAGAGCTTTGTTGTTATTATTTCCTCCAGGACAGGGGAGCTTTGCCTTAGATAGAAACATAGACAATGAGACTACAGAGGCAGAAGAAAAAATTTAAATTAAAACAAGCTAGCTGAGCCACCCTTAGAGGCCAGTGGTAGCACATCAAGGTTCCATGAGGGCAACACATCACCTGCTCTAGGACAGCACATATTAAGTGGGTACTACAGATGCAAGGGCTTTCAGGGTAGAGGGGGGAGGGAAGGGCACATGAAAGAAAATGAATCCTGTTAAGAACAGATAGAACATAACTGGGATAATAGTTGTTCTGATCTGCTGAAGAGACAGATTTGAGAATAGGGGTGAGGAAAAAAATTACTCACCATAGTAATGTTGTTTCTTCTTAAGGAATCTGTCAGTAAGCTTTACAAGTGCAAATCAGTCCAGTGGATTGAGTTGCCCCAGAGATAGAACTTTACGCCAGTTTTGGAATTTTAGGAATAAGAACTAAGTTGAAATGCTGTACTGTGGTCATGCTCCTCCTGGAAACCCAACATCAGATTTGTGTCTACTGCTAGGGGGAGCTGTGACCACTAAACTAACCAAATTACCACCAAATGAATGAAAACAAAAATATTAAAAAGGAGATTTTGTGATCAGACCACTTAATGCAATGTAGCAAATAATGTTCAATCAAAAAGGTAAGAGAACTGCGCCTTGTATGGACCTACTTGGACCTATTTCCAGGCTCTGGAAGGGGAGACAGGGAAAGGGATTGTAAAGCTTACTGATGGATCCTATAAGAAGAAATAGCATTACTACAGTGAGTAATTCTTTTCTTCTAACCCCAGGAATCCATCAGTATAACTTTACAAGTTCAGACTCCATAGCAGTTCCTTTGGGGAGATGGGTCCAGAACCTATTTCAGAAACAGATTCTGCAAGATGGCAGGGCCAAAACTGACATCCCTCCTGGACTGTATGCCCAAATAGTAGTGCTTTGTGAAGGTGTGTACTGTCTTTCAGTTAGCTACTTTACAGAGTTCTTGAAGGGAGATGCCCCTTCCTGCTGCCATAAGAGGCAGAGGTACCCCTTGTAGAGTGTGCCAGTAGACCTCTGTAGGTATCCTGCCAGCTTTTTCTTAACAGAATTGTATGTAGGACACTACCCAGTATGAGACAGTTCTCTTAGTTACTAGTTTACCATTTCCCACTTCACCATAGATGATAAGAAGCTGAGTATTGTTGGACCTAGCATAGTTTATACAGTCCAGGTAGCAGCTTAGTGCCTTTTTATATCCAGGCCAAGGAGTTTTTGTTCCATGTACTGGACTGTTTGGTGAAAAGCCGAGGGAGGGCAGTTGACTGGTTCAAGTGGAATTCTGACACCACCTCAGGGAGGAATCACCTATTTGTTCTGAGGATTACTTTATCACTATGGAAGATTAAGTATTTGAATTTATTTATTTCACCAGAAAAAGGCTCAGTTGAGCAAGCTCATTTACAAGGAGGTCCTGGGTAGGAAAGCATACAATGGTATAAAGACAATAGTACAAGATACAGGTATATAAGTCATTGAGTATTGTTCACAAGGAGTAGTCACAAGGATTTAATCTCTGACAGTCACAAATGCATAAAGGCAATAATACAAGGCATAGTGTAATGTGCATAAGAATTTAAACTCTGATAGGTATATATAAATAGGTTGTTCAGAAAAATAGTAAGGAACACATAAATAGAGCTAGGTTCTGTGAGCCTGTCCAATTGTTATTAGTAGTAGTCAAAGAAGTGACAGCATTGTTATGTGTAGCTTAACCACAATAGCAGACTTCAGAATAACTTAATTACAAGAGCAGACTTCAGTATATAACTAACCATTCAATGAGCACCTCAAAGCTACTAGGTCTGACCAGTGAACTGAGTCTTAGAGGGGTTTGCAACAAATTCCAAATTGTAGGGATAAAGCAACCAATTGTTGTTTTTCCTAACTGAGTAGCATGTTTAGGAGAGTCCAGTAGAATGTAATTAGTTTTCCTGAGGGAATAGCTACTGTGCGATATATTGAATGGACCAGCGATATAGTCTGAGAAATCTTTTAGGAATATTTTATAAGCCCAGGTACACAGATTCCGTGGTCTTCCAGTAGCTAGGGAGGGCCAGCCAACTGAGACATACAAAATGCAATGAGTTCTGGGTTCCAGTTCAGTTATGAACCTAAGGACTCTGTAGCAGAGAACATGGTGGAAGGATCTGTGCAGAGGGATTGCAGCTTGCTCACCTTCCTAGCAGATGTTATAGCAATCAGGAATATTACTTTCCATGTATGTTAGGTCAGCAGCAGTTATAGGCTCAAAGTGTGCTCTCATCAGCTGAGCAGTACACACATTTAAATCCTGGGGAGGGACTGGATTACTCATAGGAGGGTATAAATGACAGAGAGTTTGAAAACCGGTTGTGAAGCCAAAGATTTAGTTTTGCCAGCCGATATATAAGCTGAAACTGCTGCCAAATGCACCTTCAGGGTTGAGGTCCTCAGGCCTAGGGACTGTAAGTGTATTAGGTAATAGAGGACTGCAGGCAGGCCTGCATGCATGGGGATTATTTTTCTGGTAACACACCAGAATGAAAATCTCTTCCAATTCCAAGCATGTGTCTTTCTTCCTGTTGGGTTTCTAGCAACCTTCAACACTCATTGCTTCCTCAGATAGATTCAAACTAGAGAACTGTAGCACCTCAAGAACCATGTCCTCATGCATAGAGATCTGAGGTCTGGAAATGTTATACTGTCTTGAGGCATAGTCAGCAAATTATGCCTCAGTGGCAGGTTGATTGGAGCCCTGTTGGACAAGATCAGGAGCATGGAGTATCAAGCTTGTAAGGCCCGATCTGGTACAAAATCACTGTTGCTGGCTCCCTGCTGAGCTATATGAGTACCCTTTGTAAGAGTGGAAATGGAGGGAAAGCTAACAAGATCTTCACTGTTCAATCCAGGACCAGGGCATCCTCTGGGACTGTTCCTATTATTGGGGGCCTGCAACAAAATTGTGAGAGCTGGTTAGTCTTACAGGAAGCAAACAAGTCTGTTTCTGGTGTACCCCATCTACTGAACACAGATACCAGCACCTGCTGGTTCAGGGTCCACTCGTGGATTCCTTGGTTAATTCTGCTTGGTGAGTCTGCCAGTACATTGTCTTTTCCTAGTAGATGAACTGTGGATAGCTCTACATCCAGAAAATAGGCTAGGTTCCAAATCTTCATGGCTTCTGTACATAGCCTTGAGGACCTTGTTTGTCGCTGTTTGTTTATATACTGTATGTCAGCATTGTGGTGTTGTCTATTCAGATCTGAAAAGACTGACCATGTATCTCAGAGGAAAAAGCTTGTATTGCTAGGAACATGGCCCTGATCTCCATGAGGTTGATATGTTTCTGAGTCTCCTGTATGCCCCAGGTGTTACTCATTCTGTTGTTATGATGCTTGTGGGTGAATGCTGGAGGAAGGAGATGCCCTCTCTGAGGTTACCCTCTTCCTTCCACCACTCATGTTTTTGTGACAGGCACTAGTTTGGACAGGGGGATCCAGCTTTGAGACCAGTGATTCCTTAAATGGTACTGAGTATCCTGCATCTGAAACCTGGCCCCTAGTACCACTGCAGTTAGGTCATGGGCTCACTTTTCAGACATGCAGAACTGACACAATCCCCAGGTGCACTGATGATATGGTGCACAGGGCTTGTAGCAAGCTCCTGGATGGCATTGGGATTTTTGTTCCCATGCACCAATCGCCACAAGTTAGACTAACTTTTTCTGGTCTAGCACGTGGCAATCCTGGGGACCCTTTTAACAGTGCTTGTGCTAGTTGATGCAAGCTGTCACTGGGACCACACTACCTGCAAGAACATCTGTGCCCTTACTGCCCCCACCACTCTGCTGACGAGGGATAGCTAGAGGTTCCCAGGGTCTGTCTAAAGACCTCTGGTGCTAGGGCATATGCGTTTGTGATCCCCACCCTGTGGAATTCTCTGCCTCGTGAGATAAGGGAGTGCCTGACTGTGGAGAGCTTTAAATCTACCTTAAAAACGCACTTATTTCAGCTGACCTTCTTGGAGGGTGCATGAATTGGGAATTATTGACTGTTGTGATGTTGATGTTTTTAACTGCTATGTATGGTTTTAACTGCTGAATTTTTTTCTTTGTTTTGTACAAGCACTTAGATATTGGTTTGATTTACGCTTTTTATAAATAAAATTTGAGCTGAGTTGAGATAAACCATGTAAACTGTTGCAATTGCGACCAACCTACCAAAATTGGGTGCAGTTGTGGCAAAGGTGATTGGCTGAGCTGTATCAAAGTCCAGGGCTGATGCAGGGCTTGTGGCTAGCCCTGGTCACCGTTTGAAAATTGAGCCCCGTGCGCCCCAGGAGTCACAGACAATCCATTACAGGCCTTGACTGGCCTAGTCTGAAGGATCTGGCAGTGGTAATCAGACTTGATACCCTTCCCTGTGAAAGAAAAGCTTTCCCCTGCAAGGTATCCAGCTCTGTACCTATGAAGTCCAATACTTGAGCTGGTTCTGTCTGTGACGTCTGTAGGTTTATCAGGAAGCCTAGGCTTTCTAAGATGCTTTTTACCATCTGTATGGAGAACCTTGCTTCCTGCGGTGTTTTTCCTGAGACTAGCCAGTCATCCAGGTTGAGAAAAACCACCACCCCTTGCCTTCTCAGATGTGCTGCCACCACAGCTAGGCACTTTGCGAAAACCCTTTGGTGCTGAGGTGAGGCCGAAGCAAAGGGCTGTGAACTGGTACTGGCAGTTCCCTATCCTGAACCTGAGGTATTTTTTGTGTAAATGTCTGACTGGGATATGAAAGTAGGCTTCTTTCAGATCCAGAGAACCCAACTACTCCCCTGACTGCTAGGATGGTATTACTGAGCCCAGTGTGACCCTCTTGAATCTTTCCTTTTCACAGTATGTTTGTTATGGTATCTCGGGTCTAAAATGGGCTGCCACTCCCAATTTTTCTTGAGGGTTAGGAAGTACTGTATCTTGAAACTAGACCCATGCCTCATTGTGAGACAGAGACTTTCTCCAGTGCTGTTGGCGTCAGTTTCTTTAATTTTAGCTGAATTTTTTCTGTTGGCGTTAAGAGAAGAAATCAATTTTGGCTTCTACAATTTGGGGGATTATTTGAACTGCAGGGACAAATCTTGACTCATTACTTCCAGGGCCCACTTGTCTGCAGTGATTTTTGGCCATATTGAACAAAAATATCTGGCAAATGGTGACCAATACCGAATACACTCGGACTCCCACAAAGGTGCTTCAGATCCTATGTAAACAAACAAATAACAATCGGAGTCCTTTGATTCTTTTCGGTGAAAATCACCGAAAAGAATCAGAGGACTCCGATTGTTATTTATTTGTTTACATGTGATTTTTGGCCATTCCTGGAAGTTGTGAACCAGCCATCTTCCCAGTGGTTGGGTGACCTGGGCAAAATTGTCAGGGGTTTTCTTTTTGCTGTGGCTTAGGGTCTGGTGCTGCAGTTGCATGCCTAGTGCCCCTCCTGCCCTTGCCCCTATCATAACCTCTCTGGGGTTGATACTCAGAAGGGGCATAAGGCTGTGAGTTCTAACCCTTCCCCTTGTATAAGGTCTGTAGGAAGTGGAGGCCTTTTCCTTTTCAGTATTGTTTTTATAAGTGGTTTTGTAATCATCCACTTTTTCATATACACTTGTCTTGTCACCAAGCAGTGAGTTTTCCTCAAAAGAGAAATCCACAGCTTTAGTCTGTGTGTCCTGGGATAGGATAGTAGTCCTAAACCAGGCAAACATCCTTAGAGATATTGCATGGGTCAGGACCCTTGAGGCAGAGTTGCTGGTGTCCACAGTCATGTGAAATTGGTACTTAGTGGCATCCAGTGCTTATCTGGCTGTGCCAAGTAAATCCTGTGCCACTGCATGGTTTGCTTTCTTTCTCAGTGCCAGTACTGGATTTGATAGTGCCTTCTGATACTGACCTGTGTATACCATGTAAGCTGCCTGTCTGAGGAGCAAGGAAGCTGTTGTGTGCACTTTCTCAGTGCCAGTACTGGATTCGATAGTGCCTTCTGGAACTGACCTGTGTATACCATGTAAGCTGCCTGTCTGAGGAGCAAGGAAGCTGCTGTGTGCACTTTCTCATTGCCAGTACTGGATTCGATAGTACCTTCTGGAACTGACCTGTGTATACCACGTAAGCTGCCTGTCTGAGGAGCAAGGAAGCTGCTGTGTGCACTTTCTCAGTGCCAGTACTGGATTCGATAGTACCTTCTGGAACTGACCTGTGTATACCATATAAGCTGCCTGTCTGAGGAGCAAGGAAGCTGCTGTGTGCACTTTCTCAGTGCCAGTACTGGATTCGATAGTACCTTCTGGAACTGACCTGTGTATACCATGTAAGCTGCCTATCTGAGGAGCAAGGAAGCTGTTGTGTGCACTGTTTTGGCCATAGTATCCAGCTCTCTGGAATTCTTGTCAGGAGGCAGAGCAGAGACAAACACATTAGTCTTCTCACATGCAGCAGCCTGGACCACTCCCACATGATCAGGGTGGGTAGTCAGCCCTCTACCTGTCCACCTGGGACTTCTTTTCGATTTTCTTTTCAATGCCAGTGGCTGAGGTACATGCTGGCAGGATTTTAGCAGTGACTTTTTGTAGAGATTTGCAGATGGGAAGTATCAACCTCTTTGTGGGAGTCAGACCCCTCATGGTCATGAATTCAACCTCCTCTTCATCCTCCTCAGCTTCATGGGAGGGGATGTTGAGCAAATTTACCATTTGCCTAATAGGTTTTTGCCTTGAATCATTCTCTGTAATGCATTATTGTATGTAATCTCCCTGGTTGTGCCTGAAAATAGGCATTTGTTTGTCTAGTGCACTTATCTGGTCAACAAAAATTAAATAAAAGCAAGCATTTGTCAATGCCGAATGTTTGCTTGCTGGCATTAGCATTGGAAGTGCAGGAGTTAGACAAATGCAGTATAGGAATGGCATTGAAGTATTGAACTGATGCCAACTCCACCCTCACCCTGCAGAGATGGACAGGCATTGAGGTGTGCCTTTGGGTTGTCACCCATGACAGTCATGACATTCACCTCACTCAGCCCTTCAGACACTGACAAGTGTCGAGGTGTGCCTTGGGGTTTTTGGGCTTTACATTCACCTCATTCCGTAAGGAAATACGCTGAAATGGGTGCAGTATAGGAGAATGGGGTGAACTCTGGGGGCAAAGGGTCCAAGGTGCACCTCGATGCCTGTCACTGGCTGGAGGGTGAGGTTGGGGGGTGAAATGGCATGAGGATTACTGTCGACAATCCCAAGTCACACCCCTGACACCTGTCAGTCCGTACAGGGTAGGGCGTTATGGTAGAAAACCCTAACACCCTGGGCATTTCCTGGTATTTTTACTCCAAGTTTTCCACATGGGCTTTTTGTGACCCCACCACATGAACAGTGACACTATCAGTTTGTTAGGCGAAAGGTGATTTTGCACAGCGACTGCGCCATTTGGTGCCACAGGCTCAAAAACACATTTTGACTAGGATGTGAAAAGTGACAGGTGTACTATTCATGAGGAGGTGTAAAAAATGGCATTGTTGAAAGTCTGGAGTGAAAATATAAAAATACTGGTAAAGTCACGAGCATGCGTAGAAACTGTGCGATGTACACCTGTAATGTAATTAGTTTGAGGATTTTTTGCAGCAGATTTTCAACACAGGCATTTTGGGACCTTCACTCAAAAACAGTGTCACTGTAATTTTCTTAATCTATCCCAAACACTAATTTCGCACAGCGACCACGCTATTCTGCTCTGAAAGTGTGAAAACACATTTCGGCCATGGTGTGGAAAATAACAGCTATACTGTTCATAAGGAGGTGTGGAAAAATGTCAATGTTGAAAGTCTGGACTGAAAATATTACAAATTCGTGAACTTACAAGGGTGCGTGGAAATTGTGCAATGCCGGCATGTAACACAGTCATTTTATGGACTTTTGTCACAAATTTTCAACATAGCCATTTTAACACCTCTGCTCATGAACAGTGTAACTGTGATTTTCTTAATGTGTCCCGAACATTGATTTTGCAAACCAACCGCACCAATGTGCACTACATGTGCGAAAACAAATTTAGAGTGAGAAGTGAAAAATGACAGCTATATTGTTTATAAGGAGGTGCGGTAAAATGGCAATGTTGAAAATCTGGAGTGAAAATATTACAAATTCTCAAAGTTACAAGCATGCGTATGAACTGTGGCGAACGACGTCAGAAACAGTCATTTGGAATTTATGCCACCTCCAACATAGGGTTTTGGTGCTCTCACCATGAACTGTGACACTGTAGTTTTGTAAATCAATCCCAAAAGGTGGTTCCACAGTGACCGCCGAAATCACCTTTCGGGACCAAATAACAAAATGACAGTGACTGAGTTCATGAAGTAGGGTCTCAAAAACCCCATATTGAAAATTTGGTGAACAAAATTCCCCAAAATCCCAAAGATATGCACTAAAGTTGAAAAAAAAACATTTATGCCATTATACAGCTTACCGGCATTTCTTCAGTTCACGGTTGGCTTTGATGAGTGCAGACGTGTTCCCGGTCCACAGAAGATCGTCGCGCCAGCCTCCGGTGGTAAGTATGGGATGAGGTGGGGGTGTGGGGAGGTGGAGCACTCAGAATGTGGGCTTGGGTTGGGGGAGAGGGGAAAGACAGTCAGCGAGGGACCGTTTTTTCTTACAGGTGATTTTTTTTTTTTTTTTTGAAAGACGATGCAGGACTTTTGCCACGCTGGGGTGGGCTCCCAGCATGGCAGCTGGAAGGTTGTTTGGGGGGCCAGTGGAGCTGACAGGGAAATGGGCACCCCGTCGGCCATACAGACTGCTGCCATGCTGGGGTGGGCCTAGCGTGCAGCACCTGAAGTGGTGTTGGGGGGCAGTGGAGCCGACGTGGGGACTGGGCACCCTGCTGGCCATACAGAATTTTGCCACACTGGGGTGGGCTCCCAGTGTGGCACCTGGAAGTCTGTTGGGGGGGACAGTGGAGCCCCCATCGGCCATACAGTGTGTGTGGTGGGGAGTGCACGAGCATGCTGGGGTGGGCTCCCAGCGTGCTATTTGGGCGGGGGGGACGGAGCTGTCTATGACAGCTGTTCCAGTGCAGTGCCGACGCGTAGGCACTTTGCATACTGCCGATGGCAGTATGCAAATTGCCTACAAGTTACCACCGCTGATTGTAGCGGTGTTTTGCTTGGAACTGTATGCTACTGTATCTGAACTGCTGTCATAGACAGCTCGAACATTTATTGGTGCGGTGAGAAGCAGGGCACTGGAAGCGAGGTGGCACACCTACGAAACTTCGTATGGTGCCACTATGTTTCTTGCACATGCGTGCAAGCAAACATAAAAATGAAAGAAATGCCGGGCTGTGTAATCCTCTAAAGGCCTGGGAGGAGAACCAAATTCCTGCTCAAGTAAACCATCTGGTTCCAGGGGTTCACCCTTCCTCTTCATCTTCATAATACATTTTTTCCTCCACCACAGACAGCTGGAGTGGAACTGGAGCCGGGGAGGGGGGTATATTTATAAAGTTTCCCATAGCCTGGGAGGTCCAGAAACATTTCTGTGCTGTTGACATGTCATCTGCTGAGGGCTTTTGTCTTGTGTCAACTGTTTGCTCCCTTCCTTTTTCAAGAGGAGTGACAGAGACATGTTTTTCTTTTTGGTTTTTTTCTTTGCAGACACTGTTTCCAGTGCCTGCTGGAGGCTCTTTTACTATTACTGTTGCCCTTACTGGACTCAGGGTTCCCCTTTTCTGACAACCTGGGTTCCGAACCATCTTGACCATGTTTTTCTGATGGCTGTGCAACTTTTACATTTTTTTCTGCCTCCTTTGACAGGGACAGCTGCTGATTTCTAGGGGAAGAACCCTCATCTGAGCCTTTACTGTGTTTCACTGACATGGGAGCAGACTGAGAAGGCCATAAAGTCTTCATTTTGTTTTAGCCCTTTTATGTTTTAGGGAAAACCTTTTTACAGAGTTCACAATTTATAAAATTATGGTCTGGACCCAGGCACCTTGGACAGAACCCGTTGCAGTCTGTCCTTGCCAAGATCTGGAAGTAATTGGTACATTTGTCAAAGCCTGTAGGTCCTGTTCTTTTCTTCTTTGGTCTGTCAGTCATGCTATACACTCTGATAGATCATCAGTCCTTTTACCAGTTCAAAAAAAAACAATCAAATAATTTGTAACAGAGCCCAAAGGGTTATAAATAGGATCTGAGAAAGAATTTGTCAGTCTGGTTCCCAAACTGGAGCCATTAATTTTGATCTCAAACCCAATAGTTTTAAAAGAAAGTATAAGCTTCTTATTAAAATGGTAAAGTTTTGTCAGTAAGAGTGGTTCGTTTCCCTCTGAATGGGAACCACAACTCCCTTATACCGAAAACCACTAGGCAAAAAAGAAAATTAGCAGCTAAATCTAAATTAAATGTATATATTTTCACAACAAAAAGTGTTTTTTGGTTTTTACAACTCTATTTGCGGCACTCCAGACCCCTGGAACTCTCTTGGGCTGCCCAGTGACCAGCCGCTTCTACCGCCCACCATGACCCCACCTCCTCAAGGGCGTTACTTTCTCCTCAGCGGACCCTCTCTGGCCAGGGCCCACGAGAAGATTGAAGGGGCGGAGGCGGAGGTCCAGTATCGGGCATGTGGTGGCTGGTGCTGGGAGCCATCGACCTATCCAGGCTGGAGGGAATTTTTCTTATGTTACGCCCCAAACGTGGGGCATGCAATGCCTCCTAGCCTGTGTCGTGGATGCTCCTACCCACATCCAGAAGGCAGCTGCCCGACATCTTCCCCATCCCTTGCAAGACCCTGTGTGTTGCAGTGTCGCCGGTCTCCACTGGGAGCCGCTGCTACACCGGGCTACCCCTGGATCCCTCCCCGAGAGAAGAGAGCAGTCCTCCGGACGCTCGATCCTCTCTCTCCCCTGCCGACTCCCAGCAGTCCGGGCTCACTCCCAAACCCAGGTCGCTGGTGTAGCATGACATGTGGCATCCAGTGTCTCAACCCTCAGCGCCACTGAGCTGGCCAAAAAGCGGTTCTTGAAAGGCAGGAACAACATTAGCTTACAGTCTTCTCCAGTTCCTGGGAACTGAGCGGGAACTAAAGAAACTGCAGAAACACACATAATTCAGTCTTTTCACAACAAAAAGCAGCTCCCAAAAGGCAGGAACAACATTAGCTTGACAGCCTTTTCCAGTTCCTGGGAACTGAATGGAAAATAGAGAAACTATAGAACTACAAATAATTCAACCAAACTAACACGCAGCATTTGAGAAAAAAACTAAAAATAATATTTATAAAATAAATTAAAATGCGAAACCATTGTGTCGGCCACTAGAGTGGAGTTGTACTTGGGGCTATCTCTTCAGGGAGAAGCAAATCTGATGTTGGATTGCCAGGGTAGTGTGACCACAGTGCAAAGTTTGACTCAATTCTAATTCTGAAACTAGCAAAAATTCTATCTTCGGGGCAACTCACTTCAGTGGCCTGATTGCACTTGCAAAGCTACACTGATGGATTCCTGGGGTTAGAATATTGTCACATTGCAGGCTGCAGGGATTTGTCCTGCATAAAGGGAGAGGTTGAAGAGAAGAGTTATAAGTGCTGTAAGTTGTATTGCTGCAGATTTTAGGAGGCTGGAGTCCAGGTCCTTAGAGGTTGCACTTTTGATACATCATGTTCCTTCAGTAATTTCAGGAACTTGTCTTGGCTAATACCTGTAAAGATTAACAGTTCTGGTGCTGCACTGATGGAATATACTTTGACACAGAATAAAGGAGACTGGTTCTGCAGGGTGAACACATTTTAGTAGAAATTGGAAGGTTGTTGTAAGTACATAAGAATGGGCCTGACAATGAAGAAAATTAACTATTTCATGTTTCAGTGCCATCGATCCCTAAATGTCCCTGAGTGCAGAAATCCAATCAAGCAAGATAAAATGGTTTAAAAACTAATACATCTTGCGGGGTTGATTCAACTGTTTTGTGTCCAACGCAAAAAACATGAAGTCAGCCACACTCACCAAGGAAGACAGAGACCGTCTAGGCTCAAAAATTCAAATAACAAATCTTGTCCTTTGAGATTTTGTGCCCAGGCAGTCACTTCCTCTGCAAGTGCAGGTGATTTTATTTTTTTGTATTTGATTTAGGGGTAAGTCGCCTTTCCCCCACCCACACCAAACAGCAGGCTTCAACTTGGGTGCATCCATTTTTTTATTACTGTATGTGACACAAATCGCTCACTAGAGACTTCCAGTTCACTGCCACCACCTGGGGTTTTTACCAACAGGGCCCAGGAAGCCTGTTTCTGACCTCCTCCTTTGCACAAGGTCAGGAAGGTCAACACAATAACTGTGGGTAAAGTGCTCTCTCGGAGACCGACTGCAAACAGAGTCCAGCAGAAATAGCATTACCCTTTTAAATAACACACAAGCAGTCACTGATTCTATAAAAATAGTCTGTTTACTAGAATACTACAAGTATTTACAACAGGATGTATTTACAGGAAACAAAAGGGTTGCACATTTGCTAAGAAGCAGAAAATAAAATCACATTAAACAGATAGATATTGTACAGCAGAAGTCTAAGCTATCCTCCCCTACAAATCCTTCACCTGCCCTAGCTAAAGAAGCACTTTCCCCTCACTGTGCTATCTTACCTCAGCTAGTCTTTGTAATGGCAGGGGTCCTGGTCTTTAGGTGTTTCAGTCCAAAAGAGCAAGCTTGTTTTAAGTCCTTCAATATGTTGCTTTGCTCCAAGTGGGGAGGGTCCTATCCACTCTGAGTGACAGGCCCATGTTGCCCAGCCCTCTTTGAGAGAGTGTGTGTGTGTGTGTGTGTGTGTGTATGTGTGTGTGTCCTCCCATGCTTTTGTACCACCTTGCTACCATAATAATGTCCATCTGGATCCTTTTGTTTAACATGGGAACATCTCCAGGAAAGATACCCCCACTGGGTTTATTGCTTTATTGCCTCCTCCCGGGCTTTCCTGCTAAATTTCTCATGAGAACCATCAGTTCTCTACATAAGCTGTCCTGTACTACTTGATCATGTGATCTGGTAACCATCTTGCACCTGAAGCAGATGCATATTTAGAAAAGAATAAATTAATCAAAAGAATACATGGTTCTGGTCCCCTTTCCCGTCATATCTCTCCCCCCCCCCAAGAAATGAAGGTGTGTCTCTTTTGGACAACCCCAGGAGACACTGCCATTCGTGTAAGATCTGGGGAGTGCCTAAAGGAATATGCCATGCTCCTAGCCCTGCCTCAAGAGTCCATCTGCATTGGTATTCTGCACCCCACTTCAGTGCTGAATGATCATATTATATGACTGTAGTACCAAACTCCAGCGCAGTAACTTTGTGTTTTGCCCACTAGTCCTATAGAGCCATGTCAAGGGGTTATGATCAGTGACCACAGTGAACTCCCTCCCATACAGATATGGCTTCAGCTTCTGAAGGGCCCACACTATCCCCAGACATTCCCTCTTCACTGTGGCATATGACTCTTCCCTGAGCAACAGCTTCCGACTCAGGTACACTATGGGGTGCTACTCCCCCTGAGGTGTAACCTGGGTCAGGATGACACCCAGCCCATGGTCCGAGGCAGCCATGTGTACTACAAACTTTAGGTCATAATAGAGGCTAGTCAGCATAGGTGACCCACATAATGCCTCCTTTAACCGTTGGAAGGCAGACTCACAGTCTTCTGTTCAGAGAACTTTTTCAGGCATTCTCTTTTTTGTCAGGTCTGCCAGGGGTTTGGCCACATCACTGTAGTGAGGGACAAACCTCCATAGTACCCGGCTGTTCCCAGAAATGCCCTAATGTTTCTTTGTGGCTGCGGTGGGCCAGGCCTGGATGGCATCAACCTTCGCTGGCTCTGGACAGATACGTCCACTGCCCACCTGGTGCCCAAGGTAGGACACTTCAGCCATGCCCACTTGGCATTTTTCCACCTTAACTGTCAGCCCTGCAGCCTTCAGTCTGTGGAACACCTCCCTCAAGTGCCTGATGTGATCCTACCATGTCTGTCTGTAAATGGTGGTGTCATCCATGTAAGCCAGTTGTGTATTCACCTGCCCCTACCAGGATGCGATCCACAAGCCTCTGGAAGGTTTCTGATGCATTCTTCATCCCAAAATGGCATTGCTTTGAATTAAAATAAGCCATATGGGGTAACGAAAGCAGACCTCTCCCTGCCTATGGGGGTTAACGGCACCTGCCAGTAGCCCTTCGTCAGGCCTATTGTGGTCAGGAACCAAGCTCCCCCCAGCTGTTCCAAGGTCTCATCTCTTCTGGGTATGGGGTAGGCATCAGACTCAGTACAGCTGTTGAGCCTCCAGTGGTCAACACAGAACCATGTGGTACCATCCTTCTTGGGTATCAGGACCACAGGCAAAGTCCAGGGGCTACAGGACTTATGGATCACTGCCAGGGCCAGCATCTCCCTGAGTTCCTCCAGCATGATTTTCTTAACCCCTCGGGTACCCTGTAGGGGGACTGCCTCAGCGGAACTTGGGCCCCAGTGTCCATGTGGTGTTTAGCCATTGTGGTGTGATCAGGATTCCCTGTAAACATGTCCCCAAAGTCACACAGTACCCCTCTCATCTCCTCGGCCTGAGCTGGTGTCAGCTGCCCTGAGAGGATGAGATTATTCATGGAGGATCCCTCCTGGGCTTCACCAAGGAGGTCCACCAGGGAATCAGCCTCATTCCTCTCCTCTGGCACGCTGCACCCAGCAAGGATCATTTCCTCCCTATCGTAGTAGGGCTTCATCATGTTCATATAATATACCCTCTGCCTGCACCTTCTGTCAGGCAGCCCTACTACATAGTTAACATCACTCAGCTTCCGGATTATGGAGAATGGGTCCTCCCATGCCGCCTACAGTTTATTGTGTCAGACTGGAATGAGTACCATCACTCGCTGTCCAACTTCGTACTCCCGGGCTCTGGCCCCACAGTCATTCCAGGCTTTCTGTTGCAGTTGTGCAGTGGCTAAGTGCTCCTGGGCAAGCCCCATGAACTCCTTAAGCCTTGCCCTGAAATTTGGGATGTACTCCACAACAGACTCCCCTTGGGTGGCATGGTTACCTTCCTGTTCATCCCTGACTAAATCTAGGGATCCCCTCACCCTGTGATCAAACAGGAGCTCAAATGGTGAGAATCCTGTGGACTCCTGTGGAACTTTCCTGTATGCAAACAGGAGGTGGGACAAATATTTGTCCCACTCCCTTTTGTGCTGGTCTGCAAATGCCCTGAGCATAGTTTTAAGGGTCTCATTGAACCGCTCAACCAGGCCATTTGTCTCTGAGTGATAGGGTGAAGCATGGAGCTGTTTCACCCCACACTTCTCCCACAATATGGTCATTAAGGACAGCATGAAATTCGTTCTCTGATCTGACAAAATCTCCTGGGAAATTCCACTCAGCTAAAGATTCCCAGGAGCTCATCAGCCACCTTTTCTGCCTCAGGGTAGGACATTGCCACTGCCTCTGGGTACCTGGTTGCATAATCCACCAAAACCAGTTTGTATCATTTGCCTGTGCAGCTTGGGGTACTTAGGGGCCCAACTATGTCCACAGCTACCCTCTTGAAGGGTTCATCGATAATAGGCAGGGGCACCAAAGCTGCCTTAGTTTTGTCCCCGACCTTCCCAACCCACTGGCACTGTGGACAAGTCCGATAGTAATTTGCCACGTCTGTGAACAGGCTTGACCAAAGGAAGTTGTTGGCAAGCCACTTTCTTGTGTGGGCAATACCCAGGTGGCCTGAAAAAGGAATGTCATGGGCCAGGGCCAGAAGCTGCTTTCAGTAATCCTGGGGGACTACCAGCTGCTGGAGTCGTGGGTGTAGGCAGGCATACTCCAAGTACTCCATGGTGTGCAATTTTATTTAAGGGGGGTAGCAAATGGGCTCTGGACTGCATCCTTTTTCCATGAAAACTAACAAAGAAAATGCTGAACCTTTCTGTAGTTTTATTCATAAGAGTTGAAACTAGAAGGACTGGTCACTAATACTGTCTTTGCATCCCAAGGACAATACAACTTTACAGGCTCTGGGCTGGTATGTGGGTGTCTTAGGGTGCAATGCATGGCATTTGTATTTACCCATGCATGGCAACAACCATTGTCATGAGATACAAAAGTTATATTCATTGTGCCAAATGAGGCAACAAACACGGTCCTGGTGTACATTTATATATTGTCTGGCTACACCCCTGACTGTACCTCTCCCTCTAGCCCCCTTTGTGGTGTACACTCTCTGTACAACAGCCCATTTTCCCAATAAACTAGCTTTTTACTCCATTGGGAGGCCTTAGCACTATCTGCTAACTCTCTCAGTTTTTGGAGGGTAGGATCAGCTCGTTGTGCACTGCCCAGTTCCTCACATCTGATCTTCCCTAGTTCCCCTTCAGAAGGAAAGCAACCCCTGGTGCAACCTCCTCCACTTGTAGCTGGGGCTCAGGGCTGCTGCTCCTAGCTAGCCCTTCACCCATACTAGCCACTTCCTCAGCTGCTGAAAGATCGATTTGCATGGGCTGTGTCACCCCCTCCTCCTCTCAGAAGCTTGTCCTTTTGCCTGGCTATGGGTGGTAACACATACTATGTTTTCCCTGTGGTCAGAATCGTTCCCCATGATCACATCCACTGGGAGATCAGGTACCTCTCCAACCTCCTGTACCCCATGGCCACCCTCCCAGCTCAGGAAGACCCAAGCCATTGGCACTTGGACTACTGGACCTGTGACTCCCTGAATCTTGGAGAACTGCCCTAGCAGAATCTGCTCCACCGGGATCAGCTCCTACCTTACCATGGAGATGGAGGCACCAGTGTCCCTCAATCCCTGTGTTACTGTGCCATTGACTAGAATAGGGTGTATATGCTTGGTGGAGTTTGGTGGCACTACAATGTGTGCATAGTTTACCAACTGCAGTGTACTGTCTTGGTCACCCCCTCCCCAAGGCTTTTGCCCTTTACTCCTATTTTTAGAAATACAAACGTCTCTCAGTGCAGTTTAGCCCCTGCAAGGCATATTTTTTTTAAATCAAGGATGGACATAAGAAAGAAAATGTGTGGCCCACTGGGAATTGAACCTCAGATGGTTTAATGGTTAGAGTGCTGGAATGGCATACCAGAGGTCTGAGGTTCAATTCCCAGTGGGCCACACTTTTCCTTTCTCATTTCCCACCTATTTTTAGGGCAGTTGTAGGATAGATGCCCCACTTTCTGGCAAATCCAGCATGCCTTGGCCCCCGACTTCTTGTTTCCCTTTGAACCGACAGATTCTATTTTGGGCTTGGGTGCAGGCTGGTTTCCTTTAGGCTGCCCTCCCTGGGTCCCCTTAAAACCATGCACTGCCCATCCCTATAGTTCTTGCACTGCAAATGTGGTCTGCTGGCCACACACAAATCAGCACTTTCTGCTGCCTCCTTTGTGGAGTTGCATGCCCGGTCCAGCAGCCATATACGCAGGTCATCAGACACAATTTTAAGAAATGTTCCCTTACAATTAAATCTTTAACCTGATCTACAGTCTTTGCCTTAGCACCATCCACCCAATGGCCTAAATAAGCACACATTTGGACATGCAGTTCTACATAGCTGTCTCCTGGGCCTTTTCTTAACTCTCTAAATTTCCATCTATAAGCCTCAGGAGTCAATTCAAAACATTTTAATAACATTCTTTTAACTTTTTCATAGTCCAAGCAATCATTATCCTCCATTTGAGCAAATGCATACAAGGCATGACCAGTAAGTAATGCTATCAGATGGGTCATCCACCAAACCTTATCTAATTTAAATTACCCACAGATTCTTTCAAATGATTTAGAAACAAATCCAGATAATCTCCCTCTTGGTATTGCAGAAACATTTTAGAATTAATCAGGGCTTTGTGGATTAAACCACTTTTGCCACTATTTACGGTTTGTCACGCTGTTTGCTGGTGCAGTTTCTCCAATTCAATCTCATGCTGTTGTTCTTTCTTACACTCTGCTCATTCCATCTCTCTTTCTGCTTATTCCATCTCTTTTTGCTCTCACATCGGGATCTCATGCTGGCGAATCTTTTCTCTTTCCTCCCGCATTAGGATCTCTTGCTGATGAATCTTTTCCCTTTCCTCTGCTTCCAGCCTTGCTCTTTCATCCTGTATCCAGATTTCATGCTGTCAGGCTCTCCCTCTCTCTCTCTCTCTGTCCTCAGCCTCCAGCCTTACTTTCTCCCTTTCAGCCTCCCTCAGAGGAAGCTCTTTCAGGATCTCCAGCCAAGGCTGAGTGGGTTGCACAGCTTCCCCAGCTTGTGCCACAAGGTGCCCCCCTTGCTCAGCCACTATGACCTCAGCCTCGCTACCAGGGTCACTGTTCTCTGTGACTGCCTGCTGATCAGATATTGGGCTCTGCTTATCTGAGACTGTCTGCCCCCCCATAGCTGGTCCTGTGCCATCATGGCTTCCATGAGTGCATTCTTTGTCATGCCCTCATAGGCAATCCCCCTTGCTGAGCATAGCTCACGAAGCTGCTGTACATTAAATTTTACATAGCTTGAGGAGCTCATCAACTCTAGCTATGCTGCACTAAACTGTCTAAAAATAAATAAAACAGTAGTAAAAAATGCAACCTTTTGAAATCCTGTTTCATGACTGTGGGAAGCCTGTTTCTGACCTCCTCCTTTGCACAAGGTCAGGAAGGTCAACACAGTAACTGTGGGTAGAGTGCTCTCTCAGAGACGGACTGCAAACAGAGTCCAACAGAAATAGAATCACCCTTTTAAATAACACACAAGCAGTCACTGATTCTATAAAAACAGACTGTTTACTAGAATACTACAGGTATTTACAACAGGATATATTTACAGGAAACAAAAGGGTTGCACATTTACTATGAAGCAGAAAATAAAATCACATTAAACAGATAAGTATTGTACAGCAGAAGTCTAAGCTATCCTCCCCTACAAATCCTTCACCTGCCCTAACTAAAGAAACACTTTCCCCTCGCTGTGCTATCTTACCTCAGCTAGTCTTTGTAATGGCAGGGGCCCTGGTCTTTAGGTGTTTCAGTCAATAAGCGGCTTGTTTAAGTCCTTCAATATGTTGCTTTGCTCCAAGTGGGGAGGGTCCTATCCACTCTGAGTGACAGGCCCATGTTGCCCAGCCCTCTTTGAGAGAGAGAGAGTGTGTGTGTGTGTGTGTGTGTGTGTCCTCCCATGCTTTTGCACCACCTTGCTACCATAATAATGTCCACCTGGATCCTTTTGTTTAACATGGGAACATCTCCACGAAGGATACCCCCACTGGGTTTATTGCTTTATTGCCTCCCCCCAGGCTTTCCTGCTAAATTTCTCATGAGAACCATCAGTTCTCTACATAAGCTGTCCTGTACTACTTGATCATGTGATCTGGTAACCATCTTGCACCTGAAGCAGATGCATATTTAGAAAAGAATAAATTAATCAAAAGAATACATGGTTCTGGTCCCCTTTCCTATCACACTGTAACTTAGTTGTCCCTTCCCACAATGTACCCGCTGACTTTTTCTATAATAGTCATCCGCCTGTGTGAGCTAGATGCAAAATGTGGAGTGGTGGGCGCTTTGCCCTCCTGCCCTATTGCATGCCCCACTTGTACAGTCAGATGACATATTTGAGAAGGGGATGGACACAGTATGGGAAAAGGGGACTGAATTAGCTAAGATTTTGGAGACAATTGCCTCCAGAAGCATGGATCAGAAGGAGTGCCCACTATCAAATGCATGTATTTTGTCCTTGGGGTCTGGCTAGGTAGGGTAGTATCTTCTAAAATATGTCTTTGGCTCCTGTTACAGTGCCAGAAGTAAGTATTTAAAAAAACATGCATGGGAGAACAAGGGAAGGGGTGGAGGGTGGGAAATGTAAAGGATGGGCAGTGGGCTAGAGTTTTTAGAGTCCTTTCAGCCACAGTGCCACTGAAAACTGTGTTCATATTGTGGGAATGGAAAACTGATTTTTGGCTGTTCCACGTTGGTTTCAGATCACCCTTACCTCAAACCAGCAAGAACCGGTTGTGTTGCAGAAGTGATGTGTTCTGCTCCTGGGAAAGATCTTACAGGTCATTTAATGTATAAACTCCCCTGCTGTGAAAGTAGATCCTCTCCTGACCTTCCAAATTAGGTAATGATGTGGCCATGTTGAGTAAGGTAGGGGACAGGAGGAAAAACAAAATTGTTACCACACTCTGGAGAATGTAAGGCTGCCTCAAGAAATGAAGGCACTGCAGTCCAAGATGTACAATCAAATGAAATTTATTGATGGGCAGCCAAATGAAATCAAAAGAAATAATACAGAGAGCTGACTGCCACAAAGGAGCTCTGCTTGCCCGTTTGCCTGCACAAAACTCCATTCCCGTGGTGCTGTATTACTTTGATCTGGGACAGGGTAAAAATACTGGGGGAAAAGAAGCAGCCATCCCCTCAAACAAAATTCCAGAGTTCCAAATAACAATCAGCAGCTATCCCCTCAAACAAAATTCCAGAGTTCAGAATAACAATCCTAAGATCTAGAATCCAAAATCTTCCAGTTATTTGATAAAGACAACTCAACAGAAGGAATGACACAAAGTTTTGGTTTAAGCTACAGAGAAAAAACATATAGTGAACTTAAAAGCATCAGAAATGTAGTCTCCCACTATTGTAACTCAAACCTACTAATGGTCCATGATTTCTACCATGTGTGCTCTTGGAAACAGAAAACACTTTATCACTTAGTCGAAGCCATAATAGGTTTAGACATTCAAATTTGGATAGGCTGTAAATCTTCATACTTTTTGGATAAAGTCTATGGCAAACAGTGAAAATTGAAATGATGTTTATGATTTCATAAATGAAACAAAGGTATTCAAAGTTTGCTGGCAGTATTGCCTAAAGGTTAGAGTAACGAGCAGCGGTACATCCAGTAGGCCTGGGTTTGATTCACACAACCTCCACTTGCATACTGTGTGACTCTGGGCAAGTCACTTAACCTCCCCAATAGTCCTGGGTTGCCCCTGAAAACAGGCACTTGTGCCTAGTGGGCATTACTGGATTACCAAAAAATACATAAATAAAAAACATATCCTTTGAATATAAAAAAAGTTTAGAGGGGCAAAATAAGTCGTTTGGGGTTCCCTAGAATTTATTTGCAAATGTGGGTAGGAATACTGAAAGCATGCCCAAACTGCTTCATCAGTGCAGCCCTGAGCTGGAGAGATCCTGTGTCCATGATGAAAGGGCAACTGGACTTCTACCATACTTTATACAGTGCACCCAAACCAACTCTAGCCGAAGTCTGCGATGAACTGCAATCTGATTTCTTGCAGCTTGAATGTAATCTCATTAACTCCAAACTTTTAGTAAATGCAAAAAAAAAAATGAAAGTAATGTTCTTCACTCATAACAGCAACACCCCTTCCATCTACACTAAGGCTAAAAATTGCATCTATTGTGACATCTCTCGGTGAAACGCTTGAAGTGGTAGAAACATTTAAATACCTAGGCATATGGCTTGATAGTAAGCTGTCTTTCAATGCCCATATCGATAGCCTCACCAGTACACTTAAAGCTAGACTCGGATTCTTCTTTAGAAACAGGGCGCTCTTTCCACACGAGGTCAGACTTAGACTAGTTCAGCCCATTTTCCTCCCACTTCTAGATTATGGCAACATAATACAGAATTGCACCTCGGCAACTAATCTACACAAACGTGATGTGTTGTTCCACCATGCCCTGCGCTTTATCACCAAGGCACCTTATAGGACACACACCACTGCGACCTGTATACAAAAGCTGACCAGACGTCCCTCATCTCAAGGCGACTGTCTCATCTTGGCACGTGGATGCTCAAGATCCTTCTAAACAAACTTCCAGGCTATATCTTCTCTCTCTCTCTCTTTCACATTTCTCACAGTACTTACTCCCTAAGGAAGTCAGCTTTCATCCTCCTGGATATGCTTAGGACTCTCACCTCCCTTGGCAAGGGCACTATTTCTTATGCCTTTCCCATGGCGTGGAATAGCATTCAGGCAGTGTTCAAACTCACTAGTCTTGTCTCGGTTAACTTCTTCAAAACCCTTGCTGCTAAACATTTCAAGGTAGCATGTAATTGTCAGACAGCTTAGCTCTCATTGTTGTCATGTCCATCCCTCCTCCCCTCCCCTGGCACCCCCATCTACCAACCTCCTGCTTACCCCCTTCTCTTTCCACTTCTCACCCCCTATAACTTCCTCCTTCCTTTCTCCCCCACCTGCCTTCCCTGGTCCCCCTTCCAAACTCTCTCCCCATTCCCTGTTGTCCATTGTCCTCCCTTCCCCCCCCTTCAGCTCCACCCTCTCTGTCCCTTTAATGGATGTCCTTGTGCTCCTCCCACCTCACCCCCAGACACTCATGCACTTAACTCTTTTCTTTTCTGTTCTGTTTCTTTTCTACCTTCTCAACCTTTCCACCCATGATGACTCCATAGTATGCATACCCACTCCTTGTTCTCCCTATCTCCTGCTCATCCTGATGCTTTACCCATCTCTTCCCATTTCTCACCTCTCCAATATCTCACCCCTCTGAATCAACCACTCCTTCAACCCTAGTTCAGTATGCTACACAAACGGGTTCTAGTAGCCACCCGACTGACTGTTGCTTAAGTCTTTATTGTGTTTTCTGCATTTTCCCGTTTCACCCTGTAGTTAGTCAACATATTACCATGCACTGTATCTTGTCACTTTATTACCATGCACTTTATTACTGTACTGTATGATTATTACATGATTGTCCCTGTTATTTTTCTGTGCATAGCACTTTATTTTATCTTTTATTGCTGTCATGCAATTATTCTGTAGATTGAGTCACCTGTAATTCACTGTAATTGCTTTTATGTGTTACACCTGCCATTGTTGTCTATATGTATATGTCCTTGTTTTTTATGTAATCAGGACCTCCTTGTGACTAAGCCTGCTCAATGGAGCTTTTCCTGCAATGAACTTGAACTGAAATTGAATTGAATTTGGACCCCTTCTGAGCAAAGATTGCCAATTTTGTGCTGGACTGTGAACAGTAGAGGGAGATTTGTGCTGTGTTTGGACTATGGGGAACTTAGAAATTATTTTATTAGTGATCTGAGCCAGGACTTAAACCAAGTCCCTCACATAGAATAAGCCTGTGGCATACACTGCTTAAAAAATATTTGGCAAGTGTTGAAACAAGCTGAAGTAAACTAATTCAGAAGAGCTGGATCCTTTCTGCAGTAAATATGAGCAGATTAGAATTTTAAATTTCCAGTCAGACATGAAGCACAATCAAGGCTCTCTCCTATTAATTAATATTAATTTTGCTCCTCAATGTCTATATGTCACTTTGTGAAGGGTGTGTTAAACTGGTAAGTAAAATAAGAGCAATCTTTATGTCTCTTATCCTGAACAAACTTAAGTACAGTTTCAAAGGAAATGCTGAGGGATTACCTCTTCTTTTTAGTCATGATCAGTTCTGCATGGCATGTAGCCAGCCAAAATATTTCATTACTCTACAGTAGGTATTATGGCTTTGCTTACTATTTTGTCCTCATTCCATTCTGTTGTCCTCTTGGAGGTGATCTGCAGTGGGGTTTTCCAGTTAAGGAATGTTGCCCAGATAAAGCCCTACCTAGTGTATGAGGACCTGATGACTCTAGTACATGCCTTCATGAGACTGAGGCTTGACCACTGCAATGCTCTGTACATATGGCTGTGTGGAAAGTGAGTATGTTACATGCAGCTGGTGCAGAACACAGCAGCCAGGCATATTGCTGAAGTTAAGACTTTGGAGCATATCACTCCTGTTCTGTGGGTGCTATACTGTTGGGTGGTGCACCACTTTCAAGATTGCTTTGCTAACGTGCAAGGCCCTATGTGGACTAGCTCCCAACTACTTGAAAGGCTCTTGGTACTGTATGTTCTGGCCTGCCCCCTCTGATCCATGAAGAAAAACTATTTTCACTAACCCCACCAACTCCAGTACTCCTTGGTGTCATCCATGGTTGGTGTCTTGTCAACAAACTAAGAGCATGCCACTCATAATCTGCCAAACTTTAATCTCCAATGAATCCCTAAAGCAGAGGTCCTCAAAGCACTGAAGGACCTCAGCCCAGATAAGAGTGCTGGTGCAGACTCCCTTGAGCCAAAGCTTCTCCACCTTGCAGCACATGACATCTGCACTGCACTTACCATGCTGCTAAGCTGCTCCCTTGCCTGTGGTGAGATGTCTACTGACTAGAAGTGTGCCAGAGCTGTGCTGTCCCACAAGGAATGCAGACCAATTCAGGTCATCTGCCCTCTCCAAAATTTTCAAAATGTGAGTTCATTCACAGCTAACTAAACATCTCAAGCTGCAAAATCTGCTATTTCCTGTGCAATCTGACTTCAGGAAGGGTCATTCTATCTGCACTCCTCAAAATCACAAACAACCTCCAGATAGCCATGGGTAATGGTCTCCTCACTGAAGCAATCTTTGTGGACCTCTCCAAGTTCCTTCAACTTGATGGATCATGTAGTACTCTTGTTCATGTTCAGTATATTTAGCCTCAGCCAACCAGTGATCAAATGGTTTGAAAACTACCTGAGTAATCAGAGCCATGCAGCTTGTTCTCATACAAGATATTACTTCAGACCTTGTCGTTTTAAATCTTGGGGTTCCTCAAGGCACAATAAATGATCTCTGCTTTTTTCATTCCTGTTAATGACCTCCTAAAGTACAACCAGTGATGTTATCTACAGAAGTATGCAGATGACACCATACTGTACTACAGTGCAATGACAATGTCTGAAGCTAATTTAGTATCCCAGTCTGCTTTCAACACACTCTCATCCTGGTTCATCAACAAATGCCTGATCCTTAATGCGACCAAAATTGAGTCTATGGTGTTTGGATCCCTGAACATGCTAACAATTAGCTAATCCTCTTGCAATCATTACACTAAAAGGCAACAATATTGAGCAAGTGAGCATGTTTAAATATCTAGGAATCTGGCTTGATATATCACTTACATACAGTAGGCACCCTGATCACACCTTAACATCCATAGGGCCTAATCTCATCTTTCTTTACAGGTCTAAATACTGTCTCAGTGTGGAAGCAGTTGGTCTCCCACTTTCTGCTTCCTTATATTAACTATGATGACATCATGTGCTGTTGGGCAAACAACACCATTCTGCTGCCTTTGGATCATTTATCCCCTTATCTGGATGCCTTGCCCGTCATTGTTTGCTATCAGACCAGGTTAACTGGACAAGTCCCTCATGCAGGTTTTTTTGGTCATACAACTGTACACGAGAAAAAGCCACTGATTATCTCCTAGCCTACCTCATGCAGCTGAGCAGCACCTATTCACTCCATTTAACAATGGTTCTTACCTTCTCTTCTCCTTGGATGAAGCATGAATTTGGTAGAAAGGCCTTTCCATTTGCAGCACCAGACACCTGGAACAAACTCCCTCTCCAGCTAAGGAATGCTTCTAGCTTGCAAGTGTTTAAGTCCAGTCTTTTCTGCCAACTTAGAACTTTGTTTTGGTCAGGTATCCCCCTCTCCCTGTCCATGATCATGTCACATACCAACACTTTTGCTCTTTATTTACTGTGACACCATTTTGTTAGCTTCCTTTGATTATTGTTTGGGTGTATTTTCTTGTAGTTTGTTTTTTGTCTTGTATATTTTAGCCTGTATGTAATTATTCTTTCTGTACTAAGTTAACCAGTTGACTGCTGCTATTTTCTCTGGGACTCCCGTGAAAATAAGATGCTCATCTTACTGGTCTATCCCAGCTGGAGAAATTTCACATAAATAAACCTGGTAACGGTCTCAATTTCCAAATTAAAGAGGAAAACTGACCTCTAAGAGCCCTACACTCAAGTGTGGGGCTGGTCCCACCTTGCACTTTGTGTGCAAAAACCTTTTTTTTTTTTACTTATCATTTATGTAGTATAGTAGATTGCATCAAATCAGACTGATTCTGCTGACTTGCAAGCTGACATTTTCTGTAACTACAAATCCCAGAATCTCCTGCAGCTAACATCAGAGAAGGGCTGCTTTAGTGGGAGTTGCAATAGCCTGCAGTGTATATTAAAACTTTTATATAGAGAATAATGTCTGGGTAGGTGTGTGTGTTATGATGTTTTTTTACACACCCGAGGTGAGTGATGAACCATAAGCCTTGAGAGCAAAGCTTGAGAGGTTTATGAGCTCATCACTCACCAAGGGTGTATAAAAAAACATCATGAACACACACCTGCCTAGACTTTATTTTTTATAATTACTGAGGCAAAGACTTACTCCCCAAGACAATCTGTTTCATTTCTGCAGCCCCTTAGTCTGTCCTACCTTCAGAGAGAATGAGTGACTCAGCGGGTCCCTTAGTCAAGTGTGACTGAGTGGTGTTCCTTTCGGTAAATAATATTCCCCACTATGTACAGGAATAGCAGTGCTTTGTTTAAAAATCCTGTCAGTTGTATGGGGTTAAGTTCATTTTCCCATTTTTAAGTTAGAGAAGCTGCCAAGTATAGACTGAGGAGAGCAAGTGACTTGACGGCTTCAGAAGACAGGATTCAAGCATGAGTGAGTGTTACTATAGCAACACTCGCTTACGCTTGAATCTCATCTTCTGAATCTGTCAAGTCACTTGCTCTCCTCAGTCTACACTCGGTGGCTTCTCTAACTCAAAAATAAGAAAAATGAGGTCAACTCCTACAACTGACAGGATTTTTAAACAAAGCACTGATATCTGTGTACATTTTGGGGAATATTATATACCGAAACGAACACCACTCGGTCACACTACCCTGGCAGAAAAGTGAAAGTGACGCTCAAGGACAGTCTAAGTGAATTGTTTTCCAAAGGCCATAATAACCCTTCTTTGGGTTATTACGGCGTTTGACTGTGGTGGTAATCTGATTGATAAATAGAGTCACCAGTAAATATAAGCTCATATCAGATGTCTGCCGGTCCTGCTGTTTTCCCAGATCTAAGTACAGTCCTTTGGGACTGTACTTAGCTCAGGGAGGACAGTGGGACCAGCAAACAAAAGGCAGCAGAATCAGTCTGATGAAATCTACCATACTGCAGTAAATAGTTGGGACGAGCCCTACACTTGAGTGTGTGGCTCTTCGAGTTGACTGTTCTCCTTTAAAGTGGTCAGGGTATAGAGCATCCCTCACTATGTCACCTATGAATTGGAATTCCCTCCCCATTAGCTTCAGTGGAGGCATTTAAAAGGAGCCATCTTTTTGAAAAGGCATTTGTTAATAGGGCCATCAGCCCTATGGAGTCAGTGTAGTGCCCCAAAGTTGGGAGCACCACAGTAAATTAATTAAATAAAAAAGGTGCCCCATAGCATCTTCTGTCAGAGTGGGCATCAGGGCAGTGCAGGGGTGGTGGTTAGGGACCCATAAGCAGTGTGTGGGACCCCACCTTTTCCCTTGTGCAGTAGTGGGCAGAAATGTAAATTAAAAAAAAAAGATTTTCTCTTTTTACAGTCCCCTGGACCCCTGCACTCTGTTCTGGAATCCCCCCTCCATTTAGTAAAGCAGTGCAAGCCAGGGGAGCATTTTCTGGAGTTTAGCCTGTGCTGGGCTGTTGGAGGACAGCCAGCGTTGCCAGGGATGCGGCATCCTGAATCCTGGCCAAGAAAGGAGAAGTCAGTTGAAGGTCTGCCCATGTGAGAGCAAGAGTGAGGATACAGGAAAGCCAAGGTGGACAGAGATGGCTTACCTGAGTAGGCTGAATCCATCCATAGGGCTTGTCTGGGTGCCTCCGCTCTCTCTCTGAAGATGTTCAGTGAACGGTTCGGTGTGTCACGGTGTGGCAGTGTCATCAGGTCGCCCGGGCAGCAGAAGTAGTCGGCGGTCCCCAAAGTCCTGATCTGTTCATTACATGGGCTCTGTTCAGCCCCATTTATTATTTTGATTGCCTGTTTCCTTTAAAAAAAAAGTAATTCTCCCCATCCTGTTGCACAGCCAAGCATTGGGTGCAGCCACACAAGTCCCAGGAGTAAGAGAGAAGAGGACCCGCAAGGCCCCAAGCTGTCCCTCCCAAGTGCCTGTCTCTGCCCACAAGTCCCTCCCTCTACAGAAACACCTCCCAGCCTCCTGATCCAGCATTCTTCTCCCCTGGCCAGGGCGGTGAGTCAGTAGCAGTAGACAACACAAGTTCTGACCACCAACAATTAAAGTTTTTTATTTATCAAAGGTGCTAGGCAAGAAGAGAATTGGTCGACGACCGAGAGACGGGGGGGGCCTGAAATTTAAATTAATAAATAGTCACCGGGCACGGCGATGCCCGTAGGAGGGGCCAGGGTACAGAGGCCCACAGTAAAGAGTATGCATATTTATGAGGAGGCAGAGCAAAGGTGGGGCTAAGGCAGAAAGGCCCTGACAGCATTAAAGAATCATTTATAGAGGCAACTCCCAAAAGGAATTAAGGCGCAAGGCAAGCTCCATTATTATTTGGGGTCCAGCCAGTAGGCCCATAGTTTATAGGGACACAGCCAGCCAGTAGGTCCATAGCTTAAAGGGGCCCAGCCAACCATAATAGGCTGCAGCTTTGAGGGGCTCAGAACTAGAAGAAGTGCGCACTTGGAATATGGTGCTCAAGAAACTAAACAGATAAAGCAACTCAAGGGTTTCGAACAAACACTAAACCCACCAGAAGGATGCAAAAATGATGTTAATCACATAAAATGTATTGTTCCATATCAAAAATCAGACAAACAACCAGGACCCTGCCTGACATGTTTTGGACCTCTAAACAGTCCTTTTTCACAGAGGGGGCCCAGCCAGCCATTCTAGGCCCACAGCTTAGAGGGGCCCAGCCACAATAGGCCCATAGTTTAAAGGGATCCAGCCAGCAGATTTAGCCCTACCTTCTGCCATACAGCAAAGAGGCCCCATATATAGCCTCACCATAAGGAGGTCCAATATAGAGAACCTAGTGCATCCATAGGGGCTCAGCTAAGGGAAATCCCGATTCTGATAGATAGACCCTGTTTCAGTACAGCCTGTATTCAGTAGCACTTTAGAAGGAGTGTTCCTTAGTGGGAATCATTAGGCATTTACTCATTTAATGTGGTCTAGAACTATTGAGACTGTGATATTGACGACAACTGTGTGCACTGTGACATTTATCTGATCTACTGGAACTGCAATATTGTGTATCACTATTTGAACTGTGACGTTGTCCGAACTGTGTGTATTGTGATACCTGCCTGAGTACTGTCCGAACCACAGTAATTGCATACCACCCCTGATCGGAGGGTGGCCAAGACTGTTCATTTGTTCTTTGTCCCTCGTAGTTGCCCCAGACCTGGCAATTACCCTGAACTGTCATTGGCCTGTAGTTGTCTGAGCCGCAGTTGCACAGCAGCATACCTCCACTTGGTGTATTGTGGTACTTGCCAGAGTACTGTCGAAACCACAGTGATTGCATACCACCCCTGATCAGAGGGTGGCCGAGACTGTCCATTTGTTCTTTGTCCCTGGTAGTTGCCCCAAACCTGGCAATTACCCCGAACCTGTCATTGGCCTGTAGTTGTCTGAGCTGTGGTTGCTCAGCAGTGTGCTTCCACGGTAATAACTATGCCAGGATCAGTCTGTCTTCCAAGAGTGCCTGGAGGGTGTTCAGTTGGTGCATCCCACACCCCTGAAGTGCAATCTGCAAGCAAGTTTCTGCTGATGGAAGGCTTTGGAAGAATCTCTCTCTTCACACAGCACCATCAAGCAATGTCACGTTTGTTGTTTTCTGCAAAAATCCCAGTGTACCACCCGGCCCAATGCAGAATTTGTTGTTCACTGCAAGTCGCAGTCAGTCGAAGTCCACTGTGATCCGCAGCTGCCGTTTTCTTGTTTTCTTCATTCTTCTTCATCAGCATCATCAAGATCTTCTGTTCCTGTTTCTCCTTCATTCATTTGTTATTTTACGGCATACCTTGGCTCATCCAGCCATGGCGCCCAAAAAGTCATCCTTTGTCTGGCAGGACAAGATACCTTCATCCTGTTTCTCAGTTCCTGCGTGGTAATCCCATCCTTCCTTGCATCCCAGGTGGTCATAGAAGAGACCGTGACTGGGTGGTTCCGGCATCTCATCTTTCCTGCATTGTGTTCCAGTGGTCAGAGAAGAGACTGTGGCTGGGTGATCTTTAGCATCTGTGTTCCATTCCGGCAACCCATCAGAAGGGTTCAGAGCCGAGAGATTCCTTACAGCTGTTCTTCATTTCCAGTGGCCCTACAGTGGGATTTTTAGCCAAAAGAGTTCTGGTAGTTGCTCCTTGTTTCCAGCAACCCAGGAGAGGTGGGTGTAGCCGAAGGATTTATGGCCTGTTCACAAAACCTCTCCATTCCTCATTGATCTCACAGAAACCCTCCTTAGCCAAGCCAGACAGCAAGCCTGTTTTCATTCTTTCCCCTCCCAGGATCTTCCTTGTCCCCTTTTTGTTCCACATTCCTCAGCCATCACATGGACAGAGACTTGACAGCTGTGTTCATAGTGTTAATTATGCTCATTGTACAGTCGAATTCTAAGTTACTGTACTAGTTCTTGCAGTTGGAGTACTCCAGGGATAACCATTTGGGGTAGAGGTGCACCTCAGTGTCAGGGCAGAGTAACCTGTACAGTAATCGACAGTACCTGTATAATGATAAGAAGCTCTTACAGCTTAACTGTTACAGTAGTTTCCATTTTAGAGCTTTCTTCTTACAGGAATTGTAAAGATTTGAGTAGATCCCTCTTCTCCGTGATCATATCTTCCTTACCCTGGTTATCAATAAACCCTGCAAAGCACCTGAAAATTATTTACGACTCCTGCCTCTCTTTGTCAGGTGATAACATTCACCACCTTGGGAACCTGAAGTGTCCTCCTGCCATTCCACCTGCAGGGAGCGGCACTGGTGTTTTTAATAGTGTGCAACTTTTTGGGGTCATCACGACACTGTTGCTCTAGCCACCTTTTATTTTAGTGGATCCCAGCATACACTACCATCAGGGCACCACACAACTTTTTGGCGCAGTGAGCAGGGTGCAGAACATGTTCTACAAAGAGCCGAAAGCCAGAGAAGGAATAGAGTCCAGATGCCATCAGGATCCGAAAGTAGTGATGAGATAGATGGAGGAGCAGGAGAAGGCCCAGGGCGGATGCAACCTTCCTCATTGACCATGCTGTAGTACTTTGGAGTGCCATGGCTTCACAGCTACACAGGAGAGCCAAGTGGTGGAGACTCCAGCAGTTTAGGAGAGTTTAGAGCCAAAATACAGTCAGGGGTTTGGCTTCAAGAAGTTCCAAAGCATCAGCAAGTAGAAATCCTGTCGGACAGTTAAAGGGAGCTGCCCAACAAGAAATGCAGTCATAGCCTGACAGAGAGAAGGCAACCGCAGACTGGATTTTCAATAGGTTATGAGACACTTTTGATACCCGGACTGTATCCGAATTGAATATGAAGTTTTTCTCCTGGATGCAGAGACCGCAAGAGATGCTGAGGGAATATGCCCTAAGTTTACAGGAAGCACTTTGGGCTATAGAGAGAATAGATTCCCGAGAGGTGTGAGACCCAGACAAGACCCTCAAGGAAAAATTAATTGATGGGGTTCACAGTGAAGCTCTAAGGAGAGAATTGCAAATGCTTCATCTGCAGGACCCAGATGCCCTCTTTTTGGATTTTAAAGAAAAGATAATAAGCATTTTTGGACCAAGTCGGGCAGGAGAAGAGGCAACTGTGTACCAGCAACAGATGATGTTCCCCAGTGTTGCATGGCCAGAATACTTCACCGGCAGATGGAGGCAGGAGAATTGATGGTCACCAGGGCCATGTTCAGAGAGGCAATTTCGGTCAAGTAATTACATAGGTACTGATGAGGCCAATACACAGATGGCCCAGGCGCAGATCCTGTTTCACAGGCTTAGCCTAGGGTCTGGGACTGAATGGCCCGAGCAGATTACGGCCCTCACTAGAAAAGTCACAGAAGTGTGCCAAGAGATGCAAGACCTTAAGAAGAGTTGGAGGCAGGAACTTGACGGTGATCAACCAGAAAGGAATCAAGGACCAAGAGAGATGATGTCCCAACCTAGAAGAGAAGGGCGACACCAGACTGATCATTTTGACAGTCAGGGAAGACCCATTTGTCGATGATGTGGAATCGCAGGACACAGCCATAAGGCAATTCTAGGGGTTGGGGGTAGAAAGAAGTAGGCTGTTGGTTAACTAGGATCTGCAGCTTTTCCATTAGGTAGGGAAACGGGCAGACTGGGTGGGCCAAGCGGTCCTTATCTGCCGTCAAATTCTATGTTTCTATGTAGACAGACGATGTGGATAGGCTACTATGAATGCCGTAGCTTATAACAGAGAATCCCTGGGAATGCTGATCAATTCTCAGAGAGTAATGGACCAGGCCCAGCCTCAGGAAAAGACAAATCCTTTTTCGTAGGAAGGTGCCCGACCGTGACAGTACAAGTGAATAGATATGATCTTCTTGCATTATTAGGAACAGGTTCTCAAGTGACTACCATACAGTGGAAATATTTCAATTGATATTGGAATTCACAAGACTTACAACCCCCACTGCAATCCTGGATCTGACTAATTGCCAGCAATGGTACTGAAGTTCCGAACCTTGGGTATATTGAGGCCGAAATCCAATTGGGGAGTCATAGTCAAGCTCAGCAAGGTATAATAGTCAGTGATGCCAACAGCAATGAATTACCTCAACTCATCTTAGGAATGAATGTTCTGCAACATTATTTCGAGGAACTTGCTCATATCCTACATCAACGTGCTAAGCAGCTACAAACAGCGGACAAGCAAGTGCCACAGCAAACCATTCAGTTGTTTCAGTGTCATCAGCGTTTTACCAATGCAGACAGAGAAATTGGGAAGGTCAGCGTGAGGGATTCCCATCCCATAACTTTGAATCAAGGAACCAAAAGCCCCTTATGGTGTAAAGCGAAAGTGCATCCCAGAGGACAAGATTATGACACCCGGGTAGAGCCTTACCATAATGCTAAAGAAGAGCCAGTCATTGTCACTCACAGCATTGCAACAGTCATACGAAATTACCAGCAGAAAAAGGCCCACAGGTCTATCCAGTCTGCCCGATTGTGCAGCTCTTAGTTTCATATCACAACAGCTGCCCCACCCCACCCCCACCCAAACCCCTCCCTTCCTCCTCTTTCCGGTCCTTCCCCCTTTGTGTTCTTGTCTGTACTAACCCTGCCCTTGACTCGATCCCAACACCACTTAAAGCCATCTACTGTCCTTTGTGCGATTAACTCCTCCAGCAGGGCATTCCAACCCACCACCATTCTCTCCGTGAAATAGTGCCTCCTCTTCTCCCTCCTAAACCTTCCCCCTTCCAACTTTGACTGTGCCCCCTGGAGACCCTTCTCCCCTTTAAGTGGAACACTCCTCCCTCCCTGACTTTGTTTATGCCTTTCAAGTACTTAAACATCTCTATCATATCTCCTCTTTCCCTTCTCTCTTCCAGTGAGTATATGTTGTGCTTCTTCAACCTTTCCTTGTACAGCAACTCCCCTACTCAGATTATCATTTTGTAGCCCAACGCTGCACCCACTCCAGTAATCTCACATCCTTTTTGAGGTATGGGCAGCAGTACTGTACACAGTACTCCAAGTCTGGCCTCACCAGTGATCTATACAATGGCAGGATGATCTCCCCTTTCTAGAGGTGATCCCTCTGGCAATGCACCCCAGCATCCTATTTGCCCATGCTGCTGCCCTCCTACACTGTGCTGATACCTTCATGTCCCCTGTAACTATTACCTCCAGGTCCCTTTCCTCCTCTGAAGCTGTTACTTGCACTCCCCCCAGCCAGTAGCTGTTCTTGGTATTTATGGCTCTGAGGTGCATGACCTTGCACTTTTTAGTGTTAAACCCCAACTGCCACTCCCTAGACCAGTGTTTGCGTTTAGCTAGATCCTCTCTGAGTGCCTGCCTCTCTTCCTTATTGTCCGTTTTTGCACAAATCTTAGTGCTGTCAGCGAACAGGCTGATCTTACTCTTGACCTCCTCTGCAATGTCTCCAATAAAGATATTTAACAAAACAAGGCCCAGCACTGAAGCCTGCAGTACCCCACTTATTACTGGCCTTGGCTTGGATGTCTCTCCCCTTACAACTACCCTCTGTTGTCTGCCCTGCAGCCAGCTCTTCACCCACCCCGCCAGTTTTTCCCCTGCTCCCATGTCCCTAAACTTGCTCATTAACCTCCTGTGTGACACTGAGTCCAAAGCCTTGCTGAAGTCCACATACAAGACATCCACAGCATGGCCTTCGTCAACCACCCCAGTGATCCAGTCGAAGAAGTCGATCGGGTTAGTTTGGCAAAATCTTCCCATGACAAACCCATGCTGTCTCTCGTCCTGCAGACCATTGTTATCAAAAAAAGTTATTAGTCTCTCCTTCAGAATGGTCTCCATTAAGTTCTCCACTATGGAAGTCAATCTCACCAGTCTATAGTTGCCCGGTTGATCCTTGGGCCCACTCTTGTGAAGGGTCACCACATGAGCCATCCTCCAGTCCCTGGGTACATTCCTCATCTCAATGGAGGTGTTGAATAGGTCTGTCAGAGGGCCTACCAACACCTCTGCCAGTTCCTTCAGGACCCTTGGGTATACACCATCTGGTCCTGGTGCCTTGTCCACTCACAAGGCTTTAAGGCCCTTCAGAACTCTATCTTCTTGGATGACCCCATCTGTTATCTCTGCCCCCCCTCCACCCTTGCTCCCTTTCCGCTTTGGTATTGGGCCATCCCTTTCTTTAATGAACACCAAACAGAAATACTCATTGAGTGCTTCTGCCTGATCTTACCCTTGTTCCGCCGATCCCTCCCTTTTGATTCTAACAATGTCACCCCTACAACTTCTTTTCTCCCTTATGTATTTAAAGAACCCCTTTTCCCCCTCTCTAATCCCCTGAGCCAACTTCAGCTCCTTTGCTGCTTGGCTGCCCTGATTGACCCGATCACCTCCCTAGATGCCTTTGTGAACACCTCTCTATCCTCCTCATGCCCTGATTTTTTTAACTTAATGAAGGCCAATTTTTTTCCCTCACTTTCCCCTCCACTTCCTTGCTGAGCCAACAAGGTTTTTTTGACCTGGACTGCTTACTCTGAGATTTGGCACACATGTTTGTGGCATCATTCAGACCCTTCCTAATTGCCCACTTCTGTTTAGCATCCATCCTTGGGTTAATTTTAGCTAAATAACTGTCTAGAATGCTGTCCATTCTGGCAAAATTTACCTTCCTGAAGTCCAACACTCTTGTCTTGGTCTTATCCGACTCCCTCCCTGTGTTGAGGAGTAACCGCATTGAGCGGTGGTCGCTTCCTGCTAGAGGGTCCTGTACTACCACATCCTGGACTTGATCCCCATTTGTTAGCACCAAGTCCAGTATGTTCCCCTCCCTAGTAGGATACATCACCCCTTGCACTGGGTAGCTGTCTTGGATAGCCTCCAGCAGCACCTGTTCCCTTGCGTGTGCTGTAGTTACTGTCTGCCAGTCAACCACAGGTAGGTTCAAGTCTCCACTATAACTGTATTCACTTTGCCACTGACCTTCCTGATTTGCTCCCCCAGCTTCCTATCCACCTCCTCGTTCCGTGAGGGTGGCCTGTACACCATCCCCATCCTGAGCTTCTTACCTTTAGGGCTTTAGAGCAATACCCATATGACTTCTGGCCTCCCCTTCCCACATCCCCCTCATCCCTGGTAAACAGTATCCCCTCCCTGACATAAATAGCCACCCCTCCCAGTCCCTGCAGAACATATTGTGTCCCGGGATCGTGAGATCCCAGTCATGGTATTGGGTGGCCCAGATCTCTGAGATGGTGACAATATCTACCTCTCCCTCCGCCATCATTGCCTGGAACTCTTCCACCTTATTTACTAAGCTCCTTGCCTTAAAGGATACTACAGTGCACCTTGTTTCCTGCCCCCCTCTTCCCATTTCTCCCTCTTCCACTTTTGTCTTGGTAGCTTCCCCTAATTTTCCTTCTCTGTCTCGAGGGGGGGCAAAGCCTTCTGGTTTCCCCTGGAAGGTGCCTCCTCCCTGCTATCTGACTCAGCCCTCCTCCCCTCCTCAGTTTAAATCTATGTTGTTTTTAATGTACTTCTCCAGCCCCTGTCCCAATGCCCTTGTACCCTCGATGTTGAGATGCAGCCTATCCTTGGCATAAAGCCCCTTATTGTTCCATGTCTCACCCCACTCCCCTACTACCCCATACCCCATTTCTGCACACCACCCCTTCAGCCACCCATTAAACTCCTGTATTCTTAGTTTCCTCCCTGTGCTTGCCCTAGGTACTGGGAGTACCTCAGAGAACGTCACTGAGCTTCCCACCCAATTGCAGATACCCCCCACTTCCCTTAACCTCTCCTGCATTTCTTCCACTGTAATGCCCTCTAGGTTGTTTGTTCCTATGTGCACAATGATATGAGGCTTCCCTCCCACCTTCTCCACACATTTCTGGATGCATTGCACTACTCTCCCTGCTGTCATACCTGGCATACACTCCACCCAGTCTTGGCTCTTCCTTGCTCCCTTATCTCCCCATCTCACTCACCCTGAGCACAGAATCCCCTAATATAAGTACTCACTCCCCCATCCCTTGCACTTCCCCCATGGTTTGCCCTCCTATGAGCCCCTTTTCCTCAGTGTCCTCTCCTTTTATACCCTGTCCTTTCCCCCCCCCTTCTCCTTCAATTGCACTGCCACTTGCTCTCCTCCTCCTTCATCCTTTCTGTGCTCGCTCCCATCCACAACCACTCCCCCTCCACTACTTTTACATCCTCCCACTGCCCCCTGCATTGTGTCTCCCCCCAACATGTTTTGGCCTTCCTCCCCATTTGTTTAGTGTGTTTGTGCCAACTTGACCTACTTCCCTGCCCTTCCCCACTTTTACCCCCAGTCTTCCATCTCTCCTTGTACCCTGTATTTCCTCCCTCCATCCTGGTCCCCTGACTCTTGTTCTATAGTTCCTTTCCCAATCCCCCACTCTGTTTCATCAACCAGTACTTTGTACCTGTTTGTTGTCTCCAACCTCCTGCCCTTGCCCACCCCTGTAATCCCTTCCTGCCTCTGCTTATCCTGAACCTCTTTACTGCTTCCTCTCTGTCTACCTATGTTCCTATCACCTGCCAACACCCACTTTTGGCACTCTCAGGACCCTGTGGATTTGTCCCCCTGGCCGAGCACCCCTTCTGGCTCCTGGCAGCCTGGTCTACCCTGTGAGGGAGTCCTCCCTGCCCCACTGCCCCATTTCCTCCTCACCCCCTCATACCTGTCCCCTCCCTCCAGTTTCCATCTAAAGCTCTCTATCTCCAGCGTAAGCTGTCTGAACATCCTGCACACTGGACACCCCCCCCACCTTCCACCAGGTTCCCAGAAACAGTGCTGCCCCACACCCATTGCAGCTCACATCCCTCTGAGCCTTCCTGTGCCCCCAACCCTAGTCATCCCTACCTGTCCACTCTTCCCCCACGTACATCCACCTACCTCCTTGCCCTGGCTTCCACATCCCCCTCCCATCTCTATTAGTCTCTAAATGTTCCACAGCTCTTTACAATTGCATCCATATTTTTATCAGAGCTCTAAACCAATAGTAGTGCTGCAAAACTCTTACTCTCTCCTTCTGCAGGGGCTTACAGCTTCTCTCTCACCTCCTCTTGCATGTGCCCTTTAGACCTAGTTGCCATCTACACCCTTTGTAATTCTGCATATACATCAGCTAGGCTATTGCTTGTGCTGTGCTGCCTAACTGTTTCTGCCACTTTCAGTAGGCATGGCTTGACCTTCCAGTATAAAGGCAGAGCACCTGGGTGTGGATGGAGAATGGGGTGGTTGGGAATGGGGGTGGGTGGGGGGCTGTTCTTTTGATATTCAGTGTCTGCAAAAACAATCAGGTAAAAAAAGACAGTCTTCTCTAAACTACAGGGCAAAAACTCCCAAACCTACCAGTAAACAGAGTCTCCTAGTCCTGCTCACACAAACTGACAAATCCAACTGAATGTCAGTTAGGCACACACTTGAATTTCAACCCTCCCTAATCACCTGCTGTAATGTGATACCTGCAGTTAAGGTACAACCTCAGCCAATTTCAAAAACTCACAAACCTACCAGCAAACAGAGTCTCCTAGTCCTGCTCACACAAACTGGCAAGTCCAACTCAGTCAGCAAAGGATGAATCCCTATCTGAGTTCTCAACTATGGAGACCATGCAGTGCAGCTACACAAGAACCAACATACTGCCAAGTTACGTGCCATCAACATCCAAGATGTCATGGAGCCAGAGAACCGAACCAAGACAAAGGCCTGTCAGCAATCAGCAACCAGAAAGCACAAGCTAGACCAGCAGGGAGCAGCACTGGTGTTGGTAAATAATGTGCAATTTATTTGGGTCATCACGACACTTGCTCTAGCCTTCCTTTTATTTTAGTGGATCCCAGCACACACTACCATCAGGTTACCACAGTCAGTGTGACAGAAATGGGAAGGAAAGAGTTAATGGTTTGGATTCTGTAGATGCCTTATTTTTTTAGCAGTGTGGAAAAAAATACACTGAGGCTGAAATCATCCAGCAGCAACCAGCTTGTGGAATTCCTAGCTGCTAGATAAGAGCTGGGTCATAAATCTCGAGTGGACATCTCCAGACACACACAGACCTTGCAGACACGGACACAGGGCAGTTTGAATGGATTGGATCATTCAAATGTAACCTTAAGGTGAAAAAGGAATATAATTGGTCACCAATAGGTGTTCACTCTGATTGGGACAATTAAATACATACATGTTAGGTGGTTGGTGCATTTAAGGGAGAATAGGAATGACCTAGTCTCCATAGACTATATAAGCTTCTGTAAGACAGAGAACCTCTCTTGCCTTGGGAAGCTGTGAGGGAAACATAAGCTTGGAGCCTACCTGGTATGTCCGTGGGAGCTGGCAGTTAGAACAGGGTCCAGTGTCTCTTGTAAGGACAGGAAAGGGTAAGTTTAGTGATAGTATATTTCAGTAATAGCCTTCTTCTTTTGCCATCTGTTGTTTAAAAGCATTTGTTTACTTTTCCTGTATAAGTGTTATTCTCTTGTGTTGTAAATACATTTCCTGTAAATGCTCATTGCACTTTCTGTTAAGTAAAAGCTATTTATTTGCTCAACAGTTGTGTCTCTGATGTCATTTTTCTAAGGTAAGATTTGGTTTTCCACTGGCTAGGGTAAACTCTGTGTAGCATCCGCCACCTGAAAGAGACACACTACCAGACTTTAACTTGTGCAATTGCATCGGTGATTATTCAAGTTTGTACACTTGAAAGAGGTGCCGAAGGAAAGTCCGGCTGGTGGCAGTGAATACCGAGGACACACACCTCTCTAAAAGCTGTTTCAGCCCAGAGGAAGGTGGGTTGTCTGTATTGGTAACGGCGGTGGGATGATGATAGCGGACTGCGAGCACACTGATACAGAGTTTGCCAGTGGAACAGTTACCTTAGCATTGCAAAACAGGATATACAAGAGGATACATTTGTACAACAGTTTTATTTGTTTCTAGATAGTACAGTATAGTGTAGCAGTAGAGAATGAGCTCCACGGAGTATGACTCGCTTACTGTGCCACAGCTTGTTGAAAGGTGCCAGGAAAAGGGGATTCAGCCTGAAAGTCTGAAGCAGAAGAAAAAGGCAGATCTCATAGCTACTCTCTTGGCACATGATCTGAAGCAGACAGTCATTGGGGTGAGTCAGAGAACTGAGGCAGGCCCCCAAATCAGCTTGAGGCACTCAGACTGCAGCTATTGCTGCAAGACAAGGCATTGGAGGTGAAAAGACTGGATGCTGAAGCAGAAGCAAGAAGGTTGGAAGCAGAGAAAGAACTTGAAGAAAAGAGACTGGCAGACAGAGAGAAAAGAACGACAGCATGAACTCCAGAGACAACAGCACGAGAAGGAGATGATGACCCTCCAAGAGTCAGCAAACCGTGAGTAATGGTGGAGTGAGTTACCTCATGAAGCCAAAATGAATTCTAAATTGTTCCCTCAGTTTAAAGAGGAGATGACCTTGATTTATTTTTTACGGTCATTTGAGAGAGTATATAATCAATTACAATTAAATAAGGCTTCCTGGTCAACTTATCTCACACCCTTTGCTGACGGGACAGCGCTGAATGCATTTGCTAAAATGAGTAATGAAGACTATGCTGATTATGATAAAGTAAAAACAGTGTTGTTGAAATGTTTTGAATTAACTCCTGAGGCTTATAGAAGAAAATTTAGGGAGTTAAAGAAAAGCCCAGAAGACAGTTATGCAGAACTGCAGGTTAAACTGTATACTTACCTTGATAGGTGGATGGAGGGGGCTAAAGCAACTACTGTGGAACTGATTAAAGATGTATTGGTGAGAGAACAATTCCTTAAAATTGTACCTGAGGACATGCGTTTATGGCTCATAGACAGGGCATGCGCCTCTTCCACAGAGGTGGCAGGAAGCGCTGACGAGTATCTGTCTAGCCGGCCACACACACAACGTAAGTCTTATGGTATGGGGGCAGCACATGGGTATAAGGGATCCCAAGGGGCAGCCCAAAGGAAACCAGCCTGCACCTGAGCCCAAAGTAGAGCCCTCTGGTTCTAAGGGACTCAAGAAATAGGTCCCAAGAAATGTCATATTTGCAATCAAGTGGGACACTTGAGATATAATTGCCCTCAGAAACTGGTTAAGGGCAGAGATATTGGGAGGGGTGATCAAAAGGCACTGGTGTGTTTGTAGGGTGTGTCCAGTCTGAAGAACCGCTTCCTCTGATGAGAATCTGAGTCCCATTACAGTTAATGGAATAGTAACACAGGGACTATGGGACACAGGTGCTAACATCTCCCTGGTAAGGCAAGATCTCATTCGGGCAGAGCAGATCATGCCTGGGAAATACTCCAAGGTTCGGGTATTCACAGGGCCACCAGTCCCATTACCAATGGCTAGAGTCTTCCTGAGCTGGAAGGGGCCATGTAGAAAAGGAGGTGGGAGTTGTAGAGGACCTACCTGTAAGTATGATTGTGGGGAAGGATTTGGACCCCAGTAAAAACTGGTGTGTGTTGTAACTCATAGTCAGGCACAAGGGCAAGCTTCTGAGGGGAAGAGGGTTGACTCTGGGTGGTCCAGCCACACCCTCAGCAGCTGAGGAAGTGTCCAGCACAGGGAGGGCTGCTAGAAGCTGCAGTCCAGAACCCCAGTCACAAATAGAGGAACCCACAGGACTTCCTTCAGAAGGGGCACTGGGAAGGGTCAGACGAGGGCAGCTGAGTGCTGCACAGCGAACTGACCTACCTGAAAACTGAGGGAAATAGCTCATAGGGCTGAGCATTCTCAGGAAGTAAAGAGTCCATTACTGGGACAATGGGCTGTTGTACAGAGAATGTACAACAGAGGAAGGGCTAGCTGGTGAGGTACTCCAGCAGCTGGTAGTCCCTAAGGTTCACCGTCAGCAGCTTTGGCCCTGCACATGATATCCCTTTTCAGGGCACTTGGGAGTGAGGCATAGAAAAAGCGCCTCATAACAATTTCTTCTGGCCTGGTATTGGCAAGGATGTGGCAAATTATTGCGGACTTGTCCACAGTGCCAGCGGGTAGGAAAAATCAGGACAAGGCCAAGGCAGCTTTGGTGCCCCTGCCCATTATTGATGAACCCTTCAAGAGGGTAGCAGTGGACATAGGGGGCCATTGAGCACCCCAAGTCTCACTGGCAAGCTGTATATCCTGGTAGTTGTAGACTATGCCACTAGATACCCAGAGGCAGTGGCCCTAACATCCTCTGAGGCAGGACCAGTGGCAGATGCACTGTTGGAAATATTTAGCCGGGTGGGCTTTCCCAGGAGATACTGTCAGACTGGGGTGCCAATTTTATGTCAGGATTAATGAGTATTGTGGGAGAAGTGGGTAAAGTAGCTCAAAACCTCCCCATACCATCCCCAAGCTAATGGTCTAGTGGAGCGATTTAATTCAACCCTTAAGACCATGCTAAGGACTTTTGCTGACCAGCATAAGAGAGATTGGGACAAATATTTGCCTCATCTCCTATTTGCATACAGGGAAGTCCCACAGGAGTCCACAGGGTTCTCACCTTTCGAGCTCCTGTTTGGTCATAGGGTGCGGGGGCCACTAGATTTGATTCGGGACGAATGGGAGGGTGACCATGCCTCCCAAGGGGAGTCTGTTGTGGAGTATGTCCTGAACTTCAGGACCCACCTTAGGGAGCTCATGGGGTTTGCTCAGGAGCACCTGGCCACTGCACAACAGCGGCAGAAAGTCTGGTATGACCGTGGGGCCCGAGCCAGAGAATATGTGGTGGGACAGCGAGTGATGGCACTCATCCCTGTCCGACAGAATAAGTTACAGGCAGCGTGGGAGGGGCCATTCTCCATTGTCCAAAAGGTTAGTGACGCCAATTACATGATAGAGCTCCCGGACAGGAGATGCAAACGAAAAGGGTATCATAAGAACATGCTGAAGCCCTACCATGACAGAGAGAAATGGTCCTCGCTGTATGCAGTGCTCCAGAGGAGGAAACTGAGGTAGATCCACTGGTGGACCTATTTGGGAGGCCAGGGTGCATCCTCTGTGGACAGCCTTACCCTCTCGGAACAGCTGACACCAGCCCAGGTGCAAGAAATTAGGGGTGTGCTGAGAGAATTTGAAGACATGTTCTCAGGGAAACTAGGGTACACCACGGTGGCAGAGCACCATGTGGATACAGGGACCCAGGATCCCCTGAAACAGTCCCCCTACAGGGTACCTGAGCATGTTAAGCAGACTGTGAAAGAGGAGCTCAAAGAGATGCTGGAACTGGGGGTAATCCAGGAATCTAGTAGCCCCTGGGCATCACCCGTGGTACTGATCCCCAAAAGGGATGGCACCACACGATTCTGCGTGGACTACCAGAAGCTTAACAGCTGCACGGAGTCTGATGCTTATCCCATGCCCAGAACAGATGAGACCCTGGAGCGACTGGGGGGAGCCAAGTATTTGACCACAATAGACCTAACAAAGGGCTATTGGCAGGTACCTCTGACCCCCTGCGGCCAGGGAAAGATCAGCATTTGTTACTCCATTTGGTTTATATGAATTTAAGGTAATGCCATTCGGAATGAAGAATGCACCTGCAACCTTTCAACGGCTTGTAGATCGCATTCTGTCTGGGGTAGGTGAGTTTGCATTGGCTTATATGGATGATATAGCCATATATAGCCAGACCTGGGATGAGCACATCAAGAATGTGCGGGATGTGTTCCACAGGTTAAAGAAAGCAGGTCTGACAGTCAAGGCAGAGAAGTGCCAGATAGGTATGGCAGAAGTATCTCACCTTGGGCACGGGTGGGTAGTGGACACATCCGCTCGAGCCTGCCAAGGTTGATGCCATCCTGGCCTGGCCTACTCCTACCACAAAGAAACAGGTCAGGGCATTTCTAGGACTGCAGGGTACTACCGAGGTTTGTCTCCCGCTATAGCGATCTGGCTAAGCCCTGACAGACCTAACCAAGAAGAGAAAGCCAGATGCAGTGAAGTGGTCAGAAGGCTGTGAGGTTGCTTTTCAGGAGCTAAAGAAGGCCTTAAGCAGCCCAGCTGTATTGGCTAGCCCCAATTATAGTTTAAAGTTTATGGTCCATGTGGATGCCTCAGATCATGGGTTGGGGCTGTGCTGAGCCAAGTTACTCAGCAGGGGGAGGAGCACCAGTTCAGTACCTCACGAAGGCTTTGCCCAGGAGAGGAGGCATACGCCACAATTGAGAAGGAATGCTTGGAAATAGTGTGGCCCTTCAGAAGCTGGAGCTTTTACCTATATGGGAGAGAATTTACTGTGGTCACAGATCATAATCCCTGATTTGGCTTCATAGGTCCAGTGGACAAAATGGTAAACTACTACGTTGGAGTTTGGTACTGCAGGCATACAACATGACCATACAGCATCGCAGTGGCAAACAAAATGCAAATGCGGATGGGCTATCTAGGCAGGGCTAATGGCCTGGCTGGATACTTTTGCACTCCCAGTATCAGATGAACGGCTGTGTCACTTGGGGTAGCCCAAGGGACACGCCTTCATTATCTGGGAGGATGTGACAGAAATGGAAGGAAAGAGTTAATGGTTTGGATTCTGTAGATGCCTATTTTTTAGCAGTGTGGAAAAATACACTGAGGCTGAAATCATCCAGCAGCAACCAGCTTGTGGAATTCCTAGCTGCTAGATAAGAGCTGGGTCATAAATCTCGGTGGACATCTCCAGACATACAGAACCTTGCAGACACGGACACAGGGCAGTTTGAATGGATTGGATCATTCAAATATAACCTAAGGTGAAAAGGAATATAATTGGTCACCAATAGGTGTTCACTCTGATTGGGACAATTAAATACATACATGTTAGGTGGTTGGTGCATTTAAGGAGAATAGGAATGACCTAGTCTCCATAGACTATATAAGCTTCTGTAAGACAGAGAACTCTCTTGCCTTGGGAAGCTGTGAGGGAAACATAAGCTTGGAGCCTACCTGGTATGTCCGTGGAGCTGGCAGTTAGAACAGGGTCCAGTGTCTCTTGTAAGGACAGGAAAGGGTAAGTTTAGTGATAGTATATTTCAGTAATAGCCTTCTTCTTTGCCATCTGTTGTTTAAAGCATTTGTTTACTTTTCCTGTATAAGTGTTATTCTCTTGTGTTGTAAATACATTTCCTGTAAATGCTCATTGCACTTTCTGTTAAGTAAAAGCTATTTATTTGCTCAACAGTTGTGTCTCTGATGTCATTTTTCTAAGGTAAGATTTGGTTTTCCACTGGCTAGGGTAAACTCTGTGTAGCATCCGCCACCTGAAAGAGACACACTACCAGTCTTTAACTTGTGCAATTGCACGTGTGATTATTCAAGTTTGTACACTTGAAAGAGGTGCCGGAAGGAAAGTCCGGCTGGTGGCAGCGAATACCCGAGGACACACACCTCTCTAAAAGCTGTTTCAGCCCAGAGGGAGAGGTGGGTTGTCACAGTCAGTCCTTAGCTGTAAATGTTTATATGGTTTTAATGTACCATCCCCTCTATATTTACATTGTAATGAAATAATTTCTGTTTCATGGTATTTCATTTTATTTTTTATTTTACAGGTTTTGGCCAGGAAGGCACAGTAAGGCAAGGCTTGTTTCTAGGCGCATCCTGGGAGCACAGGAAGTTAAGTGACTTGCTCTCGGTCACACAGTATGCAAGTGGTGACTGTGGATTGGGCTTTGCATCTATGATTTTTAGTGTACAGTATCCTGAGCCCTCAGAATAGGGTACTAAAAAATTAACTTGCCTTGCTGTTTTTATTTATTTAGAAATTGGTGACCGCCAAAAGCACACTGAGCCAAAGCTCAATTCTAGCTGAAAACTGGGACGACAAGTTACAGAAAAGAGACTGGGACAAAATGGTAAAAGGTTACACAATAATCCAGTGGATGAACAGGCAAAGCAATACAATGTGACATTAGGTAACAGACACAATATCTGCAGATCAGTATGGTCTGGCCAAACTGTAAGATGTCTACAACATATGCAAAGCTGACTGGCTACAGAATAGGAAAGGGGGACCAAGGCTTAGGGGCCACAGTCATCAAAGCCGAGTGGGCTAGTTATAGGAGGATGTATGAGCAGAGAGGTTATAAAGTTGGTGTTTCAAAGAGATGGAAAAGGAGCAATGGGGAGGTTCTTCCAGAGGGAAGGTAGGCTAGAGGAGAATGCTGCCTGACCTGTGAAAGTCCATGAACAGGAGACACAGAAGGATCAGAAGTCAGTGGAACAGAGGGAGTAACAAGACAGGAGATACAAAAAGAAAAGAGATACTAGAGAAGGGAGCATTCTAATGTAAACCTGCCACTCTCCTATTTGGGGGCAGATTGATGTTGCGCTATATATATATTATAAATACAAAAAAACATCAAACGTATGGACAGATGTTCAAAGCCCTCCCCCCAAGCTAAAGGTGAAGATAAATGAAACTTCACAGGGGAAATTGGTGCAAACTTGGAAAATTTTCACTATGAGTACCAGGGCGAAGTTTTTTCAAAATCACCCCACTTTGCACAAAGTTGTTTAAAAAAACATGTTAAACCCTCAAAACACACCCCCATGTAGATCCATTGTACCACCTCCTGACCAGACCTAAGCATTAAAAGAAATGCCTCGACCTTGTAGTACCTATACCTTCCCCCCCAACCCCGGCGAAGTTGCATTAAAAATCACCCTCCCCCCCACACACAAGCTTTATCAGCACTAGACCCCCACACCACCTACCTGACCCAGTAAAAATACAAGACCCTCCCAACCTTACCACCCTCTGTCATCCAACCTCTTCTGAGCCCCCACCCTCCCCCACTATCCCCCAAATGACAACCTTTACTATATTTTGGCTGTTGTAACATGAACAACATTAAACCTTCCCTCATCATTTATTTTTATTTTATTTAAACTTTTGTTAACCAGGTAAATGTAATGAGCCAAAGTCCGTTTTCATGTATGATCCAGGGCTTGTTCAAATAGCCGAAAGATGTTACAAATTAAATCCAAGTAATACACATAGGACGGACATATCACAATCATGGCAACCAGCCTGTTCACCTGCTCTGTAATCACTGAATGAAACCAGTGATGGGCTCTATAGTAACAGCTGTTTGGTCAATGTGATCAGCCAGCCAGGTGTTACTACAGGGCATGTCAACAGTTTCCTGCGTTGATTGTGGAGCCTACAAACAGACCTGTCACCATGGCAAGGGACAGTTTTCCATTTTACTGATTACAGCAGCTAGAATATATTATAGAGTATCCTTTGGAGTAAGTGGGGGATACCAGAATGGGGTGGGTGGGGGGTCTTATGTTTTTACTGGTTTGGTTGGGGACAGGTGAGCAGTGTAGGGACAATTGCTGACACGACTTGGGTCAGTGAAGGGTGATTTTTAATGCAATTTCACCTTGACTAGGGAGAGGAGGGAGGTATGGATGATATGAGGGTGGCAGTTACTTTAATGCTTGGGACTGGTGGGGGGCTGAGAACAAAAGATCTACGTTTGTAGGAGGTTTTTGATTTTTGGGGTTAAAACTTTTATCATTTTAAATATCACTATGCGTAGTGTCATTTTGCCAGTGAAGTGTCACTACAAGTAGCCTTCATCTGGGGAAGTGCCCACTTCACCAGGTGAAGACTATGTATAGAGACATGTTCACCAGCGAACTTCCACTATGTCTTAACCTGGTGAAGTAGGCACTTTCTGAGGCGAATAACTATACAAAGTGCAACTTCATGCTACAGGAAGTCAGGAAACTTCACAAAAAGGTTTGTAAAGCGAAATTTCACTACTCTACACATCTCTACCCCAACACACACACACAAACACAGCAGGCATGCAGACATGATAATGTGCATTAACAATAATAGAAATAGAGGAATTAGAAAAAAATAAAGAAAAAAAGAAACAAAGAGAGAAAGAAACAGACAGACAGGCAGACAGAGATAAGCCAAGCAAAAACTCCCAACTGCCACAACTCAGCTAACTTGTCAACTGTCCGCCAGTTGTACTGTATTTGTTCTTTTGATCTCTGCCAGTCAGCCAAGCAAGCAAACCTGCAGGGGACCAGTGAGTAGAAGGGAGAAACAACCCGAATGCAAGGAAAATGGAGGTAGAAGATTTATTTTTGTACTGACCAAATGTAATTTTCCCCATGTTTTACTTTCTGGGCCCATCCTGATATCAGGGCCACTACAGCTGCATCGTGTCTTTTGGGTGTGAGAGCTAGTGAGCGGCTCTCTTTACAGTGAATAGCAGTGATGATCTATGATTGGGGGGGGGGGGATAAATCTTGGGCAGACTAACTAGATCTTTCACTGAGCTGACTGGAAGCTATGTTTAACCTCCAAAACTTGGAATCAAATACAGGTCTCTAGGCATTTGCATGTACCAAATAATCCTCAACAGCATTTAAATCCTTTTAGCTGCCAGGCCCCTAGTACTCTGTGGTACTCAAATCCTTATTTCCTGATCAAGGCTTGGAAACTATAGTTTGTGCAGTTTTTTCTGAACTTCTGAGCCTCTATCTAAAAAGCACAGGTTTGCTCCCAAGTATGCCCCTAAGACAGAGCATGCAGGAGAAAGCAATACATTTAATCCTACAGAGGTATGGGATTTGCTGTCTGTAAACTGCTTATCCCTTTGAGGCCAAGACTCAAAGGTTATGAAAATGTTTTGAAACATGCCTAATGAGGAAATTCAGGAGAATTAGAAGTTAAACAAATGTAGTTAAAGCTGTAATGACCTCTAAATTGACAGAAAAGGAACATGGAATGGAGTAAACGTGCTTGGCTTTTATAAGGGATGCAGGCATATGAGACTGTTGCCTACTTTAGGGTCAGAGCCATTACAGCAATACTATTCATTAATATCTGTATAAAAATGAGTAAAGTACAGCAACCCTTTTCCTTTGTTACTGTAACCCCTAGGTGGCGCTCTCCCAAGGGCTACTACCTCTGCCTGCTTGGCCTGAGTTCTGAAACAGGTGCCTCCACCCGGAGGTCTGGGTTGGTAGTGGTCAAGCTCACCGGGGCACAGCCCTCTGGGACACTGTAACCTCCCTCTTTCCTTACTAGTGGCCAGAACAATACACAATAATCACTTTCAAAATACCCCTGATATACCACACAAGTACCCACACTGTTTGCACGTATCACCAGGACTTTCCTTTGGCCCGGCCCTGAGGACCCCCTATAAAACAAGGTTATACACAACAAATAACAGCAGTGCAGTACTCTTGCACAAATTGGAATCACAGTCAGGGTAAATGCAAAAAAGAGTTAGATCTGATTTATTTAAGGGGCTTGAACAAGGGAGGGGCTTAATCAGGTTAATTTGCTTAAAGGCTCTATCAATCTAACAGTTATGCATGCACTTCAGGGTCTATAAACAGTCACACACTATGGGTACTCAGATGGAGAATGGTGGGCTAGCCAGGAATGTTGCAGCTGGTTGGGGCCCTGTGATGGAAGAAAACAACATGCACAACACACACTATTTGTAATCCGGAGCCGGAGGGCTCAGTTCGTGAAAAGAAAACAAGACAATCAGATGACACACTTTTAGATTAGGCTGTTGTTGCAGGGAGCTACCCTGATGATTACTCACAATACCCAAGACTGGACACAGGCTGGACAAAAATCGAGACAGCAGGTGGTTAATCTGGAGTGCCAGGAGAAACAGGGCCCACACGATTCGCCGAGGCATCATTCCGGTTCAAGCGTGGAGCAGGGGGCTGATCCCCAGGCAGGTCTCTCACTGGTGGCTTTCTCTGTGCAGTGGGGTAGTCTAGCAGGGCCAGCATTGCATGGCCCAGGCCGAATGGAGATGAACGCAGATTTAGTCCGATTAGGCTGGATAAAGCTTCCAGCAAGCAGAACACAGTTCACACAGTGGAGAACCAAATCACGACCCACTTTCAATACACAGCACATTTACATGTAAAGGATTCTATGGTACCAGCAAGCAGAACACAGTTCACACAATGGGGAACTAAATCACGACCCACTTTTAATGCACAGCACATTTACATGCAAGGAAATTCTACTGTACCAGGCAAACAGCTCTCCGGTTATGATCGCAAAGTCTCTGCACAAACCAGGGATTCAAAAGCAGCTGGAAATCCTGACTGGCCGATCGCATTCAGCAAATCTTCTGTCTTCTTCAGGTTAAAGCCTGGTCACAGTCCAGTGTCCTCACAACTCGGATTCAGTCCGAATAAACTCTACTTTTCCCTCTCAGGGACAACAGGGAGACAGGCAGGCCAAAACTCAGCCCTTTCACAGTTCTCCCATGCAAAATTACACAGAACTGCTGCTCAAAATCACTTGAGCTGGTACTTCTTCACTTCTCAGCTCAAAACTGAAACTAGCTGCAGCAGCCTGGGAAATTCCCCAAGATCCAAAAGGTTCGGTTGGCTGATCCTCCTGTCAGTCACAATAAAGGCTCCCCATTCAGGTGCAAAAAGGCGCAAAAAGCCCAAAACTACAATTCCTACAGATTTTGACTCCAGACAGCTCCTGTAGTCTGGCTCCATTTTAGGTCCCACCAGAACTGATTGGTCCAATTCGCAGTCCCAGGCTAAATGGTGGGGATAAACAAAACAGTCCTTGCTGCAAAGAAGGCAGGTTAGACAAGCTACATTATCATTACCACTCTAAATGATTTTCAGCAAACAGTTACATCTTTCAACAGAGCTCCCTCTGAGATTACTTATGACTGCAATCCAGGCAGCTCTTAAAGAGACAGTGCACAGAGGCTATACAGGCACTCTCTGGCAATCACATTTAAACTGCTAAAATGCAGGACACCAGCCTGGCAGTGAGCATTTAGGCAAGCTCGAGGAAGACTTTTTGGGAACCCCCATTTGTGGGGGGGGGGGTTACATTACACTGTTATAGAACTGTACATTTACTGTAAATACTAAAATACCACATGTACTTTTCTTACAGGTCCATTTAACATTTTTACTTTTTTTGCACCAATGTTTAAGCTGCATCTAAAACCAAGTGTAACCCCCCAATAGAATTTACTGGTCTAGCATGGTTGGTTCCTCATTGTAGGGAAGCTGGTTCTCACATGGTATGGTCCCCTGGGTATAAAGAGAGAGAGAGAGAGAAAAAAAAGCCCAAACAGCACTGCAAAGGCTGAAAAGAGCAAGAACAGCTGATCTTAGTGTTTCTGCAGCTGTGACTGGGTGTACATGGGGGAAGGTTCGGTACAAGGTAAGAGTAGGCCTCAGATGCCATGACTCCAGTCACTCCATGCTGGTGCCAGTCTCTGCAGGATGTGTGAGGTGGTTAGCCTGCAGGTCAGAAGCCAGGAGCAAGTCATGCTCCACTATAGGATGGCTCAGTATTTGATGCACTAGTGAGTAGGGTCCCCAGTCTCAAGAAAGTTATCAGAGAAGGAGAGGACTGTGAGGGGATCTCCGTCAAGGGGTCATCCCAAAGGGGCCTATGGGGTCCCTATCTGTCAATAACAAAAGGTCAGAGGTTGAAGGACCATGTAGAGGGCCTGAGAGATGTCATTTTTAATGTTTCAGTACATTCTCCCATAGTCTAAGAGGCTATTAATGATATAAATGAGTGGACATGCAGTTGGGTTCTGTTGGGGACCAACCACCTGTGCTGCTAAGGCTGGATAGTCCCAAGATAGTTATGCCAGAGGTATGCTGGGGGTGATATGGACTGAGTTGAGCATGGTGAGTCAGACCAGAGTTACCATGCATGCCATTCTGGATCCAGAAGTGAGTGAGACAATTGTGGGGTTAATTCCCAAGGCCAAGGTAGCCATGTGGTTATAGAGAGTCTGGGGGTATACATGTGCTTGTGGGATAAATCTTCATGTTACCAGCTGCCTTGACCAATGCTCCCAGAGTGAGATAAACAGACTGTGTCATTTGATGTGGGGTTTCACGTCCCACTCCTGAGAAAAGTGCATGCAGTTCTTAAACTTCATGAGGATTGAGAACACTTGGGGAGAGAGGCCCAGTGAACTACCTGGAAAGTTCAGATGATTGTCACCCAAGTGATGGGGGAGTTTACCAGTGGCTTTGTTTTATGCTCTGAGACTACTGCCGATGAGAAAGGGGGAGTTTGCCACAAGGGTCAGACCATCTTCATTCATAACCCCAGGGAGTCATTAGGTAGCCATAGTTTGGGACTACCTAGTGGTCTACTGGCATCAACTGTTTTGAAATGTACATGTGACTTGTGTCAAAATGGCTGTTAGCCCTGATTCAGTTTCTGCCCCAAAGATGCTGTTATTTTAGCAGAAATGTGCTAAGCCTGAAGTTATTTTTTTTCTTTGGTAACCAGGTAAGGCACCCTAGGCACAAGTGCCTGTTTTCAGGGGTGAGTGGGAGCACTGGGGAGGTTACATGACTTGTTCAGAGTCACGCAGTATGCAAGTGGAGGTTGTGACAATCAAATCCTGGTCTGCTGGATGTACCAAGCTCATTCACAGCTCATTACTCAAACCTGGCTGTACTGCCAGCCCTTCTGTAGAAGCTGTTGCCGAAATGTTGTTTCCAGTTTTGTTGTTCCATCTTTAAAGGCCCTCTAGTAAACTCATTCTGTGTTTCTGGTTTACACACTGGTGGTAAGTTCCATTTTATAACTCTTTTAGTTATTTATTTAGTTATTGAAAACTTCGGAGATTACCTTTGAGCACAAGTGCTCATTTACAAAGGGTCCATATCAAATACATAGTCACAAAAAACATTACAAGTACAATAAGCTGTTCCAGAGGAAATGCAGTGGAGTCAGGCTCAAAGCACTTAAGGCAGAACATGGTTTTGAAAAGAAATTCATACAGATCATTGTAGAAAAAGTCACATGTTACTTATAGAGAGAAACTGAATTAAACAGTTTAACAGTTACAAATGCATTGGACTGCAAAGGCAGACCACAAAGAGCTCTCAAACTGATTAAACTTGGGAGATTCAGCAGTGTATCAGGCAATTCATTTAACCAGTTAGCAGCCCTTACACCAAATGACTGCTTGCTCAGCTGAGTATACTGGAATGGAGGCTTAAGGGCATTCCTAGCCATGTTCCTGGTGTTGTACTGGTTAGAGATGGTGAGGAACCAATTTGTTAAAGCAGGGGGTGTTAGGCCCAAGAGTGCCTTTTTAGCTAGCAAACAGGTCTGGAGCTTTATTTTGCTGGGTAAAGGTATGTGTGTAAAGGGTACAGCTATGAGTGCGACTATCTGCACCAAGTACAAAGTGATACGCCTTATTACAAATCAGCTTTACTCTGTTTAGCACCATGTCACAGGCAGCTGCATAGACAGGAAGCCCATTATCTGTAAGCAACAGAATGGAGCTGGCAACAATAAGGCATCTAGCATCCCCAGTGAGATTGTTCCTGTACAGGACACTAAGTCTTCTGTGAACTATGGGCACCAGATTGTCAACACGGGGTGCAAAAGATAAAGAGCTCGATCATCAAAGATTGAAGCAAGCTGCACCAATGGCAGCCTGAGCCAATCCTCAGTGAATCTGGGACCCTGCACCTGATTCTCATATGGGACTGGTCCAGGTGCCCAACACCTTCAGGTTGCAGCAACCACTCCCTTGCACCACACATTTGGCACACGGGAGGAGTTTGGCTGAGGGTGAAGTGTGGTGGCATGGGCTGTCAACCCTGCTGCACAGCACAGGGACAAACAAAAGACCAGGGGAGCTGATGCAGGCCACAGTGCCGGGGGGTACAAGCAGCAGATGGAGGGGTACGGGACTGTGCCCAGGACCTCCACATTGCTGCCAACAGATGTGCCTGCTGCAGGTCTAGTAGGCAGATGTTAATGGGTCTGGGTAGCACCATTCCTGGTGCGGTCTGCACCCAGCTGCATGGCTGTGGTCCTCTACCGTGGTTATCAGACAGCTGCCCACTTGTCTGGGTACCAGGTTAGCCCCTGCTTCCACCCCGTACTGTCTGCGGGGGTGGCACAAGGGCCATTAGACCACCTGTTGGGTGATCAATGTCCTGACAGGTCCCACTGGCTGTCAGAATCACATTTAAGGGGATGTTACAGCCAGCATCTGCCAAAAGTCCCCTAGCACCCTGGTGCACCCCTGACCTTGGTGCAGGCCTGGTGCACAGCCAGTCTGGCAGAGGTGGTCCCTGTTGTGCCACAGCCAGCCTTCCAGGATTGCAAACTCTGCAAGTTTGGATGCAAGGTGCCCCCTATATCACTTCTGTTTGATGCAGGTACCTTGCATCAACATCAGAGTTTTCAAAATCGAGCCAAAGATGTCATCCAGAGTTACTCCACAGTATTTTTTTTCAAATCTATTTATTTACCTTCTGCAGGTGGGGATATTCCCTGACTTAGTGCCTCCTTGCCTGGCAATGGCATTCCCCCAAAAGCCGCCCAGAACCTAGGCCCACAGCTTCCCCGCTGTGGTGGGGCCCCCAAAGAGGAGACCAAGATCAGCCATGTTTGGTCTCTGGGCAGGCTGCAGTGTCATTCAGCAAGGGGTCAGAGGTCATCATGCTGCACTGCTGCACAGGGGTTTTACCCTCGTGTCAGTCCCTAAAGGTGCGGACGTGCAATGACGTCAGCGTGCGAGCATGCATGCTCCCACACATGCCCTGCAGACATCTGCCACTGCCTTCCCTCTGCTGTGTGGTCCCAGCTTGATGTACTCCCTGTCTCCACCGGGTGTCACCCAAGTGCCAGGCACCACCAACCCTCCAACCCCTGGAGGTGGAGAGCTGTCCCTTGGACACTCATCCAACCTCCCCCTGGCTGACCCTCTGATGCTCCGGGCTCATTCACGAATCCAGGTTGCCAACATTGTGAGCAGTAGTGTTACTGCTGCACCAGTGGGCTGGCTTACTCCAAAGTATTTGAAGCTCTCCACCTGTTCAAGGTTATGTCCCTGACCATTTCTGATGACAAATGGTAAAATTTTCCTCTTCTGTGGAAGGCAAGAGAAGAGCATGGTCTTTGTGTATTTTGTAATTGAGGACCAGTTTGCTGCTGGAGAACTAGCTTTCAAGTAACCTAAAGTTTATTTATTTAGTTATTTGAATTCTGGTAATTGTGTGAGCCCACTGAGACATTGCAGTCCCTTTTTCAGGGGTGACCCAGAAGTACAAAGGATGAAAGTGCAATGCAATGACATAGAAGAGGTAGTTACAATAGAATATGCTTACAATAACATTTTGCTTACAACAATGAAGATTAACACCATTACGATACGTACTGATAGACTTGCAAGTTAGATCAAGACATACAGATGTGCAACATTGTAGTGAGACAAGTACATAATTCACACATGGTCAGCAAAATGCATCATTCAGTGGTTTTCAAATGACAGTAAATACAAAAGAACAAACTAATGTTAGTAGAGTATGTTAGTGAGGTACGAAGAGCAGGAGAAAGCACCCAAGTCATTGACAGAGCAAGGACGAGATGAGAAGAAGTGTTTGGAAGATGAATTATAATTAAACAGAAGCAAGAACAAGGAGGAGAGGACAAGAAGGACATCAACAAGAATTGAAACTGAGAGAACATGATACAGGACAGGATAGAGGGAGGTAGGGCGTTCCAGTCAGAAACTGCCAATATGAGAATGTTCTATGGGTCACAGCTAACCTTGTTTTGGGCATTATGAGTAGGGGGAGGGAGAAGAACCATAGAGCCTGTCATGGTTGTTTTAGTCGAATAATCTCACTAAGGCAAGGAGGAGTGGCAAAACGTAAACTAGATTCATACAGCAACCAACCCAATGAAGAGAGGGCATCACAGTGGTGATGACGGGCATTGACCCCCAGAGCAAACCTACCCACCCTGTGGTAAGCCTGTTTGAGGTGAGATAAGACTGTAGCATTGGTTGTGAGCAAGAGTGGAGCACAATAAGTTAGTAGTGGAAGGAGAGTGGCTGCTGCGATCTTATGGCAAGAAACTGAAGTAAGGAAGGGACAGGTACAATAAAAAAGGCCCAGCTTCTGGTTCAGCAATTTGGTAATGAGGGAGACATGGGCATCCAGCATGAGTAAGGTGTCCAAGGTAACCCCCCAAGTATCTGAAGGTATGAACTGACTCAAGGGCATCACCATTGTGTGAGATAATGACAAGAAAAGGAAGGCTTCTAGAAGAAGAAGGTGGATGGGAGAACAACATGCTTTTCGTTTTCTTGGTATTAAGTACAAGCTGATTTTGTAGAAACCAGTCTTCAAGGGCACAGAACAGAAGTCAGATGCTAATTTCTTATTGATCCACCCAACATCAAATGAAGAATGCTAGATAATGGCATCATCTGCATAAAGGTGCACAGAGGCCCCTTCACAGTTGTTAGGTAGATCATTAATAGAAAGAGAGAACAGCAGTGAGCCCAGAATGGAACCCTGCAGGACATCATGGGTTATAGATCTGAGGTCCAAGAGAGAACCAGCCCACTTGACCCATTGCATATGGCAGGACAGATAACTTTGGACCCAAGATAAGACACTGCATCTAGGCCAAGGACTTGTAACTTATGAAGCAGGAGACCATGGCTGACCATGTCAAAGGCCTTCGTCAACAAAGATAGCTCCAGTGGCAAATCCTTGGTCCATAGCATGGAACAGATCAGAGGTAACTTTTATTAAGGCAGTAAGGGTACTATGATTTCTTCTGAACCCATGCTGGCAGGAGGAGAGCAGGTTGTGACAATCCAGGTAATTCTGAAGGTGGTCATAGATAATGCGCTCCTGGATTTTTGCCAGTGGGCAGAGGATTGAGATGGTTCTAAAATTCTCTGCAGAAGTGGAAGGACTGCCCTTATTAACTGGAACAACCATGGCTACCTTCCATTTATTGGAAACAGTACCCGAGACAAAGGACAGGTTGAACAGGTCCCAGACAGGGTGGATGAGGGCTGCAGCCCCCAACTTGAGAATTTTTGGCTCAAGAATGTCAACTCCTGGGGAGCTATCAGTTTTAAGTCCAGCTAGGAGTCGACAGACTTCCTCAAGGGTTGCCAATTTCAGGTGAAAAGTCAGTCGGGCCACAGTGTCCTCCAAAACAGGGGGTCAGAGGGTGGATGGGAGAGTTGGAAAACAGTGAAGTGTATTTATGAAGATCAGTGAAGAATTCATTGAAGCCAGTGGCGATGGGGGGAGGAGGTGTTTGTGAGGACAGTGCCCTTGATGGAGAGGTAGCAAGGGAGTTCAGCAGATTTCCACTTGATCAGAGAATTAACCTGCTTCTAGAATTCATTTGGATTGCAAAGATGCTCAGATTGAAGTGTCCTGAAGTGAAGACATTTGGCTTTCTGGATGAAGATTTTGCACTTATTCCTGGGCTGCCTGTAAGCTTGTCAGTCGGAGGGTAACCCACTACCTTTGAAGGTCGGCCAGGCATGATCCCAGGAGGACATGAGCTTTCTGAGATCATTAGTGAGTCATGGCGCTTTTAACCCCTTGAGCCTACACCTCCTCAAAGGGGCATGACTATCAACTATCTCAATAAAGGTGGATATGAAAAAATCAGGGGCTTCTTTAATGTCAGGAAAAGTGTTTATTGGTCCCCAATTGGTAGTAAAAGAGAGACAAGGAAGGCACAGGGGTCAAATGAAACAAATCACAGACCAGTGAGACTGTTGCAGGGGGGTTGAGGAGTTATTTCCCCATGTACAGAATGTAGGGGAATGGTCACTGATACTGTCGGAGAGAATTCCAACTGATTTAACTTTGAGGGGGCAGTTGGTGACCACCCAATCTAGCACTGTATGTTTTTCTGACTTAGCATTAATACATGTAAGGTTGTGGATGAGCTGGACCAGGTTGCAATCTGCGAGACAGGCATGCACCACATCAGTATTAGGATTCAGCCAGTCAATATTAAAATCGCTGCAGAGTACAAAATCATGAGAAAGGAGGTTGGCAAGGGAGATACTGAAGAGGGGAAGACAGGTTGAAGCCACCTTAGGGGGCAAGTAGACACATCCCACAATTAATTTTTTGACAGTGCCGAGAGTCAAGGAGAGAAATAGAGATTCCACTACAGGGGACCCAGGGTTAGGTGTGGGGATTTCGGTGGCAACTAGGTCAGACCGAACATACATAAGAATGCCCCCACCCCGTTTGCCCAACCTGTCCTGACAGAAACAGTTGCAGCCAGGTAATGCCACCTTGTGTTGCCTGATACTGGGTTTGAGCCAAGACTCTGAGATGCCTTATATGTCTGGGGCATTCTGAATCACCCAGACTTCAAGTTCAGGCATTTTAGGTTGTAGACTATGAGCATTTAAGTGTGCAATTTTCAGTCCTTTAAGAGAATGTAGTGCACCAGCTTGAAATGGGGGGGGGGTGTTGTCCATGAAGGTCCAGGGTTGGGCTCAATATCACCTGCACAAATTAAGAGAATGAGGAGGGATAGGAAAAGTCAAATCAATGTATGGAGTTGTTTCATAAAGAGCAGGGTGAGGGGGGATAGGAATACACAGACATTTTCAGAGGAAACGCCCAAGATAGGAAGCACCCAATCTTGGGAAGTATGGAATTAGGAGATGCAAGAATAAGGTTTTCGGTGCAACATGATGTGGAGGAGGCTGTATGCTGCCCTGAGGAGAGTATTTCAGAGACAGGGCAATGAAATGATCGGCAGTGCAGAGAAGTAGGATGCAGGAGAGGGTAACCATCCCGTCTAAGTTTCCCATGACTGTGGGAAGTAAACTGAGGATTAAGAAGAAGTAGGAGTGAGGCACTGGGACTTGGAGGAAGATGGTGTGCAGGTTAGATATAAGGGGAGGGAGGAAGTGATCAAAGTAGGACTGGAAGTAGAAGTGTGATAGATGTCAAAAACTGAGTTGCAGCCACCAAGGCTAAGTAGAGGATTTGGCTGCCAGGTTAATGTAGCATGCTGGGGAGAACCACACTAACTAACCACACTAACAAAACATAAATTGAAGCCACCAAGCCCAAGTATAGATTATTCCTCTTACCACGAGGTAGCTGGTTTGGCTGCCAGGATAATGTAACTTGCTGGGGAGAACCACACTAACTAATGGACAAAATGACAGTAGGGTGGGAGTAAACAAAGCAATAAGAGTGCCTCTGGTAGTCAAAAGATATAAGGGGCCAAAGGAAAAGTAGACGCTTAGTATATCACCACTCCCTGTCATGTGAAATGCTGAGGTTATTTAAGAAAAAGCTCAGATAGGCAGGTGGGAGGGTGGGAAAGTACAGGCAGAAGGCAGAAAATCAGTGCTGTGGCAGTGGAGGAGCAGAGGAATAGATAGGAAGGAGGAGAGGTGAAAGCTGAGAGCCAACGGGAGGCACAGGTAGAGGGAAAATGTGAGAAAACAAATTAAAATTCAATCCTAACACAAGCAGCACTACGACTGGCTGGATAATACTTTAAAAATAAGTACAAATGTAGCTAAAGCATTTAGGATACATTCAGTGCAAACAAAACAATTTGTGAGCATATAACAAATATGAAAAGTTAAATCAGCATATAAACAAACATTTGTCAATGCTGAAAGTTTGCTACATTTCTAAATGAACAGCAGGGGACGCGCTCCCGCTCCATAGAGTTTAATGGGGGCAATGTTTAAAAGGTTGTTTTTATATTTTCCAGTAATGATTTTATCAAAGAAAGGCAGTTGCTTAACTAACAAGGACCTTGTTAGGTAAGCAACTGCCTTTCTTTGACAAAATCTTCACTGGAAAATATAACAAGCATTTGTCAATGCTGAATGTTTGCTTGCCAGTAGTAGTATTGGTAGTGCAAGAGTTTGAGAGATGCATAATAGGAATGGCAGTGAAGTATTAAACTAACGCCAACCCTCAACCCCACCTTGAAGAGACTGACAGGCATTTGGGGGTGTGCCTTTGGGTCGTCGGCCATAATGTTCATGCCTTTCCACCTCACTCCACCCTTTAGACACCGACAGGTGTTGCGGAGTGCCTTTGGGTCTTCGGCCCTTACACTCACCCCATTCCATAAGAAAATAAGCTGAGATGGGTGCAGTAGGGGAGAATGGGATGAACACTAGGGCTGAAGACCCCAAAGCACACCTCAATGCCTGTCACTGGCTGGAATGGTATGAGCTGGAATGGTATGAGCATTACGGCTGATGACTCCAAATCACACCCCCGACACCTGTCAGTCTCTACAGGGTGGGGTATTATGGTTGGAAACCCTAATGTCCCAGGTGTTTGTTGGTATTTTCACTCCAAATTTTCAACATGGGCTTTTTGGGACCCACCTCATGAACAGTGGCACTACCATTTCTTTACCTAATCCTGAAAGTTGATTTTGCACATCGACTGCGCCATTTGGTGCCACAGGTGCAAAAACACATTTTGGGTAGGATGTGAAAAATGACAGCTGTATTGTTCATGAGGAGATGTGAAAAAATGGCAATGTTGAGAATCTGGAGTGAAAATATGAAACATTAGCGAAGTTACAAGCATGAGTAGAAACTGTGCAATGCACGCCTGTAACACAATCATTTTTTGGAATTTATTCACCAAATTTTGAACATGGGCATTTTGGGACCTCCCCTCATGAACAGTGCCACAGTGATTTTATTAATCTGTCCCAAAAGTTGATTTCCCAAAGTGACCATGCCGTTCGGTGCCACAGGTGCGAAAACACATTTTGGGTATGATGTGAAAAATGACAGCTGTACTGTTCATAAGGAGGTGTGAAAAAATGGCAATGTTGAAAATCTGGCATGAAAATATTAAAAATTGGCAAAGTTACGAACGTGCATAGAAACTGAGCAACACATGGTTGTAACGCAGTCATTTTTGGACTTTTTCCATCAGATTTGCACACGGGTATTTTGGGACCCACCTCATGAACAGTGACACAGTTGTTTGGTTAATCGGTCCCTAAAGGTGATTCCACACAGCAACTGCGAAATCACCTTTTGGGACAGAGTAACCAAATGACAGTGACAGTGTTCATGAGGTGGCATCCCAAGAACCCCATGTTGAAAATTTGGGGCCAAAATTCCTAAAAATGGCTGAGATATCAACCTAAGTTGAAACCCCCTATTAACTCGCAGTATACAGCTTACTGTCATTTCTTCAGTTTGCTGGTCGGCTTTGAAGAGTGAAGATGTGTCCCGGTCCATAGAAGATCACTGCTCCTGACCTCTGGAGGTAAGTATGGGGTAAGGAGGGTAAGGGGAGTTGGGTCCACAGAGGAAGGGTGGGGATGGAAATGGAGGAATGGGGAAATGACAAGGGACCATTTTCTTTTTTACAGGGACAAAAAAGACCTCAGGGGATGGTTTTCTTTATTTTACAGGATATCAAAATTAAATACATTTAGGCACACTGAGGTGAACTCCAAATCTGCCACAATAGTGTGTGTGGGGGGAGGGGATGCCAACATGGGGATTGGGCACCTCGATGTCGGCACTTTAAATATTCGAGGCTGGTGGGGGTCATCTGACACTGGGAGTGGGCATCCCGGTGTCAGAAAAACATAAATTAATAACAACTATTTTGGCACAATGGAGTGGGCTCCCAGTGTGCCATGGTTAAGTGGAAGGGGGGATACATGCCGACATGGGAATTAGGCACTCCCGATGTCAGCAACTAATATAGACAGGTTTAAGGGGAGGGGGTGCATCCAACACCAGGAGTGGGCATCCCGGTGTCGGAAACATAAAAAATCATTTTGGCACACTAGGGTGGGCTCCCAGTGTACCACATTAATGGGGGGAAGGGGCATACATGCAGACACGGGGATTGGACACCCCAATGTCGGCTTTATGGGGAGTGTGTGGCAGGCGGCAGGAGTCGCCAATGTGGAAAGCCATGCCACGGCTCATTTATTTATTTATTTATTAAAATGGTTCACCAGGAAAGGCACTCTGAACAAACAAGCTTTTAAAAAGTACCCCATTAAATATATGCAGCCCATCCTCGTGCTGTTCGTTTCCACACATGCGCAGATGCAGTGGCTGTACTGCGCATGTGCGGAATCTGCTACATTCCACACATATTTCTTTCATGACCAAACAGTGATCAGCTGTTTGGCGGCTTCTTCTTTTCATGTTTTCACACTAGCCACTCATAGCAAATAGAAAAAACACAAGGAGCACCAGGATACATGGTGACGCTTACTAAATTAAGGCAAAAAAACAAATGAACGATGTAGCACCCACCAAAATGTATGGACACACAAATGGTAATTTAAGTATCAAACAATTTTAATACAAAAAGCAGCATGAAACATCCAAATATAGCTCAAAATATGAGGAGAAAAAACACTAACGTTTCGCAAGGTCAGTGCCCTGCTTCATCAGAGTTAAATATTCATGTATACGTACCCCGTATAAATACTAGCATCAATTAAGTAATATAAAATAAGCACATATTTAATCACATTAAACATACATGGTATTAACAAGATATATAGTTAAGCCAGGCTCCCACTTTAGACTCCAATGAGGCATACTAATTACAGAAATCATTACATGGGTGACATTTCATTCATTCTCCAATAATCAAAAAATCAATAGCTGATTGACAAATAAGGCATTTAACATTTTATGTGCCTTAATATAACAATCCCCCAAAATGCAGCCCCATATAACAAGCACAATCTAATATTACTTCTTAACCCTATAAATTATTAGCGTCGTAATTGACAAGTAATTCAATCATGGCAGGCACGTCCTAATAATTAACTGGGGTTTATTCCCTGGATATTTAATCATACAAAATCATCTTATTCAGAACCATTGAGAATCAAAAACTATTTTATAATATTCTCAAGACACAAGGCTAAGGGCAGATCGAAAAACAGACACCTCCACACATTTTTACACATTGGCAGAAACAATCTTCATCCAGTTACAATTTACTCAAAAAGGCTGAAAGATCAATATTTTCATTTAATACTTCATCACTGCATGCTTTCAGATAATAAATCCAAAAGTTTTCATGCTGTCCAACTCTTTTCTCAAAATCCCCTTCCCTTGGACCTAAAAAACCTTTGCTATGCCAGTAAACATGATATCATGTTTTTAATTTTTATCATTTAAAATATGTTTAACAATGGCATAGGTATGATTTTGGTGAAAAATTGTTCTCACATGTTCGCCTATTGTAGTTTTAAACTGACGAGTAGTTCTACTTACATAATAATGTCCACAACTACAGGATAACAAATAAACAACTCCCATACTAGTACAAGTTATAAAACTGTTACTTTCAATCTCCTGTCCCATTACAGGGCTCACAAACATCTTACATTGTGTGACATATTTGCAAAAAGAACAATTTCCACATTTGTAACTTCCTTTGGGGGGTGGGCAACCAGGTAGACTGCAGATTAGTAATCGGTCGTAGCATACTTTGAGCTACCAAATCTTTTATTGTTTTGGCTCTTCTAAATATTACTTTTGGACTTGCTTCAACTACATTTTTGAGTTTTGGTTCTAATTTTAAAAGATCCCAGTTATTTTTTATAATATTCCTAATCTCCCCAGATCTCACAGAAAATGTTGTCACAAAAGGGCATATAACATTAGCTTCCTGATTTTTAAACTTAGGCACCAGAGTAACAGCACAATCTATTTGGTCAGTGCTTTGAATTGCTTTAGTAATAGTTTGATAACTATAGCCCCTTTGTAGAAATCTTCCTACCTGTTCCCCTTGTTTTTTAAAAAAATTAATGGCTTGCGGTACAGCTTCATTTAGTTCTAATCAACTGACCCTTAGGGATATTCTGTGATGTGGGATGGATGACAACTATTGTAAAGAAGAAGGCTATTTCTATCAGTTTCTTTCAGATGCAGTGTAGTACAGACATCATTGTCATTTTTATAAATTAACAAATGCAAAAAGACAATTTATTTAGTACTGATAGTGTATTTAAATTTCAAACAATCATTTGCACTTTCAGCCACAAAACGAAATTTACAAGTTGTTCTTCAGTACCTTTCCATACAACTAACACGTCATCCAAATAATGTCTCCACATGTCTAAATGCTGAAAAAATGGATTTGTGTCTGCACTATACAAACTTCATTCCCACCACGCAACATAAAGTCCCACATAACTAGAGGCTATAGTGGTGCCCAAGGCTATACCCCTAATTTGCCTGTAACAGGTATTCTGGTGTAGGAACATATTTTTCATTAGTACTAACTGAGCTAATTCCACCCAAAAAATGTGTGGGCATATTAACCTGGCTAACTTCATCCCTCAGATTTAAAAAATATTGCATAGCCTCAAGACCACATCAATGCAGTATCACTGTATACAGGGATTCAATGTCTAAGAATGTAAAATACCATCCCCTTTCTATTTCCAAATTCTCTACTAGATTCACAGCCTCCATAGAATCTGTAATATAAGATATCACTGTAGTTATTAGGGGGTTGTAAAAACTCATCTACTAACAGTGAAATGGACTCCGTAAGCCACCCTTTACCTAAAATAATTGGGCGTCCTGGTGGGAAATCCCTGTTTTTATGTATCTTAGGCAGTATGTATATTACTGGAGTAATGGAGTGTGCCACCATGAGTGCCCTGAATATTTTGTCAGTAATATAGCCCTTAACAAAACCATAGCTCAAAACAGTGTCTACTTCATTTGTAAAAATGCATGTGTGATTGCCAGAAAGCTTTTCATAAAAACTGACATCAGACAGTTGTCGGAGAATTTCTCACCAATTTTTTGGTGGAATTAGCTTGGTTAGTACTAATGAAAAATATGTTCCTACACCAGAATACCTATTATAGGCAAATTAGGGGTACAGCCATGGGTGCCACTATGGCCCCTAGTTATGCGTGACTTTATGTTGCGTGGTGGGAATGTATTTTGTATAATGCAGACACAAACCCATTTTTTCAGCATTTAGACATGTGGATACATTATACAGATGACATGTTAGTTGTATGGAAAGGTACTGAAGAACAATTTGTAAATTTCGTTTTGTGGCTGGAAAGTACAAATGATTGTTTGAAATTTAAATACACTATCAGTACTAAACAAATTGTCTTTTTGAATTTGTTAATTTATAAGAATGATAATGATGTTTGCACTACACTGCACCAGAAAGAAACTGGTAGAAATAGCCTTCTTCTTTACAACAGCTGTCATCCATCCCACATCACACAGAATATCCCTAAGGGTCAGTTGATTAGAACTAAACAAATCTGTACCGAGAGCCATTAATTTTTAAAGAACAAGGGGAAGAGGTAGGAAGATTTCTACAAAGAGGCTATAATTATCAAACTATTGCTAACGCCATTCAAAGCACTGACTGAATAGATTGTGCTGTTACTCTGGTGCCTAAGTTTAAAAATCGGGAAGCTAATGTTATATGCCCTTTTGTAACAACATTTTCTGTGAGATCTGGGGAAGTTAGGAATATTATAACAAATAACTGGGATCTTTTAAAATTAGAATCAAAACTCAAAGATATAGTTAAAGCAAGTCCAAAAGTAATATTTAGAAGAGCCAAAACAATAAAAGATTTGGTAGCTCTAAGTATGCTGCGACCGATTACTAATCTGCAATCTACCTGGTTGCCCCCCTCCCCAAAGGAAGTTACAAATGTGGAAATTGTTCTTTTTGCAAATATGTCACACAATGTAAAAAGTTTGTGAGCCCTGTAAGGGGACAGGAGATTGAAATTAACAGTTTTATAACTTGTAGTAGTATGGGAGTTATTTGTTTGTTATCCTGTAGTTGTGGACATTATTATGTAGGTAGAACTATTAGTCAGTTTAAAACTAGAATAGGTGAGCATGTGAGAGCAATTTTTCACCAAAATCATACCTATGCCATTGTTAAACATATTTTAAATTATAAAAATAAAAAACATGATATCATGTTGACTGGCATAGAGAAGGGTTTTTTTAGGTCCAAGGGGAAGGGATTTGAGAAAAGAGTTGGACATCGTGAAAGCTTTTGGATTTATTACTGAAAGCATGCAGTGATGAAGGATTAAATGAAAATATTGATTATTCTGCCTTTTTGAGTAAATTGTAACTGGACAAAGATTGTTTCTGCTAATGTTTAAAAGTGTGTGGAGGTGTCTGTTTTTTGTTCTGCGCTTAGCCTCATGTCTTGAGAATATTATAAAATAGTTTTTGATTCTCAATGTTTCAGAATAAGATGATTTTGTTTGATTAAATATACAGGGGATAAACCCCAGTTAATTATTAGGACATGCCTGCAATGACTGAATTACTTATAAATTCTATCACTAATACTCTATAGCATTAGGAAGTAATATTAGATTGTGCTTGTTATATGGGGCTGCATTTTGGGGATTGTTATATTAAGGCACATAAAATGCTAAATGCCTTATTTGTCAATTAGCTATTGATTTTTTGATTATTGTGGAATGAATGAAGTGTGACCCATGTAATGATTTCTGTAATTAGTATGCCTCATTGGAGTCTAAAGTGGGAACCTGGCTTAACTATATATCTTGTTCATAGCAAGTGTTTTTAATGTGTTTAAATATGTGCTTATTTTATATTACTTAATTGATGCTGGTATTTATATGGGGTGTGTGCATGAATATTTATGATGAAGCAGGGCACTGACTTTGTGAAACATTAGTGTTTTTTTCTCCTCATACTTTGAGCTATATTTGGATGTTTTATGCTGCTTTTTGTAATAAAATTGTTTGATACTTAAATTACCATTTGCGTGTCCATTCATTTTGGTGGGTGCTACGTTGTTCATTTGTTTGTTTTTTTCCACTCATAGCAATAAGTTTGCAGTGCACAGGCATGGCAAACTTAAAAATCACTGGCAGAGTAGATAACAAAGGAGCCAATACATGGAGATGCTGAAAAGGAAGGGGCCAATCAGAAGCAGGTGGGAAAGGTGCCAGAAGATGAAATGGTATAACTGGCTTCAGACGTACCTTGTACTGGAAGCGGGCAAGCAAGCAGTTAGTGGCTGCTTGAGAAAGCAGCACCGCTGGTGGAGCGCCCACTCAGGGGCTTGGGTGGATCTTGTACTGGAAGTGGGTGAGCAAACAAGCGAGTGGTCAGCAGCTGCTTGAGAAAGCCGCACCGCTGGTGGAGCACCCAGTCAGAGGCTTGGGTGGATCTTGTACTGGAAGCAGGCAGGCAAGCAAGCAAGCAATTGGTGGCTGCTTGATAAAGCAGAACCACAGGCGAATCGCCCAGTCAGGGGCTTGGGTGGATCTTGTAGTGGAAGTGGGCGGGCAAGCAAGCAAGCAATCTCAGCTGCTTGAGAAAGCCACACCTCCAGTGGAGCACACAGTCAGGGACTTTTTTTTTATTTATTTATAAGGTCTAGGATTACAATACCTTTGAGCCAAAGCTCTTTTACAAAGGTTCCATATCAGAGACTAACATTTCAAAAACAAAAACTTGGGTGGATCTTGTACTGGAAGCAGGCAGGCAAGCAAGCGAGTGGTTGGTGGCTGCTTAAGAAAGCCTCACCACCAGTGGAGTGCCCAGTCAGGGGCTTGGTTGGCTCTTGTACTGAAAGTGAATGGGCAAGCAAGTGATCAGTCAGCAGCTGCTTGAGAAAGCCGCACCACCGATGGAGCGCCAAGTCAGGGGCTTGGGTGGATCTTGTACTGGAAGCGGGCAGGCAAGCAAGCAAGTGGTCGGTAGTTGCTTGAGAAAGCTGCACTGCCGGTGGAATGCCCAGTCAGGACAGTGTCAGTAAGGCTGTCAAGGTCAGGGTTTTTGGAACAGATGACTGCCTCTACTATACCTTTCAGCCACAGAATTCTGTAGCAGAACACAAATAAACTGTGACAACAATGTAAGATTTAAGCAGGAAAATAAAACACATCATATAGTTATGAAATGGTTCGAATCACCAGTGTGTAAAGCAGAATAGCCACTGAATTTACTTAAAGGCCAGTAAAGATGGAACAATACCAGAATGCAAAACAGTATTTGAAAAACAGCTTTTACAGAAAAACAGGCTTGTGGACATAATGCAGTCCTTCTTTAATCAAAATTTGGCCTGTTTTCAACTGATCTTCTCAGCTACAATGATTATTCTTAGTTCAAGCAAGAGCACTGGAAAGAGGGATCAGAGATAACAACCCTGTGGGAGTGGGACCAGAGACTAAAGATAATTGGTTAACAAGGGTTGTATTTATAAGGTTACCCTCATTCTCCCTAAAGGAGTAATGACACTGTTCTCCCTAAAGAAGAAGCAACACTGAGGTGACTGACTTTAAATGATCATTTGTTGAGGGACAGCACCCTTGGGTACAGGGATGCCTAAGATAGAGCCCTTGAGTGGAACCACCATGCTGTGAAAGAACCATAGGATGTTAGTGAACCCATGCACCGTCTGCTCTAAGGACCAAACCCCTAAGCCAGTATTTTGCCCCAGTTAACACCTAGATTTAGGTTTGTCCCTTGGGGACGGGGCTGTGCCTTAAAAATAGAGGCACTACTGGGATTACTGTTCACTTCTTAAACATCAGACACTCCAAAGGGAGACAGAGACTAGAGACTTAATAGTGTCTTAGAACTTCAGATTAACAAGTGGTCTCATGACACAACTTTTGGTCAGGAAAATGAGAAAATGCTTTGAGGGATAGGCTGTTTCCAGATACTGTGGTGCCATGGAGTTTGAGATGGGGCTTCAAACTGCTGCACATTAAAAGTTTCATTTTGGCCATGTGTATTAACTGCACATATGACAGCCATATGAACAGTGCCTTTGGTGGTTAGGCTGAAACACAGCCTGCACTTTCAATTGGTTATTGGATGTTGGCATAGACACAGCTCTCAGTGTCCAAATTAAGGTGCATTTTGGGAGTGCCTCAGTCTGGCTGGTACTAGGAGAGAGACTTGCATTATAGAGTAGTTTCACCTCTTGCTTAACAATTATTACTTCTGCCATCAGGATGGACCAGCCATACTACAGTATATATCACATAGATGGATCATGTTTGCCTGCAACACCGATGCGGTGGCAGTACAAATTTTGTGCAAAATATGTGGAGAGCCTGGGATAAATGTGCACCCCTTCCTGCATTGTTCCACATCCAGTGTGCCATGTGTGAATGCCAAGAATTGCCCCAGGGCTGAAGCACTGAGGGATTATGGGCAGTTAGCCATTGATGAGTGGAAGAACAGTGCTCACCACAAGAGTGAGGTTAGTGTAATGATCTGGTTGGAGGGGCCAGTTGCTCCTGCTGGTGAGTAGTTGCCTTATGATCACCAGTGTCTCTTAACTTCTCCTAGAACTGCCCCATGGTCCCTAATGTCAGTAATCAAAGACTTGACAGCAGTAGCCTCCAAAGATTGGAGTATGAAGTGTTTCTATCAATATATCTTGAACCAGATGTGGGGGTTTTGCAGCCATTTCCTCAGGAGCACACCAGACCAACAGACATGGAGGAGGAGATGTTATAGTCAGAGGCCTACATTTCCATGACCATTAACTGAAGACCAGGAGGCAGATGCCTTCCCCTGCCCAAGCCTATGACAGCATTCCCATCTACCAAGAGGTACAGCGCTTGCTACAGTAAAGTTGCATGGTAGCACAGTATACCAAGCATTGCACAATTGCGGTACCCACTGAATAACATGTATACCGCTACTGCGCAATTTGTGCAGTAGTGCGGTACCGATCAACTTAACTGTAGCAAGCACTGTAAGTGACCCACAGGGCACCTTGGGAGATATTATGCCCTCTAGAATGTGCCTGGGGTCCTGAGCTGCATAGGTGCTTGATGCCCCTACTGAAGCTGAGCAGGAGGCTGCCAGCTGTCCTGACAGGGAGGGGGGTGTGGGTGAAGATGCCCCAAATCAGGACAGTATGGTTCACTATTCTTCTAGCCAGCATGGGACAGTGAGTATGAGGAGGATAAAGCCACTGTGGTTTATCTGTACTCCACACCAGATGAACACTATTATAGCCAGGATGTGCTGGACAACATGAAATAACAGATTCTTGAATGTGAGCTGGAGACTGTGTGGGTACTCTTACAAACCAAGCATATGTTAACTGAGGCAGATGAACAGGGAGGTTGCAGCTAAACTTCTTGTTTTATTTTTGCTTGAATCCTGTCTCTATGTACCCATGTAGTTAATGGATCTCACCAAAGGGTTCAGGAATATGTGCATACTGTAGTGGGTTATGAAAGTGGTTTCACAGGGATGCAGTGAAAGGTATTTAACTGCCTAGCTATTTAAAGATACTGTAAGATGCATGAGATAAGGGGCTGTTGGTGAGTGCAGTGTTCATGGATTTATCAAAGGCATTTGACACTGTAAATCACCAAATTCTGTTAAATAGACTGTGACAAACAGGTATATCAGATGTAGTATATCACTGATTTAAAATCATACTTAACAAGAAGAACGCAACAAACTGTAGTGGGAAAAGATCTTTCAAGGAAAAAGAGTGCTAAGAGGAGTCCCCCAAGGATCAATATTAGCCCCCCTTCTTGTTTTAATATACACAAATCAAGTAGTAAAAGTAGTGGAGAAATCAGAAATCAGATTATATGCTGATGATACAGTATTATTGACTAAGGGAACAAGTATGGCTCTACGATGCCAGTTCAATAACAATTTCGTCAACTGGCATCACAATGACTGGATTTATATAGGCCGCCAAGTTGCGGATGACATAAATCCGATCACTACTAAATCGATGGTCTCGGGCCCATTTTCTATTATGGGCTTCGCCCTGAACCCCCATGAGGGGAACTCTGCCACCCACACCCCTCTAATTTTAATCAACTCCGAGTCAGAGTTGATCCGGGAAGGGGTGCAGGACCGGGAGACAGTGTGCCTCTGTCTCAGGTGCACCAACACAGCGACCTGTTGATGAACTATAGATTTTGTCAACAGCGATGTAGGTCACTGTGTTGGTGTCACTGTTGGGGGGTATACCAACAAGTATTATACAACTACAGCAAGATTAACAAAAACATTTTACAGGAATTTAAAAATGGTTTGAAAATTCTATTTTAGTGCTTAATTGCAATAAATCGAAAACCACAATATTTACAAACACTGTTAGAACAAGAGATCTATCCCCTACAATATAAATAAAAACTAATAGCGGGGAGAGTTTGGCTCAGGTTTCAGAATACAAATATTTAGGCTTGTGGGTAGATCAAAAACTGAAATTCGATTATGATGTTAATGAAATAGTCAAGAAAATAAACAGTAGACTGGGAGCATTAAGGTTAACAGGATACTGTCTTAATGAAAAAATGAGAAAGTCAATTGTAAACCAACTATTGGTTCCAATTATTGATTATGGAATTCATATATATGGGTTTGCAAACACCTGTACCTTGAAAAAGGTAGAAGTTACTTACAATCAATTAGCAAGGTGTGCATGGAAAGCCAATAGATGGACACATCATTGTAAATTATATGAGAACCTGAACTGGCTTACACTAGAAAATAAAAAGAAAATGGTTTGGGAAAATCATGTAAAAAAAAAATTAGCCTCAACATACCCGCTTTATCTACATGAAAAATTCAAAAGAACTGGACATAGACATAATTTGAGAAAAATACAAATAATTGAGAGAATATCACAGTGACATACCTAAAAGTAAATATGGAGAAATGGCTTTCTCATTTGTAGCCTTAAAAATATGGAACATATTAAATGTACAGACTAAAAGTATAAAGGAAAGCCCCAAGAAACGTTAACACTGCATTGAAGCAGGAACTAGCAGTACGATGTACATGTTTTGATTAATATGATAAAATCTGCAACACATGCTGTATAATAAACAGCTGTATTGCCTATTGTCTTGTAACTGAACGTATGAATATTCAGATGTTTAGTATTGTGTATATGTTATATGTTAAAAACTAATTTTTTGTAATTATAGAAACTTTATATTGTATATAGGAACATCTTGTAAATAGGACTTGTCCTAATTGTGTATATTTTTATGTCATCTAAATCCTGTCTGAAAATAAAGGGCCAGATTTTCAAAGGCCAGAGAATGATGCAGGGTGCTTGCATCAAAAAACAACTGACACAAGGAGCAGGATGCATCAAACCTTGCACCAGTTCTGATTTTCAAATAGTGCTTGCATCAAAAACAGGTCTGCATGTGCCAGAGTGGCTTGCCCCATGCTTGCACCAAAGAAATGCCTGCACCATGTCAGAAGGGATGCCTACCTCACTGAAATGATGCACCATCCCCTTATTTGGGATTTACAAGGAATGCAAGTCTTGTCCTTGTGCTTAAGATGCATGTCACTGTTAGACCAGCCAGAGCTGGTCTAAGGGACACTAGAGCATATAAAGTGACCCAAAGCAGGTGGTCAAACCTGATTATGCTACTCTTAAGGTCCAGTATTCTCCTGCAGGACTAGTTTGGAACATTTTGGGGGCTTAGTTTTGACCATTTCAACTGACGTTTTGTTTTACTTAGCTTGCGTCATTCTCGTCCTCTGTGTCATTTTTTACTCAACTTGCACCATTTTTGTACTCAACTTGCACCATTTTTGTACTCAAGTTTGCATCATTTTCATTCCTTGAGTCATTTTTGGACTCAACTAGCACCTTTTATTTTGGCGCAGCTTGCATCATTCTCATCCCATACGCCATTTTGTTGATGCAATGGACCTCTTGCATCAGTTTGGGGCACTTTGTCGCAAAGAATGCTTTTCTTGAAAAATATGGTGCACAGGGTAGCCCGTGACATGCGTGACTGCTATTGAGTGAACTGCAAAATGGCGACTCAATCGTGGCTCATGTCATGTGGGCTAATGACGAGGTAGGGTGACAGGATGGGGTGGGTTCATGCATGTAGCGAGAGGATGTCACTACACGTATGTGCACGTGGGGGGTGGGGGCGAGCATGCACCGAGGGGCGGGAGGGGTTTTGAGGGGTAGTGCCATGGTGGGCTGCTGAGCTGGCACCATGGTGTGGTGGGTGAGTTCTCGGCTTGGGTGGACAGGGTGCTGGGTTCAATTCTGGGCGCAGGTACATTTTTGTGCCCTAGCCCAATTTTCTTTTTTACATTTGCACACACACAACCCAAACATACCCCGGTCGGGGAATCCTTAAGTAGAGGCGTGGGGGATGAATCCCCCACATAAAACATTAAAATGTAAATCCGGTGCTGTTTTGTTGTGCACCAGGGAGTCACCACACACTGAAATTGATTTTCAGCTCTGTGACTTCACCGTAATGGCGATTGCCTTTCGGCAGTTGCTGTTGTGACATAGAATTTGCGCATAGTATTTGGCTCACCTAGATCTGACTCAAGTTGGTTGTTTGACACAACTTGCATGGATCCAATGGCCCTTTGAAAATCTGGCCTGATGCTTTTTACTACTACTTCTGTAAACAAGCAGTGACAAGTGGGTTGCAGTATCCGCAAACATTATGTGACTTATGCTTGCACTGATGGGACTGAGAAGGTATGTAGTATAACAGTAACTTTGTCAAATGGAAAAAAGTCTCCAAACCTGACTCCACCTTCTACAGTACCAAGAAACAGAAATAATTTTTAATGGACATTTGACTAATTACTCTAGAGCAGGGTTTCTCAAATGGTGAGGCCAGCCTCCTTGGGGAGGCCCCAACCTGGTCCAGGGGAGGCAAGCAAGTCTGAAAAAGTACTGTATTTAAAGTTTGAGTTTTAGGTCTTTTTTGTAAAGGGATGAAGAAACCTGAAAGAGAGTAACAGTATGTTAATTTATGTATTTATTTACATAACGGTGACCAAGAAAGGCACACTGAGCCAAGACTCATTTTCAGGTGTACCCAGGAAAGGGTATGAAGTGAATATAATTCAAAAGATAACTGCAAAATAGTAAAGCAACACAAAATGAACAAAGGTGCAAATGAATAGGAAGAATGAACAAACAAGGAAGGGTACCAAACAATTTGACTGGTGGCAGAATTGCCCAAGTACAAAATTTAAGTAGAGAGATACTAGGAGCAAGAGAAGGAGGGAGAAAAAAGATCCCTGAGAAGTTGCTTCAGAAAAGGCAATGGGGAAGAGGCAGAGGTGAGTATGAAGGTTATTCCAGATAGAGGGGATACAGACAGAGAAAACAGTCTGACCCATGAATGTATTGCAACAAGGGGTAACAATGGGTCGAGAGTCAAAATAGTAGTGCAAGTAGACTGGCCTGAGGAGGGGGTTACAAGAGGGAAGGGGAGGTTACAAAAAGCTGAATAAAATGAGTCAAGTGCTCAAAAGAATTTCACTTTATTCCTGGTGCGATGTGCAAAGTATGCTAGTTTCTGTGGGGAGGCCCAAGACTATTGCAATATTTCAGGGAAGCTCAAGTCCATTTCCATGGCTTGGACAAGGCTCACTATGAGAAAAGTCTGAGAGCTAATGCTCTAGAGTGGAAGAATGTGACTCACTGATTTATAGTTGTAACATACAAAACCCCACAATCTGTGAATGTTTTTGGGTAACCTGGTTGTAAGAAACAAAGGCAGTTAATGGAAATGTTTGTTGTATTTGTTGTTTAGCAATGTGTGACAGTCAATGCTCCATACGCAGGCAAAGGACTGAGATATGGGTAGGCCTCAGGTACCATAGCTGTGGTCATCTCCTACTGGTAGGAAAGAAAGAAACAAAGGTTCCAGCCCTGCCAAATGCAGAGCTACCTCACTGAACATTTTACTGTGTGTATCTTCTAGGGGGTACTAGACAGACAAGAAACATTCTGTATAGCTGGATTGACTACTGTAATTTTCTCCACTGTAAGGAAAGGTTTTGTAGGCACAGATATTAAAACTGAAACTGCACTGCTAGGATTGAAAACTATTTAATTTCTGTATGACATTTACAGGTTTAGTGTGCTATTTTACAAAACCCATGAGGTTCCACCATTTACTCTAAGGTGCGCCCATGTTGGGGTGCCATTGAGTGGGATAATCGCATTGCTCCAGGGGCCCCAGCCTTGATAAGGGTGTCCTGGATTTTGGGCAGGGAGGATTTAACTCTCCACCACAACTGGGGTTACAGGTCTATCCAGATAGGTTCCACTTGTAGTGACGCTGCTCTGCTCATGGTATGGTCCCTCAGGTATAAAGGAGGAGGAGCATGGGAAAACCCATAAGGTGTTGAGAAGGCAGGAAAGCATAGAAGAGCTGACACCTAGGGTGTGTGCAGCTGTAACTGTATGTCCACTGGCGGTGGCAAAGGACTGAGATATGGGTAGGCCTCAGGTACCATAGCTGTGGTCATCTCCTACTGGTAGGAAAGAAAGAAACAAAGGTTCCAGCCCTGCTTACTTAATCTGGTACATCATTTCTTCATTCTTCATCTTTTTAACAGCTCCATTTTGTGGTGAACCACCTTGTCTAGGAAATAGTGTTACTTCCATTATTTTTGCTTGAATCTCTCCTGAGACTCAGTATACCTCGGTTCCTTCCTTATGTTAGTATTCAACTTGCCTGGCTCAGAACCCTGTATACCATTTACAGTACATCTGTTTCTGTTGGTTTTCCCCTTGCAGTCTAAATCTGGCATTTTGCTCTGGGCTGTAGGATACTGCTGTTTTGATGGCACCCTTCAACACTAGCAGTATACAGTGTATGGTAGAATGTAGTTCAGCATGGATTTCCATGCTGTATAAAAAGTCTTTTTGCTGCACTAGTGATGTCTGTACTGCAGCAGAACAACTTTTCGTTCTGCTGCAGTGGTGATGTCAGCCGACAATGCTCCCTACCTGTTCCTCACTTGCACTGATTAAGGAGTGGCAATGGAATAAACAGATGTATGCTGGTTCAACCTGATACCAGAAAAAAGGCAGGATCAACCAGATATGATAAAAATACTTGGACTCTCAGTCCTCACAATGAATGTCCTCGCGCTAAGCCACCAACTGATGCTGGGAGTGTGCAGCCATAAATAGGCAGTGCACTTTCAGGATCAGTTGGGTGGCCAGCAGTCGTGGAGGTGTGTGGAGGGCTGTGACACTGGCCGTGCAGAACCACTGCACCAACATGGGGGTACAGAGGCTGGGGGATGGTGTTGTTAGTCCCGCGGGTGGTGGTGGGGCCACTGAACATCAATGGCAGCAAGAGGCCGGGATGGGGGGCCGGGGTGGCTGGATATTTATGTATTGGTCTGGGTACCTCACAACAGGGCACTGGTTGGGGAGGGTGTACGTCATATACCAGGACAGTTCTGTGATGTGTGCGGGGGGGGTAGTGATTTACCTCATACAGACAGGGACAGGGCTCAGCCGTGTGTGTGGGTGGGCTGCCATATGGAACGTATGAGGCGTTACTGTTGGGAGTGGTGGGTGGCACCAAAATGCCAGGACCAGGCAGGTGCTCTGCTGGGGGGGGAGCTGTGCCCCCATGGCCGTGGTGCCATGAGGGAGGCTACTGGGCTGGGGGACCACTGGACAATGGGACCCTCTGCACTGTCCCCAGGTGCCTGCGTGCTATGCATGCACCCAGTCCCATGCCTTCCAGTGCAAGTGGTCCACTCTGGGACACAGGATGGGCATCCGATTGGATGCCTGCCTGGGTCCTACACTCTGCCCCCTCACCACCCTGCGCAGTCCTGCATGCCGGGGCACAGCCACAGACAGGTGGCCAGCGCTAGTGCATACCAGCATGTGCGCACCTGTCCGCAGGCACGTAGCTACACAGGTGGGTGAACATCTCTGGTGCGTACATTCCGCCCCTTAGTTCATAGGCACCACTGTGTGATGTTACACTTGTTATCATTTTTACCTATTGCACATTTTGTCATTTTAAGCACTGTTGCTATTTAAAGGAAAAGTACATGCAAAAATGATAAAAACGCATGTTGTTCATTGTGTTTTTGTTCCTATAATGGTCCCTGGCATTCTCTTCCATATTTCTGTGACAAAGTGTTTTTTTTTTTCACTTTTCTCTGTCAGTTTTATGGCCCCTGGAGGTAGCCATTCAGGCTTCTTTTATTGCCATTGAGCTGTTGGAATATTCCAAGAATGCCTTTGGGAATAATGTGAATTAGACCTAAGTCCTTCAAAGGTGTATTGGCTTTATTATCACCCAGTGACAGCACTTTAGAAAGAAAATTGCCAAACACCCAGAAAAACAACATTTGGCATTTAGAAAAGTCTGACCTCAGCTGAGGAGGAAAAGCACACACTTTTTCAAAGCAGGCAACTTTCCCAAGCAGTTAAATGTATACAAATTGTACTCCCCCCCCCCCCGCCGGACGCATCTGGAGACCCAAGCTATTATAGCTCAGTACTCCTTTCCTGGTGAAACTTTTTCAAATAAATAAATACATGGTGTGCTTAGATTATAACTAGAATCCTGGGCTCTTAGTTCTAATACAGGGTCTAAGTCACATCATTCCTAGAGGCATTCTGGGAAAATTCCAACAGATCAAAGGCAAAAGCAAAAAAAGAAGCCTAAATGGCTAACCCCATGGGTAATAAAACTGGCAGAGAAAAGTGAAAAAAAAATTAACAGACACATGTAACAGAATGCTAGAGATCATTAGAGAAATAAAATAAAAATCAATGCATAGCATGTGTTTTTATATTTTTTGCATGTAGTTTTACTTTAAGGGGCAAGTGTAGCAACATATGGGATGAGCCCTCTTTTTTTTTTTTTTTTTTTGCATATTGCTTTTTGTCCTTCACAGCAGGCTACTGTGTAAGTCGGCCACCCTTACCTGACTATGGGGATCTTTCGGGGTCTTGTAGATGCCTTGCGTGCCCCGGTGGATCCCCCGGAGCTAGCCCAGAGGCTTCATCCTGCCGCTGCCCCTGTATTTTCCCCATTTACTCCCCGTTACCCTGAGGCCCCAGAATGCAGTAGCACATACACGTGGGGGTGCGCATGAGCACCATGTCTCCAGTGACAGCCCCTTCCACCTTCCCCTGACCTTATGCCAGGGCTCCTCGAATATGATGCCACCCCCTAGCCTCCACCAGGAGGCAACCAAGTGCTGAGGAGATCCTCAAGCCCTCCCCAAGGAGGATCTGCTCCTCATCCCCCCCCCAGCCAACCCCTGGTGCCCCGAGCTCGTGAACAAACCCAGGTGGCTGGCATGGCGTGAGATATGGCGTCCAGCACCTCAACCCTCAACGCCACCTGGCCAGCATATAAGTCCTCTTTGATGAAGTCTTGAGTGAAACCAGTCATGCTGTTCAGCATGTCAGCATCCCCATCCTTGCTACTGCTGCTGTGCCTGTGAGTTAGAGCACTTTTATGCACCTTGTTAAACACAATAAAGTTTGTGTTTGTAGTCTGGAACTGGTGCCAGTTTGTTTTTGTTGCTTGTTGCTTTTAGCTGTGCAGTCAGGCTGTGGAAAGATTTTTTTTTGACACATAAATCTCCATTAACAGCTGCCTTGACTTATGCTCCCAGAGAGATACAAATAGGCTGTGTCATAGATGTGGAGGTTCCAGTCCTAATCCTCAGATATCTATATGCAGTGCTAAAACTCTAAGAGGAAGAAATCATTTGGGAAGAGATGCCCAGTGAGTATGCCCTGCTAGAAAGTCCCTGGGATTGCTGCCAAAGTGAAGGGAGAGCGCACCAAGGGACTGATGTTGTATGTCAAGGGATTGTGGTCTATTAGACAGGGGAGTTCACCAAGCTTTCCAGACTGGTTTCATTCCATGCCCTGAGGCTCAGGGAAAGCCACCAATTGGGACAACATAGTAGTCTATACCAACCATTTTAAGCTGTGCACATGACCTATGTACTGAAATCACTGTCAGCCTAGCATTCATTTCTACCCAGGATATGTTGTTATTGAGTTAAAGTAATCTTGTTGCTGATAATCTTCTTATCAGATATGATGATTTTTCTTAAAGCAATCTGGTTCTCCAGGATAGTGGGGGAAGCAGTTAGGGTAATGAGAACAGAATTTAAAAGGTATACAGAGATCTCGCTGGAGGGCTGGCCAGGGGGAGAAGGTTGGAGCATCCAATGACAGATCACCTTCTCTGGGGGGGTAGGGAGGGAATACGGCCTATCGTGTGCTGACTTCTGGCACAGGCCGGGGGTATAGCAGCACGTCGGTGCCCTGGGCTTGACTGTCCTCGGACATAGGTCGGAGGTTCGGAAAGCTCTGGGGCAGATGCAGGTGGAGGACGTTATGGACATCGGCGCTTGCGCCTGACATCAGGGCAATCGCAACATCCACGAGAAAATGGGAAAATGCCCTCCGCAGTCGGGAAGATGGAGTGCCGAGCTGGGTCCTGATCTGACGCCACCTGCCCAGCTGTCTCGGGGGCCCGACGAGACTTGAAGGTTCGGGGGTTGACCCACCCCTGACCCCCCGTGGGGGGCAAACCGCAGTGAGATGGGGGACCCTGAGCAGTCAAGTAAGGTGGTGGTAGGGACAGGCTTAATTGGCACCTCCTGATGATGCAACTCTGGAGGGGGGGAGATAAACTGCAATTGAAAAAAAGGTATACAGAGATCAATTTGAGGGTGACAGGGAGATATGCCTAATGAAGCTGAAGCAGGCAAACAGAGTCATAAGGAGAGTAAAAGCAGAGGCAGAACTCAGGATGGCAAAAGAAGTAAAGGAAAAAACAAGGCCTTCTTTAGATACATCTCTGAGAAGAGGAAAATCAAATAGCACATAATGAGGTTAAAATCAGGAAATGGTTTTGTAGAGGATGATGGGAAGAAGGTTGATATCCTCAGTGAGTGTTTTGCTCAGTCTTTTTGGTGTAGTTAGGGGGTTCATTCCCTGACTGTAGAGTGCAGGCTAATGGAGGAGTGAAGAGAGAGAACTGAAACTGGGACTGTTGCTAGAGGAAAGGTTACTAAATGGTCTTAGGGAGGTCAAGATGGATAATCTCTGGAACCAGATGGAGTGCACCCAGAGTGCTGAAGGAGTTGGAGCAAGAATTTTCAGGGCATCTAACAGACTTGTTCAACTGCTCCCTGGAAACTGGGGTAGTCCCAGCAGACTGGGGAAGAATGGATATGGTCCATTGCTCCAGAGAGGGAACAAGGAAGATCCAAGAAACTAGAGGCCAGTTAGCTTGAGCTCTATGGTGGGAAACTCCTGGAGAAAATCACTGAGGAGCAACTAGTTGAGTTGCGGGTGGTTAGCAAATTGACTGGGTGAAAGGATCCAGAAAGTAGTAACAACTGGGCAACACTCAGAGGTCAGGGAGGTCACCAATGGGTTGCAGCAGGGATCAGTGCTGGGCCCAACACTGTTCAATGTGTTCCTCTGTGACATAGGTGAAGGGGTCAAATGAAAGTCTGCCTCTCTGTAGATGATACTAAACTTTGTGCCAGGGTAAACAACAAAAATGGGATTGGTTACTGGAAGGATGGTCCAAGGTGAGGCAACTGAAGCTTAATGCTATGAAGTGAAAAGTTATTCACATAGGCAGGGGTAACCAGAGGACAGATCATGTGTTTCCGTGCCTGAGACTGTGGTTGCCTGAGAGGATTCGTTTCTGCTTCCTAGTGGTGAAGGTGCACCTGGTTGGCATGCCTCAAGGTGGGTGCTCAGGCCGGGTTGCTTCCCCTAGAGGTCCGGGTGGTGCCGTCCGGAGGGTGGGCACTTTTCCTGGTTATCCCAGGATCGCTGTGGGGTGTCTGATAGAGGTCGGATTCCCAGCGGTGATTCAAATTGTGGGAAAGGAGGCCCGGGTTTGGCATCCACTTTGGGGTTGGGCTGGCCGGGGCTCAAATAGCTGTGATATCACCTCAGGGATCCTGATTTCTTGAGAGTTTTTACTACTGTCTCTTCTGGTGAAGGACCGGGCTGGGACCTCTTGTTTTGAGTGAGTACAGGGTTACTTGCACTTGGTATGGATAGCAAACTAATGTGACCTGTGGATTCCATCTGGCGGCTTCTCCCCTGGATATACTGTATAAACTGTGATGTGCACTGATATTGGTTTCTGGTACTACATACTCGACTTGGAGGCAGTGAGAGGGCCTCATTAAGCTGTTCTTTATATCTGAACTTTAAATCAGTAAAGCTGTGGCAGTGAGAGTGCTGCTGTGAAATGGACATCTGTGTGGGTGATGGTGTAGGTGAGAGCTCCACTATCACCTAAATTTTCACTGTGAAGCTTTTGGCGTGCTTCTTTTGTCCTATGATGATGACTTAGTGACTTAACACATTGGACACTTTGATCTTACTTGGACACTGGACTTTGGTCAGATAGTGATATATTTTTTAATTTAATTACATTACTGCTGTTGTGTTTTTATTAGTTTTGTTGTATTTTGAGGGGATTGGGCTATTTTGGAGTGGTTGCGTGTGAGTAGAAGAGTGTATATGTGTGAGTGCGTGGGTGGAACTTTTAATATTTGTGATTGCTAGTTAGGGCAGGTAGCATGTGCTGGCAGAGGTCCTCGGCGGTCGGGTACTACTCCTCTCCCACCAGACTTAGGAACCTCTGCCCTTTCAACTGCCCCGACTGTTGGTAGAAGTATATAGGCATTATCGTGCCTTGGGATAGCTAGGGGGAGGTGGAGGGGTGGGGGACCGGGCCTGGTGGGGAGTGGAGCGGAGTGGACAGATTGGGGCTCTGGGGTCAAGGAGACACCCTGGGGTGAAATGGGCCCAGGAGAGAGGTTCTCCCTGCCTGGTTCCCATACTCAAGGGCTCCACTTTTTGTAGGCAAATAGCGCAGCCGACCTCGACTACTCATCCTACTTGGGCAGTGTTATGCAACGTTGGGTCGATTAAAAACAAAACCACACTGATTGAGGATCTTGTTGGAACATCTGACCTGGCGTGTATCACCGAGACCTGGCTGGATGATAATGCTGGTCCTGTATTGGAGGCAGCAGTTTCGGTCAGGTACTTGGTGATACACCATCCAAAGCTGGATCGTGGGGCGGGGGTGTAGCCATTTGTTTCAAATCGGAACTGGGCCTTATAGATGTGCCAGTTGGGGTCACTAGATCCTTCGAGTGTATCATGGGTGCAGGTGTGGGTTGCAGGATACTTCTCATCTACCGTCCATCCGTGGGGCGAGAAGGATTTCCTGCAGGAAGTCCTGTACTTCATCGTCAACATGGTGTTGGAGTCCCCAGATGGTTGGTTCTGGGGGACTTCAATGCCTGGATCAACGATGAACTCTCGCATTTTGGTCAAGACTTCCTCCAATTGATGATTTTGTTGGGCTTCACACAGGTGATTACCTTTGCTACCCACAGTCAAGATCACTCATTGGACCTAGTGTTCCTGCTGGGGATGGAGATCTCTGATGTGGTGGTGCAGCCTGTTGGATGGTCTGATCACCACACTATAGAGTTCAGTTTTGAGGCTCCCCCCAAAAGACCTTCCCCTATGGAGATGGTCCGGTACCACCCTTTACGGGGTTTGACTCCTGATGGTGGTACTGGACCTATCGGGTAGATCGAGTGTAAGCGTGGATCCAGGGGAGCTGCTACTAGCCTATAATAAGGCAGTGATGGTTACCCTGAATTCCATAGCTCCTGTTTGTGTTCGCCCCCTCACCCTTCACCCTCAGTCCCCTTGGTTTGATGGGACATTGAGGGAGCTGCAGAGAATAGGGCAAAAGTTGGAGCATTGCTGGTGGAAATCTGGCCTGGTGGATGACAGACTTAGATTGATGGCCCATTACAAAGACTATCAGTTGGCCATCTCCCATAAGAAGGCAGAGTTCCTGTCCAGGGAGTTTTCAACTGCGCAAAATTGACCGGCTCAGCTCTTCCGTACTGTGGACAGGCTGTGCAATCCAGCCTGTCTTCAGAATTGGGGAGCCTTTTCACAGAATAAGTGTGATGAGTTTGCTTGATTCTTCGCAGATAAGGTTGCCACCATCAGGTTGGAGACCTGTACAGCGCTCTCTAATGGTTGTTGCAGTGATCAGTGGGAGATTGCAGGTGCCCAGTTTGTCTGGTCTGACTTTGATCAGTTGGCGATCACAGACATCATGAAGATTATTCAGGGTTTGTGACTGACTTTCTGTGGTTTGGATCCTGGTCCAACGCGCCTCTTGGTGGGATGCATAGAGGTTATTGGATCGATCCTAGCTGGGATAGTCGGGTGCTTGTTGGAGACAGGGGTGTTTCCGGACACCCTGAAGGAGGCTGTGGTCCGTGCCCTTCTTAAGAAGTCTTCTCTCAACCCCGACTGTCTCGCTAACTACAGACCTGCCTCTAACCTGCCTTTTGTGGGCAAGGTTATTGAAAAGGTAGTCACGGTGCAACTAGAGGATCATCTTACCACCCATTATGTCTATGATCCTCTCCAGTCCAGTTTCAGGAAGAGGCATAGTACCGAGACAGTGCTGGTTCGGGTACTTAATGATCTCCTGATAGCTAGAGATCAGAAGAGCCATTCGATCTTGGTTCTTCTTGATCTCTCTGTGGCATTTGACACCGTGGACCATGGTGTGTTATTGGAGCACCTGTGGCATACCTGCGGCCTGTCTGGTACAGTCCTCAGATGGTTTCAATCTTTCCTCATGGGCAGGACTCAGAGAGTGGTGTCAGGGATTTTTTCCTTGGCTGCATTTCCCCTGCCCTCTGGGGTGCCACAGGGCTCTGTTCTTTCACCCATGTTGTTTGCGGTGTATATGCTGCCATTGGGGGACATTATAAGGTGGTAAGGGCTGAGTTTTCACTGCTATGCTGATGATGCTCAGCTATACATGTCCTTTGTACCCAACCAGGGTGAGGCTGTCTTGGTCTTTAATAACTGTCTCTGTGAGATTCAGGACTGGAAGAGTGCCAACTGGTTGAGGTTGAACCCTGATAAGACTGAAGTGTTGGTTGTGGACCCAGTTCATCAGGTAGAGGGGTTATCTGCTGGGCAGCCATCTGGACTTTCGTTGGGGGACAGCCAGCTGATGACCTCTGATAGGGTGTGGAATCTGGGCATTATGCTTGATGCTGGGGTGACACTTAAGTCGCAGGTGTCATCTGTCGTCAAGACCTCATTTTACCATCTGAGGAATATCATCAGGATAAAACACCTTACCCACTTGATGATCTTCCAACGTTGGTCCACACCTTTGTGACCGCCCACCTTGACTACTGCCTGTGTGTTTGACTGTGAACTCTGCTATTATCTGAAATTGTTGGAGAGGAGAAGAAGGAACAAGGCTGCAGGTGGAGTGTGCAGGGTGAGAGCCTGTTCATTACTCCTGCAGTTGCACTCTGTTGCGTTGTGCTTGACTGGCGAGTAGAGGGATTGGGACATTGGCTCTTGCCAGTGATAACAGCTCTTGGGGAGGGGCTAACTGTGTTTGAAAGCTCTGCGCTGCTCGCAAGCGTGAGTGATAGTGAGTGGTGCAAGCGCCACTCCTCAGAGGAAAATGATATACAGACTTTAGCTTTGATTGCTTACACATAAGGTATTTGATTGTATTAACTGAATTGTTTCAGGTATAAAAAAATTGTGAGTATTTTAAGGGGCTTAGGGACCTTAGGGTTCTGTTATTTATAGTGTCCAGAAATTTTATATATTTAAGTAATGGGATACTTAAATTGTTGTGGTTTATATTTAACAGCTTTTGCCGGTGTTTCTATTGTCCCCTGTTTGGCTGAGTGCTATATGTTTAAGACTGCTTTTTTAAAAGTCTGTGTTCTGACATTTAATAGATTGAAGAGCTGTATGTTTAGAGATAGGAGTGTATGTAGTCTATGTAATAGCACTTGGTAGTTAAGACATTTTTAGTTGTTTGTGATGTGAAGGGGTTGTTTGGGGGTGCTGGGGGAGCCAGAATAGTGTATGGGTCATCCCTTTTATGTGATCCACGGCCTTTTACCTGCCTCCCGGTTTCAGACACTACGGTGAAACATTGCTGGGAGGTGGGGATTTGGAGAAGCCGGAGGGATGTCTCGTGTACTGCAGAGGGTGGTAGGATTGAGGTTGTTAGGTCCAGGAGGCACCCAGGATGATGGGCTTAAGGGAGAGGCCAGACGTGTTTTGTGCCTGTCTCCAGGGATACCACCAGACTGAGTGGTCGGACAACCCAAGAGGTTACTTTTCCCACAAATCCCCTGAGGGCAGTGCTATGCAATGCCAGATCGATTAGGAACAAAACCGCAATTATTGCTGACCTTGTTTCCTCAGTCAGTCTGGCTTGCATTATGGAGACCTGGGTTGGGGATGATGCAGGCCCAGTTTTTGAGGCAGCCGTCCCCCCTGGGTATACTGTAGTGCACTGCCCCAGAGAGGAACATAGGGGTGGTGGTGTAGCCATTTGTTTTAGATCTGACCTGGGCTTCACCGTGCACCCAGTGGGAAACCTGGGTTCTTTTGAATGTGTGGTCATTCATGGGGGTCCAGGTGCAGGTTGCAGGATTTTCCTTGTCTATTGCTCTTCTGGGACAGCGGGGAATTTCCTGCAGGAGGTTGCCGAATTCATCGCCAGCAAAACATTGGAAGCCCCCAGATGTATTATTCTGGGGGATTTCAATGTTTGGGCCGACGAAAAATCATCTTGGCTTGGTCATAACCTCCTCCAAATTATGTAATCTTTGGGCCTGTCACAAGCTGTTTCTGCTGTGACTCATCAAGGCAGCCACATGTTGGATCTGGTGTTCTCACTGGGCTTGAGATAAGTAATCTCAGGATTGATTGGGTGGTTTGGTCCGATCATTGCACGATGCAGTTCATGTTCGGGGCTGCCACCGGATGCCCTCCCCCTACAGAGATGACGAGCTGTCACCCTTTACGGGGATTGACACCGGAGGGCTTTTTGGTGGCAGGTCGTCTGTCTGATGTGGGAAATGTATGCATCAGTCTCATGGAAGACTCACATAATACAGTTCTATCAGATGCCATTGACTCCCTCGCACCTGTCCGTGTACAACCCAAATCTTCATACCTCAGGTCCCCTTGGTTTGATGGGGACCTCAGGGAGATGAAGAGAAAGGGTCGGAGGTTAGAGCGCTGCTGGAGGAAGTCCAGCCTGGATGTGGACAAACTGGCCCTGCGTGTGCATTATAATGCATACCAGGGGGCAGTCAACCATAAGAAGGCAGCATTCCTGTCCAGGGAGATTGCCACTGGGAAGAACCAACCAACTATACTTTTTTGGACTGTGGACAGGCTACTCCATCCTGCATGTCTGCAGCCGAGGAAGGTTTTTTTCAAATTCTGAATGTGAAGAGTTTGCTCAGTTCTTCTTAGACAGAGTGTCCATTATTCGGCAGGGAGTCTCTCCAGTCAGCAATGTTATAGCTGGCAGTGGTCACCAGAGGGGTGCTAAGTGCGTGGTTGGGGGGAGTTTAAACCAGTGGATGCAACTGATGTAATTGGGGTGGCGACCAATCTGAAGCACACTTTTTGTGAACTGGATCCAGTGCTGACGCGTTTCTTGATGAGATGCATCGACACCGTTGGCCCGGTGTTTGCTCTGATTGTCCGGTGTTCCTTGTCTGAGGGTATCTTTCCCAATGCCTTGAAGGAGGCACTGGTGAGATCACTCTTAAAGAAACCATCTTTGGACCCGGAGGTCAGGGCAGATTACCGACCTATCTCCAATCTTCTCTTTTTAGTGAAGGTTGTGGAGAAAGTAGTGGTGCTTCAGTTGGAGAAGCATCTCATGACTCATGAGCTGTATGAACAGTTCCACTCATTGTTTCGAGCAAGGCACAGCACAGAAACCGTGCTTGTTCAGGTGCAGAATGACCTCCTCAGGGCTAGAGATCGAGAAGAAAGGACAATTCTTGTTCTCCTTGATCTCTCTTCAGCTTTTGACACTGTAGACCATTGTGTGTTGCTTGACTGCCTCAGGGAACTCTGTGGACTCACCAGCACTGTCATCTGCTGGTTTGAGTCCTTCTTAACCAACAGAAAGCAACGGGTTGGTATGGGGAATTTCTCCTCCTCTCCTAGCCTTCTTTCTTGCAGAGTTCCTCAGGGTTTGGTTTTGGCCCCAATGTTGTTTGCAGTGTATATGCTGGCCCTTGAGTGGGTCCTTAGGAAGTATGGCTTGGGTGTTCATTGCTATGCCGATGATACCCAGCTATACTTATCCTTTGCCCCAGGAACGTCCAATGCAGTGGATGTGTTAAACAGCTGCCTTGTTGAGATCAGTGATTGGATGGCATCTAGCTGGTTGCGACTGAACCCCAATAAGATGGAGGTATTGGTGGTAGAGTTGAAAAGAGTGTGTGATAGGTTGGTCTCTGATTCAGAGACTGGACTTGTTCTGGGCTATGTCTCATTGAAGACCTCCTCAAAGGTGCGAAATCTTGGTGTTATTCTTGATAGGAGTTTGACTATGGAGGCTCAGATTTCCTCTGTCATCCACTGCTGTTTTTTCCATCTTAGAAATATCGCCAGGATAAAGCCCCTTGTTCTGCCTCTGGATCTCCCCACCTTGATGCATGCCTTGGTTATATCAAGGCTTGACTACTGCAATGCGCTCTATCTCGGGGTCACAGGAGGATCTGTCTGCAGACTGCAGCTAGTGCAGAACGCAGCTGCCCAGTTACTTACTGGGCTGCCAAAGTTTTGCCATATTACACCGGTGTCGTGTGAGCTGCATTGGCTGCCGGTCAGGTGGAGGATCCTCTTCAAGGTGGGGCTTCTCACCTATAAGACCCTACATGGTCAGGGCCCTGGTTACCTGTCAGACCTCCTGGTTCCTACTGTCTTGGTTCGCTCCCTCCGTTCTTCCTCTGGAGGCCTCCTAGCAGTTCCTAGGTCGAGGTTGAGATCGGCTGGCGATAGGGCATTCAGTATCACTTCTCCCATCCTATGGAACCCGCGCTTCCCTCTGGGGTTAAGGAGGCCCCCACCTTGGAGGTTTTCAAGGCCCACCTTAAAGCCCTCCTATTCACCCAGGCATTTTTAGATTAAGTTATTGACCTATGATTTCTGATTTGAGTAGTATGGTCGATGTTTTGTTTTTATAAATATATGTATGTTTGTAACTTTTTTCTTATGTTTTATTGATGTACTATGAATATATGTTTATTTATCTGTACGGTGCCCAGAGCCTCTAGGAATGGGTGTCTTTAAATAAATTTTTACCTTATCTTACTGCAATGCCTACGGCTACCAGGGGCGGACCTTCGCTGCCTGCAGCTGGTGCAGAATACGGCTGCCAGGTTGTTGACTGGCTTATCTCGGTCTTGCCATGTCACACCTGTACTCCGCGCGGCTTGTATTGGCTGCCAGTTTGGAGGAGAATCACTTTCAAGGTCGGATTACTGACCTATAAGACTATACATGGACAGGATCCATGGTATTTGCAAGATCTCCTTCACCCCTACTGCCCCCTCCACCCACTCCGTTTCTGTGACGAGGGATTGCTAGAGGTTCCTAGGGTCTGTTTGAAGACTTCTGGGGCCAGATCTTTTGCTTTTGTAGCCCCGACCCTGTGGAATTCTCTATCTCGTTGGGTGCGAGAGTGCATGACTGCTAAGGCATTTAAATCTGCACTAAAAACACATTTGTTTAGTATGGCATTCTCAGGAGCCTGAAATGTTGCTGCCTTTCATCTGTTTTATTGAGTGTTAGTTCTATTCTTTATTTATGCATGTAAATGAGCTTTGATATATTTTTGAACTGTGCTTTTTATAAATAAACTTTGATTTGATTTGATTTTTGAATGGAGGTGAAAAAAAAATCAGTGTGACCAGAGAGAAAAGGGGGTTCAGGGGTCATCACGGGTGATATTCTCAAGCCATCAGCCCAGTATTCCAGGGTAATCCACAAGGCAAACAGGATGCTGGGATGTACAAAGATGGGGGTTTCCAGTAGTAGGAAGGAGGATGGAGGTACCGTTGCCTCTGTATGGGTCCTTGGTGAGGCCACACCTAGAGTACTGTTATTAGTTCTGAAGTCCACACTTGAGAAACGACAAGGACTGTATCAAGTCTGTCCGATGACAAACTACAAAAATGATACAGGGTCAGTAAGGGAGGACATATGAGGAGCGTCTAGTCAGTCTGAACATGTGCTGGGGGCCAGGAGGAAGACAGGGGACATGATAGAAACCTTGAAACATTTGAGGAGAATGGATAGGATAGAGAGTCATGACCTGTTCCAGGGCTGCGAGGAATCAACAGCCAGGGGGCACAAACAAGCTGATGGAGGGTAGATTCAGGAAGGAGATTTTTCTGCCAGCCCCTGTCTACATTTTAATGTTTCTTATTTGAAGCAAGAATGTAGGACAGATTGAGCGCAGACTGTGGTCCTGTGGGAGTGGAACTAGAGACTAAAGGTAACAATTAAGAATGTTTATGTTATATTATAGGGTTCCCTACATTCTCTCTAAAGGAGTAACATCACCAAGGTGGTACAGTTTAAGTTACTATTTCTTGAGAGACAGCACCCTTAGGTAATGTCTAGGAAGGTACCCTCAAATGGAAGCCCCACACTACAAAGAGCCATAAGCTGTCAGGGAATCAGTGCATCATCTGCTCTAAGGACAAAACACCATAAGCCAGTATTGTCTCAGATCAAATGCTAAGCGTAGATGTTTCCCTATGAGCAGGGGTGTGGTTTATACAAGAGGAAAACAAAATGATATCTACAATAGCCAGTAACATGGAATGGATCATACATAACTGATTTATTGCTTACCTTCACAACTTCTTCCATCACTCAGGAGTTTGTATCCTGCAGGACAGGAGCAGCGATAGGAGCCGGGAGTGTTGACACAAACATGCATGCAGAGTCTGGGAGCTCCATCCACTCTGTAAACCTCACATTCATTCACATCTGCATGGGAACAAGAAGCTTCTCAGCATTGCAAGTCAAATTCTACTGCTTAAACTGTGACAGTTTTTTAAAGATGGAGACTATAAATCATCATGATTGGTCATTTTTCTGAGAGGTGGACAAGCTTTTCTGCTTGAGATCCAGTTAGTCAAAGTTGTGTCAGATGCTGTCAATTTAGAAAGTTTTTTTTTATTAACTAACTTTCAATCTTTTTGAGGAAACCTTGGGGAAGGAAGCATAACTCGCATGTAACCATACGTCTAATAATATTCATCTGCCTTGGCAGCATTCTTCTCATACACAGACCCTCCAACCCTCCAACTGTCCAACGTGTTTGAGCATTGTGTTTCAGCACTGCCTCATGTACCCAACCCTAGGTTCCATGTCTGCACTCTCAAACATCAAACTGTAGCTGCCCATAAAGATAAGATGAAGAGTGACATGCAAAGTCCTAATCAGAGACAGATGCAGGGGCCAACTGGTAATGAGTACCACTAGAATAATTATTTGTATATGGGTATTTAACATCTTTTTCTAACTGCATGGACCTATCACATCCCCACAGCACACTGACTACAAACAATACCTGGGAGTAGGGTACTGGACTTAGTAAAGAAAAAAGCTCTGTAAGATAGTGGCCCTGAAGCTGGCATCAGAGCCGTAGGAAGGCATTTTGGTGCCCTGGGCAAGAGACTAATTTTGCACCCCCCCTCAGAAAACAGCTGGTGGTCTGGGGGCCGCAAGGTCCCCAGAAGCTCTAGGTTGTTTACATGCTCTGTATTGAGTTTTGGGGCTTTTTTTTGAAGGAAAAACATACTTTTGTTATACGTTCCCTACCCCTGATTTCAGGGAAAACTTTGCTCCCCTAGAATCTGAGGTGTGGGAGTCGAAGATGCTGGCTGGCTGTCATTAGAGTGTGCAGTGCAGCTGCAATTGTTGTGGACAACTGTCTGACCAACAGTTCCATCGAGAGTGGCTCATGGTGGCATGTATAGGCACCTCAGTGGCATAGATGCAGTCCTCGAGTGCTGGACACTTGTACCTCTGAGATGCCCCACCTGCAACCACCCATCCTCACATAGGGGGATGTATCCTCATGAGCCCACTCACTCAGCCCTGATGGCAGGCTCCACTACCCCAGTAGTGGAATCACCACAACCTAACAGAAGGAAAAGCCTCCACCTCCCGACCATCCTTCCTTCAGCTAGACTATCTCCAGCACTCAGTGTTGCTTGACCACCCTTCTAGACCATAACCAGACTCCGCCACCCCAACCATCCTACAGTGGCTTGAACACCTCCACAACACCACACTCACCTTAGCTGCCTACCTTCCCTATAGCTGAATCACCACCCTACACCAAGACAAGCGCCCATGCACCCGAACAATCCCTGCAACTAGACCAACCGCACAAACCTCTAAACTGTCCTTGATTTTGCAACAAAATTTGCATTTGTCCATCATAAAGTTTGTTTTTATGGTAGAGAACAGTGGGGGGTAAAATCATGAAATAATGTAAAACATAAAAGTTACAGACTTATTCTTCTTCAGAAAATGCAGATGAACACAAATCCCCCTTTTCTATCAGCTTTCTGAGCGAATAGTGTCAATTTATAACATGTGTCCAAGATTTTGGGTCTTTGTCCCTGATTATTTTAAGTTTTGTCCCTGATTCATGAGGCAAGAGGTTGAGAGGTATGCAGCCCCAAGTCTAGCATCCCTCAGAGGACACTCTTTCTGCAGTGGCATTCCCCACCAAACAGTACTCTCTGACTGTATCCAATCCCCACACAGGAACCCCCCCATAGAAAAGCACCCCCTGCATCTGCCTCTACCCTCCCCCCTCCCAGTTGGAAGAGGGTCAAGGAGCGTAAGATTCACATAATAGAACTGCTGCTATGGTGCTGTCCAGGGTCCCACAGTATAATTTCTGGCATACAAAAAAATGCGCTGCTCCTCTGGTCCACTCCCTCCCTCTCTCTTTCCCCAGTTCAGACTCATATACTCTATTGGCACCCATGAACATGGCAGGTATTTTTATATGTAATTTATAAGCACTCCAGAAACTGTCACATGTCAAGATCCAGAAGCAGTCAACTGACATCCATGATTTAGGTGACACGCTTAGTCTACGCAGTGTTATAAATTATTAATAAAACTGTCATGTTCATGGATGCAAGCCAAGCAGACCTAGTGAGTTGGGGAGCTTTCCTTTTCTGCCAGAAGTTTTACTGTGGGACCCTGGACAGCACTGTAGCAGCAGTTCTCTGCATTGGATCTTCTGCTTCCTGGCTCTCTCCTGACCTGTGGGGGGGGGGCAGTTGCAGGGGGTAGCTTGTCTGGCGGGGGGGTCCTGCTGTGGGATGGGGATGGGATACATTATGTAGTAGTGTCCCCAAGTTGTAGTGTCTAGGTGGGGCCCTGTAAAAAAAAAAAAAAAAAAAGGGCCCGACAGGGCATGATAGGGTGCTTGAGCTTGAGGACCCCCCCAAGGGATTTAGTTAGCCCTGGTGAGATACAGTGTAGGGCCCCATGGTGCAATGAGAAGTGTCATTAGGGAAAAAACATTCTGCCTAGCCTATACCAGTTTTCAGTATGCCTTAGCAGTGCAGTCCCTCTCCTCTGCCCAGTAAATAACCCCTGCACAGCACCCCCCCAATACAGCTAAGCCAGCCCAACTGCTCCAGTCAGCATCCCTGCAGCCAGAAGGAGCCCCACTCCAAATCCCCTCATTCCCCTGATTCCCATCAGTTCCCCTCCACAGCCCAAGCCAATCCCGATACATATAACTGTTAATATGTTATGATCTAAAATTGTACAGATCCCCTCACATAGCATCCAAGACAGCTAGGCAAGGCACTAGCAGGCAAGGCCTCATTTTCTAAGCAAGATAGGTGTGGGTGGTGGGGTGAGAATGGAACAAGGACTCTGCCAGGGAGAATCATAAGGCGAGGACACACAAAAAAAAAAGGCAATGGAATGGGAGTGCAGGAGGGACGTGGGTCAAGAGGAAAGAAAAGAAAATGTAACAACGTGGTGGACAGAAGGGATGGTGTGCCGTGGCCCACGCCATGGCAGTCAGGCCAAGGCTGAGGCAACTGCTTCAAAATCTTCACTCCCATCCCAGTCCCCAGTCCAGTGCATGAAGTTCAAGTGAACTACGCAATCCTTGAGTGGGACTATTAACCCCCACTGTGCTCTCACCACATAGATCCCATCTAATCATCTCACTATTTGGATTCAGAAATTAATTTGGAACTATTCATCACTTTGCCTTGTCTGCTCTTCTGCTTGTCTGCAGTGCCATCACTTTTTACTACAGACACTCTGTCACTGACGAGTGACAATTACCAGTTTGCCTACATAGACGACAACAGACAGAGTACTTAGTGTGGTGTGCATTCTGCTTATGCTTACATTACACAAGTGATGAAAAAAATATAAGACAAGGATCTCTTCTGTCTTCTCTGTCTCTCGTGACTCATCTCTCCTCTGTCTGACTCTCTCACTTTTTTAGTCTCTATGACTGTCTACTACTCTATGCTAGTACACTCAACAACTTGCTCCACACTCTCCCTGTCTCCAACACAAACCGCCTCTCACTCAGTGCCAAATGCTCCGCCCATATCTTTTATACTAACGGGTGGCATGCTGGCTCGCTCACAGTTTCTCTTTCTCAGCACAACATGATTATTATTTTCTGCAGTAGACTGTGCAACCATGTGACTCCCCCCCCACCACTTGCTGGTCCTTGGTCCACAGATGCACCCCTGCAGACAGTCATTTGTAATTACAGAGCCAAAATTAAAAAAAGATTTAAAGCGGCAGCGCAAGTGAATTAGAACATGAACTTCAGTGGAAAAATGCGCCCCTCGGAGGCTTGCGCCCGGGGCAGGAGCACCACCCGCCCCACCCTTCCTACGGTACTGGCTGGCATACATGAGGAAGTGCAGATCAAATCAGTACAGGAAATTGAATGTGTGAGTTGATAACAAGGTGAACATTTATTTATTTAGTTTTTGTTGACAGGGTAAGTGCACTAGACAAATTCTGCCTATTTTCAGGCACGACCCGGGGGGAGGGGGAAACAGATGGATGCCAACTGACCTTGAACTAGATTCAACTGTTTGTGGTATTTTTAGTGAATAGGGAGAACTTTGGCAAGGGCACTGGGGAAATTCCCCTACTTTTTTCGAGAAGTGCCATGGGATCTTTAACATCCACCTGAACTACCACCAGAACAGGCAGACAGGACCTTGGTTTAAGGTCTTATCCTAAAGACGGCACCTCAGGAGTGCAGCACCCCCTCATGCTGCACTACAGTGTCAGTGTTGGGATTTAACCCACGTGCTTGGTGTGGTGATAGAATCCATAGCCTTCTGATCTCCTGACCTCAGAGGCAAGTGTGCTACCTGCTGAGCCACTGAGATTGCAGAACTGGAAAATCCAGACTCTCCTGAAATGTGGAGAAAAAGATAATAGGAGATGTGCTGGCCTAGTATCACTATCACTAGCTCAAATGTAAGATTCAGTGCAAAAACTACATTAATCCATAAGTTCAGGTTTATTATTAAAGCCATAAAGGTAAGGAAATGCGACACTAGGGTTTTTTGAACCCTAACTCCACCATCTCCATCAACCATACCCATGAACCCCCACCAACTGCATGAAGTTCAAAGAAAAGAGCTGCCCCAATCATAGGGTGGCTCCTTCCTTTGATCTGCATAATGCTGCTCAACAAGTTCAGCTGATCAGGACATACATACACCCAAGTGCACGCAGCATGTCATGGCTAAACAGACTAGGTGGCTGCATAAAGAACTTCTAGACTCCCTCTGGGCACGTGATAAAAGCTGGAACTGCTTTAAAACCTCAGATCATCAATTAGATTATGACACCTACAGAGCACAGTGCAATGTGTGCAAAAAACAAATCAGGCTTGCCAAAAGCTCATACTGCAAAGGTCTACTACTGGAAGCTGCCAGGGACCCAAAAAAATTCTGGGCGCATGTGAAATCCTTTCTGGGCTCTAACCAGTCACAGCACACAAATGGGGTGCACTGCAATGACCCCCTCACCATTGCTTATTCTTTCAATAAACACTTTGCTGACCTCTCTAAGCACACTGCCTCTTTCCCAGTGAATCACATCCCGCCGCCTTTCTCTGAAACCAGTGTGCCAAAACATCCGCCTTTCTATTTTAAGACTATTCCAAATGCTGATGTTCTAAAACTACTCAACTCAATCTCTGACAGTACTAATGTAGGCTCAGACTGCCTGGAGCCTAAACTCCTGAAGCTAGCTGCTGCCTTCATTGTGGCACCACTGGCTAAAATCTTCACCTTGTCTCTCTGCCGTAGTCATGTTCCGGACATATGAAAAGTAGCAAAAGTTACCCCAGTCTTTAAGAAAGGAGACAAAAAGGACATTGCCATTTACAGGCCCATAACCATTCTGTTAGTACTTAACAAAATCCTTGAGAAATTAGTGGCTACACAGGTCACTGAGTGCCTCTCTAAATACAACCTCATTGCCTACTCAACATGGTTTCCATAAAGGGCACAGCACCTCCACCGCACTGTTACAATTCACTAATGATGTCCTTACTGCAATGGATCAAGACCTCATGACAGGAGCATGTGTTCAAAGATCTCTCAAAGGCATTCGAGCTTGTTGATCACCCCCTCCTGCTTGCTTGCCTTAGTTCCCTTGGCTTCTCTGCATGAGCGGCCAACTGGTTCCATAGCTGCTTAATCAATAGAAACCAACAGGTAAAATTTAACTCTGTGGTGTCTGATCCTGCACCTACCAATGTCGGTGTTCCTCAAGGCTCCATTCTGGATCCTCGTCTTGTCTCTATTTTTATAAATAACATATCTCCCAACACCCCTCGGTGCTCAACCATCTTATATGCTGACGATCTTGTGCTATACACCTTCTCTGCAGACATAAAAGAAATAAACAGTCGCCTAACCTCTGCGTTTCTTATAATACAAGACTGGATCCACAACAATAGGCTTGTCCTAAACATAAGCAAAATGCTGGGCATACTCTTTGGATCCTCAGCCAAACTTAGCACTAACTGCAGCCTATATAATGTCTCCTGTGCTAATGGCTCCTCTCTCATGACAGTAACCTCATTCAAGTATTTAGGTGTCCTGCTTGACGAAACTCAACTTTGAACAACATATTATGGCCACTTGCAAGTCAGTCAACACTAAACTCAGAATTGTCTACAGAACTAGTCAGATGCTCACTCCCTCAGCTAGGCTGGCTATTGCCAGGGGCATCCTACTCCCATCCCTTGTATATTGTGCCATCACCTATATACATGCTTCTAAAACCTCCCTCAGAAAATGGGACACAACATACAATAATATCTATTGTTATGCCTCGGGCTTCCCCACATTTGAAACATCATTGCTTGCTATATGCAGACCTTAGCTGGCCCTCTCCATCTGTCCATTGACTTCTTGCCCTTGGTATTCTGCTGGACAATATCCTAAGAACCGACCTACCTACCTCTCTTGCAGCCATGCTAGTGCCACTGTCCCCCACCTATGGCCTCCACTCTACTGAGCTCTCTCTACTACATACCCCCAGACGTAGAACCCTGAAAGGAACCTCAGCTTTCTCTTGCCTGGCCCCAAAATACTGGAACTCCTTGCCACTTGATGCTCACTCTGCCCCAATCATGCTGCTTTTAAAAAAGACACATCATACTGTCCTTGTCAAATGTGCCCAGTGCACCTGTTTTAACCCCCCATAGGCTTCTCGCAATCCCCTGCCTCAGCTCTCTAAATGATAATGTCTCTCTGGATTTGACTGCTGTAGTATATTGCACTTGCTGTGGATTGTATGATACAACTCTACTGCCCTATGATTGTATAATTATCATATTTTTTGAACTATGTGTATTTCTCCTTTGTTTACAGCATTTATCATTCTTGTTATTTCCTTAAATGTTTTGTAGATTTTCTTGGTATTTCATCTCTGTACAATATTCTGTAAATTGTTCGACTGCTTAAATGTCTGTAACCTCCCGGGTCGTGTCTGAAAATAGTCACACTGGTGGCTATGACACCTTACACAGTAAACAAAACTAAATAAATAAATAAATCACGATTAGCCTGCTGTGGTCCCCCCCCCAAACATAAAAACAATTTCTCCCACCCTCTGCCTAGTACCCCACCCACCTCCTCTTGCTTACCCCTTTCTTCTTAATTTGTTGACACCATGGTGCCCAATTCCTGGTGCCGGCTAGTACCTCCCACCTCGCCCGTTTTCACTGTATTACACTGGGGAGCCCACACCTGGTGGTATCAAACATAACACCAACACTGGGATGTCCACTCCTCAGTATCAGTACCTGAAAGAAATAAAACTGTTTCTTGTTGTCTTTTTAATTTTTTTATTCCTGTAACTCCATATTCTGCCAAGTATCCCTCCTACCTCCCCATCACTTCCTATGCTTTTAGAGGTTAAACCAACACTGGGGTGCCCAATCCCCAGTGTCGGTACCTGACATAAAGAAAACTGTCCTTTGTAGTCTTTTTTTTTATATATACACTGTAAAAAAGAAAACAGTCCATCAATGTTTTTTGCTTCCACTGACCCCCTGCCACTGTTACCCTCCCCCACCCCACTTTCACTCAGCATGCACCACCTCCCACCCTGACACCCCTTTCTTACTTACTGAAGTCCAATTCTGTAATCCTTTCTGGACCAGAGACAATTCTTCACTCTTCCAATGCCAGACCAGAAACTGAGGAAATCAGGTATGCAGTTCAGTGTCTCTTAATGTGTTTTGAACTTGTACTCATAATTTGGTAATTTTGTAATATGTTCCCCCAACTTTTCAACATGGCCATCTTGTTACTGCACTTCATGAACAAAGGTGGTGAAATTCTTCAAATCAGTCCCAAAGGTGATTTTTCAGTTACTCCACAAAATCACCTTTTGAGCAGGATTTGAAAATCCTCACCTAATGGGTTATCCTGGCCAAAATGTGTCTTCACACTTGTGGTGTGAAATGATATTTGGCCAGTATTTTATAAATGACACCTGCCATGTTCAGAAGGAGAGGTCATAAAAAGACTATCTTGAAAATTTGGGGTCAAAATGTGAAAAAGCTAACTAGCGAAAAAAACACTGAATTGTTTCAGCATTTACTTATGACTTTATTTTTGCAGATTTTGGGCCCCTAATGTTCAACATATCCCTTGTGTCATCCCATCTCATGAACATGACAGAAGTAATTTTTCAAATCCCCTCTGAAACATGTACTGCAAAATTACCTTTAAGATGGGATTTAAAAAATGTCACCTGTCTTGATCATAATGTTAGGTCATAAAAAAACTGTTGGAAATTTGAGGTCAAAATGTGGAAGCCCATTGAAAGTTAGATATTGCCTCTCAGTTGCCCTATCCTGGGTAAATACAATCTAAAAATGTGTAAATGTGAGACACCACTGAAAATGCATCTCATCCTGCCTATCCTGGGTAAATATTTAGTAAAAATGTGTAAATGTGAGACACCACTGAAAATGCATCTCATCCTGCCTATCCTGGGTAAATATTTAGTAAAACTGTGTAAATGTGAGACACCACTGAAAATGCATCTCATCCTGCCCATCCTGCGGAAATATTTACTAAAAATGTGTAAAAGTGAGACACCACTGAAAATGCATCTCATCCTGCCTATCCTGGGTAAATATATATTTTTTTGGGGGGTATTATTTTCTCTCCTCCAGAGCTCATTCCATTCACCCTCCGTTGTTCCCACATGGTAGCCATCTCCGGACATCAGAACCCCTCCCTTGTACCCCGACTTACCGCCATGTGGCAGGGTGGTGGGAGCGACTCAACCACCCCAACGGATCCACGGGAGGCGCCCTTCCAGGAATGGCACCATGGGGGAACAACTTTGTGCTGCCGGGCTCACTTTTTGCTGTTTTTCCTCCCCGGGTCATGGCGTAATGACACCAGTGACTGGGCATGACGCCTCCCGCAAGTGCCCCAATCAAGCTGCCTGCCACGACCACCCTCCCAAGCTTGCAGCCACGTGTTGTCGACCCCCAGCCTCCGCTAGGGTCAGGCAAGCCCCGCCACTCAAATCCCCTCCCTGGAGATGGAGAGCAGTCCCTTGGATGCTCAATCCATCTCCTCCCCGCCAACCCACGGCAACCCATGCCCATTCCCAAACACAGGTCGACGGCGTGGCGCGAGATGTGGTGATCAGCGCCTCAACCCTCAGCGCCACTGGGCCGGCCCTGGGTAAATATTTAGTAAAAATGTGTAAATGTGAGACACCACTGAAAATGCATCTCATCCTGCCTATCATGGGTAAATATTTAGTAAAAATGCGTAAATGTGAGACACCACTGAAAATGCATCTCATCCTGCCTATCCTGGGTAAATACAATCTAAAATGTGTAAATGTGAGACACCACTGAAAATGCATCTCATCCTGCCTATCCTGGGAAATATTACGTAAAATGTGTAAATGTGAGACACCACTGAAAATGCATCTCATCCTGCCTATCCTGGTAAATATTTAGTAAAAATGTGTAAATGTGAGACACCACTGAAAATGCATCTCATCCTGCCTATCCTGGGTAAATACAATCTAAAAATGTGTAAAAGTGAGACACCACTGAAAATGCATCTCATCCTGCCTATCATGGGTAAATATTTAGTAAAAATGCGTAAATGTGAGACACCACTGAAAATGCATCTCATCCTGCCTATCCTGGGTAAATATTTAGTAAAAATGTGTAAATGTGAGACACCACTGAAAATGCATCTCATCCTGCCTGTCCTGCGTAAATATTTAGTAAAAATGTGTAAATGTGAGACACCACTGAAAATGCATCTCATCCTGCCTATCATGGGTAAATATTTAGTAAAAATGCGTAAATGTGAGACACCACTGAAAATGCATCTCATCCTGCCTATCCTGGGTAAATACAATCTAAAAATGTGTAAATGTGAGACACCACTGAAAATGCATCTCATCCTGCCTATCCTGGGTAAATATTTACGAAAAATGTGTAAATGTGAGACACCACTGAAAATGCATCTCATCCTGCCTATCCTGGGTAAATATTTAGTAAAAATGTGTAAATGTGAGACACCACTGAAAATGCATCTCATCCTGCCTATCCTGGGTAAATACAATCTAAAAATGTGTAAAAGTGAGACACCACTGAAAATGCATCTCATCCTGCCTATCATGGGTAAATATTTAGTAAAATGCATAAATGTGAGACACCACTGAAAATGCATCTCATCCTGCCTATCCTGCAAATATTTAGTAAAATGTGTAAATGTGAGACACCACTGAAAATGCATCTCATCCTGCCTGTCCTGGGTAAATATTTAGTAAAAATGTGTAAATGTGAGACACCACTGAAAATGCATCTCATCCTGCCTATCATGGGTAAATATTTAGTAAAAATGCGTAAATGTGAGACACCACTGAAAATGCATCTCATCCTGCCTATCCTGGGTAAATATTTAGTAAAAATGCGTAAATGTGAGACACCACTGAAAATGCATCTCATCCTGCCTATCCTGGGTAAATACAATCTAAAACTGTGTAAATGTGAGACACCACTGAAAATGCATCTCATCCTGCCTATCCTGGGTAAATATTTAGTAAAAATGTGTAAATGTGAGACACCACTGAAAATGCATCTCATCCTGCCCGTCCTGGGTAAATATTTAGTAAAAATGTGTAAATGTGAGACACCACTGAAAATGCATCTCATCCTGCCTATCCTGGGTAAATACAATCTAAAAATGTGTAAAAGTGTGACACCACTGAAAATGCATCTCATCCTGCCTATCCTGGGTAAATATTTAGTAAAAATTTGTAAATGTGAGACACCACTGAAAATGCATCTCATCCTGCTTATCCTGGGTAAATATTTAGTAAAAATGTGTAAATGTGAGACACCACTGAAAATGCATCTCATCCTGCCTATCCGGGGTAAATATTTACTAAAAATGCGTAAATGTGAGACACCACTGAAAATGCATCTCATCCTGCCTATCCTGGGTAAATATTTACTAAAAATGCGTAAATGTGAGACACCACTGAAAATGCATCTCATCCTGCCTATCCTGGGTAAATATTTAGTAAAAATGCATAAATGTGAGACACCACTGAAAATGCATCTCATCCTGCCTATCCTGGGTAAATATTTAGTAAAAATGTGTAAAAGCAGGACCCCAGTACAGCAGTCCCCAAATGAACTGTGCATGTATGCTACTCTATCCTGGGAAAAATACACGGTAAAAGCTGGACCCCATTGAAAATGTAACTTGACTTTCAGCTGGACTATCCTGGGTAAATACAGTTATAAAAGTGGATAAAAGCAGGGCCCCATTGAAAGTAAGATATACATTTCGGCTATGCTGTCCTGGGTAAATAAAGAGTACAAATTGTGAAAAGCAAGATCCACTGAAAAAAAAGATACTGTAGCATCTGAGCTGTGCTATCCTTGGTAAATATAGTACAAAAATGTATCAAAGCAGGATCCCATTGAAAATAAGATACTACATGTCAGCTAGGTTATACTGGGTAAATATGTTGCAAAACTGTATAAAAACAGGACTCTACAGCAGGACCCCGCTGAAAAGGAAATGTTGCATCTGAAGTGATCTGCACTAGACAACTACACTAGAAAAACAGGACAACACTAAAAGCAAGTTATCACATCTCACCTCTACTGTCCTGGGTAAATTCAGCATAAAACTGTGTAAAATTAGGACCCCAATGCAAATGACATATTACATCTCATCTGGTCTATCTTGGGTAAACATACAATAAAAATGGATCCAAACAAGACCCAGTACAACAGCAGTGTAAGTGGTGAACACTCAACATTGACAAATGCTTGTTATTTTCTTGTTCCTGGATGAATTTCATTTGGTCTTCTGTAGTAGTTTTATCTGCCATCTTAATTTTTGTTAGTGCCTGATCTAAGTTCTTAGTGGTTCTTTTTGCTTTTATAGTGCTTAATTTGTTAGTTTTTTAAGTTAGATTCGTAATGGCTTAATTTATTTTTATTTTAGGTTGGTATATAGGTTTATCTGTTTTATTAGTGTTGGTGTATAGGTTGGTATCTACATTTAACAGTTTTATTAGTCTACAAATATCATTCTTATTAGTGTAGGTATACACTGTTTATTAGTGTAGGTATATATCTTTTATTAGTGTAGGTATATACATTAAATTGATTAGTGTAGGTATATACTGTTTATTAGTGTAGATATATACTTTTAATTATTTGATTAATGTAAGTATATACTTACAATAGCCTGTGTTCAAACATGCCATTTATTTCCATGAGTGAGGGGATAGGACCATTCGCCACATATGAGTTCTGAGAAAGAAAAATCTGTTCCGTCTAGGCGGAGGTGAGGGCAAAAACACCATGTATTAAATATAGGAAAACATTTAGACATTAATGTAAAAACAACATATGCAGATCTCAGACAAAGTAAAAGCTGCCATCACAAAACTTTCTACATACTGAGATCTTGCCTGCTAGACAATGCATGCCACATTTGGAGCAGTTCTGCCACTTACTCATGCCCCACAAAATTGGTTAACCCCACCATCAGAAGGTTTATTTAGTTGTGGCCATTGCAGTGTGTGTAGGTATGCAGTACTGGGCAGGGAATTTACTAACCTAAACAACAATAGAAAAATGTTTTTAGTAACTGCTCAACACCATTTGTAATGTATGCTAGTACATGTACATATAATATGGCATATATAGGAAGGACCATCTGTCCCTTATAGAACAGGATACAAGAACACATTTTTCAGTTCATACTGCTTATCCCAATAGTCCTCTTGGCATACATTTTCAAACTTTCCACAGTGGTGATTCCAGTACCTTACAGTTTACTGGCATAGAACATGTCAAGATCCATCCAAGGGGGGAGACAGCATTAGGACTTTACTTCAAAGAGAGTCTAGATAGATTTTCTACCATAACACTTCATTACCTAGAGGCCTCAATGATTGTTTAGGTATCATCTCTTTTTTGAAACCATGAATAATGTACTCATTGTAAGTATCTTTCTTTTCTGTTTTACTCTGTAAGGATTCTTTCATTTGTGAATTATAGCTTATGGAGACAAATTCTGCATCTCTTCAGTAGATCTAATCTGTGTTGTTCTTTGTTTGTAATATGTAGTCCTGTCTTGACAATTTCAGTCCATTTTGACTTCCTTCCCTCTCCGTTTCCCTCTCCCCCTCTTTTCTCTCTCTTTCTGTCTCCCTCTCCCCTCTCTCTCTCTCTCACTTACTCGCCTCTTTTTTGGACATTTTATTTTTGCAATCCATGCAATTCTTTCACGTCAGCTGACATATGTTTGGAGTTTTCCATATAGTTTTATATTGTATATATATATATATATATATATATATAAATCATAATCATAATGTGCAAAAAACTGCATTAATGCACCAGTTAGGGTAACTTAATGCCACAAAAGTAGGGAAATGTGGCATTAAGGTTTCTCAGTCTAATACTCCCCCCCTCCCCCAGCAACAAAATGAAAAAAACATTAGGGTTTTTCGGTCTCCAGATTCTTGGCGAATTAGTGGTTGGGTCTTCCTTGGGGTTGTCAACCCTAATGTCCATTCCATTCCACAAGCAACCAATGTCACACATCATCTCCTTTCTTCACACTGGGCTCATGGGGGAAGGGGTGAACATTAAGGTTGACAACCCCCAAGGAAGACCCCAACACTGATTTGCCAAGACTGCAGAGATCGAAAACCCTAATGTTTTTTCATTTTGCTGTTTGTAGGGGTTGGGGGGGGCATTAGGATGAGAAACTCTAACTCCACATTTCCCTACTTTTGTGGCATTAAGTTAACCATAATTAGTGCATTAATGCATGTTGTTTTGCAAGTTGTTTCCTTACCTTTTTAGATAGTATAGTCAAATTCTCATTTGCCTGTGGAAGCAAAGGTCTCTCTGGGCCCTGTGCTGCCATCCCTCTATAAATGTGTACATGTATGATGCTGTCTGGGCCCTGCACTTGCATTTCAGCCAAGGCAGCAAATTGTCAGTATAGCCTTATTATTATCCCGCCTCATGAATGCCATGCTGAGAATTTTCAAATCCCCATGGAAACATCATTCTGTGCCACTGTAATGTCATTCTGTGCCACAGGTGTGAAAGCACATTTTGGCCAAGATCAGAAAAATGACAGCTGTCATGTTCATGAGGTGGTGTGAAAAAATGTCTATGTTGAAAATTTGGGTTCAAAATATTTACAATTAACAAAGTTACAAGCAAACGTAGTAACATTTTAATGCATGTGCATAACTTAGCCATTTTTACATATTTTTACCCCAAATATTCAAAATAGCTTTCTTATGACCCTACCTCATGAACAAGGGTAGTGAAAATTTTCATATCCCACTGAAAGGTGATTTCACCAAGCAACCCCAAAATCATCTTTCAGGATGGATTTGTGGAATTCCACCAACATCATTCATGAGGTGGGGTCCCCAAAAGGCCATGCTGAACATTTGGTTTAAAAATATGCTAAAATAGCTGAGTTATGCATCAAAGTAGAAAACCCCATTGAAATACATTGACTTGCATTTACCTTAACTTCTCATATAGCAGTTGGCATTTCCAGCAGCTACACATGTCTTCGGTCAGAGAGTGGATCTTAAACCTGGGACCTGTTCAGGTGATTGAGGGTGTGTGGGGGTGTACTGGGGGTGTGGGATGGTGGGTGCTGAGTGGGAGGTGAGGATGTGGGGGGCTGATCGGTGAGGGGCAGTTTTCTTTTTAGTAGGGTTGGAAAAAAAACATTGAGGCACCATTTTCTTTTTTTTCAGATTGGGGCTACACTAGGAGGGTGGGAGTGCCAGTAGACATCAGGGAAATTGTTTCATTACAGGGAGTGTGATTGGTGGGTGGGGGTGCTGCTAAACATCAGGGAATATTATTAAGGGGACAGTGATCGGCAGATGGGGGGTACCACTAGAAACCAGTGACATTATTTTATTATGGGGATGGGGATCAGAGGGGAGCCACTAGGCATCAGAGAAATATTTTATTATGGGGGACAGCCATCGGCAGGTGCGGTGTGCCACTACACACCAGTGAAAGGTTATACAATTACAGGGATGACAACTGGAAGGGTAGGGTTGCCACTAGATACCAGGGCAACATTACACATTGCCAGGCATGGCAATGGAGTTGGGGGGCATCACTAGACAGTAGGGAAACAGGCTGACAGCTCACACTGCAGCCAGCAACATGAGTTCCAGCTGTGTCTGCAGAACTCAAGAAATTCCCACTGTTCTTATACAGAGAACATGGGTCAAGGGCTCCTCTCACTAAGTTGGGCACCTGGAGATGTGGTTGCCCAGGATTTTAAAAAACAAACAACAGAATCTAGTTAAATGGGACCCATTTAAATAGGTTTTATTGTTTGTTTCTTAAAATATCAGCATTGTTATGTATCTTCCACTCTTGTTAATTTGTGAAAAAAATCAACAAGATGGCAGTTGGGCATGGCACAAAAAACACACATCTGTGACATCATACGTTTTATTTGGCATTATGTCAGAAACCCTGCTGTGCATGTGCAGAATGGAAACACTGAATTTTTTAAGCCTTATAACTCAGGAACCATTTAATATTTTTTTCACCAGACCTATCAAAGGCACTACATTAGAACATGACACATGCTTCCTGCATTTTTGGGAAATAATTCCATTCCATATAGGCTGTAGGCAAGAGCACAAAAAAACATGTTAAGTATAGGAAAAAAGTTAGCCTTTTATGAAAAATGACATATGTGGATCTCAGAAACCGCACAAGCGGCCATCGCAAAAATGTCTATACATCAAGACCTTGCCTCCTGGACAACACATGCAAAATCTCAGCTAAGTTTATCAAACAGTGCCAAAGATATTAATGTGCAAAGTTAGGGGTTTAACATTGAATACCTTACTCAACCCTAACTATACAGCACCACTATTAGATAGATAGATAGATAGATAGATAGATAGATAGATAGATAGATAGATAGATAGATAGGTAGGTAGAGCTGTACAGATATTAAGAGCAATAAGACTCAGCTTGCAGTATCTTTTTAAACTTTTCTGTATTTCTTTGATCTTCCCTCACCACCTAGTTGCCTCCTCACCCCCGGTATGATGGCTTACATGAGACTTTTATTGTTCCTCTGGGGAACTCCTTTTCTGTTTGTCTCCATGTTTCCTTCTAGGTACCATCTTTTCTAATTATCAGTCAGCATTCTGTTACTTAATTATTTGATACCTCTTCAATTAAATTAATATAATAAGTTATATACTAGGACAGGTTATTAACTGAAACTGAATAGTTATGAAATTAATTTATCACAATAGAGTCAAGTTTGATAATCTTCTATATCTCCTGCATTTGGTTTTATTTCACATCATTTTTTTTCTTTTTATGTGTAATTTAATCTTTGTAATGCTTTGTTGTTGGGGCTACTTTGACTGCTTGAGCTGCGCTTTATGTGTATTTTTCTTTAAAACACATCTCATAAAAGTCTGCAGCTTGCACTGCTCAAGCCACACCCCCTGCAGAAAGGTCACACTATACCCGAGGTGACAGGTTTTTTGTCCCTCACCTTCTCAAACAAATAGTAGAGTTATTGCACTGTATACTTGATGTCCTTTGCTTACTTTCCAACGGAGTGCTTTATTATTATTTTACATTTATGCATTTGTGCTGTTGTTTTTTAAAGCACCCACTGTTGGACTGTGAGCATGGGAGGTTGTTTTTTTCTCCTATATAAAGAGATGTGGCTGGACTGGTCCATCCCTTAGTTTCTCAATGTGGTCAGAAGTGGCATGCATTTGTGGTCAGGAGTGGCATGTGGTTGCTGTCAGGGTAAGTGGTGTACATTTATGGTCAGAAGAGGCTTTTGTTTTGTGTGCCTTTGGGAGTGGTATATGTCTGCAGTTGGGAGCAATACCTGAGAAAGCTTGGCAACAACATAGAGAGCATGGCATTTTAGGAGATGGACAGCTACAGCTTAGAAGGACATGACAGTTTAGTGAGAAATATGAGGACTGTAAATTGGTTCATTGATATGTTAATTAGATGCAGTTAGTGTGGTCCCATTGAGTTGTATGGAGTGTAGGTATATACTTTAAATTAGTGTAAGTATATACTTTTAATAGTTTTATTAGTGTAGGTATATACATTTGATACTTTAGTCAGAGGAATACAAAGACATAAATGATGGTTTTATGTATGAGGAAAATGCTCCACCTATATAATACATTCTTTGCAAAAAAAAAAAACTTTGTTAATGCACCAGTTAGGGTAACTTAATACCACAAAAGTAAGGAAATATGGCATTAGGGTTTCCAACCCTAACTCCAAACCCCAACCCCATAGCAGCAAAAGGAAAAAAAATAGGGTTTTGGGTCTTCAGAGTCTTGGTGAATCAGTGGTAGGGTCTTTCTTGGGATTGTCAACCCTAAAGCTCCCCCTCCCTCCATCCCATAGGCTCCAGTCTGAAGCACAAGTTGCAGCTCCATGCCAGTGCCTCATAGTGATACACTCTTCAAAGGTAGAAAAGTATGTCTCACCACATGTTGCCAACACAGTTTGTTTTGGCTTTCTTCAAGCAGGGTTCAAGGTAGGACATCATGTGTGACATTGTTTGCTCAGTGAAAGGGTGGGCATTAGGGTTGACAACCTCAAGGAAGACCACACCACTGATTCACCAAGACTCGGAGACCAACATTGTAATGCTTTTTCCTTTTGCTGCTGTGGGTGGGGGTGAGAACTGGGTTAGAAACCCTAGCACTACATTTCCCTACTTTTGTGGTGTTAAGTTACCCTAGCTGGTGCATTAACAAACTAGTTTGCAAAGAATTTCTATTCTTTTTGATATAGTGGGATCATATCATCATGCACATAGATTGCTTTGGGGCCAGCATGAACAGATGCAGATATGCAGGGCCCTTTGGGCCCTGCACCATGGTGAAGACTCCATCTGCCTGCAAAGGTGCCGGGCCTGTCACATTCACTCTTTACACATTGACTCTTTGCACATCTACTCTTTACACATCACTCTTTACACATTCACTCTTCACATATTCACTCTTCATACTTTTTGCTATTAAAGAGCACAGCTAGGGGTTTAATATTAAATAGCCTACACAACCCTAACTATAGTGGTGCTATACATACAACCCAGATGTTTGGAATTTTGGTCTGAAATTTTCAGGGTAGGGATGGCTTGCCCCAGAATGGTACCTTTCATTAGTTTGGTGAAACAAATATTAATCTGTTCCAAAGTTATAAGGATTAGAAATGTTGGTTGTGAGCATGCTCAGTAGGGTATTAGATATCTATTCAGATGACCCTACTGAGCATGCTCAGAATCAAAATTTCATATCCATATAACTTGGGATGAGATTAATACTTTTTGACCAAACCAACAAAATACACCATTCTGGGGCAGGACATTTCTACCCTGAAAATTACAGACCAAAACTCTAAACCATCTGGGCATTAGGCGATGATAAAAACAGCAAAAAAAAAAAAAGAAAGAAAAACACATTCTATGGATCTTGGAATCCACATGACTGACTGGAATGAAATTTGGCATGTCAAGAGACTTTGTCCCCCAGACCAAGCATGCAAAATTTTGTGCAAATCCATTGAAGTGGGCAAAGCTATTAAAGGGCAAAGGTAGGGGTTTAACATTAAACAGCCTACTGAACCCTAACTATAGTGGCACTACTGCACCACTATAATATATATACAGCCCAGATGGTTTGGCATTTTAATCCAAAATTTTCAAACTAGAAAGGGCTTGCCCCAGAATGGTGCCTTTCATTGGTTTGATGAGAACAATATTCATCCATTGCCAAATTATAATGATTTGAAATTTTGGTTCTGAGCATGCTCAGTAGGGGTATTAAATATCTGTCCAAAAGACCCTACTGAGCATGCTCAGAACCAACATTTCTTCTCCATATAACTTGTGAAAGGGTTGATATTTTTTCACCAAACCAATGAAAGGCGCCATTCGTGGGCAAACCCTTTATACCCTGAAAATTTCAGACCAAAATTCCAAACCATCAGGGCACCCAGTGATGACAAAAAAACCCACAAAAAAGCCTCATTTTTTCCTAAAAATGAACTATATGGATCTCTAATCCTGCACATCTGACCAGAATGAAGCTTGGCACGTTAAGAGATTTTGCCTCAGAGATCGTGCATGACAAATTTTGCACAGATCTGTTGAAAAGAAGGAAAGCTATTAAAGTGCAAATGTAGTGGTTTAACATTAAACAGCATACTCAACCCTAACTACAGTATGGTGGAGCTACCGTGCCACTATAATATTACAGTACATACACAGCCCAGACAGTTTAGAATTTTGGTCTGAAATTTTCAGGGTAGAAAATAGCTTGCACACAGAATGTTGTCTTTTGTTGATTTGGTGAAAAAAAAATATGAATCTGTTCTTAACTGATAAGGATTAGAAATTTTGATTCGGAGTATGCACAGTAGGGTATCAAATATCTATCCAAAAGACCCTACTGTGCAAGCAGAGAACCAAAATTTCATATCATATAACTTGGTAATGGATTAATATTTTTTCACTAAACCAGTGAAATGCACCATTCTGGGGCAAGCCCTTTCTACCCTGAACATTTTCTACCAAAATTCCAAACTGTCTGGGCTCTAGGCAATGACAAAAAAAAAAACTGCAAAAAAAAAAAAACCTCTGATTTTTCCTAAAAACTCACTATACAGATCTCATAATGTGCATATCCAACTGGACTGAAATGTGGCATGTCAAGAGGCTTTGTCCCCCCCCCAACTGTGCAAGCAAAATTTTGTGCAAATCTATTGAAGGAGGCAAAACTGTTAAAGTGCAAAGTTAGGGATTTAACATTAAACAGCCTACTCAAACCTAAATATAGCAGTGCTACTGCACCACTATATATATATATATATATATATATATATATATATATATATATATATATATATATACTGTATATATATATATAGCCCCGACAGTTTGTAATTTTGGTATGAAATTTTCTGGGTAGAGAAAAAAAATATTAATCCATTCTCAAGTTATAAGGATTTGAAATTTCAGTTCTGAGCATGCTCAGTAGGGTATCAAACATCTACCTAGAAGATCCTTCTGAGCATGCTCAGAATAGAAATTTCAAATCCTTATAACTTGGTAACGGATTAATATTTGTTCACCAAACCAATGAAAGGCACCATTCTGGGGTAAGCCCTTTCTACCCTGAAAATGTTAGACCAACACTCCAAACCGTCTGGACACTAGACAATGACAGTGGAAAAAAAAAACAGTGAAACCCCACAAATTCTCCTAAAAAAACACTGTACATCTCTTGGAATCCACACATCTGACCATAACAAAACTTAGCTCGTCAAGAGACTTTGCACCCCAGTTCGTGCATTCAAAATTTTGTGCAAATCTGTTGAACAAGGGTGAAGCTATTAAATTGCAAAGTTATAGGTTTAATATTAAACACCCTACTCAATCTTAACTATAGCGGCACTACTGGCCACTGTAACACACACACACACACACATATATATATATATATATATATATATATTAGAATAAAAACTCCATTTAATACATCAATTAGGGTTGTTCCACTGTGACAAAAGTGAGAAATTTGGTGTTAGGGTTGAAAACCCACCTTGGACCCAACCCACCCCAACTGGCATCGGTGTGTGCATTGGCGTCGCACTTACTCTCACCCCATCACATGTGGAAGAAGCAGAGGTATAGCAGAATGGGGTGAGAGTTAGACCGACAACCCTAACGCCGCACCCCAATGCCGATTGGGGTGGGCTGGGTCCAAGGAGGGTTTGTAACCCTAACACCGAATTTCCTCACTTTGTCGCAGTGGAACAACCCTAACTGATGCATTAAATGGAATTTTGCCTCTAATTTCCTTCTTTGAAAATGATGATGACAAATAGTGAAGTATGAAGGGAGCATGGGCCCTTTGGGCCCCATTTCCACCACATGATGTCTTGTGACATAGTAACAGGAACAGCAACACAAACAGAAGTGCCAACAGTGGCAGACATGGTAACAGAAACATAAATGGTAAAGGAAACATTAATAGAAATGCAAGTGCAAAGTAACGCCAAAGCAAACAGTGACGCAAACGGATATTGAAGCGCCTACGAAAACACAACTGGTAATGTGAACAGTGATGGCAGCGGTATTTTAAATGGAAATATTAAATGTCACAGCAAAAAGAACATGAAAGGAACAGAAACGAAAACGTGAACACGAGCGCACACGTAAACGCAAACCGAAATGCGCACAGCCACGGTACCGCAATAGTAAACACAAATGGTAAAGTTAACATGAAGAATAATGCCAAAGGAAACAGAAATGAAAACAGGAACAGAGGTGCATACTGAAACGCAACCTGTAACATGCATGGTCACAGAACCGCAATTGTTAACGCAAATGGTGACGGTAACAGCAACAATAATGCCAAAGGAAAGAGAAATGCAAATGCCAGTGAGTGCAGAAACACCAACTGTTACACGCACGGTCATGGTACCGCAATTGTAAACACAAATGGTAACAGTAACAGCAAAAATAACACCAAAGGAAACAGAAACGAAACCGAAATGCAAGCGCGTATGAAAATGCAAACCATAACGCATGTTGATGGTACTGCAATTGCAAATGAAACTGGTAATGGTAACAGCAACAATAACGCCAAATGACACAGAAATGCAAAAGCAAGTGAAAACGCAAACCGTAATGCACACAGTGGTGTAGACGGGAATGGTGCCACAAACAGTAACAGAAACACAACTGGAAACGCTAACTGGCACAGTAACGAAAGGGCACACCCTTCTTTTCCCCAAAAAATGCATTGGAAAATACAATGAAAACAAAGAATGTATAGATAGCAATGGGCCTCGGAGCAGAAAATGAGGACTTGGAATATTAAGTTGCTTATATCTCAGGAACTGTATGACGTTGAAAAAAAATTTAAATTTCATATGAATTATGACTTTCCTGGCTAGTTTTCATTTTTGCAACAAAAAGTCCGTATCTTGCACCATTTCCGAGATACGGGGCCCGAAAGGCGTGACGGGCGCCGTAATGTTATCCAGTGGGAAAAAGCATTAACTTTGGAGTGCCGTCACTGTGCCTCCCTGTAACATTTTATTACTAAACCACCAAAAGGCACATCAGTGGGATGTTGGCTTTCTTCCTTCCAAATTTCAGCCCAAAAGACCAAACCGTTATCTTGCAGCAGGGCGGCAAAGGATTCCTGTATTGTGGCGGACGCCGTAGTGTTATCCTGTGGGAAAAAGCGTAAATTTTGGAGTGCCGTAACTTTGCCACCCTGTAATATTTTTTCACCAAAACACTGAAAGGCATATTTGTGAGATGTTGGCTGTGTTCCCTCCAAAGTTCAGCCCAAAAGACTAAACCGTCCTTTTGCAGCAGGGTGACAAAGAATTGTTGTCATTTTGCCATAGCCTGGAAAAGTAGTGTCACAATTTGCGAAACCTTTCGCAAAAATTTGTGACACTTTCGTAAGTGCGACACTACTTTGTGAAAGTACTTTTTCCAGAAACTTGAAAAACATATTTCTAGGGTGTTTAACCTCAAAATAAAGGCATGCCTAGCATCCTTAGGGTCCGACTAGGTAAACACAAAAAGAATCGTGTTGCAAGAGGGTCACAAATTTAAATGCCAAGCATTTTTCTGATCACCAACTGAAAACAAAATGGTGGATTTTGAAAGTAAAAGGCCCATTTGCGAAAGTAAAAACGGCATTTGTGAAAGTGTTGAACTTTTTGTTAACTTTTCCCATTCACTTATAATGGGAAATTGTCTTTTGAATAACTTTTGAACCGTTTAATATTTTTTCATGAAATCTTCAAAAGGCACATTGGGGACCCTGGCCGCACATTCCCTGAAGTTTTTGGACCAGTCGCACAAATTCCGTGCGACCTGTAGGGATGAGTAAAGAATTAAAAAAAGCGTTAAAGTGCGCACAGATCATGCTTAATAACTCCGCAGTCATATATCCAAACAGTACGAAAGTTGGCAGATCCCAAGATGTATGATTCTTGATCGTGTATTCCAAATTTCAGGCAAATCTGTTGAACAGTTGCAAAGTTATCAAGGTGCAAAATTTTAGGTTTAACATGTAAATGGCTCCTCAACCCTAACTATGGTAGCACTATCGTGCTACCATAATATATATATATATATATATATTTATAAAATAGGTAGAGAAACTGTAGTTGTTTTATTGGATGATAAGCATCACATGACCGTGCGTATATCAGAGCGTGACAGCACATCTGCACTTTTACCCCCCTCCAAAACAATTTTGACATTTTATAAGATAGATAAACCACTCTGAGGTGTGCGGCTGCACTCTGATATATGCACACCTTGGACAGTTGGCCTTTTAGTCCTCGGCCTCGTGCGACTAGGCCACACCAAGGGCGTGCGATATCAGAGCGTGACCGCACACCTCAGAGTGGTATATCTATTACATATATATATATATATATATATATATATATATCTAATACAAAACTTTGTTAATGCACCAGTTAGGGTAACTTAATATCACAAAAGTAGGGAAATGTGATATAAGGGTTTCCAGCCTTAACTCCCAACACCCTTCCCCCCAGCAGCAAAAGGAAAAAAGCATTAGGGATTTGGGTCTCTGGAGTTTAGGCAAATCAATGGTGGGGTCTTTCCTTGGGTAATCAACCCTAATGGTCCCCCCCAGCCCATAGCCTATAGTCCAAAGCACAAGGAACAGCCTCCAAGTCAGTGCCTCATAGTGATACACTCTTCAAAGTTAGAGAATTATATCTAACAAATGTTACCAACACAGTTTGTTGTAGCTTCCTTCATGGAGATCATGTGCGATATTGCTTGCTCAGGGAATGGAGTTGGCATTAGGGTTTAAAACCCCAAGGAAGACCCCATCACTGATTCGCCAAGACTCCGGAGACCCAAAACCCTAATTTTTTTTTCCTTTTGCTGCTTGGGGGTTGGATGTGGGGAGTTAGGGTTAGAAACCCTAACACCTCATTTCCCAACTTTTGTGGCATTTAGTTACCCTAACTGTTGCATTAACAAAAGTTTTTTTTGCAAAGAATTTCCTTTCTTTTTGAGACAGTGGAATCGTATCCTCATTGAGATTTGCATGAACATATGCAGATGCCTTGTGCCAAGGGAAGACTCGATTCACCTACAGAAGTGCAGGGCCCTTGTGAGCCCTGCAATTCTGTGCAATGATGGATGTGAAGAATTCATGGTGCTGTCTGGTGGGCTGAGGAAGTACAGGACACTGTGGACCCTGCACTTCTATGTGGCCACAGCTACAGATGCACAGGGCAAAGAGTGCATCTGTCAGTCAATGCAGAGGGCCCTCTTACACCCAAGGGGGGAGAGATGCATGGCTGTATGCCAAGAGGACAGTTGTCTTCACTGTTTGGAAGTTGGGCCCATGCTTACAAGCCTGCACCTTTCATTCCCTGGCTGAAGGGGTGTCACATAACAGCTCCATCCCTACACCCTCACCCCATTCAGTTGTGTCACTGATCTTACCACCAAACTCAGCTCACTGGCACGGGATCACAAAAAGCATTCATGCTGGGGTCAGGGCTGGCACTACTGACAAAGTTTGTTAATTATTTCATTTTTCTTTTGACCCAGAACTCTCAAGATACTCGTTTTATGATGCACCTTATAAACATAACATGCACCATTTATAGTGTATTAGACGAAATGCCATTTTGCAGCAGAAGTCCAAAAACACATCTCATGCAGGATTCAAAACATGACACATGTCACGTTTGTGGGCTGGTGTGGAAAAATGACATTGTTGAAAGTTCAGAGTCAAAAGATTTTAAATTAGTGACATTATTAGTGAACATTGAAATACTGCAATGTTCACTCATAACCTGAGCAATTTACTGTATTTGTACACCACATTTTCAGCATAGCCTTCTTATTACCCCACCCCATGAACCTGGTAGGTGAAAATTTTCAAACCCGTGCTGAAATGTCATCCTGTGCCACCAAAAGGTCATTTGGCACCACAGGTGTGAAAACACACTTTTGCCAGGATTTGAAAAATGACAGCAGTCTCATTAGTGAGGTGGTGTGAAAAAATGGCTATGTTAAAAATTTGGTGTCAAAATGTTTAAAATTACCAAAGTTAAGGGCAATCATAGAAAATTTTCAAGGTACACGCATAACTTAGCCATTTTTACATTTTTATACCCCAAATTTTCAACAGAGCCTTCTTATGACTGCACCTCATGAACAAGGTTGTTAAACATTTTCAAATCCTGCCTGAAAGGTGATTTCACCAAGAAACCATGAACTCACCTTTTGGGCCTGATTTGCATAATTCCACCACCATTTAGTCATGAGGTAGAATCCCAAAAAGGCCATGTTGAAAATCTGGGGTCAAAATATGCAAAAATGACAAAGTTATGCATCAAAGTTAAAAACCCCATTGAAATACATTGAACTGCACTTACCTTAGTTTCTCATATTGTAGCCAGCGATTCCAGCAGCAAGATATGTCTTCGATCGGAGAGTGGATCTTCACACTCAGACATGTGGGGGTGAGGAGTGGTGGGTGCTCAGTGGGAGGTCGGGTGGGGTGGGTCAGATCATCAAGAGACTATTTTCTTTTTTACAGGTTTAACAGAAAAAAAAACATTGAGGAATTTTTTTTTTTTTACATGTATAACATTAATCCAAGAATGGCAATTGGAGGATGGGGTGGCACCACTAGACACCAAAGAAACATTATATGAATCAGGGGATGGTGACTTGAGGGTTAGGGGTGCAACTAGACACCAGGGAAACATAATATGAATGAGGGGACAGCAATCAGAGGCTGGGGGCACCACTAGACACCATGGAAACATAACACAAATGAGGATACAGTGATCAGAGGGTTGGGGCACCACTAGATACCAGGGAAACATAATATGCAGGTGGGGATGATGATCGGAGGGTGGGGTGCCACTAGACAGCAGGGAAGTGACAGCTCACTGCTCTCACAGCAGCCGGCAGCACGAGTTCCAGCTGCGGCTGCAGAACTCAAGGGAGTCCTGCTGTTCTCATACACAGAACATGGGTCAAGGGCTCCTCTCACTATGCTGGGCACCCTGCATTTACTGATAATCAGAAAATGTATTTCTGACAAGTTTTTTTTTTTAAATAAACAGCAGAATCTAGCTAAATGGATTCTGTTTATCTAGGTTCAGGCATTTGTTTTTTTAAAAAGATATTATTGTTATGCATTTCCAGTGTTTGTGAGTTTAAAATAAGAAATCAAATGGTGGCTTTTTTCAGTACAAGAGGTATATCATGGAAATAAGCAGTCACGGTTGTTTTTTTTTTTATCATGCGAGAGGTAAATCGTGAAAATAAGAAATCGTGGTCTTTTTTTTTTTTTTTTACTGTTCATGTCAGGATGTTATCTCTAAAATCATTATAATTCTGGAACTATATAATATTTTTTCACGAAACCTTCCAAAGGCACACCCTTGGCATTGGACTCTTCAACCCTGAAAATTTCATGAAAAAAAAACACATTGTCTAGGCCGTAGGTGAGAGCAAAAATACCCAGTTTTAAGTACAGGGAAACCAAGCATGCTTTTTTTCTGTTTCTTGGCATTCTGTGTCTTGAAAACCAAACAAGGTGCCATCACAAAACTTTTCACATCTTGAGCGTCTGGCAGCCTGACCATGCATGCTAAATTTTGGGCTATTTCGTTAAACAATGCCAAATTTATTAAGGTGCAACAATGGGGTTTAACACTAAACAGCCTACTCAACCCTAACTATAGAGGTGTGGGTTATAAATATTGACCAGAGTTAAGGAGTATAGTATGAAAACCTTGACTCGAAGGATGAACTGTTGTCTGACAAAATTGTTATATTCCCCAAAGCCAAAGTCTGAGTGCAATGCACAGCTCTGCTAGCAGCATGACACATAGGAGAGTCCCCTACAGGTCCTGAGGGCAACAGAGAGGTTGCCCTCCCCCACCCCCCGGAACATCCGAAGCAGCAAGCTCTGCTAGCAGCACGTTGCATAGGAGGGCCCCCTACAGATCCTGAGGGCAACAGAAAGGTCACCATTCCCCACCCCAGAACATCCAAAGCAAACAAGCTCTGCTAGCAGCACGACGCATTGGAGGGTCCCCTACACATCCTGAGGGCAACAGAGAAACAGAGAGGTTGCCCTCCCCAACCCCTGGAACATCCGAAGCAACAATCTCTGCTAGCAGCATGATGCATAGGCGGGTCACCTACAGGTTCTGAGGGCAACAGAGAGGTCACCCTCCCCACCCCCGGAACATCTGAAACAGCAAGCTCTGCTAGCAGCACGATGCATAGGAGGGTCCCATACCAGTCCTGAGGGCAACAGAGAGGTCACCTCCCCACCCCGGAACATCTGAAGCAGCAAGGTAAGGACTTGGCTTGAACCGTGGAAGCCCTGAGCAGACCAAGGCCACATCAAGCTGGCTGGACAAAGTGTCTGTCTGGGTGTCTGGGCTTAGCGCCATTTTATTTTTGAATTTCGGAGTGCGCAGTGAGACTGCCTGTCGGCGTATATGTGGAGATAGTCTCTCACTTGCACAGGACAACTCTAATTTAGCAGGATTCTGCAGTCTGTGGCTGTTACTTTAGTTTAATTCAGCAGGGCATGTTTTATCGTAGTGTAGTACTACTGTTCAGCACAACGCTAATTTAGCAGGATTTGGCAGTCTCCGGCTGGTACTTTAATTTAATTCAGCTGGGCATGTTTTATCTTAGTGCAGTTCTACTTTATTAACAATTGATACATGCTTGTACGTTATTACAAAAAACAGAGATGATACTGTACAGTAAGTGCCGTTTTTACTCATAGCAAGTGTAAGAGATTTAAATTCTAGTACGGCTACCTTAAGTGCTTATTTTAACTGCTCTTAGAATCACAAGCGAATATCCTGGTTTAGGATATCCTAAGTGCATATTTTAACCCCCACCCCACCTGGTTGCCCGTTCTAGAATGTAAAAACCCTCCCCCAATAGAGCTGCATGTGTATAAATAATCCTACCTCCTCTCCATTTCCCCCCAGCTCTACTAGCAGCATGACGCATAGGAGGGTCCCCTACAGGTCCTGAGGGCAACAGAGGGGTCACCCTCCCCCACCCCCCGGAACATCTGAAGCAGCAAGGTACGGACTTGGCTGGATCCGTGGAAGCCCTGAGCAGACCAAGGCCACATCAAGCTGGCTGGGCAAAGTGTCTGGCCCCACTGACGCTGCGCATCAGCTCCCCACTGCCCCCACCACCACCTGGACGTGCCCTTATATAGAGAGAACAGAAAGTCAGAACGTTTTTTAACCGATCAGCCAAGTTCTCCATCTGCAGCCTATACAAAATCACCACTAGAGGCAGCTCTAACATCAACTGCTGAGAACAGGGAGAATCTCTCTCTCCCTCTCCCTCTCCCTCTTAAAGGGGCAGCCAAAAAATTGAAGCCATGATATATCTTAGGCCTGCAGCAAAAAAATATTCCTGGCACATTTATCTACTGGCTCTAATAGCCCTTCCCTATCTGGCCGAAATCACAGATGGCACAACACCTAAACCCGCATCTGGAGACTTGCCTCCACTTAATAGTGCCTTACATTACAGCTACGGAACAGTGGAGCATCAGACAATTATATCCAGGTGCCTCTTGAGGTTTACTCTCCATACCAAAATGACACGGCCGCCTCCGGCAACACCAGAGGTTGCCATGGCCCTGATGTGCTCATATTCCTAAAAAAAACATTCTCAAAATCACAGCAACACAAAGCAAAGACAGTCCAGGATCAGAAAAAAATGGAGAAAACACTTCCTCTCCAGAATAGTCATCATCCTTCTACTGATCTCAGGGAACACACACCCCAACCCTGGACCCTATGACACTAATAACTCCCCATCATACAGATGCCTATAAATTGCATCAATCAATATAGGGAGTCTTCTACCAAAACTTCCCCAATTCCAAGCCTGGATTGCAGTCCACCAACCAGACATCATCATGCTCACAGAAACGTGGCTCTCTCAAAAAACTCCTGATTCCTGTATCTTGCTAGAGGGCTACACCACATTCCAGCAAGTTAGGTTAAACAAGCAAGGGGGTGGGTGTCTGGTCTATCTCTGTAACAAAGTAAGTGGCCAGATTATGCCAAATAGTGTTAACACAAAAGATGCACAATTTCTTACCATCAAGCTATCAATCGGCCAGCAAAGTAAAACAATGTCCCTGACTACAGTCTACATACCTCCCGAAAAACAAGCACTAGGGCTTGACCTATTCTTTAACCACTGTAACAAGCTAAACAAAGACTGGGAACAGATCATCATAGGAGACTTTAACACAAACTGGTTAGCACATGATGCTGTAAACACTAGGGACAAAATCTATGGCCTCCATCTTACACAGATGGTTATGCAGGCAACAAGGTGGAACTACCACACTGGCACTAGCACTCTTATCGACTGGCTTCTTGCAACCAACCCTGAGCATATCAAAAGCGTCTCTGTCCTGCCTGACACCTTAAGTGATCACTCACCAGTAGTCTGCACCTGGACAGACAAGGGCACTATTGACCCTCCGCAGCTCACTAAAAGCCGGTATCTCAAAAAGGGACAATTGAGCAACTTCAAAAAGTACCTGAAGAATGCAGACTGGTCCCCCTTATATGGCTGCAGCAATGCCAATAAAGCTCTAAACTACTTCATAACTATATTCAGCAATGCATGCGACCTATTTGCCCCAGTCAGAACTGTTAAAATAAAAGAGGCCATTAACCCCTGGCTCACAGGACCGCTCATTGCCCAGATGAAACAACGTGACAATCTCTGGCATATTGCCAGAGAGACAGGCAGACAAACTGACATCACGGCCTATAAAATGGCTAGGAATAATTGCACCAGGATAGTAAGACAGGCCAAAGCTTCCTATTACAAAGAACAGCTGGAAAAAACCTGGGGAAATGGTAGTGAGTTTTGGAAAAACATTAGGTCCCTCTCTGGTAAAGAATCCAGAGCTCCACCAGATTTAATAGTCACAGCATCTGGCACTTTACAGCAACCTCTAGACCTGGCTAATGCCTTTAGCAAGGCCTTCATGGACCTCAGCTCGGTACTCCCTTCTGAATTTCTCCAGTTCTCGACTGCCATGGATCCCATAGACACAAACCCTCCACTATCTCATAAAAATGGACAACCACCTTTCTGCTTTAGGCAAATCACGAGGCAACAGACTATGAAATATGTTAAAAGGATTCTAAACAAAACCAGGGTCGGCAGTGACTCACTAGACATGAAACAGCTTGCACTCACCCTGGAAGAACTTGCCGCTCCACTAACCAAACTATTCAACACCTTCTTGCGAACTGGAATTTTCCCAGACAGGTGGAAGACTGCCCTGGTCACCCCTGTGTTTAAGAGCGGTGACAGAACTGATATGGGGCACTATCGCCCTATCTCAATACTACCACCTCTCTCAAAAGCATTGGAAAGGGTCATCTCTGATCAGCTCACTGAATATCTAAATGAGTGCAATCTGCTTTGCCCTCAGCAACATGGTTTTCATCAAAAGCACAGCACCATCACCGCCCTTATTGACTTCACCTCCCACGCATACGAAGCCCTTGATTCAGGAAAAACGGTGGGGTCCATATTTATCGACCTCACAAAAGCCTTCGACACTGTTAACCACCAAATCTTGCTAAGGCACCTATGGACTCTAGGACTGTGAGTAGATACCATCTCCTGGTTCAACAGCTACCTATCACACAGGATGCAGAGTGTTAGGATAGGGGGTGTTACCTCTGATCCCAGAAAGGTAACCCTAGGGGTCCCACAGGGCTCAATCCTAGGGCCACTTCTCTTCAGCGCTTCATAAATTCCCTTCCCAAAGCTTGTCCTGCTAAAATGCTGCTGTATGCAGATGATGCAGTGATCTCAGTTCCAGGCAGCAATGCTTGTGAAATCTCTAAAAACCTACAGAGCAGCTTTGCCATGTTAGAGGCGTGGTTCTCCCAAAACCAACTCCGAACTATAAAAAAACGAAAACTATGCACCTAACCTTGCCACATTCCAAAAGGAATGTTGAACCCTTGACTATCTATAGCCAAAGAGGGGATTTATTTAGTTTTTGTTTACTAGGTAAGTGCACTAGCCAACAAATGACTATTTTCAGGCACAACCCGGGAGAGTACAAGGCAATACATACATACAGAAAAGCATTTCAGAAATCCATGACAGCAGTCAATATAGCTTGTTCTTAGCCATGTAGACAAAGATGACAGTAAACAGTGAAGTGTCTGACAGCAAAACAATGTAGCTTATTTTTAGCCATGTAGACACAGATAACAGCAGATTGGCTAGCGAAACATTAGCCAGTATTACATGCAACAATAGCAAAGATACTACAGTCAACTAAACATATCATTTAACAGGTCATAACAGGAAGGGAACAGGCACTAGTACAGTCATACATTATTATTAAGTAGGCATTAACTATGGTATATAAAACACCATGTAGGATAATACAGTCAACTAAACATGTAGTAGAACGCGTCATAACAGGAAGGGATCGGGCCCCAAAGAAAAAGTGCTTCATGCATGTGTCATCACAAGAGGGTACAAATTTGCTTAGAGAAGTACCTAACGCATTTAAACTGAGGAAGAGAACTGGGGCGGGGGGCAATAGCAGTAAGATACTGTAGGTGAAATAGGAGAGTTGAGGGGGTGTGGGAGTAGTAGGAGGGGTCCTTGAAGCCACGGGTAGTGTAAGATGAGAGGAATGGGGAGAGGAGAGAGAGATGTGTGGGGGGGGGATAGCATTGAACAAGTCTACACCTTCAAATATCTCGGAGTACATATTGATGATACACTCTCCTTTGTGCACCATATCGACCATGTAGTCAAAACTGGCAATATGAAGCTAGGCATCCTCTATAGGCATAGGCAAGCCATGACACACGAAGCTCTTAAACTAGTTACTCAAAGCTCTATTCTGTCTATCATCAACTATGCACTAGTCATTTACAGTGCTGCCACTGACTCAGCCTTAAACAGAGTTAAACTACTAGCCAACAAGGCCTGCCGCCTGGTCCTTGGTGTCAACCAGCATACCCATACTTGCACCCTTTACTCCTCTTCAGGGTGGCTCCAGCTCCACCTGGGACAAAGTATCAGGCGGCATTACGGGTAAAAGCCTACTAGGTCTCACGCCTTGACTCTACTGCCACACTGTTCCAGCGACACCTCCTCAAAGGTCACTAGAGGAACAGCAAAGGAGTGCTCCATGTCCCATTTAAAAGAACATGCTTTGCACAGCGGTCACTCTCCTACCGTGGCCCCACATGGTTTAACGAACTCCCTATTACCACACTGGAGCACACAAAAATTGGCCCCTTTAAAAGAGACCTACTAACCCTATTGGCACAAAATAACCAGTGTGACTGCAACCACTAAACGCAGGCAGCCATGATATATTCCCCCCCACACACTTCTCCCGCGCTCCTGCACCTCCCTGACAAAGCCCCTGGGCGGCTGTCTCCCTCTCCTGCTCCACCCCTCACCCCTTTTCCAACCTATGACAAAGCCCCCTCAGGCTACTCCTCCCTAACTTCGGCTTGATTCCTTGAGGCCTTTTTTTTTAGACTCAACAGTATAGTGAACCGTATGCCAAATGCACTTCCAGTACCTGTACAATTTAGGAAATGCAATAATCTACTTGCCTGCTTGTACAGCCTGTCAGTATTCTGTCTTCCTGAAAAGCTCATCAAACTACCACTGTAATCTTGTCTCTTGCCCTAATGTAATGGAACCTTGTAATTTGTTCTGTCTGTTTGTTCTACCTGACATGGAACCTTTGTAAAAGAGCCTGTTGTCTCAAAGGTGTTAATCCTCATATGAAATAAATAAATAAATAAAATTAAAAATATGACTATTAGATGGCAATTGTTAATCCCGAGGGGTCAAAGTTTTCATCCTATCACTCAAAACATTCTAGTCAATATCTGTTTTATAATACCTTGCAACTTGATTGGTAATGAACCATCACAGTAAAGAAATGCTACGAGAGAATACAAAGTTTGATTGACAGCTAGAGGTGGTCAATAGTTTTGAGTACTGTTGACCAGTTTTGAGAACCACTGCCGAGCTGATGGGGCCAAATTGGTCAATAGTGCAAAAACGTTCAATGTCACATGACTGGCTCTGGACTAAATGTGGGCGAAGTGTCCCTGCAATAACTTTGGTTCAGCTTGGGGGGGGGGGGTTACAATTCAGTTTGACGTTGACACTTCAGCCAAATCAATTCAGCTCAGAATGTTGTAACTGGCATAGAACACAAAAACACACTACAGAAAAGGTGAAAAAAGCCTTGAGATCAGCAATGGGCATGAATGACTATAGCTTATGTGCGGCAGGTGGTGTTGGCATGCCACAGCTGTGAATCACCAAAGTGCCAAACACATACAACTGCTAAGCATCCCATCAAAACTATAGGAATTCACAATTTTCTTTGCTGACCTCAAGGCTTCCCCCACCCTTCATGCCAATTACTACTTTAGTTCCACATAGGTTTTCAAAATAATCCCCCCAAAAAAAAAATATGAATACCAAAAAAAAGAGCAAGTAGTACCATACTATACAAGGGCATTGCTTTGCCAACCTTCCCTTCCCTAATTTGCATATTTACTTTTTAAATATTTTATAAATATTTTTTAAGAATGTTTCTTTTATATATATATATATATATATATATATATAGATATACATATATATCTATATATATCTATCTATATATATATAGATATATATACAGTATATATATTTTGGTAACATGTAGTGCTAAGAGCTACAGGATTTCTTAGTTTCCTTGGCTGAGTGCAAGGCCCTTCCCACACCCCATAGTCCCTACTTTTTTTTTGTAAATATTATTTTTTTTCTTCTTTTGCTAACATGTAGTGCTCACTGCTAAGAGCTATAGGAATTCTTACGTCCCTTGGCTGTGCTCAAGCCCCCCCGTCCCTCCTTTTTGTTTTTAGTTTTTTGTAAATTGCTATGAGCTATTAGAATTCTACATTTCCTTGGCTGCACTGAAGCCCCACCAGAGTCCCTTTATTTTTTTTGTTGTAAGTATTTTTAAGTTTTTCAATTTTTTTTTTACATTTAGTGCTAAGCTTTACTGAAACAGCTGCTGCCGAATGGAAGCATCAATCTGACATCCTCCCAGACTGCTGCTCATGCCATACTGCCAAGGTGACCATTGTAATCCTTTATCAGTGCTGTGCCAGTGGTTTAGGTGACATCACAGGTTAGATTTAAGTAGCACTGACTGTTTGTAAGCATGTGAGGCTGTTGAGGCTGAGTTGCACAGAGGCAGGCAGCAATGTGATATCTGCCACCTGCTCAAATTGAGCTTGCTGGTGATTGCATGGTAAAAGTTGTTGTGCTACCTTCTGGAGAACTCGAGATGTCAGGGTGTGTTCTAATCCTTTCCTTACTGGTGTCTGCGCTGCTTTAAGTGGTGATGAGCTGGTCTGTGTGCTGCCAATGCCAGCAGGAGTGTGGGGAGATTTGTCTGCAGAAAGTACAGAGTTATTTGATGACCACCTGTTGGAAGTTGAAATAATCAAATGGATAGGTGAAGCTGCTGCATGGTAAATTCATTTTCAGAAAGGTTAGGAATACACTACTGTCCAAATCTAGCCTGGAGCTAGGATGGTTAACTAGGATCTGCAGCTTATCCCCTAGGTAGGGAAATGGGCAGACTAGGTGGGCCAAGCGGTCCTTATCTGCCATCAAAGTCTATGTTTCTATGTTTCTATGGAGCAATGTGGCAAGGCAATATCTCCAGTTGTGCCGAAATACCTTTCTGAAGCAACCAATGCTGGGGGACATCCAAGAAAGTATGAAGCCACTTTAGCTGGTGTGGGCCAAATCACTTTTCTGTCCTGCAAGAATTTGATGGCATCAGTGTTTTGGCTAGATGGTAGCTCTGCTTCTGGTGTCAAGTTTGTGCCTTCATCCATAGTGTTTGAGCGATGTTGGTATTGTATATCAAACAGCTGCCATATGTCTTTTGTTGTGTCTCCTGGAATTGGATCACCAGTTTCTTTCTCTTCTGCTCTGTGTCATCAGCATCATCACCACCACCACACTGATACTGATGCCCACTGGCACTGGAAGCATGGGACGTAAGCTCAAGAGTAGGAGGAGGTTGAGTTTAGGCTTCTGTGCATTGTCTGAGCTGCTCTGTCTGAACTGTCTGCAAGACTTTCTCTTTGACATAGTCAGCCTGTTCAGGAGGAATGCAGACATGTTCATATCTGGATCCAGTAAAGTTGCCATGGCAAACTGAGTGTCCAGCTCAACACTTTGAAATCGTCCTTCAAGTTGTGTAAGAAACATCTCTGCCACTTGTCCAATATGGATTGCATCCAGCTTCGGGTGCTGCTAAGATGATGATCTAGTAGTGTCACCACCACCACCACCACCAGCAGCACCACCACCTTGTCCAACTCTAGAATCCTGATCACCACTGCTGAAGTCATTATCATCACCTGCATCACCATCAATGCCACAACCACCACCACATCTACCTGCACCATCACTGGCACCACCGTGACTGGCTTTACTTTGTTGGGCTGTTGTTCTGACAGATGTCATATAATGTTGTGTGTGTTATTCAAGTAGAGTCACCGTAGGCAGGACCATGCTAAGAGCAGTGAAATCAGCAGACAGATCTCTGGTGGCCTGTTCATAAGGGTCTTGATTTTCAAAAGTCAAACTATGACGCAAGGTGCTTGCGCTACACAGGTATGACGCAAGTGGCACCTTGCATTATCATTTGTGGCTATCCCAATTTGAAATGCCGGCTACAGCCAAATCAGTATGCCATGCAGCAAAGCCCCCTGCACTACCCTTGTGACAAAAGCACCCATGTACCAGGTCACAAGGGTGGTTGCACCACAGCAGGGCTGCACTATCCCCTTTTTTCCTATTCCAGATGCCCTGCCATGGTCGCAACAGGGGGCTGCCTTTAGGCCAGCCAGAAGGTGGTCAAGGGGCCCTGCACCGCTGTCTAACAGGGTGGCAATTAGGGAGGACATGGAAGGAGGAGACTGGGGTCAACGAAGCCTTGCTAGTCTCATGGGGGGTGTGGGAGAATGGCGGCAGTGTGGGGGACATGTGGAGGCACCCAGCAGTGGTGCTCTGGAGTTGGCACACAACAGATCTGGCTGGGTGGGGGGGTACAACCAGACTGGCATGATCTGGTCCCTAGAACACAGAAGCCCTGGCACTTTCCCCAAAGGATCCACAGTCCCCTAAATGTGGCGGGTGGCTGTGGGTGCCACCTACAGGGTGCATTTGGTGGCTGGGGATGTGCCCTGGGCACCGTGACTGTTTCCTGGTACTGAAGCCTCCATGTGGTGGCGGGCTGCCACACACCCACTATGTTGGGGACTGGTGCACCTATGGGGCTGGTATCAGGATTTGGGCAGCTGGGGCCAGGTCACAGTCCATCTCTGGCAATCCCCCTCTACCCTGGCTGATCTGCTCCTGGACCTGCATATGGCATCCCTGCTGGGTTCCATCCCACCATCCTAGTACTGCTCCTATGCCACCTCATTCCCTAAGGCACCCCCGTGTTCTTTCTGCCCACTCTTACCTCTTTGTTGGCATTATCTCCCCCACCAACTTCACAGCCTTTCTAGGGCTATGCCATGCAGGGGGGTGACAGATCCCTACATCAAATGCCACAGCTGTGCCACTTCTTTGGCACAAACCTGCAGATGTGGCTAATTTTGGATCTTGGGCTCAGGGACCCTCATTTTTTTAAATACAGCACAGGGTCCTGATGCACTCCAGGATTGCCACAGCCCTAGGTCACCACAACTTGTGGCAATCTAAGGGCTATTTGAAAATGGAGCCCAAGGTCTCAGAACCAGCCTTTGAAGCACACACCATGGCACCTGGGACAGGTATCCCCCCACAAGGCGCATCATCAAATTCCATAACCTGGAATGCAGTTTTCCACCATGTAAAAGATAGAGTTCCACCTTGTCACCATGTCTTTAATCAAGCAGTGTTGTGGGACATTGTGCTTCTGTTGGAAATGTCAGAGGAACTCAGCATGTTTGGGGGGGAGCAATGGAAATATCTTGTAATGTCCCTAATGGTGTCCAATATTTATTTTAACTGTACATGTTTCTGAAGCACATAACTCACCACCAGATTCAGTGCATGTGCAAAGCAAGGTGCATGGCAGAAACTCCCATCATTCATGGCTTTCAGTATGTTGCTCCCACTGTCTTTCACAAAAATTCCCACCTTCATGTTGTGAGGCTATATACGAACACATGAACATATGAATCTGCCAGCAGAAACAGGCCTCATGGTCTATCAAGTCTACTTGAATGTACGGTTAACCCCCTACACTTAGCAGCTGCCCTCCCCTCCCCTTGCATTTACCCCCTCTCACTCTGTTATATCCCCTTTTAAAACTGCCCACCGTCCTACAGGATACAACCTTCTCAGGCAGAGCATTCCACTTAACCGCCACCCTCTCTGTGAAAAAATGTCTCCTCATCTCTCTCCTCTCCAGTCTGAGACCATGTCAACTCAACCATGTCCCTCCCCCTCATCAACTTAAATACCCCTTCTGTACCTCTCTTGTTTATCCCTGTCATGTATTTAAAGCTCTCAATCATATCCCCAATCCCTTCTCTCCTCCAGTTAGTACATATTCAACTCCCTCAGCCTGTCCTCATAGGGTCTGTCCTCCAAACCCTGGATCATCTTTGTTGCCCTGCGCTGTATCCCCTCCAGTAATCTGACATCCTTCTTCAGAAACGGGCACTAGAACTGCACACAGTACTCCAGGTGTGGTCTGACCAGTGACCTGTTCAGAGGCAGGATCACCTCCCTCCCTCTGGAGGAGTTTCCTCTTGCAATACACCTCCGCATCCTGTTGGCTTTAGCTGCCACCTTCCTGCACTGAGCTGAGTTGTTCATATTCCCTGTAATAACCACCCCTAGATCCTTTTATTCCTTGGTGGTACCTAACTGAACCCCTCTCAACTGGTAGCTCCTCCCAGGGTTCCTTGCTCTGAAGTGCAGTACCTTGCACATCTTAGCATTGAACCCCAACTGCCACATTTCTGACCATTCTTTCAGTTTAGTTAGGTTATCTTGTAGCCCTTGCCACCCTACTATGCTATCCACCACGGCCCCCATCTTGGTATCATCCGTGAACAAACTGATTTTACTCCTGATGCCATGTGAGATATCCGTTATGAAAATCCCAAACAGCACTGGGCCCAGTACTGAGCCCTGTGGAACCCCGTTCATCACAACCTTTAGGGATGAGAGTTCCTTCCCCCCACCATGACCTTTTGCTGCCTCCCCTTCAGCCAGTTCACAATCCAGTCCCCCATCTTTGTCCCCGCCCCCACACTCCAACTTTCCCCCCAACCGCCCATGAGGCACCGAATCAAAGGCCTTGCTGAAGTCCAAATACAGGACATCCACTGCATGGCCCTTGTCCAGTTCCCTTGTCACCCTGTCGTAATACTCAACTAGGCTGGTCTGGCAGGATCTCTCTGAGATGAGCCCATGTTGCTGACTGTCCAGGAGTCCATTGTCTTCCAAAAAGGTCACCAGCCTCTCTTTCAGAATTGTCTCCATTAGTTTCCTTACAATGGATGTGAGGTTTACTGGTCTGTAATTGCCTGGTTCATCCTTTGGGCCACTTTTGTGGAGGGGCCCCATGTGAGTCATCCTCCAGTCCTGTGATATGCATCCTGTGTCCAGAGAGGTATTGAACAGGTCTGCCAGTGGCCCAGCCAGGTCTGCCAGTTCTTTCAGCACCCTAGGGTGAATGCCATCTGGTTCTGGTGCCTTATCCACCCTCAGAGACTTCAGACCCTCCAGCACCCTGCTCATTGTAATTACCTTATTTGTCACCCCTTCCCCATCCTTGTCCACCTTCCCCATCCCCTGAGGTAGCTTCCCGCCCTTCTCTTTCATGAATGCAGAACAGAAGTACTAATTTAGTGCTTCTGCCCACTCCAACCCTTTCTCCACCCACCCCCCGTCTTTCCTAATCCTCACTATCTGGTCCTTGCAGCTCCTTCTGTCCCTTATGTACCTGAAGAAGTCATTTTCCCCATCCTTGGTGCCCTTTGCCAGCCTCAGCTCTCTGGAAGTCTTGGCTGCCCTGACTAGTCTGGTTACCTCTTTGGACTTCTTCACATACACTTTCCTGTCCTCTCCCCTCCTGGATTTCCTGTACCTCCTAAATGCTGCTTTTTGTGCCCTCACCCCTTCCAAGACCTCCTGATTCAACCAGATTGGTTTCTTGGCCCTACCCTTCTTGCTCTGTGTCTTGGTACATGACCCAGTAGCCTCCACTAGCCCCAGCTTGATGATTTCTTATTTTTGGCACGCATCCAAGTGTGGATGAATTCCTACCAGGCATCTCTCCAAAATGTTCCCCATCTTAACAAGTCAGCCTTCCTGAAGTCAGCCACCCTGGTTCCTGTACCTACTGCATCCTTGCCCATGTTTAGAGTGAACCACACTGAGTTATGGTCACTCCCAGCCAGCGGGTCTTCCACCCCAGCTCCCTTACAGCCTCCCCATTAGTACTAGGTCTAGAGTTTTTCTTAACTGAGTTGGCTCATTAACCATCTGTGCCAGGAAGCTGTCCTGGAATGCATCCAGTAGGACCTGTTCCCTTGCACTCGAGGTGGCTGGGGTGCTCCAATCCACTCCTGGTAGATTGAAGTCCCCCACGATCACTGTGTTCCCATTCCCACAGACCCTCCTGATCTGCTCCGATAATTCCCTGTCCAAGTCCTCAGCCTGAGCTGGTGGCCTGTACACCACTCCCATCCTAAGTGTCCTGCTTTTTAAATCCTGGAACTGCATCCATAATGCCTCAATCCTACCCTCCTCCCCCTCTTCCCTTACACACCTTATCCCCTCCCTTACATAAATGGTCACACCACCCCCTTTCCCCTTGCCGCTATCCTTTCTGTACATCCTATACCCTGGGATCATCAGATCTCAATCCTGGTATTGGGTGGCCCCAGATCTCTGTGATGGCTGCAACGTCCACCACCCCATTGTCCAGAGAGCCTGTAACTTAGTTGCTTTGTTCCCCAGGCTTCTTGCATTCAGAGAAACTACCCTCCAGCTTGTTTCCTTCCTTTCCTTAACCTGTTTCTCTCCATTCTTAACCACCTCTTGCGATCCCTCCCTGGTACCATCCTTGTTAGCTTGAGGGGGTAAGCTTGTTTGGCTCCCCTCTCTGGCAACTCTGCATTCCTGCTGCACACTTGCCTTCCCCCACACCTAGTTTAAATCCACCTTAGTTGCTATGTATTACCCCAGCCTCTGTACCACCTTACTCAAATGTAACCTGTCCTCTGTGAACAGGTCACTGTTGTCCCAGATGTTACCCCAGCATCCCACTGGATCATACCCTTTGGTTGGACACCACTCTCCCAGCCAAATGTTGAACTCTTCCATCTTTACTTTCCTTTTCCTGAATATGCCAGATGTTAACTGGAGCACCTTTGCTGCAGCCACATCCAAGAGCAGGGCCATTCTCGCATGCCTCAGACAGCTAGTTTTGGAACCCATTCATGAGGGAGCAATGTTAGACCTCATACTCTCAAATGGGAACAGTGAGAGGATCTTAGATCTAGAAGTGGGTAGCCATTTGGGAACAAGTGACCACCAAACAGTGTGGTTCATGATAAACTCAGCTACAGAGTCAAGCCATTCAAAAGTGAGGGTACTGGACTTCAGGAGGACTGACTTTCGCAAGATGGGAGAGTGCCTTAGAAAAGCACTAGCAAACTGTCAAGAAGGAGAGGTGGAGCAACAATGGGGAAACATCAAAACTGCCATCACAGAGGCAACAAACCTTTGTGTGAACAAAATAAACAAATCAAAATGAAAGAAAAAGACACTATGGTTCTCAAAAGAGGTGATGGGGAAGGTTAGGGAGAAATGATAGCATTTAGAAGTATAAGGAAACACAGAAGGAGCAGGACAGAGAACGGTACCAGTTAATGCAGAAGGAAGCAGGGAGGGAAGTCAGAACGGCAAAGGCCCAAAACTGAGGAAAGGATAACCAACTCAGTTAAGAAGGGGGATAAAACCTTTTATAGGAACATCAGGGAGTGTAGAAAAACAAAGGGAGGGATAGTGAGGCTGAATAGAATGGACGGTGGGTGGGCACAGAGGGACAGTGAAAAAGCAGGGATACTGAACAAATACTTCTGCTCAGTATTCAAAAAAAAAGAGGAGGGGGAGGTACCTAATCCAATTAACAGAAGCACTCTGGATAGGGGGGTCGATCCCAGTTATTTCACAGAAGAAAGGGTTCTGAAAGAACTACTAAAACTAAAGGTGGACAAAGCAATGGGGCCTGATGGGATTCACCCCAGAATTCTAAAAGAATTAAGGCGAGAACTAGTGACACCACTGACTACCCTTTTTAACAAATCATGGGAGGATGGTGTGGTACCTGAGGGCTGGAAGAAGGCGGATGTGATTCCCTTCACAAAAGTGGGAGCAAGACAGAGGCAGGAAACTACAGACCTATCAGTTTGACCTCTGTGGTAGGGAAAGTGATGGAATCACATCTGAAGGAAAGAATTGTTGAGTACCTAGAGGTCAGTGGGGCACAGGACCCAAGGCAGCATGGGTTCACAGAGGGAAGGTCATGTCAGATGAATCTAATCGATTTCTTTGACTGGGTGACCAAAGTAGTAGACCAGAGAGGGGCTGTGGACATGGCCTACCTAGACTTTAGCAAGGCATTTGACACAGTCCCACACAAAATAATAAACAAATTAACCAGCCTGGGAGTGGGTCCCAGGGTGGTAGCCTGGGTAAAACATTGTCTGGACAACAGGACACAGAAGGTAATTGTAAACGTAGTCCACTCTGAAGAAAGGGGGTGTTACTAGTTGGGTATCACAAGGTTCAGTACTGGGTCCAGTCCTTCTTAATGTCTTAATCAGTGACATTGCAGAGGAACTGGAAGGAAAAATATGCCTCTTTGCAGATAACACAAAGATCTGCAACAAGATTGATACACAAGGAGGCGTGGAAAGGATGAGAAGGGACTTGGCAAGGTTAGAGGAATGGTCAAATGTATGGCAGCTTAGATTTAATGCTAAGAAGTGCAAGGTAATGCACATGGGAAACAAAACCCAGGGAAAGAGTACACAATGGGGGGTGAGATACTAACAACAACAAAAATGGAAAGGGACCTGGGGGTAGTCATATCAGATGACTTAAAGGTGGGCAAGCAATGTGAGAGGGCAGTAAGTAGGGCTGGGGGATACTGGGATGCATAGGAGAGGCACCACCAGTGAAAACAGGAAGTTATTATCCCTCTGTACAGACAGCTGGTGAGACCCCATCTGGAGTACTGTGTGCAGTTCTGGAGACCCAGTCTCCGCAAGGACCTGAACAAGATGGAAGCTGTCCAGAGGAGGCAACTAAAATAGTGCAGGGTCTGCACTGGAAGACATATGAAGAGAGACTAAAGGAGCTTAATATGTATAGCCTCGAGGAAAGGAGGGAGAGGGGGGACATGATAGAAACTTTCAAGTACCTCAAGGGAATCAACAAAGTCCAAGAGGGTAGCATCTTTCAAAAAAATAGGTGTGCAAGAACAAGGGGCACAATTTGAAGATGGGGGGGGTGGCTCAGAGGTAATGTAAGTAAGTATTTTCAGAGAGAGGGAACGGCCTTCCGGAGGAGGTTGTGGAGTCAAAAACAGTGGTTGAATTCAAGCATGCATGGGACAGCCATAAGGCAATTCTAGGGGTTGGGGGTAGAAAGAGGTAGGCTGCTGGTTATCTAGGATCTGCAGCTTATACATTAGGTAGGGAAATGGGCAGAATGGGTAGGCCAAGCAGTCCTTATCTGCCATCAGATTCTATGTTTCTATGTTTCTTAGTGTGTCTAACCTGGTAAAGCAATTGGAAAAAAAAAAGAAGAAGAAATAGGGTGACCACTGTGACATTTCTTTTTACTGACCATGGGGGAGGAATGATGTGGCTGCTCCACATTATCACCAGAAGCAGCAGCATTAGTAGTAGTAGTGTCAGGTTTATCAGGTGGGACTGGGACCTTGGCTTGGGATTTGGATTTCTCTGCTTCATCAAATTTTTTTAGCTCTTTTCTCTTTTTCATTGCTTCTCTTACTTTCCTACTCTTGTCCTCCTGTACTTGTGGTTGTGGTGGTGGCCTCCATGTGTCAAAATCATGGTCCTCATCTGAGGAGCTTGTTGTGCCTGACAACAGGCTTTCTGCCTCCACTTCCTTTTTCCCTCCTCCTGCTTCCTCCTCCAATGTTGCCTATCTCCGTCACAATTTCTCTTTCCCTACCTCTCTCCACCTCACTCTCAACTGGAGGTTTACCCTTCGGCTGCTGCTACCTCTTCTTTGCTTGTGCTTCTGCTTCACTCTTCTGAATCAGTGGCACCTCTCTCTCCTCTGATACCTCCACTTCCATATCCTCTTCCTCTGTGGCAGTCGCCTCCACTGCAACTGGTTGTGCCGGGGTGGACATGTTACTGGCTTGCTTTTATAAAAGAGATGGGTTGCTATACCATAAGCAGCACCTCGCCGATGTGCACCAATTCTTTTTCCTCAGGTGATGAGATAACAGTAGTGTCAGACCCCCAAAACTCACTTCCTGATTTGTAGCCTGTGGGTACCCTTGGAGAAGGGACATTGTATAGTGCCTCAAGCTGCCAGTGGCCAGCTGGAAATTATCCATGGTGTTCACCACAGCGCAGGTGTGCAATTGCTGAGTTGGCACCTCACCTGATACTGCAAACTGCACTTGTGTGGTTCACATAAGACTCACAGGTAGAGGTCTTGCCTGTGTATCTTCAGAATGGGACTGAGGATCCCTTGGCATTACATCACCACCATGGGTAGTAGGGAAAAGTGAGTTACTTGAAGGAGGAGAAGGAGGACCATGAAATGTGGAAGGCCTGTGTGTTTCTGCTTTGCTATGGCTGGTTTCAGCACCACCAAATGCACCACAGGACACTAACTGTGATTGACTGGGAAAGCTCCTGTTTAAAGTGGGCATACAACCAGCTGACTTCTGGGGACTGACAAATCCCCATGTTTTCTTTGGATGCACTATTATGTGACTCGCCCTAGTACGACTCTCAGTCTCGGACCCACCACCACCACCAGCACCGCTAACACCAACACCACTCCCTGCCTCTGTCCTTCTCCCGCTAACATCCTCACCATGTAAATCACCCCCACCATGGGCCACACGACCATGACTGCTATTGTGGGGACAGGTGCCATAGTGGAACCTTTCCCTGTGGCTCCTCCTCCTCTAACAGTCCCCCTGCTTTCTTTTCAGGACGCTTTTGCTTTATCTTTATGGCAGGCCAGGTATGGCACATATTGCCTCTCACAAAGACTAAGCTGCCATTGGATAAAGTGTCTCACAAGATTTATTTTGAGGGGCTCTGGCTTCCAGTGTGGCTCAGTTGGTAGCACACCCACCTCTGAACCAGAAGGTTATGGGTTCTTGTCCCACACCAGGATTGGACTTGCACCTAAAATGCTGGCATTAGAATGGAGTGCTAGGGGGGTGCTGTACTGCTGGGGTGTGCCATCCTTCGGATGAGACATTAAACCAAGGTCCATTCTACCCATCCTGGTTCTATCCTGGTGCATGTCCGGGTGGAAGTAAAAGAACCCAGAGCACTCTTCACAAGGAGTAGGGAACATTCTCTGTGTCCTGGCCAACATTCCCCTTCCCATAAACCAGTTCATGCAATTGTCCAGGCCATGTGTGGGTGTTGATGTGTGATGTGGCCACCACTACACATTCAGTCACTTCACTACCAGTCTAGCATTGCTTGTAAAGTGCTTTGGGATACACTGTGTATGAAAAAGTGCTATACAAATGCTGATTCTTCTTCTTCTTCCACATTGGCAGGCCAGACACAGAACACTGCCTCTAATGAAGACTAAGCTGCAATTTGATAAAGTGTTTCACAAGACTCATTTGGGGGGGGGCTTCAGCTCCCACACTGGCAGATCAGGCATGGCATGCACTGCCTGTCATAAAGACTAAGCTGCAACTGGATAGAGTGTTTCACAAGATTTATTTTAGGGGGTGCTCTGGCTCCCACAGGCAGGCCAGACTGGCACGGCACACACTGCCTGTCCTGATGAAGACTAGGATACAACTGGATAAAGTATTTCAGAAAATGTTTTGGGGGGGGTCAGGCAAGCTAGAGCCTGGTGGCATGGCACCCTGTCCTTGACCCAGACCCAGCAGCACAGCCACGAGCCACCCACAAACAATCACAAAAACTACAATTTGCTAAAGTTAAGATTTGGGGCTTAGGCATCCACCTAGTCAAGAAAAAATACCAAAAGCATTTGTTTTGGAAGATTTGAGTACAACAACAGCAACAGCACTGATTGGACTACTGCAGCAGGGCATGCCCAGGGCCTTTCTCTGCTTCCCCCGTTTGCCTTTATAGTGCTCTTCTTCTTTTCCTTCCCTTTCCCTGCCTAACAAAATCTCTGGAGCTATAGTGGCAGCTGAAATTAACTCCAAGAAACTGCTCTATTACAGACTGGTAGATTTTTGGCAACCTTTTCTGACAAAACAGTAAAGACAGTACAGCACACACAGCAAGGTCCTTCCTCCCTGGCATCAGAGCTGCTATGATAGTCAGAGCTACAGAACACTTAGTTTTACTGAGATTCCATGTCACTGATTGGTTGCTAAAGGTCAGGTGGTTGCCAGAAAGTGTTTGCACATGCTCACTGTATTATAGCTGCATCATGCCCGTTGAAGCACCGAAGAGCCGGAATAAAGACAGCAATCTTCGTACTGGCTTTAGCTGGGCAGAAACCATCAAAGTTCGGCAGTTCACTGAAGGCCCCTTTGGCTTTGTGCTCACCCTTACTCTGGACCTATCAGGATTTTTTCAAGGCTTTGTTAAAAAATATATATATATATGGAGAGAGAGAGAGGTGTGGTACTATAACTAGGGTTGAGTAAGCTGTTTCATGTTAAACCCTTAACTTTCCACCTTAATAGCTTACTCACATTCAACAGATTTGCACACAATTTTGCATGCACAGTCTTTGGGGCAAAGTCTCTTGATGTGCCAAGCATTGTTCTGGTCAGATGTGCAGATTCTGAGATTTGGATAGTGAAAAAAGTGACACAATTGCTGTTTTTTGCTGTTTTTGTGTCATCGCCTAGTGCCCAGACAGTTTGGAATTTTTGCCTTAAATTTTTATGGCTGTGGGCGGAGGCTATAGTAATTTTGGGATTGATCGGAGCTTACAAAAATGACCAATTGTGGAACCTTCCGTTGAACTTTTGGAAGTATCCTTCTGAAAGTCCAATGGAGCTTGAAACACTCCACCATGATCAGCCACTATGGAATAACAGCCGCACTATTTCAGCTGTTACTTCCGCATTCTGTGGCAAGAAGTGTGCATGCATGACTCACACGCATGCACAGCTCCACTGGTGCCAACATGTTGTGAATGGCAACATGCCATTCAACCTTTCAGGACAAGTGAACAAAATGACACTGGCACTCTTCATGAGGTGGGATCCCAAAAAGGCCATGTTGAAAATTTGGTGCAACATCTCCAAAAAATGGTCAAGTTACACCCAGGCATTCAATATTTTCTACGCACACATGTACCTTTGGTCATTTGGCAGCTTGTCACAGCCATATCAGCTCTGGCTAGATCTTGTTAGGGTAGAAAGGGCCTGGGTAACAGTGGTGCCTTTCATTGGCTTGGTGAAAAAAATATTACTATGTTCCTGAGTTACAAGGGTTTGAAATTTTGGTTCTAAGCATGCTCACTTCGCTCTTTTGGATAGTTATGTGAAAAAAAGAATTTGGCCATACGAAATAAGATTCTGTTTTGTAAGGGGATCGGTAATCTTTTTCATGAGAATTTTTTCATATGGCCACCATCTTGTTTCCATAAAAAAAAAAAAAAAAACATTCTTTGAAACCCCATAAAAATCATATAATGGAAACACACCAATATATCTTACTAATCGGGACCCAATGAGCTGGATTCTGCAGATGACCCAGAGATGTGTTTTTAGCACATTTTAGAAATCTTTTTTCTGGAGATGATTTTTTTTTTTGTATGACTGTACGAAACAAGAATAGTGCCATACAAAACAAGATTACCTTCATATGAAAAAAGAATTCAGACTTATTTTTTTTCACATTCTTTTTTCATATGAATGAATTTTGTTTCTTGAGAATGACACAATTGCATGAAAAAGATTCCTTCATATGAAAAAATAATTTGGACTTAGGTTTTTTTCCATATTTCATCTTTACACACAATAACTCTGTCATTATTTATAGTTAAGAGACAATCTATATATCCAAAGAAAGAAAAGGTCTTAATGAGTACTTCAAGACTAACACATAATACCCTACAAAACAATTCAGGGGCCCTATAAAAAACATAAAAATGTAAAAACTTAAAATTTCCATAAGCTAACATTGCAACTTTAACAAACTGTAAGTCTGTCAATCTTTGGAGTTAAGAGACAATCTATATATGTAAAAAAGGGTATCACTACAACAGTAACACATAATACCCCTAAAAAATTAGGGCCATATAAAAAAATAGAGATTAAAAAATGAAAATTCCCATAGGATAACATTGCAACATTAACAAACCATAACTCCATCACTGCATGGTGTTAAGGGACAATCTATGTGTAGAAAAAAAAATGGTCTCAATGAGTACTACAACAGTAGGACATAATACCCACCAAAATTTGGGGGCCATATAAAAAAACATAAAAATTAAAGAATGAAAATTCCCATAGGGTAACATTGCAACTTTAACATATATTCCACCAACACAAGGTATGAGACCTTGCCAAAGTTAAGGACTGCACTAACAGAGTTCGCAGCTCACTAAGCTGCTGGCTTTTCTTTCTTTAAGCCATATACGATAAAAAATATAGTATGGCGGGGGCATAGCTTATTCCTTATATTGTATCTCTAACTGAATTATGAAATTGAAATGGAATTAAATCTAAAGATTTTGCTTTTAATTGAGAGTGTATTCACATAACACACGCACTCATGCATCGTTCATAATGTAAGTTAATGAAACTGGCCTCTTGAAGGATTCCTCTTATCTGCCTCTGTTGACATTTGACGTTGGTATGCTTCACAGCGGTTAGCTGGCATAAACTGGTTTCTTCCATTGAAACCTCAGTTATGTTTCAAAAAAGGTATTTTAAACCAATGAGAATTTTTTCTGTTTTTTTTTATGTATGATCTGGGTGTTAATAGAATGAGATTTTCCAAACAACTGGCATAAGCTTCTGAAAAAGGACTTGGTTTGTCCGAAAGCTTAGGTACTGTTTTCTTTTGTTACATCTATGTTGATCCAATAAAAGGTATTGAACTATTTGTTTCTGGATCTGTCCTTTTATAGGAGGAACCCACACTGTAGAAAATCAGGGGTGCAAATATAGCTGCTCTCCCTGCACTCCCATGCTGCACCCTATTATTCATATGTGACTTTCTGACATGGCACTCCAGCACCAAAGATTATTTGCTCCCAACCCTGCTGCCTGTCCTTGGGTTGGGGAAATGCTGCACATCCGATGGTGCTCTTTGACTGATCCTGGCCCCCCATGGAATACTCAGCGCTGGAAAAGAAGAACAGTACAACAACAGCCATGGGGATCTAACCAGAAGCCAGGGCTCAGATCCTGCCTTGGATTGCTATCTGTCACTACCAGGTTTTGAGAGCCCAGAAAGTAAGCCCCCAGTGCTGGGTAGGTTTCAGGTATACATGATACATACTCAAGGCAGATGGCTAACTGGATTGAGGAGGGGAGAAAGCAGAAGGTAGTGGAGAGGCACTAGCAGTGGAAATAAATACTCAGTGTATCCATCAGGGATCAGTGCTGGAGTCATTGTTTAACATTTTCATTAGCTAGGAAGTAAGTAACCATCTCGTTCTGTCCTAAGACTTCCCACCCCATGAAACTGCTAAAGAACTTGGCCTTGAAATCCAAGGAGTCCCTACGTGAAGAGGCTCCACTCTTCTGATGTGCATGGAATTTAAATGGCTGCTTTAGGCCTGATAGCCCATGTGTACTCTCCTCTGAATGAGGCTTGTAGATAAAAGATGAATCTGAGCTCTTGAGAGGTTCAGGGATAATTGCAGAATGAAACCACAAAAGAGGGTGTGTCAAGTCAAGTTTATGGGGTGGCTATAAGTGATTACAACTTTATACAATAAATAAATATTCATAAATATCTATATTGTAAGATATATCATAAAGGCAAGTCAAAGAACACATTATTAACAGAATAAATTAAATAGGATTAATTTTACAGTTCAGAATAACATCTTTATATATTATTTTGAGTTTAAGGGAGACAAGGCAGCTTTTCTTTTCCTGAGGGTTTTTAGCAAGCAGCAAGAATTCTGCTAATTTTTCCAATTCCTTTTTTTCACTATTTAAATAATATCCACTAAATGATCTATATGTGTAATAGTTTCGGACGGAATAGATGCCAAAAATGTTTTCCTTATTCCCTTGTACCTTGGGCAAGTAATAAATACATGAAAAAGTCTTTCCAAGTAACCATTATAGCAGCTACATAAATCTGTTTTAGCAATACAGTTATAGTATATGGTTTGGGCTTGTTATGTATGGAATTCGGTGGCTGCTGAAATGTTGTTGTGCATGTTCTAAATGTTGTTGTGCGTGTTCTAAATGTTGTTGTGCACATTCTAAAAGTTATTGTGCACATTCTAAAAGTTATTGTGCACATTCTCTCATTAATATTCATGATATGTTCTGCTCCTTGCTCCCTGATTGGAGTAAATGGACTTACTCAACAAAATCAAACATGGCACTAGTTAGCGAGCGGTTCAACTGGACAGTTTGGGCATGGACTGCTACAGTCAGCTGCATGCTCCAACAAATCATAGTAACTTCACAGTTTTTTTTTTTTTTTTTTTTTTATAAAAGGCTTCATAAATACTTTAATACTTTAAGCGGAATACTTTAACTCCACCTTCAATGCCAATCTGTGTAGGCCATCAAAATTTTGGAAAGTTATCCACTCCCTCCCCCATTGACAAATCCCACCCCCTTCTGTTCTCAAATGGTACTCTTCTCTCAGACCCACTCGCAGTTGCCTCCGAGTTCCATTCATACTTCACCACATGTGCTACTACGCTCCTTGCCTCCCTACCAGCTGTAGCTCCACCCACCATGCTGAAGCTACCAACCCCCCCCGGATTAAACACCTTTCACTTCGGGATCATCTCTCCGATGGAAGCTCTTGATGTCCTACTCACCCTTAACCCTTCTAAGGGAAAGTCCCCTGATGGGTTGGACCCCAAACTCCTCTACCTATCTGCCCCTACCACTGCAGCTCTGCTAGCTGCCATGCTAAACCTATCATTTGCCTCTGAATCAGTTTCTGCAGAGTGGAAGCATGCCATAGTCCTACCACTTCCCAAGGAAGGGGAACCTCTCTACCACGACCAATTACCGCCCCATCTCCCTTCTCCCTGCCCTTGCGAAACTCCAGGAGCACCTCGTACTATCTCAACTCTCCAGCTTCCTCTTGGAATCCAACTTCTTCACCCCCATTCCAGTCTGGATTTAGGAAGAACCACTCTACCACCACTTCCCTCCTAAGACTCTCTGACACTATCCTCTTGGGGATGGACAAAGGTCTTATTACTGCAGCCAACTTTGTCAACTTAGCCAAAGCTTTCAACACTGTCTCCGACCCCCTGTTGCTATCCTGACTTTCTGAAGTCAGTTTATCCGCACCTGCCACCAACTGGTTCAGAGCATACCTGGAAGGCAGAACTCAGCCAATAAGAATTGCTGATTCCACCTCTCCCCCACTCCCAATAGATACTGGTGTCCCCCAGGGCTCAGTACTTGGCCCCATTCTCTTTTCCATCCTCCTAAATGACCTGCCTCAAACCTGTTTATCTACCTCTATTCACATCTATGCAGATGACACAGTCCTCTTTACCTCTGGCTGTACCCCTGAGGAGGTTGTTACCAGTCAAGAGGCTGATTTCAACAAAGTTCAGCTCTGGTTTAGCTCCCACCAACTCTTCCTTAATACCAAGAAGACAGTCTCCATGACCTTTAGAACTAGGCAGAGACTATCCAGGCTTACCACACCCCTGAACTTCCACACCCTTGACGGGATAGTCCTTGCGGACGTGACAACTTTTAGGTACCTTGGTGTCTGGCTTGACTGACATCTTTCCTGGGGGTTCACCTGGAGTGATGCAGGCCTATACTGGTGTGACAGTCTGCAACTGTCCAGGAGGGGAATCAGGATCCTAGGTGATAGGTTCCTTGGTGATAGTTTTAAATGCTTCATTGGCAAGCATTTCAACTAGCCAAGGGGGGAGGCACTGGAAAGGAGCAGGGAAATCCTAGCCCCCACAAAAAAATCAGGGTAGTAAGTGAGGTAAACACCAAGACAGAGATGTCGATAGGGAGAAGGGCAGGGGTAAATGAAGTAAGTGACAAAGGCAATAAGGACAGAGATGGGGCAAAAAGGGGTAAGGCCATCAGGAAATGTAGGGTAATGAGTACCAATGCCCGTAGTCTGGACAACAAGCTCCCTGAACTGGTGGCCTTGATGGAAGAGGGATGCCTGGATATCATAGCAGTCACAGAAACATGGTACACAGAGAACCATGACTGGGATGTTAACATACCAGGGTACACAACCTACAGGAAAGACAGGGAGGGGAGAAGAGGGGGAGGATTAGCTCTCTATGTAAGGGAAGGGATAAAAGCAACTGAACAAAAGAGTAAACAGGGAGGAGAAGAGGCACTGTGGGTCACCTTAGAGACTGGAAATGGCACCACAGTCTGCACAAGGGTTGTATACAAACCCCCATGTCAGGGGGAGGGAATGGACAAGAATATGATAGAAGGCATCCTTAGGATGGCAGAGAAAGAGGAGATACTGTTGATGGGAGACCTGAATATGCCAGATGTTAACTGCAGCACCTTTGCTGGAGCCACATCCAAGAGCAGGGCCATTCTCGATGCCCTACAGGTGGCATGCCTCAGACAGCTAGTTTTGGAACCCACTCGTTAAGGAGCAATCTTAGACCTCATACTCTCAAATGGGGACAGTGTGAGGATCACAGATCTAGAAGTGGGTAGCCATCTGGGAGCAAGTGACCACCAAACAGTGTGGTTCACGATAAACTCAGCTACAGAGTCAAGCCATACAAAAGTGAGGGTACTGGACTTCAGGAGGGCTGACTTTGGCAAGATGGGAGAGTGCCTTAGAAAAGCACTAGCAAACAGACAAGGAGGAGGGGTGGAAGAACAATGGGGAAACATCAAAACTGCCATGACAGAGGCAACAAGCCTTTGAGTGAATCAAATAAACAAATCAAAATGAAAGAAAAAGCCACTATAGTTCTCAAAAGAGGTTGCGGGGAAGGTCAGGGAGAAAAATATAGCATTCAGGAAGTATAAAGAAACACAGAAGGAGCAGGACAGAGAGCTGTACTAATTAAGGCAGAAGGAAGCAGGAAGGGAAGTCATAATAGCAAAGGCCTGAACTGAGGAAAAGATACCCAACTCGGTTAAGAAGGGGATAAAACCTTTTATAGGTACATCAGGAAGCATAGAAAGACAAAGGGAGGGATAGTGAGGCTGAACAGAATGGACGGTGGGTGGGCAGAGAGGGACAGTGAAAAAGCAGGGATACTGAACAAATACTTCTGCTCAGTATTCACAAAAGAGGAGGAGGGGGAAGTGCCTAATCCAATTAACAGAAGCACTCTGTCTAGGGGGGTCGATCCCAGTCCTTTCACACAAGAAAGGGTTCTGAAAGAACTCCTAAATCTGAAGATGGACAAAGCAATGGGGCCTGATGGAATTCACCCCAGAATTCTAAAAGAATTAAGGAGAGAACTAGTGAGACCACTGACTACCCTTTTTAACAAATCATGGGAGGATGGTGGGTACCTGAGGACTGGAGGAAGGCAGATGTGATTCCCCTTCACAAAAGTGGGACCAAGACAGAGGCCGAAAACTACAGACCTATCAGTTTGACCTCTGTGGTAGGGAAAGTGATGGAATCACTTCTGAAGGAAAGAATTGTTGAGAACCTAGGGGCCAGTGGGGCACAGGACCCAAGGCAGCGTGGGTTCACAGCGGGAAGGTCATGTCAGACGAATCTAATTGATTTCTTTGACTGGGTGATCAAAGTAGTAGACCAGGGAAGGACTGTGCACATGGCCTACCTAGACTTTAGCAAGGCATTTGACATAGTCCCACACAAAAGATTAATAGTCAAATTAACCAGCCTGGGAGTGTGTCCCAGGGTGGTAGCCTGGGTAAAACATTGGCTGGACAACAGGACCCAGAAGGTAATTGTAAATGGAGTCCACTCTGAAGAAAGAGGGGGTACTAGTGGGGTACCGCAGTGTTCAGTACTGGGTCCAGTCCTTTTTAATGCCTTTATAAGTGACATTACAGAGGGACTGGAAGAAAAAGTGTACCTCTTTGCAGATGACACAAAGATCTGCAACAGGGTTGATACACAAGGAGGCATGGAAAGGGTGAGAAGGGACGTGGCAAGGTTGGAGGAATGGTCAGAAGTATGGCAGCTTGGATTCAATGCAAAGAAGTGCAAAATAAAGCACCTGGCAAACAAAAACCCAGGGGAAGATTACACAATGGGGGGGTAGTAACAACAACAAAAATGGAAAGGGACCTGGGGGTAATCATATCAGATGACCTTAAGGTTAGCAAGCAATGTGAGAAGGCAGTAGGGAGTGCTGGGAGGATACTGGGATGTATAGGGAGAGGCATCACCAGCAGAAAACAGGAAGTTGTTATCCCTCTGTACAGACAGTTGGTGAGACCCCATCTAGAGTACTGCGTACAGTTCTGGAGACCCCATCTCCGCAAGGACATAGACAGGATAGAGGCAGTTCAGAGGAGTGCAACTAAAATGGTGCAGGGTCTGCAAGAGAAGCCATACGAGGAAAGACTAAAAGAGCTTAATATGTATACCCTTGAGGAAAAGAGGGAGAGGGGGGACATGAATGATAGAAACGTTTAAGTACCTCAGTGGAATCAACAAAGTCCAAGAGGGTAGCATCTTTCAGAAAAAGAGATGTGCAAGAACAAGGGGACACAATTTGAAGATGGGGGAGGCGGTTCAGGGGCAATGTGAGGAAGTATTTTTTCACAGAGAGAGTGATGGACACATGGAACAGCCTTCCTGAGGAGGCTGTGGGTTCTAAAACTCTGAGAGAATTCAAGAATGCATGGGACAGACATCAGGCAATTTTTGTGGGGGGTAGGAAGAAATAGGCTGTTGGTTAACTAGGATCTGCAGCTTATCCTGTAGGTAGGGAAGTGGGCAGACTAGGTGGGCCAAGTGGTCCTTATCTGCCATCAAAGTCTAAGTTTCTATGTTTCTGTGTTATCCTTCTCTGCCCATTTGGATATCCTGAAAAAACTGCACCCTAAGCTCAGCGCTCTCTACAGGAACCACAGCTGCCTCCTGCTGCCGGCAAGACGCGAAACTGTGCAGAAAATGATATTAGCTACGTTCGACTACTGCGATGTAGTCTACGGTGCCACTCCTAAGTCTACTCTATCCAAACTGGACCCCTCTTCAATGCTTTCTGCCATTTTGCCCTCGATGCCCCCCCTTGCACCCACCACTGCGAGCTTTACCATGTGCTGGCCTTCCCCTCCCTTGACAGCCGGCGCCAACTCCATAGTGCAAAATTTGCTTCCAACCTCTGGCTTGGGTCCCTTCCACCCTACCTCACCTCCTCCCTATCTCCCCCCAACCCCCTCTCACGCCCTTAGAACTACTGACTCCTGGCTGTTGGTAATCCCTCACCGCCGGACCACTGCAGGCCAATCGGCCTTCTCCTATCACCTCCCGAGGCTGTGTAATGACCTACCGGTACAAATCTGTCACTCCTCTAGGCATTCCATATACTCAGCCCTGATAAACTTCTATGCGGTAAACTGCTCATGTATCTGACCTCCCCTTCCCCTTCTCCTCTTGCCTAACCTTCTCTCTTCCCCCCACATCTTCTCCCTCCCCCCTACTGCCCCATCTTAGATCCCATACGGCCTGACCAGTGGCTTTAGCAATCGGCTATAAATGCTGGCATATATCCACCAACTTCCGCACTTACCCCCTACTGCACTTCTAGCCTTGTTTCTCTGTCTAACGTGTTACTGTAGATTAGTAGCTGACATGTATGTAGTTACATTTTATACCCTATGTCATTATAATTCCTTGTACATTTTTTTCTCACTTCATGTACCAACGTGTAAATTCCTTGTTGCAGTGTATCCTGTGTTACTCCTACTTCATGTTCCAATGTGTAATTTAATTTCCATGTATCAATGTAATCAGTTGCTCTCCTCTGTAAGCCCCCCCCCCAGGTCGCACCGTGAGATGAGCATCTTTTTACTCAGTGCGCCTTTCCTGGTGTTAAACATTTCATTAAATAAATAAAATAAATCTTATGGAGTGTCAGGACGGTAACGGAACTGCACAGATGGACTCTGCAGCAAACACAGCTGCCAACACAAAGCGGAACCGCCAACACAAGGTATGAGACCTTGCCAAAGTTAAGGACTGCACCAACAGAGTTCTCAGCTCACTAAGCTGTTGGCTTTTCTTTCTTTAAGCCATATACTATGAAAAATAAAGTATGGGAGGGGGCCAAACTTTATTTCTTGCATTGTATCTCTTATACAAGAGCCACAACTAATGAAAGTCCTGTTCTCTCACAAGTGATAATAAACTTGGTATTTTAAGGAGCTAGTGCACTGCCTAAAACTATTAGTTTTTAATAGTAACATAGAAACATTTAAGTTGACAGCAGATAACGACCACAAGGCCCATCCAGTCTGCCCATTTTTTCTACCTTATGAATGTGCCATAGGCCTTTACTCTGTCAGTGGCCTATCTATTCATACTCATCTGTATTGCTTACTTATGCCTATCCCATGCCTCTTTGAAGCCCTGCACTGTATTCATATCCACCACTTCCTGAGGTAGACCGTTCCATGCATCCACCACCCTTTCTGTGAAAAATAACTTCCTCACATTACCCCTTAATTGGCCTCCCTCTAATCTCATGCTGTGTCCGCTTGTCCTGCTATTCTTCTTATATTGAAACATGTTAGACTCTTTCACCTTGTTAATGCCCTTAAGATGTTTGAATGTTTCGATCATAACGCCTCTCTCCCTCCTTTGCTCTAGGGTATATATATATTGAGCTCCGTTAATATGTCATATGTTTTCTGATGCAGTCACTGCACCATTTTGTTTGTCCTTTTCTGGACTGCCTCAATTTGGTTAATATCCTTGTGCAGGTGCGGCCTCCAGTACTGCAGACAGTACTCCAGATGAGGACTAACCAGTGTCTTGTAAAGAGGGATTATTACCTCCCTCTTATGACTTGTGATCCCTACAAATACACCCCAACATCCCTCTAGCCTTACCTACTGCTTTAGTGGTCTGTTTGGATGATTTCAGGTCATCTGTGATGATGATGATGATGCCCAAGTCTCTTTTTTCCCTTGTGATTGTCAGCAACTCCCTTCCCAACCTATAGGTGGCGTCAGGGTTTCTCTTCCCTATGTGTATGATGTTGCACTTCTTTGCATTAAACTCCAGTTGCCACTCTTCAACTGTTCAACTGTTCAAAGTAGTCAGTCAACCATTGCCTTTTATATCTGAAGAACGTTTTCCTTTCCCTTTATTTAATTAGAAGATTGTTTACCTGATGTTAGTAGGTGTGATATGTGGGACAGCACTCAGCCTGGCAGCTGACATCTTTGTTTCTATTTCCTCCCCACTTCATCATCACTCAGCCTTGTGATCTTGCTGGCTGTGACACCACTGCTGCTTAGGAACAGGCACTCAGTAGCTGCCAGGCTAGTCACCAGTGATGTCACAGTCAGTGAGACCACAGTGCTGATGATGCAGTGGAGGGATAGAGATAGATATGTCAGCTGGTGGGTTGAGAGCCATTCCACAGGTCCAGCACAATATTAGCCCATGGAAGACTTGCACAAAAGGAAAAAATAAAATACATCAGAAATAAAAAGTTACAACTGATTTCTTTTTAAAGTTGTTATTATTTTCTTGCCTGCCTGTTTTGGCTCCACTTGAGCTTTAAGTCAGACCATTGCCTATTTCATTTATACAGCATTATTTTACATGTTATAGCTTTTAAATCTGCTGTTTAACTGGAGATTTAACCACTTCCCTTGGATTACATCTGGCTTCAGTGCTACACATTGCAATTGTGATGATACCAGCCTTGTGAAAGCTACTCTCTGGTTCAGTATGCACTGTGATGTACACAACAGGGCACAATGTTGTCTGTGACCATATTATGCATAAATACATCTTTGAGGGGCAGGAATTTTATAACTCACTTGTGTCTCTGCCACTTGTAAATTATGATCCTGCCCCTTCATTCATGAAGATAAATAGCATTTTTATCTCCGCTGGTACTGTATAAAATTTTTCATTGATAGTAGATATGCCATCAACAAAAATAGCACCATTTATCTGGTGAAATTTATTCTCACAGGTGTGGTATAAACAGCTATAATAGTTGTAAACCATCTCAATGAAATTACACAAACTGATTTAGTGATATATTTCACCATATCAGTTTGCTTTGTTTCAGTAAGGTGTCTCACAAATATTACTGTATATTATACAATGGCAGGAAAAAACTTAAGAAGTTGATTGCTCAGCCCTAGACACAGTGATGTTATTTCACAATAAATCACTGTATCTAGGGTAGGCACCAAGACCGACCACTTAACATTAAAATAAATTACTACTCCCTAGTCAGTTCCTGTGGAAGCCATCTACATTCCCTCACTTCTGCTCTCTGGGCACCACAGACATACACACCACAACACTGCTACGGATGTCTGCGCTGAGGCTTTGTATAATTTAGATTTTGTTTGAAAGCAAACATGATTATTTCACTTTCTGTTATCTTTTTAATAGCAGCAATGCAAATTCCCAAGAAGTCATCATTACGAATGCGATCAGCTTCAACGCGGTCCCTTCCCCGGCCTGAATACAGTAACATAAACAACTTTGCTGTTTGTACTTCTACTTTCTTCTCCCAGTACATGCCAACAGTACTGGGAGAACCAGAAGCAAACACACACTCACCAAGTGGTATTGGCAGAGAAAGACACAGAGCGGGATGAGCAGCAACACGGCTTTTGAAGTTTGTACTGCCGTTGCCTGCATCAGCACATACTCGGTCCTCAGTGCTCTCTCATTCCCTACAGACTGCAAGTGAATCACAGTAAAACAGTATACTTAATCTTTGCCTGGTACAAAGGCAAGCAGCAAAACCAGCTCAACTAAACTATATGGCCAGTCTGTTTGTGTGGGTGGGCCACACAAATTAACAAACACAGTATACACAGAATGGCAGAAATACTGAGAGAGCATGAGAGGAGCATGACGCAGCAGCTCCACCTACTGGACTACTTTTTCTATTATTATCATACAAAAAAATTTAAATTTGTTTTTAACTTTTTACTATAAGTTTAAAATGAGCAATTGTATAATAGCAATAAGGCACTCCAGGGTGCGTGTTATGCCAGCAATAAGACATAATGAGGTGTGGGTTATGGCCTGATAAGAGCACATCCCAGGTGCATTATGAGGCATGAGGCGCTTGTGCCGAGTGCCTTTAGCACCGGGGAAGTGTTCTTATTAGGCCATAACCCACACCTCAGAGTGTCTTATTGTGCTTATAAAATGGGCTCCCAAGTAATTATTAACAAAACAAAAAAAAAGTCAGAAAGATAAAAAAAAGAGGTTTTAATAACTGAAATACAAAAAATAGTCCCCATGTAAATGTCTTTTCACATGTGTTTATCAGCAGTACAGGACTCCCTATGAATATCTGTGCACAGTGTTGCCATTAATATCACACCATCCAGTCCATTTCTTCATTTTAAGTGAAGCCTGAACTGTGCTATTTGCTTCAAATCCCCCAACAGCCATTTGCCTTACACTGGCCATCAGTTTGAGTGAAAGCGAGCATGTCTCACAGCAGCTGCCGTAGTTAGCACTTTTCTCTCAGCGCTTCCTAGATTCCCCTTGTAACGGTGCACTGGTCTGTAATAGAGGATTTTAAAAAAAGTGTTTCATAGTTTGGACAAACATACTGGTGGACAAGCAGGGTCTGATTTTATTTTAAGACCGCTGGACGACAGGCGCTGTAGTCACATTTCAAAGCCGTGATACTGGGTTCGCTGACTACTGCGTTTGTTTTAAACTACAGAGGGGAACCACATGAAGAAACAGAGGTGAGACTTTAGTTAAGAAAAAATGTTTAGGGTGTCTTTTCTTGTGATGGTCCGATTTAATTTTTTTAAATGTCACTATGAGTTTGTCACCTCGGCTCACTTTCAGCACTCTGCGACTGTGCAACTTGTTGAGATGGCTCGGCTGAGATCACTGTTCTTGATAGTGGGTGTGAGGGAACATTGATACTACAGTTGTGCTGTGTTAGCTTGCTTTGATGTAATGCAGATTGTGACGATATGGATGTATAAGGACATGGCTTTGACACCTACTTAACCAATCAGAGAAGCTTAAATTTTTTGTCCATTTTATAATGTGTAGCATCACTCCTCAGATGGTGGAAGCACTTGGCTTTGCCTCGTGCTTCAACCAACCCAAGAAGTGATGCTATTACATATTAACACACACCCTGTCATGCCTTATTGCTTGAGTGATATAGTATATTGCTACATTACTTTGCATGAGACTACTGCTGGTTGAGGTGGTGGGAGGAGAGCTGTGCTGGTTGCCATCTCTGGCAGTGAGAAATCCCCTTCTTTTTAAAGTCAGGGCACCAAAGGGGGAACGAGGAAGTTGGGGTGGTAAATGGGTTGGGGAGATGGGGGTATTTAATTATTAACTGGACTGTTCTGGGTATGGTAGTGGAAAAAGTGGAAAAAGAAATTCACTGGTAATATGGAATCACAGCACTGGGTGGAAAGAGCAGCAAATAAGCAGAGCATATACCTAGAAGGCAGAATTTCACTGTTCGCTGGTGACACAAAGCTCTGTAACTGAGTAGACACACCAGAGGGTGTAGACAGAATGAGAAGCGACCTGCAGAAACTTGAAGAATGGTCAGGGGTTTGGCAGTTGAAATTCAATGCAAAGAAGTGCAAGATAATGCATATGGGGCACAAAAACCCTGGCACAATATATCAGTTGGGGGTGAGGATATAGCATGCACCAAGCAGGAAAGGGATCTTGGGGTTATCATCTTTGATGACCTCAAGGTAGGGAAACAGTGTGACAAGGCAGCAGGTAAAGCAAATAGGATGCTGGGATGTATAGGCAGGGGCATTACCAGCAGGAAAAGGGAGGTCATAATTCCGCTATACAAGATACTAGTGAGGCCCCACCTGGAGTACAGTGTACAGTTCTGGAGACCATACCTCGTAAGGACATACACAGGGTAGAGAAGGTTCAGAGGAGGGCAACAAAGATGGTGCATGGATTGCATCACAAGTCCTATGAAGAACAGGTTGAAGGAACTGAACATGTACTCCCTGGAGGAGAGGAGGAGAGAGGGATATGATAGAGACATACAAGTATCTTACTGGGAGGAACAGGGTGCAGGAAAACACTATTTTTAAGCAAAAAAGATGTTCCAGGACTAGAGGGCATGGGATGAAGTTGGAGGGAGGACGATTCAGAGGAAACATGAGAAGGGATTTCTTCACAGAACGGGTGGTGGACAAGTGGAACACCCTGCCAGAGGAAGTGGTGGGGGCTGAAACAATCACGGGATTTAAGAATGCATGGGATAGACATAAAGGAATTCTGGAGTTCAGGGGTAAGGTGCAACAGACTTCTAGGAAAACAAACTGAACTTACAAGCTCAAATGGGCAGACTGGGTGGGCCATAGGCCCTTATCTGCCGACACTGTCTATGTATCTATGTATCTATGTATATACAGTACTTTTACAAAAAAAGCATACACAGTAGTATGAGAAACAAAACTAAGGAGCTGTATGTGTTGAATACATTACAGGAATTTAATATCATTCGGACTGCTTAAATGTTATGGGATGAATAACTTATGTGGCGTACACAGCTGGATGAGTACAAACTGTAAAGATGGGCAGAACTGGAAAAGAGAAGGGTGAGTGACTAGGTATATTAAGATATATTTTCAAGTAGTTGGACTTCAGGATCCTAGTTCAGGTGTAAGAGAACCATCATAGCTTCAAGTAATGAATAGTGCAGTGGTATCAGCAGTGGTAGGTAGTGCTGGGAAGAATTGCACAATTCCACCTTTGCCAAAATTCCATGGAATTATGTGGATTCTGCCCATTCAGAAGCTAGAGAATTGAACCCCTTTTTCTGCAAAAAGCAGCAACATTCACAGTTTTCATTTATGCATATTGTATTCTATATGTGATAAAAACTGTAATGTAAAAATTTGCACTTAATATTAACATTGATGAAAATTCCACTCTTCACATCGATGTCTGTTCAATCATATATGTGAGAAAATCTGTGAAGAAACATATCTGCAGTTTACATCAATGCTAGTGAAATATTCCACAGTTTACATAAAAGTTCCACAGTTTACTTACTGACAGAATTTCATGGACTTTTTCTTTCAAAAACTCCATGGAAAGTTTTGAAGCAGAATGGCAATTTTGCAGCAAATCTGTTGACACAATTTATTATTCTGCACACCTGTAATGGAATGTATGTGTTATAAGCCACAATATCAAAGGGATGATATGTGGATTTTAAGATAAATAAACAAAATAGATAAATAAGTCTCAAAGAAATGTGGTAAGGACTGGCTATTTTTACTAGTTATGTACTACCTGGCATACAGATGTAGGTAAATTGAGTGGAAAAACCCAATCCATTGATCTTAATAACACTTGCTCTTAATCCAAAATATGAATTATGCAATAAGACACTGCAGGGTATGAGTCACAGTGGGCATTACCCACCCCTTGTGTGATACAGCACAAGGTCACGGGCTGAGTGCCTGAAACCACACAAACCACCAGAATGATACATACCCTGAAGTGCCTTATTGAAATTATACAAGGAGTCTAACTTAAAAAAATATAAACATTCAAAGAAACTAGTTTTCAAATCAATATGTTTTATAATTCATCCAATAAGATTGCATTGAATCTATCCATCAGTCTGAAAATAGTCCCTTGACAATCAAGTTATCATTTTGTATAACTTGTAAAATTAGACAAGTAATACATTAGATGAGCTGAAGAGGTTAAGTAGAAAAATGACAATAGTAGATTGACAAACATATTTAAAGAAAACATTATGCACTGGACTGATTTAATTAGCTCAGTAACAACCACCACCACTGAAACATTAATGTTATTCCTTGCACATGCTGATTATTAATTTCACATGTGGTTCATTCCAGATGTGGTTCATGATTTTAGTAAATATTTCCTGTATACTAAATGTTTATTTAATTTTTAGAAAGCTACACCCCCATCTTGAGGTTGTCCTTTATTTCAGTTATCTCCTGACATGTAAAATAACAGAATATGAGTTTGTTGAATTCCAAATCTCAGCATCATGTCATATTTAAATATTACATCAGTCTTTCTTAAAGAGCCACTGACATCCCCAGGAGAACTTTGAAAAAACATATTGTGACACAAAGCAGCCTACATTTCTCATGAGCTCCGTATTTCTTCTTGCCATTATTTTTTTACAGAGTCATATACCTAAAAATAGGATCTTTGTTTCTTGATGGTTCATCAGCTTGTATTAATTACTCCTGACTTGACATCATAATGCTCTGCTTATGACATCACAGTTATTCTCATGGCAACCAAGTGTGATGTCACACCACAGCATTCTGAATTCAAGTATTGGCCCATCCAGGCTGCCCATTTCCCCCACCTACACTCTCACATCAGAGCGTGACCAATCTACAGCTCTTTCTCTCTTCCCCCCCCCTCTTCTTTTCCACTATGATTCCTCTGTGCTTATCCCATGCATTTTTGAACCCTGCCACTTTTTTGGCCCCCACCACCTCCGCTGGAAGGTTGTTCCAGGAATCCACCACTTCTTCTGTGAAGAAGTATTTCCTCACATCTCTCCTGAATCTACCCCCTCCAGCTTCATAGCATGTTTTCTTGTTTTTGAGCACCTTTTCTTCTGAAAAATACCCCCTCCTGTGCCTTCTTTACCAGTGAGGTATGTAAAGGTCTTTATCATATCTCCCCTCTCCCTCCTCTGTTCCAGGGCGTCTTACGGGCAGACTGGATGGGCCTAGTGGTCCTTATCTGCTGACAATTTCTATGTTTCCACATATTGAGGTCCTTCAGTCTTCCCTCATAGGGCTTTTGATGCTGACTCTGCACCATTTGAGTTGCCCTCCTCTGGACCTCCTCCACTCTGTCTATGTCCTTCCAGAGATGCAGTCTCTAGAAATGGATGTACTGTAATACTCTAGGTGGGGTCTTACCAGTGGTCTATACAGAGGCAACATCACCTCCCTCATTCTGCTAGTGATATCCCTCCCTATGCACTCCAGCATCCAACTTTTTCTCCCTACTGCCTTGTCACACTACCTGACCAACTTTAGGTCATCCGATATGATTACCCCCAGGTCTCTTTCCTGTTTGGTGGTCATCAACACCACTCCACCCATTTTGTACTCTGCTCCTGGGTTTCTGTGCCTTACATGCATTATTCTGAACCTTTTGGCATTGAAACCCAGCTGCCATACCCTTGACCACTCCTCTGGTTTTCTCAGGTCTCTGCTCATCCTTTACACACACACACATGCACATTCACACCCCGGAGTGTACACCCAATTACAAATTTTGGTGTTGTCCACAAAGTGGCAGATCTTCCCTTCCAGCTCCTCTGCAGTGTCACTTATAAAGACATTAAAGAGGACCGGTGCTAGCACTGATCCCTCAGGCACCCCACTGGTCACCCTCCCTTCCTTGGACCAAACTACATTTACTGCCACCTTCTGTTGCCTATCCCCAACCGATGTCTTATTCAGTTTACCACCTTTGGACCCACTCCTCATAGCAGTAGCAGTAAAAACTTTATTTTTATACAGGAAGACATGTCATTTAGGTTGTGCAACCCAGTTTTCAAGACAGCTCTGTCAGTATCTAAGTTACCTATACATATACTTAATGTAACATATAAATAGATAAAGATACAAAATACACTACACACATACAGGACATGAAGTTCAAAAATAAACTACTAAAAGTCCATCCTAATATAAGTTACGTAATCTTAAAATAAATCAGGATTACCAATAATATCTAATTTTAACGTTGCACCTTTCAAAATGCATAACAACCAAAGATTTTCTGAAATTGTTAATAATCCTAAAGTAGATAAGGATTACTTTTTGTACCCTAACTATACAGAATTAAAATACCATATACTAATTACATAAACAACAAATTGGTTCAAGCTCCTGGACAAACAAAAAGAAATAAAGGAGATGTTCGACCTGAATAAGGTAAGATGGTCCAATATCTAGCTGCTTGGTATCGCAGTGTTCTTTCTCCATGTTTATTTCTAATAATAGGAAGAGATATTTTATTTATTTGAACCATTCTTTTAGTGTCCTCAGAAGTCTGGTTGTCCTTATTAAATAGTATTTCATTAATATAATGATTTGGGAAATAAACCCAATATTGATAAATTATTTTTTGCCATGATCTTATATGATTAATATCTAGGGATTCCCATTGTAATGAGGACAGCAAAGTACAGTGGAGAGTTTGTTTGCGTTGTACTACATACATACCTAGTTAGTTTATAATATATCCTATCTAGTCTATCTATGATCTGTTTATTTGCAGTACAGTATAATAAATCCCCATATGTTAAAACTGGTACTATCAGTTGTTTGGCCACTTTTTTTTTTGGTCATTCCTACTCAAACATTTAGCAGTTCTACATAAGGCACCTATTCCTTTGTTTACCCTTTCTATCAATGTTTTTATATGCTCACCAAAAGACATATGGGCATCAAATATAACTCCCAAGTAGCAGTACTGATTAACCTCTTCCAATCGTCCATCTCCATCTATACAGTACATATATATATATATATATATATATATATATAATTGAGTAAACTTCTTTTGCTTGGAAATGAAATGCAGTAGCTTATTTTCTTTGCATTCATGACAAGCTCCAACCTGGCAAACAACCCCCTCACACTACCAAAATCAGCCTGCATCTTCATCTGAATTTCCTGGACACTATGGCCGGTTGTAATAAGGGCAGTATCATCCACATACAGTCTCACCCGGGAGTGCTGCACTACCTGTGGCAGGTTGTTATTAAATATCAGGAATGACAAGCTACCCAGCTTGCTTACTAGTCTCCTATGTGGAACAGTGTTAAATGCCTTACAGAAAACAAGGTAGGCCATATCCACCAATCCACCCTGGTCTAGCTCCTTGGTCACCCGTCAAAGAAATCTATCAGATTCATTTGACATGACCTCCCCCTTTTGAAACCATGCTGCCTTAGGTCTTGTAACCTACTGGATTCAAGATATTCCACAATCCACTCCTTCAGCAATGATTCTGTTACCTTTCCACCACCAATGTCAGGCTGACTGGCCTATAATAACCAGCCTCCTCCCTGCTACCTCTTTTGTGTTGCAGGCTACATCCATCCTCCTCCAGTCCTCTGGAATCACTCCTGTTTCTGTTGAGCTGTTAAATAGAAGTGTCAGAGGTGCAGCCAGTATTTCCCTGAGCTCCCTTAATACCCTTGGATGCACCCCATCTTGCCCCATTGCTTTGTCCACCTTCAGATTAACAAGTCTCTTAAGACTCTCTCCTCCAAAAAGGACTAGTATCCACCTCCTTCCAAGCTTTTGTTACCTTTTTGTGGCCCCTCCCCATCTTCTTCCTCTGAACACTGAACAAAAATATTTGTTCAGGATGTCTGCCTTTTCCTGGATCCCCTCTGCGCAGTCCCCCCCTTCCCTTTTTAACCTTACAGTCCCACCCCTGGTCTTCTTCTTTTCACTTACACATACAAAAAATGTCATGTCCCCTTTCGTTATCTCCTGGGCTATTGTCTCTTCAGTTTGCACCTTTGCACTCCTTACTGCTTTCCCTGCTTTCCTCTGTTCCTTGATACACTTCCCTATCCTCCTCCCTCCGAGCCTCCTTAAACCATTTAAATGCTACCCTTTTAGCTTTTACCTTTTCAGCCACCTCTTTCAAGAACCATTTTTCCTCTTGCTTTTGCTCACTTGTTTGATGCAGAGGTTTGTTGCCTTTACTGTGCTCCCTTTTATCTTTGTGCACTGTTCCTCCACCCCACCCAGGTCACCCACCCCTGCTAGGTCATCCCTGAGGCATTCACCCATCTTTTTAAAATCTTCTCTCCTGAAATCCAGGACCCTCGCCCTTATGTGGTTTGATTCTGCAGCCATCCTTATATTGAACCACATCATATGGTGATCACAGGTCCACAAGTGGCCTCCCACTTTGATGTTTGCCACACTCTCCCTATTAGTAAGTACCAGGTCCAGTATTGCCCCATCATGAGTGGGTTCACTGATGAGTTACCTGAAGAATGCCCCCTGCAGAGAGTCCAGGATGTTCCTGCTTCTACTTAATGCTGCTGCTGGGAGGCTCCAATCCACATTTGGCAGGTTGAAGTCCCCCATCAGCAGCACCTCTCCCTTTTCTGCCATCTTGCCAGTGGCTTCCACCAGTACCTTATCTAATTCCTCCCTCAGTGTTGAAGGTCTTCGGATCCCTCCAGTGTGAATAGTGGCTCCATGTCCCATCTCCAGGGAAACACACAGTACCTCTGCCTGCCTCCCCCTGTATTCCCTAAATCTGTGTGGCTTTTATGCTTTGCCTCACATAAAGCACCACACCTACTGCTTTCCTTCCCCCTCTGTCCTTGCAGACCAGAGTATAGCCCGGTATAGCCATGTCCCAGTCGTGGTTTTTCAGTGCACCATGACTCAGTAAAGGCCACAATATCCAGGTCAGTCCCTGCCCTGATAGCCTCTAGTTCCAGAATCTTATTTCCTAGACTTCTAGCATTCGCACACATGGCCTTACAGATTTTGATTCTACTCTGCTTGTTGCCCCCTTTTTCTCTTTTTGCCCTCCATCTTCCCACCTCTCTTTGTAATGCTCCTGCTCTTTTCCCCCCTTTATCTCTACCACCCTGCTTTCTCTATTAATTTGCACCCTGGTGATTCCTCTCCCCTCGAGTTCTCCCTGTTCTCTACTTCAGCCTTTGGGGAAGGCAGTTTCTGACTCCCCAATTCCTTCTGCCACCCCCCTTGGCTAGATTACATGCTCATCCAAGTAACATTTAAACCTTCCACTAAGGACTGCAGTTCTCTTCCCAGATGGATGATAACCATCACCCCTGTATAGGCTCTTATCCTCCCAGGTGAGTCCCCAGTCCTCAATGTAGCCCAAACCTGCCTCTCAGCACCATTCCTTCAGCCAAGAGTTGAAGCTCCTGGTGTGGAGTTTCCCCTCCTGTCCCCTGTCATAGGCAGGCAGCACCTCAATGAAAGCCACTGAGTGAGCTACCTGTTTAAGACCCCTCCCCAGCTACCTAAACTCCCCCTGAACTATCCCAGTTCTGTCCCTAACCAGGTCATTAGTCCCCAGGGGAACAATGACATCCAGCTCTCCCTCCCATTCTGCTGCCCTAGCGATCCACAGGATTCACTTCCCATACCTCCGGGCCATGGCACCTGGTAGACACCTAACCTCCCTCTCCCCTCCCTTCCTTTTCTATTCCCAAATCTATCCCCCTCACAATTGAGTCCCCCACCAGAAGTTGCTTCCTCCTATAAGTTGCTTCCTCCTCCTCTGGGGGTCATCTACCACCCTCCTTGGGGTCTCCATTATGAAAAGCCACCACATTCTGTTTGGTTACTATGTGGGTGCTTCCTCTTGGCAGTCCCACTCTACCAGAGCAGTGTAGGAATTTTACAGTGGTACTGGTTGAGGAGTGTGCCTCTGTCCCACCACCCCCCACCCTTCCAGCTCCCACTGCAGTCCAACCGTTCCTTCTCGCTGGCATCCTTTGAGTTAACAGTGGCAGACTTGGTGAGCTCTGGGTAGGGGGAGAAGTCCCCGGAATCCTAGCCAACTCAGCCTGTCAGTGGGGGAGAGGTCCTCTGAATCCTAGGCAACTCAGCCTGGAGTCTAGAGACTTCTGCCCTCAGCCCAGAGAAGTGTGTACAGATAAGGCATCACCATAGTCTTCAGAAGATGAACACTAAAGGATAAAGATCCTGGTTTTGTGGGTACATCCTAAGTAATAAAGAAGAGGGAGGAGAAATCTATTTAAGGAAAATGACATGTAAGCTGAATTGTTCCTAAATATATTTTCCATAGGTTTTCCGGAAGTGTCAGCAACTCATTAAAAAATGTACTGCAATACCTAACGAGGGAATCAGCTTACGATTTTTGTGCACAGGTTTGTAAAGAAAGTTATATAACTATGACTGCATCAATTGGTTTCCAAACCAAAATAAAACTGGCAATCAACTGTTACATGATTTCTGGTTTAATTTAGCTCTGGAAACCAGCTGGCACAGTTTTATGCATGTAGATCTCTTTAGAAACATATGCACAAATAAATGGGGACTGATTTACTTATTAAGGATTGTAATACATTCTTTTAAGAGAGGCTAGTATTGCAATATGAAAAAAATGGCAAGATGCAGAGATTGGGATTTAATCAAACCTATTTCTCATTACTATGATGTACATGTCATGTGATTACTAAAATGCAGGAGAAAGGGAGGATTCACCTTTCTAAACGAATTACTTTTGGTTTACTCAGTTGGATATGGACATAAGCAGGCAACTGTCCATCTAGAATGTCTCCCACACAGTGTGGGTAAATTATCCCTTGTTTGAAGTCGAGCTGAGATATTTGTCTAATCTTAATTTAAAGATATTAAAATTATCTGAAACTGCAACATGTTGGGGAAGTTTGTTCCATGTCTTGGAGACTCTAACTGTGAAATAGCCATCTCTTTTACTAGCGATTGCCTTAGGTACTATTAACTGCTTGTTGTGTGATCTTAAAAAAGAAGTACGTTGGTTGTATCTGAAAGAGCACTGTGCACTTAGCTTTGGATTTTGTAGGATTTTACAGAGCAGCAGAAGGTCACCCCTGCTTTTCCTTTCCTCTAAGCTTACCAACCCTGTGGCAGATATTCTGTCCTTATAGCTAAGATTTTTTAAATTTGGTATCATTTCTGTAGCTCTGCATTGGACCCTCTCAACCTGATCAATGTCTCATCTCAAATAGGGGTGCCAAATTGCCAGCCTGGTGGCGCTGAGGGTTGAGGCGCTGGATGCCACACCTTGCACTATGCCATCAATCCGGGTTCAGGAATAACCTCTGGTCATCGGGGTGCCAGCGTGGGGGGGAGGGCAGAGCAGGATTGAGCATGCCGATGGGCAGCTCTCCTCTCCTGAGGGTGGTGAGGGTGGGTTGGCGCCTCCCCATAGTTCCACTCCCACTGGGTGGAGGTCTGGTGACAGCATAGGTGGAGATGAGGTGGCAAAAACAGTTACAAGAGGTGGAAGTGGCTGAGCTGGTGCCACAGGGTGTGTAGCATGCCTCCACACACTCACATGGCCATGTGCTAAGGCCTCAGGGGGGGTGGTCAGGAAGAAAACCAGTGAAATACCTATATGTCCCTTTCGCCAGTTGGTGGGAGGACGTGACGGGGACCAAACCGCTCTATGAAAAAAAAAGAGGGCACCAAAAGGGAGAACCAGTGTCCAGGTGGGGTCTAATATATGACCTATACAGGGACAAGATACGTGACTCGATCTGTTTACAAATGAGCGTTTGACACAGGTCAGAGTTCTATTGGCAGTTAACGTAATTTTACTGCACTGGTCAGCAGACGATAATTTACTATTGACCATAATACCCAAGTCTCTCTATCTATCAACAGATTTTAAAATAGTATTATTAAGTGAATAAGAATAAAGAGGGTTATTACTACCAAAAGTAATACCACACATCTGTCATGGTTGAAGGCCATTTTGTTCGATGTTGCCCAGAGCTCTATGGTTTGGCGATCAAATGCCATAGTAAGATATTATTATAAGTATTTACTCCCCAACCCCCACCCCCAATTTTGTGTCATCCGCAAATTTGTACAGTTGATTCGTCACATTGGTGTTAAGATCAAATATGAAAAGATTAAACAGGGTGGGACCCAAGACTGAACCTTGGGGCACTCTACTACTAACAGGGCGCATGTTGGATAAGGCTCCATTTATGCATACAAACTGTTTTCTATCTTTTAGACAGTGATCAGTCCATCTAATTAGATGATGACTGAATCCCATTTTGATTAATTTCACTATTAGTTCATAATGTGGGACAGTATCAAATGCCTTAGCAAAATCTAACAAGATGACGTCAGTGGGAATGTTAGTATCTAGGCTTGCACTAATTGTATTATAAAAACTGACTAGACTGGGGGTGCCAGACAATCTGTTTGTGAACCCGTGTTGGTAAGGGTCAGTAAGACCAAGTGATTTAATTTCAGATTTAATTTTATCTTTAATGAGATGTTCCATAATTTTGCAGCAAAGAGAGGTTAAACTTATAGGACGATAGTTATACACAGATCCCCTATTACCCACAATAATCGCTGATCTCCAATTGCTAGCTACATCACCAGTTTTGATTGATTTATTAAAGAGAATAGTAAGAGGTGTGGAAATGACTGATGACATTTCGATTAAAAATCTAGACTGGATATTGTCAGGTCCGGCAGTGGTATTAAGTTTAAGTTTTTTGATAGCAGATTCCATTTCCTGTGTAGTAAAGTGTATGCTGGAGTTCTCAATGACTAGTGGCGTATCTGAATGGTTACTTTTGTCGTTGAAAACAGAACAAAAGTATTCATTGAGAGTATTTGCTGTAGTTTTATCATCCTCTATTAAAGAGCCATTTACAACCACTGGACCAACAGACATATGTACATTTTTATGACTGTTAACATAGGAGAAAAAGCCTTTAATATTCCCCTTAGTATGGGCTATTTTAAAGTCTGTCTTGCATTTTTCATTTTTATCATTTGTTTAAGATTTTTTAGTTCAATTTTGTAGTGAGTTCTAGGCAGAGCGGAGTTAACTTTTTTAAGTTTCTTAAAGGCTTTTCCTTTTTTCCTTATTTGACATTTGATTGATGTGGTTAACCAGATTGGGACCCTACCTTTTTTATTAAATTTAATAGTTTTGGGAACAAAAGAATTTTACAGGTTAGTGATTTTGTTTTTAATTAGGGCCCAAGTATCTTCAGTTGAAAGGTTATTTGTTATAATGTCACAGTTAATTGTTTTTAAGGCATCCTTACTACTTCCAAAGTCTGCCTTGTTGTAATTAGTAAATGTTTGAATACTAGATGATCTGGGTTTGCCAGTGTCAAAACGAGAATTTAATAGAATCATGATCACTGCCACCTAGTGCACATCCTAACCTGATGTCTGAGTGAGCAAGATCTAAGTTGGTAATAACTAAGTCAAACATGTTTTTACCTCTAGTAGGGCATGTGACTAATTGATTGAGGCCTAGGCCAGTGATTGTATTGATGAACTCACATCCCTGGCTATTAGTACCAGACAAGTTTTCCCAATTAACTCCTGGAAATTAAATTTCCCAATGAGAATGGAACAGTTTGAGTCACACATTAATTCAATCTCCTAGAATAAAGTAGTATTATATTCAGGCCTAGAATTTGGAGGTCTGTAGAAATTACCAAATTCTATCTTTGGTTAATTACTGATTAGTAACTGAATCCAAACGCATTCTATTTCTGTAGTTGTATTATTCATTGGTGTGATTTGTTGACAATCAAGAGTGTCCCTAGCATATATATAGACCCACCACCTCTTTTGTTACTTTGATTGTTGCTAAAAAGTCTGTATCGTCCTATTTCTTTCCTCCACTCACTAGCCTCATCCCACCAAGTTTCAGACACAGCTACAAGATCTATGTTTCCCCTTAACATTATTGCCTTTATTTCATCATTTTGAGGCTCCTTGCGTTTATTTGCATTATTCTGCAATGCTTAGGCTTTACAGTTGGGCTGTTTTTAATATTTATGGTAATGGCAACCTCACCATTGTCCCCCCTCATATGGAGAACACAGAATATTAAGGAAATATTTACTAAAATTGTGAACCACATGCACAAAGAAAATTAAGATTCAGCAAGTGCAAGGAATTGCATTTATTTTTTAGTTCTGGTGTTGGTTGGGGTTGTAATTAGTTAATATCAGACCAGGCCCTGGACAGGGTGGATCATTTCAGAAACTCTGCCTCTGTAAAAGAGACATGAAAGACTGTCAGTAAGTGTGCAAAGCTGAGGATTTGTTCCTGCAGTCACATTTATTAACTTGCATACATTTTTCTTAGATACAGTGGCATATTATTACAAAGTTAGTTTACTTAACTTACAGTACCACACAGTGGTGTCAGAACAGCATATTTAGAGTCATAAAAATGATGGCAGTTAGAATTTTGAAATCACACACTATTGGAGGCAAATGAGGAAAAGAGATGATACAGCTAAAAGCAAAAATCTTAAATAGCCACAAAGCTAGTGCACTTGAAGAACTTCCTATTTAAGCTAAAACCAGTGTGTCCTGATTGGTGTTCATGTAATCAATATTTTTTCATTTTATTTAAAAAAAAACAGGCATCTAAAGAATAGTAACATTCAGTACAGGCTTTGGGCGCTCTAATGTGACATGCTGATGGCATTTCATGCTCATTGCACTTAAACAGGGGTGTTTGAAGGTTGAAAATTCTATTTGTTTGGCCCATGGATATTCTACTAACCAAGCTGTGTGAAGAAGTCAGCTGGCTCTTCACCTGTGGGTTGATGCAAGGTTCACTCACGGGTAGAGACCATAACTGACCAAAGGTTTTTCTTGCCCACTGCATAATGAAGGATCTAGAAATAAAGCAATTGATAATGTAATATTTAATATCTGTTTATAAGGATGTAATGGTTAAAGATAAAGAAGCTGGGGAGAGACTATGCGGTAGTGATCACAGGATAATAAGGTTTGTTATTACAGTAGTAACAGTGAAATGCAATGCCTACCTTTACTTCCCAACTACCACTGTCCACCCCTACACCTCTCTAGTTTGTCCCCTGCTCACCCTCTCCCACCTTATCCTTTCCTACGCTTTTCACATTCAACTTCTTCCATTTGGTTCTTATGTCCTCTTCCATTATTCCTGGCTCTCCAGGTTCCTCACAAGGCCTCTTGGCTGCAAAGCTTAAGCCAGTATGAATAAAGTGAAAAAGTGTCTATCCTATCCTACATTGTATGTAAGCATTATCACTTAAATTGTGTTACCTGAAATTTTTTGAATTGTATAAACTCTAATATGTTGTACTGGTTGAATGGCTATCCTAAAATGTAATGTAACTGAAAATTCTGTTCATTTACCCACTGTCTTCCCAAATCATGTATGTTGTCCTCTGTTACCCACTGATGTGGGACCTTTGTAAATGAATCCCTGGCTCAAATGTACTTGTAATCTGAGAATTTAAATAAATAAATAAAATGCAAATGAGAAATCATGGTTGACATTAGCAGACCCCAATCATCCAACATTCCAAGATAACATTTAATTTCAAGCTATTTTTAATTTGGGCACATGACAGAAAATGTAAGCCTTGTCCTTGACATTTCAGTTTTTCTGAATGCTAGGTGAGGTTACAATCATCTGCTTGGGACAACACAATCAGTTGCCATGGAGAGGTCTGTGATATCACAAGCAGATAATTATGACCTCAGCTCCTGAGTAGTGTCAGGGCAAAAATTAAGCAAACATTACTTTTTTACAGTTAATCGTTTTATTGTAATTATTGTGATTATACATACAAATACACTACATTCTCCAATATACACTTACATAAATTCTTAATAGGAGAAGGAAAAAACATGATGTCTGAAGTATTATACAATGATATTAGAGGGGAAAACAAATGTTGAGAAAACAATATGTAGCAGTACAATCTGTATGACAGAGAGAAAATATGGTAATTTATGCTTCAAGGGGTAAAAGGAGTAGATACAAACAAGAAATATGAGCAGTCATGACTGTACTTCTATTATGCTGTAATTTAATACAAGTATGTGTAAGATTGTATAAAGAAAAAAAAAACATAAAAAAGAGAAACATATCTAAGAAAGTGAACAAGAATGAAGAGGAAAAGGGAAGAAGAAAAAGACATAAAAAGATAGAAAGAGAGGAGATGAAAAAGGAACGAAAAAGCTAGAAGTGAGATTCCAATGTGAACATATAACAACCCATGTATTAAGTGACGATATGTGTAGACATGTTTAAATATTTAAAATAGTCCTGCCAGCATTTATTATATAAATTAAGTCGGTCAGAGGCTAAATGTGACATACGATCAAGGATGGCGTATTGAGATAGTTGTTTGAGAATATCCGGGAGGGTGGGAATAATGTTGGCTCTCCAATGCATTAGTATAAGGCATGTAACTTGAAGGAATAGTAGGGATAACCACCTATTCTGAGAATGGGATATTTTGTATGCATGAGCATTGAAAATACCAAGTATGCAATGTTTTGGATCTAATGCAAAGGACAGACCAATCACTTTCATTGCAAAGAAATGAATATGAGGCCAAAGATTGTGTATGGGAGGACAATGCCATAAAATATGTAGCAAATTGCCATTGGGGGAGTTACAGAGCCAACATTTATTGTTGTTCATTAAGCCCATTTTTGCAGAATCTCAGGAGTTCTGTACCATAGATGCAGAATTTTGGTTTGTATGCGTGAACTGCGATTATCCTTGAAAGATTTATGGCAGGATAGCTAGCAGTTATGCCACTGTGAATTGGTTATGTTATAATTTAAAAGGGTACTCCATTTATTTTTTGCAATAATAGATTGATCTGGAATTGTATTTCTGATATGTTTGTAAATGATACTATTTAATTTAGAGTTTGTTTTGATCCATTTAGAAATAAAAGTATCATATGTAGATTGATGAGGAATAGTAGGAAGATAAAGGTTCCATGCCGTGTGTAACTGTAAATATTTCCAGAAATCATGCTGGGGAAGATTCCATTGTTTGCACAGGTCAGAAAAGGATTTTAATTTGAGAGTCTGAGGTATAAGTATATCCTCCAAGAAAAAAATGCCCCTGTTTTTCCAATTACAACAAAAAAATTGGGTGATTATGAAGAGTGATGTTGTGGTTCCCCCAAATGGGTGCATATATGAGAGGGGTTGGGTTGAATTTAAGGCATTTATGAATTATTTTCCAGTAGTATATGGGTGATGCTATAGTAGGGTGAGATTTTAAATTGGAAGGGAGAGGGTTATAAATGAAGGAAGTGGTGACATTGCCCGGACATAGAGATGTTTCCATAGTGACCCTCAACGGTGATTTATTGCTGGGTTTATTAAACCATTTTACAGTGTGGCAGTGAGGAAGGCCCAAAAATATGCATGGAACCAGGGGAGCCTGAAGCCCCCTTTGGACCAGTGGGAACGCAGTTTGTTACGACTAAATCTGGGAATTTTGCCTTCCCATAAAAAATTGCCAATTATATCATCAATTCTGACAAAAAAAACAGTAGGGAGGGTTAAAGAGATATTAGAAAATAGATACAGTATTTTGGGAGATACTGACATCTTGATAGCGGAGATTTTCCCATTAAAAGAGAGGTTAAGCAGTTTCCATCTGTTGAGAGTGTTTTTAATATTTACTAATAACGGGCATCCCATATCTTGTCTAATTTAGAGGTGATCTGTATTCCAAGGTAAGAGATACCTTGAGGGGCCCAACAAAAACCTAATATTGTATTCATAGAAGGGTTATAAAAATTGTTCAATGGCATTGTTTCTGATTTGTTTAGATTCAGAGTGCACCCAGAAAGTGAAGTAAAGTTGCTAAGTAACTTAATTAAGGGTGGTCCCAAAATTTCAAGATTTTTGAGTAGAAAGAGGAGGTCATTAGCATAGGATAGTGAAGTATAGTGGGAATTACCGATAGGGATACCTTGGATCATGGAGGATTGACGAAGAGCAGCTGATAGGGGTTCCATAGGTAGAATAAAAAGAGTGGGGGATAAGGGGCACCCTTGCCTGGTACCTCTTGCCAGATGAAAGAACGAGGACAGAGTAGAGTTAGTAAGAACCCAGGCAGAGGGAAGGGTGTATAGTAATTGAATCCATGTACAAAATTTATTAGTGACACCAAAGTAGGATAGAACATGATACAAATAAGTCCAGTTGAGAGCATCGAATGTCTTTTCAAAGTCGATGGCTATAGCTGCAGCAGGTGATTTAAGAGATTTAGCTTTGTAGATTAAATTAAATAATGAGCAGAGATGATCAGAACCAGTTCTATTTTTGATAAATCCAGCTTGGGAGGTGTGGACAAATTTCAGAATTATTGATTCTAAATGAGTATTTAATATTTTGGCAAAAGTTTTCTCGTCCATTTTAAGTAACGATATCGGTCTGTAACTGGATGGGAGAGAAAGGTCTTTATCTTTCTTGGGTAGGACGGTTATAATAGGGAAGTTTATCTTGTGAAGATGCCTCTTTGAAGACCTTAAACAGTAAGGAGCATAAAATGCCAGATAGGGGTTTATAAAATTCTACAGAAAAATCATCACTCCCATGAGCTTATTTAAGGGAATTTAGCTCTGCTTGTATCTCTTTAAGGGAAAAGGTTTCGTCTAGCAAAGCCATATCTTGTTGGGAGAGGTGTGGTAACTATAAATTGTCCAGAAATGGTTGCGTATATTCAGGTTGTGGGCTAGTGGGATGAAAGTATAATTGTTGGTAGAAGGATTGCATAATATGGTTAATTGAGGGATTATCTGTATGGATTTTGCCTGAAGGATCTTTCAAACCAGCAATATGTCTCTCCATCTGTTGATTCTTGAGTTGATAAGCAAGCAGCTTCCTACATTTATCCTCTTGTTCCCAATAACGGTGTTTAAATCTAAGGAGGGCGAGTTCAGCTTTCCTGGATATTAATTCATTGATTTTAATTCTAAGCTGAAGAATTTGAAGGTGAAGTTGTGAGTTATTATCTGGATTTTTTGTTTTATAATATTGGGTTTCTTTTTCTTTAAGAGATTTCTCTAAATCGGCCAGTTACTGTTCCCTTAGTTTTTTCTTGTGTGCTGCATAGCTTATAATTTTCCCTCTAACTGTTGCTTTAAGTGCTTCCCAGATGTTACCTTGAGATACATCAGGAGTGTTGTTAAAGGAAAGAAATTCTTGGATTTGAGATCTAATCCAAGGTAAGAAATTGGGGTCTTTCAATAAAAGTGGGTCTAGACACCAGGACAGGGATTTAGATGGGGGCAGGCCCCAAATAAGATGTAATTTTATAGGAGAATGGTCTGATACAGTAATTGGGAGGATAGTTGTGTTGATAATTTTTTCAGTGATGAATGGGGAAGAAAACCAGTAGTCAATTCTGCTATAAGATTTATGAAGCGGTGAGTAAAAAGTATAGTCACGCTGTCTAGGCTGGTGTAGTCTCCAAATGTCAGTGAGATCGAAGTCTTTCATTAGCATTGAGAGTGCAGAAATACTTCTGGGGTGGGAATCACATGAAGAGTTACTTCTGTCTAAATGTTCTTCCAAAGCTAAATTGAAATCCCCACCTACAAGTATAGGAGAATTGTTAAAGTTACTGTTCATAATTTGTTGTGCCATATTATGAAAGAATGCAGGTGAATCAGAGTTAGAGGCATAAATGTTGACTAACATAAGGGGGCCTGCAGGGGTATTTAAGTGGGCTATATTCCATCTGCCATTTGAATCGGAGATGGATTTGATAAGGGTCCAGTTAAGGGATTTATGTAATAGAATAGCAACCCCCTCCCCATTTTTTAGAAGTAGAGGAGGACTCATATACTTGACCGACCCAATCCCTTCTGAGTCTGTCGACATCCTCTGTTAAAAGTTTTGTTTCTTGTAAGAAAGCAATATGAGTTTTATGCTCTTTGAGGTAAGAAAGTATTTGCTTTCGTTAACAAGGTGAGTTGAGTCCTTAACATTCCATGAATGTAGAATTAGATTACTCGTGTTAATGGGGAGATGAGTATGAAAACATAAATAGGAAGTAAGGGACTCATATTGAAAGGGCTAGAGGATGTCACAGACTCAGAAGAGAGAGGGCTAGCACAGTCAAATGCATGCAGGATATTTAGTTTGTGGAAATACTTAAATCCTGGGTGAATGTTTCCATTGGGTCTCACAAGGAAGAGAGGTACTAAAAAGAATATAGAAGACATATATAGTTACTAAACAAAATCTATGCATGTTATACTAACACACTATGAAGTCTTTAAGTAATATAGCAAGATATGAGTCGGTGAAATCGCCAAGACTCTCTCGCTATACTACAGAGCATGTAAATAGTAAGTAAATCTTGGGAGAAAATGATCTTAAACCCAAGATACAAACTGTAAACAATTATTTCTATCAAGTTATAACTGTGACTAGAATTAAAGTGCACATAATAATTCCCTGGGAGGGAACCATGAACATCTAACCATATATGAAAAGGGGATTACAGAAAGTATATGCAAACCCAGACATAATAATACATCTTGAACCTAAGTTAAACTAGAAAAAAGAACTGAGCTGAAACACTATTATGGCAATACAAACAGTATACCATCATGGTTGGCTAAGTCCTAAAATTATAAGAGCAGCTGTACTTGTGCCATCTACTATGTACTTACTCACATAATCATAATGCTTAGACCCAGAAGTGTTTATGTAGGAGGAGTGTTTAGGTAAAATGGAGTGAGTAGGGTCTAAATAGTACAAGGATTTATGGGGTGTCGAGGCATTACGAGATCCAAATTGTGTGGGGGGGGCGGTTATCTGGTGAAAGTCTTGTATTGAACAGGAATACATAGTCATTCTGGCAATACAACATTTATAAGAGTTGAGTTTGTTCAGGCTTCGAGGTACTGCATATATTATTGATAAGTACTTAGGGCCGGATATTCAAACTGTGCTATTTTGTGGCGCAAACCCTTGCACTGCACAAAATAGTTGCGCAGGGGTGTGGCCGGGGCGATATTCAAGGGTTAGTTATTGGTAGCTCCTTTGAATATCACCCTGCCACAACCACTGTATGGTACGAGTGGAACTTGCGCCACCACAAGTGGTCAGAGTGGAGCATTCGAGTTGCGGTGGCACAAGTAACCATTGCGCCATCGCATAATTTCTGATATTCAAAGGTGACATGCAAATGGGCCATAATTCATGCAAAGCACGGGGGCCATTTGCATCTATTTATCATTTGCATGCCATTAGCATGCAGGTGCCGATCCCAGGACTTGTGCTGGTGCCCGAGGCAGCAGCCATGGGGACCGATGCCTGCAGCCTGATCACGGGCAAAGTGTAAAAATCCCCTCCCCGACTGGCCCGATCGCGGGCAGCAAAGTGTCCCCAGAACATATCCTGGTGGTCAGTGGACTGCTTAGCCCGATCGCGGGCGAAGAAGTGTAAAACAACCCCCAGAGCGTAGCCTTGGTGGTCCAGTGGACGCCGCTAAGCCCGATCGGGGGCTGCATTATGTGGCGACCCCTCCCCAGACCATATCCCTGGTGATCTGAGTGTCCCCCACCCCACCCGCGGCCCCCACCACCGCTCCCCTCGGCAGCTGGCGGGCTGCAGCATCACCATCGCTGCCCCTGCCCGACTGACTGCCGGTGAACTGCCGCGCCCGATGGTGCAGGCAGAGCCAATGGGCGTGCAAAAACGATCTAGATATGTGAATGATTCATTCACATATCTGAACTGTATGGGTATAGTTGTCAACCGCTCTTGCCTCACCAGTGCGCGAACAGTCGGCGGCAGCGGGCAACAGGCGGTGGGATACCGGCAACGAGGCGGGTAATGGAGGGTGAGTAAGTGAGACACTAAATCACCGAGATAAATCAGAAATCACCACATAACGCAGCCCATGATGAGCTTGATCCCACTGAACCACCAGAATAACTGAAGCCATGCCACACTGCTTCAACGTGACAATGAGGGTTATTTAGCGCACGCCCTGATTGGGCGGTAGGAAATTTTATGCTTTTGCCGCATTGGGCCGGTCAGAGGTGAAGTTTTGCACGATCGGGCTGCAGGCGCAGGAGTAGTGGGTTGAGGGCCAGCCACAGGTGGCAGCTGCTGTGTTGCACCCTGCAATGTGGCAGCTCACCTGTGGGTGGCCCTTGACTTACCTTTTATTTTGCTCAAAGTTGTGGCAGGCGCGGGTTGGGGATTGCGCCTGCACAACTCTACACCCAGCTGAATATTGGGCTGTGCAGTTTGTGCATGGTTCCTCCCTCCAGTTCAGCATGCATTCATTAGCATTGCGCTGTTGCTCAGCATGTTTTCAGTGGCGCAACTGCCTCCTGCTGAATATCGCAGAATGAGTATTGACTTGGCGCAGAGGCGCAAGAATCCTATTGCGATGGCGAACCCTTTTGAATATCCCACCCCTAAGTAGTTAATAGTAGCACAGACCCAAAAATCGCCCCTAGGGTAGGAGTTGCTTTAACATAGTGAGATTTCAATACCTGGAGAGGGTCGAGCGAGCTCAGCTATAAGATTACAACACAGGCTTAAAAAGCCATATCATAAGGGCTTCGAGTCAGACTGTGCTATCTATTATTGATTGCAGCACATTGCGTAAAATAATAAAGATGAGACACCTCAAAAATAGCCTGCAATACCTAATTGTAGGGTAAAACTGAAGACTAAGTGATAGATAAATAAAACAGTACAAGAAGTTGGTATACCATGGTTAAAGAAAGGGGATTTAAAAGTTAGATAAAGGCGGGTTGGAGTGGGAAGGAGACTAGAGAAAAATATTAAAGTGTTAAATGTTAGTCTGGGATGTAGTAGTGGACGAAGGGAATAACTAGTTGAGGACCTCATTAATATAACCACAATATACTGTAAGATTATAATGTTTATATATGGTAACAAATGTGTGGAGTGATGTTGGATCACAAATTAGTTAAGCAGGCAACCTCCCTTAATGGTTATGTGAGAAGGACATACTGATAAAAAAGATGGTAGACACCTCTAACTGAATATAGAAAACCATTGAGCACATATGAATTGGTCTAACATTATATAAGAGCTGTCCCTTTAAAAGAAGAACATACCCAACATTAGGGATACTCAAAAACTGACATTATGAGTAATATATGCAGAAATAACTGGATATATAATGTAGCAGACATTACATTAAGATAGAAAACTCCAAGACTGTCACAATGAGATGCCTAAATAATATGACATGCTATTAAATCAAAAGCCTGTAACTGCAATATACAGCTTATCACTTTTCAAACCAGCTGGGTGCAATAGTACGCACACACAAGGAATGCGATGCACGGTTGCAGGGTAGACAAATTCTGATAGTGATCAGAGAGCCGAGGTTAATTAGGCACTAACCTCGAGAGGTACTACTATATACACATGCCCAGGCATCATTTATAGGTTTGATTTGTTTTTGCGCTTCCCCTTCCGTTTCTTTTTAGGAGGCTTTGCTGATTTGAAAGGGGAGCTGGTCACCAATTCAGCCCAAGAGGAATCGGGAGACCTGACACCCTGTAAAGCATTTCCAAGGTCATTGCCGACAGGATCCACAGCTGATTCCGGGAGGTCTTTCTGAGACGAGTTAAAGTCCTCTTGTAGTAAAGAAAACTTATTGGAGAGGGTTAGGGGTGTAGCGAAGCCAACATGTCGCTTATGCTGAGAGGTAGGCCTAGAAGGAGTAGCACCGGCAGAACAGGCATGTTTAGAAAAAGGTGGATTCAAGTTCTTTTTGTCTAGCAAGCAGGCTAAGATTTGGACAGGAGGTGCTGCATCAGCCTGGAGAGATACGGGTTTCTCAGTGCGTTCATGATTTGAAGCCATAATGTGGGTGTGCCGGTCTGATTGGGAAGTTGCAGAGACAGTGGGAGAAGGGGTCACATCAGTATTTCCAAACAGGGCAGTTGGAGGCTGAGCTCACCAAAAATGCAGCCAAGGCTTCGGAGTGTTGAAATGTTTGGTTGAGTCACCCAGAAACAGGCGCATGACAGCAGGATAAGCGCATAGCAAATTTGATCCCTCATTGGTGTAGGGTAGTTTTAATAGGATTGAAAGCTCTGCGTTTATTAGAGAGTTCCTTAGAGAAGTCTCTGAAAATAGAAATTATATAATCTTGCCAAGTAAGCATTACCACTTGTTTTGCTCTATTGATAATCAGTTCAGTGTGGGCATAGTTTAAGAATCTTGCAATGATAGGCCTAGGTTTCTGATCTGGACCAGACCTCCGGCTTAAAGTACGGTGTGATCTCTCAATAGTAAGGTCTTGACCAGGTGGGAGTTTGAGCAGGGCTGGCAGCAGATGTAATAGAAACGCATTAGTGTCTCCGAGTTCTGCACCTTCAGGAAAACCCAAAAATCTCAGGTTATTGCGTCTGTTTCTGTTTTCAATGTCATCAATTTGATCTTGTAGGCTTCTGATAACTCTGTCTGGCTCTCTGATGGTGGCTTGCAGGATGTTAATATAACTTTCATTTTGAGCAACTTTAACTCCAGCATCATTGATTTTTTGGTCTAACACTAGCATGTTAGTGATGTTTTGTTGAGATGTTATTTTTAAGTCGTTAATTTCACAGATGAGCTGTTGAAACATAGTTTCCACTCTGCTGAGGGAGCTGTTTTGCAGGAGTTGCTCAGCCATTGTAGTAGGCCTTCACAGAGAAGCAGTATAAATGCAGAAAAATTAGAGCTATAGAGTTATGATATAGAGAAAATAATTTACCAGAGTTGAGCTATGATGTTAGTAAAGTTATATTTCACTTGCTGGTAAACGCTGACAATCTGGGATCAGGAGGATGGACGATGATAGATGGTAGTCCCAGAGAGAAGCAGAATTAAGCAGCCATCTTCAGCACAGCCGGGCCACGACCCCCAGCAAACATTCATTTTAAAAGACAAGGATCATGTTTTGATGCACATAGCTTTTCTTTAAATGCAGAGGATGGCTCTAAATTCAATTTTGTTTTGTTTACTGTATTATTTCACATATTTTTAGAAACATAGAATGCAAAAGCATGAAATATATATATAATCACTTAACTGAAAGTGAAGATTTTTGTGAGTTTTGTCATGAAATTAAAGTACTGTACTGTACTTTGCAAATCAAGTATGAATATGTAAACAAATGGAAAATTATTGATTTGGTCTGAATATGAAAAAAATCAGAACAAGTTTAATTTCTTAAATCAGGCAAAAAATACTTTCAACCATATCAATATATAAAAAAAATGTATTAATAATTGTTAACATATTGATTCACTGAAATGGTGCCAACATGACTTGTCTATGTCCACGGAGGTCGTGAGGGCCTTCCTTGTCCTGCCCTCCCCCAAGATGGATCCCGCTGACTTAAGGGCACTCATTATCCACGGAGGTCGTGAGGGCCTCGCTTGTCCTGCCCTCCCCTAAGACGGATCCCCGCTGACTTAAGGGCACTCAGTATCCACGGAGGTCGTGAGGGCCTTGCTTGTCCTGCCTTCCCCCAAGACGGATTCCCTCTGACTTAAGGGCACTCAGTGTCCACGGAGGTCATGAGGACCTCGCTTGTCCTGCCCTCCCCCAAGACAGATCCCCGCTGACTTAAGGGCACTCAGGTACGAAGGACACGCCATGCTGCACAGCTTCAGTCAGCTTACTGAACAAAGAACTTTTTGAATTTGGTGCCATTTTGAGCCTGGATAATGCCGTTGGCAGAGATATGCAGATAGTTTTTGCGCACCATAACTTGGGTAAAAATCCTGAGCGAGGTGTACTCTTTGTCTTTGATGGGAGCTTTAATTAATTAAGTACAGTTGTAGTAGTTTTAGATTACTGTGCAGGGAGCTTTTACACCAGTGGGCTTATGCAGGGAACTTAATACCTGGTGGCTTAAAAACTGTTTGATGCCATGTTGTCTGTTAGACTGTCGCTCCAAACCAAATCGCTACTGCATGCTCCCTGTATACTAAAACGCCACTGCAGGCTCGCACAGAACATTTTAAAAAAGAAAATCTTATTAATGTGCATTTTAATGTTGAATCAAATCAGCAGGAGCCCCAGCACAGAGATTTTTGGGTAGCTTGTGTTTAAGAAACCACAGCAGTGTTATCCCAACATTTAGAGCAGCTGTAACATTTAATTAATAATACCGTGCTGCGACGATTCTGCTGTACACCCAACTCCTGTTGCACAAGCTGCGGAGTCTCAGAGTCTCACCTTTACTATGTTTTTAGCCACTTGTAATCCTAACTATGTTTTAAGCCCCTTGTATTCCTAACTATAGGGCCTCAGCAGTAATCCGATGTCACACTGTTTCGAGCACCTTAGCCACGACTAAGTCCCATGTAGTCCTAAGTACAGGGTCCCAGCATGAATTCGATTTAAATGAAATAAGACCATGCTGTAAAGTAACTGAAACCTGAGCAGGATTAACTTAGCTGTTCAGAGCTCCTTCTCCTGCTTGCTTACCTGTTTAAACATCTTTCCTCTCTCTCTCCTCCCCAGTGTCCATGCAGGTCGTGAGGGCCTCACTTGTCCTGCCCTCCCTCAAGACGGATCCCTGCTGACTTAAGGGCACTCAGGTACAAAGGACACACCACGCTGCACAGCTTCAGTCAGCTTACTGAGGCCCAGCCACCCCGGCCACCACCCTAGGTGGACTTAGCCTTATATAGGCTGAGGGAATGAGGTGATTAGTTGTAACAGCCCACTTTCCCCATAGCAGATTATCTGCTATCACCACTAGTGGCTGCCCTATAATACAGCATCTTCAATATGATGCCATTGTACATCACTATGCTGTGTATGTTCCCACCCCTAACATCCCTCCCAGTTTCCTCCTATCCTGTCCCTCAGCCAAACACTAGCTCTATAGACAGTAGGGCAACTCCCTTCCCTTCCACACCACTGCTAACACAGGTCCACTGCTTCTACATCTCCAGATTAACTGGGTACCTGGCGCATCCATCCTGTTGACCTCCTTCCACGCTGGGCTGACTGTACTAAGATTTTCTTACTCACCCAGATCTCCTAAACCTGTCCAGCAACTTCGAGCCCATAGCAAGTCATCAGGGATTACGCCTATAGCTAAACAGCTACTCACACTGCTGCTGCTTCTTGCAGGTGATGTAGAGCTTAACCCTGGACCAACCCCCCCCCAATCCCACCACCCCTATAAAACTACCACGGGGTCTTAAAATAATGCACCTAAACATATGCAGCATCCTGAACAAGCTTACCATCCTACAACCTAATGTCATTACACTGCGCCCAGACATACTGATCATAACTGAAACATGGCTGAAGCCCCACAACCTGGATGCTGAATTTTCGATCCTTGGCTACTCCCTCATTCGGCATGACCGGATTAGTAATAAAAGAGGTGGTGGCATTGCCATGTACGTCACTGCACACCTCCATTACACCCCGGTCCAGCTCTCCTTGCCCACCCTGTCCATTGACGCCTTGCTAATTAAGCTTTCACTCCCCCATTCAGTACCATTATATATAGTTGGATCCTACTGCACCCCTAATACTCCCACACCACTTATAATGGACCATTTGAGCACACTTAAATTGCTTAGATCAGTGGGAGAGCTGATTATCCTTGGTGACCTCAACTCTAACTGGCTTTCCAGCACTAGCTCTAAGATACGGAGCCACATAGTCTCCTTAAATCCGACCCAACAAATTGCAGAACCCACACGATTGAATCATAAATGCCAGAAACACTCCCTTCTAGATTGGGCTCTTACCTCGCACCCTCATCATATTCTCGAACCAGGACTCCTGCCGAACTCACTAAGCGACCACCACATGATCTACGTGGTAAGGAGAATATTCAGGCCCAAAGCTCCTCCCCCATGGATACTGCTCACCAGGTCCTATAAATTAAATCCCTCTGCCTCTCAGCGCTCCTATATGACCTGACCAACATAGACTGGTCCTTCATCCCTCAGACATCTTCCATTGACTCTGCCCTAGACCTTTTCAAAACCACATTCCTTGCTGCATGGAACTACCATGCGCCGCTGAGACAGACCCGAGTAAGGGGCGCCCACCTGCCCTGGGTCACCGCCAATATTATTGAGCAACTCCATGCCAGGGACCAGGTATGGAAAGCCTACAAGGCAAACTGTACCCTGAAGGCACTCCAACTCTTCCACACACTCCAGAACTCCTGCACCAGACTTCTATGACAGGCCAAGGCTAACTACTTCAAGGCCTCTCTCCACCCTAACCTTAATCGTCCTGAAAAATTCTGGAAAACAATAAAATTGCTTCTCAACCCCCCTGCTCAGCCCCCTACCCCTGCCCTCAGTGTTGATGGCTCCATCGTCACTGAACCAGGTGCTGTGGCCTCAGCCTTTAACACCTTTTTTACAGGTTGTGCAGGCCTCTCCCCTTTCCTCTCTTCCCCAGTGCCACCCGTGCCCGTCCACAGCTAAACCACCCACCTCCCTCTCATTCGCCTTTCGCTTGGTCACCCAACTGAGGTACTAAAAGCACTGCGGGCACTAAACCCCACTAAAGGTAAATTCCCCTTGGGTCTGGCCTCCAAAATGCTTTACTTGTCTGGCCCAGCCATCGCCGCTCATCTGGCCGAGCTATACAATGTCTTGTTCTCTCTAAATTCAGTACCATCCGAGTGGAAACGCCCTACAGTCATTCCTCTCCCAAAAGGGGGTGACCCCTCCTCACCTGGTAACTACCGGCCTATTTCTCTACTCCCCATTCTAGCCAAAATTCAGGAGCACCTTGTGCTCACCCAACTCTCCACCTTTCTCTACTCCTCCTCCTTTTTCACACCGTACCAGTCTGGTTTTAGGAAGTCGCACTCCACCATCACCTCCTACTATGACTTACCGACACAGTCCTCACGGATGTGAATCATGGGCACATCACCTCAGCTATATTTGTTGACCTTGCCAAGGCGTTCAACATGGTCTCCCACACCCTTCTACTAACCAAGCTCGCATATGTAGGCCTCTCTGCAACCAGCACCAATTGATTCCAATCCTACTTAGCTGGTAGGTCCCAATCTGTCCATATTGGTCATCATACTTCTGCCTCCTTCCCTGTAAATACTGGTGTCCCACAAGGCTCAGTCCTTGGCCCGATCCTGTTTTCCATTTTCTTAAATGACCTGCCCTCAGTTTGTGTACACTCATCCATGCACATGTAAGCAGACGACACTGCACTGTATGTGTCAGGTCCCTCCCCCACTGTAGTGGCCACTAGACTTCAGGACGACTTCACTGCTGTCCAGAATTGGTTTCACTCTAACCAGCTCTCACTAAATCCCCCCAAAAAACATCTTCCTAATCTTCGGTAGTAGGGAGAGACTCTCTCACCTTCCCGCCACCCCCACTTTCCACACCATAGATGGGACACCATTGGAGGACTGCGCCTCCTTCTGGTATTTTGGGGTCTGGCTTGACCAGCACCTTGACTTCTTAGCCCACATCAACTCAATCCACAAGAAATTGCACCCCAAGCTGGGTGCCTTGCATCGAAACAGGGGCTGCATCCCCCAGGAAACCCGCAAGGTTATCCTTCAGAAAATGATCCTCCTGATATTTGATTATGGAAACATAGTCTACAGCGCTGCCCCCAAAACTATCCTAGCAAGACTTGACCCTCTTTTCCTCTCCTTCTGCTGGTTTGCCCTAGACTGTCCTCCCTCAATGCACCACTGTGATCTCTTCAAGTCTCTAGACCTGCCGTCTCTCCAGGACTGGAGACAACTCCACGGTGCGAGGCTAACTGTGAAATTCTGGGCTCGGTCCCTCTCCTCCCATCTCGAGTCCACCCTCCTAGCTCAACCCCCCTTGGCGTACTCTCTCAGGAACACTGACTCCCAGTTTCTACACGTCCCTCACATGTCAACAGCCAAAGAGCAGGCCATATTCAATTACCATATGCCTAAACTATGGAACTCCTTACCGGTGATCATTAGGCATACAGATAACACCCAGCAGCGTAACCTGCTCCTTAAGTCTTCCCCCCCACCTGCTCCTGCGGGCAGTCCCAACACATTACCTAATTACCCCATTGGCCACACATGATGCCTCTGTGTCTGTCCCAGGCTCTCAGTGTCCTCCCTTGAATTATGCAATGCCTACACTCACTTCACTGCCATAGTATTTCTCCTGTAATCCTCCTGTATAAGTAGGGTGTGACCATCAAGTTTATATAGGCACTTTACAGCTTAGATGAGTCGCTGAACCACTGAACTTGCTAGCTAGTTAATTTAAACTATTGCACTCTGAGTACCACTGGTTGTCTCATCATCTAAGTAATAGTTCTTGTGTTGCTACTTGTATCTATTTAATACCTATGTTGCAGAAGTGGACTGATCAGTCGGGCAACCGGACCACAGACCGAGGCCCATACTACCAGAGGGCCCACCCGACTGCCAACCAAGGACAATACTGCTGTTTTTTTTCCCGGGTCTGGCCAGAAAGGCTATTTTAAATCATACCTCAGTGTCCTGTGATCCTAGCCCCAACGGGCAGGCCTGCCAGCATCCCAAGTTGACCCTGAGTATCCACATGCTGCCATAGCCACAGGTTCCAATCCTGACTGGTGTTGAGCTACTTTGTTCTTCTCCAATTCTGATTTACCCTGCCCGACGTGCCCGTACAAGCGCCACGCGGTCCATACCACCACCACCCCGACTGCTCAGCTCGCCTCTACACATTATTTCCAGTCCGTTAATCAATTTGTGCTGCACAGCAGCACAGAACATGCTGACGTCAACACCCTTTGTTAACCAATGATGCAGTGTTCCTTCTTAGGACCTCACCTCATGAACAAGGACAAAGACAATTTTCAGCTCCTGCCCAAAGGTGATTTCACGCAGCGAACACAAAATCGCCTTTCAGGATATTAAAAAAAACACATTTTGGCCAGGATTTGAAAAATGACAGCTGTCACATTCATGAGGTGCTGTAAAGATATGGCTATGTTGTAAATTTGGGGGGAAAAAATATTGAAAATTACCAAAGTTATGAGCCTGCATTCGCAAAATTCAGTATAGGCTCAGAAATTTATTGTTTTTTAATATTTTTACACCAAGCTTTCAACATCACCATCTTATGACCCAACCTCACGAACAAGGGCAGAGAAAATGTTCAGCTCCTGCCCAAAAGGTGATTTTGCACAGGGACCATGAAATCACCTTTCGTGACAGATTTGCCTAATGTCAGTGCAATTGTTCATGAGGCGGGGTTCCAAAAAAGGCATGTTGAAAATTTGGGCGAAAAACATGCAAAAATGGTCAAGTTATGCCACTATGTTCAAAACAACACTGAAACACATTGAACCGCATACTTGTTTCTTCAATTCGCAGTCTGGCTTTGACGAGTGAAGACATGTCTGTAATATTGAAATGATTATGGTGTTGGACCCCTGGTGGCAAGTAAGGGCTTGGGGGGGTGGGTGCTGAGTGGGAGGGTCAGGTGGGGATCAGGAACAGCCAAAGAAAACATCAATGGACAGTTTTCCTTTTACAGGTGAAAAAAAACAACCAAGGATTCCTAATTGTGACACTGGGGACTGGGCACCACCCAGTGTCACTGTTATGTTTCTGGGAGGTGGGAGTTGGATGCTGAAAGGGAGGTTGGGTGGGGAGAAAATATATATGTAAAAAGGACTGTCATGGCAGAACATGTTTGCAACACTGGGGACTGTGCACCCCAGAGTCATTGTTATGTTTCTGGGGTGGGGTGGGTGCTGAGAGAGAGGGTCAGGTGGGGGAATATCCATAACTAAAAAGAATTGGTGGTCACGGTGGAACATAGCACATTCTGACGTGTCCAATATGGCCACCGCTCTATACTTTGCATGTGCTTGTAGTCGCGCATGAGCAATACAGTTTGGCAGCCATCTTGGACACAGAGGAGTATGTCATGTTCTGCCATGACCACTGACAGAGTTAAAATAGTGCAGCGCAACTGCTAATGGAGACAGCGAGCGGAGTGTTTCAGGGATGTGGAGGCGAATGTGTTGCAACTTCAACATGTTGTTCAGTCAAAAGGAATGTGCTGACTCCTTTTTTGATAGCAAGAGGTCTGCAGGGCAATGCCCATTACAGCCCTATTAAATGTGTCTAGCCCTAATGGCTTTAAAGTTAGCCCTTTCCAGAGAAATTATTTTTTAAAAGGCAATTTTGAAACAGTAAGACCTAGGATTTTGATTTTTTTAATGAAAATATGGAGTCATGTCGACATGGTTTTGTCATGTATGTTGATAAAGTTTCTGTGAGTCAGTACTGTTCAATACATAGTAATATACAATAATACTCTTTTAACTATAATGTTAAGGTTGCAAGTGTACTGCTGCATAGCGATGTACTATACTTTATACTAACTGCATGTAAAGATGTGTCAAGTTGCTTCATAAATTACTTCCCAAAGACTGCAAAGTACGCAAAGCATAAAAGGTTGACTTCTTGAGGTTTTTCCATAGGCAAAGTGACACTTTGTCCAACAAAGTCATGCAAATTTGCTGGCAAAGAAACATATTGTAAAGTTTGAAGTTGGTGCTCGAGATGGAAGCTTTATAAAGCATCATGAACTCAAAGATTGCCCACCTCAAACCACCTTTGTCAGCAGAGATTTAACTTCACAGCATCTCTAATTGCATGACATTAAAATGAAGTAGTACAACAGATTTACAAGGTCCATATATATCAGGCAGAGCTGCTCTATAGTCTGTGGTGCTACTGCCAAAATTTCACAAAGCAAGGAAAATGAAGCTAGGTACACACTCACACCAGGAATCAGACACCACTCACAGGAGTAAAGGTGCTTGAATCATTTTATTAATTAAATCAGCTTCTCCACCACCTTCAAGGACACGCACAGGAAAAAACCTCAACATTTTGCAAAGGCGCACTGCGTTTTGTCAAGAGAATAAAGAAACATGCAAACCACTCTACTTAAATAGTGATCTATAATCATCTGCAGGTGCAGTTCATATCATTAATTAAGCAATAATACAACAACAATAAAAAAGCTATATAGCCCAAATAATAATAATACAGTATATATGACTGTGCTGGAACACGTGTATTCAAAGAACATTGCTCAATAAATTTCATTCAGTGGCCTTAATATTTTATTATTCAATCACTAAAGTTATGTGTAAAAAATGTTTTTAAACATACACTATAAACAGGGCTGTAACTCAGTTTTATCGTTAAGACCTGGGAAGCTCATTGCCTGCATCTTGAAAATCCAAACGTTTTCCTGGCTAGATAAAAGGCTATTTAACCCTTGCTGTTGATATATCAGTCCAGAATAGCTATGCATTTTAATTCTGTCAACAGCCTAAGGGTTAAATCACCTCCCTTGGACCAAGTTTAACCTTCTCAATGCCCATAAAGAGCCAGGTATGTTCCATCGGATTTCACATGGCATGGGTATGGTGTGCTGTGGCATAGACCAGATTTTTATTAGCCACGCATGTACAGTAAATGTTCCCCCACCCATTCCTTAAATTTTCTTTTAGTGCAACCTATATAGTATGCCCCACATTTACAAGCCACAAAATAGACAATATATCACAATTAATAAAGTCATAAATAAAAAGCTGTTTCCCATCTGCAGGATTCAAAAATGTCTTTGCTACATTTATGCCTGTACAGTATTTACATCTGTGATACTTATAACACCCTTTAGGTAAGGGCAGAAACCAATTGGCATTATTTCTTCCTGCAGATGGATCTGCGAGTGGTTCTACCTGCAGATCAGAAGTGGGGGGGGAGCTCAGAGGTAACTTGTTTAGGGGCAGATGGCCTCTGTATCATTGTAACTGGTGGCTGGTAACTATGTGTTAGTCTATCCCCCTAAATCTGTAGACCTTTCATATCCATTCTTGGAGTCTGTGACACATATCTTTCCAGCTTCGGTTCTGTTTGAAGTATGGACCAGTGCGTCCTAATGATATTCTCAATTTTACTAGAATCTACACTAAATGTGCTAACAAAATTAAGCCTGTCCCTATTCTAATGCACATTTAGTCTTTCTGATAATAACAGATCTCTATTCATATTTTTTGCACTATTCTTAGCTGCATCAACATCAAAATGGCTATATCCTTTTTTTATGAAATGACTTGCCAGATCATCAGCCCAATATTCATAACCAGCATCTTCAGAGCAGTTTCTATGAGCCCTTATAAACTGTTTTTTTGGTATCAGTGTGGCTCAGTTGGTAGCACATCTGCCTCTGGACCAGAAGGTTGTGGGTTCTCATCCCACACCGGGATTGGACTTGCATCTAAAAATCGCTGGCATCCAAGTGCAGTATTGGGGTGTGCCGTTCTTCAGATGAGATGTTAAACCGAGGTCCCTTCTGCCCATCCTGGTGTTGTCCTGGTGGGTGTCCAGGTGGAAGTAAAAGAACCCAGGGCACTCTTCGCAAAGAGTAGGAAACATTCCCGGTGTCCTGGCCAACATTCCCCTTCCCATAAAACCAGTTCATGCAATTATCCAGGCTGTGTGTGGGTGATGATGTGTGATATGGCCGCCACCACACATTCAGTCACTTCACTACCGGTCTAGCATTGCTTGTAAAGCGCTTTGGATGTATGAAAAGCACTATATAAATGCTTCTTCTTCTTCTTATAGTATGTCTAGGATGACAGGAACTAGCATGTAGGACCATGTTTTTATCGGTAGGTTTCCTAAATAGGGTAGTACTAAGCCCATTAAGCCCATTATCATTGTCCTTACTTATCAGAAGATCCAAAAAAAATATTTCACTGTTATTCACATTCATAGTAAGCCACAAATGTGGATTAGTAGATTCCAAGTACTATATAAAATCCCTTAAGTCACTTTCAGTGCCCTTCCATAACAAGAAAAACAATCATCAATGTACCTTTTGTATATGGAAATGTGATGATAAAATGGGTTTACAACTGAGTCATACATGAACGTTTCCTCCAACATTCCCATGTACAGATTTGCATAATTGGGGGAGAAAGACACCCCCATAGCAGTACCACTAGTTTGCAGGTAATGTCTGCCTTGAAACACAAAAGAATTACATTCTAGCACAAATTGCGACAACTGAATAATAAATTCTTTAGGTGGAAAATCACTACTACATTTGTGCAAGTAGTATGCCAAAGCATGTAGGCCACCATCATGTGATATATTTGTATAAAGTGACTCTACGTTGAGTATAACTAGGAGGGTAAATTCCTTGACATGGAGGTCACCAAGAATCCACAAAGCATGTTTAGTATCTTTCACATAAGATGTCAATAAGGGCACAAGAGGCTTAATATAAAAGTCCACAAATTGACTAAGAGGCTCTGTGATAGAACCAGTTCTGGGAACTATTGGTCTGCCCGGGGATTTTATTAAACTTTTGTGAAGTTTTGGAAGAAGGTAGATTGAGGGGCATCTGGGGTGCTAAACAGTCAAAAACCTGAATGTATCATTATCAATTACTTCCAACTTTAATGCTCTATACAAATAATCATCACTTCTTTTTTTAAAGGCAATAGTTGGGTCACCATTTAATAGTTCATAAAACTGAGTGCTTGACAATTGTTTTTCCACCTCTGTGATGTAACCATTGCTGTTAAGCACAACTACACTGCCTCCTTTATCTGATTGTTTCATGGTAATGGCCTTGTTATTTTCTAAAGATCTTACTGCATCAAACTCCCCACACGTCATATTGACATATCTTGGTTTTTGTTTTGTTTCCTCTAATTTTTTGAGATCTGCTTCACAAGCTTTATGAAACATTTGAACTGATGGATTCTGAGAAGGCGTGAACTTTGATTGTGGTTTAAATTGTTTAATTGGATTTAATATCTGGGAAGTGGAAACATTATTATCTTCATCATCACTGGTAACATATGACTCTTGGCCCCCCTCATTGTTTTGATGGAAAAAACATCTTAAGTTTAGATTTTTTACAAAATATTAAGATCCAAAAATGTCTCAAACCAATTGTAGGTACAATCTTTAAACCTTTATTCAAGACAGATAATTCATCTAGTGTTAAAGTGAGATCAGACAGGTTAATAATATTCAAATGCATTAAAATCTCCCCCTCCTCCTCCCTCCTCTCCTCCTGAGTGTCATTCCCTGTTGCTGTCTCCTCATTCCCCAGCCCTGGCCTTGGTGTATTTGCTGGTAATATACGTTTGCTACATCTCCCCCTTCTAGTCCGTTTTGGTTTCCTTGATTCCGGAAAGTCACTCTTGGACTGTTTTGAAGTTGTGGCGTGGTAGCTACTTGTACAGATTCCATCCTCTCTTCCATACTGTCTTCTAAAAAATGGAGGGTGCAGCATCAGAGTCACTCACAGTATTTAACTTGCCCCTGTGGTTTCTTTAAAATGGACTTCAATTGTGGGGGCTGCTTTTTCCAATTAAACACACAGTCATTTTTGTAATCCTGTTCATCACGTAAACATTTCTTTTGCTTCTGAGTCCTTAATTTTTTATCTAGCAGTTCAGTAGTTTTATTTAGCTTTTGTTTCAATGCTTCATATTCTGGATTGTTTGAAAATCTGTTAAAGTTTACCCTTTTTTTCTTTAAGTGCACCTGCTACAGTAGTTTGGCTTGCTCCAATGTTATTTCTTTAACACTCAGCTGGATTAATCGCAATGATGAACCATGGATCTCATCAAGTCAGAGATCAAAGAATCTCTTACTATTCAGTCCAAATGAGGGGAACTTTAATATCTGGAGGCCTCGTGGTACACGTTTGACTTCAAGATATTTCTCCATGGTCACTTGTGTCCATACCAGCCTCTTTATTTTGCAGGCTATTTTCTCATATTCTGTATAGGCTTCCTTAATAGGCAGAACTCGATTTTCTTGTAGGGGTTCTGGCTTGCCCATAGGTTCACTGCTGTGAGCAGTTGTTACAAATTCAAACACAGGCTTCTGCAGCAACAGTTCAAAAAAGTTCAAACCGATCAGGCCCGCCATGGAGCCCTCACTGTTCATGTCAGATGGAACACTTACTGGTGTGGAGATATTCATGCTGTAAATTGATTCCAGTCAGGAAATACAAAGCGCTTAACTGGAGCATAGCTCAAAAAGTTCAAGGTACATGTATGTCAGCCAGAGCTGCTCTACAGTCCGTGGTGCTTACCGGTTCCTGGCATGAGTGGGTGCCTAGTTTCATGTTCCTAGATTTACAAGGTCATTCTTTTGAGAACAGTATGAAAACAGTGACTGAAATATTCTGGTTGTATGTTATGAAATAAATCAGAACTTTTTTTTAAAGGATTTGGGAAGCAGGCTCTGATGAACATCTCTCAGATTATTCCATGTTGCACTATTGCATTTAGACAGTTTCTTGGGTGGAGCTCAGGAAGAGGGAGCAGGAGCTTCTCTCAACAAACTTTCCTGTAAAGCAGAAGTTACAGTACCTGTTTCTGCTTATTTACTTATCGAAAGCTGTTTCCATACACAGGAAGTGTACATGTGTAAAGTGTTGCACATTGCCATTTGTAGCACAGTATATACTGTAAAATGTGTAAAAATGATCTAGGCATTTGTACGAAGGGCAGTAATATGGTTGTTTTTTACTATAGAGAAAGTGGGAAGCAGTTGCAATGTGTTAGAGTGATTTCTGCTGTCCTTAGTAGTATGCTGTAATAAACAGAAAATATGTAACATAACTGTGTTTTTTAAGTATTATTTAAATGTAGAATGAGCTAAAGATTATTCAAGCAGTTTTGAGTATGCAGCGTTGAATAAAATGTAAAAAGTTTAAGAGGAGACTCTAAGGAGATTGAATGAGATGGAGATTACTTTATGCATCTGCATGTTTTCAATTAAATATTTCAAAGTAAATAAACACTGTGCAAAAATATTGTTGCTTGTGCTATTCAGTATATTTAATGGCTAATGAATGTAATAATGCAAAAAGAGAGAAAATGTGTTTCCATTTTATGTCTAGTGAAATATAATATTGAAAAACACTGGAGAACAACAGCCTCCAGGATGTGAGGCAGCATGGGTTCATTTTGGCCAAGTCTTGTCAAACCAACCTGATATAATATTATCACTGGGTGACAGGTGAGCTGGATAAGAGTCATGTGGTGGATGTTCTTTACTTGGACTTCAGCAAGGCCTTTGATTTGGTGCCTCGTGGGTGGCTTGGGAGGAAGCTAACTGGTGTAGGGGTAGAGGCAAAAATGATGAACTGGATTACAAGCTGGCTGAGTGGGAGGCTGCAGTGGGTGGTGGTGGGAGGGGAGCTCTCAACTCCAAAGCCGGTGATGAGTGGGGTGCCACAGGGCTCTGTGCTGGGACCAGTATTAGTTGGGCTCTTCATATCAGACATTGCACATGGGGAGGTGAGCAAGGTAAGTCTGTTCACAGACAACACCAAAATGGGAGCAGTGGTGGATGGAGTGGAAGAATGGAAGCAGCTGCAGAGGGACCTAAGAAAGCTAGAGGAGTGGTCAGAGAGGTGGCAGCTGGGGTTCAATACAAAGAAGTGTAAGGTTATGCACTTCAAGGCGAAGAACCCAAGGAGAGACTACTGGCTGGGAGGGGTTAAGCTGGGGATCACTGAGGAGGAGAAGGACCTAGGGGAAATGGTAACAGGGACCATGAACACCACTGCCCAGTGCAGGAGAGCAGCAGCAAAAGTGAACAAAATGCTGGGGTGCATAGCGAGGGGGTTTTCATCCAGGTGAAGAGAAGTGATCTTGCCCCTCTACAGGTCACTGGTAAGGCTGCACTTGGAGTATTGTGTGCAGTTTTGGAGGCCATATCTGAAGTATGATATCAGGCTACTGGAGGGGGTGCAGAGGAGGGCAACATAGATGAGATGTGGAATGGAGGGAGAGACTATGACAGCAGGCTGGGAGACCTGAATATGTACACTCTGGAGGATAGAAGGGACGGGGGGACATGATAGAGACATTCAAGTATCTGAGGGGAATCAATAAGGATGGGGCAGATGGGGTCTTTAAGCTAAGGAGGGGGAGGAACACCAGGGGCCACAGGCTAAGAACAGAGGGGGAAGATTTAGGAGGGAAATGAGGAGACACTATTTCACAGAGATGGTGGTAGCAAATGGAACACACTATCAGAATGGGTCGTATCATGTAAATCTGTGAACAGCTTTAAAGGGCATGGGACAGGGAACAGGGAGAGTGAGGGTGAGGAGGTGGAGGTGGGGAGGCAGTGGGATGACAAAGGGAAGGGGGGATGGGGCAGCTGCAAACTAGGGGTGCTAGCGGCACACTCGAGCAGACTTAGATAGACCAGATGGCACATCCGTATGTTCATATTTGTGTTATGTTGAGCTTACAAATTCATATTATTATAAATGTATTGGAACAATATGTGTCAAACCATAATTATTACTAAAATGCTATGTTAAGAATGTGGAAAATGATAAATATGTCATGAAACTGTATGTAAATTTTTAAATTATTGAAAAGAAATACAATTAGTAACTTACCAATGATAACGGATTATCAGTTCAAGGGGGATAAAGTATTTGGAAGATCCTAATGGTATCTATAAAGGAGAACCATGTTATTTTGTTAGTTGTGTGACAGGAATCTTCTGATGCCAGCTGTGATTTTTTTGTCTTTTTTGTTACTGGTAACCAGAGCCCCTCTTTAATAAAGCAATAGCTATGGAAAAAATAGTAGCTTGGAGGAATAGGCTGAGTGGGAAAGGTATTCATGAATAATGGGGGATTTAAAGGTTGAAAATATAGAAAGAGACGGCATTAAGCTTAGTGAATCACAGAATGTATAAAGAAAATATCACAAGGGATGCAGTATGGCACAGTGGTTTAAGGCTCTGAGCTGCAAATCTGGTGACATCCATCAGACCAGACCTGGGTTTGAATCCCACAGCTTCCACTTACAGACTGTGTGACCCTGAGCAAGTCACTTAACTTTCCTGTGCTCCCAGGTCACACCTGTAAAAAAGCTTTCAGCTTAGTGTGCTAGTCCTGGTAAAACAACTAGCAAAACAAAAAAAAAAGCATCTGCTGTCCTGTAGTATTTGGAACTGCAAGTTCAAGAATGCACAGTAAAAGCTGATTTTTTTTCTCTTTGCTTAGGGTGAACCGTTGTTTATTCTTTCATAGTTCCAATTATTTATTTATAGTTACAATCCATATCTAAAAGGAAAACATTCTGTAGCCCATTCCATATACAAGAAATAAGTAAATATATTGAAAAGTAAACTATAGATTAAAGAAAAGAAAGTTTTCTTCTCTGTAGTTAATTTCACTTTCTTTTATGACGTATACTCCACTTGCTGTAATTGGCACAAGTTTAATCAGAACAGCTGTTTAATTGGCACACTTGTTATTGAACCAGTTTAGCTAAGTGATTTCAGTAGGCAGTTATACTTAATTGGGACAGTGTGAGAACAAATCCTAGTTATAAAAATATTTTATAATAATTTTATTATTACTATTATTGTTATTACTTTATTATTATTAATATTTAGTTATATTATTTGTACTTAAGGTAATTGGGGTGTAATAATACACAACTGGTTCAAAGACTCTAAAAGGCTTTGTCTCCATGAATGGAAGAGGTTTCAAACTGGCTATGAACTGCCAGCATGGATTTTCTCAAGAAAAAAAACAACTTCTTCAGTGACTCTTTTTAAAACCAGATAAGCCTAATCCACTACCCAAGCTCTGGCCCCTTTAGACTGTGATATTACCAGTATTGTGGAGTCTCTGCTTGGAAGAGCAGGACACTATCTGATAGTGGCTATAGCAACACATGCTTCAATGACATCAAAATTTACGACTTAATTGCCTTACACCGAGAAGTTGTCTTCAAGAAAAAAAAAAGGGCTGACTTAATCTTATACGAACATACAACATTTTTATTTATTTATTTGGTAATTCGGATACAACCTTTGAGTATACACTCTTTTACAAAGGTTCCACATCAGGATGTAAAACAGCAGAGACATAACAAAAACTTGACAGTTAACACAAAACATAAGATTGCTATGTAATGCAGAAAATAAATAAATAATACATTTGAATAACCTAGACCACTGAAATTAAACAGCGGGAGAGATTCCCAATTAGCAACATATGGCACAGCTGCCCAAGGGGGGCAGGTCAAGGTACAGTGTTGGAAAGGGTAGGAGAAAGAAAGGGGGGAGAGTGAGAACGAGGTTTTCCAATTAGCAACGTACAGCATAGCTGCCCCAGGGGGGCCTGTCAGGGTACAGTATCGTAAAGGGTAGGAGAAAGATAGAGAGGAGAGTGCGAACGAGGTTTCCCAATTAGCAACATATGGCATAGCTGCCCAAGGGGAGCCTATCAAGGTAGAGTAGGAAAGGATAGGAGAAAGAAAGGGAAGACAGTGTGAACGAGGGGTAGATTGCCAGCAGATACAGGCCATTCGGTCTATCCAGTCTGCTCTAGTGTGCAGCATGCTGTTTAGTTAAACTGCAGCTGTCCCCTTCCCCTCACTCCCCTTTCTAACTTAGTGTCTCCCACTACCAACTCTTATTCCCCCCTCTCCTCAGTTTTGACCCTTCCTTTAGCCCTATCCCACCCTCTCTTGAAACTGGCCACTGTTCACAGTGCTACTACTTCCTCTGGCAGTGCATTTCAACCAATCACTACCCTTTCTGTGAAATAGTGCCTCCTCATCTCTCTCCTGAACCATCCCCCCTCCAATTTCAGGCTGTGTCCTCTAGTGTCCCTCCCCCTTTTTAACTTAAACAAGCCATCTAGTTGACTCTGTTTATGCCCTTCAGGTACTTGAACATCATGACCCCTCTCTCCCTTCTCTTCTCCAGGGTATACATGTTGAGCTCACTCAATCTCTCCTCGTACGTCTTGTCCCCCATCCCTAGGATCATCTTAGTCGCCCTATGCTGGATCCCCTCCAATAGTTTTATGTCCTTTTTCAGGTAGGGGCACCAAAACTGCACACTGTACTCCAAGTGCAGCCTCACCAGGGACCTGTACAGGGGCAGTATGACTTCCTCCCTCTTAGAGGCGATTTCCCTGTTGATGCATCCCAGCATCCTGTTTGCCTTTGTAGCTGCCTTCCTGCACTGTGCTGAGTGTTTCATGTCCCCCATCACCAGTTCTCCCAGATATTTCTCCTCCTCAGAAGTCGCTAACTGCACCCCCCCAAAGCCAGCAGTTGTTCTTTGGGTTTTTAGCTCCCAAGTGCAAAACCTTGCATTTTTTTGCATTGAATCCCTGCTGCCACATGGCTGACTAGCATTCAAGTGTTGCCAAATCCTTTTTTAGTACTCTACCACCTTCTTCACTATCCACCTCTGTGCAGAGCTTAGTGTCATCTGCAAAGAGGCTGATCTTGCTCCTTATCCCGTATGATATGCCTGCTATAAGTATGTTAAATAGCACTGGTCCCAGCACTGACCCCTGTGGGACCCCGCTGGTTACTGCCTTGGGTGCCAAGAGTTCTCCCCCTACTACCACCCTCTGCTGTCTGCCCTGCAACCAGCTCCTTATCCATCCAAACAGTTTGCTCCCTGCTCCCAGACTATTTAACATGTTGTTCAGCCAGCCATCCTGGTGGCACTGAGGGTTGAGGTGCTGGATGCCACACCTCGTGCCACACCAGTGACCCGGGTTCGGGAATGACCTCAGGCCATCGGGGGTTGGCAAGGGAGGGAAGGGATCAAGCATCCAGAGGACTTCTCTCCCTTCCTGAGGGAGGATGAGGGGTATGCACAGCTTCTGAGTGGCCTCTGGTAGCAGTCAGGGGCATGTCATGGAACCTGTGGTGCTAATGTAGGGGAGGAGCTGCAGCAGACGTCGGGCACACAAGTGCCACTGGACATCATTGCATATCCGAGCTCTGGGGGGAGGTAGGGTAAAAGCAAGAAAACACCCTACTGGCTGGGTGAGGTGATGGCAACCTCCAGGAGCCAAGGCTCCAGACACCCATTGCCAGCTGCAACCCCAAATTCTACCCCCGGGGACCCTCGATCTCTCCAAGGAGGCAGGAGAGCCAGGGGTCCTGATACTGATGCAGCTGTTGGGATGAGAGGTTCAGGTGGGTGGTTAGGAGCTGCAGGCTGTGCAACAGATGCCTGAGAGATGCCCTGGAATGTAGGAGATAAACAGAGTTAGAAAAAATAACAACTTGTTGTTCAGCCTTCCATGGGGCATGGAGTCAAACACTTTACTGAAATCCAGGTACAGGACATCCACTACATGGCCCCTATCCAGTGACCTTATCACCCAGTCAAAAAAGTCAACAAGGTTGGTCTGGCATGATCTCCCAGACACAAACCCATGCTGCCTGTCATCCTGTATGCCATTCTCCTCCAGGAAACACACCAGCCTTTTCTTAAATATAGTTTCCATCAGCTTTCCCATGATGGATATAAGGCTCACTGGTCTGTAGTTCCCAGGATCATCTCTGGGCACACTCTTATGGATTGGCACCACATGCGCCATCTTCCAATCCAAGGGCATGCATTTAGTATTCAGGGAAGTGTTGAACAAATCTATCAGTGGTCCTGCCAGGACCTCTGCCAGCTCTCTGAGTACCCTAGGATGCACCCCATCCAGATCAGGTGCCTTCTCTACCCTTAGGGACCTTAGGCCCTCCAACACTATTTTGACTGGGATCTCCACATCCATCATCTCCCTTCCCCCTGCCCTCTGCCCCCCTTCCCCTGAGATATAGGCCCATTCTTCTCCCTGGAGAACACCAAGCAGAAATACTCATTCAGTACTTCCACCTGTTGTGCCCCTGCTCTACCAATCCACCCTTCATCCTAATCCTTATGATCTGATCCTTGCAGTTCCTCCTCTCTCCTATGTACCTAAAGAAGTCATTTTCCCCTTTCTTGATTCCCTGTGCCAACCTTGGTTCTTTTGAAGCCTTGGCTGCCCTCACTACCCTACTCACCTCCTTGGATTTCTTCAGGTATTTCTCCCTATCCTCATCCCTGCAGGTTCTCTTATACTTCCTAAATGCTGCTGTCTTTTCCCTCACCCTTTCCACTACCTCTCCATCCATCCAGCTAGGTCTCTTGTTCCTGGCCTTCTTGCTTTGGCACTTGAAAATGAAGAAACACTTGTGTTTGTTACTAAAAAAGGCAACATGCTGCCAGCATGAAATGTACACAGTGAATAAAGTACATCTTGACCTCTCAGCTGGCCAAACTGTGTGAATGCAGCTGATGGGGGTTCAACGTTTAACAAAGAATTTTCTGGAACAAGAATCTTTAAAGTAAGCATACCATGTTGGGTCTTAGATGGGAACTGGTGTAATAAATCTAAAAATGTGACTTTTATGCATCTGCTTAGTAACAGAGAAAAGTTACACCACTTTAAAGCTTCCTCTAATCACTAGGAAAAAGCATGGCTGCATGGTCCAGCAGGCACAGCCAAAGAGACAGCTCTTTGCAATGGAATTCAATGCTTTTAAGGACTTTCCTTAAGAGTTTTCTGGAAGAAACCTACTTTATTCTGAAGCTTAAAACACAGAAAACAGAAGTATTACTTTGTTTTGACGAGACCGTACTGAGAACTGAAGTTATAATCATTAGTAACTTATTTCAGGAAATATTTGTCTCACAGACATGGGAGGCACTAAAGATTGATTTTAATGAGATGAATCAATGTTTTTTTGTTTGAAGGCTGTATCTTGTTGCATTCAAATGTTATAAGGAAAATTAATTTTGGACTTAAAGTTGAACAGGGTACCAGAGGGACAGTCCTAAGAGAGAGTAAATAGCCACCCCTTTCATCATTTGCATGATCCAATTAGTGTTGGTAAATCTTGCATAAATGCATATTAATGAGGTGAACTTAAAACTGAGCTCTGGAGGAAATGCCTCAGAATCTTCTAAATCATCATGCAGTAAAGACCTGTTCGTGCAATGGACATTTTGGCTATTAAGAAATATTTTCAAATTCCCTCCAAAACCAGAACAAAAGGACAGAAACTGCCCATTGATGTTGATAAGCAAGGAATCAAGTTTGCATTGCTGTGTTGACAACATATGAGTCCAAAGCCCAGGGTTCGAGTGGAGACAAAAGTAAAAACAGCAACAGCACCAAGATCCAGCCACTGAAAGAACTTTGCCATCCAGGAAAAAAGGATTCTCACCAACATCCTGAAATTAAGGAAGAAAATTCAGACTGTACGGCTAACCAGATGTCTGAGTATTATTTTAATAAATTTTTATAATATTCTAATTGGGCTTAACTGGGAGGTTGCATAAGGAAAAAACTTCTTAAATACTGATGTTGGGTATACAGTAAGAGCTTGAATTTAAGTAACGGTAAATAAACATTTTTGCATGAGAAAAGATATTTGACTAAGTTGCAAAGAGAAGTTTTGAAATACTAATAAGACAAAGCTATTCGAAATCTTTATACAAGAACAGTTGTACTGTTTGCAAAAGTACCAAAACTGCAAGCTGTGTGCTTTCGTTTTGTTTTCTGAAACCTTTGTTTTGTATTTATGCTGCTTTCACTATGTTTACAATGTTTTATTATCTATGCAAAAGTTATTAGTAACTAGTTATATTGTACAGGGAAAAATAAAATCTATTTTTTATATACTACATGAGGGCGTGACAAAAAAGTTATTTGCATTTATCTAGAACTTGTATACAGTAGGTTGTAAAGTAAGATTTGAGCCAGTCTTACATCGTTCATATGGTTTTATGCAAATGTTATGACATGGGGCTTAGCTAAGTGCCCTTAATAAGAAATTGGTATTCCAGCCTATTGTTCTGACAACAATTAATGCCTCTGATTTGGTTAATTGAGACACTCTGGTATTCAGCTGTTAAGTGCAAAGTTTATACTGTATGTGTGTAAATGAACACCTGAGTTGACCACTCCTAAGTCCAGGCCATGGCAAAACAGAGATATTAGATGAAAAGAAAAAAAAAGATAATACAGGGCAGAGAAAGGAGGGCCAACAGATTACTTGTTTTATATTTCTAACTCAGATAATAAGACAAGTGCATGCAATAAACGTTGATTTGTATAGATAGACTCTTTATGTTTGTTTGAAAGAGCTAGTGGAACCAGACAGAAAAATGCAGAACATTTTAAGAAGTAGTCAGCTGTAGCTTTTTATTTCTGAGGTATTTTCCTTTTTCCTTTTGCTCATTAGAAAGTTTTCTATGTGATAGCATTATGCTGGATGTGTGGAATAGCACTCTGCCTGCCAGCTAACATATCTAGTTCTATTCCTCCCACTACATCATAGGCACTGTGACATCACTGACAGTGACATCACAGGTGACAGACCTGGCAGCTATTGAGTGGCTTTTTCTGCTCAGCTTTGATATCACAATCATTGAGATTACAATGCTGATGATGCAATGGGAGGAACATAGCTAGATATGTCAGCTGCCATGCAGAGTGTGTTTCCCCACATCACAATTACTAACATCAGGTAAAAAAATCTTCTAATTTACCAAAGGTAAAAGAAAACATACTTAAATATAAAAGGTAATAGCTGACTGCTTTAAAAACTAATATTAGTTGAACGCAGTACACTAGCTGTTGAAGTGCCTCTCCATATTAAAAGTAGCATCTTCCTCTAAGGGCTTGTCCTGTGGACTCCTGCCCTACCCAGGGCAGGATATAGACCTTCAGCGGGGGGGGGAGTGTTGAGAATTTTAACTTTGCTGGAAAATTGTTGACAAGGTGCCAAACTTTGCACAATGCATAGGCTATACAAAGTTAGCACAGCACCAGCAAGTCACCAGGAATAGTACCAAGAAAAATTAAAAAAGTAATGTTCCTGCAGTCTTCTGTTACTGTTCTGTGCCCTGAAACCAGTAAACAAATGATTAGAGCTCATAAAAACTCTAACATGCACTGCAGGCTATTAAAGATCTCCCTGCTGTAGCTCACCTCTGACATCAGCTGTAGGGGACTCTAGGATTTCTGTTTACAGTAACTGTCAGCTTAAAGTCAGCAGAATCAGCCTGATACAATGTATTATACTTTAGTAAACAGTAAGTAAAACAAAGTTTTTATACATTAACTGGAAATTTGGACCAGCCCCACACTTAGGTGTGGGGTTCTTAGTGCTGACTGTTCCCCTTTAAGTAAACCTTGAGTCTGAGTACCTCCTCCCTGGCCTACCAACTCAGCAACCACCCAACCATACCCCAGCCCTGCAAAAAAAAACCTCTTCCCTACCCACTTAGCATCCACTCCCATCTGCCTATGCCACACTTGTGCCTTGACCCCAAATAGATAAGCCATAACTCAATCAATGAAAATCATGGAGGATGGTGACCTGTATGGAAGCTACTCTTCCCACCTCCTCCAGTTATAGTCTAAATGAATGGGAATGCTGTCTATACTACAAGCGTGGACTTCCATTCATTCAGATGGTGGGCTGCTGAGGTGATAGGAGGGGTTGTGTCAGTCATTGTTCTGCCTGACTCCGTCTCAGTCTCTAGTTCTAGTGAATTCATTGACTTAAGTTGTATCATCAGAGTGCCAAAGTGGCATGGGGGTGGAGTGAAGTGGGTGCTGAGTGGGTGGGGAAGAGTTTCCCTTTTTTGTGGAGCTGGTTTAACAAATGTGATTGAAACTCAGTGTATGAGTCAGGGCTGAGCTTGCTATGTCCTTAATTGTCTTTTGGGAAAAAGAAACACCAGAATATGCAATGTTCAAGGCCATGAACTTTAAATAATTTCATAGTGAGGAGGAGGCATTTTGCTTATAAACCTTAGAACAATCAGAATGTGGGGAAGGGGGTAAAACTTTTAATTCCCATTAGTAGTTACCATATATGAATCCAAAGAATCTATTTTCATATAGCAATTTTGTGCAGGACTAGCTCAGTGATGTATATCTGAGCCCCCAAATCCTTCTCTGGGGCAAGTTAGGGGCTGAATGCATTGCTGAGATAAGTAGCATGGGTGCCAATAGGCAGGGCACAAGTTCCCCAGCATTCATGATCCACCTGGTGGCTAATCCTGGCATCAACTGTAAAGGAAGCTGCTTACCCTCCCACAGCCAAAGAAATGGTGCAGCCATGGTTGGAGGCAGTGTGGTCTAGTGGTTACAGCACCAACTTTGAAATAAAATCACAAGTTCAAACCACACTCAAGTCCAATACTCATTGCATGACCTTGGGCAAGTCAATTAGTCTCCCAGTGCTCCAAGCCACCTAGCCGTGGAAATGGGTAGAAGTAGGACCCCCTGAAAAAGAGATGTTGCATCTCAGCTGGGCTATCCTGGGTAAATAATCTGTAAAATAAGAAACAGTGTGACGTGAAGACAATTGTCAGGATGGTTGACCAGAGAAGGGATGGGGGTTCAGTAATGGAAAAAAAAGTAATTTGGTGCAATAATAGAAACCAGTAGGCAATGACAATACAAAATTCACAAAGGCTTAAGAGGACTATGACCTTCAGCCATGAATGTATAATGCACAAACTCAAATGGCTTACTTCATCTTTTATAACAAAATGAACAAGATATCAGACCCTTAACCATATGTTATACAATGTAGTCTGGTATGGCTTCAGAAATGTATGTACAGCACTGGTACAACATCTGGGAGACAGCACAGACTAGAACACATATTAGAGACTGACTCTTCTAAGAGGAATACCATTAATCTAAAACACACAGATTGCATCTCTGTAATCATAAGGAACCATTATGGAACAGAAGCATTTGATTGGGAAATAATCTTTAGCTGACTTCACCACTGTGTATGGTCTCACTGAGGATTATTAAAAATCTTTCTTTGTCTTGGCTAGCAAAAGCCATCCAGACTCTATAATTTATTGAGACCACAGTTTCAAACACCACCCAGCACAATTAGCTGTAGGGAGCTGGGCAGAGGAGCACTGCGTCACACTAGTTTATCAAATTTGACAGAATGCAGTGGCAGGAAAGCCTTCCTAGAAGGCATGGTGAATTGTTTACCAGGGTTACTTTGTGTATATGGAGCCCAGCCACATTCACATGAGACAAGGATCAGTCGTACTACATAACATCAGTTACAGACTGAAGATCCAAATCTGAATTTAAATCATAGATTATTGTATGACTTCAAGTAAGCCAACTGACCTCCTTGTGTTCCAGTCCTCCAAACTACAGAACTGCATCAAAGCACAATACCAACATAAAATAGAGATTCATACATGGGTAGATGTGTGTAACCAGAATTTTATACACCCTAGATGTGGCACATAAACCCCAAGAGTGAATTTCAAGGGGCATCCTACACCAAGGATGTGTATAAAATTCTGAGTTACACACATATACCCATGTTTTGTTTTGTATAATTACTGTCCAACATTTTTAATAAGGGAGGGGTTTAAAGAGCCCCTGACACCATTAGGAGAGCTTTGATAAAAGTAAGATTTATATTCAACTCCATCCCACTTTCTTTATTACTTCATATATTTTCAGTAATTAATTTGCCATTTTCTTTGTTACTGAAAACAGTTGCATGAACACAATAACCCTGTCCTCTAGACTTATCCACTCTGGTTGCTTCTCAGCACATGGCATCTTAATCCCCTGTTTATGACATCATAATTATCTCCACAGCAACATATTTTGATGTCATAAACAAAATTATGATGTCAGGCGTAGGCAGGCAGCCAGAGTTAAAAGGGCAGATATACTGTATTCATGCAAATACCCTTAGTAATAAGGAAATAAGGGTAAGAATTACAGAATAAAATGCTAAATATAAACTACATATATGCCCAAATATTACATTTTTTCAAAGTTGTCTCAGCTGTGTGAGGAGCTCTTTAAAGAGACATAGAGACAGTTTAATTATCTAAAGTCACTGTGGAACTCATAGTTCGGTTATGTAAACTTTAACTTGTTTGTTTGTAAAATGTAAAAAATTTAGCTGCTTCTCTGTGAGGGACATCAATTGTTTGAAACAAGAGGCAGATGTGCTACTGGGGTGATTAGCTGCAGCAGTGTGTTTGATTGACAGCTCACGATTACACACAACCAGCTGTGACCAAAAATTACAACATGGTTAGCTATTAAAATGCTGGTCAGTAATTAGCAAGAGACTGCACCTCAGTTGAGCAATCCAAGGTAAATAAATATTTTAGACTACACACAGAATAGTGTATGGATAGGTGGCAATATACAACAGGGTTGTGTTTTCATGGAGGGGAGGAGATGACATCATGCAGACCTCGAGAGCAAAGCTCAAGATGTCTCTACGACAGCATCAAATCCCTGAGATGTAAACACAGCCTTAGTTGTGTATAGTCACCCATACACTGTTTTATATAGTATGTGGTTTTCTCTTTTTGAACACTGCAATCAAATATTGCTATATTCACCTCAGTCTCCTAAAGGCTCTTACTGAACATTACATCAGTGCTCCCACTCGCTCCGGCACCTTTCTTATTCGAAAACTGTAAACCCTCACTTGATATCCATGACATAGAGCAGACTGTGTTTTTAAAAAAATAAATAAATAAACAGCAACAAATAAATCTAATGACTGCAGAGACACCCATGGCTCTCCATGTCAAAAGTGCCTTGATCACCTGCTTCCTAAATGGTGCCACCATTTTTCCTTAACTTATTTAAGAAAGCTGCATCTTTATCCAGTCACCAGTAACACATTGACATCAAGGCTGAAAAGTTATTGTGGTATTGTTGTGGTGTCAGAATGATACCACAACAACTTTTCATATCTTCGAACTGTACCACAGCAAGAAAATCGTATGGAAATCCATACACAATAGGGGCTAACCATATGCTATATAAGAAATATGTTGGTGCAATTCAGTAAATAAGTGTAACTCCAACATTGCTGTCAGAGTTGCACTTTATGACTCAATCTTTCAATGAGCTTGACTCTCAGTAAAAGCTAAAGTCTAAGGGAGAACAAATGGACAGCAAGGGACATGGAAGGTGGAAGAATACATTACAGAAACTGACATGGTTAAAATAAAAATGTAACTCTTTCAGCAAGAGAGAGGGACAGACAGATAAACAGACCTGCAGTGTATCTTTAAAAACCAGCAGCAGGATTCACAAAAAATGCAAAGTGCCACGCATAAGTCTGCACTGCACTTTGATGTTGCGCTGGTGGGCAATCCTGCTATTCACAGTCGGATAGTGTGTTGTGCTGTCTGACTGTGAATAGGGGCAGGGGGGCAGCGCTAACCCAGGAAAAGCACCAGGAACCCCAGTAGTGCTGCCCCCACAGCTAACCAGTAGAATGTGCTGGCAACAATAGTGCACAGGTGCTAAGTCCTTATTCACAAAAGTCACCATGCAAATGAGCCGATTAGGCATGCAAGGTGCAATTAGTCATTAGCATGCTCATTATGGACCAGTTTGCATGGCCTTTGTGTAGTCTAGCATGTCTACAACCCACCAGCCCATGCCCCATGCAGCCACATTCCCCTGGTGTAGTGCCCCCCTCCATCCTCCAATCGCCATCCCCAAAAGAAATAAAGTTCACTCTGTAGTCTACTGGGTAAACTTTATTTCTTTGGGCACAGCAATCAAAGAATGGGGAGGGTGGATGCAGTACCTCCACCAACCACTAGGATTGCACGGATTACCACCAGGTTTTGGTCGGTGGTAATTTCTCCATGCAGGAGCCTTCACAAAAGGCCCTTGCATGGAGCAAAAACATTGTGAATTGCATTGCGGGGATATGCAGGTTCCCTTCTCCTCATTTGCATTGTGGCCCCCCTCACAACTTTGCCCAGGCACAAACCCAGTTTGCAGAGGCAAACTAGACTTTGTGAATACCAACTCTGGGCAAACTGGGTTTGTGCCTGGGCAAAGTTTTGTGAATCTGGCCCCAGTTATTTTAGCCAGTCCACTAGTGATGTGGTACTGTAGCACAGTGCCATGCCAAGGAAAAGATCCAGGCTTGTTTCTGAATTAACAATTTTTTACGTGGTCCTGAGAAGTCTGCAGTACATCATGTGAGAGGTGCAGGGCAGGACAGTGCATGGTAATTCTGGGGAGGAAGGTTTGTGGCTACTTGGTGAGAGTGTACTCTCTGCTGCCCAAACAATGGAGAGACACACACATCAACTGCAGAGGTGTTCACAAGCACTTACCTTCCAAGCCAGCATATACAGTGGTGCTGGCCAGGATGCAGCACAGTACACTGCAGTATTACTGCAGAGTGCTGCAGTCTGCTGCAGGAAACAGTGTAACTGAATGGCAATTAAGCCCTTTTGTCATGCAGTATTTTGTGACATGTCATTTACTGCAAAGTACTGTGTTGTATCCTGGCTGCTTCACTGTAGGTGTGGCTTTGGTGGTACTGGAAGGGTGCACCAGGGGGATCGGCTTAGTGAAATATACTCAACCAGAAGCATTAAGGCAAAGTATTACCTTTCCCCTGTCCTCTTTGACACTACCATTCATGAACTCTTGGACAGGTCTGTTGAATGTGCCTTTGACTAGCACAGGGTTTGGTTGAAATGAAAGCCCATCAGGGATGTGAGAGCCACTAAAATAAAAATGTCAATGCAGTCAGTATTTTATGAAAAGACAAATAATACAGTGTACGTATGTGAGGTATTCAAAAGGGAAACCCATAAAGCCTCTCTTTGGAATTCCAAGAGTTGAACTGTAGAACCAAAAAAAAGATGTGTGTGTGAGTGTGTGTGTGTGTGTGTGTGGGGGGGGGTGACAGGACCAATCAGATAGGATGCATGGGGGTAACAGGAGAAATCAGATAATCTTAAATGTGGCATGAAAGTGGAATAAGGGCCACAGGGTTTGCTGGAAGGAATTTTGTTTGTTTCATTGGAGGGAGCAAAATCAACCAGCTATAATGTGGAGGGGGGAAGGATCAAACTAAATTTTTTAAATATGGTATGAAGGGGAAGATAGGCAGTAGTGGGGCTACCAGGGTTGGGGTTGAGGCTTTATAATGTTGGGGTATGGCAGGAATAAGTGGATCATTTGTAACTGATGTAAGGGGAAATGTATGCCTGACAACTATCACTGGAAGAACTGCATTTTTTCTTTTTGGAAATATTGTTTTTATTTGTAAACTATACACAAATTAAATTGAAATAAATGTAAACTAAACATCTCAACAGTTTGTTCCTGGCCACTTTATTGTTGAATGGTCAGCCTCTGGTATTATTTTAGTAATCACAGCCGCAGTCTGATCAATTGTACATGCCTGTAAATGTGTCGGTCATTGATCATTCTCCTACTGTACATGAGCTCTTCAAACAAAACCCATCTTTTCCACAGAAATAAAGAAAAACTGTCAGTAGAAAAAGACCCATTGTCAATCCCATCTTCCCATTTCCTTGTCTTATCCCCATTAAGAGAGGGATCACTATCCTTTGATATCTTCTTCTCCTTAAAGGGACACCGTCAACCCCCTTGGGCCTCAAATTGTCCCTAGATTAAAAAACACATTATGATTGATCACATTCTGTAGAGACTGCTGATGTAGCTGGTAGCTTGATTCAGATTCATTCTTTTGTTTTAAAAGTAAAAAACAGACTGCCCACCATTCTGGTGTTACCACACAAAAACATGTGTGTTTACATTTCTGTATCAATTCCCACTGCATCTTTTCTGGATTTTGAACACCCCAACACAGTCTAGCCACTTATAATTCAGTAGGAGGAAAGGAGACTATTGCATAATGATTGACTGCACTATCTGCAGGCATTCCTAACATTCAGGAAGTACTCTAGAAGACTAGATCAAGGATTTGAAACAAGACAAGGTTAGGTATAACTGCACCATTCCCATGCATTTCAGCCCTACAAAGAAAGGGAGCAGACCAAACAACCTACAACTTCAATGAGTTTTAGAGAAGGTAAGCAATCATAAAATGTGGGGTTTTAATTAGAAATCATATGATGCAAAAAGGGTTGATAGTGTCTCTTTAACTCCATTTAATCCCACGTAACTGTCACCTATTCCTATTCTTTTTCTAGCCTTCTTTTGGCATTACTAGCCCCCAGTATCTGTTTCACCTGCTTTTAAACCCAGTAACAGTCTCCACACCTACCGCCTCAGCAGGTAATTTGCTCCAGGGTTCCAGCACCATCCCTGTGCAGAAGAAGATCCTTACATCTCTCCTAAATCTCCTTCCTGCAAGTCTCCAGTCAGGCCCTCACATCACTGTACTTCCACTCTTGTTTAACAGGCCTCAGTACTCACCTTATTCACCCCTTCATGAATTTAAACATTGTTATCATGTCACCCCTCTCCCTTCTTGTCATCAGCACATACATATTTAGATAAGCCCATCTTTCCTCATATAATTTACCCTGCAGGCCCTGCAACATCTTGGTTATGTTACACTACACAGTCTCTGACTTTTTTGTTTTTCCACAGATGTGAACTCCAACAACTGGGCACAATACTCTAAGTGGAACCTTACCAGGGACCTATACAAAGCTAATATCACCTTCTTTCTCCTACTATCAAAACCTCTCCCTACACACCCTAGCATATTTGTTGCATTGCTCTATGCTGCATTGCAGTGATTTGGGGGTGTCACAAATGATAACCCCAAGGTCTCTTTCCTCTCTCTCTCTTTCTCTCTCTGTTGCCAGCTCAACCCCACCCATCCAGTATTCTGTATGCACAGTCTTCCTATATGAATAACTTTGCACTTTTTTGGCATTGAACTTCAATTGCCATACTTGGACCATCTCTCCAGTCTCTCCAAATCCTTTTTCAATTCTTTCACACCCTCTTCACTGTCTACATTGCTGTAGAGTTTTGTGTCATCAGCAGAGACACATTTTGCCTTGTATATTCTCCCCTATAATAAAAATGAATATATTAAAGAAAATCCAATCTAGTACCAATCCCTTGTGGTACTCCACTAGTAACACCACCCCTTCTCTAACATAACCCCATTTATTATCACCATCTGTGTCCCTCTTTCCTACCTCTTTCCTATCCAGCATACAAGTCCCCCTAACCCAAGACTCCCAGATCCTCCAGCTTCTTCAGCAGTTTTTTTATGTGGTACTGAATCAAAGACCTTACTAAAATATAGCAAGTCTACTGCTTGACCCACATATAGTACCTCTCAACTGTGCCTTATTTTCAGAGACATCCCTGATTTTACCTAAAATTTCCACCACCAGTCCTAAATTTAATATTTCTGTTGCAGAAGAGTAGGGATTGAAAGCATAAAATAATGTCAGACTTTAGTGTTACAGTCTAGTTCTTCTTCAGAAAGTGCCTTTTACCCTAAGAAAATATTACAGAAGAATTGTTGAGTCATAATTACAATTTCTTAAGATGTACCCCTGATTTTGGCCACCTGTCCCTGATTTTTGTTAATCCTTACCCCTGATTTGCAATGCAGAAGGTTGAGTGGAATGCTGACCCATATCAATTGCTTTTGATAATCAAAACTACTATCAGATTTGTTTGACATGATCTCCCCGCCAGAAGCCCATGTTGTTTGTAGTCTTGTAGCCCACTAGCCTCTAGACATTCTACATTTTTTCCATTGACAAGGGCCTCCATTAGCTTACCCACAATGGAGCTAAAACTAACAGGTCTGTTGTTACCCAGGTCTTCCTTATTCCCTCCCTTATACAGTGGTACCTCATTTGAAGACCTCCAGTCCTGATTCCATGGAGCAGTTAAAAAAAGATCAGCTAGTGGTTTTCTCAGCTCTGGTCCCACTTTCTTTAGCACCCTTGGGTGTAGACCATCTGGTCCTGGCAACTTGTTTACTCTATGACCCTGTAATCCTTTCCTGGATCGGTCAACTGTAAACTTAGTTTGTTCCATATCTTTATCCCCTTCTTTGGTGTATTTACACCACTTTTTGGTAGTGGCTCCCATTCTGCACAGTAAATGTTTAATAGAGGGGCCTTTTGCAATTCATCCTCCACTATTCTTCCTTCATCAGTTAACTTTATTTCACCTGTCATTTTTCTTATTTTTCTGAGACACCTAAAAAACTCTTTCTTCTCCATCTTTACTCCCTCTGCATATATGCAGTTCTGTTTCTGCTTTTGCCTTCTTGATTATCTTCTTTGCCCCCTTTTAACATTTCCTGATAACCATTCCATTCTTCTCCCACACTCCTGATTCTTTATATATTTGTAAAGGCCTTTCTCTTTTCCCTCACTGTCTCCAAAATTTCCACTGAAAACCAGATTGACATGCAACAAAAAGCAGTCCTGCATTATATTAATCAGAAACGTACTCCTTGTGCTTTTTGTTCTCAAGGTCTCCTAGTCCACAGCTGGCAAATTTGGACTTCCCACCACCACCATTTCCCCCTTCTCAGAACCTTTTCTGATTTCCTTTCACAACTCTGTATGTGCACCATCTGGACTGGTGGTCTACAAATCACTCACATGCTGACCTTTTTCCCTTAAGGTATACCCATCAACCTCACTCCTCCTCTCTTAATAACATAATCCTCTGTGGCTTTGATACCTTCTTTTATGTACAAGGTCACACCTACACCTTTACCATTTACTCTATCTTTCCTAAACAGGATATGACATTAAATTGCTATGTTCCCATTGTTATTTCCTAATGTCTATGTCTCTGTGACAGTCATGATGTCAAGACATGAATCTGCCACTACAGTTGAAGCTCACTAATTTTGTTTTCCCAAGCTCCTGGCATTCTGGCATATACCTCTCAATTCTCCTATCCTGAGCCCTTATGTAGAGCATTTTTTTAACTCTTACATATCATTTGGTCATGTTTACTAATGTATCTTCCTCCTCAATTACCCTCTTTAACTTTCATTTGTACTCCCCCCTTTCCTTCTATGTCTGAAGTTTCTTCTGTAATGTGTCTTTTTCTGGGGGAGTGTTGGCTAAACTCCCAGCTACTATTTCCCTGTTTACTCTTATCCTTCACCCCCAGTTTAAATGTCTAGAGATGTAGACATCAAGCTTCTGTCCCAGGGCACTGGTTCCTTCCTTTCTTGGATGAAAACCATCCCTCTTAAAAAAAAGCCTTCTAGCCCAGAAATGACCCAGTCTCCCACAAACTGGAACCTCTCCGGTATACACCAACCTTTTAAATACACATTAAACATATTTATCTTATCTTGCCTATGTATGTCACCATCTCTATCACACACTGGCTGTACCTTGGAGAAAGCTAATGTTGACACTTGCCCTTTCAAACTGCTCCCTAGCTTTAGAAAATTTGCCTTATCCTCCTCTATCTCCTGATTGGTTAGGTCATTAGAACCCAGATGTAGTACTGCTTCGATTCCTTTTCCTTTCGATTTATAATCCCCTCCTTTAATCTTACTGACACGTAAGGTACTTGTAGGTTCTGACTCCTGCTGTGGGACAGCCTCACAACCTTCCTTTGAAGAGACAGGGCTCTGTTACTTATCCAGAGATGCAACATGATTTTCCTTATCCAGAGGTGCAACGTGATTTTCCTTATCCAGAGGTGCAACGTGATTTTCCTTATCCAGAGGTGCAACGTGATTTTCCTTATCCAGAGGTGCAACGTGATCTTCCTTACCCAGAGGTGCAACGTGATTTTCCTTATCCAGAGGTGCAACGTGATTTTCCTTATCCAGAGGTGCAACGTGATTTTCCATTACGAACGCAGGTTGTATTCCAACACTCAAAGCTATTTGTCTGATCCCCTTCCTCACCACCACTCTCCAGCACCCTAGACCTGTGCTCCTCTGGGGAGGGGACTCACTAGAAGCAGTAAAAGCAGGATGCAGATCCCAATACAAATGCCTTCACAACAGGCACATTTCCTTCTCTGCTGCATGTTATTTAGATATGAATTACAGTGGTTCCGGCCAGGATGCAACACAGAACTGCAGCACAATGCACCAAAGTAACTGCAGTAAACAAGGCCATTTCAATGGTGGCTAATTCCTTCTGTCATGCAGTGTCACAGGATACTGCATTGCATCTTGGCCAACTCCAGTGCATTTTAATCTGATATACTGTATATCTCCAAAGTGTTGGCTGATGAATGGCAGTACCACAGTTCCTGCAAGTGATTATACACCTTCCATCTTTACTCTTACACTCCATACCTACAATAGTATTATTAAATAAAACAATTATTTTCCTTAACCACTACAAAACACTAGCTCCCTGAATGTTGAATATAATTACTGTTATAAAAACACTGTTTAGATAATTAAACAGCTTGAAGAACCAATGAAAAAAAATTACTGGCCGTAGTAATGTTTCATCTCAGGGATCCATCAAAGAGCCTTACAAATGGCATCAGTCTGCAGGAGTATGCTGCCCTGGAGAACTCTGCACTGTGGTCATGCTACCCCTGCTGGTCTGTCAGATTTGTTTCTATAACCAAGGGAGCAGTGACCACTAAACTAGTTAAATGGCTGCTAAAAAATTTCTAAAACTGATGATGTAATGGAAGGAACAGAGCTAGATATGTCAGCTGCCGGGCAGAATGCTGTTTCACACATCACACCTAGCATATAGTAAAAAAAATTTTCTTATTACTAAAGGGAAAAGAAAAAAGTATTTCCAATACAAAAGATAATAGTTGACTGCTTTTAGAAGATAATATTAGTTTTAGGCAGTACACTAACTATTTAAATATTGCTATACAGCTGTTAACAATCAATGTAACAATTTGCTATGTATACTTCTTATTGCATATAATTTTTTTTTATTCTTTCTGTATAGGTATCAGTCAGAATTGTCCAGCTGCACGGAAAGGTCAGCATGTTTTTTTTTTTTCAGTGCCTCTGCTAAAACAGACCAGCTGTCTCCTGAAAGAGATTACAATCTCTTTGGCCAAGTAACTGAAAGCAGAAGCAACCCCTTTCATGTTTCATGTCACTCATGTTGTGCTAGACAGGACAAGGACAAGAAAGCAGATATCTCTGTATATACAAAGTCTAGAGTCCAGATCAGACCAGGTTTTCACGAGGGCCCAGCTCAAGTCACACAGAATGTTGACTCTAGGATGTCACATACTGGGTGACGAGACATGGGGGGATGGCAACTGGAGGGCCTTAAGGTCTTGCAGAGCCAGAAAGAGACAGTCAGGCAGGGGTGCTGAACAGTTAACATTTAAGATTCAGATCTGCCCTGTTTCTCCAAGAGATCCTGTGTGGGTAAGCCTGTATACAGTGGGAAAATGAGAAACTGTAGTAAGACTTTTCTGTGTGTTTTCTGTCTGCTGTGTGCATTTTCTTTTCATTTTAGTACAATTACTGTTCCCCAGTCTTGCTGTAATTCCTGTATTATGTATGTAAATATCTTGAAATATTAAAAATATAATTTTTTTCACATGTGTCATGTTTCTGTTAACTGAGTCCTTTGAGGTACAGTTGACTGGTTTATGATTGACAAGATTCATATTTCTGCCTCTGAAGAGAAGGCTACCATTACCATATTCTGTTGCTAAAGTAAAGAGCTCTCAGCAGTGACAGAGAGGAGTTGGTTGGTTGCCCTTGAGCAAGGAACACTGTACTGTTTGAGTTGTTGCTCTTAAGGCATTAAGACCTACAGATACCCTAAGAGAGTGTCTATGCTGAGTGGTGGCAGCTACCGATTACCCCTGCAGGTGTCTGAGGGGTTTGAGAAAGCTGGTAACACTGAAAGACTGAGTCTGGGAAAGACCAGTTTGCCACAACACCATATAGAGCATTTCACCTTTTCTAAAATTTCAATATAATTTATATGTTAACAACTCAACAAGCATCACAGATTCACTGTAGTTATCTTGTTTGTCCACTGCTAACAGTAATAAGTAAGATCAATCTACTCTTGACACAATATCCTACTAATACTCAGGATTGTCCCCACCTTGATTTTTTACTTAACTTTATTAACTTTATCAGTGGGTAGAGGGGACAAAACCTTTTACAAGTACAGAAGTGAAAAAAGAAGGGCAAAGGGAGGGATAGTGAGACTGAAGGGGAGGACGGGGGTCGCATGGAAGATGACAATAGTAAAGCTGACATACTGAACAGATATTTCAGCTCAGTCTTTACTGAGGAAGAGGAGGGTAATGGGCCTGAAGGGAGTACGAGGGCTGGGTATGGTGCAGAAATGGACACAAGTCCCTTTATATGGGAAAGGATCCTAAAGGAATTGGAAGGAATAAGAGTCGATAAAGCAATGGGGCCAGATGGGATGCACCCCAGGGTCCTAAAGTAACTAAGAGAGGTGGTGGCTGAACCTCTGGCAATCCTGTTTAGCTGATCATTGGAAACAGAGGAGGTACCCAAAGAATGGAGGACAAGAGATGTAGTCCCCTTATACAAAAGTGGGAACAGAGAGGAAGCAGGGAACTACTGACTAGTCAGCCTGATCTTAGTAGTGAGGAAGATCATAGAAGCACTATTGAAGGAGAGATTCGTGGAACATCTAGTTGCCAATGGACTACAGGACCCAAGGTAGCATGGTTTCACCAGGGGAAGTCATGCCAGACCAATCTCATTGAATATTTTGACTGGGTGACAAAGGAGGTGGATCAGGGGAGGGCAGTGGATGTGGCCTATCTGGACTTCAGCAAGGCCTTTGACACTGTGCCACATAGAAGGCTATTAAACAAACTGGGGAATATGGGAGTGGGCAGAACAGTAGTGCAGTGGGTGGGTAATTGGCTGGGCAGCAGGACACAGAGGGTGGTTGTAAATGGCTGTCACTCCACAGAAGGAAGAGTAACCAGTGAGGTACCACAGGGATCAGTGCTGGGACCAGTCCTATTCAATGTCTTCATCAGTAACATTGCACAGGACCTAGAAGGCAGAATTTTCCTGTTCGCTGATGACACAAAGCTCTGTAACAGAGTGGACATGCCAGAGGGTGTAGACAGAATGAGGAGGGGCCTGTAGAAGCTTGAAGTATGGTCAAGGGTTTGACAGTTGAAATTTAATGCAAAGAAGTGCAAGATAATGCATATGGGGCACAAAAACCCTGGAACATATCAGTTGTGTGGTGAGGATATAGCATGCACCAAGCAGGAAAGGGATCTTGGGGTTATCATCTCTGATGGCCTCAAGGTAGGGAAACTGTGTGACAAGGCAGCAGGTAAAGCAAATAGGATGCTGGGATGCATAGGCCGGGGCATCACCAGCAGGAAAAGGGACATCATAATTCCACTATACAAGACACTAGTGAGGCCCCACCTGGAGTACAGTGTACAGCTCTGGAGACCTTACCTATGTAAGGGCATAGACAGGGTAGAGAAGGTTCAGAGGAGGGCAACAAAGATGGTACAGGGATTGCATCACAAGTCCTATGAGGACAGGCTGAAGGACTTGAATATGTACTCTCTGGAGGAGAGGCGGGAGAGAGGGGATATGATAGAGACATACAAGTACCTTACAGGGAGGAACAGGGTGCAGCAATGCACTATTTTCCAGTGAAAAAGATATTCCAGGACTAGAGGACATGGGATGCAGTTGGAGGGAGCGTGATTCAGAGGAAATGTGAGGAATAATTTCTTCACAGAAAGGGTGGTGGATAAGTGAAACACCCTGCCAGAAGAACTGGCAGGGGCTGAAACAATCACAGGATTTAAGAATGCATGGGATAGACATAAGTGAATTCTGGAGGTCAGGGTTAAGGGGCAATAGACTTCTAGAAAAATGTAAAGGGAGCTTAACATAGAAACATAGAAACACAGAAACATAGAATTTGATAGCAGATAAGGACCACTTGGCCCACCTAGTCTGCCCATTTCCCTACCTAATGGATAAGCTGCAGATCCTAGTTAACCAACAACCTACTTCTTCCTACCCCCAAGTAGAATTGCCTTATGTCTGTCCCATGCATTCTTGAATTCCCCCACTGTTTTTGACTCCATGACCTCCTCAAGAAGGCTGTTCCATGCATCCACAACCCTCTCCATGAAAAAATACTTCCTCACATTACCTCTGAGCTGTCCCCCCTCTATCTTCAAATTGTGCCCCCTTGTTGTTGCACATCTCTTTTTCTGAAAGATGCTACCCTCTTGGACTTTGTTGATTCCCTTGAGGTACTTGAAAGTTTCTAACATTTCCCCCCTCTCCCTCCTTTCCTCGAGGGTATACATATTAAGCTCCTTTAGTCTCTCTTCATATGTCTTCTGGTGCAGACCCTGCAACATTTTGGTTGCCCTCCTCTGGACAGCCTCCACCCTGTCTATGTCTTTGCAGAGATGGGGTCTCCAGAACTGCACGCATTACGCCAGAGGGGGTCTCACCAACTGTCTGTACAGAGGGATAACAACTTCCTGTTTCTACTGGTGATGCCTCTCCCTATGCATCCCAGTATCCCCCCAGCCCTCCTTACTGCCTTCTCACATTGCCTGCCCACCTTTAGGTCATCTGATATAACTAGCCCCCCGGTCCCTTTCCATTTTTGTTGTTGTCAGTATCTCACCCCCCATTGTGTACTCTTCTCCTGGGTTTTTGTTTCCCAGATGCATTACATTGCACTTTTTTGCATTGAATCTAAGCTGCCATACATTTGACCATTCCTCCAGCCTTGACAAGTCCCTTCTCATCCTTTCCACTCCACCTTGTGTATCAACCCTGTTGCAGATCTTTGTGTCGTCTGCAAAAAGACATACTTTTCCTGCCAGTCCCTCTGTAATGTCACTTATAAAGACATTAAAAAGGACTGGACCCAGTACTGAACCCTGCGGTACCCCACTAGTAACCCCCCTTTCTTCACTGTGGACTTTGTTTACTATTACCCTCTGCATCCTGTTGTCTAGCCAATGTTTTACCCAGGCTACCACCCTGGGACCCACTCTCAGGCTGGCTAATTTGTTTATTAATCTTTTGTGCGGGACTGTGTCAAATGCCTTGCTAAAGTCTAGGTAGACCATGTCCATCGCCCCTCCCTGGTCTACCACTTTGATTACCCAGTCAAAGAAATTGATTAGATTCGTCTGACATGACCTTCCCACTGTGAATCCATGCTGCCTTGGGTCCTGTGCCCCACTGGCCTCTAGGTACTCAATAATTTTTTCCTTCAGAAGTGATTCCATCATTTTCCCTACCACTGAGGTCAAACTGACAGGTCTGTAGTTTCCTGCCTCTGTCTTGCTCCCACTTTTGTGAAGGGGAATCACATTCACCCTTCTTCAGTCCTCAGGTACCACACCATCCTCCCATGATTTGTTAAAAAGGGTAGCCAATAGTGTTACTAGTTCTCCCATTAGTTTTTTTAGAATTCTGGGGTGAAGTCCATCAGGCCCCATTGCTTTGTCCACATTCAGTTTTAGGAGTTCTTTCAGAACCCTTTGTTCTGTGAAAGGACTGATATCGACACCCCTATCCACAGTGCTTCTATTGACAGGATTAGGTACCTCCCCCTCCTCTTCCTTTGTGAATACTGAGCAGAAGTATTTGTTCAGTATCCCTGCTTTTTCATTGTCCCTCTCTGCCCACCCACCCTCCTCTTTATTCAGCCTCAGTATCCCTCCCTTTGTCTTTCTTTGCTCCCTAATGTACCTATAAAAGGTATTATTCCCCTTCTTAATCAAGTTGGCTATCTTTTCCTCAGTTTGGGCCTTTGCTAGTCTGACTGTCTTCCCCGCTTCCTTCTGCTTTAACTGGAACAGTTCTCTGTCCTGCTTCTTCTGTGTTTCCTTATACTTCCTGAACGCTATCTTTTTCTCCCTAACCTTCCCTGCCACCTCTTTTGATAACCATAGTGTTTTTTTTTTCCTTTAGTTTTGATTTGTTTATTTGCTTCACACAAAGGCTTGTTGCCTCTGTGATGGCAGTTTTGATGTTTCCCTATTGTTGCTCTACCCCTCCTTCTTGCCTGTTTGATAGTGCTTTTCTGAGGCACGCTCCCATTTTGACAAAATCAGCCCTCCTGAAGTCCAGTACCTTTGCTTTTGTATGTCTTGACTCTACAGCTGAGTTTATTGTGAACTACACTATTTGGTGGTCACTTGTTCCCAGATGGCTACCCACTTCTAGATCTGAGGCCCTCTCTCCGTCCCCATTTGAGAGTACCAGGTCTAAGACTGCTCCCTCCTGAGTGAGTTCCAACACTAGCTGGCTAAGCTCAAATGGGCAGACTGGGTGGGCCATAGGCCCTTATCTGCCAACAGTGTAATTTTACCTCTTTACAATATACTGGTATTTACAACATCAGTGATGATAAATGTTCTATGATAAATGTGTTCATCATACTATCTAATCTCCAGATAAACATTTATCTTGAGGCTAGATATGTCACAATCATTTTCCTTAACTGTTGCACAGAACAGACCCAATCAGAGAGTAGCTAACACAATGTGGATGACATCATAATAGGCTTGTACAGCACCAAAGCCGGCAGTTCAACTCATAGAAAACCTATAAAGTCTGCACCCAGAAAGTTGATTTAAAAAGCTATAACTGTTAAACTGATGTTCTATAAATCAAATACACAATAGTTTGGCTCAAAATATGCAATTTATCTCCACTTGTGAATGGACAAGACTTTCATAACTCACTTGTGGCCTCGCCACTCGTGAGTTATGGTCTTGCCCCCTCAAACTTGGGGACAAATTGTATATTTTGAGTCAGGCATTGAGTATCCCCTATTTATCTATGCAACACCCCCAGTTACCTACTAACCTGTAGTCTGTGATGTGTTTGCAGTTGTTTACCACATTACTCCACTGGTTTTGCTACTGTGTGGTATGACACACTTCAGCTGCAGCACACAGCCTTGCACGTGGGGTGAAGTGTCTCCTGCAAACTGTTGCCCCATGCTGACACCACCAATGTGCCATCCTTATGTGCCAGCCCTTGAGCTATGGACTACAGCATGGATGACCCCTAGGAACAAATGACAGTAATGTAGTATTCAGGCCATGCCCACTCTCTAATCTCCACTCCCTATCAGAGAAGCTTTCAAACAGCTGCTGTCAAACATACTTTAATGGGTTAGTGTAGATGACAGCCCATGGAGCCTCATTTTTAAAGTGACTTTGTGAGCTTTGCCATAGCAAATGGAATTAGTAACCTGTAGGAGTTGTTACTCAATCCCCTACCATTCAAACTGCCAAAAAGAGCTGTTTTCCATTAAATAAATGCTTTTATTTCTGTGCTCTGCTTCATTTGCATAACTTGCTGTTTTTTCTCAGTGCTGCAACCCCCAATCATGACATCATGCAAGAGAAACAAAGTTTATAAGCACTGTTTTGAAACAGAGTCCTCTGTTGGTCAGTGTTAGTACTGCAGACATTTACACTACTGACATAGGAGACTACATCTCTCAGTAAAGAAGTCTTGTCAGCTAGATACTATAAGCACAATGCCTTATTTGAAAATTAAACATATGGGAACTTTTATTGTTGAAGCCACTACAGAGATTTGAGACTGTACCTCAGAGTAAGGGAATTGGAAAACAATGTCTCATTGTACCCACGATGCCTTGCTATAAACATCTACATATTTGGTGCAATCACCACCACCAAAGTACGGGAAAGCACCTCTGAGTAAATAACATTTACATCGGCATGATAATTTACCCATAATTCCTTGGTGCTGTATGTAAAACATTGACAGTTCCCTTGCATGACATAATTTGGGGTGTGTGTGTGTGATCGAATCACCCCAGAATATTATGCTGGTTCAACTTTAAGCAGAATTGCATGGTGCCAACAGGCCTCTCACACAGTTTGCAAAGGGTGCCAACAGATGACATAGACACGTGTTTCATCCTACCAGGACTCATCAGTATGTGTCATCTGTTTGACACCCCAGTGGAATGAACCAGCTACCCTAAGATGGTCTGTCTGGGTTATGTTGTGGTGAACCCATTAAAACAAAAAACTATTAAAAAGACAAAGAACCTCTGTGCGCAAACACTGAGGCAATGGTTACGCCAAAGGGCATTTGTCTGGGAAGCTGGTTCATTCCACTGGGGTGTCAAACAGATGAGGCATACTGATGAGTCCTGGTAGGATGAAACATGTGTCTATGTCATCTGTTTGCACCCTTTGCAAACTGTGTGAGAGGCCTTTTGGCACCATGCAATTCTGCTTAAAGTTGAACCAGCATAATATTCTGTGGTGATTTGCATATGCAGCCCATGATGCTTTGCATTGTGTGGGCATGTGTGATTATGTATTTCCTTGAAACTTGGCTTCCCAGCCAAATGCCCTTTGGGGTAACCATTGCCTCAGTGTTCGCGCACAGAGGTTCTTTGTCTTTTAAATAGTTTTTTGTTTTAATGGGTTCACCACAACATAACCCAGACCATCTTAGGGTAGCTGGTTCATTCCACTGGGGTGTCAAACAGATGAGGCATACTGATGAGTCCTGGTAGGATGAAACATGTATCTATGTCACAATCCCCGCCCTGTCAGCAGACTTCTCACAGATTTACCAGTTATCCGCTTGCGCAGGACCACAATGTGGTGGGTCACCTGCTGTGTCAGCCATGCGACAGCCTGCAGGGGGTGCCAATATGGAGCAGCCCATCCATCTTTCTCCTAATTTTTCTCCAGCGGCACCGCATGTGGTGATACAAACATGTGTACATCCTGCAGCATGCATTCACTCCAGAATGTAACGTGGCAGCCCCTTCCCTTGCATGTGCCCCTGACTGTGCTGCCACCCAGTCTCCACAAGGCAGAAGTCCCAGAGAGGGAGTCTTGTCTCCTCCTCTTCAAGGAAGTACAGCAGTCCATGGGATGTTCAATCCTTCCTCCCCCGGCTGGACCCCCAACTATCTGCTCTCATTCCCATACATGTGTTACCTGCATCGCATGCAGTCGCACTACTGCTGTGCTAACAGGTCAGCTCAAATTGTTGTTCTTTTTTTAAGTGACATACAAAGTACCCAAGTTAGACCAAATCATAATGATCTGTAATTTCTTTTAGGCAGTATATTTGAGGCAGTATAGTGCAGTGGGTTAATGCTCTGCGCTGCAGATCTTGAGACCTGGGTCTAAATCCCACACTGCCTAGGTGCATATTGTGTGATCCTGAGCAAGTCACTTAACTTCCTTGTGCTCCCAGATCACATCTGGAAACAAATTTTGGCTTAGTGTGCTACTCCTGGTTAAACAATGTTCCCTTTCCCTTTTTAACATTAAATCCTTTTAGTTTTTTTTTTTGAAAATAACAGTCAGTGTTTTTGGTGACAGTAGTCTTTTCATAGGTACAGGCTCTAGAACCTTACATAGCGCTCCAGATGTTAGCATATCCAGGATCTGTACATGAAAGGAGAGGTGGGTCAATCCCAGAATAGCAGGTTGTAGCAAGTTTCCAGGTAAGAAAATTAGTCGATAACATCACAGTTTCAAGAGCATTCAAGGCTGGCCTACATGTAACAGAGAGTTCTGGTCAACCAGTAGAGGTGTATGCATCAGCAGATGAGGAATGTAACTGATACAGAATAAAGGCTGCACTAAGTTATACTGTGTCAGTCAAGATACAGATATAAAGAGGTATTCACCCATTGAAAGAGTTTTAAAAGGTTGAAGACTCTACATTTTGTCAAATACTTTGACCCTGTGAAAGAGATAAATGTTGACTTGCAAACTGTTCAGTCTTTGTACGTAATTATTTTAATAAACTACATTATTTTTACTATATCTTCTGTATCAACATGCAATTTCTAACTGCAGTAAGTAGATATATGAGAGGGATCACAAACAATCTAGCTTTCTGGATTCTTACAGTGTGTAAAAGAAGTCTTCGGCATGAAGGAAATCTCAATTCCAAAGAGGAAAGCTGCAGAGGCTTACTCTAAGCTAGCGAGAGGAGCTGCCAGGAGGTTGCAAACTGAGGGGTCACCATTACATGGAGTTCTAATTATAAATCATTACATCATTCTTAGCCAGTCAGGATTGTTTATGTCTAAGCAGTCCAGGTACTCATAAACATGAGAGGGTGTCTCACATTAATAGTTCTAAAATTCAGATGTTCCAAGTTCACTTGGCATAGTCCATTTCCCACACATGGGTTTATATAACACTTTTATTTTAAATTCAGGTTACAGCAACTATTAGAAATGGATAACTGGAACAGTCTACCAGTGTACTGGTAGCACCATCACTCAAAACACTGGTGACCCAGGTTGGGGAGCAAGTCTGGGTTGCTGGGGACCATCTGTGGGAGGAAAGTCTAGTGCCCTGGCAAACGCTCCTTTCCTCTGAGGGGAAGGGTGCCAGGTTCCTGTTGCTATGTTGGGGGAGGTGCAGGAGGAACTGCAAGGGAGGGGAAGACATCTCCAGCATCATCAGGCATATGTATGCATGCATGTGGCATGACTCCCCCGAGAGAGGAGTCCTTAAGAGTAAATGAAAAACAAACAAAACCTTCAGCCATGCAGTAAGATATTCCTGCCACACCCACAGACCCTGCATTAACAGACTTGGGCACTTCCTGGTGACCAGATAGATATTTTTGAAGGATCCCGCCCATTCTGAGGGCCCCAAAATGGGGGTAAGCTACAAGAGCAATATAGGAAAGGTAAGTCCCAAGAGAAGGTGTGGAGATGGGGTTTGGGTGTGGCAGGAAGCTTGAGAGGAAGCCAAGGGACACTTCAGTGCAGGAACAGATTAGTGAATATAAATATTTGGACATAAACTATTCAAAACATTTAAAACAGAAAAAATCTCAACTACACAGCAGCAAAACATAATAATGTCTGAAGCAAGTATTAATTTCAGCAAGCTCTCTGGAAGGTATTCAATCCTAGCAACACTAACAGTTCTATAACCTAAATACAAGTCACAGATACTTCATGAGACAGAAATATGGGGACCAGTAAACACATACCAACTGCAACACATCTTCAGCAAATACTATAAATTATAAAATAGATAAGTAAAAATGAGCAATCTGTCTACAGCATATTATGAAAGTTTATAACGTACAAAAATTTCAGTGATTTCATTGGCTCAAAGCAGCTCAGAGCTATATAATTATTGACACATAATTACATGCCTCATCTACTTTCAGTCCTACAAGCTTCACTACAAACACACAGTAGATTAATACACTACTGTTTGCCCGATTGATGCTGTGCAAACCTGAAATGAAAAGACTGATCACTGACACCAGTGTGTTCACAGAAGCCTCTCCCAGTCCTAACAACAACTGGCTCCTCCTGGACTGCTGCAGCCACCACAGAATGACTGACCGTTCCATTATCAGTGACTCAAGGCCACTGACTGCTTCTTCCTGGAAGAATGAGGCGTAAGCACAAGGCGATGTTCTTTCAAACCTCAGCATGACAGTACACAGCGTGGGCCCAAGAGAAAAGGGACTACTTAATGTTTCAGCACTTAAATCATTGAATGTTCCTGTTATAGAAACTTATAAGTCATTGCCGATATCAATTTCTGAACATGTGTGATAAGTGCAATAAAGTACTTCAGGGATAAGTAGTTATGGTCAATAATCATACTTCTCTCTCATGTGTCTAAAGGCATTTGGTGCAAGCACCTGATGCATAACAATACAACAAAGGAGTGTGATTATTGATCCATAATCACACACCCTGTTGTGACTTATTGCATACATAATGCACTACAGAAAAAAGCACCAGCTCCCCAGTCTATTCATGGAATGTGCAGTACTGAGAATTACGACACTTCAAAATAGAATCTTGACATTTTCAAAATCAACCAATGTTTTAAGCCAGTAGCCACAAGCAACAAATAACTCCTCACTTGCCATGGCAACTGTACCAGTTATCAACTGAAGCGGAACAATGTCTTTTAACCTAACATAATAACCATTTTGAACCTGAGCAGCTTGCAATGACTTCCAGCACTGTAGACACAGTGGATCAGCAAGACATAAATGAAGCTGATGAATCATCGATGAGAGAGGTAGCAACCAGGAATCAATAGGCCATAACTAGACACCTGTCTCTGATTGAAAATTATGTTGCCCACACTGAGGAACAGGGGCATGAGCAAAGCATGCTCAGGAAAAGAGCATGGACCGTCAGAGTTCCTAAGGAGTGGTGCCAGTCCAAAAACATAAATCCTGACTTACAAATCATACTGTACACTAAGCCATGGGTGTTTTATACTTGCGTCATGAACAGTGCTGGAGCTAAGTATTCTGTAAACAGCCTGTGCAGCATCTGGGTGGGGCTTAATCACTACCTCACTTCCGCACCAATTAGCCACTTGCTTAATATCATAACTGCGGTTCATACTGCAGTGCTAGGCCAGCAGAAGGCAATGTGCCCATGATTACTGTCCCCACTACTCGGTGGGTGCAGCTGTAGTGGTTGCTCTCATATAAATAAGCATCCAGTTTAGATTTGAAACCAAGAAAGGTGGATTCATCCATAATGTCCAGTGGTAGCTGGTTCTACTTTCTTGTAGCTTTAGTTAAAAAAGCACAATTTCTCATGTTTGTCCTTGGTACATAATCTAATGATTGTTTATTATGAGTCCTCAAATTATGTACAGCGTCTTTGCATTTGATCCCCAGTTCCAATGATAACTATCTATCTTGAATTTTGTATAGACGTAACAAGTCACCCCTTTGTCTCCTGAGGCTGAGGGGCCACTATACAAGAGTGCCAATAATGTTTTCATTTCTGGACTTATAAAGTATAGAAAACAGCAAAGGACATCCTGAAGCACCATCCCCCATCATGCAAGCTGACTTGATAAAAGGGAAGCACTCGCCAGCACTCTCCCCTGACACTCCCCCTGGCCTGCTGAGAAAAGTGTGGACAGATGTAGAATTAGTGATGGCCAGACATCTTATAGAGAAAGGCTGTGGTAGCCAAAGCCTTCTAGCTTTAATGTTCAGAAGGACAAGGATGGAGTGGTGTTTATCTCCCTCCCATTCAATGAGCACACAAAACATCACGGGGACCCTACAGAACAGGAGAGGGTGCACTACAGGGGCTTAATATGGGCCAGACCTGGGGATCCATTACTGTATATCCAGTAGTGAGCATCAAGAAGTATATCAATAAGCTGCATCCTGACTCTCAAGCCCTGTATCTGCATCTAAAATGTCTGCCTCAGCACATCCTAGATACTGTACTACTCTGGTACACGAAAGAGCCCCTAGGGATTAACAACAGTTCCATGATAATGTCCAGGATCAGCAGAAGAGCTGGACTGCAGCGCTATACACAAATCACCCTCTCTGGGCTCCACTGAGCATCCAGAAAGACTGAAACAGAAAACACCCTACTGTAAACACTCTACAGTGTTAGACCGAACCCTTCAATCTCACAAACTGTGTCTTTAATGCTCCAGCAAGTTTCATAAATTGCAGCAAGTGATGTCTTATTTGGCCAACCCCCATGGAAGCACAACATGGGATACATTTCCATTTCATTATTTTCCCCACCCTACCCCAAAGTTGTGGGACTACTTTTGTTCCACACTTATTAAATTAAAATGGCAAAGTCCAGAGTGGCTCAGGCAACACTGACTGGGGCCAAGCAAAAAATCAATGAGGAACCAAAAGAAGTCAGCCAGCTCAGACAGTTATAGGAAATGATACTCCACTCATTTTTACATGATAAATAATGTTTTTATTTAATGCAAAAACTCAGTAATAAAGACAGTAAAAAAGACATCTATGTCTTTTTTACTGAGTTTGTGCATTAAATAAAAACAGTATTTATTGTGTACAAACAAGTGGACTATCATTTCTTATGGCTGTCTGAGCCAGCTGACTTCTCTTATTTACTTATTAAATTAACTAAATAAAATCTATTTATTACTTTAAACATTGTGCCCTGTCCTTATGTTAGTTATCGTATTTTATAAGTGCAATAAGACGCTCTGGGTATATGCACTACTCTGTGATAAGTTCACTCCTGGGGCTGCCGGCATTCAACCTTTGGCCTCTTGCCTAACTATGCCCTTGGGAGCGTGGTTATCACAAGATAATGCACACCCCATCATGTCTGATTGTTTACATATTACGAGGGCTTTCACAACGGAGCACATCCACATATACCGAAAGAGTTTAACTACTAGTCTTTTTGGTAAAATCTTTGGTACAAAAAGCAATGCTGCTATGTAGGATAAGGCTGAATAGTAGCACAGAAAAAAATTGTAGCTACAAAAGTATAGAAGAAAGGATAATGTATAAGGAAGCAGGATTCATTAATGGCTGGCTAAAATATATAGAGCCTTATTTTAGCCAAACTGGACTGTAACACTATTGATTCTTTCCAGTGGTTAATGATTATGAAAAACAAAATAAAACAGAAATTAAGAATAGAATCCAGGATATAGAAACTCATGTGACACTAATGAAATCAAACAAAATAAATCTTCAAATGACGCATGAAACCTATGCTGTTAGCCTAAAACAATATCTCACTATTCTAACAGATTTCAATATGAGACAAGTAATAACAACATACAGATTTGAGACATTTAAGTCTAATCTAATTAACAATAGAAGGAATCCAGATGTCTGTCCATCATCAAACGGTCTGTGTAATATGAATACCATTGAAGATGTTAAACACATACAGTAGAGAATTATGCATGATGGTGTGTGGAGAACCAGGAATTTCATCAAGTGACGCTGGGGGCAGAGTAAGCCATGAGGCCAAATGCTGAGTGGCTTATCCTGCCTCCCAGCTTCATAAAATGAACTTATCACTAAGTTCTTCACTCAGACTCATGCCTAATGAAGTCATACTACATGGTCAAGAGGAAATATGTTTAGAATACCGAGTGCTGGAGAAACATTTCTTATTTTGTAATAAAATCGCGATCACGGTTTGTGCAGAGCATTTCATTCAGTTTCTTTTCTGATTGCTAGCTTCTACCCAGGTAATCTTTTTCTGTCGAGAGCAACTCCAGGCCAAGTTTTGTTTGTGCTGTGCTTAAACTATGGGACCACTGTCTACTACTTTAAGCTGCCTGAAGCATTTATACTACCTTTTTTAAACATATTTTTTTCTTTTCTTTTCTTTTTAAGTAAATATTGCTTGTTTGAAGACTGCCAGTGTATACGAGTTTTCTTGCAGTAACTGCTTAAGTTGTCGTATGCTAAAATTAGGTGGGCTTTAATCACATGGTTATTGTTTGAGTTGAATGGCTCATGTGACAATACTTCAAGGATTCTTGGTTATTACGTTTGTTTACTTCTTTCTGCAGGACCTTTAATACAGGTTTATGGGAATTCTTTGTTGGGGCAATGTTACTTTGTGTGGTAGGCATGTTCTCTTTACTTTGGTTTTGTAGGCAGAGAAAGATGGCAGAACATCAGTGGGATGGGGCTAATGGTTGGTGATGCTGGCTTTAGTTTGACTTTACAGGCAGAAAAAGTACTTCACAATTCACCTTTAACTGACATATATGAGTTGCTTTAGCACTTCTCTATTAGCTGTATTTGCATTATTGGATCCAGCACAAAGCCTTGCATGATGGTCCCAGCATCCGCAGTCCCCAGTGAGCCTCTTTCCTTCCCTTAGGCCTTTGCAATTGAGATCCTCGGGACCAGTATCATCACTGTAAGGTCCCCTCTTCAGCAAGAACTCAGACCCCAGTGCTCTGATGACCCTTTTCTGCCACCTTCTACCATTTAAACTCTCTGTAGTGAGGGTCTCTGCTCTAGGTAGGACACATTCTACTCTCTCGGAGACCTTTTACCATGCATCTCTTTTATCTAGGTACCTCTGCTCAGAGATGCAGTCAGAAACAAAACGTTGCTTCAGTCTCTAAAAAAGTATCTAACAATGGTTGTGTAAATACAGCAGTAATAATCAGGTATAACACTATTTACATATAGTAAACCAACAGTACACATGCAGGATTATAAAAGTTAAGTGTGCCCACTTGTGCAGGTAAATGTTTCTCTTTACTACAAGTTATAAAGTCTTCTTACCTCACTGTCCACTAGCCTTTGTTACCTCAGCTTCCGCAACAATTGCACCAGCACACCAGAGCCAGGAGTTAAGCAAATGCTTTAACTCCAGTGAAGACACAATGCTGCAATTTTCAAAATAAAGTTATTTACTGGTACCACTTCCCAAAATGTCTGCAACTCGACAACAACAAGCTAGAGTCCATTGCCAAAGGTGCAAGGTGTGATGACCAGACAATGTTTGCTGGTAGTCTGAAATATTTTGTCAAATGTTAGTACCCTCCATAGCAGTGTGGGGCCAGAAGGCAGTGTTCAAAGGTAAGAAACCTGGACTATTTGGGATAGTCACAATAGCCCAGAAGAGTTTCTTAAGTAGTGTGGACTTTTACTGTATTAGCTTCCCGGAAGGGGGATAAGTTTGTTAGTACACAAATGAATTGGAGATAAATCTGAATACTTACATTCAGATGCTAAATAATCTGCAAAAGCAAGCTGGGTCCCAGACTGTTCCCCTTTAATGAGAATTGTATTGTAAGTGAGACATCACAGCACTGTTTCTTTTTGTACAACTTGTGATATACCGTAGGGTTATGTGATATTTTTTGTTTGGGACAGTGTTGCTTTTTGTTCTGGGCAGTTTGTGTACTTTGGTTTTACAAGCAGTGAAAAAATGTGTGTCGTCAGTAAGAGGGCTTATTGACTTTGGTTTCTATAGTGTGGTGGAGGAGTGAGTCAGAAAGCACAGACAGACCACAGAAAAAGGTACAAGATACATATAGCAGCAGCTGTCATTCACTGAGCATGTACTATTTACAGTAAATGCACATGCTGAGCTCAGTTGGGAGCTGGCCGCGGTGGTGAGTGGTGGGCAGTGCCAGTCCCCCAGCTAGGTATGGCTGGGGGGGAGCTGGGTGGTAGGGCACTGTCAGGTGGGGGTTGGGGGACCACTACACCACCAGGTATGATGGGTATTTGTGTCATGGGGGGTCAAACTCGGGGGATCCACTGGATCCTCAATGTTTAATTATTTTTGCAACATGGGGGTGATTGGAGCTTGGGGACGTCCGCTAGCTCACCTGGGCTGTTTCACTCTTGCTTATTGCTGATCAGGGTTGGGGGCGCTATTACAATACTATAGTCAGGGACCAGGGCTGGGGGGGCTATTACATTATTACATTGGGGGATTGGGTATGGAAAGCTATTACAACAATACATATGGGTTTGGAGGGCTACTAGCCCACAGGGCAATATAATTATTGTTACTGGTGATGGAAGGGGGGCTGCCTGTACATCTGGGAATGTGCTGGTGGCACATTGGCGCAACACCCAGAGGATGCTGAAGTACACTTACACCAGCCCCTGACTTTGATGGTTGTCCTCCAGGGGTTGTTTGAGAATACCAAATTAGGGGTTGTGGCAGCTGCCTTTTGGGAATAAGTTCCTGTGGCTGCCACAAACCCCCTTGCACCATGTTGCAGCATGGTTTTTGGCACAAGGATGGTGCAAGTCCCCTTTGACGCAAGCAGCCTGCATGTTGTCACAGGCTGCCTCTGAGAATGGCTCTTGTTATAAGTATTGGTGCACGGTGCTACTTGTGCCTTTCATGCTGGACACAAGTCACCTTGCACCACATGGAGCCTTTAGAGAATAGCTCCCCTTGTGCCAAATATGTGAGAGCTAAGTGTGTGCATGAACTACATCATATGCCTCTAAAATGGTCTTTAGCACTTGAGTGCACGTCAGAAACACACACAAAGGCCGGTAAAGATAGAATACCAGAATGTAAACCAGTATTTGAAAGCAGCTTTTTAATGAAATATAGACTTATAGAAACATAGAAACATAGAATTTGATGGCAGATAAGGACCGCTTGGCCCACCCAGTCTGCCCATTTCCCTGCCTACTGGATAAGCTGCAGATCCTAGTTAACCAGCAGCCTACTTCTTCCTACCCCCATCCCCTAGAATTGCCTTATGACTGTCCCATGCATGCTTGAATTCCACCACTGTTTTGACTCCACCTCCTCCAGAAGGCCGCTCCATGCATCCACAACCCTCTCTGTGAAAAATACTCTAAATTACCTCTGAGCCCGCCTCTATCTTCAAATTGTGCCCCCTGTTCTTGCACACCTCTTTTTGAAAGATGCTACCCTCTTGGACTTTGTTGATTCCTTGAGGTACTTGAAAGTTTCTATCATGTCCCCCTCTCCTCCTTTCCTCGAGGCTATACATATTAAGCTCCTTTAGTCTCTCTTCATATGTCTTCCGGTGCAGACCCTGCACCATTTTAGTTGCCCTCCTCTGAACAGCTTCCATCCTGTCTATGTCTTTGCTAAGACTGGGTCTCCAGAACTGCACGCAGTACTCCAGATGGGGTCTGACCAGCTGTCTGTACAGAGGGATAATAACTTCCTGTTTTCTACTGGTGATGCCTCTCCCTATGCATCCCAATATCCCCCCAGCCCTCATTGCTGCCCTCTCACATTGCTTGCCCACCTTTAGGTCATCTGATATGACTACCCCCAGGTCCCTTTCCATTTTTGTTGTTGTTAGTATCTCACCCCCCATTGTGTACTCTTCCCCTGGGTTTTTGATTCCCAGGTGCATTACCTTGCACTTCTTAGCATTGAATCTAAGCTGCCATACATTTGACCATTCCTCTAACCTTGCCAGGATAAATGCAGTTCTCCTTTAAGGACTAGGCAGGTAAACGACAGTACTATAAGGCCTCCACTGGGTGACTCTTGTAGCATAAAAGATAATAGACTAAGGTTAGATAAACTATGAAAAAAGGCAGAGGGGGGGCCTTGCACTACCTAATATACAAATTGTATATGAGGTAACACATGGCCCTCCCTCCATAGTTTATGTAACTTTATTTTAGGATTTATTCTAGGATCTTTTATGCTATAAGAGTCATTCAGCAGATGGTTTATAGTATTATCTAGCTGTAGAAAACTGAAGCTGCATACCAGATATGCACAAAAAGAACATTTTATACTCATTTGAGCATTAAAAAATGTTTTGCCCAATTCACATTTTTGTTAGAAATCCACAGATAAGAAAAGACATTCAGGTTAGGAAATGATGAATAAATGCCCCTATACATTTCTGGCTCAGTGAGGTACCCTTTTTATTTTATACAGGGTTTTAAATAATTGCAAAAACTGATTGGCATTTTCATTGTAATCAATTGCTAAAAAGTAGGTATATGCATTTTCTAGCAGTTTACGTTCCTAAACAAATTGAGACACAAGCTATGCATTATCCCAACTGATTAGCAGTTTTACTTGTGAAAATGCTAATCAATTTTGCAGTTATTTAAAACCCTGTTATATCAGTTATAGCTATATTCATATTACTTTCTGGAGCTGCATGGTCCATCTGTGTTTCCGAGTTGAGCTGAGGCTTGCACATGAGCTCCTTGCTCAGCTGCATCTACCGGTTCTGGCTCCCAGGTCATTTCAGTCCAAGTAGCAAGTAGCACACACAGTATCCTTCTCAGAGGTGCTGCCTGTCTATGGCAAGGGTGAGGCGAGGGCACTTCGCACCATGCAATTCAATGAATGGTTGAAAAAATGGTGTAGAGCACAGGGTTTTGGCTTCATTAGGGACTGGGGTTCCACCTGGAGGGATACCAGCCTATACTGGCAGGATGGTCTGCATCTGTCCAGGAAGGGGAACAAGTCTTCTGGGCGATTGGTTTAAATTCTTAATTGGCAAGCTTTTAAACTAGTCAAGGGAGGAGGCACCGATGAGCAGCAGGGGATTCCCAGCCTCCCCCTACAAAACAGGGTAATAAATGAAGTAAAGACCAAGGTAAAAAGGTCAGTAGGGAGCAGGACAGGGGTAAATGGAGAAAGTAAAGTCAATGAGGACAGGGATGGTGCTACAAGAGGTAAAGCCATCAAAAAATGGAGAGCAGTGAGTACCAATGCCCATATAGTCTGGATAACAAGCTTCCTGAATTAGTGGCCTTGATGGAGGAGGAACATCTGGATATTGTGGCAGTCACAGAAACATGGTACACATAGAACCATGACTGGGAAGTAAACATACCAGGATACATCATCTACAGGAGGGACAGGGAGGGTAAAAGAGGAGGTGGAGTAGCTCTCTACATAAGGGACAGCATCAAAGCAACTGAACAAATGGGTAAACAGGGAGGTGAGAAAGCACTGTGGGTCAATATGGAGACAGGCAATGGCACCACAATCCGCACAGGGGTTGTATACAGACCCCCATCTCAGGGGGAGGAAATGTGCAAGGAAATGATAGAAAGTATCCTTAAAATGGCAGAAAAAGGAGAGATATTGCTAATGGGGGATCTGAATATGCCAGATGTTAACTGGAGTGCATTTGCAGCAGCCACTTGTAAGAGTGGGGTCATTTCAGATGCCCTACAGGGGGCATGTCTTAGACAACTAGTATCAGAACCCACTTGAGAGGGAGCAATCTTAGACCTGGTACTTTCAAATGGAGAGGGTGAGAGGATCACAGATTTAGAAGTGGGTAGCCATCTGGGAACTAGTGACCATCGAACAGTATGGTTCACGATAAACAAAGCAGTAGAGTCAAGCCATATAAAGGCAAAGGTACTGGACTTCAGGAGGGCAGACATTGCCAAAATGGGTGAGTGCCTAAGGACTGAACTAGCAAATGGGCAGGAAGCAGGGGTGGAAGAACAATAGGGAATAATCAAAACTGCCATCACAGAGGCAACAAGCCTTTGTGTGAAGCAAATAGACAAAACAAAATGATGCAAGAAACCACTATGGTTCTCAAAGGAGGTGGCAGGGAAGGTTAGGGAGAAAAAGAGAGCATTCAGGAAGTACATGGAATCACAGAAGGAGCAGGACAGAGAATTGCATCAGTTAAAGCAAAAGGAAGCAGGAAAGGCAGTCAGAACAGCAAAGGCCCAAACCAAGGAAAAGATAGCCAACTCAGTTAAGAAGGGGGATAAAACCTTTTATAGGCACATCAGGGAGCGAAGGAAGACCAAGGGAGGGATAGTGAGGCTTAATAAAGGGAAGGGGTGTGGTCAGAGGGTGACTGTGAAAAGGCAGAGATACTAAACAAATACTTTTGCTCAGTATTCACAAATGAAGAGGGGGAGGTACCTAAACCAAACAATAGAAACACGCTGGATATGGGGGTTGATACCAGCCCTTTCATAGAAGAAAGGGTTCTGATGGAACTCTTAAAACTGAAGGTGGACAAAGCAATGGGGCCTGATGGGATTCATCCAAGAATTCTAAAAGAACAAAGGGTAGAACTAGTGACACCACTGACTACCCTCTTTAATAAATCATGGGAGGATGGGGTGGTACCTGAAGACTGGAGGAGGGCAGATGTTATTCCACTTCACAAAAGTGGGAGCAGGGCGGAAGCAGGAAACTACAGACCTGTTAGTTTAACCTTAGTGATTGGGAAAATGATGGAATCACTTCTGAAGGAAAGAATTGTTGAGTACCTAGAGGCCAGAGGAGAGCAGGACCCAAGGCAGCATGGATTCACAGTGGGAAGATCATGTCAGATGAATCTAATAGATTTCTTTGACTGGGTGACCAAAGTAGTAGATCAGGGAGGGTCTGTAGACATGGCCTACCTAGACTTTAGCAAGGCATTTGACACAGTCCCACACAAAAGATTAATATACAAGTTGGCCAGCCTGGGAGTGGGTCCCAAGATGATAACCTGGGTAAAGAATTGGCTGGAGAACAGGACACAGTGGGTAATAGTAAATGGAGTCCGCTCTGAAGAAAGGGGGGTTACTAGTGGGGTACCGCAGGGTTCAGTACTAGGTGGTCCTCTTTAATGTCTTTATAAGTGACATTGCAGAGGGACTGAAGGAAAAGTATGTCTCTTTGCAGACGACACAAAGATCTGCAACAGAGTTGATACAAGGTGGGGTGAAAAGGATGAGAAGGACTTGGCAAGGTTAGAGGAATGGTCAAATGTATGGCAGCTTAGATTCAATGCTAAGAAGTGAAGTAGTGCACCTGGGAAACAAAAACCCAGGGAAGAGTACACAATGGGGTGACATACTAACAACAACAAAATGGAAAGGGACCTGGGGGTAGTCGTATCAGATGACCTAAAGATGAGCAAGCAATGTGAGAGGGCAGTAAGTAGGGCTGGTGGGATACTGGGATGCATAGGGAGAGGCATCACCAGTAGAAAACAGGAAGTTGTTATCCCTCTGTACAGACAGTTAATGAGACCCCATATGGAGTACTGCGTGCAGTTCTGGAGACCCAATCTCCGCAAAGACATAGACAGGATGGAGGCAGTCCAGAGGACGGCAACTAAAATGGTGCAGGGTCTGCACCAGAAGACATATCAAGAGAGACTTAAGGATCTTAATATGTATAGTCTCGAAGAGTGGAGGGAGAGGGTGGACAGGATAGAAACTTTCAAGTACCTCAAAGGAATCAACAAAGTCCAAGAGGGTAGAATCTTTCAGAAAAAGAGGTGTGCAAGAACAAGGGGGCACAATTTGAAGCTAGATGGGAGACGGCTCAGAGGTAATGTGAGGAAGTATTTTTTCATGGAGAGGGTTGTGGATGCATGGAACAGCCTTACTGAGGAGGTTGTGGAGTTAAAAACAGTGGTGGAATTCAAGAATGCGTGGGACAGGCATAAGGCAATTCTAGGGGGTGGAGTTGGAAGAAGTAGGCTGTTGGTTAGCTAGGATCTGCAGCTTATCCATTAGGTAGGAAAATGGGCAGACTGGGTGGGCCAAACGGTCCTTATCTGCCGTCAAATTCTATATTTCTATATGTGTGGCTCTCAAAGGTGTTAATAACACTGCTAGAAGTTGAGCTGGAATTACAGTTTTGGGTCAGTGTCATACTGTGGAGGGGCTGTGGGATAACAGATGGACCAGACACAAAACTTCAGGTTCAACACACACTCTCTGTGTGATGTTTATTCAAAATGCAGGTGATAACCTTAAGCAATGGCATATCCCTTCTTTAGTACATCACTTTGCAGCAACAGACAATGTATGTCTTTCTCTGCACTTAGCCAGTTCCTGCTGACTCATTGATCTCTGATCTACCGTAGCAGCCACAGACACTGCCAGCTATTTCCCGAAATTTCTGTGATATTTCCAGAGCCAGAAACAAATGATTTGATACCTTTTATTGGACCAACATGGATGTTATAGAAAAGAACAAAGTGCTTTAGCTTTGGAACCAACCAGGTCCTTCTTCAGAAGCTTTGTGGCAGTTTTTTCAGTTTTTTCAGTTTTGAAAAAACTGCCACAAAGCTTCTGAAGAAGGACCTGGTTGGTTTGAAAGCTAAAGCACTTTGTTCTTTTCTGTAACATCCATGTTGGTCCAATAAAAGGTATCAAATCATTTGTTTCTGGCTCTGTTTTTAAAAGGACCAATACGGTACCTACAACATTTTTTGTGATATTTCCAGAAATATCTCCTGCTTTCTGCTTTTCCACAGTAGGGGTAGCAGAGAGAAACTCTTCAGAAATTTCATGAAATATCTGAAAATAGCTGGCAATGTCTATGGCTACAACTGTACTTAGCAGTTGAGATTTGGCCTCCACCCCTTAGTTGGTGGGGGCTCAAATAATAATAAAAAAAAAAAGCTAAAGACAAAGAACCTCAGTGCAGAAGCACTGAAACATGGGTTACCCCAAAGGGCACTGACAATAAGCCAAGTTTCAAAGAAACACAACATTACACATTCTTCCATAATGCAAAGCATCACGGGATACATGTAAATCACCATGACATTTCAGACTTGTTCAACTTACAGCAATTTACATGCATTTTAAATAGCACAACTAACTTAATTTCTATAATATACAGTCACCTAGAACTTTTTACCTTTATCAAAAACACCCAGTGCCATGGTATTTTCAACATTTACAGATTTCATAAACATAAGGTATATACATCAAGGTATTTTATGACATAGTAGTGCTATTACATACTAAATCCAACAATGATAAACACAACCTGTATTACATATGCTCGGAGGTTACCACAATAACCTCCCTACATAAGGACCTCAGAGGGAAAAGGAAAATGAAAGAGGACATTATAGCAAAGTCAAGAAAGGGAAGGAGGGGTCCATAGGTAGCCAACCTTATGGACTAAAAATTGTAAAGGATAGATTAACCTGAGAAACAGAAGAACTGTTGCAACAGATTTAAGAAAAGGTCAGTCCTCAAGAGTGGCAGGAGCTCCCTGTCACATATGTAGATTTTTCATAAAAATAAAATAAAACACATGTACCACCTCCTTGATCTTAACATATTGTAATATTTTGGCAATATTAATATCTTTAGCCTGCAGTATACCCCAGTCAATACTGTTAATAGATTTAGCTGCATCAATACAAGAAAAAGTCCCTTCAGCCTCATAGGCTTCTTCTTGCTTGCTTGGAGTCTTGGACCCCAGCACAGTCTTATCTGGTGTCTCACATTCAAGTTCCATACTTGCATCTCTGACCTCCAACAGGTAATGTCCTGGGAACACAGGAAGCAAAAGAATATCCTGCTCAGTCAGGGGGTCCTCCTCAAACTGAGCCCACGAGAAATCCTCCTCCGACTCTTTATCCAAACTCTCTGGCAGGAACCTCTCAAACACCAGGCAGCAGTGTTCCACCTGTCTGCATAGTCAATCTGCCTCCAGCCATTGCTCACTCATCCAGTGGATCATCCTCATCAAGGTCTTCACCTCCTGGATGTTGTCTCTCACACCTCAACTCTGCTTCAACCTGCATCTCTTCATTGTCTTCAGGTTTGGCCTTCCTCTGAGCTCCCAGGTCCAGCCCAGGGAGTAGCTTCTCTCCGTCTGTCAGCCATGGTTCTGGTCAGAACTCCATGGACTTTCTTCTCTGGGTTCTCCTCTGACAACTCTCGGTGCATTAGTCCACCTGGGATAGCTGGGTGATAGCCACCAGAAAACGTCCCTCTTCAGCCAGTCCAGACACTTCCAGCAAGTCATCCCATTGCTAACACCACGTCTGTGGAGGGGTTGTGGGATAACAGATGGACCAGACACCAAATTTTAAGTTCAACACACAGCCTCTGTATGATGTTTATTCAAAATGCAGACAATAACCTTAAGCAATGGCATATCCCTTCTTCAGTACATCAGTTTGCAGCAACAGACTATGTATGTCCTTTCTCTGCACTTAGCCAGCACCTACTGACTCACTGATCTCTGATCTACTTAGTAGTCAAGATTCAGCCTCCACCCCATGAGGGCCTTGTTTGCTTGGGTGGTGGGGGCTCAAATAAAAAATAAAACAAAGCTAAACACAAAGAACCTCAGTGCAGAAGCACTGGAACATTGGTTACCCCAAAGGGCATTGACAATAAGCCAAATTTCAAAGAAACACAACATCACATATACTTCCATAATGCAAAGCACCATGGGATATACATAAATCGCCATGCCATTTCAGACTTGTTAAACTTACAGCAATGTACATGCATTTTAAATAGCGCAACTAACTTAATTTCTGTAATATACAGTCACCTAGTACTTTTTACCTTTATCAAAAACACCTAGTGCCATGGTATTTTCAGCATGTACAGGTTTCATAAACATAAGGTATATACATCAAGGTATTTTATGACATAGTAGTGCTATTACATACTAAATACAACAATGATAAACACAGCTTGTTGTTTTACATACACTTGGAGGTCACCACAATAACCTCCCTACACAAGGACCTCAGAGGGAAAAGGAAAATTAAAGACGACACTATAACATAGCCAAGAAAGGGAATGGAGGGATCCATAGGTGGCCAACCGTATGGACTATAAATTGTAAAGGACAGATTAGGCTAAGACATAGAAGAACTGTTGCAACAGATTTAAGAAAAGGTTGTACCTCAAGAGTGGCAGGAGCTCCCTGTCACATATACAGTCTGCCTGAAGTTACACTCACGTGCATCGCTCATGTGTGGCAGTGCCAGTGGGCATCTGGAGGCTACATTCAAAGCTGGCTGTTGGTTGGGCACAGCAAACAGAAATAGGGTGACCACCCACCCAGAATTTTCCTGTACTGCCTGAATCACCTCCTTTGCCCGTAAGGAAAGGACAGCCAGTACAGAATTATTGGTTTTTGCACTCACGTAGGTATTATTTTCTGGGGCTTTTGCCTATGTGCAAGCAGGGTATGGTCAGAAAAAAAATCTTGACAGATCCAGGATTCTGTGAAGCATAACAGGTGGTAGCTCTAAAAATACTCTACTCAATTTTTAATTAGCACTACAAATAACCTACTCAAATTTTAGCTATCAATACAGGCTACAGACTGTGAGCATATCAATCTTTTCCACACATAAATTGATAAAGCAGCTGTAAGCCTCTTTTCTGTCATTTCTGTTTTGGCTACAAACCGACATGTTCATATAACAATAAGAATAATTTGCCACTTACTGACAGATCATTACTACATTGGGACAGTAAACAAATGCAAAGTATAAACACACACTCTTCTAACTGCCTGAAAAGAGAATGCCTGATTTGCTTGACCAATTGTGATAGTGAGCCCCGAGCCCCAAATGGCTGGCAGTGTTATGAACAACTCTGAGAGCCACACACAGACTGAAATGACTTGCTAGCAGGGAGCGCACTCAGGCGCAGTAGATGTGGCTGAGCAAGGAGTGCATGCCCAAGTCCCCACTCAGCTGGGAAACTTGGACTGACTGGCAAACTATTGTAGGACCAGCTTCAATTTTGTTTTATGCACAGGTCTATGCTCATCTAGGAAACTCAGGCTTACCAGCAAACTGGAACCAGCTTCAATTTTTTTTTTCAGTTGACCCACAGTGCTCCTCACAGCAGCCTGTATGTAAGTGACAAACAATACAGACAGGCCACCGTGTTGGGCATTTAACTATACTGGATAAGATAATGCACCAAATTGTCTGCAAGGCGTAATGTCACACATGATGTTAGCAGACGTGGGCAAGCCAGGAAGTTTTCACCTAGAGCCAAGTCAGAGCTGAGCCAGGGGTCTGGCTTGACTATAGGAGTCAAAACATGAGCTGAGCCCTTGCTACTGCAGGCTGTTCTGCACATAGAAGTTAATAATTTCAGACACTACACTAACTGCTTAGACTGAGAAAAATTCTTACGTTGGCCATAATTGGCTCGGCTTGCCTTTGGCTCTCAATTGCTCGTAGCAGTCGAGCTGAGCCAGGCACTAAGCTCCAGCCAGGCTTGAGCCTATTCTGGCTTGCCCACCTCTAGATGTTAGAACTCCTTCTGGACATATAGGGTTCTGTACTCAAAGGATGGCGCAGGGCATACACTTGCCCTGTGCTGCTGGCACAGTTGTGCTGAACGTTTTGGCACATAGTGCACCTGATTCTCATAGGTTGTGCACTATTGTGACACTACACTCTCTTTATGGTGGCTTGCATCAAGTACCTGGCACAAGCCCTGTAAAAAGGCCAGCGATGTTAGACCATCAAAAGCTGGTCTAACTTGCCATGTTTGGCGCATGGAGGGCTGGGGGTTTGAGAATTCCATTCACAGCCCAGGGACTGTCGCAAGCCCCTTGTGCTGTGCATTGGGCGCACCCAGGACTTGCGGCAATCCAAGCCCTTTGAGAATAGAGCCCATAAACTGCTAAAAAAATGTAACTAACTAGATAGTAACATTCTTTAAAGATCACTGGCAAATGTTTTCCTGATGTGACCAATCACAGAGTAAAGCAAAGAACCAGAATAAAATCTTAATAATTTAAGAAACTGCATCCCATTTGGTGTGTGTTTATTTAACACATGTATTTTTGCACTTTTCCTCATTTTCATCTTCCCATCATCGACGCAGCACTTATTCAGCCAGTGGGTCCATGGTGGTGCGCTGCAGATATGTCATAGGGGTCATGACATTACTCAGACTTTTTTTTTATTGTCATTCAAGTACAACAGTATGTTTGCAAACGTGTGCGTAGGCAGTGTCATCAACAAGATGATAGCAGTTCATGCAAGTCAATTGCAGCATGGTAGCCAAGTGTGCTACAAAAAGAGTCGACAATATAGAAGAACCTCTCTTTATATCCTAATATTTGTGAATGAAACTCCTAATATTCTCACTCCATTAGGTAAAGCAGGCAGGTAATTCATAATAGTGAAGTGCATTTTTCTGAGTCTGATCTGAATCTGTGATATTACCCGTGGGCACCAGTGGTTTTTACTGACCCTGTGAAGTTGCAGACTGACATTTTTTTTTTTAAAGGCTATGCCTGCAATTCAGTTGGTAGGAGTAACCAGCCATGCCCCCTGCCTGAGCTATTTAAAGATCAAATGCCAATGTCTTATAGATTTACAATAAATAGAGGAATTCAAGTCCCTGTGTCATGATTAGTGTTTCCTGAAAATATCATGCTATTTGGTTTTGTGGTTTTATTTAAATCAGCATCTGTTAATGTGCTCTGCAGTAACTGAAAACAGTGAACATTTTTCTGTCCCACTTAGTGAGTGATGACATCATTCCTGCCCAGCCTGTTGCTTCAGCAATGAAGTCCTTAATTGCCTGTAGTAGCTGGTGCACTTCTCAGTCAGAGTAATCTGTAGGGCTAATTGTCTTTACTCCAAGTGTGCTACTGGGGCATCAGGGTACTGCAGCCCTGACTGAGACAAGGTGCATGTGTTGTAGCTGCTCTGCCCATTTGGGGCCATGCAGGATGCAGCAAAAGCCCCACCTTTGGTGACCTGGGGCAGCATGGTGCAGCAGCCCAAACTGTGGAGGCACAGGCCCTGGGACTCTATGGCTTAGCAGAGCACAACAGTCCTGTCTGTGGATACTGGAATGGTGGCAACAGGTGACATTTTCCCTGCCTGTCGGGGGGGGCAGAGGGAAGCAGGGTGCAGCAGCCTCAATTGAGGGGCAATACATAGGGGCATCAGGATGACATATAATATGTCTAGTTACACACATACATGATGTATTTCCACACAGAATCCCTCAGACCTCAATTTTGTAAATTCATACAGTACATGTTCCTGAAATAAAGTATGGCAGACACCTGGTTGTCAGTCTGACATAACAACAATATTGTTCTCACATGAACATATGTATGGGGGCTGCATCAAGGACACACTACTTCTATGGCTTAAACTTTAGATTTATTTTATATCCATTAAACAACCCTGGGTTTATATACCCAAAAAACAATGCAGAGTTTTGATGTGACAGAACTTAGCTGTGATACAGACAGGAGATTTCTCACAAACATTCATTTATATCCCTTCAGTTACCCACTGAAACACAAATGACCAATTCTTTATGAGAACAGAATGATATATTGTAACCTACTCTATCTAAACACAAACCTGGTGGGGTTAGTAGCACACTTGGGGCGGGATATTCAGAAATGCACCAGGCATGGGCGCAAGCCTGGTGCAGCGCAATTGGGCTACGCCAGGACATGGACCAGGTGATATTCAACAATGCTGCGCCATGGCTGAGCATCGTTGAATATGGCACTGGGAGCGCCCACACTGAGCACGGTGCAGTGGCACTGCGCCAGCTCAAGTGGCAGGAGAGGAGCAGGGGGCTGCACAAGTGCATGTGCACTAGGTGCAGCAAGAGCGATATTCAGACGTGAGCATGCAAATGAGGCCATTACGACTGCATGGCACAAATGGGGCCGTTTGCATGTCATTATGGCCCCATTAGCATGCAGGTGTGCTGATCCCCAGCGACTTGCACCTGGCACTCTGCCAGGCTGCAGCCGACGGGGACCGACGCCCCCTGCTCCTCGGTGGGCAATGCCCCAGCATGTCAGCGGGCTTAAATAAAATAACTAATCCTGGTGGTTCCAGTGGGACCTGCTCCCCAGCCGATCTTGGGCTTAAGTAAAATATAAATATTCTCTGGTGGTCCAGTGGACCTGATCCCCAGCCCAATCAGGGGCTTTAAATGTGAATACACCCTGGTGGGAGCGGTCCCTCCTCACCCTCCCACAGACCCGCCACTCCATTCCCTCGGTCAGTGGCAGGTGGAGCTCCCACCGCCACCCGGCCGCCGGACGACAGCCGTACAGAGCGGTTGGCGCTCATTGGTCCTCTGTGGGCTAATGGGTGTGCAGACCGATTGTAATTATTAGTCCCAAATGTGAATGGTTCATTCACATTTCAGAACTGTGTTAGCATGGTCGCACACCCATTGGCCCATGCAGGGACCAATGGCGACAGCCGCACGTCACACTGTCAGTCGGTGGACGGCCAGGCGGCTTGTGGGTGGGGAGCTACCGCCTGCTGCTGACTGGTGGGGAGCGGGTGGCGGGTCTGATTGGGCGGGTGGGAGGGGTACTGCTGGCCCACCAGGGCGTATATTTACATCTGAAGCCCACGATTGGGCTGGGGATCGGGTTCACTGGACCACCAGGGAATATTTATATTTTACTTAAGCCCGTGATCAGGCAGGGGGGCAGGTGCTCTGGACCACCAGGGAATTAACTTCTTTCTTTGCCTATGACTGGGCTCAGGGGTAGGGTCCTCTGGACCACCAGGGATATTGATTCATTATGCCCGCGTCCGGGCGGGGGGGCACGACTCCTGAACTGTGTCTGGGGTGGTCAGGTGGCCACCCACAGCTGGTGGCTGCCGTGTTGCACCCTGCAATATGGCAGCTAACCTGCGGGTGGCCAGGACTTGCTCCTGCTTTTCAGGAGTGGATCTTTGAGCCCCGCCATGCGGTGCAAGGCGGGTTTGTGCCTGCATATGCGCCGCATATCCTGGGCTGAATATCGGGATGTGCAGCATATGCATGGGCACGCCCCCTGCACTTGAGCTGCATACATTACTGGTTTGCCCCGGTGCATTGGGAATTGCGCAGCGCGACATCCCCTTTTGAATATCGCGCCGGGCGCATCAGTGTGTTGCGCATGGCGCAACAGTCGCAATCCCTTTGATTATCCCACCCTTGCAGTAAAGATAATTAGCCCTACAGATTACTCTAACTGGGAAGTGCACCAGCTACTACAGGCAATTAAGGACTTAATTGCTGCAGCAACAGGCTGGGCAGGAATTATGTCATCACTCATTAAATGGGACAGAAAAATCTTCACAGTTTTCAGTTACTGCAGAGCACATTAACAGACGCTGATTTAAATAAAACCACAAAACCAAACAGCATGCTATTTTCAGGAAACACTAATTATGACACAGGGACTTGAATTTCTGTGTTTACTGTAAATCTATAAGACACTGGCATTTGATCTTTAAGTCAGCTCCTTCCAGCCTCACTCAGAAGTATAGTTTCTTTGCAGCAGCTGAATGCTCTGCTGAGGCTCTGACCCTCCCTCCCTTTTCTCCCCGTGTTTGTCTCTCACTTTCCCTTTGTGATTTTGGACTTTCTGCTTCATCTGTGCCTCTCTGGCTTCCTAGGCCAGTATTTTGCTTTCTACCTTCCTGGCTGCAGTTTGTGCTTCTCTCAGTCACCTGCTCCTGGTACAGTCCTGTTTTCATGTAACTTGTGTTTCTTTCAGTTTTGGTTCTTTTTGGGTCTTCTAGTTTTCCCAGCATCCTTTCTTCATCATTTGCTTTTAACATGTGCTATTCAGGCTCCCATTTTACTATTTTTTTCCATACCTTTAGCAATCTCTCAGTTCAACTACAATCCTTAAATGTTTATATCTGGCTCCTAGCCAGGCAACCACTCCCTTCTGGGTTCTGCTGTCATTCACTTCAGCAGCTACTGCTTCCTAATTTTCGGTTCGCATATGCTCCTGCTTTCCCTAGCATGTCATTTGCTATTTCTACTGCATCAGCCTACCAGACTTGCAATGCATCAGCAACTAACACTAAGCTCCCCTGTGGAACTCATTGGCGAGCATTTATCTTTCAGTCCAAGCTCATATTATTCAGTCTCATTCAGTGTCCTAGTTGTCATTCAATGTCTCAATCAGTCATTCAGCCTTACCTATACTTCATTTCTTCCATGTGCTGATGGCCATCTGGCTTCACCATCGATCTCCCACTACTCTTGCATTCAAATGCATGGCAACCACAACCATAGCATGGCTTCCAGGGCTTCTGCCCTTTAAGCTGACAGTCTCACTCTACCCCCTTGAAGTACACATCTTGAGGGTGGGTCCCTCGACTCAGGTGGGATCCTTCTCTTTCTGCCCTTCGGGTGAGAATGTCCTTCTCTCCGGCGGAAGCTTTAGCCATGCAGATTGATTTGGCATCACCTCTTGATGTAGCATTTAAGACTTCAGCTGCTGGAGGGTGGGGCCTCTAAGTTCACGGGGGCTCCTTTAGCTGTGCAGACCACATTCACTGGACCTTTGAAAGATATTCCCCCTACAGCCACCTAAGGTTCACCTGGTCTCCACCTCCTTTCCTTCTCTGCCTCTCAAGGGTGAAGATCACACAGCTGCGTCCCAGCCTCTCAAGGGTCCAACTCCTATGTCTTACCCCCAAAGGTTTGGCTTCTTCTCTAGGCCTCCCCTCATGAAGGCCAGGTGAGTGCTTTTCAGCTGTTGTTGCTCTCCTCCTCCTGCCTTGGGGGTGGGCCTCCTTTGTGGGGAGCCTCCTTTAGCAGCAGAGATTGGCTTGCGGCACTCCCACAGCTTTCCCATTAGAAAGATAGCACAACAGACCTTCCTATAAAAATGTTTCCCCTGAATTGGGTCCCTAAATTGCAGTAGTTGAGCTGTCTTTAATTTATCTCAAGCCTGGAAGAAAGATGACCAAGGCCTTGGATCCCCAGAGGTTCCCCATCATAGGGTCTCTTTTCCTCTCCACCATGCCAAAGGTCATAAAGGTTAGCTAGGCACTGTGCAACAGATGGTCTATAATGTAGTGCATTTATATCAGCATAACATTTACCCACGTAGGTTTCCGCTGTTAGTTGGGGTTCGATGGTGGCCCTCCTTCCATTGCCATTCCCTCTCTCCTTAAGGAAGTCATGCTTTTTCTGCTATCAGTTCTGATATCTGTCAGTCATTGCTCAATTCAGTCTCTGTCTGTTTCTAGTTATCACTAGTTGTCATCAATCTGTCCTCACTCAGGCTCTGTGGTCACTACTTGCTGTTCAGAACTTTTTGGGGCTCCTTCCTAAGGCACCTTTAGCATAAAGGAATTATGTTCCCACAGCACCTCTAGCAGTGGAACCCCCCCCCCAGAAGGTTCCTTTGCCTTCACGGTACCCCAACAGGGTGGTAGTTCCCATGGAGCAGAGAGTGCAAATGGACAAAGTATTCACCTATGACAATGAACAACACATTCATTCAAATACCTTTAGACTATTAACAAAGTTGCACAAGCATAATAACTCCTCGCTAAGTTGTGTACGCTCATTGAATTCAAAGGCTACATCTGCAATTCAATGGGTGAGAGCAACCAGCCACCCCATTGCCAGAGCTATTTAAGTCAGCTCCCTCCAGCCTAACTCAGAAGCACTGTTTCTTTGCCCCCCGCCATCCTCCCCTTCCTCCTCCAGTGGCACGCCTCTCTTCTTGTAGCTCCTTCCTAAGGTACCTTTAACCTAAAGGAATTATGTTCCCGCAGCACCTCTGGGGTGGAACCCTCCTCAAGAGGGTTCCTTTGCCTTCATGGTACCCTGACAGAGTGGTAGTTCACCGTAGAACAGAGAGTGTGAATGGCCAAAGTATTCACCTATGGCAATCAACAACACATTCATTCAAATATCTTCAGACTATCAACAAAGTTGCAGAAGTATAACTCCTCACTAAGTGGCGTAAGCCCATTGAATCAAATTTGTATTCACCCTTTCTTAGACTCTGTCAGTCTCTCTCACACTCTCTCTTCAAATACCCTCCTGCTTTCCCTCCAAACACCCACAAAATAATGACATCCTGTTACATGGCACCCATTTTCACACACTGCATATTAGTGCTCTCCCCACCAGTTTACATTATGGATGTGCACAAATACAGATTTCTACCAGTTTCTGCCTGGTTTCGGTGTACTATAGTTTCTGCCTGGTTCCAGAGTACTGCGTTCTAACCTCCCACCCTCATGGGTCAGACAGCCCCATGGTCATTGATAATAACAAATGCAAGCAATGGCCTGGTGAGATGTGTCTGTGGCACTGAGAAAGTAAGTCAGCCTAAATTGAAAGGAACTGGAGAAGTTCAGTTCATCAATCACTACCCAAACATCACCAGATTGCAAACTGCAGTCAGCTTCAGTCACAGACAGATAATAATGTTAAAAAAGCACCCTCTGTTATATGCTGAATTGCCGGTGAAAGAGGATTAAATAATTATAGCAGCACTTTACTGATGACTGCGCTGGGTCGCTGATACTTAGTTACTGGCACTTTTTATTTGGGATCCACATGATCAGCCACACTGCACACAATCCCCAGCAGACATATATATATATATGTAATAGATAAACCACTCTGAGGTGTGCGGTCACGCGCAGATATACGTACGCCTTGGTGTGCATTGTTACGCATGAGGCCGCAGGCCGAGTGCGTCAACCATCCAAGGCGGGCTTATATCAGAGCGTGACCGCACACCTCAGAGTGGCTTATCTATCTTATAAAATGTCAAAATTGTTTTAGAGGGTGTAAATGTGCAGGTGCGCGGTCGCGTCTGATATACGACAGTCATGTGATGCTGTTCATCCAGTAATATTGCTGCAATTTCCCTACCCATTTTATAAATATATATATATATAAATATATATTATGGTAACGCGGTAGTGCTACCATAGTTAGGAGTTGAATACCCTTTTAAGGTTAAATGGTGAAATTTTGCACCTTAATAACTTTGCCACCGTTCAACGGATTTGCCTGAAATTAGGCAGGCACGGGGCGTAACCATAGATCTTGGGATCTGCCAACTTTCGTACCAGTTGGATATACAACTGCGGAGTTATTAAACGACATTTGTGCGTGCAATTACCTTTTTTTGTGTATTCCTTGCTCATGCCTACAGGTCGTATGGTTTAAGCGACTGGTCCAAACACTTCATGGAATGTGCAGCCAGGGTCCCCAATGTGCCTTTTGAAGATTTCATGAAAAAAAATTTAACGGTTCAAACATCATTCAAAAAACAAGTTCCCATTATAAGTCAATGGGAAAAGTTAACAAAAAGTTTGAAAGTATCGCAAATGCACTTTTGAGTGTCGCAAATGGAACTCGTAGTGTCGCAAATCCACCATTTTGTTTTCAGTTACTGATCACAGAAATGCTTGGCATTTAAAATTGGGACCATCTAGGGACATAATTCTTTTTGTGCTTACCTATTTGAGCCCTGAGAATGCTAGCCATGTCTTTATTTTGGGGTTAAACACCCCAGAAATATGTTTTTCAAATTTCTGGAAAAAGTAGTGTCGCACTTGTGACACTTTATAGGCCCTGAAGGTGTGTAAATCATGACACTACTTTTCTAGACTTTGGCTAAAATTACAGGAATTTTGCCACGCTGCTGCAAAAACAGTTTACATAGAAACATAGAAGTTTGGCAGATAAGGATAGCAAGGCCCATCCAGTCTGCCCATTTGTTTTTCTACCTTATAAATGTGCCATCAGCCTTTGCTCTGTCAGTGACCTATCTATTCATGGTCATTTGTATTGCTCCCTTATGCCTATCCCATGCCTGTTTGAAGCCCTGCACTGTATTCATAGCCACCACTTCTTGTGGTAAGCCATTCCATGCATCCACCACCCTTTCTGTGAAAAAGAATTTCCTCACATTCCCCCTTAATCGGCCCCCTCTAATCTCATGCTGTGTCCTCTTGTCCTGCTATTTTTCTTATATTTAAACATGTTAGACTCTTTCACCTTGTTAATGCCCTTAAGGTGTTTGAATGCCTCGATCATATCACCTCTCTCCCTCCTTTGCTCAAGGGTATACATATTGATCTCTGTTAATCTGTCCTCATATGTCTTCTGATGCAGTCCCTGCACCATTTTGGTTGCCCTTCTCTGGACTGCCTCAATTTTGTTAATGTCCTTGTGAAGGTGTGGCCTCCAATACTGCATGCAGTACTCCAGATGGGGCCTAACCAGTGTCTTGTAAAGAGGGATTATTACCTCCCTCTTACGACTTGTGATACCCCCTACTAATACACCCTAACACCCCCCTAGCCTTACCTACTGCTTTAGAGGTCTGCTTGGATGATTTCAGGTCATCAGTGATGATGATGCCCAAGTCTTTTCTTCCTTTGTGACTGCTAGCAACTCCCCTCCCAGCCTATAGGTGGCTTCAGGGTTTCTCTTCCCTATCTGCATGATTTTGCACTTCTTTGCATTAAATCCCAGTTGCCACTTTTCTGACCATTTTGCTAGTTTATCCAGATCTCTTCTCATTCTGCCCACCCCATCTGGATCATCTACTCTGTTGCAGATCTTGGTGTCATCTGCAAACAGACAAACCTTACCCTCTAGTCCATCTGCAAGGTCACTAATGAAGATGTTGAAGAGGACTGGCCCCAGGACTGATCCCTGAGGTACCCCACTTGTGACTTGCATCTCTTCTGACTGTATACCATTTACCACCACTCTCTGTTTTCTGCCCGTCAACCAGTTTGCCACCCAGTTGACCAACTTCTGACCCACGAGCCTACCCAGCTTATTTATCAATCTTCTATGTGGAACAGTGTCAAAAGCTTTGCTGAAGTCAAGGTAGGCGACATCAACTGCTCCCCCTTGGTCCACCACTCTGGTTACCCAGTCAAAGAAATCTATGAGATTAGTTTGACAGGACCTTCCTTTTGTAAACCCATGCTGTCTTGGATCCTGTGCCCCTATGGATTCCAGGTGTTGCACTATCCTTTCCTTAAGGAGTGCCTCCATAATCTTGCACACTACTGAGGTAAGACTGACTGGTCTGTAGTTTCCTGCCTCCTCCCTGCTACCACTCTTGTGGAGCGGGATCACATGAGCCCTTCTCCAGTCTTCTGGGACCTCTCCTGTGCTCAGAGACTCACTAAACAGTTCTGCTAATGGCTCTGCTAGTTCCACCTTTAGCTCCTTAAGTACCCTGGGATGTATGCCATCAGGTCCCATTGCCTTATCCACCCTGAGCTTAGCAAGCTCTTGTAGGACCCTTTCTTTTGTGAAGGGACTAGTGCTCACCTCCCTCCCCCCCTGTGTCCATGATGCTGAGCTATGGGCCCTGCCCTACCTTCTCTTCAGTAAATACTGAGCAAAAGTATTTATTTAGGATATATGCCTTTACAGGGCCCTCCTCCTCACATGCTCCCTTTTCTCCATTAAGCTTAGCAATACCCCCTCTGGACTTTCTCCTTTCACTAATGTATCTATAGAAAGTCTTGTCACCTTCTTTTACTGTTCGTGCTAGTGTTTCCTTAGTTTAGGACTTTGCCTGCCTTACTGCCTTCCCTGCTTCCCTTAGGACAGTTTGGTATGCCTCCCCTATCTTCATCCCACTGTGTTCCCTTACATTTCCTGAAGGCCAGCCTTTTGGCTCTGACCTTTTCTGCTACTGTATTTGAGAACCAAAGTGGTTTCCTTCTTCTTTTGCACTTCCTTTTCTGTCTAACACAATGGGATGTTGCTTCAAGTATTGCATCCTTAATGCTTGCCCACTTTGCCTGTACCCCCTCACCTGTGTTTCTTTTTGCCAGGGCTAGCTTAACTCTGTTGGCCATCTTATCAAAGTCAGCTCCTCTGAAGTCCCATATTTTGCCTTGGAATGGGATGATTTAGATGTAGTAGCCAAATTGAACCATACCATGTGATGGTCACTGGCCCCAGGTGACCTTCTACCTGGAGATCTGTGATCCCTTCCTTGTTAGTCAGTACTAGATCTAGGATAGCCCTGTCTCTTGTGGGTTGCTGTACCAGTTGTTTGAGGCCCTCCTCCTGCAGAATCCACTATGTGTCTAGTTCTGGCAGATGTTCCTGCTGGTATTGACCAATCTGTATCTGGCATGTTGAAGTCTCCCATTATCAGAACCTCCTTTAGCTGTCATGTTTTGTATATCTTTTAACAGTAATGTCTATGTCCTCCCCCTGGTCTGGGGGCCTGTAGAAAACCCCAGTTCTTATGGCTGTCCCATTTCCTGTTTCCAGGATGACCCACAGTTCTTCTGGCTCCTTATGTGTATTCTGAATTTCTGTAGCTTTGATATTTTCATTGACATACAGGGCCACTCCTCCCCCTTTTGCACCTCGGTCTCTTCTGAACAATACATAGCCAGGTACTGAAGTCTCCTAAGTGTGGTTACTGGTAAACCACGTCTCACTAATTGCTACTATGTCCAGTTTAGCCTCTGACATTATTGCCTGCAGGTCTGGGATCTTATTTCCCAGGCTGTGAGCATTTGTGTACATGATTTTCCATTGGCCAGATTTTGGTGTGTTAGTTGTTGGGTGAGGTTTGGCATTACCCCTGTGCGTCGTATGGGGAGACAAACCCTTTTTCTTACCTGGTGATGCAAATGAACTGCAAACATGCTGAATCCCTGTTTGACCACTAGCTGAGGGGAGGGTGTTCTTCCCATTCGACGTATGGGATGCTGCACCCCTCTCCCCATTTGCTAGTTTAAATATTCTGCAAAGACGTCAAACTTCTGCCCCAATGCACTGACTCCCTCCTTAGTCAGATGCAGTCCATCAAATTTAAAGAACTTTCACTCCCAGAACTGTTGCCAGTTCCCTACAAATCTGTGTCCTTTTTCCTGGCATCAGCCCTTGAGCCACGTGTTTAGCTCCCCTATCTCCCCTTCTCTGACCTTCCGTCCATCTGCTCCCCTCTTCCAGACTGGCAGGATCTCAGAGAAGGAGATGCCAGATGAAATAGATGATAGTTTGTCACCCAGCCTGGTCAGGTGCTCCTTGGTCTCCACAACTGACCGGCTGGCGAGATCATTAGTCCCTATGTGTACTAGGACATCAATGTTTTCTCCTGCTTTGTGAACAATTTTAGCAATGCAGTCAGTGTCTCTCCATGCTGATGTACCTGGGAGACATCTGACCATTACCCCTGGCTGGAGATGGGTATCAACTCCCTGAATCATGGAATCTCCTATGATCAGAAGTTTTTGGGATTTCCTTTTTGCTTTCTTTGTTTTGATTCCTGATTTGGGTGAGTTTTGTTGTGCTAGCTCGTGTGCTGCAGTGTCCTGCTCTGCAGTGTCTTCTGCCTCTTTGTTTGATTTCAGATATAGAGGCAGATACCTGTTTGTAGTGTTTATATGGTTTTTGGAGGCAATATATTGGAGAGCAGAGAGTGATGGGGCACCTGATTTGCCCCTCCTAACCACCTGCCAACCTCCTGGACCAACTACCCTCTGCAGTTGAGGTTTTTCTGTTGGATGCTGGGGAAATGGCGGGTGGTTCTTATAATGTATTTCCTCTTGAATATGAAATTTGAGGCGTGCAATCTCTGCCCATGCTGCCCGGAGCTGAGCCCTAAGATCTCCAAAGGCCCAGCATGCAGGACAGTGTCCTAAATCCTGCAAGACTGTCCTTCTGAAAAATTGTTCCACAGTACCTGCAGTGAATGATATCCATTCCAGATAAATTGCTGGGTTTATAACCTAGTCAGAGTAATTAGAAGGAAAAACAAAGGAAAAAAAATGCAAGTAATGGTTTGATTGTGGTTTGTTTAACTTCTTATAACAAGTTAAATTACTAGTGCCCCTGTAAATGAGCTCACCTTGTGGAGGCCCCACTGATCCACCCCTTCCTGCTGTGCCACAGGAAATGTCACAACTGTGCTACCCTATAAAAGGAGTGTAGTGTGGGGTGGTTGGGGATGGGGGTGGGTCGCTGGGCCCTTCCCCTGCCGAAAAAGAAGAACCATGGACGAAAGAACAAGGAGGTAAAAGCAGAAACAATCAGTCAACAACAAATGCAGTAACCCTGAAAGCTTATCCTAATGTTAGATAAAACTGTAAAACCTGTAAAGCACCACCTGTAATAATTTCAGAGAAGATATACGCTGTAAGAAACACTTTGCTACAGAGAAAAATAAAACAGTGAAATGTTAGCTACAAACAGTAGCAATCCCTGTGAGTAAAAAATAAAAACAACACCACACAGTAAATCTGCTTATCCAAAATAAGTCTTAATCCTTTTCCCTTGTTCTGGTAAGTTTCTCTACTCTGCCTTTCAAGCAGTCTTAGAAGGAAAGAGCTCAGGTGAAGCTAGGTGCCTTGGCCAGCAAACCAAGTCTTCCAAAAGTTTGGTCTTTTGGGCTGAAATTTGAAGGGAAGGCAGCCAACATCTCACAGATGTGCCTTTTGGTGGTTTGGTGACAAAATATTGCATGGATGCAAAATTACAGTACTCCGAAGTTGACGTTTTTTTCCCATCGACTAACATGGTGGCGTCCGCCATGCCTTTCTGGGCTCGTATCTCGGAAATGGTGCGAGATACAGAATTTTCATCGTGACAATGTGTAGCCCTATAGGCTACACATATAGTGATAATCTAGCCAGGAAACTCATGAATCATGTGAAATTTAAATTTTTTTTCTACGTCATACGGTTACTGAGATATTACCATTTTAGTATTACAACTGCTTGTTTTCTGCTCCGAGGCCCATTATTATGCATACATTCTTTGTTTGTTTTCACTGTGTTTCTCAATGGAGCTTTTGGGGAAAAATACGGTGTGTGCTCCAGTTACTGTTAGACGTAGGCTTTACACTTATGTTTCCGTGCCCATTTGCATTACCGTTCCCATGTACGCCACCGTGTGCATTACCCTTTGCATTTCCATTTGCGCTTGCGTTATTGTTACCATTTGTGTCTCCACTGCTGTTTGTGTTTGTCTTCGCTTAGCGTCACCATGTGCATTACCATTTCTGTTGGCAGCCGTCCTTCCGTTTTCATTTGCGTTTCTCTTTCGTTTTGCATCATCGTTGTTCTTACTGTTACCATTTGCGTTTCCAATTGCGTTCCCATGCCCATGTGCATTATGATTTGCGTTTCCATATGCATTTATGTTTACGTTTCTGTTTTCTTTGGTGTTATTGTTGCTGTTAACATTACCATTTGTGTTTACAATTGCGGTACCGTCACCATGTGCGTTACGGTTTGCGTTTCCGTACGCGCTTGCATTTGCGTTTTCGTTTCTGTTTCCTTTCACTTTATTGTTGCTGTTACAGTTATCATTTGCAGTTACAATAGCAGTACCATGACTGTGCGCGTTATCAGTTGTGTTTCCGTATGTGCTTGCATCTCCGTTTGCATCACTGTTCGCTTTGGCATCACTTTACACCTGCGTGCTTGCTTTACAATTTATGTTTGTCTCACCATATGCGTAACCATTACTACTTGCATTTGTGTTGCTGTTACTGTTACTATGTCACAAAAAATAACGTGGTGGGAGCATTCCATTCACTATTTATTGTCATCATTCTCAAAAAGAAGGGAAATTAGAGGCAAAAAACTCCATTTAATGCATCAGTTAGGGTTGTTTCACATCAACAAAAGTGAGGAAATTCGGTGTTAGGGTTGAAAACCCCCCTTGCACCCCCTCAGCCTGCCCCCCCCAACCGGCATCAAGGTGTGCGTTGGGGTCGTCGATCCTAACTCTCACCCCATTCTCCTATGCCTCAGCTTGTTCCCACATGTGATGGGATGAGAGTGAAGGCCAATGACCCCAATGCACACCCGATGCCGGTTGGGGGAAGGCTGAGGGTGCAAGGGGGTTTTCAAACCCTAACACCAAATTTCCTCACTTTTGTCGTTATGGAACTACCCTGATGCATTTAATGGAGTTTTTTGCCTCTAAAAAAATATATATATATTTTTTTTTTTTGTTAAATCTTTTTATTAAATGTAGGCAAGGGTACAGTACAGGTTATGCATTTCATGCAGTGACCCTTGAAGGTGCCAGTACAATTTTTACAGTGAAAACAGTTTACAGAGTAAAGGAGCAAGAAAACATTGTACAGTATATAGGAATGTTATCTGACCCAAGAAACATTTATTGTATGATATAGCAGGGTGAATTCCAGTAGAAAAAGACCCCACAGCACCCGTTCTGCTTCCCAAGGAAAGATCAGCCCAATCCCTCAGGCACTCATAGAGGAAAATTGCCCTCTTCTATTGCCCCCAAAAGGGGGGGGACCACATTTGTTCAAAGGTATTCTGGTCCCCATTTACTGTCAATTGTATTTTCTCCAATGCCAGACATTGCTTCATATTACCTACCCACTGGACGATTGAGAGGGCATGCACCGACATCCAGGCCTGTGCTATGGTTTTTGTCGCATTGATAAGAGCCACAGACCACAATGGGGCATAGGTGTTACATTGAGGGTACTGTGGATCTGATCCAAGCAAGAGTTCCAAGGGGAATTTTGATGGGCTATACCCCAAAACTCCACTCATTATTCTATGTACTTCATGCCAGAGTGGAGCCACCTTGGGGCAGGTCAAGGCCAGATGCAGGAAGTTCTCATCTTCTGCAAGGCGCTTTGGGCATGTGCTAGGGTTTTCTGGATTTATGGCATGTGACCTTTGCAGTGTAAAATACGTTCTGTACATGAAGTTGAAGTGGACCTGTCTGAGCTTATTGCTACATGAACAGGTGTCCAAATGTCTTGAGGCCAGTTCCCAAGTAGCTGGGTCAATTTTTATGGAAAGATCCTCCTCCAACCTGGCAATTGCAGAGTGTGCAGCATCACTGTCCACTCCCATTAGGGTTTGGTAGAATATGGCTTCCTGCATGGTTGTGGCCTATACAGTTCTTCCTTGAAAGTGGGAGGTGGTGCCCACCCATATGCCACATCTAGGATTTCCCCCAGTCTGTGCCTAATCCTGTGGTACAGAAAATAATCCCTTGTGTCTATATGCCTAGATTGTACCAGAGTGGGAAGGTCCATGAGCCCTCCCCCCCCAAGTATAGCTGATGGACTTTATGAATTCCCAGGTGTTGCCATTTTAGCAAGCGCTGGTGCATTTGGGTGGTATATGGCCCCCTATTTCTTCATTGCTATGGTGAGATCTATATGAGGAGACTGTGCTGGCAGATGACCAACATGTTTGTGAGCATCTAACCTCACCCTAAGGGTGGTCCTTGAGAAGGGGTTAGTCACCTCCAGTGCCACATGGGACCACAAAGCTACAGACAACAAGCCAAACCTACAGGATCTCCCAAATTCCTCTTCTTCCATTGCCATGACCTTTATTGTTGGGGGGGGGGATTTTCTTGTGTTGTGTGATTTATTTTTTCGACATCAACAACTTGAAGATGCTCAGGCTGAGAGAGAAAGAAGTTTCTCTCTAAGCCTGACAAACTGCTTTCTCTTTCAGCCTGAGAGAGAGAAAGCAGTTTTCTGATCCCAACCAGCTGAGTTTATAAGATCTCAGTCACTGCACCAACTAAGGTTTGGGTTTGGAGCACTGCTGTGTAGTCAGCCCAGCTGACTCAACCTGCTACTATGGAGAGGTCCTTATTTTTTTTTGGGGGGGGCCAGGCCATACTTATAAATTAAAAGTACAGCATCATCCCCTGCCCTGGCGTTTGCCCTAACTACAACAGGCTGATGATAAGCTGCTCAGCTGAACTGGAGTTAAGGGGGGGCAGGTTTGTAGCAGTCACATCCAGCCTTACTAACAGTTCTTCTTACTCCTCTCCATCTCCACCATACTTAGTGTGAAGTACTGTAATTTGGAAGGACCATGAGACAGCCTCATAACTGGTTGGAATGGGGTAGCGTGCAGTACACTGGAACCAAGCAGGTATCATGATACATTGGAACTAAGCAGAAATTGGTGGAAATCTGCATTTGTGCACATCTGTAATGTAAACCAGTGGGGAGTGCACTAATATGCTGGGTGGGAAAATGAAAATGATACTGGGAAAGGCTGGAAAAATGCTGCTTGCAGTGGGTTAAGGAGTCACGGTGTCAGGTAATAGGCTGACATTTTTTGGGCACTGGGAAGGAAAACAGGAGGGTATTTTTCTGTAGTTAAAATTTGTATAAGAATTTTCAAATAAAAAACAGTACATTAACATCATAGAGTAGACCATTACATAAAATACAGTCATTCACATATAAACGTATGCATACTATAGAAATAAACAGATAAATGAAATACACAGTATAATTCAAATAAACCTGTGCGGGAAAAAACTCACATTACTGTAATTATTAACTCCAAGTCAATGATAAGACTAAGAATAAGTTATAAGCCTACAATGTAAGTAACATCAGTAACTACAATAAAATACAAAGTAATTACTAAAAATTTATAAATTAACAATTTTTATACTACATCCCATATTGATAAGTACCGTATAGCCAGAAGTTATTAAATACCTGTTCACATCAATCTGTGTTATCCTAAAATATGGCTAGAGTCTACTTGACATAAAGGTGAGGATACAAATTTTTCCCATTTCTTATTAGAAAATTCCAGTTTATTAAGGCCTATTTAAGATAAACGTTCATTAACAGCTAGCATATGAAGCCCATTCTTCCAAGCCTCGGTGGAGAGTATATTTGGAGATCTCCAATGCATAAGAATTAATCTTTTAGCCTCAGTTAGAGCAGTCCTAATCTAATCTTGGTAGTAAAGAGGGAGGTTTTGATTTGTTGGTAAAATACCTAGCAATGTTACTTTAGGGGACTGAAGAATGGAGTTGGAAATGATTTGAGAGCAAGTAGTTAGTACTGAAGACCAGAAATTACTTGGTTTGGGGTAGGACCATAAAATATGAGTTAGATTATCTTCTGAATTCTGACAACACCAACGCAATGAGTTAGACAGAAGTTTTCTATCACACAATACCTTAGGTGTATGATACCATCTACTTAAAATCTTTTCCTGAAAGATTTTGCTCTACATATCTCGACTAGCTGTGTAGGCACTAATACATGCTATAGACCATTCTTGAGGAGTTATAGAGATTTGAAGTTCTTGTCCCCATTTCCTACATATTGCCTCTGAGTCATTGGGATGACAAGATAGTACATTATTATACAGTAACTTAAACCAGCCAGTCCCTTAGTTTTAGAAGACCATAATTCTACAAGTTGCTTACTAGTGCAGTCCAAAATTCACATGTTAGAATACAGAAAATGGAGTAAAGCATCTCTAATTTGCAGATAAAACCAAAAATCGGTTCTCAAGAGAGAGAATTCCCATTTTAATTGATCAAATGACTTAAAATCTCCAGTTATTGGGTCCATCAAATGTTTGAATAGCCATATATGTTTCTTAATCCAAGGTGGGCAAGACAAAGTGGAACTGTCTACTATGATATTATTGTTGCCCCATAAAGTCATCATGTCAATAGGGGGAAGTGCTGTACCCTCTTCTGTACAGTGAGTAAGACTGAAGGTCCATGCTTTTTTAGCAGCAGTATTAGTTTTAAAATGGGCTTGGGCAAGAGTAAGTGAGTTGTAAAGGAAATTAGTTGAATTAAATTTTCTTGCTAGATCCTTCTCCAGCTTCACCCATACGGGGAGGTAATCAGGTCAAAGAAAAGCCTTTGCAAAGCTTGTTTAGTTAAATATACCCAGTAGTACCCTTCTGCCCAAGGTAAGCTTCAGCCACCATTTTCTCAATGAAGTTGTAATTTTTGTTTACTAATTCTTGGTTATTTAGAATTCCATATAAATTTGGAAATATTCTTCACAAATAATGAGAATAAGGATTTAGAGATAGGTAGTGGTATGCTTGATAATGGGTATGCGAGTTTGGGCACAGCTATCATTTAAATAGCTGAGATCTTGCCTCCGAGAGATAATTGCAACTTGGACCACTGAATACAATCTTGTTCAATTTCTAGTAAAAGGGGTTTAATATTTAATTTGGAAATATTAGTTACAGTACTAGTAATGTTAATGCCTAATACATTCCATTTCAACCCTGCTGTTATAAAGGGGATTTTGTCACAGTAAGAATTCAGGGGCATGACCTCGGTCTTAGATATATAAACCCTCAAGCCAGAGCAAACTACAAAAAAATTTAAAACTTTTAAAAGGTAAGGCAAAGATCTTTTGGGGTCAGACATAACCAAAAGATCATCTGCAAATCCTAGAGTTTTGTAATGTGTATTCCCTATTTTCAAACTGTGAATTTGACACTCATCTTCCAATTCTATTTTTATAAAAAGGGTTCAATAGCAAGTAAAAAAAGAAGATGGAACAAGGGTCAGTCTTGGATTGTCCCTCTTTCAAGAGGGAAGGGGAGGAAATAATTTGATTTGTCATGATCAATGCTTGAGGTTTAGCATACAGAACTTCTACCCAAGAGAGGAAAGTAAGACCAAAGTTAAAGGCCTTTAGGGTTTGTAAGAGATATGGCCATTCAACTATATTGAAAGCTTTCTCGAAATCGATTGAAACAGCTGCTGAATTTTGCTTAGCTATATAGGAGTACTGAATTAGGTCTATGAGTGGTCTGACATTATTAGCCCCTAGATGCTCTTTAATGAATTCTATTTGTGACTTATGGATTAAATTAGGTAGGAGCTTTTCTAAACATAAGGCTAACATTTTGGCTAATATCTTAGCATTGGTTTAATATCTTAGCATAAGAGGTATAGGGCCAGATATTCAAAACTTTGAGCCGGGCAAAAACTGTTTGCACAGGTTTAGCTTGGGATTAGTGCGGGTGTGCTATATTCAAAAGGCCAAATAGTGCCAGCAAACTGCATTAACCCTGGGCAAAATTATAATGTATGCAAGGGGCAAACTGACATGAATACAGGTGGAATGCTATATTCAGCGACTAGCGCTACGCAAAGTGGTTTTGCGTGACTTAACGTGACACATAGCGCGGTGCACATTACCGCCCAGGAAAAGTTTGTCTTAACCCTGTGCAATCAGCTTTGCATGGTGTTTGCGCAGCTTTTGCGTGACCCTAACAAATAAATATGACACCTAAACAAAGCCAGACATGGAGGAAACATGCTGCTAACTGATGGCATCACAATGATGCCATCATCTGCCACCAGTCCCAGCCATGCCAGGCAGTAAGTGGTGACCCTGCCACCAGTGGACAGCATGGCAGAGTGACCATACAGCACACACCTGTGGATCACTCTTCTGTGGACACCAACAGATGCCAGCACACACATGCAGCACTGAGGGCATGGAGGATGTTAAGGGGAGAGTGTATGGGTAGCCAGGCTGTACAACAGACCAGATGTGGCCACAAGGCTGGGACACATCATGCAGTGCACATGGGCCAGTATTGAGAATACCCCAACACCAGTGTGCCTTTCTGATAATATATGCCCCCCCGGCCACATACTGCACAGCTGTACAACTGCCACAGCACACAAAGCCAGGCATGTATATGTCACTGTAGGCATCCCATGCCAGAGATGCAGCATCTGTGGGTCACACAACAGTGTAACAGTGATGTCCACTGTCAGTAAACACCTGCAGATTGGGCCTCTCACTGTGTATAGTGCAGTCATCATCACTGCCCTACACACCATAGGCATTGCTGTGTCCACACACTACTGGCCCCCTTGCTACTGTAGTGTCTGCTGTGCAATGTAGCATGACCTACAGTGTGACAGTTGCATGCAGCACCACCACCATCTGTGCCTATGCCATGTTGTCCCAGTACAGCTGCAGGCAGCAGTCCATGTGAAAGCAGTGTTCAAAAATGTATTATATACCACAATCTGTTTGTGCAGCACTAACACGTTTGTGCGGGTTTAGCGCAGGGCTAAACAGTTAGCCCGGGGCAAACTGCATGCAAATCTGGGCATAATGAGATGCTAATCTGGATGTTTGCCCACAGACTACCTAAGTAGGCTCATTTGCATGTCACTTTTGAATATGGCAAAGTTTAGCGCTGGGCAAACGTGTTTGCACAGGGCTAACGGTTTAGCCCTTTGCTAAACCCATGCAAATGTGTTAGCGCTACGCAAACAGTTCAGGAAATATTTTACAGTTTTGCTCACTGTACTTTCACATACGCTGCTGCCTGCAGCTGTACTGGGTCCATGCATTTGCTGGCACACACATTGGCCACATAGTTCACCTCTACCTACCTGCACATTGCTGTGCACTGTGTTGCTGTTGTGGTTTGCACTTCCTGGTTGCCATATTCAGAGCTGTCTTATTCCAGGGCTAAGTTTGCCCTGCACTCCCAGCCCAGTTTTCCCGGCCTCATTCCCATGCTGTATTCAGAAGCTGTTTGCCCTGGGCTATCCTTTTTGAATATGGTTTGCTTTGTGCTCCGGGCTAAGTTTGCCCACCGGGCAGTGCTAATTTAGCCCTGAGGCAAAGTTTTGAATATCTGACCCATAGGGTGATAATTTGTACATTGGGTGCTATCTTTACCCTTCTTTGGCAATAAAATAATTAAAACCTCTCTTCAGTGTGGGGTGGGGGAAATGATTTATTCACTAAAGGTTCATTAAACATATTACAAAGATGAGGTATTATCTGTGGAAGGATGGGCAAATAAAATTCTGGAGGCAATTCATCTCTTCCCGGTGCCTTTCCTTTATTAAATGCTTTAAGAGCTGCTTGCATTTTCATGGTGAAAATGGGTGCATCCAAGGCCTGGGCTTGTTCGGGGGTTAGTTTGGTTAATTTAATATTGCTCAAAAAATCTTTCAAAGTAATTTCTTTAAGATTCACAGTGGAGGTGTAAAGTTTCTTGTAATACGCTTGCACAATTTTGTTAATGGATTTTGTGTCAGTCTACAGATTACCATCAGTGCCTTGGAGTGTAGCTATATAAGATTCAGCTTTTTGTTTCCTCAATCCATGTGCTAATAATTTCCCACACCTATGTCCTGATTCCCGATAAAGATGTTTTGTTTTTATAAATGAGTCTTTCAGCTTTTTTGTATAATAATTTATTCAGCTCATATTTCTTTCCCCCTTAGCCTTGCTCTAAGCTCCTCTGTCCTATTAATCCCATTTTTGAAGTCTTTTTCTAGATGTTGTATCTCAACTTCTAACTGACATCTAAGTTTCTCCCTTTATTTTCGCTGAGCAGCAAGATACCCTATTATCCGGCCTCTAATAAAGGCCTTAAAGGCTTCCCAAATAGTGGAGGCAAAAACTTCAAGAGTAACATTAAAGGCAAAATATTGTTTTGTTTCTTGTTGGACCCATTCTTGAAATGTAATATTATAAGCTAATAAAGGGTCTTGTCTCCATCTAGGAGACTTGAGACATTATCCAAGGGCAGTAAAAAAACATGAGATAGGAGTGTGCTCAGAGGAGGCCATGCTTCCTATGTGACTACTTTCCACTCCTGGGGAGAGCATGATTGTTGGCAAAAAAGTAGTCAAATAAGAATCATGCCTGTGAGAGTAGAAAGTAAAATTCCTTTCAGTTGGATTTTCTGCTCTCCAGGTATTTGTTAAATTCCATGCTTTCAATAAAAAATGCAGTGCTCTTCTAACCCTTGTATGAGAACCCCCAGTAGGTTTACTTGTATCAAAGAAAATCATCTAATGTTAAATTAAAATCTCCACCAAGTAATATGGGCGTTTCTCTCACAATATTATCCTGCATAAACTGGTTAATATAAGGAAAGAACCTGACACCATCATGGTTAGGGGCATAGATATTTCCAATCCAAAAAATTGTACAATTAATATCCATGTGTAGGGAAAAAAAAACACCTACCTTCTACATCAGAATGTGTTTGCAAAATCTTGCAGTTAATATGTTTATAAAACAGAATAACCACTCCTCTTTTTTTTTAACAGTGGCTGAACTGTGTACTAATTTTCCTGCCCAGGATTTGACAAACCGTTGTGTATGCTCTGCTGTAAAGTGAGTCTCCTGTAATAACGCTATATCAGTGTGAATGGATTTCAAATAGGAAAGTACCTGTTTACTTTTAACAGGATGTTTTAATCCTTTCAACATTCCTGGAGACAATCTTAAAGCCTTGATTGTTGTAGGTACCCATTAAAAAATGTGGTTATTATAAATGTACCAAATCCAAATATACATTAACAGGGAGGTCATAAGCCTAGGTAGAAAATAATCCCACTGTAAGATTTGAGAAATCAAAACTAAATAAATGATACACCCTATAAAATATGGGAGATAATTGCTATTCCCTAAAACAAGATATAAAAACAGCATGTAAAACAGAGAATAAATAACTTTATAACATACAATAAGTTATGACTGCTAGTATGAAATATAGGTAAAAACAAGCAGCAAAACCAAGAAAGATTAGATAAAAATATTAGACGACAACATTGAAAATAGTTTATCCAGTTAACATTTAAAGACATAAATATAGTACTAAGTAGTTGGTCAAGGTGAAACATTAGTAAACTAGTCACTAAGGGCTCCCAAAAAGGAAGATAAGTGTTCATGCTGTCACAGTTGCACAGTCATATATAGAATGGATTTCACTATGCCAGCAAAACAATGGCAAATGTTTAACGAGTAATGAAAAAGGAGGGGAAGTAAGGAAGACATCTAAGGGGTGGACACAGGAGGAAAGTAAAGGGACTGTCATTTAACATGCATTGTCCCTAGAGGGAGGTGGAGGGGGAAGTACAGGGAGGGGAGAGAATGGATGGAGGACACATAAGGGAGGGATCATCCTATTGGTTAGATCCTTGCATTAGTAGAAGATGAAAGACAGGGTTAAAAAGATTAACAAGTAGAGAATTTCATAATTCTAGTGGAACAAATGATTTAGGTAATTATCTAAAGTTCTTGCTTTAGGTAAACAGATGTCAAGTGTTCAGATTCACTGAAGTGTTTGCCACTGCATCTGTTCAGAATTCAATCGCTTGTTCAGAGGGAAAGAGGTCCTGACCAGAAAGTTGTAGATCTATTGCCGTTTGCATTGGTCATTTCCTAGTAGTAGAAAAATCTTCAGCAGCTGATGACTGAGAGGTTTGGTCAGATTCCAGTCTTCGTCTGCTACCGCTGCTCCTGCTTCTGTGATGTTCAGCCTGCTGCTGATCCATTCGAGCCCTGGATCTTTCCCGCTGCCTGCCTCTTCGTCTACCTCTACCACTGTACCTCCGCAGGGGAACTGTCTGCCAGCAATCATCCTGCAATGGCAGTGGGGTCTGAAAGGAATCGTGTCAGTCCATTTGGTGTAAGGAGAAGTGTGTAGCATCATTACTGCCATAGAAAAACTCATTATAAATTCGATATCTGCTGTTCTTATATTTTTTGTAAGCAGATGATTCAAGTGTAGCATCTGGGAGTCTCTGTTTGATAAAATGCCAAGCATCTTCAGCGGAGTTAAAACTGGGTCCACCACCATTTAAATCAATATGCAGAGTCACAAGGAAAATGAGTCTGCAGTATATTTAATATTCAACTTGCTGAGACAGCGCCTTAGTGGGGTGTATTCTTCTCTTTGTGCCACCACATCTGCTGAATAATCTTGATACATTGAAATTTTATTGCCTCTCCAGATCAGGGGACTACATATTCTGGCATGTTGTAGAATAGCCTCCTGTACGGTAAACCGCAAGAAATAAGCTTCAATGGTCCTGGGGTGATTTCCTAGTGCTTTTACTGGACCATTTAAGCAGTGTGCCCTTTCAATTTGAAGCAAATTGGGGATATGAGAGCCAAAGATTTCTTTAAAAAAAACTTCCAGAAAAGTGATCATATTAGACCGCTCCACTTGCTCTGGAACTCCCACAATACGTAAATTATTTATTCTGCCTCGACATTCTAGCATTTCAGCTCTGTTCCAGAGAATTTCTAGTTGTTTGTCATGTAAATCAACTTTTCATGTAAGTCAACTTTTTTCTGAGAGTCTGTGTTGTGCCATGTCCAAAACACATCCAAACGGGTGCCAATGCTACAAATGTCTTCATTAATGTTTCACACAGCCAGCTTAACATCTACCATGTCAGCACTAGTGTTTTCAAGTAAATTAGTGACGTAGGACATGTCACCTTCTTTATCAGATGTTCTGAGTCCTTCAAAGCATCAGAGTTGGCACTAGACGTTTGGTGTTTTGGAGTCATGTTCAAAAGGAAACTGTGTAGAACATCTGAGAAGAGTGGTCAACTTCATGTCGAAACACCGCCAAATTTCAGATCATGCTTAACACCACAAATCATAGATTTACCCAAAAATAATAACATGCATTGCCCCTAAATGAATCATAATGAACTGTGACAAAAAGTTGTTATTTTGAGTGGATTTCATTCAGATATTATTTTAAAAATGGAGCCCTCAGCTAGAGCTGGGCGGTCAAGAATCCATCATTCACGGCACTGCACACGCGCCTCTCCTTCTACAGGAGGGTATTTGAATAGAGAGAGAATAAGAGAGACTGATAGAGTCTGAGAAAGGGTGAAAACAAATTTGGGAAAACAAATTGTCAGTCTGCAACTTCATAGGGTCAGTAAAAGCTGCCAGTACCCACTTGGGTAATACCACAGATTCCTGTAAAACTCAGAAAAATAAATACACTACACCATAATAAATGACCTGCCTTGAAAATTAGAGGTTCTTCTATATCATGAGTCCTTTTTGTAGCACATTTGGCTATCATGCTGCAATTGGCGCACATGAACTGCTACCGGGTTGTTGATAACATTGTCTATGCACACGTTTGTGAACATACTGTTCACCCTTGAATCACAATAAAAAAACGAGTAACATCACAACCCCTATGACATATCTGCAAATCACCACAATAGATCTACTGGATGAAGAAGTGCTGTGTCGACGATGGGAAGATGAAAGTGAGGGAAAGTGAAAAAATACATATTTATTAAATAAATACACACCACAAGACATAGTTGCTTAAATTATTAAGATTTTATTCTGGTTCTTTACTTTACTCTGCAATTGGTCACATCAGGAAAACCATATTTGCCAGTGATCTTTTAAGGCCCTTCACTGAGATGTGGAGATGGCCATGGAGATGAAGATGACGCCCCCCTACTCACTGCAGCCTGGTTCCTGGCTCTGGCTGCGGCTGCTATTGATCTCTGCAGTCAATGAGTTCAAACATAAATCCAGGAGAGCTCCATTTGTTGTGTGTGTAGGGGGAGAACCTGTGTGTGTGTGAGAGGAGGGAACAAGCTATTAGAACTCTTTGTGGACATATAAGGGAATGGGAAAGGGGAGTCTGTTTAACCAGAACTTGTTTCCAGGTGTGACCTAGGAGCACAAGTAAGTTAAGTGACGTGCTCTGGGTCACACATTATGCAAGTGGGGGCTGATGGGGTTCAAACCTAGGTCTCTAGGTTTGCAGCTCAGTGCCCTTAACCACTGCGCTATACTGCCTCCTGCTATAAAGCACTTAAAACTTAATCTAACTAGATAGCAGCATTTTTTAAAGACCTGCACTGAGATGTGGAGATGGCCAGGGAGATGAGGATGACATTCCCTTACTCACTGCAGCTGGGCTCCCAGATCTGGATGCTACTGCTACTGCTACTGATCTCTGCAGTAAGTGGGTTCGAATGGAAATGCTGGGAGTGTGCTGTTTGGGGGGGGGTGGAGAAGCAGCTGGGCTGCAGAAGGCACTTGTTTGAAAGGCGCTTGTTTCTGCAAATGTAAGGAGCCAGCTGCCTCATGAATGAAGCAGTTGGCTGTTCTCATCTACATGAAGTTTCCACTCTACAAAGAGAAAAATGCATCACCATCAGCCTAGCTGTTCAATGGGCTGTCACTGCCGAGTCCACTGTAGCCTGAGCTGCATTAGACCCGACAGTGACACACCCCTGAAATCCAGTATCACAGCAATATGTTCACGTGGCACAAGTGCAAAGCTGAACATAAAAAGAGTAGTTTCACACAGAGAAAGTAGCATCTGTGCACGGGTAGACCAGCACTCTGACAAATATGAACTGTAATCCTTCAATTAGAAATTTTACAAGTAGTTTTTATTCCAAGACAGCAAGATAAAAAGCATGGTTAAAAACTTAATAAAAGACACTCACTTATTTGTAGGGCATGCTTTTCTGGTAAAAGAAACTCCTCTCTTGAAAGACAGGCCTGTGAAAGTGTGGTTTTACAGTGTCACCGGGGCACAACATACAAAGTTCATTCTTTCATGTTCATGGGGTAAAAATGCTAATTTGTGCAGCATTTATAAAAACAATTACATTCTTGGTTAAAAATACTGCTGCTGAAGTGAGACCTAACCATGCCAGCAGTAGTAGTTATTGTAGTAGTTGTAGTGTTTCAGTAGTAGTAGTAGTAACAGGAGTATAGTAGTAATAGCAATAGTAGTAGTATCAGTAGCAGTAGTACTATAGTAGTAGTAGCAGTAGTAATATAGTAGTAGCAGTAGTAGTATCTTAATAGTAGCAATGGTAGTATTATCAGTAGTAGTAGTACTATAGTAGTAGTAGTATAGTAGTACTAGTAGCAGAACTAGTAGTAGTAGAGTAGCAGTTGCAGTAGCAGTATAGTAGTACTAGCAGTAGAAGTATAGTAGTAGTAGCAATAGTAGTAGTAGTATCAGTAGTAGTACTGTAGTAATAGTAGCAGTACTAATATAGTAGATGTAGTAGCAGTAGTAGCATTAGTAGTAGTATAGTATCCGTTGTAGTAGCAGTAGGAGTGTAGTAGTACTAGTAGCAGGAGTAATAGCAGTAGTAGTATAGTAGTACTAGAGGTAGTAGTAGCAGGAGTAGTAGTAGTGTTGTAGTAGTAGCAGTAGTAGTAATAACATTAGTAGTACTAGTAGCTTTAGTAGTAGTATTAGCAGTAGTAATAGCATTAGTAGTTGTATTAGAAGTAGTAGTAGTGTTTGATTTATTAGGTGCCCAGTCTCACAGGCTTTGGGTGTCTTACAACGCACAATACAACAGACTGCATAACAATATCAACAAAATAGCTCAACGGCCATAGACAACAGAAGGGGGCCTGTCTAGGACTATCTGTATCTGATTCCAAAGCAGGGGTGACACTACTGTGAATGTTCATTCCCCAGTAGTTTAAGTCAGGACCTGGGGGACCCTCAGGAGGCCCGTCGCTGAAGAATGAAGAGGACAGTCAGTAACGTAAGGACAAACAAGCTCATTCAGGTAGCCCGGGCACAAATCATGTAGGGCTTTGTGTATCAATAAATCTGTCTTGAAGGAGATACGCCACCTCACAGGCAACCAGTGCAAAGTCTGCAGTACTGGAGCGATATGTTCAGAGCACGATAATCCAACAACCAGTCTAGCTGCAGCATTGTACACCAGCTACAAGTGGTGTGTCAAACCTCCAGATAGCCTGAGGCACAAAACATTGCAATAGTCCAGTTTAGAAGTAACAAAGGCACGCACCAGTGTCTTTAGGTTCCAGAGCCACAGATAGGGCTTAATCTGGGCAATATTTCTGAGATGAAAAAGTCCACCACGAACCACTGCTAACACCTGGGGCCAGATTTTCAAAAGTCTGCCTAATGGGCTAAGTGATTGACCTCCATTAGGCTAGGGTTTCCAGCTTATTGCAATATTCAAAGGGAGTTTGCACGGGCTACAAAGGTTAGTGCATAGGCAACAAATAATGTATGCAGGTGGGCAAAGAAAGGGGTGGGCACAGGAATTTCAGTGCAACCCTATATTCAGTGCATTTGCGCTGTGCAAAAGGGGTTAGCATGACCATTTTGCACAGCGCAAACACTTCTGAATAAAACCCCATCTTATTCTAGACAACCCTAGCAGCCGCCAGAGTTATGGCAGCCAACAACCAAGTTGACCATGGGGCAGCAAACCTGCCCTCTAGTGTCCTATGGTCCCCTTCCCTCCAATTGCTGTGCCTCCCTGTAAAAATAATATCCCTGGTACCCTGTAGTCTACCCCCAACCTCTGATTGCCAACTCGGTATGGTTTGCAAGTAGTCCTGATGCCTAGAGATTCCCCCTCGCTTTGATCACCAGCCCTTATAAGAAAACACAAATCCCTGATACCTAGTGGTCCTCCACTCCCTCCGATCTCACAAGTCAGTATGAGAAAAAACTAACCCTAGTGCCTATGAGTCCCCCCTCCCTTCGATCTCCAACCCATAGAATACAAAAGGAATCCCTGACATCTAGCGGTCCCCCCATGGCACCAACCACCCACCCCGCCATCTCACCCTTGCCTGCATTTTCAGTGCTATGGGAGACCATATGGCAACCATTGCAGCACTCCTCATGCCTCCTCATCTGGCCGCCATATGCAATGTCAAAAAGTGTGAGTCCTATGTGCTGTACTGGACACATTTCCTCTAAGGTATGGACATGCGCCTAGTAAAGTACATAGGGCATGCGCTCTCTGGCATTGCATATGGTGGCCAGCCCAGGAGGTGTGAGGAGGTATCTGCTGGTTGCTATATGAGATCTCATGGTACGAACAATGCAGGTAAGGGGGGAGTGGCAGTGTGGGTGGTCAGTGCCAGGGGGATCACTAGACACCAGGGTTTCCTTTTGCATTCTATGTGCTGGCAATTGGAGGGAGGGAGGATCACTAGGCACCAGGGATTAGTGATTTCTCATATAGGCTGGTGATCGGGGTGGGGGGACCACTAGGCACCAAAGATTAGTTATGTCTATATGGGTAGGCAATAGGAGGTATGGGGACCACTAGGCACCATGCATTAGTGTTTTCTCATACAGGCTGGCTATTGGAGAGAGGGAGAACCAGGGACAGCCTTCAATCCATGAGACTGGGCAATGGGGGTAGAGGACAGTGCCATGCAAACCAGCTGCTGCTACCCATGGAAATGGGCCCTTGAGCATGCAAATGGCCCATTAGTGACCCTTAGTGCCTTGCATACCCAGTGGGCTCATTTGCATAGGTCTCTCTGAAAATTGCAAATAGTGCTCTGGTGCTATCCTCTCTGGCAGCTCTATTCCCTGCACAGCATGGATCCATGTTGGGGCAGTGCTACTTGACTTAGCACTGTGCCGACATGGCCCTATATTCAGTCGGTTTGTGTCGGTGTGCTATCTGACTGAATATAGCATCCTTAGACTCCTAGAAGATTGCAAAGCGCAGGGCAAACCTTTGCACTTTGTTGAATACTGGGGCCCTGATGTTTTAGTGTAAGTTTACAGTCCATGATGATGCCCAGATTTTTCACCCTATTCTTGGCTATGAGAGGAATGTTGCCCAGTTGTAATCCTGGCACCATCACTCCCAAACCTGCCACACTCTAGGCACCTGCATCCGCTAGTAGCACTACTGTCTTTTCTGGATTCAGCCTAGGAGAAGTGGAGGTCATCCAGTCACTGACATCCACTAGGCATCTGTTCAGCACATTGGTGACATCTCTCACTCAAGGAGCAAAGGGCAAGTTTTTTTTTTTTACCTTATTCTTTTGGTAATGAATAAGGCCCACTAGGTACAAGGTACATTTACAAAGGTGACCTGGAAACACTAGGGAGATTAAGTGACGTGCTCAGGGTCACACAGTATGCAAGTGAAAGTTGTGGGAATAAAACTCAGGTCTGTTGTATGTACCAAGCTCATTCACAGTTTGTAACTCTGACCTCCAGGCTACACTGCCAGCCCCTGGACAAATCTGAGTGTCATCAGCAGAACAATGAAACTGCAGAATATATCACTAAATGACTCCCCCCCCAGTGGCAACATATATACTGCAAACAACATGGGTGACAAGATTGAACCTTCCTGCCTTCCTCTCCTGGTCTGCCAAGAGGTCATCCTCAACTTGATCATGCCAGTGTTCGATTATGTGGATGTAGTCTACAGTGCTGCCGCAAAGCCTACCCAGGCTGGACCTCATTTTTCATTGTAAAATGGGTTAAAAATTTCCTGCTTCCCAACTGGCTAAATAAGTTCTGAGATCCATATGGTAATTCCACAGAAATTCTCACGTTTGAACAAGTTCAGGGAATTGTTTTGGAATGTGGGCCAATCACAAACAGTTCAAGTCACATTAAACTGTTCCTCCAACTTACTGGTTTAGCATTTTTCAATGAGTTGCTTAATGTGTGCACTGCTCACTGCAATTAATTAATAAATGTTTCCTAATGGTTTGTCTCTAGCTGCTATTCAGTTTCAGTCTACTTTGCAGTGTTGTGGAAACTTTTATTAATGCAGTACAACACATTAAGCAACCCATAAAAAATACTGAACCACTGAGTTGAAGCCCGATTTCACTGCTGCAGTGTGCAGTACAACTTGATTGACATGTCATTCTACCCAATCCCCGAAGAAGCTCTCACCTAACTCCAGCCAATAGTGATACTGCATTTGAATAAAAAACCCTGCCCTCGCAGCCATGCTGTTTTCCCTACTTCTGAGGACTCTACTTGCTGCTATTTTTTTAATTCAATGAAACATATTCCATGTTATTTTTGCCCTTTTATTCCTTTATCCCCCCAAAATGCCACAATTTCTGGCTCCACTGTTTGCAGTTATTTACCTACACTGTGATCAGTCACCCCCTCAGAACCACTCACCCACTTGGCTCTCTCACTTTAAAATACTGTAACAGCTGAAGACTGCAAGGATCAAAACCTGATGGTAAAACACAATGCAGGATTTAGGTGCATACAGAATAAAGGTTTATTCTCCACAACATGTAATAGGACAGCAATAATACCTGCTGGGAGTCCGAAGCCTCTGAACACTGGCTGTCTGCATAATAATATGAAATGAAACTCAGAGAATAATAGTCTCACATAAAGTTATATACTAGAGATAAGAGGGTCCCGTTATCTGACAATGCGCTCATTTGCATAGTAATTATGTGTAACCCCCGGACCCCTGCCTTTTTGCAAAATGACAGGTGGCATGCTGTTGAAGCTGACAGCAGTACCTGGTGGGGGACTGGGTTCGGGGAGGATTAGGTTACTCTGCACAGGGGGCCTAGGTTTGGCTACTCTGCACAGGGGCACCCAAGTAAATCCGAACACAGGAAGCAATAACTGTAATGTCCAGAATCAGGAATGGGATTCTACAGTGTGGCTTTTATTCACATCCAAACTGACAAATAAAGCATAGATGGACTCCCACGGGGCTACATTCCTGGTAATGCAGATTAGAGACAACAGAACAATTCTTCACATTTCAGCCCTCAGGCTCTGAACCCACCAGGCACACAGCCCGGACTTGTACGCAGCTTTGGGTACACAGCCCGACTTGTACACTACTTGGGTTTTTCCCACTGGCCCGACTCCTCCACAGGCCACTTGATCCACAGTCCATTATGGTAATTAACCAGTTTTCCTATTGGTGGCTCCCCAAACCACCTTAGAGCCTTCGACTCCTAGAGGGAATTTTCCTTCCATCCCACGTCTGGGTACTTCCCTCATCACTAGCCAAGTGCATGAGGCAAAGTAGAAATCCACAGAGCAAATCCGTAGAGGTGGACCTGGTTACTAAAGATGGGGGGTCTCCCACCTCCAGCTCCCACAATCCATACCTGGCCATTTCTCTGGAAACTAAACAACTCTTTTGAAAGCTTGGCAATGTAGATTACTGGGTAGACGTATAGCACATCTCCTCTACATGTCTTGATTTCCCCTATGTGCTGGACTTGAACATACTTTTACTTTTGGCTAAATCTATTACTCTAGGCCTCCCACTACTTCAGTAGTCCAATCCCCACTTTTACACAGTTCCAAGGTGAAAACATGGGCCCTTTAGAAAGAGCAGAAACTCACCCTCTGGTTGCAGGTGCCCCATAGGCGAATCAAGAAATCTTCTTGTTTCCCATACTCTTGAACCAAATAAGGCAGCTTCTCCACCAGCAGTAGCCAGGGGGTTGCCCATGGAATATGCAGACTAATCTGTCCTGCCCCATCCCCTGAGGGATGGGGCACTGAAGGCCGATTCAGCAGTCTCCACCACTTTAAAACTAGCTTCTGTGTCTCTCTTTAGGTGGAAACACACACCTTTTCCCTACTTGTAGCCCTATGTCAGGGCTGAGGCTCCAAGAGCCTAACAAAGAGCTGCTGTGCTCCTCTTACAACAAGCTCCAAACTCCAACTGCCCTACAGACTACTGTTCAAGCCTCCCAACATTCTACTCCAACTCCCTGCTGCAGATTCCATTGTGGCTCATGCAGCTGCGATAGTTCTATGGTGATGTCATCCCTCAATCTCAGCTGAGACTGAGAACAGAGTGAGACAGTGTGAAATCCATTTAACTGGAGTTTCACAAGCTGCCTTCCCTGCCTACCACTAGGTCTTACTGGGATTCTAGTAATCCCGGGTAACAAGGGGGTTACATACACATGGCAAAACATTTCTATTGGTATACATGGTAGGTGTCTCACACCCAAGGCCATTACATGTTGCACATGCATAGTGATAAGTATTACTGCTGACCACAGCTGCTTCATACTACAATAGAATGATTCATTAAATTGTGCTGATCATAGCATTATTGCTAATCCATGTAGGTGACTCACTAAGACCACAAATATATCTCTGCTAAACAATGGTTTGTAAGTACATCATAGCAACCATTAGTAAAACATCAGTAAATACTGTTATACTTTATATGCATAATAGAAAATGGTGGTCCACGCAGGTCTGGCAAGTGGCACGTCTACATATTCCCCCCTTGTTGCCTAGATAGAGAGGCAACACTAACTGGAAAAGTGTAGCAGGTTACATACAGGCTGAGTGAGTTTCATACAGAAATTTCAATTGCACACAATGTCACTTGAGTGTGTGGCTTAAACAGCATAAGGTAATTATCAGAAAAACAATCAAGAAAACTTGAATGACAACAAAACCTTTGAATGTTAGTTCCAACAAAGTGTTGGATAATGTGGTGCTTAAATCACTGTCATGAAATAGAGCATTGAGAGAATCACCTGCCTTAGTAATGTTATTACTAGTATGAATGAGATGTATCTTTCTTTCTATCAAGGATTTAAGATTCAGGGTAAATGGGTCAATATGCACATTGAAAACTGGTAAATACTGTGCTATAGCATTCAGATAGTCAAGGTTACTATCAATGTAATCATGTTCCGGGGTGGGAACAGGGGTGATAACTGTATGGCCAATGATAGAGCATTGTTGAGGTACAAAACAGAAGCTGGGCATAGTGACATCACACACCAAAGGTTCATACGTGAAGGTCTGGTAATCGGTTACAACACAGTACTGTCCATCAGAGTTGTAGGTCACATGAACTTGAGGAAGTCACCACTTTGTGAGCTGGACTGGGCAGGTAATGGAAGAATTCTTCACCTTGTTGGTGAGGCATCGCACATCTTCTTGGATGGCATCTCTGGAGGCATTGATATTTGGCTTTTCAGGAAAAGTGATATTAACAGTCTCATTGGCAAATAGGTCATCATCAAATGTATATGACCAGTCCATAGAACTGGGCAAGAAACCACAGACTGGTGCAACTACTGTACATCAAAAATTTCACATCTGCACAAATAGAGGTAGCCCGCTTTGGTGCAACAGTCTGTATACAAGGCCACCCAAGTGTCAAGTTAAGGATGAAACACCAGCAAAGGAGGCAAGTACATCTGTTCATGGAAGATGCTGCCCTCTAGATGTCCCATGGAGTGAATGGTCACAAGCTTATCAAAGACTGAAGAATGTTTGTCAAAAACTGGAAGAGAAACAGTGAATGTAACATACATAGTGTCATAGTGTGATGTATACTACATTGACTTGTTGTGTAGCAGGGTCCTTGATTCAGGTGTGGAGTCAAATAATCCAAGTTCTGTGCAGTGACCAAAGAAAAGTAAACAGTCCTACCCATGCACTTAGTAGTACATGATAGGGTTTTACAATGGGGGCAGTACCATTTGGCCATATGTCTATCCTGGATCAGATCTAAGATCCACCCTGATTCCAGATCCAAGAAGAGATTGGTAATAGTGGTAATAGCAAAACTGCCATATGCTGAACAAATGATTTCCCTGCCTATGTATTGCTCTTTAACCTCTTTATTGTTTTGGAGGATCAATTGATTGATTTTGTTTTGGGTCTCCTCATCAAATAAACATGCGATATTGTACATGTTATACACCATGAATCTTTCCTCTTGGGAAATGCCATCTATACCATGTAGCATGGGCTCAACCACATCCCGGCTTAACTTACTGTTGAAAATGTTATGTCTCTGAATATAGTATGGGCTAAATTGGCTTGGTTCCAAATTGACATTCCAGTGCCAAACATACCTGTAACAGTGCCTCCTATGCCTGTTACGCCAGCTACACCTAAACTCCTTTCAGGCATTTAGGCCTGAACACCTCTCGATGTTCAGCTGTATGATGTGCAGCTACAGGGTCCTGTGCATGTGCTTGATATGCTGCAATTAAATCTAACAATATTACAGCGTGAAAACGTGATACGTTCATGGAGGAACAATGCCCAAACTTGGCCATGTTCCAGTGTATAAGGTTCAAAACAATGGGAACATGCATAAATTGTAAATTATTAATCAGAGTCCCAGGAATGGAGGTTGCTGCCAGGCCACTGAATGGGCCTGGCTCCAGAGTAGGGCATTGTAGAGGTTCATCTTTTGCTGCTGGGATGACTGTAAGAAAAAGAGCAGCTGTTGCAACTGTGTGATTGAAACAAAGTCTGCACATGGTGGTGTTGTGAAAATGAGTGCAAAAGTCTTTATTGATCTGTGCTGTAAGGTTGTAAAGGCCAGTAATTTGCGGGTTAATTTGGCATATGCACAAAGTTCCATTGGGGCAAATTCAAGTGTTGGGCCAACCTTGGAAAGTTCCTTTTGCAAGGTGGGCTACTGGAAGTTGCTGTCCAGTGAGATCATCAGTTTTCCAATCAACTTGTAGAGTAGAGTGGTCTGGAGATACCACAATGTTCTTAAGGTAGGCGTCTCTTCCTTCATGGACAGTCACATGGGTAGATGGGATGTTGATGGTTATTCTTGTGCCTGGAGGAGTTGTGACAGGGGTAAGAGGGAAGTAAACCAGATCCAAAGGATTCATGGCATGAAGAAATGCATAAAGATGCACCTGGTACTCTGGGTCTGGCACGTGTATGCATGTCAGAACACTTGATCAAAGGTCTAGGAGGAACATCATCAATAGCAGTCTCACTTTTATTTTCATTTGTCTGAAATAAAAGAAAACAAAAAGGTAAACATGCAGGTGTCCCTCCCCCGGCCCAGAAAAGGAGCATTAAAGGAAAGTCTAATCCCCTTTGTACAGTTTTAGTTGATTGGCATGGTACCATTTGTCTACGGGTTTCTTGCAGTCTGTGATATGCACTTGGTAGACAGCAGAGCTCAATTTGTTGATGACGTCATAGGGGCCCGCTCATTTGTTTGCAAAATGGGTGAGCAGGGGTGGAGAATTTTAGTACCATTACTTGGTCTCCTACTTGACAGTCAACTTCTTTGACATTCTTATCAAAGTACATTTTGGACTGTTGTTGGGCCTGGTCCACGTTTCTGGTGGCAAACAGGTAGGAGTGGATGAGGCTATTGTTCAGTTGCATGACATAGGCATTCACCGACACTCTGTCTGCAGTGGGGGTGTTGAGGTCAATTCACAGATATTCTGGTAATCTCATCTGTCTGCCGGTCATCACTTCAAAGGGTGTGCATTAAGTTGATGCTGATGGAGTAGCTCTGATTGCCATTAGGAGTAAGGGCAACAAGGTATCCAAAATTTTAGCATTTGCATCTGCAAACTTACACAGCATTAACTTTATCTGTCTGTTGGCTCTCTCCACCTGTACTGATGACTGAGGATGGTACTGTATGCTATGTGAAACTTTTAGCTAACTCCCAATAACTCCAAACATTCCTGCATTAGTTCTTCTGTTAAAGTAGTCCCTTTGTCAGAGTTCACCTCAAGATGTAGACCCTACTTAGTGAATACCTGATCCACCAGGATCCTGGCAGTGGCTTTTGCTGTGGCTGCCTTACATGGGAAGGCCTCTATCCATTTTGAGAATAGGTCAGTGATCACAAGTGCATACTTGTTTTGTCTGCTAGTAATAGGCAAGAGTCTGATGAAATCAATTTGAATTGCATTCTGGGGGTCTGATTGCCTTTGATGAAGCAGTTTGCCATTTTTCTTGCCCGGGATGGGGTTGTTCTGTGCACAGGTAATGCAATTGTCCACATAATGTTAGACATCTATTGTTATTCCATGCCCCCATCCCACAGTTTTCAGTCTCTATATGGTCTTGTCCACCCCTTGGTGTCCACCTGTAGGGGTGTCATGGACCTAATGGATGAATTTTGATCGAAGTGTTTTGGAGAGTACCCAAAGTTTTTGATTACCTGAGTGATACAGGACCATCTTCTGACTCTGGGAAAGATGGAGGATGTCAGAATGTCTTTTGAATGGGTTGTTCACAGAAATTTCTTTTTGTGTTTCCTTGAAGAGGTATTCATATACCTCCTTTATCTGTGGATCTAGCAGTTGGACTGCAGTTAGATCGGGGGGCCACTTTGGTTTGTTTGTGTGCAGCCACCTTATATGTTGCAGTGGGAGGAGGCATGATCCATATGCCCTCCCTCTCAAGCACCATCTTTGTCGAAAGTGTCAGCTCAATCATTGTCTTCACGGAAAGGTTCAGACTTGGAGTGGGCCTTAACCTTGTGGATGTACAGCCTAAAAGTGAATTGCTCAGCAAGGCTGACACTGTGAATGAACAGGTCTCTGTATTTTACAGGGGTATCTTCAGAAGAGTCAAAATCATGGGCCTTCCAGAAAGGAATGAACTCCGTTAAGGAATTCCACACCCAGGAAGAATCTAAGAAGAGGATGGTATCTTCTTCTCCTTGGCCATAGATGATTTCCAGGGCACAGCCAACTGCAGCAAGTACTGCATACTGTGAAGATTTGACAATGCACTTCCCGGACACCTCAAAGGTGTCACCTGCTGGATTAAGGACCAGGACCCCAAAGCCTGCAATTTTCTCTCCTTCATGGTAGGAGGAGGATCCATCTGTAAAGATCCAATGTAGTGCAAGGTCTTTCAGGTTGCTTTCTGTGGCAGGGGAGGAATGGGCCTGGTTCTTGCAGGGTAGGTGGTTCTAGATTACACTTATGTGGGTCTTTTTGATACAGGAGACCATGTGCCAAAATAGAGGGCATTTTGGCAGGAAGCACAGTGATGTCTTGATCCTATAAAAGGAGAGACCAATGGGTGAGTCTGGTGTTAGACACATAGTCATCCTTGACCCTGTCAATAGGAAGTTGGTAGGGGTGTGGTTGGTGTGCAATACAATAGGGGAAAACTCTATGATGTAGGTGAAGTGTTTGATGGCTCAAAAGGTAGCCAGCAGATTCCTCTCACATAGGGAGTACTTCTGCTCTACAAGGGAGAGCATTTGGTAAGCATAGGCAATAGGCCTTAAGGTGCCATTGGCCTTTTTTGCAAGGACTGCTGACATGCCCACCTCAGAGGTGGCAGTTTCCCAAATGGAATGGGATCTGGTTTAAGACTGACCAATATTGGAGCAGAAGCCAAAGCCATTTTCAGAGAAGTGACAGCAGTTGAGTGCTCTGATCCCCACTGCCAGGGGACATCCTTCTTCAGCAACTCATACAGAAGTGTGGCCTTTTGTGCAAAATTGCAAATGAAATCCCTGGAATAGTTGACTATTCCCAGGAAATGTCTCAGGGTGGCCACATTGGTAGGCAGTGGCAAGTTCTGGATTGGGCTTTGTTCAAAGTGGGGCTCCTGCCCTGTCCAGTTATGTGCCGGTCCAGAAAGGAAACTTCTGGTAGACATAATTGTACCTTTGCTGGACTGCACTTGAGGCCTGCCCTCTGTAGGAGTCTCAGGAACTCATCTAGGAGCTCCAGGTGTTTCTCTAGGCCTGTTGTAGCCAAAAAAGGTCATCCACATATTGCAGAAGGCATTCTGGTGTGGAGAAGCATCCCTCATGTGGATGTGGAGTAGTGAAGAGCTGTTGTGGAATCCTTGTGGGAGGCAGTTCCATGTGTACTGACATCCTTCAAAGGTGAAGGCAAACCTGTATTGGCTCTCTGGAGCCAATGGTAGTGACCACAAACCATTGGAAATGTCCAATGTGCTGAACCACTTGTGTTCAAGCTTCAGATGTTTGAGCATGTTCACAACTGAGGCCACAGTTGGTGCACAATGTGGGGTGACTTGGTTGAGTTTACGGTAATCAATGGTGAGTCTCCAACTATTGTTGGGCTTTTTGACAGGCCAAATGGGAGAGTTGCCTGTGGACACACAAGGCCTAATGACCCCTTATTTCAAAAGGGAATCAATAGTGGCTCTCAGTGAGGGCATTGCCTCTGCTGGAAATGGGTATTGCCTTTGGCAGGGAGGTTCATCACCAATGACTTGTATGAGGGTGTCCATTCTCCCACAGTCATGTTTGTATTTGTCAAAGGCATTGCTATGCCTTTCCAGAATTGGCCTTAGTTGGGAAAAAGCTCATGGTGTTGGAGCATGAGAATGACATCATACTCCACGTCATTGATCTTCACTGCTGCTACCACATGTGAGTCAGAAATGAGGAACATGTGGTATTGGCCAGGTATCTGGAGTAATAGCCTATTGGCTAAATCCAAGATGCATCCATAACGTGCAAGAAAAGCAATTCCCAGGATGCTCTGTTGGTGACATAAGACCATGAGGTCAAAATGGTGTGTCACTTCTAAAGTACAAATGATGACTGGTATTGGTTTGGACCAGTACATTGTGACTAAGGTCCCCTCGATGGTCTGGGTGGAAGTTGCCTTCCCTGTAGACCAGCAAGATACCCATGGATCCTCTTGATACAGCACTGAAACAGTGGCACCTGTATCTAGAAGTAATTCAAGCTGGTGGCCCCCAACCAGCGCTTCTATACATGGGCAACCAGAATCATCAGTCACCAGGGTGGTGATGATGTGAACTGGGGCCTGACACCATCAGTCTGATTCCTCTTGCTGTGATGGGGGGTGGAGTCTATTGCTCATAGCCTCTGAGTACACTCAGAGTATGGCGACTTTGATTTTCCATCCCCACTGGGCTCGTTGGACTTGTCTTGCAGTGGAGGTGCAGACAGAAGAGCCACTATGGTCTTGTGTGGCAGGGCAGCTGAAAGTGACTGGGCTTTGGCATTAAACTCCCTGAGCCGGTTGTTTTCCTTGGCCAACTCTCTGTAGGAAGGGTTGGACTGCTGTTTTTGTTCATTGTTCCCCTTCTCTTTCTGCTGCTCCTGAAAGAACTTACTCCTGTCCCAGTGTTGGTTCTTGGATGACACTCCTTTGTCTTGGTAGAAGGGCCGGTCCTGTTTGAAATCCTTTAATTTCCCTTCCACCACATACTGGGTGTATGACTTGGTGCTGTTCTGCACTATGGCCACTTTGGTCTTTGAGCCTGAGGCCATGTCACGTGCATAGATTTGATATGTGCATTCCACTCTGTCCATGATGATGTTGAAGCATTCCTTTCTCGGGAACACAGATGCCTCAACCTTCTTGTGAAGGCCTGGTAGCATGTTTCTCAAAAACAATCTTTTGTACTCAACCAGGTCTCATTCTGTGACCTCACTGGCCAACCCTTTGCATGTTTGGTAGGCCAACCACAAACAGCTGTCATACTGGGTCGGGGTCTCCTTGGTGTGTTGCTTCACTGGGTGGGCTAGCATCATGCTGACCATATTGGGGTTGGGTGCTGCCAGGAGGCTGGCTGTGACTTCTTCAAAGTGGTTTGTTGTGTCACCATGCACCGCTTCCAGTAATGTGGCCCACAACTTGGGTTCCATAGTCTGTTTCAAAACCTGAACTCTATGCTCAGCCAGGAGGCTCAGCATTTCACACTGATTTTGAACCTTCTCCAAATGGCAACTCAAACTGTCACCAGAGGCCATCCAGCCCACTTTGTCCGCAATCATTTGCATGACTTGTGTGGACTGCAGACCATCTGAGGCGTGCTCCATTTGTGCTGTCATGGACTTGACCACTGCATCAGCTGTAGCAGTGGTCATGCCCTGAAGAAGGGTGTGTTGTTCCACCTCCTTCTTCAACAAGTTGGCCATAGCTTGTCAGATCACTGCTGACTGGGCTTCAGTGACTCCTGCTTTGGTGACCACTTGCTCGATCAAGGTCTCAACAGCAGTCTTGTCGGACTTACTCAAGACGATGACCAGAGGTGGGTGAGGCCTCAACTCTCCAGTGTACTAGGGTCCCCCATCTTGGTCAGAGCTTTTAGCTGATTGTTTTGTGAGGGTACAGTTTAGGCCCAACCCCTTTCAACCCCTCACCCCACCCAACCCTGGAAATAATTCCTTTATACCTGGGGTTCTGACATCATTTCCTCAAGAGTGCAAGATGCATATCACTGTCATATCCTCTCTAGCACACTGCACTGACAATACAAGCATACACATTGTATAATATATATATATTTCTATATAACAAACCAACACACACACACACACACACACACACACACACAAAGTAGAAAAACATGTGGGGAGTAGTGCAATGTAATGGCTGTGGGGCAGCAGTCTTCCAGGAGTCTTTCTGGAGGCTGAGATGCTGCCCTATTTGCAGACAACTCTCTGCCCTGAGGGAGGAAGTTGCCCATCTTCAGGCCACACTGGACAGAAGTAAGGGAACCTTCCCCCAGGCCACACTGGACGGTAGGAAGGAAACCTCCCCCATCCAGGGAGCACCAGAGCCACCACCACTACCTCAGAGTTTGCGAAGAAAGCACAGCAGTTGAACCACAGTGGACTCAGGGAGGATGAGGATGGTGGAACAGAGGCACACCCAGTCAGTTGTTCCACTCCACAATCCATACACCATTCTTGGGGAGCATAGCTCCCCTATGGATGCACCCACAGAGGAGACTAAGGAGGCTGAGGACAGCTGTCACAAGGGAGGCCCACAGGAAGGAGGCAGAGAACACCACAAGGAAAAGAAGCAGCTCCTGGTGGGGGACTCAATTATTAGGAGGATAGAACTGGGGGGAGCAGGGAAAACTGAAGTAAGGTGCCTGCCTGGTGCCATGGCTTGGAGGGACAGGAAGCGCATCCTCAGGATCATGAGAACAGCTGCACGAGAGTCTGAGCAGGACATCATTGTCCACCTAGGGACAAATGACTTGGCTCTTCATGAGATTAGAGCAGTGCAGAAGGACTTTGTAGAATTGGGGAGGGGCCTAAGACAAGTAGCACACACAGTATCCTTCTCAGAGGTGCTGCCTGTCAATGGCATGAGTGAGGCGAGGGTACTTTGCACCATGCAGTTTAATGAATGGTTGAGAAAATGGTGTGGAGCACAGGGGTTTGGCTTCATTGGGGACTGGGGTTCCACCTGGAGGGACACCAGCCTATACTGGCAGGATGGTCTGCATCTGTCCAGGAAGGGAACAAGTCTTTTGAGCAATCGGTTTAAATGCTTCATTGCAAGCTTTTAAACTAGTCAAGGGGGGAAGCACTGATAAGCAGCAGGAAAATCCCAGCCTCTCCCTTCAAAACAGGGTACTAAATGAGAAAAAGACCAAGGTAGAAAGGTCAGTGTGGGATGCTGCAACAGAAGGTAAAGCCATCAAAAAATGGAGAGCAATGAGTACCAATGCCCGTAGTCTGAGTAACAAGCTTCCTGAATTAGTGGCCTTGATGGAGGAGGAACATCTGGATATCGTGGCAGTCACAGAAACATGGTACACACGAAACCATGACTGGGACATAAACATACCAGGATACACTATCTACAGGAGGGACAGGGAGGGTAAAAGAGGAGGAGGAGGAGTAGCTCTTTACATAAGGGAAGGAATCAAAGCAACAGAACAAAAGGGTAAACAGGGAGGAGAAGAAGCACTGTGGGTAAATTTGCAGACCGGCAATGGCACCACAATCCACACAGGGGTTGTATACAGACCCCCTTCTCAGGGGGAGGAAATGGACAAGGAAATGATAGAAAGTATACTTAGAATGGCAGAAAAAGGAGATATTGCTGATGGGTGATCTGAATATGCCAGATGTTAACTGGAGTGCAGTTGCAGCAGCCACTTCAAGAGCGGGTTATTCTAGATGCCTTACAGGGGCATGCCTTAGACAACTAGGTATTGGAGCCCACTCGAGAGGAGCAATCTTAGACCTGGTTCTCTCAAATGGAGATGAAGAGAGGATCACAGATGCAGAAGTGGGTAGCCATCTGGGAACTAGCGATCATCGAACAGTATGGTTCAATAAACACAGCAATAGAGTCAAGCCATACAAAGGCAAAAGTACTGGACTTTAGGAGGGCTGACTTTGCCAAAATAGGTGAGTGCCTAAGGAATGCACTAGCAAATGGGCAGGAAGGAGGGGTGGAAGAACAATGGGGAATAATAAAAACTGCCATCACAGAGGTAACAAGCCTTTGTGTGAAGCAAATAAACAAAACGAAATGATATAAGAAACCACTATGGTTCTCAAAGGAAGTGGCAGTGAAGGTACAAGAGAAAAAGAAAGCAATCAGGAAGTACAAGGAATCACAGAAGGAGCAGGACAGAGAACTGTATCAGTCAAAGCAAAAGGAAGCTGGGAAGGCAGTTAGAACAGCAAAGGCCCAAACCGAGGAAAAAATAGCCAACTCAGTTAAGAAGGGGGATAAAACCTTTTATAGGTACATCAGGGAGTGAAGGAAAACCAAGGGAGGGATAGTGAGACTTAATAAAGGAGAGGGAGGGTGGGCAGAGGGAGACTGTGAAAAGGCAGAGATACTATACAAATATTTTTGCTCAGTATTTACAAAGGAAGAGGGGAAGGTACCTAAAACAAACAATAGAAACACTCTGGATACAGAAGTTGATACCAGCCCATTTACAGAAGAAAGGGTTCTGAAAGAACTCCTAATACTGAAGGTGGACAAAGCAATGGGGCCTGATGGGATTCAACCCAAAATTCTAAAAGAACTAAGGGTAGAACTAGTGACACCACTGACTACCCTCTTTAACAAGTCATGGGAGGATGGGGTGGTACCCGAGGACTGGAGGAGGGCAGATGTGATTCCCTTCACAAAGTGGGAGCAAGGCAGAAGCAGGAAACTACAGACCTGTTAGTTTAACCTCAGTGGTAGGGAAAATGATGGAATCACTTCTGAAGGAAAGAATTGTTGAGTATCTAGAGGCCAGAGGGCACAGGACCCAAGGCAGCATGGATTCACAGCGGAAGGTCATGACAGACAAATCTGATAGATTTCTTTGACTGGGTGACCAAAGTAGTAGATCAGGAAGGGGCTGTGGACATGGCCTACCTAGACTTTAGTAAGGCATTTGACACAGTCCCACACAAAAGATTAATATACAAGTTAGCCAGCCTGGAGTGGGTCCCAAGATAACAACCTGGGTAAAGAATTGGCTGAAGAATAGGACACAGAGAGTAATAGTAAAGGAAGTCCACTCTGAAGAAAGGGGGGTTACTAGTGGGGTACTGCAGGGTTCAGTATTAGGACCGGTCCTCTTCAATGTCTTTATAAGCGACATTGCAGAGGGACTGGAAGGAAAAGTATGTCTCTTTGCAGATGACACAAAGATCTGCAACAGAGTTGATGCACCAGGTGGGGTGGAAAGGATGAGAAGGGACTTGGCAAGGTTAGAGGAATGGTCAAATGTATGGCAGCTTAGATTCAATACTAAGAAGTGCAAGGTAATGCACCTGGGAAACAAAAAACCCAGGGGAAGAGTACACAATGGGGGGTGAGATACTAACAACAACAAAAATGGAAAGGGACCTGGAGGTAGTCATATCAAATGACCTAAAGGTAGGCAAGCAATGTGAGTTGAAGTTTCTGTTGTCATTTTTAGAACAACTTTATTAAGGAATAGTTCTTTATAACAGCTGAGGTCTACGCTACCAGACTGGAGAAGACCTGGCAAGCTGGTTTTGAAACAAGGATCCAACATTGTTGCTATCACGTAATATTCAGATTCCAAAATCATGGCAATCCTGCAGTCTGTTTCCAAGGACAAAGACAGCTTTTCAGCAAGAGTGACACCTGTGCTGGCACCTTGCTCTTAAATATTTCTCAGAATCTTTCCAGTCTCTGCATGAGAAAACATATCAATGCATTACTTGACTTATGGTTGTGCTGTGAGCACTCACTTCACATGTGGCTTCCTCAAATGGCTGTAGCAACTGACATAAATATGATAAAAGAGTCCACTGCCCAGAGGTGAGTGTAAAATCCTCGTTCCCTACTACATGGTCTATGGTGTACTAGTTCACTGCTTTGCATTGTTCTTGGAGCCTCTGTAATATGCAAAAGGTGGAGTTCCACCTAGTGGCAACTTCTTGCTTTAGCCAGTGAATTAGTAAGTTATTCTGTTTTTGCAGTTCCCACTAAAGTTTACAAGCTTTTGCAGAGTGCTTAAAGTGATCATATATCTTATGTGCAGCACCCAGCATTTTCTGCAGATTCCTGACTTCATTGAGGAAGTCCTGAACCACTAGATTGAGTGTATGTGCAAAACATGGTAAATGCAGAAACCCACCATCCTTCAATGTTTTCACAATGTTAGCTCCATTGTCTGCAACCAAAAATCCTAGAGAAAGACCATTAGTGGAAAGCCATTCTGAGAACTGTTCTTTTGCTCCTGTAAGATGTTCACGCCAGTATGATTTTCTTTGTCAAAGCTTGCAATACAGAGGGAAGCCTGTATGTGAGGATTTTATTGGTCATTGCTGGTGCCAGAGGATGATGAAAATGATACCGAGTGGGTGGTGACAGTCATGTAGTCTACTGCTTGACCAGTCATACTCACATTTGTTGTATATGTACTTCTTCAACCGCCTATGACTGCAAGGCACTTTTATCTTCTGGTGCAGTTCGCTGTAAAGAGCTAGCATACCCTTTCTAGAGGAATAGGAGGCAGTATGGCACAGTGGTTTAAGGCTCTGAGATGCAAATCTGGAGACCTGGGTTTGAATCCCACCGCCCCCACTTGCATACTGTGTGACCCTGAGCAAGTCACTTAACTTCCTCGTGCTCCCAGGTTGCACCTGCAAACAAGCTTTCAGCTTAGTGTGTCTCACCTGGTAAAATAATTGATAAAAAAAAAAAATATATATATGTCTGTGATGGCAGCTGATATCAAGGGTCAGCAAGTCTCATCACCTCCTGAAACCCAGCAGAGCCAGCAATAGAAAATGAGCGCATGTCCAGTGCGATCATTGCAGATACTGCTTTTTTTAACTGCTGAGCAGCTGGATGGCTTTGGTCATATTTAGTTCTCTGTTCAAAAGCCTGCTGCATTGTAAACTGTTTCTGAGGTGTGACTGGCACAGTAAAACAGGCTGGAGGAGACAGAGAAGAACTCATTCTGTTGTCAATTGGGGAGCTTTCTGATTCTGACAAAGACCTAGCAGATAAAAGGGGTGATGTAGTCAAAGTCTTGCTCGGTGTCTGAGGGGTTAACTGAATATGGAAAACTGTAGCTATACCACCAGTGTGAGTACCAGTGTTAACTGTGCAACATCCTCTGCCACGTCACCTTGTGACTTATTCCTGACCCACGAAGTGGATGCATCACTATGAGTGTCTTATTAAGGCTGATGTGCCAAGGTTGCTTGCCTGTCGTCCTCTGCTGAAAGAGACCTTACATAAGCAGCATATTGCATGCATACTGTTCTTTGAGTCATGGTGAAAAAAACTCCAAATGGAAGAGGATGTCTTTTTCGTTTTTGTCCCTGACATTGCAACTTCTGAATTATCGTTCAGCATGTCTATGTTAATTTCTATATTTTGATTATTTTCCTCAGTGTCCTTCCTCACTGAATGATTGGATGTGAAGCCTGCCCTAAGCAGAGGAGACAGGCAAGCCAGCCATAACTTCCATTTCAGTTTCACTGGCCCCTATTGACCTTTCCTCTTATGACCTTTCCCCAGGTTTTATTGTCTGGCATCTCACAGGTTCCTCTGGCTCTGGGCCCTCATCATCAGAGCCCTGATCCTGCACTGCCTCTCTTTTAGGAATGTACTCGTTGCCATGTCTATGCACATGGTCTGACCCTGAGGAATGAGAAATGGTAGAATCTTGAGAAAGTGGCACAATGTATCCATGCATGCTTATTCTTTCCTTTCCACAATGTGTAGTGCCTGCAACTGCCTTTATTTTTTTTAATAACTGTACCGTTGGCAAATCTACTTTTCTTAATTGCTGGTTCAGCACCCAAGCTTTTCTTGTTGCCTTTTACTTGGCCTGTCTTCATTAACTGGATATTACCGACTTTTATGGCTTTCACAGAGGAATTATTAACTGTGCAAGTATTTTTTAGCAGCCAGTAGTAAGAATTATATTTGCAGCTGTTCAAACTGTATTACTGCTAGTATATTTTTTAATTGTGGATTCTGCCTCCTTGTTTTTGCTCCGTCTGCGCTCTCCCCCCTCGCTCTCTACCTCCTGCTGTTTTGTTTTTTTATTCTTTAGCTCTCCCTGGCCCTGTAAGTTTCCCAATGCTACCTCTGTAGCTGTTTTACATCTGCATAACAAAGCACAGCCAGCTGACGCCATGCCTGCAATCTTGCTGTCTGCTTATTCCCTGCCCCATGTCATCAGCTCCTGTCTCTCTGCCCTTTTCTGTAACTCCACCATAGATTTGCCTTGACTGTTTTCTTTGTGTCAGGTTGCTTATCTGCTTTAACCCCTGACCTTCTTCCTGTTTGTGGTGTTTGACCGGTGGTCAGCTTTCCACGGCAGCAGCAGCTGACTGAGCTGCCGGCCGTCATCCTTTGCCTGCCTGCCTCACGAGCACCTAAACCCGGGTAAGCCTGCCTTCCTGACCGGGGAACCTCGCTGGACACTGACTGGCTACCCCACTACACAGCCTGCACCTCATTGGCTGCAGCCCTCCGACTTCTTCAGCGATTGGTTCCTTCAAGCTTTCTTCTTCTTTCTGCTTTCCTGATGGCTTTTATGGCTTTCACAGAGAAATTATTAACTGTGCAAGTATTTTCTTCCCACACCACCCGCCCCGACCCTGGCCTCTATTAAATACAGTCCTAGCCCTTCCCCTTTACACTAATTGGTCATCGTTGAGTTCTTGCAACCCTTTTTTTGTTTTTTTCCTTTCACCATCCTCCTACAGTACATACCACTTACAAGCATAATTGTCACCTTGGTTCTCTTATAGCAATCCGTGTGGGTCCTTACTCAGCCCCAGGCATTGAACTTCTGATCCTACCCATTTTCCACCAAAATTTCCAGAGAATTGTACTCAGTATATCCTTGGCATATTATACTCCACTAGAATCTTGGACCTTTCTTTACTTCCTCCAGGCATTATTCTTATATACCTATAATACACTATGCCCCAATAATACTCCTGGACTTATTATCCCTCTCCAGGGGTTGAATCCTAGATACTCAGCTTACAGTACATCTCTTCCTGGCCCTTAATATAAGATAGGCACAGGCACTGCCCAATGGTTGCTGCTATGTGTGTCTCTGCTTACATCTTGCACCCTCTGTTTAAATCCGCCATCAAAGAATACACCCAGGGATATACAATGTGCAGACATTCTAAGCCCTATTGATTACCTTAGCTGTGCCATCCACTCTCTCCTTCCATGTTTGGAGACACATCCTTCTTGGCATACTGGTACCCTATCTTGATACACTCCTGTAAACCTACAACTGTCCCGTCCACCCTTATACTCTTCATTATTTGTCACCCGGTAAAGTCTTACTGCATATAACTCTAAACCTACTAGGCATCAGCCTTAAGCCTCCTCCTTGTCAGTATCATGCCCCCCATAGACATGATCGAATCAGAGTCTTGAAACTCCTCTTAGGGTTATCCAGGAAGCTACTGCTCCTTCTATTGTTATGCTCAGGGAATGTTGAACTTAATCTTGGACCCCTATCTCCCATTGGATCACCCAACGACCTGTCTAGCCTTAAAGGCCTAAGCTTTATGCATGTTAATGTGTGCTGCCTGTTGAAAAAAATCGGCTCCATCCAGGCCTGGATATGCCACACTAACCCTGACATTTTGGTTGTCACTGAAACGTGGCTCCACCCAGCCACAACCAACTTCGAAGTAAACCTCCCTGCCTACTCACTGTTCCGAACTGATAGGCACTCCAGGGGTGGTGGGGTTGCTATCTATATTAAGGAAAAATTCTCTGTCTCTGTTGTCGACTCTACATCTGTCCAAAATGAGTTTGAAAGTCTTACCCTTCAGGTTGGGATCTCTCCTGGCATCTCACTTTGTATGTCAAACTGCTACGGATCCCCTTCTGCAGGGTTACAGCTTCTGGATTATTTAAGGAAGGTCTTGGGTCATAGATCCTCAGAGCCTTTAATACTAGGTGACATCAACCTAGACTGGTTGTCTAGTGCCTCAACTCCTCTAAAAAACACTTTGTGACTCACTCGGATAGACCCAGCTTATCAATGAAACTACCCGCTCAAACAAGTTAAATCCTACCAACAACACCCTGCTGGATATTATCTTAGTTAACAAACCATATTTGTTTACCCATGCTGGAGTATTCTTCGCTGACATCAGTGATCACTGCTTCATTGCTTGTGTCAGGTCCAATCATGATCTGCCACCTGCTTCTAAATTTTATACCAAAAGATGTCAACACAACTTTGACCCCAGGGAGTATATTTTTGGAGCTGAGCCATTCCATGCACTGGCAGGATTTTTACCTAGCTAAATCTGTCACCTCAACATATGACATTTTTCAAGAAATTGTGCTAGGAGTACTTAATAGGCAAGCACCACTAGTGAAGGTCTGAGTCAGGAACAAATCTTGTCAGTGGTTTACTGAGAAATTGAAGGATGCAATGCAGAATAGGGACAGGGTTTGGAAAACTGCCTGTAAAACTAAGCTAACAAACGACTGGATTTCCTTCAGGAGAGCGAGAAACTTTTGCACTACGATGGTTAGAGAAGCAAAAGCTAATTTCTTTCACTCATAACTTGATTTCTTGGCCAACTGCCCTTCCAAATTCTGGAGGGTAATTAAGGGTATAGAAGGCCATGCGGCCAGGACTTCCTTGCCTACAAAAATATCAACGGGTAGCACCATACTCACTGATAAACTGTCAATCCTTGATGCCTTCAACAATCATTTTGCTACAGCAGGTCTAGCCTTCGACTCTTCCCCCACCAGTAACCTTCAAGCACAACTTGGGTTGATAAACAAGGCACCCCCTCCTCCAGTCATACCTTCTCGCTTCAACCAACATCTCTGAAGGAGGTGGAAGAACTCCTGTTAAAATTGGACATCAGAAAAAGCGCAGGTGCCGATCAAATCGACCCATTTTTTCTGAAGATGGGCTATAGGGTCCTAGCTGCACCTATTACACATCTGTTTAACCTATCTCTGTCACAATGCGACCTTCCTCTCATCTGGAAAACAGCACGTCATCCTTTTGTTTAAGTCAGGTGACCCCTGTGACCTAAATAACTTTAGGCCTATTTCCCTTCTCCCTATCCTGTGTAAGTTATTGGAAAAAATTGTGAACACATAGCTCAAGAACCATCTGGAATCATCAAAACTTCTCAACCCATTACAATCAGGGTTCAGAGCACAACACAGCACTACTTTCGCTATGGCCAAAGTCACTAATGATTGGCAGAGTGAGTTGGATAATAAGAATTTTATCTGTGCAGTTTTCCTGGACCCAAGTAAGGCCTTCAATACCATTGATTATAGTCTGCTCCTCACATCCCTTCAAACCATTGGACTAGATGCTCTTTCTCTCAAATGGTTCAGCAATTACCTTGCTGACCGTTCACAGCAAGTAAAAGCGGATGGTGAAGTCTCTCCTTTGAAAGCCCTTCAGAGAGGCATTCCTCAAGTTTCCATTTTGGGTCCCCTGCTCTTTGCACTTTACATCAACAGAATCGATGCTACCATAAAAAAGGCCCATATTCATCTATTTGCAGATGATACAGTACTTTACTCTAGTGGTTCTTCCCCCCAAATGGCATACTCTGAACTACAGGACGATTTTCAATCGGCTACAGACTCAGCTCCTAAAGCAGAAGCTGCTTCTAAATGCCAAGAAGACAAAAGCAATGTTCTTGTCACCCTTTCCTAACCTAGCAAACCCGGCCACAACGGGGCTACTCCCCCCAATTACTACAATACTAGGTGAACAGTTGGAGTACGTATCAAAATTTAAATATTTGGGGGTTTGGCTGGATTCTAGACTCTCCTTCATTGTTCACACAGAACAGCTGATAAAGAAGCTTAGAATGAGAGTGGCCTTTTCTATAGGATAAAAAATCTCCTCACCAGGGATGCAAAATTGAGGCTAGTCCAAACTACCTTTCTCTCTTTATTAAACTAAGCTGATTTCCTGTATAGCCAGGGTCCTGCAGGTGCTCTTTCCAAACTTGATACACTCTACCATAGAGCTCTATGGTTTATAATGGGCCTTCCCTATTCCACCCATCATTGCTCCCTGTACTCGGCGGTAGGCTGGTCATCCCTTAGCTTTAGACGACAGAGAAATGCTGTGATCTGGATCTACAAAAGCATCCTAATTAAATTGCCTAATTACAGTTCAGATTGCTTACCTCTCTGCTCTTTAAGTAAGTATGCCCTGAGAAGTGCCTCTTATATTTCGCTGAAAGTGTCCAAGGCCAAATCCCGGTTTGGTGGGGCTTCTATTAGTCATGCATGGCTCCTTCTATGGAATAAGATTCAAACGAATCTAAGAATCAATTACCCCATTAGTCTGGCAGCTTTCAAAACCTTATATACATTCCATTTCAAGGAATCCTGTGTCTGCTCCTCCTGATCTAGATCCCTTTTCTTTCAGAGCTACTTGCTCTTTTCTCTGACCTTTGTCCGTGCCTTGTCATGACTTTAGGTCTCTTTCTGTTGTTGACTCCACTCTTTTGCCATACCCACTCCTTCCTTCTTCACTCCCATCCCTACATCTACACTTTAGATCCACTTTATATCCTCTTACCCGTGACTTAGTCCCTTTGTTTGTCTGTTTATCTGTTTTTTTCTGACTGAGCACAATCTTTACCTTCTGTTTCCCCCATGTCCTGCACTTTGTATACGATGCACAAATTATTTATCTGTAATTAACTTTTTTTTTACAATCTTTTGTACCATTTTACTTGCATTTTTACTGCCTTTGCCTAATTATTGTACACATAACTGACATTGTATGTTGCTCTCACCTAAATTGTAATTTGTTGTACACAATACTTGAAATCATATGTTGTTCTCACCTATATTGTATTACCTACTGTTTGTCCCAGGTCCACCTTGAAAATGAGCTTGCTCAACGGTGTCTGCCTGGTTAAATAAAAATTTTGATTGATTGATTGATTGATTACCTGCAGTAGCAGGCAAACATGATGGGATCTCAGAAGACAAAGAGTTGGAGCATGAAGAAGCTTAAATCAGTAAAGAAGAGGATGCACCTACTGCAGCAGAAGAAACACTTTTTGATTTTGTGATTTTTTTTTCTGAATTGCTGTCTTTGTCTTGGAAACTTGTTTCACAGAGCTACTCCCTTCCATCATTATCTAATAACAGTTGCTGATCACTAATGAAGCCAATTCCCTTCCAAGAAAAAAAAACAGTACCTAACCGTACTACCTTCCTCAGTCACCTTGGGGAAATAAGTGGCAATGATGATGAGTAGTTAGTGCATGTCTCAGTGCAAGGAATAGGAACTGGTTAATTAGAAAGACTACAAGCTGGGCTGCTATGCAACTGCCAAGAGCCGTCCCGTTCCTCTGAAATGTTTCAAACATGATGCAAGCCTCGATTTGACAGGACTACACACAAAGAATATGGTCCTCCTGTCCTGACTCCTGCTTGTGTGGGGAAATGGCTGGTGACATTGTGCAGACAGAGGCTATCAATCAATCAATCAATCAATCAATCAATCAATCAAAATCTTTATTTATCCAGGTGAACATCATTGAGCAGAGCTCTTTTACAAGATGGACCTGGTTAGAACGGGGTCGGGTAACATCCATCATAAAAACATATAAATACATGTAAATAAGTATATAAACACAAACGAAATGGTGCAGTAATAGGGGAGTCAAATGATAAAAGGAAGACAAGGCAAGCCATAACAGAGGAGGATTCAAATACAAGGGGGCAGGTCCATCATTGAACCATGCAACTGTATATAAACCATGTTCTCTGTATAGAAGTACCACTTAGTTCATTTACCAGGGGCAGTCACTAGTACTAGCCATCAAAATGACTTGGAGAACCACCAAATAATGGCAGATGGGGTACCAGGAGGGGTATGTAATATGTAAGCGAAGGATAAACATTGTGAGAAGTGAATTCCCAAGGATAGGTCGGTAGAACTGATGCAGCGGTGGAGGCCTACAGGGAGAGGGAAAGGGGAGTTAGGATTTTTTATAGTATTATTGCGTGTAGATTGTGGATGAGTGCAGTATGGAGTTGTGAAAAGAAGGCTGGATAGAGCAGGAAGATAGACCAGTATCAAAGGGAGGACAGAGACATCAAGGTGTTACATGAAAGCATGATGACAGACCAGGGCCAAGAAGGAGACAAGCACTAGAAGTAATTTGTTCATGGTTAAATGGTACAGGTTAGCATGATGACAATTCATGGTCATGGGAAACAATTGCACTGATCATTTCTGAGATGTGAATATAAGAGCTTGAAAGATGAGATGCTGATGGGTGACCTCAGTTTCAGTTTTTTTAGCAATTTATTCCACAAGGGGGACAGTGTAAAGCTTATAGCAGCCCTGCCAAAGTGAGAGTTAACTTTGGGAACCATCAGTAGGAGAGATTTGCAACTTCTCAGGGCATAATTGCCTACTGGTTTTATAGGAAGACAGTCTGTAATGTATTGGGGAAATTTTTTGGAGATGGATCTCAGGGCCCATAAGGCTGCATTTTTATCACGCCTGAATTGAAGAGAACTCCACCCCACTGATTGATATAGGGAGCAGTGGTGAGTGGAATAAGGCAGGCCTGTGATGAACCTCAAAGCTCTATTATATAATGTGTCAAGTTTGATGAGGTAGGAAATGGGACAGTGACTGTAGAGGATGTCAGCATAATCTATCAAGGATAGAAAGGTTGATTGTACCAGCTGTAGTTTGGCATCTCTAGTTAAGAAGCGGGCTATCCTAAAGAACAGGCCAAGCCTCTGTCATAATTTTTTGAGTAATTTTTCAATGTGCTCTATAAAGGAGAGCCATGGTCCAGCCATACTCCCAGGTATTTGAATTTAGGGACAAATTCCAACTTCTCGCCAAGAATTGTAGTAATCTGTGGGACAGGATCTGATAGGGCTGAATTTACCATTTGGGCAGAGGGAGAAAAGAGCATTGCTTTTGATTTCTTGGCATTAAGTAATAGTTTTTTGTTTAGGAGTTGGTGTTGCAGCAGGTTGAACTCAGATTGAAGGTCATTACATGCAGATTGTAATGACGGGAGGCTTACGTAAAGAACTGTGTCATCTGCAAACAGATGAATGTTGGTCTTAGTTATGCTTTCATTAATATTGTTGATGTACAGTATATTGCAAATAAGATCAGTCCTAAGATAGAACCTTGGGGAACACCTCTTAGGAGAGGTTTGAAAGTTGAGAGATCCCCTTCTGCTTTCACCTGCTGGAAACGATCAGAGAGGCAGTTGTTAAACCACTGTAAAGATAATGGGTCAGCGCCTAGTGAGGTCAGGGAAGAGAGTAGCAGAGAATGGTCGACAGTGTCGAAGGCCTTGCTCAGGTCCAAGAGGCTACTCAATAGCCAGGCTGCCCCCTCCCTCCAAAATGATTTGCATGAGATGCAAGCCTTTATTTGACAGGACTACACAAAAAAAATATGGTCCTCCTGTCCTGATTCCTGCTTGTGTGGAAAATGGCTGGTGGCACTGTACAAGCAGAGGCTACTCAACTGCCGGGCTGCCCCTTCCCCAAAATGTTTCGCACATCACGTAAGCCTTTATTTGACAGGACTACACCAAAAAAATATGGTCCTCCTGTCCCAACTCATGCTTGTGTGAGAAATGGCTGGTGACACTGTGCAGACAGAGGCTACTCAACTGCCGGGTTGCCCCCTTCCCCAAAACATTTCACACATAATGCAAGCCTTTTTTTTTGACAGGACTAAACAAAAAAAATATGGTGTTTCTTTCCCAGCTCTTGCTTGTGTGGGAAATGGCTGGTAACACTGTGCAGACAGAGGCTACTGAACCATTGGGCTGCCCCCTCACCAAAACATTTCACACATGATGCAAGCCTTTATTTGACAGGACTACACAAAAAAAAATATGGTCTTTCTGTCCTGACTCCTGCTTGTATGGTAAAATGACTGGTGACACTGTACAGACAAAGGCTACTCAACTGCCTCGGTTGCCGCCTCCCTCCAAAATTCTTCACATGTGATGCAACACGCAAGTCTTTATTTGACAGGACTACACAAAAAAAATATGGTCCTTCTGTCTCGATTCCTGCTTGCGTGGGAAATGACTGGTGACACTGTGCAGACAGAGGCTACTCAAAAGCCGGGCTGCCCCTTCACCAAAACATTTCACACATGACGCAACACGCAAGTCTTTATTTGACAGGACTACACAAAAATAATATGGTCCTTCTGTCCCAACTCCTGCTTATGTGGGAAGTGGTTGGTGACACTGTGCAGACGGTTTTGGGGTGGTTACGCAAATCACTTACTCAGCCAGCGTCTCACAGTATGCCAGTATCTCTACTGAGCTGAATAAGCTCAATCAGTGCTCTGCTTTCAGCTTAGGCCCACTAAGCACAGGTGGCTGTTTTCAGTGGTGACTCAGGAGCACTGCAGAAGTTAAGTGACTTGCTCAGAGTCACATAGTATGCAAGTGGAGGTACTGGGAAATTTGGAATTGTCTGCTGTTGGATGTCCCACCAAGTTCATTCACAACTAACAAAGTTCTTGCACTGCAGCATGCCCAGCACTCCCCACCCCCCCCACCCCCCACACACACAGTCAGTCCCTAGCCTGAAACCCAACCCTCTCAGGTTTTTTACTATTATTTTATAAAGTTTTCTGCTCTCTGTTTTGCTGGTGGTGTGGGTGGAAACTGTCCAGCATGGAGGCCCTTCTCTTCCTTCCCATATGGCCACTCACTCTCCCACTCTCCAGTCCCTGGCCCACATCCCTCCTGAGTCCTCACCTGACCATCTCAGTGTTTTGTTTAGTTTTTAATTTTTATGCTCTTTTTATCTTTTCTTGCTGACCAGTGTCCAACTCCTCCACATGCTCCAATCATAGTCAGAGACCCTTCCCGTCCGACTGCTCAACTGCAAACTGAAAGAGCTCCTCTCTCCTCAGTGGCTCAACTCAAATGGCACCAAGGAGGAGAGCTCTTCCCACAATAGTCTGGTTTGAGCATGTGCAAACCAGAGCATCTTCACTTGAACCACCAACTCACCAGCTCTCACCTGTCACATGATGGGCAGGAGTTGAACAAGGAGAAAAAAAAGTCAGAGATCTGAGCCGAACTGGCAAGGTTCAGCTAAGGTCTCATTGAAACTGAGCCGTATGTGTTCAGTATGGCTAGGTTTCACCCCTGCAGGTTTGGCATACCTCTAGCTGAAAGTGCATTGCATGTGAGATGATGATTAGTTGAAAAAGAGTTTGTATTTTAAGCATTTAGAGTTGCCACTGCATTGTCTGCACATAAAAATAATGAAAAAGCAGTGAGTTGGAGGAACAGTTTAATGTGACTAGTACTGTACAGAATTTATGAGCCACTTCACTCGTCCCTGACTGCCATCACAAGCATGGCTACCACCCTTACTCACTGATAATCTTCAACAAGGCCCTAAAATGTAAAACCCACTTAAATTTAAAAAATAATAATGATAATCAAATTTTCTTTACTCTCTTGATGCCCTCCTTACACATATGAATAAACTTAAAAAATGAAGTATTATTCACAATTGTAATTCCTGGTGTTTCTTTGGAAACCATGAGAAATCCACCTTCTATCCTTACCAGCTTGCCAGGGAAATCTCTGCTATTTACACTGCTTCAGATAAAATTGAGACCATGGCTCCATATAAGGCCTTCTATTATGTGAGAGAGGTAGACATTCTGCCAAAGGAATTCTACAGCAGTTTGAATTCCTGTGTTCCATAGTAAACAAACATTCCATGTATTGAATGTGTAGAAAAACAGATGACTGACAAGTGGGGAAGGAATACATTTTAATAAAAGAAAATACAGTATTCCTTTTTAATTTTTAAATGTTTTTAACTGTTTCCCAGTTTACTTATTTTATAAGAGTAATAAGACACTCCAGGTCATTGGTAGTCTGGGGTTAATGCACTTCTAGGGGCTAAAGGCACTCAGCGCAAGTGCCTTGTGCCTCATTACGCACCTGGGTGTGCATTAACCCTGACAACAAATGCCCTGTTGTGTCTTATTGCTTACTTCCTTATGCCTTTATTCCTTTTTCAGTTGCTAAGATTTATTGATGATATTTTTATGATCTAGGCACATGGAGAAAAGAGCCTGTATAAATTTGACAACTGGCTGAACACCTTTAACCCCACCATGAAATTCACAAACAACCATTCAAAAAATACAGATCACTGTCTGGATATTATGATACCAATACAGAATGGGAGAGTTGAAACAGACCTATACACCAAGCCAACTAACAAACATTTATTTAAAAAGTTTTAACAGAAATGACATACTGAGCTGATAACAACTTGCTTCCAGATGAATCTTGGGGGAATGGAAATTAGTACAAATGTAGAAAATATAAATAGTAATAAGTAGATTTACAAAATAATAGTGTGACCCCCATGTCACTGTGTCTGGGTTCACACCCCTTCTGGGTTACTGTACAGGGCCCTCTTGGTTGAGGGGATAGGGTTAACTTTTTCTCCTGTGGTGAGGGAGGGAGCATCCCAGAACAAAGTAAGCAATATTATCCAACAGGGTGGGCGGTATTGGTCTATACCGGACCACCCAGGGGTGTAATGAGGCCCGACACCGCAGGCAGAGGGCCCTATAGCCCCTGGAAGGTCCGGTATAGACCAATACCACCCACCCTGGAGGGTATTATTGTGCTTAGAAAATAGATTACTATATTATACATGTTTGTGAAAAAAATTATTTTTATGTTAAAATGTTAAAATCTTACCTGTTTGATTTTTTTTTAAATAAAATAGTTCCTCCACCTGCATTAAAATGCTGATTGTTTTTTTACCAGTGGACTTTTGTACTGCACACACATCCATCCAGATCGCAATCTCCCCACCCCCCCAAAAAAAAACACACTAGCTGCTACTCCATGTTGCCTAACGTTTCTATTTTATGTTGAAGAGCACGGTACAGAATGTACTTTTTTAGCGCTGTTCAATGGGGATTTGAGGAGAACAGAAGTGGGCTTATTGTAGCTGTCAGTGGGACAAGATCAGGGATGATGGCCAGGAGACGTGAATGTGGTTGCTCTGCTGCCAAGAAGACGGCCCGTAGGATGTGTGAAGGAGATTATCTTTAAAAAAACATTATTTCTTTTTTTGCCAAGCGGTACTGCTGTCAGGCTGAGTGGGGTGTCTCAAAGTAGCAGTGAGCACACAATGTGCTACTGCTACAATTTGAATGTTGAAACTCTTTTATTTATATAGCATATCATTTAACATACATTTGAAAAAAAATTTAATGGATCAATTGTACGCTGACCGGGGATTTCTGCTGCTTATACTTTGAAACTTAGCACTGTTGTGAATCTTTATGACAGCAATCCGTGGTGGCTTTACTCAGGCAGTGAGTTACCACAGGCACTGATACTGTTGCATGAGAGGGGCGGTATTTTCTTGAGTTTCCGTACAGCAGATGGACGTCCATCTGCGGTATGGGAAATCAAGAAAATACTGCTGCTCTCATGCTCGGTCGTGGTCCCACTGATAGTGCAGTGTCATAGGTCTCACTCTCTCCGATTTGTGCGTCGATGAGTTGCTGTGGATGGACACTGCTTTGCCCTGCATAAGTAAGGCATTTTTGTGTGGTTTTGGGTCGGGGGAGTATGATGGCCTGCCCGTTATTTTTTCAGGCTATCTTGGTGAGCAGGGGAAAATGGTAGGAGCATTTCCTTAATGTTCAGGGTGCCCAAGGATTTTCTCAGAGATGGGGCACCCCGTGTAGGCTCTTTTTCTGAAGCGGGCTGTATCAGAAAATAAATGACTCTCTCCCTGCGGTGTCAACCAATGAGATTCATTTATTTTCTGAGCCCATTTTCTCATAAGAAATAGTGCAATGCCTCCACCCAAAGAAAATAAGCGGGCCAGATGATGTGTGCAGTACTGCCTTTACCAACAAACACCTCAGACAAGTTACACCAAGTGGGTGCTCACACAGAAGCAAAATTCAACAAATTAACAGTGCTTTTATTTAAGCGCACAAGCCTGGACACTAGAAGAAAGGAGGAGGTTAGACTGATGCAAGTCACTTTGAATACTTTTACCCTATAGCAATGCCCCCTAGGAGTCACCATACTGTAGACTACTACCACCCTCTCAAATCCCATATGGTCTATGAAGCAGCAGCCCAATCAAGAGGCACAAAAGGAGAAATTACGCTATGTAGGGAGTGTAAAACTCTCCAGCTGGTACCAGTACTAAACTATGATTTCAAGCACGACACAAGACCAGTGACTTTGGGTACCCAGGAATTACATTAAAGTCCTGCTGCAAGCCTGGTAGCTATGGATTCCATGTGATAAGGGCAAAAAAAATAAAGGCAAAAAGTCAAAATGGCAAAACAGCAATAGCGAGCGCATACACAGCGCACATAAATTATGGCGACCAGAATTTTACAGTGATTCTACAGCATTTTACAAGGCATACAAGAACAGGCTACTAAATTAAACCTGCAATTGCACATTATACGCCGAGCCTCTTAGGTAATTGTACTTATCCCATATAGCATATTCCTGCGCCACTTGCACTCCTAGCACTGAGAGAGAAATTGCAGGTTTCATAGTGTTCAGTTCTCCGCACCTGCTGCACCATCCTCAGGAGCAAAGAAATCCTTGGCAGTTGCCCTGCTACCACAAAACACCTGGTGGCCTTTTATGTGAGTGGGGGGGGCTCTGCCCCTGGACCCCCTGCTGTCTCTGGGATTCTAACTCTGAGGTGCACCTTGACACTGGGATAGGTTAGCACCACGGAGTCACCATTTAAGAGTGGTCACCTTATATTATCAGTAGCCAAATGTGATTTCACCATTATTACTTTACCTTATTCACATGCTACCATAGCTATGCTACCTGGGATCTTTAGGTGGTGCACTTGATGAAATTTAGCACGCTTGTAATTTTACCCCCCAAATAGGCCATGGTTTGCTAGCACAATATACAGAACTTGAAATTCCAAATGTTTGGAAAACCCAATTTTGTAATCCCAATGAGATCATCATTATCCACAAGGGAGAAGTATCAAAGACCCCAACCAGCGGTGCTGTCACTCAACTGACCCAAGGATGTAGCAGCTTTGACAAGGCGAGAACCAGCACACAGCAACAAGTCATGCTGCATTCAGCAGGAGGCCCCAGTGGCCTGGATATGAAGCACTTTGGACTCTCTCAGGCACTTGGCAACAATACAGCTGTTCTGGTTCAACACTCACAGCACACAGGAGCACTACACAGCAGCTTCATGGTTCCCAAGGATCCCAGAAGCAACCCCCACGGTCCAACTCCCCTCTGGATCAAGAGTACCTATGTACTCAGGGTACATGACTGTGACTCCCTTTTTCCTGATTCAGTCCACTTGATAAGGGATAGCAGGCCCTCTTCCTGGTTCCAAAGCAGCTCAGTGGAGGCGCAGATCTCTGTCACCTATTTCACAGCTCAGCAGCTTTCCTCAGAATTCGGACCTCTCAGATTCTCTCACAGCAGCTTCATTCTGCAGGTGCCCTTCTGGAACAGTTGCACAGATATAAAGTCAGGATAAGGCTAACAGTCTTTGGAAGGATATGCCACAGCTAGGACTCCCACAGTCTGGGCCTGCTAGGCCACCATCTCTCACAAGCAGCAGCGGGTCTGCTCACCTCTGAGTCTCTCTTTCCAACTACCATGAGCTCCTCATAATCTCTCTTCTTCAGTTCGGTCTGTAACTGCATGAGGTCAACCACCTTAGATTGATGGAACATTATTCTATCTATCAATCTGCAATCACCCATAAGAAGGCAGAATTCCTGTCCAGGGAGATTGCAGTTGCTTGGAATCAACCGGCTCAGCTGTTTCAGACTGTAGACAGACTGTGCAACCCAGCCTGTCTGCAAGTTCAAAAAGCCTTTTTGCAATTAGAGTGTGAGGAGCTCACTCATTACTTTGCAACTAAAGTGGCCAACAACAGGGCAGACTTGTGCCCGACAATCTCTAAGGGTTATGCCGTAGAACAGTGTGAGTTCACAGTACCCCAATTCTCTTGGAGTTCCTTTGGTCGACCAGAGTTCGTGGATATTATGAGGATCATCCATAGTGTGCATCCCACAAGCTGTAGTTTGAATCCTGGATCGACTCCCCTAATTTTGGGTTGTACTGATATCATCGGTCCAGTCCTGGTGCAAATAGTCTGGTGCTCCCTGGAGTCAGGTGAGTTTCCTAGCTCCCTGAAAGAGGCGGTGGTGACACCTCTCTTGAAGAAAGCTGCCTTGGACCCAGACTGTTTCTCAAACTACAGACCTATCTCTAACCTTCCTTTTATTGGGAAGGTTATTGAGAAGGTAGTGGCAGCCCAATTAGAAGACCATTTAACCATCCATAATATCTACGAATCCTTCCAATCCGGTTTTCGTAAAAGACATAGCACCGAGACTGCGCTGGTTCGGGTGCTTAATGATCTTCTGAGGGTGAGAGATCAGAAGAGGTGTTCTATTCTGGTTCTCCTTGATCTCTCATCAGTTTTTGACACTGTGGATCATCTGGTGTTGATAGCACGCCTGAGGCAAATTTGTGGAATGTCGGGAACTGTTCTACAATGTTTCACCTCATTCCTCACTGCGAGATCACAAAGAGTTGTGTCGGGAGTCTTTTCTTCTGGCCCAACTCCTTTGTTGTGTGGGGTGCCTCAGGGTTCCGTGCTATCACCCATGTTATTTTCAGTGTACATGCTGCCCCTTGGAGACATTATAAGACGGTTTGGGCTGAGGTTTCACTGCTATAGAGATAATACCCAGCTATAACTGTCTTTTGCACCCGACCAGGATGGAGCTCTCGCGGTGTTTAGCAACCGTCTGGAAGAAATCCAGGGTTGGATGGATTGTAGTTGGTTAAAGTTCAACTCAGAGAAGACAGGGGTCCTGGTTGTGGACCCAGGTTGTCAGAGAGAGAGGTCACGTGATGGCATGCCCTCTGGAATTTTTCTTGGCGGTGTGTCACTCCAGACCTCTGAATGGGTGCATAGCCTTGGGATTGTCTTAGATGACAGGCTGACCTTACAGTCTCAAGTGTCGGCCATTGTCAGGACTTCCTTTTACCATCTTAGGAATATCACTAGGGTTAGGCACCTTGTTCCATCTGACTCTTTGCCAACGTTGGTCCACGCCTTTGTGTCCTCGCATTTGGACTACTGGAATGCTCTATACTTTGGGCTTTCTGGGGTTGAAATCCGTCGCCTACAGCTGGTGCAGAATGCTGCAGCCCGGGTTTTGACTGGGACAGTAGGTCCTGTCATATTGCCTCGGTGCTGCGCAAACCGCACTGGCTTCCTATATGGTGGCGGATCACCTTTAAAGTCATTTTATTGACTTTTAAAGGCCATCACGATCAGGGTCCGGCCTATCTGAAAGAACACCTGGTGCCTTACTACCCCTGCCGATCGCTCCGCTCGGCTGACGGGGGGTTGCTAAAGATTCCAAGATTCAGTCTAAAATCTTCTGGCAGCAGAGCATTTTCTTATGCTGCATCCACTCTTTGGAATTCTCTACCATGCCGGTTACGGGAGTGCACCTCCGTGGAGGAATTCAAGAATAATCTGAAAACTCATCTCTGGCGAATGGCCTTCTTGGATGGTTATTCATAGTGTAATTGTTACTGTGTTGAGATTTTATTTAATATTTTATTAACTGATTTTAATGTTTGATGTTATTATGCTATGATTTTATTTATATGTATTATTGGATTTATATCTGATGTTATTGTTTTAATGTGTTCAGCGCCTTGGTAAATTGAAAGGCGCTTTGTAAATAAATTGATTATTATTTTTATTATTATGAAAAGGGCTGTCATCCTATCAGTTTCCCCTGTTCAGCTTCCTGATTAGCCCTTTAAGCCTGCTAGCTCACTAGGGAGGGTCCTGTCACATCGTTCTCCCCACAATCCCTCTGTTCAGTTACTTGGGCGTCCTAGTCCTCTCATTGGCTGAATGTAGAGGTTAGAGGTCATAGACATGGCCATATTCCTGCAGGAGACTTATGACCCAAAATCCTTTATTTTTTATATTTATTTGCCCTCATATTGTGTGCTTGCTCCAGGGATTTATAGCAGCCCTCCTACAGTAGGCTGTTATCTGGTGGGTCTGTGAGCAGTGTTGGTGTGATGGGTCTGGAGTCATAGCATGCTGGCAGGGTTGAGAAGAGCAGTGAGGACTGGAGAGGAGCCTCTGAGGCATGCGCTCCTGCTCAAAAATGAGGCAGCATTTTCGTGTAGAATAACAGGCATGAAAAAGAGGAGGCATCTTTGTTGGATCCCAGTGCCACCTGCCATGATCAGAGGACCAGAGCAGAAGAAAATGGCTGCAGCTGCAGACAGAGGGTGTAGAAGGTGCCGAAGTTTCTCCTCACCACATGGCTCACTCTCTCACCATGCCACACACATAGTCCAGCAAAACAGCCACAGCAGCAGCAACAGCACAAACAGCATTTGGGAGGGTGTCTGGCACAATTCAGGTAAGCCCCCTTCACAAGGGGGGGGTGACACTCTCCCCTTGGTCATGAATTGTCATCCCAGCAATTCCACAAGTTCTGTACAGTGCAAATCTGAAAGACAAAAACATGTAACAACAACTACAAACTGTTCTTGATAGACACATGGTTCCTTACTAGTCTACATATAACAAATTCAATAAATGTTCACAATTCACAACATTTTCACATTCCTTTATAGACAATTGATTCCTATATGACCAATATTTCCAGTACCTTGCATCCCAATATTATAATTCAGGACTATTGAACATAATGTGGGATATGGAACAGAGTATAAGTAGATTCCGCAACACACTACACACAGAAGCAGGTCTTTGGAGGCACCAGGAGTGTCATAACTGAGCTTCAAAATAGGTCTTACAGATCTTTCTGAGAGTCACAATGGGACCTCTTACTGATCTCTGGCAACTGAGGGTGCACTTCCCCCCTCTCTGGCCAGCGAATACTTCCTTAAAATGAGTTGGTTCCAGAGAGGTCACATGATTGCCAGTTGAAAATGATCACCTTAAACCTTCAGCTCCCCGCCAACCTCATCAGAATACTGCTCCATCCACTTATCTTTGCATTTGGGAGTTGACATAAACTGCTCCAGTGTCTGGGGGAAAGGAATGTCTATTGACTGATGTAATTTTTGAATCACTGGGATGGCCTTTAAAATGAAAAAAGAACATTTTATCTTCACCCCTTCTCAGCTCCAGCCATCTTCCAAGATGGTGACCCCCCCAGCTCTCACACTCTGCACCCACAAGACCTGATGTTGAACACAAGCTTATTAGAGCAGATAGCACAAAGTGTGGAAACCATTAAGCAAACTGTAAAAGATGGCTAGACAAGTACTGAAAATCTTACCGGCAGAGACGTATCAATGGAATAACAGTTTGCAGGAGTCACCAATCTACAAGTGGCCACCATGACCAGCACTTTCAAACTGCTGAAGCCCAGACTGAGTGACTCACCAGCAAACTAGAGGATCTGGAAGAGAGAGGAAAGCTAAAAAAACCTCAGAATCATTGGACTAAAGGAAGGGGTGGAAGGCAAGGACCCTATCCTATATCTCCAGTCCAATCTATTGCTGTTGCTAGGGCTTTATCCACAGATCTATGATTAGGGAAATAGACCGGGTGCATCAGATCCACAGAGCAAAGACTGAATACACTGCAAAAAAATTAGGCCCTTCAGCTTTAAGCTGCTGCAGTTCCAAAATAAGGAACTGATCCTGCGCACTGTTAGAGACTTAAAGGATATCCAAGTCTCTGGAAATAACGCTTCCTTTTATCCAGCCTAACCCCAGGGAATCTTTGAAAAGTGCCAAGCATTTGACAAAGCAAAAACTGGGTTGCACAATCGAGGAATGCCCTACTCTCTACATTATCCAGCTGTACTAGCTGTTATGTTCCAGGAAAAGATGCACCAATTTGTAGGACAAATGGAGAATGTAATGAATAACAACTTACCAACTAGTTATATGTAACCCTTATGACTACTGCTATGTGTAAACAGCCGAATACTGTATACCCATGATAACCTGTATATGCAAATATTTCAACTGTTTATAATATCATGTACTGTTATTCCCGGGTTGCCCCTGAAAAAGGGACCTTCGGGGCCCAGTGGGCCTACCCGGTCATCAAAATTCAATAAATAAATAAATAATAAATCATTTCAAGCCCTGGAGGAAGCTGACCATTTTTTCTAGGCTGTGCTGAAACCTTGTTGATCGCCTTGGCACCCATGACCTGCTATGGAGCCTGGTCTAACATCCATGGATGTTTACAAGCCACCAGATGATGACCAAAGCTCTTCCTAGGGACATTAACTGTAAGTACTACTAAACAACGGGAAAGAGGCAAGGGACCATTGTCTACCGCACCAGGTTTAGCTCTGTCAGTACTCCAGGGACATCTGTGATGGATGCCTCAGTGGCCCACGCCTGCCTCATGAATTAGAGTGACTGCAGGAGTGTGTAGCACAGCCATCAGGACTAGAGATTGGTGGGCTGGCACACTCAGCAGTTCTAAAGTCTATAGTTCAGACCATTGGGTAAATTCAGTCTGGGGCATTGCTGACTCTCCTGTTGTAATCCGTGCGGCCATTACCTTACCTCAGAAACCATGCCTGACTCCCCCCACTTGTACACTGCAACATAGGGCTAACATTGACTGGTACCTATAACCACTTCAGGGAAATAGAATGGTGATTGCAACCAATGGGGAACACAGAAATGGGGCCAAAATGACATACATTTTTCCATTGACTCCAGGCTGTTGCCCATACTGCATTCTTTTTCCCTAAACTAGCCGTGTGAGCACATGGAACTCTTATCCTCTTCCTCACAACCCACGACCAGCAACGTAGACGCTGCAGTGTGTTTCAGTATCTTTACTTCTTAAGTGAAAATACTTTACATTGTTAGACTGTTTGGGCATTACAATTTTGTTTAAGCTGCACTCTAAAGTTGATCCGGACCACCGCGTGCAACACTTCTATGTGGGGTACCATTAACAGAATGAGCAAGTGCCATTATCAACAAGCTGGGGAGAATGTGCTATCTCACACAGGAACCCAGCAGTCTTCAAGCAGCACCTCTGGCTGTATACCCTAGCATTTCCTCCTGCAGCCACCCAGCTGAGAGCCATGATTTCTGGACTTGCTCACCCACCTATGCCATCATAGGGACCGGACTCAAAGGCTGGCAACGTCGGCTTAATAGCCATCCTGTCAATTAGTGACAGTTGCTTGTTGCCTCCACCAGTTTGGAGTCACTCATAACATAGTCATTATTTCATTTTTTTAAGTTTTGGTCAACTGATCTCTTCTACTTGCAGTACCTGTTCCCATCTCAAGGGGGGGGTGTTGTTCATAGTTTTTAATCCTTGTTCCAGTTGGGCACAGTGCTAATGTGCATGTTATCTCTTGTATGAAATGACAGTGAGTCAACAGGGGAGTAGGCCTTTCCCAGTTATGGAGAATAATAGGGATGTAGGCCTTAACTAGAAATGCTAGTGGGGTGTATTCCTAAATAAGAATAGAGATGTTAGGAGGATGTTAGCCAGACCCAGATGGGGGAGGCAGCAGGGATGCAGCCTTATACAGAAGAAAGCTTTGAGGAGATGTAGGCCTGACTCAAATAGAGAGACAGAAACGAAAGAACAAAGTATAAAATGATAAAAAGGAAAGAGCCTCAGCTAGTACATGAACTCTAAAAGCCAAGCATCCATATTACAAGTTAATATTCACAAGCAAAAACACTGTACATACCCCCAAACAAAGACTGAGTAAGTATAGCAATCTTAATACCAGTTACTCAGATGCAAAACTGGTAACAGCACAAAAGTAGGACACAACAAAATAGTAGATTGCAGGTAAATATGTAAAGCAATGACCCACAAGTGGCTACAGAGGCCTAATCTCATATATCAATACATATGGCACAAGGAAGATGAATACATACTTAAAATAAATTCACATACAATGCAATACGTTTGTTAAGAGTGTCACATTATGGATGTAGCATCTCCTGCTGACTGCTGCCCCACACTGATACTATGGAGCACAACGGAGAACCACTGAAAAGGTTGCAGTCTTAAGGGAAAGCAAAGTTCTATTCCTCGTTGCTCTGCTGCTCCCAACTAGAGGGCATAGTGACACACAAGCAGTCAGTCAGGGATTTACAGTCCAAGCGTGGGCAGGGCTTAAGTTTAAATTTAGTGCGGCCCCAGTTCCTCCAGACTCCAGCAGATGAGGGAGATGCAGGGGGTAAATAGAGCACAAAACAAACAATCCACAGGATCAGTCCACAAGGGCCTGGCTGGCCCACACCAGCTCCTCAGCAACAAGTCCAGTGATCTGATATAGAAAACAGCCTCAAGAACACACTTAGATGGTCCCCTCTCTCAGTGCGAAACCCTGCCGCTTATGTGAAAGAGCTCCAGTTTTGAGCTTGCCACTTCACCAATTCACAGCCCAGATACAAGGCTTTGTATATTTATTATTATATATTATATTATTATGACATGGGTTATATTATATAATATACGTATATCTAACTGAAGTGCTTCTATCCCAAACACAGTATTAAAGGCACTCTGTACAGTCAAACAGTCAGACTATGCAGACTCTGTTCTCAAGACTCCGGAACTGAGTGATTTCCTGGGTCAGCAAGAATATCAGAAAAGGAAGGTTCAACAACAGATGGGTGAGCAAAACCGATATCAAAAGAGGATTTGCTCAAGCCCAGGAACCAGAACAATTCTAATACAGTACCACTGGTGGTGATACACCATCCTGGATTACCTCCGCCACAACACAGGATTAAGAAACATAACCCTCTGCTGCAACAGTTCCCATGACTTGGAATGTCTTTAGGCCTTCCCCTTTTCTTACATTGTGTAGATACAACAATATTAACAAATCCTGGCAAGAGCCGGTAGGGCTGCATGGGAGGAATCTGGGGTTAAAAACATTGAAAATTACCAAAGGTACAAGCCTGGGTTAGGAAAATGTATTACAGGCTCATAAATTTTGGTAGCACGTGAGGTGGGCACCTGAATCATGGCGCCGTCTGAAATGGTGATGCGATATGGGCGAAAGCCCGAAAGGCGAGGGGGCAGGGAGGGCGACCGGATGTGGTGGGGTGGGAGACCCTAGCGACAGGATGTCGCTACATGTACACGCGCTCGGGGGGGGAGCGATCATGGCAAGCGTGGCCTGGGAGGGGGCGAGGGGATGTAGGGGGTGGTGCTGCGGTCGGCTGTCAAGCTGCATCCTGGCATCAGGGGTTGGCCTCCACTTGCAGTGCTGGGGTTCCGGGTTTGGGTCTGGGTACGGTCGCTACTGTGCTTTTCTTGCGCCTGGCCCAAAATCTAATTTTTTTTTTTTACTTTCGCACCCCCCAACATGCATCCCCTGGAGTTGAGAGCCTTGCTAGGGGGTGCGAGAGATGAACCCCTGCATGAGTAAGCAGCACTTCCCCAACAGAAAGCAAGTATTGTTAGTCTCCGCGCTGTTTTTCCTTGAAAGGGTTGTCAGGGTGGCAAAACTGTTTTCACCGCCCTGACGTCGCATTTCTGCAGGTCGCCGTTCCACAGTCGCCCACATCACATAAAACCTAAATTTGTTGTTTTGTAACATTTGTACACCAAATTTTCAACATAGCCTTGTTATGACACTGCCTCATGAAGCAGGGCAGAGCAGATGTTCAACTCCTGCCCGAAAGGTGATTTTGTGCAGGGACTGCGAAATCAACTTTCAGGATGCAAAATCACATTTTGGGCTGGAGTTGAAAAATGACACACATTCACGAGGTGCTGTAAAGATATGGCTATGTTGTAAATTTTGGGAAAAAATATTGAAAATTACCAAACTTACGAGCCTGTGTTTGCAAAATTCACAGTAGACTCATAACTTTGTTTTTTAGTATTTTTATACCACATCCTACTGCAGATTGCCGCATTGTTGCATTATACTATCCCTCTTTATTTGCTCTATATTGTTATGATGATGTTGAGATATAAACCCATTGTCTTATGCATCCTACCACAGATTGTCACATTGTTGCACTATATAATTTGCTTCATTGCTGCTCTGTCTTAACTCAGGAACCTGTGTTACTGTGATTGTACATTGTGATGTATGAAACTAATTGTCTTATTGAAAGTATGTTCCTTTATTTTGTAAACCTGTTATTGTACACCTGTGTTGTACTAGGATCACCTTGTGAATGAGCGTGCTCGACAGACTTTTCCTACAATAAACTTGAACTTGAACAAATTTTCAACACAGCCTTCTTATGATGCCACCTCATGAACAAGGTTGAAACAAATTTTTAACTCCTGCCCAAAAGGTGATTTTACGCAGGGACCAGGAAATCACCTTTCAGGATGTAAAAAAAAAAAACCCTTGGGCCAAGATTTGAAAAATGACAGCTGTCACACTTGTAAGGTGCTGTAAAGATATGGCTTTGTTGTGAATTTGGGGAGAAAATATTGAAAATTACCAAAGTTACAAGCCTGCATTCACAAAATTCAATGTAGGCTCATAACTTTGTTGTTTTTCAATATTTATACACCAACTTTTCAAAATAGCCTTCTTAAGATCCCACCTCAGGAACAACGGCAGATAAAATTTTCCACTCCTGCCCTAAAGACGATTTTGCACAGGGACTGCAAAATCAGAACAGATCTATCTAATGACAGTGCAATTGTTCATGAGGCGGGTTCGCAAAAAAGGCATGTTGAAATTTTGGGCCAAAAATATGCAAAAAATCCCAAGTAATGGCACTAAGTTCAAAATACCATTGAAATACATTGAAACACATACCTGTTTCTTCAGTTCATGGTCCAGCTTTGAAGAGTGAAGATGTGTCTGTGTTCCAGAGAGAATTATGGTGTTGGACCCCCGATGGATAAGTCAAACACCACCCCGACAGTGGCATGTCAACAGCAACTGACACTACAGTGACAACAGCACCAGGTCACTTTAGTGTCGGCGCTGGACCCCGGCACTGTTTTCTGGGGGTCTTGCACCCCCTCCCCTAATCTGCTCCAACTCGGAGTTGATTATGTTAATTGGGGGGTGCAGGGGGCATAGCCCACTGCTTGGGGGGTTTGGGGGCAAAGGCCCCCAAAGAAAACATGGTAGGCAGTGACTACCTTTATGCTGACCACAAATGCAGTCGACATAAAGGTTTCGCTGTACCATCAGTTGACATAATTTTTGTCGCTATGCGGTCATAGATCCTGGGTAAGAAAGGGCTTGTGGGGGTGCAGAGTGGTGAGTGGTGAGGGAGGGTTGGGTGGGGGTAAGGAAGCCAAAAAAGACATTAATGGATGTTTTTCTTTTATAGGTGAAACAAAAAGAAATTCAGGACCAAGGATCCACAATCATGACACTGTGGGATGGGGCACCCTAGTGTCACTGTTATGTTTCTGGGGGGTGGGGGGTGGGTGCTGAGGGAGGGTCAGGCGGGGAGAAAAATATGTATTTTTTTTTAAATGGCCATGGGGAAATATGATCACAACACTGGGGATTGGGCTACCCCCAGTGTCATAAAACATCACTGGGAACAGAATCACAACACTGGGGAATAGGGCACCCCAGTGTTACTGTTGTGTTTTGGGGGTGGTGATGAGAGGGAGGGTTGGGTGGGGAGAAGAAAAAAATATGAAAGAAGGTCACCTAGAATATGATCGCGACACTGAGATTGGGCACCCCAGTGTAATTGTTATGTTTCTGGGGTGCTGAGAGGAGGGTCGGTGGGGGATATGTATAATTTTTTTAAAAAGGTAATCGGCAGTCACAGTGGAACACAGCACAGTCCACTGTTATCAATATGGCCAAAAACCATACTGTGCATGCGCTTGCAGTCGTGCATGCACAATACAGTTTGGTGTCCATCTTGGACACCGCCGAGTGTGCCATGTTCAGCCATGACTGCCGACAGACTAAAAATAGTGCAGTGTAACTTCCTATAGAAACAGTGAGCAGGGTGCTTCACAGAGGCAGAGGCAACTGTGTAGCAACTCCAACATGTTGTTCAGTTGGAAAGAATGTGGGAGTCGTTTTCTCATAGCTAGAGGTCTGCAGGGCTATGCCCACTGCAACCCTAAAAATATACTGGTCCGAGTAATTTTTCCCTCCTCTCAACTCCCCAGCTTATACTCCTGGTTGTTTCAAACAGAAATATAAGGGATGCTCTATGTGTCAATGCTTGAGGGAAAATGACAGTTTCTAGAGACACTCCACAGTGGCTCCCTACAAGATCAAAGAAAACATGGACTGTGGGACATACCAAATGATTTACCTTATCAATTGTAAGCAAAGTGGATTGCTACATGTAGGCTAAACATAGGCCTCCTTAAGGACGCACTTTAGCTGCCACCAATATTCCACAACCGAAACACTAGACACTGTCATCTCTTAGCACTTCAGTCAGTTTGGTCATTGCCAGCTTGTTCACAACTGCATAACTGCCATTTAGAAAGTTGGAGACTGAAGGCTTGTTTCCACTGCCACATTTGTATCGCAGCTACCCGTTCACTTGGGTTACTGAGGTGCAAATGTGGCCGTGTGGACACTTACCTGATCAAGGTAAGTTGATCACTAGTCCACTTCTGTAGCCGCAGCAAAGGTGGGAATGCATTCTGGAGTGAGCGGAGTAAGCTGCTGTGTGGACAGGCTACACTGTTCACTCCAGTGGATGCTCCTGCATACTCCACCATTATACAGACACTGGAGCCAAGTTTTATACTGCACAGGCTGTGTTTGGGCTTCACCTGTTGGACTGGATGCAACCTGTGTATGACCCTGCAGTCTTTTGTTCCTGTTTGGACAAACATGCTGTGGGGTGACATCAGCAGTCCACACATCATCTGATGCACCACTGCTGATGTCACCAAATACCAATCAATCTCCCAGACTAGCGGCCCCTCTCCAGTGCAGTTTGCATCGGTGCTGAGAGAGGCCACGTGGACACAGATTTTGATCATCTCCGGAGGTCAGCGCAAGTTTAAGTACTGCAGAAGTTGCAGTGCATCGGCTGAGTAAACATGGCTTAAAAGACCTTTTACAATGTGAGAAAATGTGGCTTGCCTAGCTAAAAACCATGGAGCCTTTGGCATGAACAAATTGGACTAAAAAAATAAATTTGCTTTTGAATAATTCTGTAGCATCCTTTCTCCTTATTTCTGGAAAATAAACACCCAAGTGTCAATTTGCATCCTTTCTGGGACCATCTCATTCATCACACCTAATTGTCAACCTACTTCCTTTCTGGGAACCACATTTCTGAGATCTGTTTTAAATAACAGTTGTTTTCTCTCTCTCTCTCTCTCTCTCTCTCTCTCTCTCTTTGTGTCTGTCGCTCTGTCTCTCTCTCTCTCTCCTCTCTTTCTCTCATGCCCTCTTTGAAGATTCTCTGCCTAAACCAACTGCATTCTGTTTTAATTTCCCCATACCTGAACCAGAGCTGCCTTTTCAGCTCAAACCATTGTACTCATTTCTATTATATTCGTTTTCTTTTGTCATACTGTTTTGAAACCTTAAAGAAAACATACTTCATTCTTTGTGCCACTGTGCACCTGTCGTCCTGTCTTCCTACTCCCTCTGATCATCCAATGCTAGTTCCTTTCATATCCCTTGCTATAAATCTATAGCAGGCCAGTCTGTGTTCTCTGTCTGTCTTCCAACACTTTGGAACAGCCTCCCTCTCCACAGCCATCTCTCATCCTCCCTGCACTCTCTCAAATGGCTCTTACTGGCAAACCTCTCTGTAAAGCATGCACCTGCAGATAGCCTCCCCCCCCCCCCTTCTCTCTGTACTACAACAGTCCATGCCTTATTCACCCTTCAACCTTTTACCCATTTTGTCTCATACCCTATTGTACTGCTTAAAACTCAGATTATATTGTAATTAGAATTTTACACCACCATAAATCTACTGCAAATATCTTGTCATATGTTGCCTGCACACCTCCCTAGCACTCATCCTTTCTACCCCCATAACCTACATAATTGGCACACTTTTTAAATTGTCTTTTTCTTTTCTTCTGGAATTTATTACTTACACCTTGTTTTTATTGTTCATGTTTTTGTTCCCTTTTCTGGACATGTATAGACACCTGTTGTTGTTGTTATACTGTACTTGTTATTGCTGTTTCATGCCCTGCCGTACCCCTTCCCCTGAGTCACACCTGGAAATGAGCTCTGGCTCAGTGTACTTATCCCAGTCACTAAACGACAAATAAGAATAATAAAAGCACTGCAGTTTAAAAACTAGATACAGCATCGGTGAGAAAAAAAAGCCTTTAAATGGACTCGGAGTTTTGTCTTAAAAAGCCTGTTGTTGGAAATGTGCCTAATGCTTTGATGTGGTGTATTCCAGGTTCACGAGCAAGAGGAAGGAAGGCATTTAGAGCTGAAGTCTGTCTTTGTCCTGGGGAATTCTAGGCATCTATGGTCAGCATTTCTGCGAGACCACATGAGGAGATTGGAGATACGGTGTTATATAAGATACGTAAAGTATGGAAATGGGATGTAAGGCTGGGGGGAAGCACTTTAATCCAGAATGTAAAAGGTAGTATACTGTATGTAAGTCTGAGAGAAAATATGGCAGACAAAGCAGGCCTGTAATAGGCAGGATTTCTAAATCCTTTTCAGGCATGCTCCCATTGCATCTGACATCTGTTGCACAGGACCTGCATTGAAAATCGTGATTTGCAACACTGTGACAAAGTGACATCCACTAGATTACATCGCCATTGTCTAGCATGTGTCTCTGCTTGGGTTGCTCACGTGCATCCTGGGGACACTTACCTCTACATTTAGACACAAGCAGCTATAAAGCATGTAGGGACACTGTCAGCTTTTAGATGATCTTTTGTGCCCAGCTGCAAACGCATACAAGCAGACATCCTTATTATTCAAATTAAAAATCACTCTTACTGATTCAGTTGAAAAGAGACATTTTTTAGTTATTTCTGATTTTTTTTCAGTATTTACCATCCTGGCCCAAACTCTTGCAATCTACTCGCAATGCTCATGCACTAGTAACATGGTGCCCAAACACCTGCAAACTTGTGCTATAAAGAGTTTGCTTTTTTTCAGGTTGTGCCAGGTAAATGCATTTTCTAAGAGAGAGGCAGCTCCCTGAATGCCCTAAAATCAGTGTTTTGCATTAATGAGTGCTTTATATTACTTTATTTATCGTTTCAAGTGGTAAGCTGTACTCTGAGCATGCACAGTAGCTGTGGCACTACTGCGCAAACTCAGAGTCATGGCTTACTATTAACTAATATAGAGCACTCATTTATGCACAACACTGACTTTATGGCCCTCAGGAAACTGCCATCTTTTAGAAAATGCATTTTAACTGACACTGACCATGGGAGTTTTGACCAGGACAGTCAATATTGAAAAAACAATCAGAAAAAAGGCAAACTTGTTACATGTCCCCATTTACAAGCGCTCGGGCGCCATGTTACTAGTGCATGAGCATTGTGAGCAGTTGGTAAATATTGAAAACATTGGAAATAACTAAAACAGGATCTTTTCAGATAAATCAGTAAGTGTGCTTTTTCATTTCAATAATAAAGGTGTCTGCTTGTATACTTTGTCAGTTGGGCAGAAAAATTATCTAAAAGCTAACAGTATCCCTTTAAGTTCCGGAAATATGCCTACTGTGTGAAAGTCGAGTTCGAAGATATCAAGTGGCCTAGGTATACTGCAAGCACCAAAGTCCCTTGCTACACCTGTGTCCACGGGCAATGCTCATTTGTGAAAATCCTCTCCAATGTGACTAATATTTTTGCATGACTTTCTAGAACAGATAAAATAGGATCAACATAAAGCATGGCATTATGACACTTATTTATTTATTTATTTATTTATTTATTTGAATTTACGTAACAGGGTGAGCTCACTGAGACAGTACAGCCTCTTTTTTAGGGGTGACCCATGTACAATGCAGTACAATGACAATGATGGCAGGTAGAATGGTTACATTTACGTCATTTACAATTACAGTTATATCATTTACATCATTTACAGTTACATATACTCATTACATATACATATACTTAGAAAGTTCAGACTGTGCAAGTACCAAAACATGATGTTAAGAATGCAGAGTCAAGAATCATTGGCAAGAGGAACACAGTAAAGAGGTAGAGAGGTGGCGTGATAGGGAGGATGGGAATTGAGGGAGAGAAGAGCAAGACAAAGTAAAATGTGGTAGGGAGTTCCAGCAAGACAATGCCGAGAAAGCAAATTATCTGCTGCCCTCAGTTAACTGGGGTTTTGGCATAATAAGAAGGGGGAGGGAGGCAGACCTTAGAGCACATGGTGGGTGCCGGAGCTAATTAAGTTCATCAAGGTGGGAGGTGGGAGTATAACAGTGGATCAGGTTGTGCACTAGACTCAAGGTGGAATACTGGAGTTTTGATTCGTACGATAGCCAGCCCATGGAAGAAAGAACATCACAGTGCTGGTGACAGGCACTGCCCCCAAGACAAATCTTCCCACCCTATGGTAACCCTGTCTGAGGTGAGAGAGGATAGTTGAGTTTATCCATTTTCATTTATTCATGACAAATCGGGTTTACAACCTTTGAGTCAGAGACTCATTTACAAAGGCACCTTGTCATGGGGGGGGGCAGACATCAAGACAGTTATTACAGTGCAGATTAAAACAGAGGATAACATTACAGGTGCAGTAAAAGGAACATTTAACATAGATACACTTAGGTTACATAATGTAGTAGTCTGTATGTTACTTAGGTTACATAATGTTACAAAATTGTGAGTTACACTCATGGATATAGTAGGTCCTCAGAGAAGACAGTGGGTTACATCCCTGTTTGGACCGAGTAGGGAAGGGGTAGGTCTGGGGGAGGGAGAGGCTGTCCAGTGGACGTTGTTGAGCCAGGGGGCAAGGCAGGCGGGTACCACAGGTTACAACAGGGGGTTAGTTGCACCTACAACAGTGGGTATTAAAGATATGGTTCCAAAGGGCTGTTTTGAAGGAGCCAATTTTTGGCAAGTTGGAGATGCAGCTAGGGAGGGAGTTGAACCAGGTGGGGGTTCGGTAGAGGAAGGATCTCTGGGCAAGAGAGGTCTTGGTTTTGGGCACCTTGAAAATGGCCTTAACAGAGCTACGGGTAGTGACGGACAAAGATGGCTGCTGTAGGGAGGTGAGACCCCTGAGGGGGAGAGTCCTAGTAGTGATTTCTTAGCGAGAAGACAGGTCTGGTAGAGCAGTCGCTCCTCAAAGTTGAGAAGACTGGAGATAGTATAGAGAAGGCAGGTGTGAGTTCGGCTGGGGGCACCGGTCAGGAGCCTACAGGCCTTATAGATGGAGAGTTGGATTTTGGAGAGGGCAGTGTTGTCAGCTGCAGCGTAGATGGGCAAGCCATAGTCCATGAGGGACAAGAGGGAGGAGGTGATAGCCAGCCTGAGGGCATCCTGAGCAGGCAGTCCCTGTGCCAGTATAGCAGGCCAATCTGAGAGTTAATGGTGGTTGACAGGGCATTAATGTGGGTGTTGAAGGAGAGGGCAGTATCGAACGTGATGCCTAGGTACTTATATGTGGTCACTTGCTCTAGCGGGTGCAGAGTGCTGGAGATAATCAAGAGGAGGGGTATTTTTAGCTTTATTTTGGTGGTGGGAGAAGAGCATTGATTTGGTTTTCTTAAGGTTAATGACCAGTTCATGTCACTGAACCACCTTCTCGCTTGGTTGTAAACTTCAGAGGGATAATTGAGGAGGTGGGAGTGGGATGAGAGGCAACAAGGACTGCATCATTGGTGTAGAGGAGCATTTTACCAGTACATGAGCTGGGGAGGGTGTTGAGGTAGAGACTAAAAGGTATTGGACCCAGGATGGAGCCCTGAGGGGCCCCGGAGCGAACGGGAAGAGTGCTGGAGAGGGAGCCGCTGATCTTGACACGCTGGAATCTAGCAGAGAGGTAGCTAGAGAACCAGGAAATGGGACCACCAGAGAAGCCAAGTTGGTGGAGAGAGTCGAGTAGAAGGGGATGACAGACAGTGTAAAAGGCCTTGGAGAGGTCAATTAACGCTGCTCCTGCAAGGCTGCCAGAGTCGAGAGCAGCATGCAAGTGTTGGGAGAATTGCAGGAGAGCGGTGGTTGTACTGTGTCCTGGGCAGAAACCGTGCTGCTCTGGGCACATAATGTCATACTTGGTTAGGTATTCAGAGAGCTGGATCAACACCACTTTTTCAAGGGCTTTAGAGAGTGGGGGGGGGGATGGAGATCAGCTGGTAATTGTTGGGGATGGACCGGTCCCCACTGTTATGTATGGGTGTGATTTCTGCAGTTTTTCAAAGCACTTGGAAACTGACCCAGACATAGAGACCAGTTTATAAGGTCAGTCAGGGGGACTAGGACTTCGTCCAAGACCACACGGAGGATCCTGGAGTCGAGGGAGTCACTGCTGGTGTTATTGCTGCCTAAGGCTTTTAGCAGGTGCAGCCTGGCTTCTTGGGGGGATAAGGTGCACAGGTAGAATGGTGGGTGATGCAGGACTGGAGGGAGAGGTGGGGATTGGGTCAAAGAAGCTGCTGGGGAGGACAGAGCTTAGGTCAGAGAAGGCAGTGTTAAGGCAATCGGCTATAAGGAGTGGATCTGTGGTGGGGGTGCCACTGATGGAGAGCTGAGATGGTGGGGGGGGGAGCGGGACTTCCCATTTAGCTCTTTCATATTATCCCAGAAGGTCCAGGCTGAACCCCAAGTGGAAACGAGGATGGTCTGGTAGTGCTCTGCCTTGGCCTGCCTAATGGCCCAAGTGCACTTATTGCATTCTGCGTTGTAGACCTGTCTGTCAGACGCCTTTCCAGATTCTACAGCAATGTGCCAGAGATTATCTCTGTTTTTGAGTCTCTGGAGGAGGGGTGGGGTGATCCGTGGGACATTGCATTTTTTGGAGCGGATCCTGGTGAGGGGGGCGAAAAGGTCACAAGCCTTACAGAAGGCATTTGTGAAGTGGTCAAGAGCTGAGTCAATGTCAGGGGCACACTAGATAGGGGACCAGTCTAGCTGGGCTAGTTATTGTTTTAATTTTCTGAGGCCGCCGTGGCGTAAACGGTGGCATAGAGTGGCCTGGGACACTGGCTTCAGAGTGGAGGATGATCAGAGACAGAGGACTGGAGAGTGATCACTAAGAAAGCTGGGGAGGACAGTGACATCCCAGATTTTGTAGGGGTGGTTAGATATAACAGCATCTAGGAGAGTGCTGGTGCTAGTAGAGTGGTTGAATCTGGTGGGCTGGGTTACTAACTGGGACATATCCAGGGCAGCAAAGGAGTCCCTTATATGGGAGGCAGTGGAGGCAAGCCAGTTAACATTGAGATCACCTAGGATGACTAGCTCCACTTTGTGAGGGAGAGATGTGAGATAGTCAATGAGGGACTGGATCGCTTGGTTTTTATTCCTTGGGGCTACGTAGCAGACTGTGAGGAAGAGAGGGCCTCAGGCAGGGTCAGGTGTGATTTTTAAGGTGAGGGCTTGGGCTCCATAATCAAGTTTAGGAGCTGGGAGTGCCTGACCTATAAGGGAGTCCCATAAGAGTAGTGCACAACCATCACCGCGTTTGCCTACTCGGTCTTCGCTGTAGATGGTATATCCAGGAAGAGTGATAGCGGAGTCGGGGTGGATTTGGAGAGCTAAGTCTCTACCAGTGCAATTATGTCAGGTTGATGTTGAACGACCCAGCACTGGAGGGCAGCTGATTTCTTTAGGAGACTGCAAGTGTTTAAGGATGCAAAGCAGAGGCCAGTTGCAGTACAGGGTTTAGAAGGGCTGGAAGCCATAGGTCCTGGGTTTGGGTGTACATTACCAGATAATAATAATAGCAGTGTAATTATTCTGGTTAGTGGCCAGATGGCGATGGAGACCCTTGGGTGGACACCCAGCCTCAGGACTTTACAATCAGGGTGCATGGGATAGATGAAGTCACGAAGGGTGGGAATGGCAGGGAGAGCTGGGTCCAGGTCAGGCCTTGGAGGCGGAGGAGAGTGGGGTGTTGGCAGGGTGGGGTGTTAGGGGGTCACGGGTGTGTTGAGGGTGGGGGAGGGCTGAGTCACTGTGGCGTAGTCGGGGGATGAGGTGCCTAGTGTGGAGGAAAGGTGCTCCAGTCAGTGTGAGGTCTGTACCAAGAGGGTGAAGGAGAGCAGACTTAGTAATGGAGTGTAGGTACTCATAGCAGCTGAGCAGTAAAGGAAGAGTGCCAGGAGTAGTAGTTTTTAGTTAGTTTTTGTTGACTGGGTAAGCGCACTAGACAAATCCTGCATTTTTTCAGGCACGACCCGGGGGCGGGGGATACAGATGAATGCCAACTGACCTTGAGCCAGATTAAGCTGTTGGTGGTATTTTGGTGGTATTTTTAGTGAATGAGGGAAATTTGGCCAGGACACTGGGGAAATTCCCCATCTCTTTTCAATAAGTGCCATGGCATCTTTAACATCCACCTGAACTACCACCAATCTAGGCAGATGGGACCTGCGTTTTTAACGTCTCATCTACAGGCAGTACCTCAGAGGTACCAGCACCCTCTCATGCACACAGTGCCTCGGATATGGTGCCAGATGTGGGAACTGAATCCACAGCCCTCTGATCTCCCGGCCTCAGAGGCGAGTGTGCTACCTACTGAGCCACAGACACTGATAGAGAGTAAGGAGATGTAGAGCAGCTTTGGAATGTTTGGGAGAAAACCCCTCTAGTGGGTGAAAAGACCATAAGCTGCAAATGGGAAAAATCAGTATCAATCAGTAGAAGAGGGAGGGGCAAAGACAGATGAATAGTGATAGACTGACCACACAATAAGTGAAATGAGACAGGAACTATATTGTGTTGGATTGGGTAAGTGAGCTTAAAACTGAGCCCTCTAGTGGCTAAAGGACATAATCTACTAATGGAAAAGTCAGCACTTGACGAGTACCTACTGGACAGCCTCATTGACAAAGCCCTGCAGGAGAAAGTGTCCTTCATACTGTCTTTCCTCCTCAAACCCAAGCCTGATCCCCATAGCCTCAGGTCCTCCACACACTTTCTGCTACAGTATCCCCAGGCTGCCATCTGCATGTGTTAAAAGGCCTTCTCCATTGTTGTCCCTAGGCACTGAGACAGCTTGCCTAGCTCCTTCCACTCTCTAGACTCAAACTCCCTTTTTAAATCACACTATATAGGATTGTCCTCATTTCCTCCTCTGTCTGCAAGTGCCCCCTCCTCCAATAAGAGACTTATGTCACAGTCTAGATTTGTATAAGTCCTGCTGGTCTCTTTTTCTGTCTCATGCCAGTGACATTGCCCATGCTGTTGTATATCCTGTATATTGTGTACACCATCATTATTTATTGTCAGGAACACTCCAACGACCTTGGTGCATAATCTGTCATTCTTACTGATACCTTTAGGTGTATTGGTTGTTCACTTGGTTACTCCTTTGTTGACCTGTATACTCCTTGTCTGGGTGAATTGACTGCATTGTCCCATGCTTTCCATGTATGTACTTCTGCTTTTACTTCTACTGTTCACATGTCGGGCCATTTTGATGGCTCAAGTCATGCCTGAAAACAGTCCCTGGGACTAGTCAGCCCACCCAGTTAACAAATAAATAAATGAAATATAATAAATAATAGAGATTTACAAATTGATTTTGGATTCATATCGAAGCTCTTCTGCTCAGCCTCAAAGCCAGGAAGCCTGCTTTAAAACTCTGCTAACAATGGAGTCCCAGCATACCTATCAGAGTACTTTAATATTATCAAATCCACGTAGACTATTTTATTGGAAGTCACTGGGATTTTTGTCACCATCTCTCTTTTTTTTTTTAATGTATGTCTGCATTGAAATGCTTCTTCCGGCTTCCTGACCCATTTCCTTGCTATGAAATCCCTATAAAATGAGTTATATTATTCTTCATTTGTAACTATATTTTGCAGATAAAGGCCCCGTTTCTAGAAGGGTGGCGCAAGTCACCGTCAAACGCAACTTGCGCCACCCGCACCTGTGACATTGACCCTGTGCCCTATTCTAGTAGGGACAGGGTCATCGTAGCAAGTCCTGCGACTTTGTGACATGGGCCAGGTACGCCCAAACTGCAGGCGCACCTGGCGAAAGATGTTGTGTCGCAACAGCCGGTGGTGCGTGGGTCACTCCCCACCCATGCCCCAACCCCTAGTCACCAGCCACAATGCGGTATACCCAGGTAGCCCTGGTAGTCTAGTGAGAGGTGGGCTGTGCCAGTCGCCGGCTGGGGACGAGTGGGGGTGCTGGGTGAGCTGGCATGGCTGGGTGGGGGGTGGGGGCCACTTGACTACCAGGAATGGGAGTACACTATATATTTAATGTTGATCAGCGGGCCGCTAGACTACCAGGGATTCAGGAATCTTTAGTATTATTATACAGTTCAGGGGGGCCACTTGACTACTAGGGAATAGGTATGTATACTGTATGTTTGACAGTGATGGGGGGCACTAGACTACCAGGGTGGGCTTTTTGCCGCATTTTCAGTGGGCAACTCATGGTTAGAGGCATGGGTGGAGGGATGGCAGTGCCGCCCTGCGGGGCTTGTGCCAAGGGTGTTTTGGGGGATGGGGGTTTTGGCATGGGGATGGACATGGTAGCATGTCAGCAAGTGGGTCTACAGGACCCTGGGGGACGGCCATAGGTTACACCAGGTAAATGCTGGTGTAACTTACGTTGCCGGTTCTCCTCCGGGGGTTCTTGTAGAATCCTGACATTGGAGACTTTGTTGCTGCCCTTCTGGAATGGGGCACAACTGCTGCCGTAAACCCCCTAGCACCATGTCACAGGGGGTTTATGGCACAACTAGGAGCGTAATGGTTGTTTGGTGCAAGTGGCTTGCGACACTTTGTAGAATCGCGTATGTCGCAACTGCTGGCGTAAGTTGCTACATGCGCCATTCTACTTGGGGCAACTGCTGTTACACCAGGCATAACTCTTCTAGAATCTGGTCCATAGAGATCAGAATTATGACACCCTTATCCAAATCATTTACAGTAGATGAAAAAACAGCAAGTACTCCAACATTAAATTGCTGCCCCATACATTAATCCCATCCAGCAGGTTTCATTGATGGCTGCTCATTGTCTCCAACTAGAAAGTCAATTCCTATCCAGTGACACACTTTACTTTTAAGTTTTTATGTCCATTATGTGTAACCTTGACCATTAATCTTGTATGTGGAACCATACCAATTTTTTTTTGAAAGACTAAGTACATGTCATAGAATGTATTCCATTTTCTGTCATATCTATATTCAGCAATGTCTCAACTGCATGCAGTCACACACATAACATGTTTCACATTAACTAGTATGGTATCACTTTATCTTTCAGCGCAAGCTCCATGGCAGGTGTATAGCAGTAACTGTATAAAAATAAGATGACTACTGGTATTACATGGCAACACTAATAGTTATCCCATTACTATACAGTTACAGCCAGATAACTGCTATGTAACATGTGCCCTGAAACATAAAGTCATGCCCAAATATTTTAATTTGGTTGGTATTGCCATGTAACTGTGGAAATGGTTATTATGTAACTACATAGTAATGGTATTCACAATGAAACTACCTACTCATTGCACATATGTTACATGGGGATACCAATAGTTACCCTTTTATTATACAGTTACTAAGCAATAGGGCACAATGGGGTGTGCACTGTGCTAGGATAAGGTCACACTTTGGGGTGGTTGAAGCACAATGCCTACCCTGGAGTGTCTTATTGTGATTATGAAATGGCTCCAGTGTGACTTTTTAAATACTATTTTTCACATTTGTATTTTATTTTAATAAGCTATGAAAACAAAATAAAAAAGTTGAATAAGCAGACTTACATAAAATAAGACCCATTGAGGACCTGCAGTATTTATGAACAACCAGTAGGTGGCATCAGAGACTGTTTTTCTTCCCCCAGTGTAAGTATGGGCAACTGCGCATCGAGGTGAGAGTGAGTGGAAGGTTTACTGAGCTGCAGCATGTGTGTAGAGGTGAGAGAGGGCAGGAGCTGTACTGAACTATGGCCAGTACCCAGAACAGAAGCCATGACACAGCAATTATTTTGAATCACAGTTAGCACTGTGCCAAGCAGCAAGAGCACCAGCCATAACAGAGCCAGTAGTCTGACCCAAGGTCATCGGCTCTTGTGAGAGACTGTGGAGAACAAAATGAAAAAAACAAACACAAACTATGAGCTGATCCAAAGTGTTGGTAGGGCATTGCTTTCTGGGAGGTGTGAGGAGTCTGATCATTTTCTGAGTCCTGATTGTGTAACAGCTACCCAAAAAGCTGGAAGCCAGGATCAACAGCACAGAGCCACAGGTGGATGGGTTTGTGGGGCAGTGCAGAGGCTGGTGAGGTGACAAGTCTTCTTCCCATGCTGTTGTGCTGAGATAATAGCATGGGGTTCCAAGGTCCTCAGGCAATCAGTGGTCTAGGTTTCTCATACCCCTTTCACAATTCCATAGAACTACCATGTAACCTGGGCCCAGAAATATACAGTGATATCACTAATAGCATCTGATCCTGATGTGGTAAGAGTAACTGATGAATTTCCATATCTTTGTGTTCTTAATGTTTGTTGTTCTGATATGTGAACAAAAATAAATAGAAGCTTTAATACCAAAAATGTTGGCACTGAATAACAACAAAAGGGGTGAGAAAACTCATGATTTTTCTTGCTCCCAATGCTCTGTTTATTGGATCTTTCTTGTTTTGTTTTTAAATTCTTACCAAAATTGCTTCCCCATTGGATTCTAGCCAACCTTAACAATGTTAATGATGCCTTCATCTCTGTACATACCCTGACATATGCTGTTATCGTACGTGCCACTCATGTGGAAACCGGCTTCACAGCTGCAGTGGTGAGTCCTGTCAATCTTTGCACACCGTGGCTTTCTACTGAAGGCTGGGTCATTCATGACACTCCATTCTGGGGGTGCTGAAGTGAACCAGAAAGAGAAAAATAAAATGTTTCTGACATCCATGAACTGGATCTTTGATAAATATATGATTAAATAATACCAAGCAAAAGTGCTAACACTAGTTGAGTTGTGTATAGCAAGTTGCAAAATACACTCCAGCAGTGAGTCTTCTGATTATCTTAATTTACAATAAAAATCATTCAAGAGGCACCATTACATTCTTAGGGTCTTTTTGTATCATTTTATGTTACTCGTATTTCAAAAATACATTTATGGTTTACTGAACTACCCCATGCCCCATAGGAACTTCTTTTTTTTTTTAACTCTATTTTTTCCTCTCTGCCTACCTGAACTCTCTCCAGAGGGTCTCTCAGTGCCGGCCAGTTTCCCGCCTGCCTGAAGTCCTCCTTACACTCCTCTCAGGGTCCCAACTCTCTAGCCACCTACCTGGCCACCCAACTCCCCAGCTCTGAGTCCCCTGAGGTGGGACCACCAGATTTACTCCTCCTGGTGCTCTAGCTATAATCTAGATGAGTGACCAGGCAGGGAGGAGAGCAGAGTAGTGAGCAGAGAGACCCGACATTGGGAGTGGTTGGCTGGCTCCCCTGGACCCTCCTTTGCCTATCAGGAGGCAGAGGGTATTTCTTTATGTTCCTCCCCCTGGCGTGGCATGCAATGGTGTCAGCGTGGGATCACCCACAGACAACCTGCCGTTGCCAGACCCTTCTTCTTAACCTTGCTACTGGATGATGCCCACAGCCTCCACCAGGTGCTGCCACTAAGTGCGGTATCTCCCCTGATCCCACCCCAGGAGAAGAGAGCGCCATCCTCCGGACACTCGATCTTCTCCTCCCCCACTGACCCCCAATGGCCCAGGCTTGTTCCTGAACCTGGATTGCTGGCATGGTGCGAGGTGTGGCGTCCAGCGCCTCAACCCTCAGTGCCACTGGGCCAGTCTATGGGCACTTCTTTTTTACAGTCATTTTATTAGACAGTAGAATAAAGCCAATTAGGATGTTTGTTTGTTTAATTTATTTGTTTATTTGGAAGGGACACCAAGATGTTGCTCATTAAAATAAACTTTTACTTTTAGTGAAATCTCAAAAATAAAACAGATAGAAAGTTGCACAAGTGAATAAAACAACATAAAATAACAATATATTTATTTATTTGCTTTGATGAAATAACAATACATAAAGTGTGCTATTAGTTTGTACAAAGTCAGATCAGTGGGTACATTTCATTTGGTTGGAAAATAGTTCCACAGTCATTACTGCTCATCATTGATAACATATTTCTACAGCACAGGCAGCTCTTTTGTTCAGTAAATAAATAAATATTTCATTTTCCTGTATTTGTTTTTACATTTTTCAGATGCTGTCCAAACATTCCTGTAGTTAGCATGCTATTGAATTCTTATAGTAGTGTGAGGCAAACGAAAATATATTTTAATAAACAGACACATTCCATTTAAATAAACAAAAATACATAGATCGATTAAAAATAAAAAAAAATACTTAAATCAACTAATAAATTTAAAAATAAATGGTGACTTCCCCCCCAACCCAGCTGCATTGCAGTGTCAGCAAGGGTTACGAGCTAACAACTCAGCTACAATGGCACAGATTTCATTCATTCATTCATCCAATCATTATGTTTTTTCAGAAAAGAAAAGAAATGAGCCAGACCGATTTATAAAAGCATCCAGGAAATAGATTTGTAATGTATTTATCTGTTCCTAATGTACATTCTTTTCTTTAATTCATATTGAATAATCGTATCATTTTTAGATTATCTTAAATCCCACTGGACTGCTAATGTTTGCATGTGTTGTAAGTGGTTGCCAGAATTAACCAAGCCAAGACCTGCTTTTGCATATCCCTTGCTAGTTCACCATAGAAAAGTGATGTCATATTTGGTTACAAAAGCAAACACTTGCCAGCACTCCCAAATGAAGGAACAGCTGTGGCCATAGTGACCCCAATTATCAGAGAAGGGGTAGTAATAAATGAACACATTAAATCCTAAATTAAAGGAGGAATTTGATTGGCTTCCCATTTTGCAGTTAGACTGCTCACCCCGATTATTCAGGTTACTTTGATTAAAATGTGGTTTCACAGGCCATAACAATTCTACACCCTGTAGTTTTAATATACAACCTCACCCCCCCACCCCACCCCCCACCCCATGACTGGCTCCCTGATCTTTTAATATGAATAGCAGTTTTCTTGTAGGCCACTTCTATCAAACTGTTGCCTGGAAACACATTTTATTGTACCTCTTATGATGCATACATTTTAACCGCACCCCATCTCATGTTTCACTGTTGGTCTCCTGATTAAGAATCAATCAACTTGTAGTTGTAAGGGCTTATATTTGACATCCCCAAAGCTTAACACAGACCTATTATTGACATGTCTCACTATTCCCAGTGTATCCCTACCCTGCAACAACTTAATGCAATGTAATTTACTCTACTTTTAAGATGTACCTGAAACTAGCAAGTCTTGTACCCCATGTGCCATTTTAATGATGTTCATGATGCCTACCTTGTTTTTTTCTTTTTTCACTGTTATCTTAATTTGTACTTATTGTATTGCATTGTATTTTTATTGCTCAGTTTTGTCCCTGACTTGGAACCTTTGAAAATGAGTCTTTGACTCAAAGGTATTAATCCCAATCGAAATAAATAAATAAATAAACATTTATCTTTAGCCTCTTTACTTTTGTAATACTTCTAACTCCAGCACTTCCATTTTTTTCATTTCATAAAATGCAAATAATTTCTGGTCAGCAGCTGCTGTGAACTGACAGTCGGGGGCATGAGTGCCAGACTACAACTGCTGTACTTACTGATGAATTTTAGTGAGGTCCAGGTGACATCATTCATGTCATCAGATTGGGCTCCCACAAATCAGTAGTTTGTTTTTTAATGTGTCTCCAAAAACTCATCCCTCCCAGAGACAAATGGCTTCAGAAATGCTTGCATTTGACCCTCACAGAAGCACTTCAGACCAAAAAAGAGCATGTTTCTGTTTGATAAATATGTTACTTTTCATAGGTTCATAGGAATTGCAGATAAAATGCAACACAATAGGATAACTGAGTTCATTGGTGGCTATTCAGCACTTATAATCATTAAACCCATTGAGCTCATGTATTTGTCTGTTAATCTTGAATGTATCTACATATTTACTTTCCACCACATGTACCAGTGACATTGTTTTTGATTCTGTTTTATAGAGAAAGCGATATAGGGCAGCACAGGCTAGAATCTCTGGGGAATATTACATACAGCCTTATATTAGATCATTTAGAAAGAGGCAACAGTTTGATAAGAATATTTATATATATTTTGTTTCCAAGAGAACAGTAAAAATATGGTGGTAATTTGGAAAATGAGAGAATAAAATATTAAGAGCTCAGAAACCAATGTGGTAAAATGGAAACATATAAACCTTGGTTCTCAAACACTACCGTGTGTTGCAAAAGTGCAAACTGAACTTAGATGTCTTCTTATACTGTATAATAATAAAGGGAATATCATAAGTAACACAGTTGGATAGAAACTTGGGGCTTGATTTTCAAAGGTCAGGACTGGCACAAGGGAGCATGTGGCAATGAGAAATGGTGCAAGGGGCTCTTTGCACTGCACCTTGCACCAGTCTAAATTTTCTAAGGGACCACGTGCCACTAGGGGGACCACCTGTGGCAACCGGGCTTGCGTCATCCTTGCGATGGCCACACCAGCGTGCCACAGCATTAGGGGGCTTACACCAGGGCAGGGCCATGATATTCAGAACATTCAGATTTTGCAAGACACCCCCCCCAAGGAACACATGGACCCTGCAGTTAGACCAGCCCAGAGTTGGTCTAAGCTGTCATGCGCCACCACCGCAGCTCTCGCTGGGTGGGGGGTGACCCTGTGCCCCACGGGAAAGGCACCCAGAAAGCCCCTGATACCTGCCAGAGCACTGTCTGGGAGGCCAGTGGTCCCTAACTCCCCACCCCATGCTGTCAGTAATGCACCTGCCCCCTCCATGGACCCACAGCATCTCTGCCATCCCCCATTGGAGGCAGTTCCAAAAATTACCTCTGCACACTAAGAACTCCTGGGGGTGCAACCAAATGATAGCCAGTCCCATGAACTCGATAAACTTCAAAAAATGGTAGCACCCCTGAAGAACGAAACAACAAACAGTCTCTGGTATAATTCAAAATATTTATTGGACTAGTAGCAAACAGCAGCTAGCCAGTCACCTCAAGTGAATAAGTCCTCACTCAATGCTTCATCTCCAAGACAGAGGCTTTGGTAGGGGTCTGACCACAGAAACAAAGTGAAATATATTTATAGTATCATAGCTTGTGACATCATCATCATATAATGTATTGTTTATTGTTGATCTGGTCAAACTATGTACTTCTCTGATTCATTAAGTTGTTTATATTTCTGATTCCTCCACATTGTATCACCTATGTTATGTGCAGTGTCTCATTGTTGTTGTTCGTTGTATTCGACTTGTATCCTCCCAGGTCATGCCTGAAAATAGGCATCCTTATGCCTAGTGCACTCACCCGGTCAACAAAAGCAAATAAATAAATAAAGACACATTCATTACTTCATTTAAAGAAACAGCAAACACAAATCAAGCAAAGCCATCACTTTCAATATTAACTATTTATCTGGCTCTAATGCCTAATACTAATAGTGGCCTTACTAATGACATTTACAAACTAAAATTAAAACCAAAAAATGTTTTTCAAATAAGATAATATACAAAACTGACTCACTTATTGCAAACTAAATCAGGAGAGATGTACTAAATATCAACTAAAACACAATTTAATTATACATTATTCATATTTCATTACTTAAACAAAATATATTCCATTCATTTCCATTTATTTGAAGTGGCGATCTACCCAGGTTGACTTAACCTTGTCGGGGATCCACAGACAGATCAAATATTAAGGAACTTGTTTCTTTGTGAGTAAGTAGAATCCATCTCTCCTGCAAAATAAAGGCATATTTTACCAACACATCAACATGAATTTATTATTATTTACTTATACATAATTCCTAATGTGTAGTAATGTGCTTGGTAAAAAATCTGCTGAAACTCAGGCACCATCAGCATTTTAGATTCCCTGACCAGATGAAACAACATTATAAAGGATAGCCAGTGACAAACATAAGTTCAAAATAGGAATGGGGGGAAGGGGGGAGTGAGTAGAGGGGAGGGGGAGAGGTGTGGAAGGGTGGCGAGAGCCCTTTAGTGGACAAGATTGAAGTTAAATATTGGATTACAAGTAAGACTTCAAGTCCATTATCTCATTCAAGCCATACAGACTCAAGGTTTTTAACTTGTAGATCCAGTAACTCTCCCTTTGTGACAATTCTCTCTTTTAGGGAGCGAACTGTTTTCCCTTGGGGTATGTAGGGAAAATAGTTTGCTCCCCTAAGAGAGAGAATACAAGAGCACATTAGATATGTCATCAATGCTCGACTTGATAAAGTTGTCGGTAGGCACTTTATGGAACAGCATAATTCCAATCCAAAAGACCTGCACTGTATGCGTTTAGAAATTGCAAAATGTGGTAAGAGGGGAGGTGACAAACAGACCAAACTTTCACAAAGGGAGAGTTACTGGATCTATAGGTTAAAAACCTTGAGTCCATATGGCTTGAATGAGATAATGGACCTGAAGTCTTACTTGTAATCCAATATTTAACTGCAATCTTCTCCATTAAAGGGCTCCCACCACCCTTCCACCCTTCTCCCCTCCCCTCCACTCACTCCCCCTGCTTCTCCTTTGCCCGCCCCACCCCCAACTCCTATTTTGAAGTTATGTTTGTCACTGATTATCCTTTATAATGTTGTTTCATCTTGTCAGGAATCTAAAATGCTGATGGTGCCTGAGTTTTAGCAATTTTTACCAATCACATTACTATAAATTAGGAATTACGTATAAGTAAATAATAGTAAATTCATGCTGATGTGTTGGTAAAATATGCCTTTGTTTTGCAGGAGAGATGGATTCTACTTACTCACAAAGAAACAAGTTCCTTAATATTTGATCTGTCTGGGGATCAACGACAAGGTTAAGTCAACCTGGGTAGATTGCCACTTCAAATAAATGGAAATGAATGGAATATATTTTGTTTAAGTAATGAAATACGAATAATGTATAATTAAATTGTGTTTTAGTTAATATTTAGTACATCTCATGATTTAGTTTGCAATAAATGAGTCAGTTTTGTATATTACCTTATTTGAAAAACATTTTTTGTTTTTAATTTTAGTTTGTAAATGTCATTAGTAAGGCCACTATTAATATTAGGCATTAGAGCCAGATAGATAGTTAATATTGAAAGTGATGGCTTTGCTTGATTTGTGTTTGCTGTTTCTTTAAATTAAGTAATGAATGTGTCTTTATATGATGATGTCCAAGCTATTGGGAGACATTATCAGGTGTTATGGGCTGGGTTTTCACTGCTATGCAGATGATACCCAACTATACCTGTCCTGTGCATCAAGTAATCAGATGGCGGACTCTGTATTTAACAGCTGCTTGTCTGAGATCTGGACTTGGATGTCCCATAACTGGCTGAGACTCAACCCAGACAAGACAGAGATGCTGATGGTGGACTCAGGTCATCGTGGGGAGGATGGGGGTTTGTGGAGACCACCTAGTCTTGTACGGGGGGTGCCGCTAACCCCATCCGAATGGGTGAAGAATCTGGGTGTGATCCTTGACAGCGGCTTGACACTTGATGCTCAGGTGTTGGCCATTGTTAAGAGTGGATTTTATCATCTGAGGAACATTGCCCGGATTCAGAACCTGTTACCTACCGAGGACCTGGCCTCACTAGTACATGCTTTTGTAACATCCAGACTGGATTACTGCAATGCCCTGTACCTAGGGCTATCTGGAGGTAACCTCCACCGACTGCAGCTGGTGCAGAATGCGGTGGCAAGATTATTGATGGCTGTTCATAAGTATGATCATATCACACCGTGAACTGCACTGGCTGCCGGTTAGGTGGAGGATTGTCTTCAAGGCCAGGTTACTGACCTACAAAGCCCTACATGAAGGGGGACCAGTCTACCTGCAAGAACTCCTTGTGCCTCACTGCCCATCCTGAGCTCTCCATTCCACCGAGGGTTGTCTCCTGGATATTCCTAGGGTGAGGCTGCGCCACTCGGGTGATCGAGCATTCTCGGTGGCTGCACCTACCCCATGGAATCTACTACCAAAACAGTTACGGGAGGCACCCTCAGTGGATACCTTCAAAAAAGGTTTAAAAATGTATTTATTTAACCAGGCTTTTAATTTTTAGAGAATTGAGTTTACTGGGTTGATTAGAGAGATATTTTTATTTATTATGTCTGATTGGATATTAGTGCTGATTTTAATTGTATTTTTGTATACTTATAAAATATTGTATTGTATTGATTGTGAAGTGTTCCGAATCCTTGGAAAGGAGCACTATACAAATAAAGTATCCACCTATCTATCTATCTATCTATGAGACTATAAATGTATTGCACTTTGTTTCTGTGGTCAGACCCCTGATGAAGCCTCTGTTTTGGAGGCAAAGCACTGGGCGAGGACTTATTTACTTGAGGTGACTGGCTAGCTGTCGTTTGCTACTAGTCCAATAAATATTTTGAACTATATAAGAGACTGCTTGTTGTTTTGTTCTTCAGGAGTGCTACCATTTTTTGAAGTTTACCCCATTGGGGGCAGTTGTCATCCCCTTCCCCAGTCAGACCTGTCTCATGCCCCCCCCATGAGCCAGGGCATCCTCCAATCAACCTGCCAGCCAGTAGGGTAACCGGCCAGCAGGTCCCCATCACTGCCCCTGATGCCACAAGCCTGCGCTGCAGCCTGTGGCAGTCCACTTCTGCGCACTGTTTGGCTGGTGCATGGGTTAGTTTGTGGCAAACTTGGGGACTTTAGTGCCAGGGCCCCTGCTTTCTTAAAATCTGGTACAGGGTCCCCAGTGCTTCTGAGTTTGCTGTAGCCAGGGGTTCACCACAACATGTGCAGATCTAAATCAGTTTTTGAAACGGGAGCCCTTGGTGAACTGTGTTTACAGATAGTGGAAAGGAAATGTTAAAGAAACAAGGTTATTTCAATGCTGTAACATTCTCCAAAATATATTTGAAATTGGTTAGAGTGATATATTTGTATTTATTTCTCACAGCTGAGCTTCTTGAATGCATTTTGAGGAAAACTTTGAGTCAAAAATACTCTCCGTAAAGTACCTTGATCTTATTAAAATTCTTTACCCCATACTATTGTCAAAGTTATAAATAAATAATTATTAACTCCATCTGGGGACATTAAGTTAATATAGGATGGTCACATGGTAAATGAATCCGAGATCTCCTGTAACTGAAGTAAATACATTTTTTACTAGTTTATAAGAATGGTGATATGTCCTTTTGGCACTAATCTGATATAAATAAAAAAGTGCAAGTTGAGGGTGTTTATCCACACAGAACATGGATGATAATGAGGATTATCTATTACTGTATTTGTATAAAAACAAATTTGCATAATTTTGCAACACTGATTCAGATACCCTGATGAAGTGTTTGATTTAATTAATTAATTATTTTATTTATTTATTTATTTCAAAAGTTTTAAAAGGAAAGCCATACTGAGCTGGTAACAGCTTGTTTCCAGGTGCATCCATTGGGGGGGGAGGATGGTTTGAACCATGAAATGTTGGTTAGCTAGTCTGACATGTCAGTGGACAATGAACATACTCCTTTCTATGAAAATATATTTTTGTGTGTTGAGTGTGTCAAGTTTCCAGTCCTGTAAGCAGATTTAACATAGAATACCCTACTGAACCTTAACTATAATGGCATTCCTTCAGCAGTATAATATTAAATTGGCATGGTAGTACCACTATAGTTAGGGCTGAGAAGGCATTTTTATGTAAAACCCTAATTTTTGCACCTTAATACTGTCGTCATCCTTTGGAATGTGCATTCTTGGGCTCTGTACATCCAGATCCTGAAAATTTGCTGATGATCAGTTTGGCAGTTTAAAAGTTCTAGAAGTTTGCAAACATGAAAAACATACCTTATCTTATAAGACATTTTTCTTTTGCTCACTGATAGTGCACAAATAGCGGTGTGTTGAAACCTGAAACTTTCAGGTTAGTTTGGTTGGCCTAAGGATGATTTTTCACTAAGTGGTTTAACTAAAAAAATGTACAGATTTTAAATTATTGAAAAAATTAGTTTACGTTTGCATGTATGCACAGTTAGTTTTCTCATGAATGTTACATAGGGTGTTTCTGCTAAAGCCGGTGGTCCCGTTTTTGTGACTTGTACCCATTTTCAAGAAATAACACTTCTGTTTTCCTAAGTCTAAGGAGTTATGAAGGTGGGTAAAGGAAGAGAAAACTTTGCTTAACAGAAACAAAAACCTTGCAACGGGAAGTCTTAAACCTGCGTGGTCAACAGAGTAGGTTGTAAGGGTTCCACCAAGTCTTGTCAACAACAAAGTTGTCGATGGACAGTACAGTGACACAAATTTACTGACGGCGATCACATCATCCTGCAAATATGTCGAATGACTGCCATGGTGCCCTATGAACTGAGGCACATTTAGACTGTTTCTGGGGAGCTTCACCCCCACAACCCCTGGACATATATATAATCAATTCATGGAGGTGGCCATTTACTGGGGAAAGAGGCCAACGCCAGGAGTTGCTGTATCCATACAGCACTCTGACAACCTGTTCAACACTGTGGCTGTCGAACGTGTTGATGTTGCTGTGTTGATTTTGCTGTATTGATTTCACTGAAAGAACAGTATACCGGTTGGAAGAGTATTTCTTCAAGTGTTGCTTTTTTGGGAAAAATAGTTATTAAGATGTTAATGTAGACTTTTGGTGACATCACTGGGCAGTGAACAACTAGCGGTTTGAACTCCATGGTCTGAACCCTTAAAATCCACAGCAATCCTCACCCTAGCCACAGAATTAACCCTCAAATGAGCCAGGATCCAAGTAATTACAATGTCGGCTCCACAGCAGTTGACAGCCTTAGGGTAGATAGTCCCTAGCCAAAGAAATCCCAGTGGCTCTTGAAGGATGGCCTAGTGGCCCCTACATCTCCACCACTGCCAGAAGCTAATAAGTGTCTCAGCAACCTGGAGGAATAGGAGGTGACCGCCACAATTACTTTAAAAAAATTGATTACAGAGCTGAAAAAAATTGCCCACATGCTCCATAATGTGCAATCCTAGCAGACACATGGAAGGAGCTCCAAGATATAGGAGCCTGCACAAAAGATTTAGAGCAGTACCTCATGGAAATCACCAGACTGGGAGACCACCACAATAGTGCCCTGCTACACCTGCTCAAAAGAGAATGGGAGATGTCAGAAACACTCAGTGATCTGAAGGAGAGATCCAGATGGTACAGCCTGTAGCTTCATGGAGTGCCAGAGGACAGGGAGATATGGAATAATTTGTGTCATCTTTTCTCTTGGAGCTGCTGGGACGGGACAAGAACACTGAGTAGCATATTCAGAAAGCTCATCAGAACCTGGCACCAAAACCAGTGGATCCTAAGGCATGCCCTGCTACATTGTGGTCCGCTTCATCAACTACTCAATTAAAATGAAAATTCTGCGAGCAGCCTGGGCAAAGAAACAGCTGCAGTTCAGGAACACAAGGATTTACCTGGAGTACGATTTTACTACAACAGTTATGAATAAAAGGGAATGAATTTTAGCAGTGATCAAAGAGTTGAAGGGTAAAAACATTAAAGCTGAACTGTTTGCACCAGCTCAGCTTAAAGTTTACATGGAGACTGGTGTCAAATGTTTCCACTTGTCACAGGAGGCCTCTGGGTTTCTGTACCAACTGAAAATATCGGACTGTAGTTTGGATGGAGGAGTGCCTCTGGGAGAGCGGGAGCTCCAACAGCAACAATGGCTGCAGCAGGGTCTGTGAAAGCAGCATAATAATACATCTCCATTGTCCTCTAGGAGTTGAGATGCTAGTTTTGCTTGCCATTCACAACGTTCAGTGGTGGCAGCTCAGGGTTCTGCGGAGGGGGCAGGCTGACTGTTTTCCAATGGGCTAAAGTGGTGAGAGGACATTACATGGAACTGAAAGTGGACATCAGAGTGTATAACTTGTGATACTGTTTTCAGTGTATATACCCTCTGGTGCCCTTGTAAGAAGATCTATGTAGGCTGTACAGCTAGGACCTTAAAAATGAGAATTCAAGAACATGTAAGATCTATAATAAATCAAAGAGAGGACACACCTGTTGGAATGCATTTCATGATGTATCACGGTTCTAACCCTGACCAATTACAGTTTATGGGTATTGAACATAGTAAGATCAATCGACTAGGAGGTAATAGAATGAACAACCTCCTCAAAAGAAAAAGTTTCTGGATCTATACTTTAAAGAGTGTGAAACCTTTTGGGACATCAAACCATATTTATTGGATAGGTAAACAATGTTCCTTATGAGGATTTTTGCTTTGTCTTGATTTTTTTACACTAAAATCATATATGCTCATATGTGAATTTTTATGAAAAACAGATAGAACAGCAATCCTGTCTAGGTTCAACTACAATTACGTTTGAACTCCATGTTTGAGCTCTGTAGGGATTCAAAATATAAATTTTATTTTGACATCCTAAAAGCTTTCTTTTGCACTATCACTTAAGTTAATAATGTGAGTGTGACTAGATAACAGATAATATTACTGTTTTGCTATGAGTGAGCTTAAATCAGCTATGAACTTTTTTTTAAAAAGTTCTGGAGGGATCCAAACTATGAACCCATTTAGGATAAGCTAAAAATAAGGCTGCCTGTTTTTTTCTGTCACTAGATTAATAATGTGATAATGTGAATAGACACTAAGCAGAACTTTTGTCTTGTTGAAAGAAAGTTAAAATTAGCAGTGAGCTTTTCTGAAGTTTTGGAGGTATTTATAACGTTCTAATAAAGTAAATGAAAGGCTCTACTAGCTTTCAAAAAATTCTGTTAAAATTCACATATTATTATAAAGTTTATTAATATGCACATTTAGAAGAGTATCTCTGTCCCTTCTTTCTTCCCTTCCCCCCCCCCCACTTCTTTTTACATACGGATATGTACATCTTAGATTGTGGATGAAATTTGTAGACATCAGCTGTCTCTATAATATAAGATGAGAATAAATGAAAATAAGCGTGCTTGCTGCCTTTTGGTAAAAATGTTGACCTTCAATTTATAGTCATTTCGTCTCTTCTTTTGTTTTGTCATTTGTTTTAGGACATTTTATTTTTATTTGGAAATTCCTGGAACTTGGGCAGATCGCTAGGCTTGGCAGATCCCCTCAGATCCATCTCTCCATTCTTATTTCCACTGGATTTGGAGCCTTATTTCTTCTATTTGAAAACATAGCTTATATATATATATATATATATATATATATGTATATATATATATCTACTAATTAATGAAACTTACATCTTCATTTAATTGTATGTGTTTGTTTAAAAACAAAACAATATGTTAAAAAGATGAAATAAATATAGAAAGAATAAAAAACATACATACGTTTGTAAGATGCCATGGTATCATGTAGATATAAAAGAAATGTAAATAAACAAGGCTCCATATAGAATAGTATACAGCATTGAATGTTTTTAGATAGATGCTTTTTTGATATATTGGATTAAGATAGACACACAACACTTTTGGATAATTGCTGGTGTTTTATTAATTAGTAAAATGACGCTGTGATGTAATTTACTTAATTCTGATTCATTGAATGCCTATTTAGTACACCTGTGGTGACATCAATTTACTTGTATTTAAATGTACATTCTTTCCCTACCTGCCACGCCTCCTGACGAAAGGTTGTATCCTGAAGCACTGGGGCGAGTGGTTGCGTAGTCGCTTTGAGCACGATTTATTATCAGCAAATAAATGCTTTGAATCTGTTTCAAGTTTGTGCTCTTTCTTGAAGTTACAGGAGTGCAGTCTAACCTGGACTTGACATTACATTGCCTCAAGATGCAGACCTTGTCTGCTGAGACTGTGATTTTGAGGACTTAACTTGCTTACATTCATATGTTTGGCAGGGGATTGTCCCCTCTGCCCTTTGCTGTTAATCCTGTTATTTCGTTTGGGGATATGTTGTAAGGGATACCTATTCTGAGGGGTTTGAGGGAATAAGTGTTTGGGGTCATGCATTATATTTGGAAAGGGAGGAAGGAGGGATGCAGTAGAGAATGATGGAACCTTTTTTTTTTTTTTTTTGATCTAGCAGTTTATGGACATAAGGCGGTTTCCCTCTGTTTTCTCCAAATGTTATTGGTAGTTACTTTCTTTTTTGAGGGTTTCATTTCCCCCGCTGGTGTTGCATCCCTAATAAATCACACTGGGAGCTTTACATCATTAGGGGTCCTACCCCTAGCTAGGCACCTATCTGAGGGTGTTCTATAGCACCACAGTGATCTCCCTTTGTCACACAGGGAAGGTTCGGAGATGCATGCCCTGTCAGAGAGATAATACTCCCTTGCTTATTATAGAAAGGGAGGATGACTGCAAAGATAGAACAACTCTTGATGATGGTTTTACTAGAGTTGGGGATCAGCTTCCCCCACCTTGGGGGGAGGGAGGCCCTCATTGGACACCCGAGAAGGACATTGAGGCTATCACCTGGCCTCAGCACTCCAGGGAGCCACTAGGTAGAATCACCTGTTTGGAGCTGTTTAAGAGCACCCTGAAGTCACAATCCAGTCTATTGGGTACATGGGCAGGGTGGTGGGGGGGGAAACCAACTTTGGGGACTATGGTCTCCCTTTGGGGCATCTCTCCTCCTGGGCCTGCCTACACATCAAAGTATTTCCTCTTTGTTGTTGCTGTGGTTATTGTTGTTCTTTAGAATGTCTTTTTTTTCATGTATCTCATGCTGGAGGGGGTCACTTGAATTCTAGAAATATATCCAATGGCTGACCTAAAAATAGTATCTTATAATGTCAGGGGTCTCCATTCCCCCATTAAAAGAACATGCATTTTTATCTTAGTTTTTTTTTTTGACCGGGTAAGTGCACTAGACAAATCCTGCCTATTTTCAGGCACGACCCGGGGGGAGGGGGACACAGATGAATGCCAACTGACCTTGAACCAGATTAAGCTGTTGGTGGTATTTGTAGTGAATGAGGGAAATTTGGCCAGGACACCGGGGAAATTCTACTCTTTTTGAAAAGTGCCATGGGATCTTTAACATCCACCTGAACTACCACCAATCCAGGCAGATGGGACCTCGGTTTAACGTCTCATCGGAAAGACGGCACCTCAGAAGTGCAGCACCCCTCTCATGCTGCACTACAGTGTCAGTACTGGGATATTAACCCAAGTGCCAGATGTGGGAACTGAACCCACAGCCCTCTGATCTCCTGGCCTCAGAGACAAGTGTGCTACCTACTGAGCCACTGACACTGCTTTAAATATTGCAGGAGGTGGGACAGTTGGGGGCCACCATAGTGTTCCTCCAGGAATCACATTTATCCCCACAGAAGCATTGTAAATTAAAATGGGGATAGGTGGGGGAGGTTATTTCCTCGTCCTTTGCAGCACACCGTAGCAGATATGGGGTGGCCTTGCTGGTTCTCTGGATCATCCCTCTGTCAGTCACTGATGTGGTGACTGATGAGGAGGGCTGGTTCATTCAGTTGTGGGGACTTTATAGAAGGTTCCCAGTAGTTTTCTTAAATGTTTATGCCCCTAATAATAGAGAGGGGAGCCTGGCATTTTTCAAAAAGCATCTACTCCGCCCATCCGCTGACCAAGGAATGCTGACTTTAATTGGGGTTAATTTCACCCGTGTACTCCAGCCAAATCTAGATAGGAGCAGGTGGGGTGGGGGTACCCTCAAGCAGAGTGCAGGATGTTTGGATTCCTTATACAGGAGAGTGGGCTACAAGATATGTGGCACCATCTTCATGACAGAGGGAGAGACTCCACTTTCTACTCCCACCCCTAAACTCAATACGCTCAGATTAATCTGTTTTTTATCCTCCAATCTTGGCTTCACATGGTGCAAACTAGTGAAATACACCAGATCACAGCCTTGGACCATGCCCTGGTGGGGACTGATTTAGTCATGCAGCACATTTATAAAAACCCTTTGTGGAGGCTTAGTGTTTCCCATTTAAATGATTCATTTTTTTGAGAGCAAATTAGCTCTGCTATAACTGAGTATCTCCATCTAAATAAGGAGGGAGAGACAACAGATGATATCCGATGGATTGGGCTGAAGGCCACCCTGATGGGGGGGTTCATCTCCCATGTTTCCAGGAAAAAGGAGCAGAACAGTAAGAGGGTAGAATTTGAACAAAAAATCTTTGATGCTGAAGCAGAACACAGAATGACTCTAGACTCCGTTCTCAAGGAACAGTTGCTGAAGTACAGGGACCAGCTGACAAAGTTACCTGAAACCAAGATTGAAGGTAATTTTAGATATACTAGACAGAGGTATTATGAGGCCAGAAACCAGGTGAGGAAATTGCTGGCATGACAACAGCCCCAGCAAAAGCTGAATAGGGCTGTGCTCCAAATTCAGGCAGGGGTGGGGGGGGGGTGTACTTATACTAATTCCATGGAAATTTCTCAAGCATTTGCGGATTATTACATCCAACTGTACTCTGATACCTGGGATCAGGTGAAACAGGCTGCACTACACCAACTTATGTCCACAATCACCCTTAAAAAACTATCTGAGGCTGATAGAAATAGTCTGGATGCCCTGGTGGCAAGACAGAAAATTGAGAATAAGATAAAAAGTTTAAAAAGTGCAAGGTACAGGCCAGCCCAGTGGCACAGAGGGCTGAGGCACTGGACAATTTACCTTGCACCACACCAGTGACCCGGGTTCGGGAACAACCTCGGGTTATTGGGGAGCTGGCACGATGGGGGGGAAGTGGGATTGAGCAACTCTCCCCTCCCGGATGGTTGTCCACCCTTCCGGTAGTTCCGCTCCCACTGGGTTGAGGTCCAATGGGATGTGTAGGTGGGAGGGGGTGGCGGCGATTGCCAGGGGTGGGGTGGAAGGGGCCGAGCTGGTACCCGGCATGCTTGTGCACTTCCACACAGATGCGCATGTCTGCTGGGGTTCCAGGTTGGGGCAAAAACCATGGAAAAAGCACATAAAAATCTAAATTAAAAAAAAAATTGCAAGACACCAGGTGTGGATGGCCTGCCTGCTGAGTTTTATAAAAGAATTTGCCACACAGCTCACCCCTTTATTGCAATGGGTATACAACAGTATTCTGGAAGGGGGAACCAGCCCCAGAAACATGGAGACCAGCACAATCACTGTCTTGCCCAATCCAGGCAAGAACCTGGTTGTAGTACTACTATATACTTATGTATATACATAAAATGGTTCTTACCATCCTATCTCCCTGTTACCAGTGGATATGAAGATTTTCACAGCTATTTTGGTGGACAGACTGCAGGGGTTCATGCAGGGCCTAGTGGAACTGGACCAAATGGGTTTTATCAAAGGACGGGTCCTTCAGGACAATATTAAGAGAATTTTTAACATCATTACCTCCCAGGCATCCTCTACTGACCTTCAACTTGCCATCTCTATGCATGCCAGGAAGGCATTCAATAGGGTGTGGTGGGAATTCCTGAAAAGAGTGCTCCAAGAGATGGATTTTGATCCAGGCTAGCACTGAGGCCCTGTACAGGTCCCAGAGGCTGTGGTAAAAGTAAACGAGGTCAATTCAAAATTATTTCCCCGGCACGGGGATGCCCCCTGTCACCCCTACACTTTGCACTTTGCATCGAGCCTCTGGCAGCCCGGTTTGAGACACAGTAGAGATCCAAGGCATAGAAATTAATGGTGATCAGCACAAAATTTCTCTTTCTGCTGATGATGCCTTGTTTTTCATTAGTGATCCTAGAGCCTCAATCACAGCCCACCAAGGGTATTACAGGAACATGGGAGAGTTTCGGGCTAAAAGTGAATTTCTCTAAGTTGACGGCAATTTGTCTGAGTGGTACCAGCCTCCCATCCCTCTGGGCATCCTTCCCCTATGCCTGGGCCAGGAATAATACCTTTAGGTATCTGGGTGTAAAGGTTACCCCTCCAACAGGAGAATTATTCCAGCTCAACTATGAAAAACTCTTTGTGGAACTGGCCGCTGACATAAAACGGTGGCAGTTACTACCTTTCTTGCTAATTGGTAGACTAGGCATGTTAAAGGTGAATATTTTACCCTGTCTGCTGTTTTTGTTTCAAACTTTACTGATTCCCATACCACTGACCTACTGGCAGAAGCTGGATGGACTCCACTATAAATTTTTATGGGCTGGTAAGAAGGCTCGGGTAGAGCACAACATCCTGTTTCTGCCATGCAAGGAGGGTGGTTTGAGACTCCTAGCTCTGTTTATACTACCTGGTAGATCAGGTCACCCCATTAATTACTTGAGCAAAACAGTGGGAACAATCATGGTAGTTTAACATACAGAACAGTGGGTCCTTCATAGAGCCCTTGCATGCTATGTTAACAGCTAAGATTTCTTCCAGTCTCCTGCACATGGTAAATAGTTGGGTTGGGCACTCCCTCGGGATTCTGCAAAAAATCTGTGCTGGTTCTCACACCCCTAATGATATAGGCCCCCTGACTTTGATTACTTGGACCATTGACTTTGACCCTTTTAGAGAAGACCCTGGTTTTTGGATGTGGAACAGAAAGACTCTAGTCCACTTTGAGCAAATAGTGGAGGGGAACCATGTTTTTACTTTTAAGCTCCAGAAAAGATACTCTAGGTAAATCAGATTTTTGCAGGTTCATAGTTACCTTTTAGAGGTCAACAGAAGGCACTTGCTGGGGTGGCCTAGAACCAGGTAGGAGGAATACCTCTATTGGTCTATGGTTTTACAGGATACGTCCAAGTATATCTCCCTTGTTCATAAACTTCTGTTAAAGGAAAGAGGTACCCATACCCATTGAATTAGAAGCAAGTGGCAACAGGCTGCAAGGATGACTATTATAGATGACCAATGGATACAGTGGCTGAAGGGGGATGGAAAGTCTCCGCCTTGCAGAGCTGGCACAAATTTAGATGGTGGATTTTAATGCTCTTTTTTTATGTGCCTACCATTACCAGACATCTGGGCACATCAGCTACCAACCAGTGCTGGAGAACATGCAGTGGTAAAGGCACACACTATCACGCCCTTTGGTCATGTCCCAGGATTCAGGGTTTCTGGGTGGCAGTTAGGGTGGAACTCTACAAAATTTGGGGGGTCCTGAAGCCAGACTCCTTTCAAAATTATCTACTTGGGGCAAGATTAGATCAAATCCAACCCTGCAGAAGGATGGAGGTGTTTCAATGTATGGCACTGGTAGCACTGAAACCACTCACCTCACATTGGCTAACTCCAGAGTTCCCATCATTGGATGAGTGGAGGAGGAGAGTGGAACCCATCTTTGACATGGAGCAGCTAACAGCCACACTTTGCCTTTCTGGGGAAAAGTTCAGGGATGCCTGGCAGCCATGAATAACTTATACTAGCAGAGAGGAGGCTTGAGGGGTTCCCCACCCCTTACCTGGGCATTGGAGGGGAGGGTCCAAACAAGTGCCTGATTGATCAACAGTGGCCATCTCCGACAGCATTGAGACACACATTGAATTAGTTTATTGTTCCTGTTGTTTGTTCCTTTTTATTCCGTCTTCAAGTTTTTAATTACCAGGAATCGTGTTCCTGTTATGTTATTTAGGGACCTTCTGGAACTCAGTCTTTACACAATGATACCACAGAATGTGTTAAATTAACATGTATTAAGATTTAGTTTTTCTCTGCTAGATTAATTGCACTGTCAGATCTTGGACTAGCTATTGTCATTATGGATGTTATGCTGGTTTGTATGACATAGAAACATAGAATTTGATGGCAGATAAGGACTAGTTGGCCCACCTAGTCTGGCCATGTTCCCTACCTACTGTCACACTGTAGACACTACTTGATCTCCAGTTTTACCTCCCCCCCCCTTGCTTCTAAGGTTCCCTTATCTCTATCCCATGCCTTCTTAAATCCTATTACAGTTTTTGCTCCCACCACCTCCTTAGGGAGGCTGTTCCAGGCATCCACCACCCTTTCTATGAAGAAGTGTTTTCTTACATTTCCCCTGATTCTACCCCCTTCAGCTTCATCACGTGACTCCATGTTCTTATGCATCCTTTTCTCTGAAAAAGGCTTCCCTTTGGAACCTTATTTATACCCTTGAGGTATTTGATAGTCTCTATCATATCCCCCTTCTCCCTCCCTCCTTTCCTCCAGTCTGTACATATTGAAATCCTTCAGTCTCTCCTTATAGGGCTTTTGATGCAGATCCCGCATCATTTTAGTTGCCCTCCTATGGACTGCCTCAACTCTGTCTATGTCCTGTCAGAGATGAGGACTCCAGAACTGGACACAGTATTCTAGGTGGGGTCTCACCAGAGATTGATACAGAGGTATCACCACCTCCCTCTTTCTGATGGTGATACCCCTCCCTATGCACCCTAGCATCCCACTGGCTCTCCCCATTGCCTTGTCGCACTGTTTGGCTACCTTTAGGTCATCAGATATGGTAATACCCAGGTCTCTTTCCTGTTTGGTGGTCGTCAATACCAGTCCCCTCATTTTGTACTCTGATCCTGGGTTCTATGCCTCAAGTGCATGATTTTGCATTTTTTTGCATTGAAACTTAGGTAACACTTTCTAGACCACTCCTTAAGCTTACCCAAATCTCTATTTATTTTTCTACACCCCCCACCCCGGAGTGTCCATTCTACTGCTGATTTTTGCATCATCTGCAAAAAGACATCTTCTAGTCCCTCTGCAATGTCGCTTATAAAGATATTAAAGAGTACTGGTCCCAGTACAGATCCTTGCAGCACCACGCTAGTCACCCTCCCTTCCTCAGAGTGAACTCCATTTACCATTATCCTCTGCTGCCTATCCTCCAACCAGTTTCTTACCCAGTTTACCACTTTTAGTCCCACTCCTCAGCTGCACACCTTGTTTACTAGTCACCTATGTGGAACAGTGTTGAAGGCCTTACTGAAATCTTGGTAGGCCACATCTACTGCTCTACCCTGATCTACTTCCCTAACATTATCTGCATAATGACGGTATCATGCTTTAAAATAAATCTGAGTTTCAAAAAAAAAGATGTTAATGTAAATAGATTGTTGATTTGCAAGAGAAGAGAGCCTGTTTTCACCATTCGTGACATTTCTGTGATTCGTAAACCCACTTTTGTGAGTCTTAGCAGTCATGAAAGTGAATGAAAAAAGGGAAAACTTTGTGCATAAAAAAGCTTGAAGCCTAAATCTGACACCTGTGTAGTGGACAGAGTAGGATGTAAACAATACTTTTCAAAATACTGATGAAATCAGGTAGTTGAGCATCATGAAAACAAGTTCTGTTGCCACAAAAACAGACCCCGTTTTCATGACTTGTAAATCTGTTTTTGTGAGATACAACTTCCACTTTCATGAGACTGATTCTAAAAACTGGTAGATTATAGATGGCTTTGCAGGGCCATACACAAAACAAATTATAGGCCCAGGCCCACTACAGGTTCAGACACGTGTCATGATGCAGTTTCTTTGCTAGTGGTCTTCATGACCACTCATCAAACCCACTGAAGGTCTGGCAAAATATGTGTGTGAGCCACTTATTATACCTACTACAGGACTGGTGCAAGATAAATTGAGATGCAGCTGCTTTATGAGTGTCAAATAGGGCCATTCACAGAGTCAGCTATAGGTCTGATACAATATGTGTGATGATGCAGCTGCTCAGGACTCCTCACAAAGTCCACTATAGGCCTGGGGCAATGTGTGTGATGATACCACTGATGAGGGCCACTCACAAAGTATGCTACAGGCCTGGGGCAATGTGTGTGATGATACCACTGCTGAGAGCCACTCACAAAGTATGCTACAGGCCTGGGGCAATGTGTGTGATGATACCACTGCTGTAGGCCACACGCTGAGTATGCTACAAGTCTGAGGTGTGTGTGATGATACCACTGCTGAAGGCCACATGCTGAGTATGCTACAAGTCTGAGGTGTGTGTGATGATGCCACTGCTGTAGGCCACACGCTGAGTATGCTACAAGTCTGAGGTGTGTGTGATGATACCACTGCTGTAGGCCACACGCTGAGTATGCTACAGGTCTGAGGTGTGTGTGATGATACCACTGCTGAAGGTCACACACTGAGTATGCTACAGGTCTGAGGTGTGTGTGATGATACCACTGCTGAAGGTCACACACTGAGTATGATACAGATCTGAGGCAATGTGTGTGATGATACCACTGCTGAAGGTCACACACTGAGTATGCTACAGGTCTGAGGTGTGTGTGATGATACCACTGCTGAAGGTCACACACTGAGTATGATACAGATCTGAGGCAATGTGTGTGATGATACCACTGCTGAAGGCCACACGCTGAGTATGCTACAAGTCTAAGGTGTGTGTGATGATACCACTGCTGAAGGTCACACACTGAGTATGCTACAGGTCTGAGGTGTGTGTGATGATACCACTGCTGAAGGTCACACACTGAGTATGATACAGATCTGAGGCAATGTGTGTGATGATACCACTGCTGAAGGCCACACGCTGAGTATGCTACAAGTCTGAGGTGTGTGTGATGATACCACTGCTGAAGGCCACACACTGAGTATGCTACAAGTCTGAGGTGTGTGTGATGATACCACTGCTGAAGGTCACACACTGAGTTTGATACAGATCTGAGGCAATGTGTGTGATGATACCACTGCTGAAGGTCACACACTGAGTATGCTACAGGTCTGAGGTGTGTGTGATGATACCACTGCTGAAGGTCACACACTGAGTATGATACAGATCTGAGGCAATGTGTGTGATGATACCACTGCTGTAGGCCACACACTGAGTATGCTACAGGTCTGAGGTGTGTGTGATGATACCACTGCTGAAGGTCACACACTGAGTATGATACAGATCTGAGGCAATGTGTGTGATGATACCACTGCTGTAGGCCACACACTGAGTATGCTACAAGTCTGAGGTGTGTGTGATGATACCACTGCTGTAGGCCACACGCTGAGTATGATACAGATCTGAGGTGTGTGTGATGATACCACTGCTGAAGGCCACACGCTGAGTATGCTACAGGTCTGAGGTGTGTGTGATAATACCACTGCTAAAGGCCACACACTGAGTATGCTACAGATCTGAGGCAATGTCTGTGATGATACCACTGCTGAAGGTCACACACTGAGTATGCTACAGGTCTGAAGCAATGTGTGTGATAATACCACTGCTGAGGGCCACACACAAAATATGCTACAGGTCTGAGGCAATGTGTGTGATAATACCACTGCTGAAGGCCACACACAAAGTATGCTATAGATCTGAGGCAATGTGTGTGATGATACCACTGCAGAACGCCACACACTGAGTATGCTACAGGTCTGAGGCAATGTGTGTGATGATACCACTGCTGAGGGCCACACACAAAGTAGGCTACAGGCCAGGGGCAATGTCTGTGATGATATCACTGCTGAAGGCCACGCACTGAGTATGCTACAGGTCTGAGGCAATGTGTGTGATGATACCACTGCCGAAGGCCACACACTGAGTATGCTACAGGTCTGAGGCAATGTGAGTGATGATACCACTGCTGAGGGCTACACACAAAGTATGCTACAGGCTTGGGGAAATGTGTGTGATGATACCACTGCTGAGGGCCACTCACAAAGTATGCTACAGGCCAGGGGCAATGTGTGTGATGATACCACTGCTGAGGGCCACTCACAAAGTATGCTACAGGCCAGGGGCAATGTGTGTGATGATACCACTGCTGAAGGCCACACACAAAGTATGCTACAGGCCAGGGGCAATGTGTGTGATGATACCACTGCTGAGGGCCACTCACAAAGTATGCTACAGGCCAGGGGCAATGTGTGTGATGATACCACTGCTGAAGGCCACACACAAAGTATGCTACAGATCTGAGGCAATGTGATAATGCCACTGCCAAGGGCTACTCATAAAGTATGCTACAGGTCTGGGGCAATGTGTGTGATGATACCACTGTGGAGGGCACACACAAAGTATGCTACAGGTCTGAGGCAATGTGTGTGATGATACCACTGCAAAGGGTCACACACAAAATATAGCATGCTACAGGTCTGAGGCAATGTGTGTGATGATACCACTGCTGAGGGCCACACACAAAGTATGCTACAGACCAGGGGCAATGTCTGTGATGATACCACTGCTGAGGGCCACACACAAAGTATGCTACAGGCCTGGGGCAATGTCTGTGATGATACCACTGCTGAGGGCCACACACAAAGTATGCTACAGGCCTGGGGCAATGTGTGTAATGGTATACATCCCAACCCAGGCCCAGCTCACAATTGCCCGCCAGCAGAATCACCTGGGCTTTGCATAGCATCTATGAATATATGCAGCCTTCTGAAAAAATTTGATTCTCTCCAATGCTGGGTCACGTTGCATAAACCAGATATTATAACTCTGGTGGAAACCTGGCTATCAAAATCCACTCCAGACTCCTTTGTCTCCTCCCAGGTTACTCCCTTTACCGGAGGATCCAGGTAGACGGGGCTGTGCAATCTATACCAGGGACTCTCTCACTGGACAAGCACTCCTGCCCCAGCTCCGATAACACGGGCACAGGCCCTAACCTCAACTGACCCCGGACCCCTCCAGGGCCCCCTCTATCTCACTACTGCTTACATTCCCCCAAAAAATCAAACTCTGGCTCTGGATTCGTTAACAGAATACCTTACAACCCTACATCACACTGCTGACCAAGTCCTTGTGGGTGACCTGAACATTAACTGGTTTAGTACATCATCCTCCACCACCCGTGACTCTTTTGCAGCTATTGATCTGACTCAACTCATTTCCCAACCCACAAGAGTGAACACTAAGAGAGGTACCAGCACCCTTCTAGATGTGGTCATCACCAACCCTCCTAAACAAATTCATGATATCCAGGTCCTTCCTGACTCACTTAGTGACCACTCCCCTATCCTTTTCCATTGGACGACCTCCACACCCAAACCCACAGCCCATCCCACTCTACGTCGGCGCCTCAGACCAGATGGACTGAAAAGCATTAAGCAACTTCTTGCCCAAATTAACTGGTCACCCATACACTACGCCCCTGATAAAGATACGGCCCTAACCTTCTTTTCCCAAACCTTCAACAAAGCCTGTGACATTTTTGCACCCTTAATGGAAGTCTGAACCAAAGTATGTAATGCACCCTGGGTTACCCCTGCTCTGCTTCAACTGCTTAAGCACAGGGATAACCTATGGCACCTGGCCACAGAAACAGGCCAGTCGGCGGACAGACAGGCTTATACAGCCGCAAGAAACAAATGCACCTGGGCCATCAGAAAGGCAAAGGCCAATCACTAGCAGGCCGTGCTCACCTCCTCATGGGGGAGTGCAAAAACATTCTGGGACAACATTAAACAACTAAATGGCAGCATGCGCCCCCAGATCAACATTGACGGCGCTATCTCTACCGACCCAGCCGGTATAGCCAACTTCCTCAACTCATCCTTCATGGACCTTAGCTCGATCCTCCCTACCAATTTCTTTTGACCTCCCCCACCCTACTCTGCCCCAGTCATCCGACACCCTAGTTTCCACTACGCAGGGTAACTACCAGGAAGTCAGACCACACCTGATTAAAGCACTAAAGAGCAGTACTGCATGCGACTCCCTGGACCCCAGCATCCTCCGCGGGTTCTGGATCAGGTCCTCGCTCCACTCACTAGTCTTTTCAATAAATCTCTCTGCCTGGGGCAATTCCCCTCAGCATGGAAAATTGCTACAGTTACGCACATACACAAACAAGGTGACAGGTCCACAGCTGGGAACTACCGGCCTATCTCCATTCTCCCACCCCTCTCCAAAGCCCTAGAAAAACTGGTGGCTACTCAAATTACGGATCACCTGACCAAACACAACATCCTCTGCCCGGAACAGCACGGTTTCCATGCAGGTCACAGTATCAGCACTGCCCTTATAGAGTTTTCAAATTATCTACACTCATCCCTGGACTCTGGCTCACTAGCAGGGGCAGTGTTCGTTGACCTATCAAAAGCCTTCGACACTGTCTCCCACCCCCTCCTGCTGGATGCCTCAGCCACACCGCTTGCCACTGGGCTGGCCGGGTTCCTCGGTGCTCCAGCTACCTGTCTGCCCGCCTCAGCGTGTTAAAATTAATGGGACCTTCCAACACATGTCCTATCCGGCTCAGGTGTTCCACAGGGCTCCATCCTAGGACCCTTACTCTTCTCGCTATACCTCAACACCCTGCCCAATGCATGCACTGGTAAAATTCTGCTATATGCTGATGATGCCGTCATCTTTGCCACCCACCGAAACCCCATCTCCCTACAGGACACCTTGCAACTATCTTTTAATGATGCTGAAACCTGGTTCAAAGAGCATAGACTTGTAATCAATCTCAAAAAAACAAAAACTATGCTCTTTGACCATCCCCAAAACAAAGCCAGCAACTTCCCACTCCACATCCTCCCTAGTTCCAAGCATCCTCTTGAGTAAGTCCACTTGTATAAGTACCTTGGAGTCTCCTTTGACTCTGCCCTCACATTCCATGACCACATTGATGCCCTTGCCTCAGCTACCAATGTTCGACTAGGTATCCTATACCGCTACAAAAATTGCCTCCCCCTGATGCCCTCCGACTAGCGGTCACATCCTCAATAATGTCCTCTGTGGACTATGGCCTGCCAGTTTATGGTGCCGCGGACTCAACCGCCCTCAATAAAATCCGCCTCACCATGAATAAGGCCTGTAGGCTAATTACAGGGGCCCCTAGGCTAACACATACCTGCCAGCTATATGAAATGGCAATGCTGCTTAACCTAGATGAACGACTCAGATATCAAACCTGCCTTATAACAAAAAAAACTCTCCTCGGGCTATCCCTGCCTGGGCTGACAGCCTCCATCCACCTAGCGCAACCCTTAGTTCAAACACAAACCTCCTGCAAGACCACACTACTAGTCCCTAGGGCCAGGACCACACATGGACAAAGGTCCTTCTGTTACAGAGCACCTTCCTGGTACAACACACTCCCTACCCCCATCTCTGATACCCTTATGATCTCCTGCTTCAAAACTTCACTTCAAAGTCAGCTATTTAACACACGTAACTGTGATTGTCTCTAAGGTGTTCTAGCTCACTATTCATTGACAAAGCTCACTGAGTGGCTCCTCACCCAACCAATCACCAACCATGTCCCATAGCCCTCTGAATCATTACCTCCTTCTGTCTCTGCACCCTACTACGTGTATGTTTATACCAATGTATGTTTAAGCTACATCCAAATAACTGTAACAGCCTGTGATAGCCAAACCTGTAACCTCAATGATGTAACTAAGAAATAACAGCATGTGACTGCCAACGTTGTAACCGCAATGATGTAACAAAATGTTGTAATGTATTTGTCCTCTTTGTGACGAGGTACCTTTGGAAATGAGCCTCTGGCTCAAAGGTTGTAAACTGATGTACAAATAAATAAAATAAATAAATGATACCACTGCTGAGCGACACACACAAAGCATGCTACAGGTCTGGGGCAATATGTGTGCGATGATACCACTGCTGAGGGACACACACAAAGTATGCTACAGGCCTGGGGCAATGTGTGCGATGATACCACTGCTGAGGGCTGTGATGATGCCACTACTGAGGGCTAATAACAAAGTATGTTACAGGTCTGAGGCAAAGTGTGTGATGATACCACTGCAGAGAGCCACACACAAAGTATGCTATAGGCCTGGGGCAATGTGTGTGATGATACCACTGCTGAGGGCCACTCATAAAGTATGCTACAGGTCTGGGGCAATGTGTGTGATGATACCACTGCTGAGGTCTAATAACAAAGTATGCTATGGGTTTGAGGCAATATAAGTGATGATGTCACTACTGAGGGCTAATAACAAAGTATGCTATAGGCCTGGGCACTGTGTGTGATGATATCACTGCTGAGGGCCACACACAAAGTATGTTACATGTCTGGGGCAATGTGTGTGATGATACCACTGCTGAGATCTGGGGACAATGTGTATGGTGATGCAGCTGCTTCACGAGTGGTGCACACACACATACACACACTTACACACACACACATTACCACTAGGGCTGGGAGAACTTGGTGAAGTTCTGACCCTTATTAAATAAGAACCGGAACATGGTGAAGTTCTGATTTATTCTGATTAGTTCTGATTTATTGACCAGTATTTGAAAAAATGCGAAAAAATGCAGAAAAGTGGCCAGAGTCGCTCACATTTGACACAGAGGTCCAAAGGAAATAATTTAATGGATTATTTGTATAAAAAATTTAAGTAAAACTGCTAAACAAAAAAACAGTCAGTCACTACTAGCCCCTTCATGGCTGGCCTATAATGGTGGCCTATCCTGCTCAGGTCCATGACATGAGTGTGCTTGGAGAGACGGAGAGAGAGAGAGAGACAGACAGACAGACAGATGCAAATAGATGGCACAAGTCAAAGATTTATTTTGCCACTCTGCTGCTCTTGCCCTGTACACACAGCCACACTGAAGCCAGAAAAAGAAATGTTATTTGGGATTTCTGGGACTGTTACATTTATTGTGGGCCACCCTGCAGTCTCTCTCTCTCTCCCCTGTGGACGTCACAGTCAAAGATTTATTTTGCCACCCTCCTGCCCTTGCCCTGTTCACACAGCCGCACTGAAGCCAGAAAAAAACAATTCATTTGGGATTTCTGGGACTGTTATATTTATTGTGGGACACCCTGAAGTCAGTCAGTCAGTCAGTCTCTCTCTCTCTCTCTCTCTCTCTCTCTCTCTCCCCATCTGGACGTCACAGTAAAAGATTTATTTTGCCACCCTGCTGCCCTTGCCCTGTACACACAGCTGCACTGAAACCAGGAAAAGAAATTGGGGATTTTATGTAATTATAACATTTCTCTGGGACCTGCAGTAGTCTCTCTCTCTCTCTCCTCTGGATCAGGAATGGCACAAGTCAAATATTTTGCCAGCCTGCCCATTCTCAGCACACACAGTTACACTGTCTGAGGCCAAGAATAGAAAAAAGTTTCATTTGGGATATTCTGTAACTGTAATCTGTGACCCCCCCCCCAGTACTCTGGATCTAGAATGGCACAAGTCAGATTTTGCCAGCCTGCACTTTTTGTACACACAGCTACTGGCTGAGGCCAAGAAAAACAACTTTGATTTGGGATTTTCTGTAACTGTAATCTCTGCTCCCCCAAGTACTCTGTATCTAGAATGGCACAAGTCAGATTTTGCCAGCCTGTCCTTTTTGTACACACAGCTACTGTCTGAGGCCAAGAAAAAAAAACTTTAATTTAGGATTTTCTGTAACTGTAATTTCTGCCCCACCCCCACACAGTACTCTGGATCTGGAATGGCACAAGCCAGATTTTGCCAGCCTGCACTTTTTGTACACACAGCTACTGGCTGAGGCCAAGGAAAAAAAACTTTCATTTGGGATTTTCTATAACTGTAATCTCTGCTCTCCGCCCCCCCAGTACTCTGGATCTGGAATGGCATACATCAGATTTTGCCAGTTTGCCCTTTTTGTACACACACCTAAAGCCCGAGGCCAAGAGAAAAAACTTTCATTTGGGATTTTCTGTAACTGTAATGGGCCCCCAGTACTTGAGTCTCTTTCTCTCTCCACTAGTCTCACTCTACATTCTCCTCTGGAATGGTGCAAGTCAGATTTTGCCAACCTGCCCTTGCTCACACAGTCATTTCGCATCCCCCACCTCGCACCACTATTCCCCAGTCCCTCCCCAATCCGACTCCTGATGCTCCCTCCCGAGTCCCGACCCCACCTGCCTTCACCCACCCCACACCCGGTCTCCTCTCTCCCTAACTTTTTTTGTCCCCCCAGCTGGAGAAAGTCTTTCTTTTCTTTTTGATTTTAAGGGTGCTTTTGCTTTTGGCTGCTTCGCTTTTGCTTTTGCTGCTCAGCGCAGTTCCTCTGCTCCTCTCTCTTCCCGGTCCTCCTCGTTCTGGGCCGTGTGGCACACTCAGCACGGTCATATAACATGAGTGTGTCATGTGACCTTCTGTTGCCTGATTGGATGCTGCCAGCCACCTGTACGTGCTGCCAGCATCCCCATGGCAACAGAAAACAAAATCAGGGAAATGGCATCTCCACAGACCCAGAACCGGACTTCTACCGTGAAGTCCGTATTTATCCAGGTCTGTGGATTGCGGGTTCAATCTGAGGGTCCGCCCAGCCCTAAATGCCACAGGCCTGTATCCTGTGGCTTAAGTCTCATAACATACTAGTGCAGTGCTCATCGTGGGCTGTAACTCTAATCATTGAACTATGTCATTTATGATGTTAAAACATATGTATTAAATTAAGGTCTTGCTTTGGCATTTAATTTGGTATTAAGCAGAAGTGCATGGTTCCAAATGGCCTCTCACACACACTGCAAACGTTGAAAACAGAAGACACAGTCCTTCATGCCTCTGTGTCTTCTGTTTTTCAGCTTTCTTGATGTGTCTTGAGCGTCTTTCACGTTGATCCATATAAATGGGACTCTCTCAATGGAGACTTTACCCTGGTTCTATACCGTAATAATTTCTGTAAACAAAAAAAAGGTACCTAAGCTAATTTAAGGTGCAATGTGATTCTAGCACAGGTCACAACACCTGCTAAACATTGACATAAAACTGCTTAAAGCAGCATTATTTGCTAGTCAGCAAAAGAAAATTCATAATATAGTTTTTAAACAAAAATATATATTTTGACATCCTTAGATTCATCCTCAGTGTGTTTTTAGTTTTCTCAGACATTTGTAAAACAGATTTTATAGATAATTTTGAAATTGGTGACTTACAATTTTAAAAAAATCTCTTCTTACCTGATGAATGTACGTACTACAGTATATTCATACTGTGGGTGTACTAAGATGGTGTAACCAGTGGGTAAACGACACAGCATTACACACACTAATAAATTTTGGGAACAGAAGCTCTTAAAATCTTCAAAATCTCATATCTTAGTGAGGAGCACTGGAGCCTTTCTAATAGTGAGGGGGGGAGGTCCAGGGGTGAGGGGTAGCTGTGTGGGAGAAAGTGTAGCAATGGTTATAAAGAAGCATGGCTCTGGTGCCCCTGAGTCGAAGTTCTGCATTGTTTAATTTAGTTCAGCAGGGCTACTCACCCAGCCCACCCTTCCCATCTCCCTCAACAACCCTAGGGTTTGGCATGACCGCATCATTTCTGCCAAAGCCATCCCCCACCACCCGCGTTAGCAGCAAATGACATAGCTATGACAGCGAGCAGAACATGGTGGTGAGTCTGTGACTCATCTCTACTGCTGTCTCTGGATCTCTGATCATAACTACTTACCCCAGGCCTTGGTTCTGTTCCACAATGGGCTGGCCTCCACTCTGTCAAACTCCTCTCCTCTGGTCACACATGCCACCATGTCACAACACGCACAAGTCTGTCGGGACTTGGTACTGTCACCTCACCTGAAGGGACTTGACTACTCGGCAGCTGCACTGCTGCAGTAAACTGTCACTCAGACAGGGGTCCGGGAGTTGGGATCGAGCCAGGAGTCGGGACGATGGGTTGGTGGGACTGTGACTGCTGCCACGAATAAATTCCAGGCCGGCTGCATTCTGCCTCACTGCTGCCTAAATCCTGCATGCAGGTATGCTCTACGGTCATGCGTAGTCATATAGCAGGCAGCGGCGCATTACAGGATGAGAATCATCTTGTTTGTTTTTTTCACCCACAACTGCTTGGCACTGACTGAACTAGGTGTTGCCTGTTGCCAAGCAACCACAGGTAGAACTGCAAGTGGTCTTGTGCACCTTAATACACCAGTTGCAGCAGCTATTCCTCCTACGGACCTCTGCCACTGATACAAGTGTCCCCCCCCCCCCGTGCGCATTTTTTTTTGTCAGAAACTGAGGGGGCATGGCCCCCTGACTTTTAAAAGTCAGGGGCAGTGGCCCCCCTGGCCCCTCCATCTCTGGCGCACAGATCTTAGTTCAGAAACGAAAGAAACCTAAATGAACAAGCATTTGTGAATTCTGAATGTTTGCTCGCAGCATAACAGGGCTTCAAACAGCCACTGATGCTGTTGGGACAACTCTGAGAAACATAATATCTAGATACAATTTAGCTTATATTTCACCCTTTTTTGTAATTATCACCCTTATTTGTGTTTTAGTAAGGACATTTGCATGGAAACAGGAACTATGCCCTCTGCAGCAAGGGGGTGACCCTTCCTCCCCTGGCAACTTCCGGCCAATGTCTCTCTCTTTCCCTGTCTTGCAAAACCACAGGAGACTGTTGTCTACTCTTGGCTTGCCAACTTCCTATACTCCTCTAACTTCCTCTCCCCCTTCCAGTCTGCCTTTGGGAAGCACCACTCCACTGTTTCATCCCTGCTGTGTGTAACTGACTCTATCCTCACTGGGATGGATCAGGGACATATCAATGCAGCAATATTCATCAATCTGGCCAAAGCCTTTGACACAGTGTCCAACCCACTCCTCCTCAACAAACTGAGCTCAGCCAGTCTCTCAGCACCCACTGTAGACTGGTTCCACTCATATCTCACAGGCCATCAACAATCGGTACAAGTGTGTGGCATCCTGGTCCCTCCCCCTGCCCATCCTAGCAGGGGTCCCACAGGGCTTCATCCTTGGCCCTATCCTATATTCAGTCTTCCTAAATGACCTCCCCTGTGCGTGTGTCTCCTCACACATCCACATGTATGTGGATGACGTGATCATTTGCACCTCTGGACCCTTGGCCACACGACTTCCATAATGTATTGTAATGGTTTCACACCAACCAACTCTAAGTCAACACAAAGAAGACTGTGTCCATGACCTTTGGCACTGGCCAGAAACTTCCCAGACTCTAGCATCCCCCCCCCCTGTTTTCTCCATGTTGGATGTCACCCCTCTAGAGGTTGTCCCTGCCTTCAAGTACCTTGATGTGTGACTTGATAGTAAACTTGACTTCTCTGCCCACATTGATGCCTTCAATACTAAACTTCATCCTAGAGTCGGTGCCCTATACTGCCATAAGGAATGCCTCTCCCTCCATGTCCACCTGGAGCTGGTCACCAAAATGGTTCTCCTGGTCCTTGACTATGCCGACATGGTCTATGGCACCACCCCTTACCAGACTGTATACCCTCTGCAATGCCTTCTGTTGTTTTGTTACCAACTCTCCCCCAACCCCCCAGCACTCATCATTGATCTCTCTATTTCTCCCTCTCCATCCTCCCACTTCCCAGTTCATCACCAGTTCCACTGTACCTCTCTCATTGCCAAATACTGGTTCGGGTTTCTTCCCTCCTACCATTCCTCACTCATTGCTCCTGCCCCATCCTCTTCTTACCATCTCCACTTCAGGGATTCCTGTACCTTCTCTATCCTCCACCCTAAATCCTCTGTAGGTCAAGCAACTTTCTCCTACCATCTCCCTTCCCTCTGGAACCAGTTTCCCTCTCCTTCACACCTCACCCCCACTTTGTGCTTTTCAATGCCAACTAAGGCATCTTTCTGCTCCTCTCTACTCCTGTCAATCCCCCCTTGACTCTTCGCCCTCTCTACCATCACCCCCTCTCGCTCGGTCCCTCCTTTGCTGTTGCTACTATGACTACACCCTCTGTCTGTCTTCAGACGCTGCCAGCACTGTCACTTACCCCACCAGACACTAAGCACTTTTACGGAATCCCTCATGAGTGTCCATTTATTTATTACATTACATAGTTATGCTACTTCTACACATGGTATCAGCATGCTTCTTCATCTGTAATGCTGCCTACTGTAACCACTATTTGTGCTATTGAATTCTCATATACTGTGCATCTCAGATATTCAGATATAATTGTCAAATATTGTATCTAATTATCTCTGTATTCCCCTTCCCCCTCCTCCAGGTCACATCTGGAAATGAGCCTCAGTTCAGTGTGGCTTTCCCAGTTACCAGTCTTAAGTAAATGAATAAATATGCTCTGTCTGCTTGTCTACTTGTGCAGTCACAATTCGGTTTATGATAGCCCAATCTGTCGATGTGGAGATGATTATTATATCATAAACTTGGCATTGTGATGCCTTATGTAGACAAGCAGCCAAAGCTAATAAAGTCCAAGGGACAATAATCTTGTTTTTATGTCACTTCCCTTGGTAAAAAAGAAAAGGTGAAAGAATTGCAAAATATTGTTCTGGCTGAATGGTACTGTACAAAGGGCATAAGCTCAGAAAAGTAAAACAGTGGGTTGCAGGTTCTGCCCCCTAAGGGCCACAAACAATGTTGTCTAAGAAAATCTGAGCTACAGTAAACTTGAAGCCAGGCCAGTGGCATGGAGGTTGAGGTGCTGGATGTACCACCTTCCACCACGCTTGTGGCTCAGGTTCGAGGATAGACTAAGGTCACTCAGGGACTGGCAGAGAAAGGAGGATTTAGCATCCATCGAGGGACCTAGTGGAAAGACAATGTGTATTTCTGCTTGGCTGCCACCTAGTGGAGGCTAGGTGGCATAGCAGTGGTCACCAGAATTGAAAGTTGGAGGCAGGAGTTGAAAGTGTGTACTGTCTTCACAGTCTACGTGTATGTCATTGCACACTACTGGCTCTGACTCAAGAGGAGTAATGGGTTGAAAAAAATCCCTGTCTGCAGGTTGATGCTGCGACCCCAAAGACACCACACTACCACCACCATCTATAGCCCAGCCCTTCTTATACAATGAGATAAGACTTAGATGGGGTAGTAAGCAGATGGGGTGAAGGGGTGGGGGGGTTGACAGCAGGAGGGGTTCGATGTGGGGCAGGAGGATAAATTCCATATAAAAAGAAGGACTGCAAAAATATCTGAATGATAAACTGAATTGTGTCTAACTCTCACATTTTTCAAAGTTATCTAACTGGTATCAGAGGCTCTTTAAAGGGAACATAAACAATATTTAATTTAACTCAACTATTGCTGGTGTTTTCTGTTCATTATTGACATGCTGTTAACATATTTGAAACTATTATATTTGCATTCTGTTTTTTCCCCAACTCTGTTTAGTGCTTTCAAAAAGGCACTTCTTGTCTAGAACTGGGGGAAATACACACATACATACACACACACACACACACACACACACACACACACACCTCTCAAGTGTCCCTCATTATGAGGGACAGCCCTCATTGTGCCCCCTACAATTGCTCTGTCCCTGATCCGTCCCTCAAGGAAAAGGTGCTGCCCACACAGAGAATGTGCTGTAAATTCAAACTTTAAAGCAGAAACTCTTACTATTCTAAAATACTAACTCCAAAATAAACTTTATACAAGTAAACACTATGGTATTCACAGTGTTCTGAGCTTGTATCTCAATGTTTGAGAATGTGTCTCTCATTCTAAGGGTCTGCATCCCTCATTGTCCCTCATTTTGAGTGTCCAAATATGTCCATGTCCCTCATTTCAGTGACAAAAGGTTGAGAGGTATGCACACAGATACAGTATGAGGCTTGATGTTTATCTTCAAAAACTGATGATGTCTTCTAGAGTAGCTGTCTAATGGGTATTATAAAAAGGATCTGAGAAATCGAGCTTTCTGATTAGCTGCAAACATTCTAACAGCCTTATGTTAATCTTTCACTAACATACATGTAGAGCTTAGCCATATGCTGAACAAGATGTAACACTGTTTAAAAACATGTTTTATTATAATAGCAATAAGGCACTCCCAGGGATTATGTTAATGGTCAGTTAATCACCCTCTAGGGGCATGTGGCACTCAGCTACACCTCGTGCCACAGTACACCCCTAGAAGGTGATTAACAGACCATTAGCATAACCCTTGGTCATGCCTTATTGCTTAAGAAAATCAGGTTGATTGGTGGAACTTTCATCTTTGAACTACAAGAAGCTTACTCCCATCAGCCAGCTAAACACTATCATTGCCAGTCTTTTCAGCTTTGGCTTTTGAGAGGCACGTCTCCTGCATTGTGACATCCATTGGCTTATACAGTACACACCTACACAGTCCCCTATACTACAGTTACAATATGTTTGCTTTGTGCATGTCCGTAAGCAAACATAAAAATGGGTATATTGATGTTTTTGCCAGAAAAACATTGTTGCCAAAAAAAAAAAAAACAGGGTGACTAACAAATACTGCTGGAAACTGTTTATTGTCAATGCTGATATGATGCAGTGATGGAACTGAATTGTATCATATTAGAATTTGTGTACTGTATTATATATTATAGGTACTGTGTAACCTTCATAACTCTTTTGTAAGTACTGGGTAACCTTTTAGAACTAAATAACTTAGTTCTCATGAAGGACATTACTGAAAATTCAGCTCAGTAGTTTGTAACATCATATCTTTCCAATAAACATAATTGATGATGACGATGATGATGAAGAAGAAGAAGAAATTAAGAATGGATTGCCTAAATACAGGTAATTAAAATTTCCTAAATGTTTGTATTTTGGTGCCCCTTTAAACAACACTGTACACAAATATACTAAATCTTATATCAGCTAGAGTGCAACCCCAGTCTAATCACAGAATAACAGATGATGGCAGAAAAGGACCTCACGGCCCATCTAGTCTGCCCCCTTGCCCCCCCCAGTCCACCCTACCATATCTTGAGACCCCCCCCTTGGCTCCATGTGTCTGTCCCAAGTGGACTTAAATCCCTCTACGGACTCTGAATTCACCACCTCCCCCAGAACCACGATCATCCACAACTCCATATTTAATTAACACAACCCTTGCCACCCATTTTTGTCAGTGTTTTCCCTATGCAGCAGTCTGTATTCTGTATATCCTCTACTACACTACAACAGTGTATTCAATATTCTCTGGCATTTTCATTTATTAAGCTGTACAGTACAGTATTTATTAAGCTTATTAAGCTAGGTAATTGCCTTTCAGTACAGTTTATTACAGCTATATGACTCAAGCCTCTGTGGCATTGCAAGCGGGCAGTTTAACATGATGTGCTTCTTGTTCGTTGTAGTGCGTGGTGTGTAGCTCGTGTGCCAGGTTGTACTCAGGATGTTACTGAGAGCATGGAGATGGTGCTGGGTGGTGTGTAGCTCGTGTGCCAGGTTGTACTCAGGATGTTACTGAGAGCATGGAGATGGTGCTGGGGAGATATGGTTTGCAATTTAGGTGATCGGCTCTTTAGCCTAAGTACACTATGAAGAGATACAGTACATCAGCTGTTTTTGTTTTTGGTCAGCCGAGATCATCCACTTGGTCATGCTTTTTTGGCTTCCTGTTTGTCATGAGAGATCAGAGGGTAGCAGATAACAGAGGTGAGAGATGATATGCAGTTGAGATACTCCACAAGTAGTTGGAGAGTTGGACAGTACAGAACGTCAGGCTGTTGTCAGTTTCAGTGAGACAATGTACATCCCCACCACACGGTCATGCTTTTAACTTTTGGCTTTTCAGTTTGACAGAGAGATCAAGGGCAGCAGGGTGGCAGATAATATTAAAATACCTGTACTAAACATTTAGGATGATTTGTATTACTGCAAGGTGTCCAGGCTAGCATAATCAGCTGTGGCCCATTGAAATGAATGTAACCCCCGATATTACGGACTCCTGATTTTCTGAATGGATCGGATGTCACCCAATTGGTTCAGATAATTGAGGTTCTACTGTATTTTTATGTCAGCTTCTAATGCAATCAAGTATTTTAAAGGTGACAGGCATTGCTCTGAAAACTGATATGCTGTATCTTACTTTGTATTCATTTTTGCATTGTATTTGTATTGGATGCAGGCTCAGACCTCATAGCCATTACAGAAACATGGGCCACCTGGAATATCAACTAGGACCTGGCAGCACCAGGGTATATCATGTATAGGTGAGACAAGAGTAAGGGAAAAGGAGGTGGGTAACTATCTATGTCAAGGAAGGCATAGAGGCAATAGAGGATGGGTTCTTTAGGGGAGAAAATGAGGAGACAGAATTGATGGGGGTGGTCTGTAGATCACCTGGACAGAGATAAGAGGAGGATAGATAGGGATCTAGGGGCAGAAACTGAAAATGGGGCCTCAAAGGAGGAGGTAGTGGCTGTGGGGGGATCTCCATCTACCTGACATAGACTGGGACAGCTAAGAACACCAGGAGTCAGGCCCTGCTAAATGTGTTGCAGGACTGCCTGCCTGCTGGTGCAGCTGGTCATGGAACCTACAAGAGAGGCTGTCATTGTTGACACAGTACTCACCAACTCAGAAATGGTAAGTGGAGTGCTGGTTGGAGAACCACTGCAGTCAGTATACCCTCGACAAAAGTTGTGGTTCTGTATTTCGGATGAGCAGACTTTGATCAGATGAAGAATTAGTGAAGGTCATGTTAGTTGGAGTGGATGAAATTGGGGGGGTCACCATTCTCAAAGCAACCAAATAATGCTTGAGAATGGTTACCAAGAGTAATAGCACAAGAGCCCCACTGGGTCTCTAAGAAGGTCAGGAGGGCAGTGAGGGCCAAAAAAGGGCCTTCATTGGCAACAATGAGAAACGGGGATGAAGAATAGAACAAATACCATTTAAAAATGAAGGAGGCCAAGAAGGCAGTAAAGGATGCAAAAGCAGACACAGCGCTATGTATTGCAGAGCAAGTCAAGGGAGGAAAAAAGTATTTCTTCAGGTACATCAGGGAAAAAAGGAAGATGAGAGGGGGAATTGTTAGGCTGCCAGAGTGAGGCAGGTTAATAGTAGGGGATTAGAAGACAACCATTGTAAATTACTATTTCTGCTCAGTATTCACAGTGAAGGATTGTAGGACTCTGCCAGAAAACAGCACAAAGGCTGCTGCAAGTGAGATCCCAGAAATGGGACAGGTGGCAATTAGAGGAGAAAGGGTTAAAAAAGGGATTGCTGCCCAGTAGTAGATAGGGCTCCAGGGCCAGATGTCATGCACCCAAGGGTGCTCAGGAAATTAGGAACATAATTTACTCAACTCCTGGCAGGGATATTCAATAGCTCACTGTAGTCAGGGATGGTTCTGAGAGACTGGAGGATAGTGGACCTGGTGCCACTCCACAAAGGAGGGACAGGGAAGAACCTGGAAATTACAGGCCATTCAGTTTTATCTCCATTATAGTAAACTAATGGAGACACTTGTCAAAGAGGACCTAGTGGAATACCTGGAGAGAAATGGGCTTTAGGATAGTAAGCAGCAAGGGTTCTTGGCAGAGACATCTTGTCAGACCAACCCAATAGTAATGTTTGACTGGATAACAAGGGCAGTGGATAAGGGATAAGCAGTACATTTATTTAATTTTGATTTCAGTGAGGCATTGGACTCTTGCCACACAGAAGGTTGTTGAAGAAATCTGAGGATCTGGGATCAGCAAAGGACCTAGTTAAATGGGTGGGACGTTGGTTGGGGGGAGATAGCAGAGGGTGGTGGTAAACAGGGTTGAATCAGTGGAAATGGAGGTCACGAGTGGGGTACCACAGGGGCCAGTCCTAGGACCAGTCCTTTTCCGTATGTTCATCAGTGATGCAGTAGAACAAATACAAAGCAAGATGTGTCTCTTCACAAATGACACTAAGCTCTGTGGCAGGATAGACATTGAAGAAGGAGGTAAGGGAGTTGCAGAGGGACCTGCAAAGGTTAGAGAGGTGGTCCAAGGTCTGACTGTTGAATTGCAATGCCAAAAAGAGCAAGGTGATTCACACAGTGAACAAGAACCTCAGGAAGGGATATTGAATGGGGTTAAGCTGGCCACTACTTCAGAGGAAAGGGACCTGGAGTCATCATTAGCAACTTCCTAAAGCAAACTAGCTAGTGCAACAAGGCCTAGAGCAAGGCATTCCTAATGCTGAGGTGTATTGTAAGAGGTTTCAATAGCAGGAGGAAAGGGATAATACTACTACCTCTCTATAGATCACTGGTGAGACCCAGTCCAGAGTACTTTGCCCAGTTCTGGAGTTCTCATCTTTAGAAAGACAAGGACAGACTGGAGACGGTGCAGCATAGGGTAACCAAAACAATTCAGCGCCAGCAGGGGGAATCCTTTGAGGACTGACTTGCGGCACTGAACATGTACTCAGTGGAGGCAAGAAGGGAGAGGGGGGACATGATAGAAACATTTAAGTTCGTAAAAGTAATAAGCAAAGCAGACTGTGAGGAACTATTCAGCAGGAACAGTGGGTCAAACACAAGGGGGGGCATAAGTAGAAGATGGCAGGGGAAGAGTTTCAGGAGGGGTGTTAGCTAGTTTTTCTTTAGGGTTGTTGAACTGTGGAACAGCCCACAGGGTGAGCAATGGGTGCAAAACCTTTAATGGGTCCAAGCACATCCAGGACAGAAAAGAGCTCTAATAATTACTCGGGGCAGGCAGGAAACATGGGATGGAGGGGAAGATGTAAACCCTGTCTAGATAATAGACTTTGTATCCTTTCTTTACGGCACTTGTCTCAGTAGCTTTCTAGGCTATGATGACCTACTTCCACTAGTGTGCATCTTCACTGCAAAGTATGTTGTGCAGTAATTAAAAGGAATGTCACTTATACTAAGTCACCAGTCTCTTTACTAGACAGTGGCCACCTCCCCCCCCATCACTGGGAGGCTGACATCGTACATGCAGTGAGATCCACATTAGATAAAAATCATGGCCTTCTCTGACCAGCATTCAATCTGACAACTCCCAGGACTCATGTGACTCCATTCTCTTTATACTGAAGTGACTGATTAACCCCATGTACTACTCACCTGTTTGTGTTGGGTACTGGCAGTTGGTGCCAGTCCAGCCTTGTAGGCATGTACATTTGTACTGGCTGATGCCATCCACACATATTCCACCATTCTGACAAGGTTGACTGGCGCATTCACTGACATCTATTGAAAAATAACATTTTAAAATTAGTTTTATGCTGTTAAGACAGTAACTTTTCTGCAAAAATAAAAAGGTCTTTCTTGTAAATATTATTCAGTTATGTGCTCTGGATTATAATGCATACTCTGTATATTCAAAGCATAGACTACTAAACTATATACAAGTTGGACTTGCTTATCTGACAGGGAAAGTCTGAAATGCTTAAGTGAGTGGTGTATTCATACAGAATATAGTTATTGCTCAGGACATGGTAACAAAACACCTGAAACTGAGACTTTCACTTCTGCAGGTTTTCTCCTACAAGTCTCACTGTCACTTAAGAGATAAATGTTACATTTCTGGACATTCCAAAGGGGCCTTTGATACCTCTCCCCCTTCTCAAGAAAAAAAAAAACTGGTATTCCATACTTCATCTGAACAAAGCTAACACTGTATTATGTTCCTTAATCATCATTTCAGAGTCATTCTTACCAAATGGCAGCCCATAAAGAGCTCTCTGGAAAGAATTCCTTAGTCTCTGCCAAAGATCCCAGCAGAGAAGTCAGTAATAGCATGCTCAGAATTTTTGGGGACTGCTAAACCGTGAAATGACTGAATGAAACAGCCAAGAAGAATGGACCCCTGTGTCCTTAAACATGCTTGCTTCTCCCAGAGTTGCAGCTCCCCTATAGCAGGGGGTGAAGGAACAAGTGAGCACAAGCTGCTTTTCAATGGCAAATGGGCATCAAGATGGTGAAGATAACGCATTCAGAAGAGGAATGTGAGCGAATGTCGCAGTGCAGGTGTTCCCACAAGGGAATGTAATGCCTCTTTAACTAATGTTTCTTTCAAAGCACTTTCTTGTCACGAAAGGCAGCATAAAGGCCCCTTTATTGCCTCCCTACCTGGAAACTCCTTCTGAGACTGAAATGTTCTCTAATTAATATTTTAAAGGTTGCTGTGTGTGTGTGATGTTTGCAAATGAAGGTATATTTAAACTGAACAATGTGAAAACAAATTTCAAGACCATTGAAGATATGTTCAAAAAGTAAATATAGTTAATCATTATTTTGCATTAATTATACTTTTCTGGAAAAACTTTCGGAATATGTACTTCTAATAAACTTTGTTTTTAAAGTGTTCTTTTAGAGGTCTGTCAGGCTTAAAAGTGTCTTGAGCAATGATGAACAGCCTATAAAGTTAAACAATACTCTACGCCTCAGTTGTGTTCTTTAAAAGAACTTCATTAACCCACTTCAAGCTTAAAGGCCTTTTGTCGGTTACAGAATTTAAAGGTATGAACACTCATTTATGTAATACAAGAATCAGGTAACGCCAAAAAAAGAACCAGCTGTATTAACTGTGGGTTCTTTCAGTGGGAGTGGGAGGGGGTCGCACATACAGAAACATATATGCTTATAGTTGTACATGTATGTATACATATGCATCTGCAGACCAAAAGACACATGGAGCACAATTTTCAAATGGGCCCTTAGATCAGTGCAAGTTGCGGCAGCCAGCAGCTTGTGCCAAAGCCTGGTGAACCAGGGACCCTGCACAAGATTTTGCCACAGGAGGGGTTCTGGTGCAAAACTCCCCACAGTTGACACGACCGCTCCCATGCACCAATCAAATGGCGCATGGCCAGAGTTTGATGGAAGCATCTGTCAGCACCAAGCCAGTGAACAGACAGCCACAAGAGAAGAATGTGCAACCGTGCAACACCGTAGATGATGTAAATGGGCTCATCCACCTGCACAATGACAGTCACAATGACGCCCAGTGTGCAGAAGGTGGACACCAAGCAATGTCCATAGGCAGTGCACAGTAAACATGGACAGGGAGACTGCAGCGGGCAGCAGAAGCAGCTGGTCATCAGTCCAATGTCCCAGCACAGGGGGTACCGACACAACAGGACATAACAATGGGAAGAATGACTGGGTGGAAGCCAGCCATGGCACCATAGCAAGCACCGAGGATAGGGACAGTGTTGACAGCGATTGTCATCATGATAGGATGAGCAATCGCTGACAGGCAGTGTAGCAATACAATCCCACCCTCATCAGTTATGAATATGGCCAATATGAATGAGCGCAATGGATGATAAAAAAAAACTCTACCTGGGCGCAGGTAGAACAGGACAGACTGCTTCAGCCAGACTGAGGATACCGGCCAATGCAATACATAGCATACCCACATATCCCTTGACATCTGCTGCCTTGGATGTAACTTTGCAGTCTCTAGTGGCACCTTTTTTCCATTGTTTTTTCATCATGCTGCTCCCAGCTTTTATTTTCTTGTTGCTTCTCCATTTCCTGATTTATCTTATTGTGCTGTGACTTTTTTCTTGTGCTTGTGCTCCTGCACCTGTCTCCTCATAACCTTCCATTACCCAAGACATGTATGGCAACAAGATTATGCAGCTGATCTCTGTATTGCTGCTTGGATTCAATGCAGTTCAATAAATACATACTGGTGTTGTCCTTAGGCTCATGTACGGCTGCATGGACATCATTGCTCCTAACACACATCGGCCTGGGCAGCTGCCAGTGACCCCTGTGCCATCACCACACATCTGACTGCCCACTCCCCACTGTCTGGAGGTACAGTAGTGGTGCAAAGGGCTGTTAGATCAACTCTGAGCTAGTTTAACCTCAGGCAAGGTTGCGGCCAGGAGGGGGTCTTTGGAAATTTAAACAAAGAGGATGCTGCAGCTGCACCACAGTGCACACCCCCTCCTCCATGGTGCAGCTGTGCTTCAGCTGCAAACACAGCACAAGTGCAGCTGGTACAGGCAGACCCCTTACTGGTGCAGGCTGCAATGGAAAATCAGGAATGCCGCAAGCTGTGGCTAAGTGAGCCTCTTGCATCCTATTTCTTTGACGCAAGCATCTTGCGTCATTCCCGATGCTTCGAAAATTAGGCCCATGGGCTTTAGATTTGCATGACTTCTAACTGCAGTACCTTCACAATTCCTCTCCCAGACTTCATCCATTAAATTATTATAGCTGGTCTCTATCTATATTGCAGTCATTCCAGAAGTAGTTCCTATTGTCTCCCAGTGTAATGTGTGGATGTGCAACAGCATCTGCCAGAAAATTATATTTTATTGGCAATCAGGTTTACATTGACTTCCCATTACAGAGGTCTCTTTACACATTTCCAGTCTTTTGGTATTTTCCTTCCACAGCGTGAAGGAATCGTGCATGCACATGGGAGGGAGAGTCCCTAGTTGTCACTCATACGTGACCGAAACAGGACATTAGCCATATGATGTTGTGGCAGCGCTGCTTGTTCCTCACTTGCTACCTCAGCTGATACTTTTAATCCCCACTGTACCTTTTCTGTTACATATTATGTAGCATTAATTAAAAAACAACATGTGTTGTAGGATTGATCATCACGTTTCCCTGTTTATTATATCCACTTACAGTATAAGCGGGCTGTTTTTAACACATACGTCCCCCACCCAATAACTCATCAGAAAAGGTATGGTGGTAGCGAATGAGGTGCACATGCCTGTCTGGTACCCAGAACTGCCATGGTAGGGGGCATGAAGCAGGACCAGGGCAGATGCTTCCAGTCAGCAGTGCAGACAAAAGAGCTGGAGTAGCAAAGGCAGGAAGTGATGGCATCAGCAGACGGGAGGAGAGGCAGAGCCTGGATGGCAGTAGGAGGAGTCAGAAGGGGCAGTGCTGGCAACCAGCAGCAGAAGGAGAGTGCAGAACACCCACAGGAGGAGTTGGAGAGTACAGCAGTGGGGGTCACATTTGAGGGCTTGGTGTAGACAGGTGAAGGCAGGGAGGCAGTGATGAGGTGTGACTGTGTGTGTGTGTGTGGGGTGAGAGGCACAAATAGTAATGGAAGGGGGCAGTGACACAACTGGTAACAGACAGCGCTGATATAGCCAGCAAGGGAGGGCAGTAACACAGTAGTAATGGGGGCAGTGGTAAAGCTGGTAAGGGGGCAGCTGTGCCACAGGTGGCAATGTGGTGCAGTAGTGACTCAGGTGGTAATGAGGGGTAGTGACATAGCTGGCAACATGGGGCAGAAACGCAGCTAGCACTGTGGTGGGCAGTGACACTGACAATAGGGGCAGTAATACAGATAGTAATGGAGACAGTGACATCTAGCAGTGAGAGGAGGCAGTGACAAAACTGACAATGAGGGGGAAGTGGCACAGCTGATAATGGGGGTAGTAACACAGCTGCAGTGAGTGGGCAGTGAAACAGCTGACAATCATGGAAGTATAATTAATCTCTTTATACCTCTTAGGAAATAAGATAAGAGATTCACAAGCTACTGAGGCTCAGTTGTTTTTATTTGCTGTCCTGTTTAGGAACACTCAGCAGGGCCAGAGAGCCTTATTTTATTATGCCATCAAATTACATAACAGTCTCCCACGATCTGTTGCTCAGTGCAATCAAATCATTGTTGTGTTGTCAATGTAATGATCAAATGTAAAATGTGTTGTATTTGTTTCATTACATATTGTTTGCGTAAGATTGTTCTGGTCGCTTGTAAAAATGGGCATTTTTTATGTTTACTAAGTTTTTAAGGGAGATCACGTGATGCCTAGTCTTGGATGGTAGCTCTGCTTCTGGGCCCCCTCCTTTATCTACCTCCATCAAGCTCTTCTAGCTAATTTAGGCTTCACTAAATACTAAGAAACAACTCTTGCATGTCCTAAGTATATCTAGCTTCTAATCATCTTGATTATACTGCTGTAGTACCGCTCAATCTCCAAGATGGAAGCAGATATGTGGCAGACCCCGCCGCACCATACTCAGCCTAACACTCCTGGGAAAGCCTCCAGGAAAGCTAAGGCTCAAGGGCAGCAAGTGAGGCATCAACCTGCTCATCTCATTTCAGCAGCACCACTCACGGAAGACCGCTTTCTACAGGAGCTACAGCCTTTCCGTGAAGCGCTACGAGATATTACCTCCAAACCTAAATAGCTACGGGTTGGTTTGGGTGATTTGGACTGGAGGGTAGGTGACACAGAGGCCCGCACACACTCTCTGGAGCTCTGGAGGATCAAGGCGGATCTGGAGATCATCCATCTCCGGCATCAGGAAACTCCAGGACAAGACCGAGAATCTTGAGGGGAGAAGTTGCAGGAATAACCTTTTAATTTTGGGGCTCCCTGAAGCGGCTGAAGGTTCCTCCCCTGTTTTGTTTACACAGAAGCTGCTAGCTAAAATTGTTGGGCCTTCACCTCATATTCCATCCTATCTCATCAAGGGGGCATATCGCTCCCTTCGCCCGAGGCCTCCAGATGGATCTCCCCCATGTCCCTTCATCTTCAAATTCCTCAGTTACTTTGAAAAGCAATAAGTCCTCCAAAAGTATAGGGAGCTTCAAAGTATCACCTGGGAGGGACACTCTCTGAGAATCACTCAGGACCTACCTGGTGAAACAAGGCATAAAACGTGCGGCCTTTCATCCAACGGTGATCAAGTTGATTGCGGACAGCATCAAGTTTTGTATGGAGTATCCTGCTTGGTTGCAGGTGCAACTCAGTGGACAATAGCACTCATCTGACACCCCTGAACAGACATCCCAGGATCTGTCAGCTGACCTGCCTGACCTCTTCCAAAATCACCTGATGTGTTGTGGCTGTCCTTCTGTTTTTGCCCCTTTGAGCAACAGGTTTCACCTACCAATGGAGTTTGTCTGCTGTTCCCGTAGATGTTCTCAATGATGTGGACCCTAATCTCTCTCTGCTGCTTGCTTCACCCAGTACCGGTCTCCCTCCTGTTTGCTTGACCCCACAGATCTGCACTCCTCCTTGGCAGTCTAGAGGTTTGATCCTGCCTGTGTGGCCGGGGGGGAGCTCTGTTCCATTGTCCTGGGGACTGTGGTATGGTAATTCTGGGGATCTCAAGTGGAACCTTTTCTCTCAGTTAAAAGGACAGTATTTCTGGGACACTCTTGCATTAACTTTCTCCTTCCCCCCGGATAACAACGTGGGTTTGTTTAATTACATTGTGGGATGTTTCCCCCGGCTCTTTGTAGTTGTTTACTGCATTTTAGTAGAGTTTACTGAATGTTTCTTTCCTATTCTGTTGGCTCAAACAAGGTTTGTTGCTGGTTATAGGGTGCTTGGTTATAATTTTATGCTAGTTTTTACCCCCTATCAGTTTAACGAGGGTGTCAATGCTGCAAGGCCATCGAGTTTACAGCTCAACTTATCCCTTGCAGCAGAGTTTACTGTACTTTTTTACCCCCGTTATTTTTTGCTTCCACTATCCCCAGAGGCGGCCGTGCTTCCTCCTGTTTTATTTTCACCTGTTCTGTGAAATTCTAGCCCTAATTGTGATAAGCCTCTAAAGCTTGGGTTTGGGGGGGGGGTTCAACTGGAGCACTCCACAGCCTCTTAGCTGGAACGCATCACGCTTAGGTTGATATATGGGGGTGCCTTAGCCAGTCCTAGAGTGGGACCTTCAATCATTTACCTCCTATTCCCACTATTTTTCAGCCTTCTTCTGGTTCCCGGCTTATATACAAGGAGAAGCTGTAGGAGACTATCTCCTAGCAAACATTTTCCACCTTTCACTTCCTTCTGGGATTATTTACATGGAGGATATTTGCAAGCTCTGCCTGCTTCCAGAGTCTCTCTCTGCTGTCCCCTTATATTATTTTTTCACTTAAGTATCAGCTCTAGGCACATGGGGTTTTGGGATAGCATGATTTCTATCACTTCCAGGTTTCTGATGGGTTGTGTTTTTTCGGGTTATGGGTTCGGGGGGATTTGTGTATATAGTTTAGTGTGGGAGGCTGTTTGGGTGGTGGGGGTATGTTTTCAATACATTTTGCATAGCTCAGCTTTATTCAGGGTGGGAGTTTATTGTGGGTTCATTGGGAGTTTCTTCCTTTTGGCTCCAGTTGGACCAGGTACTATGTCTGTGTTTATTAGATCTTACAGGCTGTTATCTGTATAGTGGTTTACTATATTTAGGAATTTTGGGGGGAGGGGGACAATAGAGTGTGCTCTATAGGGTTTTTTTGTTTGGAATGTTATCTATTGTATCTGGGATGCATGGCTAATAATTATGTTAAGATGTTAACTTAGAATGTTAGAGGAGCAAGAGACCAGCTTAAAAGGTTCCAGATTCTTAAACACATTGCCCTCTTGCAGGGTAAGGTTATCTTTGTACAAGAAACCCACTTACTCAGCCAAGAGGCTAACTGTTTTTGTAGACAATTCGTTGGCGAGGTTTTTGCTGCTGGATATACGTCTACGAGTAGAGGGGTAACTATTCTGATTGACAGAGGTTTATCCGTTCATCCAGTTCAAACTGTTTCGGACCCACAGGGGTGCTGCATTTTGGTAAAGGGCCTCCTGGATAGGAGAGAGTTCATACTGGGCAGTGTCTATGGACCAGTCAGTGAGGACCCTATTTTCTTCATGGAACTAGCGGATAAGCTGACTTCCCTCTTACCAGCACCTATTATTATTGGCTCTGACTGGAATATTACCCTGATGCAGGACATGGACCGTTCCAACTGGATACTCTGTCCTTTGTCTCCCCCTCAGCATGCACTTAGGAACCTTATGGACTCACTCGGGCTATGTGACCCTTGGAGAGTCTTTCACCCAAATGTACGTGAATTCACCTTCCACTCTGCTGTTCATCACTCCTCTTCTCGTCTTGACTTTATTCTTATTAGTCAGGGGGAGCTGCGTAGTGTGATGGACACCAGGTTGGCTCCAATGGTCCTCTTGGATCACGCTATTGCCTGGCTTTTAATCAACCTTTTCCCGAATTTTCAGAGAGACACATCCTGGAAGTTAAATACTCAACTTCTCAAGGATGATTTCATTGTTATCAGAATCAAATCCCTTATTCAGTCTTACACGGAGGTCAATCTCAACTCGGTCCCTGGGGGGATCATGAAGGTTGTGCCCTTAAATGTCTTCTCAGGGGGGAGTTCATCCATCTCACTTCCAAGAGGAAAAGATCCCGGGATCAGGAGATGCATACCCTCTTGTCTCGCATTCGGGATTTAGAAAATGCTATATCTCCTTCTTCCCCTCCTGATACATACAGCTCACTGCAGTTTCTTAGAGATAAGTATGCCGATCTTCTCAGAGACAAGGCTGAATATGCTATTTTAAAAACATGTTCCAAATATATAGATGGGGGGAGAGGGCGGGCCGGTTGTTAGCTCATCGTTTGAGGCGTTGTGAAGCCTCTAGGCTAATTCCTGCCATCTCTGCCCAAGATGGGTCCCTTAAATCTTCCCCCAGCGATGTCGCTCTCAAATTCGAGAGATACTACAATGAGCTTTATGGACCTTGCTACCCACCGCCTGTGGACCAGGAGCTTGAGGTCTACCTGGAGTCAATTCCTTTGCCCCGACTCTCGGAAGACCAATGTAACCTACTATCACTACCTATTTCTATAGCCGAAATCATTGTTGCCATTAATAGCTTAGCTCTTGATGAAGCTCCAGGGCCAGATGACTTTCTTTCAAATTTCTATAAGGTTTTTTCTAAGGAATTATCTCCTCTCCTTCTCCATTTATTTCAGTACGTGTTCTCATCTGACTCCTTAGACCCGATGATCCTAGAGGCTCTGATAGTTCTCCTCCTGAAACCCAACAAACCCCAGACCCAAGTTTCTAGTTACCACCCCATCTCACTGTTAAATTATGATCTTAACATATCGACTAAAATCTTGGCCTCAAGGATCGGCAGGGTCTGGTCTGGACTGCTTAGTCCGGAAAAGGTCAGTTTTGTCCCCAGCCATTGCTCTGCAGACCACCTTCTTAAGCTAATTCATATTTTCTCAGTTACTAAGGATTCTCCAACCCCCATGGCTTTGATCTCCCTTGATGCAGAAAATGCATTTGATAGAGTGGACTGGGCATTCCTCTTTGCCACCCTACAAAAATTTGGTTTCCCTCAAGCCTTTCTACGCTGGATCCGTGTCATTTATTCTTCTCCCTCAGCCAAAATTTACTGTAATGGTGTATTTTCCTCCAATTTCCCTCTCTACACAGGAACTCGACAAGGTTGCCCCTTATCCCCTTTGCTTTTTAATCTTTAGCTCGAACCCCCCCCAATTAGACAACTCAAATCCTCTCCTAACATAACTGGCATTCCAATTGGCAATACTGTTCAAACACTTTCGGTCTATGCGGATGACATATTATTACACCTTTCTCAGCCTGTAGGTTCACTGGCCAAAGTCCTGCGCCTTATTAACAATTTTGGGTCCCTTTCCAACTATAAACTTAATCTAGATAAGACCGAGATTTTCCCCCTTAACCACTTTACCCACAGATCTGATTTTAATCACTTTGGCATGAAATGGGCCCCACTTCACATTAAATATCTTGGCATTTTTTTATCTCATGATCAATCTCTTATGAAAAAGCTTTGATTAGTGTCCTTCAGCAAGACCTTGCCAGATGGACAGCGCTGCCTTTGTCTCTCTGAGGCAGGATCAACATAATTAAGATGAATGTATTGCCCAGGCTTTTCTATCCTTTAAATATGCTGTACCTTTGGCTACCCCTTTCCTTTTTTAAGTGCATTCACACTTTAGTCACTAGGTTCATCTGGATAGACAAAACCCCCAGGAGGTCATACTCTAAGTTGGCTCTACCCAAAGATCTTGGTGGCCTCAGGCTTCCTAACTTTTTATTTTACTATTGGGCGAGCCACCTTGTAAGTGTTTTAAATGGGCCTCTCCACACTATACACAATTAGATCCTACTTATGTTCCTAGTTGGCTTCAGATAGAATCCGCTTTAATTAAAGAAGCTGGCTTGTCTGGTCCCTCCCTATTTTTTTCCTCACGGAAATCCTTACCTAAATCTCTCCAGAACTCTATGATTGGGGTCTCTCTCAGAGTTTTCTCTCAGTTATGTGCATATCTTAAATTTCAGCCTTCTAGAGATATCTCTCAGTCCCTTATTTAATAACAATATCAAAATTGGTGGGCAAACACTTTCTCCCTCTTGGTTACCGCAGTTGACAGATGCCAAAGTGGCAGATTTCTTTAGTCAGGGTACTCTTCTTTCTTCACCTGAAGTCTTACGGAAATTCCACCTGGGCCCAGCACATATCTTCAAGATCTTCCAATTGAGACATCTCCTTCTCCAAGTATTGGGGCCCTCTCCTGATGTCACTAATCAATCTGCCTTCCTTGACTCTTTGCAAGAACTGGCTCTAAAACCTCATGGCATTGCTAAAATATACTCCCTCATCCTTGATAAAATTTCACAAACCTCTCCTAGTTGCCCTAAAACCTGGGATGCGCTCCTTCCATCTTCTACTCTCAACTGGGGACGTATCTGGAGAGATCTCTATAGGTATACCTCTCAAGACAGACTCCAACTCACTCAGTTTCATATCCTGAACAACTTATACTACACTCCTGTAAAACTGGCCAGGACGGGATGCTTCACATCCCCTACCTGCACCAAATGTGGTCAGGAAGAAGGTACCCTCCTGCATGTTTTCTGGTTGTGTGATAAGATAACCCTTCTCTGGAACCTTATAGAGGTTAGAGCTGACCATTTACTGAGTCTAATGGGACTCTTCACACCAGAAATTTGTATTATTGGGGATTATAGCCTGATCTATGTTAAGGAAATAGCTTTAATGGCTTTAATTTCCCTTGCTGTTAAGAAGATGGTCGTTAGACACTGGCTGGATCAGGATTCCCTCTCCTACCAGGAATGACTACGAGATGTCCTTTTCCCTATGGACTGAACAGATGATTGCCAGTATCTGACATAAACTGTCTCTTTTTGACAAGAAGTGGGGTAAGCTGTATGCACTTTAATTGAAATGATATAGCCTGCTAAACCTTCTCCTGCTCCTCAGATAGCTATACAGTTCTTTTCTAAGTTATTACTTTCTTTTAGGCCTAGAGCACACTCCATGGGTGGGGGTGTTGGTAGGGAGGGTTATGGGGGGGGGGTTGTCTTATTTATTGTTTTTATGACTTGTTGTGTTTCCTTTCATAAAATCTAATAAAGTGGATTAAATTAAAAAAAAATGCTTACTAAGTTTACCAGTATAATCAATAAAAACAAAACAAACAATGAAAGGAGTGATAACAATGCTGGCAGTGAGGAGCCAGTGCCATTGCTAGCAATGAAGAGGCATTGACACCATTGGTAATGGGGCACTGAAACAGCTAGTAACAGGGCAGTGACCACTGGTAATAGGGCAGTGACAACTTGTGATGGGGTAGAACACAACTGGTAATGGGGCAGGGACAGCTGGTGACAATGACAGTGACAGAACAAGTAACTGGGACAGTTACGTAATTAGCAATGGGGGCCATGACACAGCTGGCAACTAGGATGGCAGTGACACATCTGGAAACCAGGGAGGCATTGACTAAACACCTGACTATAGAATGGGGCAAGTAATGGCAATGGGGTATGGGAGACACAGCTGGCAATGGGGTTCACGAGTTACTTTGAGCTAACCACCACCACAACTGGCCTGGTACCCAATACTACTGAACAGACAACAATTTCACTATACCATTTCTACAAACACAAGACCAGTAACTGTTGTCATCAGCCAATTCTAGTTTTAACTGAAATTACTAGCAGTTTTTCCAAGTGATTCTGTGATTGTCTTGCAGCACAGCTGTTTTTAGGAATATCTAAAAATGTAACAGTGTTGCTTTTATAATCCCCCAGGGGTGGAGTTGCTGACTTGGCTCAAGTTATAGATAGCATTGGGAATGTTTTCCCTCAAAGTGATATAATCATTATACACGATTACAATTTATAAATGAGCAATGAAAACTCAGCCAACCTAGGGTGTGGTGTTAAAACAAGTAAATGTAAGCCAAGTGATTTCCTCCTCCACTATGATAACCCATAAAAGCCAAACTCATACCTCATTATATAGAGTACTTACCAATGAAGAGGACAGGATTGTGGGGGACTGGTACTTGAATAGATTTAGTGAGCAATCATGTTTATTGTATTTGGTCTTGATCCTCCCAAGGGTTATAACCTTAAGAGATTACTCTAGGATAAATATTAATAATCTTTACATCTAAATGGCTTTAACTGGTCCTAATTAGAGATAGTTCCAGAAGTTGATTCTGCTCTGCCCTGGATTTATTACTCACTGAGTTTACTGCAGCCCAAAGTAAACATTTCCCCTAACTAAAAGGTGTGTTAAGGGCCACAATAGTACGTGGTTAACCAAGTGATTACTATCAAACATGAAATTTAGGCAAACATGTTGTAGTGACTTTAAACAAACATCTTCATGTAGAGATTTACTTAAATATAGGCAATTAATAAATTGTTGCAAAAAAGAGATGAGGGATCATAAAACATTTTTTAAACACAACAAATGGACAGTTTCAGTAACCCAAGAAAGTTTTGGGCAGCAATATATATAATTATCAATCCTAGGCAAAACTAACAAAAAAAAACTTTTGTTGGGGGAATGAAGTAAGCCTAGAGGTTAGAGTAATGAGTTGTGAATGAGCTTGGTACATTCAGCAGACCAGGATTTAATTTTCACAACCTCTACTTGTATACTGTGGGACTCTGAGCAAGTTACTTAACCAACCCTAAGCTCCCAAGTTGCCCCTAAAACAGGCACTTGTGCCTAGTGGGCCTTACCCAGTTACCAAAGAATAAAAAAAAAAAAATAAGTGCTTCAAGGCATAGGGCAAATGGTATTAATAAAAGATGTGTGGATTCAACTACTATAATTATGAAACCAAATAACCCAACAAGAAGCAAGGTATAAACTGCAATGGAACTGACAGAGATTCTGGCCCTTGTTCGGGTAAATCTTCCTTTAACTTTAAGGCCATCTCCCTAATTTACTTCCCTCATCTGTTAACAAGGAGGTTAGCAGAGATGGACTGGAACCTCGTTACCATAAGTTGACCACATACTCTATAGCAGTACCTCTGTCAAAACCTTTTAACTTTTCTCATACAACAAAAACTATGCCCAGTGTTTAGAAATCAGCATGGGCGATCCCATTTTTAAGGGTGGAGTTTTAACTGATTGATAGTTATCATACCATTTCTATTCTTTCCCCTCCTAGCAAATTGTTGGAAGGAATTGTCTTTACCCAGTTCAGTAATTATATAAGTATACTTTACTTGCCCCAAGTAACAGTGATCTAGAAAAGGTCATGGCACCAGCACTGCCTTGGCCAAGTTCATGGATCATGTGGGTCAAGCTGTGGGAGGTGAACACAAAACAGGTGAGGTGTTCATGGACCAGATCAGGGTGTTTGATCTGATTGAACATGACATTTACAGCAGATGCTGAATGATTTAAGTGTTTCTGGTAACCCCCTCCGATGGTTAGGTTATCTTACCAGAAGCAATCAGCAGGTTAGATTGGGTTGTGTTATTTTCTGGTCTCTCAGGTTCTGATGGAGTTCCCAATAGTCCTTTATTGGTCCCTGTTATTTGAACTGTTTATTACATACCAACCACCATATTTGTAGTCTCATATATGCTGATGACTTAATCCTCTAATTCAAAATCAATCACTGATATTTCCTCCACATTAAGTCAGGATTTTAACTGAGTGAAGCAATGGTTGTTAAATAGTGTTTTTTTTTTAAACCAAGACTATGCTATTCAGTTCCAAAACTGGACTTAAAAAATTAAGTCCAATTTTCAGATTTTGGAGTTTGAATGGGTCTAGTTGGGGAAAGGTTATACATTTTAAGCAGTTACGGTTAGGTGTTGTTTTGAACCCTAATCTTTCTTTTTCTGAACATGCTTGTACTTCTTGTAAAGTGGCCATCCAGAAACTCTGTGCTCTTTATAGGCTGCAATAATTTATTTATTTATTTGCTTTTGTTAACCGGGTAAGCACACTAGACACCAGGTGCCTATTTTCAGGTGCGACCCGGGAGAGTTACAGTTGAGAACTTCATATATAAACAGTAGAGGATACAAGATACATAGAAGAGATAGACATTACAGGGCAAGCATTTCCCGGGAGAGTTACAGGTGAGAACTTTGTACATGAACAGTAGAGGATTCAAAAATACATAGAAGAGACAGGCATAAAGGTGGTACAAGGATTACATGCAGCGAACAATTGGGGGTATAGAGGAATGCACATAGGGAATAAACAGGGTATGGCTACTCTAGTGGCAGTGCATGGTTGGGAGGAGTTCACATGTGAACAGTTGGGGAGACAGGTAGACAAACCCCTAATGTTTGAAGCATTTCGCCCTGGCTTTAGGACAGAGGAGCGAGCGGAGCAAAACAAAAGGGGTGGGACAAGGACAATGGAGCAGAACGGAAGCTGGGACAATAGTAAGTGCCTGCGAGGGGGAGGCGGGCCCCATTGCAGAGGGCGGGGCAGGGATTTCTAGGCGGGGAGTGGGGAAGAAGTGCAGGTGGGGCTGAGGCTAAGGCCCCCACCGAACAGACTGGGGGGGAGAGGGGCAGTGGAGAAGGCTATGGGGGGCAGGGACAGGGGGGGAAGAAGGTTTCAGGAAGCACCAGAGGGAAGCTTTGAAGCTAGGATGTGAGGAGGAGGCCCTAACTTGCTCAGGGAGCGAGTTCCAAAGTTTGGGGGGCATAAACGTGGAAGGACCGATCTCCTGCAGTGGTCCTGGTCCTTGGAACCATGCATTCCTGGGTTGTCCCAGATCTTAGGTGGTAGGATGGTGGACTGAGTTTGAGGGGAAGGGCTAGGGCTGGGGGGGTGTTGGAACGAAGAATGTTATCAATGAAATTATCTAGAATGAAGGAACGGTGCTTCTCTGGAGGAAGCCATTCCAGGCGGTTGTAAAGGTCACAGCGGTGAGTGAGAAGAGGGGCGGAAAGTGCGAAGCGGAAAACATTATTGTAAGCCGTGTCCCATTTTGAAAGGCTGGATTTGGGAACTGGGGCAAAAAGTTATGCAGTGATGCCAGTGTTCCAACTGATCACTGCAAAGGATACTAATCCTATCACTAGACTATGGCTCATTGATCTGTTTAAATGCTGTTACAACTGTAATTAGGAGGTTAGTAGTAGTAGCAGGTTTTATCTGATGTGGTTAAATACTGCTTATAATAATGTTTGTTATTTTGTTCCATTTGTTAATTTTAGGTCCTACCATTGTGACTTGTTTGCTGATTTAGGTTGCCCCCCACCAAGCGCGCAGAGTTTTTGTTTCGTATGGGTGGCTTCATTGATAAGTTACTTAGAAGCACCGATCCTTTACCTTTCCACTGTTGTTCGAGGAACCTTGAGTCTGCTGACCAGCAATTCATCTTAGAAACCTTGGTTCCTATTGTCATGGGTCAAAAAGCATCTTCCACGTGTGCTCCTAAGTTGTGAAATAGCCTCCCTAGTTCAATAAACTTGGCATCTAACCAAGTTTTAGAATGCATCTGATGGAAAAATCAATTTGTCAATCTTCAGTTTGATTAGAACATTTTTTTTACTAAGAATCTATGTATAATTCTGCATGTACAGTACTTGGGCTGTGATATTTTAATATTTGTATGTACAGTCATAACTGTAAAGCTAGGCTAGCCTTCAACTCCTACAAAAATAAACAAACCTCCAGGAGGGATCAATTCCAACCACACAAAATACAGAGCTACCAGAGATTGGAACAAATGACCCACTCACCAGAATTTATTCTTATTTACCAGTAAAACTGCTTCAAGCTAAGAAGTCGACGTTTTGTTACTCTCCTGTCATTTCTTTAGGACAGCTTCAGATGAACTGTAAAAAGCCTTCTTATCAGTGAGTGTGTACGTGTAAAAACAGTATACATACATCTGCCACCATTTCTAGAATGTTATTTTGAAACAAATAGGCATGAGATGATTTGACAGTAGCTTACTCTGAACTTAAACAATGTAATTAGCACTTAAAATAGTTATCTGCCTCTATGGCAGCTGCTACTGAAGACAATTGATGAGGTGGGGGCATACGTATGATTGTAACATGACAATTAATGTTCTACTGCAAATCACTAATAAGATTGGTCCAAACACAACTCATGACACAATATGAAGCAGGCATTAATTCCTTAGTAATGCCCGCTTGCCATAGGTAGCTCGCTTACTCGAGAAAACACAGACAGAGAGGGAAACAATCTTACATCTCTTTTGGCTTTTTTTTATCTCTGTCCCTTCCTATAGGTGGTGGTAGCAGATCCTGAAACTGACAGTCGCAATGCTCCTAAGTCCTACCCAACCACCCGCCCGAGGGACCTCAGAGAATACCATGACCAGTTTGAGTGCAGCAGTAACTGAAAAATCGAGCTAAAAACTGAGAGCACAGACAGACACATCCATGCCGAAGAAAATCCTGCACTTACAGCTAAGCTGAGCACATGCAGCTGCCCAGCGGAGCTCCAGCACTCACTGTGGGCGTCCAGAGGAAAAGACAGAGATAGAAAAATTGGCAGTAATCACTGCCTCTGTCTCTTTCTCACTGTAACTCTACATTTCTGCAGTACAATGGAGTGATCTTCAGTTTGTTACTTCTTTCCAGCCAGTAATGCATTGTGGGGACACTATGAAAATTTGCATATTGGTGAACATTGACATGCAGAAGAAAGTGAGATGGCAGATATGCAAATATTTTTACTTTACCCATAATGCATTAATCTGTTTGCCCCCCTCCTCTGCTATACATATGTATGCTGATGATACAGTCCTGTATGCATCTGGCTGCTGTCCTGCTGAGGTTACAACCAGCTTACAGCAAGACTTCGACAAGGTTCAGCTCTGGTTTGCTAACCATCAACTTTTCCTCAATGCCAAGAAGACTGATAAACATATGGGTGACAAGAAGTATTTCATCCACCAATAAACTAATTGGTGGCAAGTTCTTTAAAGGACTTAGGTCTGCTGAACTTGATTTACACTATGAACCTATGAACCTATGAACTGTCTCGATGACCTTTGGCACAAGGCAGGGACTCTCTAGACTTCCCTCCCTACCCACTTTCGACACCCTTGATGGGACTTTCCTTGAGGACACATCCTCCTTCAGGTACTTAGGTGTTTGGTTGGACCAACACCTAAACTTCTCTGGATATATTGACGCCATCCAGAAAAAACTGCGCCCCAAGCTTGGTGTAGTTGCATCCCTCCTACAGCTAGGCATGAACTTGTTCAGAAGATGACACTGCCCATTTTTGACTACTGTGACATAGTCTATGGTGCTGCCCCTAAGTCCTCTCTGCCCAGACTGGACACCCTCTTCAATCCCTTCTGCCACTTTGCCCTGGATGCCCCCCCGCACCCACCACTGCAATCTTTATCATGCCCTATCCTTCCCCTCTCTGACAAATAGACGACTCTCCCACTGTGCTAAATTCACCTCCAAGCACTAGTTGGGTGAGCTCCCTTCCTACCTCACCAACTCCTTTATAACACTCCCCCATCCTCCCATTCCCTTAGATCAATGGACTCCTGCACCTAGTAGTCCCCCACCGATCAACCCAAATCAGCCAATCTGGTTACTTTCACCGCTCCCAAAAATTTGGAATTCTCTCCCCTCTCAAATCCGGCACTCATCTTCTGCCTTCTCCATCAGCTCTGCCCTCAGTAATTACCTTGCACCTAGCTGCTCCTACCATGTCTCTCCCTAATTCCCTCCTCTAAGCCCTGGACAAACCCTGCACCTCTACCATCACCTTCATTTGACCCTGTGCACCCCCATCCCCAAAATTTCTAGCTCTCCTCCCCTTCCCCCAAATTTATCTCCCTGACAGGCCTCCCTTGAGCTCTCACAGAATGTAAGGGATCCCAAATGCTCTCCATGGGTCCCTCTCCTACCCCCACAAGGGGCTTGTATCTCTCATCTACTCCCTTCCCCCACCATCTGTCCTATCTCCCAAGACTTGCAGTCATCTTGCAGGGTTCTTAGCATCCTGAAGGGGTCCTTCTGTGTCTAGGCTTGTCTCCTCTCCTTTCCCTCCCCCATCTACCTGTCCCCCTAGCCTTCGCAGTCCCCTTACAGGATTCTCAGAATCCTGAAGGGGTCCTACTGGGCCTAGGCTTGTCTCCTGTCCTTCTCCTCCCCCATCTACCTTTCTCCCTGGCCATCGCAGTCCCCTTGCAGGGTTCTCAGCATCCTGAAGAGGTCCAACTGAGGCTAAGCATATCTCCCCTATTCTACCTAGCTGCTATCTTGGCTTTCCATGACTACTAGCAGGGTCCAATGCATCCTGATGGACTATTGATTAGGCCCCATCTCCTCCAAAGGTGCAAATTCTCTTCCCCTCAAGGGTTCAGTTCTCCCTCCCTCCCTCCCTCTCCTATCATTCTCTTAATTCATATCTACTGACCTTTCCCAACCCCCTTGCAGGATACCCCGCATCCTGAAGGGTCCTCTCTTGGGTTAGATCCTATTCCCCCTCCTAGCATTAAGCCACACCTCCTCCTTCTCTCTCCTCCCTCTTTAAATCCCTACACCTTATCCCCTTTCTATCTAGCCCCACAGCCCCCTTGCAAGGTTCCCCACATCCTGAAGGGGTCTCTCTGGGACGCTGCCTTATCCCCTTCTCTCTGGTCCCCCTAGTCCTCTTGCAGGGTTCCTCACATCTTGAAGGGGTCTCCAGGGACATGACTCTTCCCCCTCCCCCACCTCACCCCTCCCTCGCACATAAGCACTTGTTTACTTATTAACCTGGCACTTATTATTATCCACTCTTTCTACCCATTATGCGCAACACTGTTGTAACACTGTTTGTAACACCTGCCTTACAACTGTATGTTAATGTTGATCTTGTAACTTGAATGTTTAATGTCTCATTCCTATTGTACCCCTTCCCCCCCAAGTTGCACCGGGAGATGAGCGACTTGTCACTCAGTGTGCCTTCCTGGTGAAACATTTCAATAAATAAATAAATAGAACTAAAAATGAACAAAACGAGTGAACAGAGCACTGTATCAGTAAACAGAGGTAAATGTTTTTGTTATGTTTCTGTGTTATTTAATGGAAAACATAATGCTGCAAAGTGTATTAAAAAAGCAGTCACAATATAAATATATATGGAGTAGTCAACGTGCACGCACACAGCCGGACATTTACATAGCCTATATATTTAGTCAAAAGTGCAGACCTGAACAGCATATAATATTGTATTAAGCAATATTGTGAGTTGTTGTTCATTTGTTTTCCATGTCTAATTCACTTGTAACAGTATCCACCTTGCGCGTGCCATGTTACAAGCGCATTAACCCACTCCGAAGTCGGGCTTTACTAGGGAATTAATGCCTGGTTGGTGGTTGGAGGCACTTAGCCTGTGGCCTCATGCCCCAACCCCCCAAACTAGGCATTAATTCCCTAGTAGAGCCTGACTTCATCACGGATTAATACTTACTTCATGTCTTTTGCTCCCAAGAGCTCCTTGTAGTGCAAGGAGATATTGACCTTAGCATTTCATTATAGATGAAAACCTAATGTAAAAGTTACAAACTGCAAAAAGTCATTAAAACTTAAACCCTTTTATGGCATAATCAATTAGAGTACAAAGTCTGTGCTCCGGACTCAATAAGTCCATTTAACACTGTAAGTCATTTAGCATAACCTCACAATTGCTGACAAGACTGTCTAATAAGCACTTTACAATAGCATCCCCTTATCAGATGGCTTGGATTACAGCCAGTAGCTCCTTCTAGAGAAAAGGGCTTAATGAGTTAAGGATGTAAGTTTTAACTTTGAACATGCTTCTTATAGAGGCATCCCCTTACCTCTTCTGGAATGAGAAATTAATCAAAAGGTTCAAACAACAACAAAAATTAAAACCTTACACTTAACTAGCAATATGGCACTGGAAACAAAACTGTTTCTTACTCCACGGTGGTGCTAAACATTGGGACTCCCTTGTGATGTAGATGGTACAATGGAAATATCAGTTATTGATTTCAAATTAAAGTAGAGAATTAAGTCATCAACTTATATGAGACTGCAGATATGTTGGCTGGCATGGTATTACTAAACAGCGCAAATAACAGTGACCAATAAAGGACCCCTGGGAACTCCATCAGAATCAAAAATCCAAGAAAGAGAAGCCAAAATGTTTTGTAACTACTGGGGTATGGAAAAAACGCAAGACCATTTTCCATGTGTGCTCTCTCCAAACATAGGAGGAAGAAGTCCAGGCTGTGCCCTCCCAAACTACCCTCCACTCCTGCTCCATGACAGTAGACCCAATCTCCCCCTCCAACTTAGCTCACACTTTCTGTTTGGGTGTCACCTCTTGTCTCTTTAGTATGTTATGCAAGTGGGAAACCCAGTGTTCAAAGTTTGGAGTAGTCAAATATGATGCTAAAACCTGATGTACGGCATCTAACAGCCTTTACCATTGAGAGTTTTGACTGACTGAGAGGAGATAACTCCTAAACTGTAAGTAACGGTAGAAGTCCTTTTGTGGCAACTTATGTTCCTGTTGAAGTTGCAGAAATTTTTTTAATACCCCTTGAGATAAAACTTGGCCCATTCTACCTAACCTCATGCATCCCCATCTCTGAAAGATCAGATCTATTTGTCCTGGAGTAAACCCTGGACATGCCCTAATGGAGTGAGTTCGCCAATTCACTTATTGCTATTAAGTCTTCCACCTGGATGAGGAAAAATTTTAATATGTTTTTCTTTATAAGTTGTCCTATGTGAGGCCTGGCATACCCTGTGAGTTATAGGATTCTTCGGGGGAGGGGTTCTTTCCTCCAGTGCATTTTCTTATGTTTTGATTATGTATTTTAGGATAGTACTCGTACATTATTGGTCTTGTTGTGTGTGGCTCTTCTGGTCACGTGTTTCTGGGTAGAGTGAATATTGTTCATAGTTCTGTATACTTTAGCACTGTAGAGTTTTTAGGCTTTTGTTATTCTTGTTTTACTTTAGTTTGTATTCTATAACTGAGAACTTGTTAGTTCTTTGGAGGTTCTTTTGATACTTTATGTGCTTTGACATGTTTGACTTAGAAACATAGAATTTGACGGCAGATAAGGACCACTTGGCCCACCTAGTCTGCCCATTTTCCTACCTAACAGATAAGCTGCAGATCCTAGTTAATCAACAGCTACAGACTTGTAGCAGTTGTCAGAGTGGGTGTCTCCTTGTTAACAATGGTGTTAATAAAGTTTTCTTAGATCAAAAAAGTCTTCCACTTGGCACCAAGCCTTTAAAGTGACTTGCCCAAATATTAAGGGCTTGGTGAATTAAGCCCCCATTAAAGGAGCCAAATGGAAAGTCACCCACTCTGCACAGAGCCAGGCCTCCTTTCTCCATTGTCACCCACTGAGGTGGGTCCTCTTCCCTTATGTGCACTAACATAGTATTTGCCTGACAGGCCAAAAAATACCATCTGAAATCCGGGACCCCAATCCACCTTTACCTCAGCCCATCTTTAGAAGACTCAGTTTCAACCTGGGTTTATGCCCAGCCCAGATAAATTTTGAAGCTGACTTTGTCAATGTAGCCCATAATGACTTAATGGGTTCTAGCAGTAAGGTGGAAAAAAGGAAAAGCAAAGGTGGCAATACATAAATACGAATTACTTCCACACACCCCACCAACGTGAGGGATAGTTCCAACCATCTTTCCAAATCAGTCTGAATTGCCTGGATTAGGGGCGTATAATTAAACCTGTACAACTGATCTAGCTCTTTAAAAGTCGAATTATTAAGTACCTAAAGCAGTCACCTACCCATCTGAATGGACACCTGCTCTGCAAAAGCAAAGATTTGGGATCACTGAGCAGCAGGGCCTCAGTCTTCTCTGCATTTACCTTAACCCAGAAGCCATACCAAACTGATGCAGGAGGTCTAGCAATTTCAGTAAATTAGATTCTGGGTCATGAATATACAATAAGGTGTAATTTATATATAGCAAAACCTTCACCTCTTTCCTTTCCACTCTGATGCATGGGATGCCCTCAGTGTCCTCGGTGCCTCCACTAGAGGCTCCATACTAAATGCAAACAACAAGGGTGACAAAGGGCACCCCTGTATAGTACCACACTATATCAGGAACTCCTGGGACATAACACCATTCACTCCAGCCTGGGCTCAAGGACCACTATACAGAGCAAGTATCCATTGCAGAAAGATTCCTGCCAGACCCATACAGGATAACACTGCTTCCAGAAAGCCCCAATCTAGGCAATCAAATGTCTTTTCTGTGTCCACTGAGATGACCATGTTAGCATCTTTCCTTCCCCTGATGTGAGATATCACATTCAATTATTTTCTAATATTATCCTGAATGTGTCTCCGACGGATGAATCTGTTTGATCAGGATGCACCAGATCCCCTATTACCCTCAACAATCTAGTTGTAAGGACCTTTGCAAAACTTTTTGCATCTTGGTTGAGCAGTCGTATTGGTTGGAATGCCCCAAATCTGGAGTGATCTTTTTCTCTCTTCGGTAGGACAGTAATCACAGCAGAGTGCCATAAATCCAGCAATGCTCCATCCTCATATATTTTATTAAACAATTGTGACAGTAAAGGGGCCACTTCCTCACCACAGACCTTATAAAATTGTGACACAAAATCATCTGGCCCGGGGGACTTATTTTTAAGGGTTTTAATGGTAGCAATGATCTCATCCACCGTGTATGGTCATTCCACCTGGGCCAATCTATCCAGGTATAAACTGGGAAAAGTTACCTTATTCAGACAGGTCTGAATAACCCCTACATCTCCTATCCCCACTTCCCTGGCATAAAACCAGCTAAACTCATCTGCCACCCCCCAGGGAGTTTAGGTCCAACTTTGCTGACCCTCCTCTAGCCTTATCTTCAGAATGAAGTTGTCTGCTGCCTGTTTGCGTAGCCTATAGGCTATGTAGGCCAACAATTGACCAGTATTGATACTATGCTCATGATAAATGTTACTGACTCTCAACTACTTTTGTATTCAGTTTATCTAACTCTTGCCTGACCCCTCGGATTTTAAGTAATAACTCGGGGTCGCTAGACCTTTTGTGTTCCGTTTCCAGAGCTGAAAGCTCCACTAACAGTCTGTTCTGAGTCAACAAGTGCAGCTTCTTCTGATTTGAGGCATACGTGATTAAATGGCCCTGTAGGACAGCCTTTAATTCTTCCCATATAAGACAGTTAACATTGGTACCTGTAAGACAGGAAAAAAGTATTGTTTGTTGTTTATGGCAGACCTGTATCTGTGACATAGCTAGAGTAGTTTAATTACAGGGTTGTGTTTTTTGTACTTTAGTAACTCGTACTGTTTACAGCTCTACCTTTCCTGGGATCTGGGAAAGAAAGCCAGGAATTGCGGGGAGAGCAGGAATACGGAATGTGCAGAATGGTGCAGTGCAGTGCAGTGGCTGTGGGGTGGCAGTCTTCAGGAAGACCATCTGGAGACCACAGTGCTGCTGCATCTGCATGCACCTCTCTGGGTTGAGGGAGAGGGTCACTAAACTCGAGGCCCAGTTAGCTTGGAGTCAGGGGATCTTCTCCCCCACCCAGAGGCCTCCAAGTCAGACACCATTACCTCAAAGGATGCCAGCTAGGAGGAGTGGCTGGACTATGGTGGGCTCGAGAAGAGTGAGGGTGGTGAGTTCTTGAAGGCTGCAGGGTGGGTCACAGGCACATTTCTCAATCAGCGCCACTGCAAAATTCCTGCACCACTCTGGTGGAGGAAAACTGCCAAGAGGAGGTACCCATGGTAGTGACCAGGGAGGATGTGGGGACCCTCCCTAGTGGAGACCCTAAGCAGGGTGGAGAAGGACACTAGAGGAGGAGGAGGAAGCAACTTCTGGTGGGGGACTTGATTGTCAGGGAGATAGAGTTGAGAATAGGAAATGAGGTAGCAAGAGAGGTCAAGTACCTGTGTGCCGCCATGGCCTGGAGGAATGGGAAGCATATCCTATAGATCGCTAGTATGGCAGGAAAAATAGGAAGCTAGATGTCATTGTCCACCTGGGCACAAATGGCCTGGCTAGGAATGGGGCTGTAATAGTGCAGGATAAGTTTAGGGAACTGGGAAGTGGTCTTAAACAGGTAGCACACTCAGTAGCTTTTGTGGAGATGCTGCCTGTCTATGACAGGGGGAAGGAGAAGGACCTTTGCACCAAAGCCTGTGACGCATGGTTAAAGGAATGGTGCAGAGAGGAGGGGTATGGCTACATTGGGAACTGGGGGCCCACCTGGGAAGATACAGAGGTGAAGGTCTGCATCCATCCATGAGGGGAACCACAGTCTTCAGTGGGTGGTTTAAACGTCTCTTAGATGAACATTTAAACTAGTCCGGGAGGGGGGGACGAAACAGGGTATGCAGAAACTGCCCCCCTACAGGCTGAGATACAGAGTAGGGAGATCTCGAGGGGAAAGAGTCCCCCCAGGGTACAAGTTAATCAAAGAAACAGGGTGATAGCAAAGGATGAAGGAGAGAAAAGAAAAAGTCAATAGAGAAGGGGGAAGGAGGAGGAGCAAAAGGAAAAAGGGGGAGGCAACAAGCAAAGAGTTAATAAAATCTGCCGGCCCGGTGGCACTGAGGGTTGAGGCGCTGGATGCCACACCTCGCTCCACACCAGCAAACTGGGTTTGGGAATGAGCCCGGGCCATCGGGGGCTGGCCAGGGAGGGAAAGGATTGAGCATCCATAGGACTGCTCTCCTTTCCCTGGGGAGGGTCTGGGGCATCCATTGCACTGCATCAGCCCCCGATGGAAATCAGGGGCACTAGAGGAGCAGGGATATATGTGGGGAGAAGTGCGACGGACATCGGGACATCGTGCTTTGCTGTCATTACACGTCCGCACTTCTCAAGGGGAAAAATACAGGAGGAAAAATGGCAGATGACTAAGGCAGCTTGATGGCTGCACTTCAGCAACCAGGGGGCCTGTTGTGGAATCGCACTGCGGTATTGGTTCCTGTCCCAGCTCAGAGGGGACATGGGGGGGTCCCCACGAGGGGTGCAGCTCTTTGCCAGTTGGTATGTGAGTGAGCCTGCGGGCTGGTCGGAATGAAGGTGGTGGCTGGATGTAGGCAGATCAGGCTGCAGGAGTATAAAGAATGATATGATAAAAAAAGAGTTAACAATATCTGGAAGGCCATGTGTGCAAATGATAAATGTCTCAGAAATAAGACTCCAAACCTAGAGGCCATCATGGCAGAGGCCGACCTGGATATTGTGACCATTACTAAGTCATGGTGTACTGACAACCATGAGGATTGTACACTAGGGCACACACTGTTCAGAAAAGACAGGGTGGAAAGGAATGGAGGGGGTATTTTATGTGAAGGAAAACATAAAAGCAACAGAGATGCAGAGAATTCGGGGCAGAGGTGCTGTGGGTCACCCTCAAGTCAGTCAGGAAACAGAGCCACTATTTGGACAAGCATGATCTACAGGCCTCCAGCATGGGGGGGGTTAGATAAGGAAATGTTATAAGCAACTGGCAAAATGGCTGAAAAGAGGGAGGTGTTGTTAGTGGGGGACCTCAGTCTGCAGGATATAGATTGGAGCCTCGCAGCTGTGGCTTCAGCTAGAAGCAGGGACATCCTGGACTCCCTTCAGGGGGGTGTTCCTCAGGTAACTAGTCAGTGAACCCGCTTGAGATGGGGCAATACTGGACCTAGTGCTTACTAACAGTGACAGTGTTGCAGACATCAATGTGGGCAGCCACCTGGGGAACAGTGATCATTGTACAGTGTGGTTCAACATAAAAGCAGTTGTGGAGTCCAACCACACAATGGCAAGAGTCCTGGACTTCAGAAGGGCAAATTTTATAAAGATGGGGGATGCCTCAGGAATGACCTGTCAGGGGGAGATGACCTGGGGGGAGTGGAGGAACACTGGGCCAAACTAAAAGAGGGCATAGTAAAGGCAGCAAACCTCTTTGTCAATCAAGTAAGCAAAAGGAAGAGGATGCCATTATGGTTCTCACAAGAGGTGGCAGAAAAGGTAAAGGCTAAAAGTGTAGCATTCAGAAGGTATGAGGAGACCCAGAGAGAGGAGTTAGGGAAATGTATCAGGGAAACAGAGGGAGGCAGGGAAAGCAGTAAGGATCACAAAGGTGCAAACTGAAGAAAGAATAGCTCAGGCAGTATCAGAAGAGAACATAACATTTTTAGGTATGTTAGTGAAAAAAGTAAGACAAAGGCAGGGATTGTAATGTTAAAGGAGGGGGGGGGACTGTTCAGAGATGGCCTGAGAAAAGGCAGACATCTTGAACAAATGCTTCTGCTCAGTGTTCACAGTGGAAGGAGAGGGGGAGGGACCATGAAAAAGCATCAGGAGCTTTGACAGGAGGGAAGTGGACACTAGTCCTTTTTCTGAGGAGCGAGTCCGAAAAGCTTTCACTAACCTGAAGGTGGAAAGAGCTATGAAGCCAGACGGGATGCATCCAAGGGTGCTGAAGGAGCTCAGGGAAGTACTAGCTGCACCTCTGACAGGCCTATTTAATAGATCACTGGAGACAGGAGTGGTCCCGGGGGACTGGAGAAGGGCAGATGTAGTCCTACTCCACAAAAGCGGTAGCAGGGAAGAGGCAGGCAATTATAGGCCTGTCAGCCTGACATCAGTGGTATGTAAATTAATGGAAACACTACTAAAGGAAAGGATTGTGGAATATCTTGAATCCAACAAGTTACATGATCCAAGGCAGCATGGGTTCACAGAGGGGAGGTCATGCCAAACAAATCTGATAGATTTCTTTGACCAGGTGACCAAGGGTTTAGATCATGGTGGAGCAGTGGACATGGCCTACCTGGATTTCAGCAAGGCTTTTGACACCGTTCAACATAGGAGACTGATAAGCAAGCTGGGTAGCTTGGGATTGGGCAATAAGTTGGTAACCTGGATAAGAAACTGGTTAGGGATAGGAGACAGAGGGTAGGGATAAACAGAGTTCACTCTGAGGAAGGGAGGGTGACCAGTGGGGTACCTCAGGGTTTAGTGCTGAGAACAATCCTCTTTAATGTCTTTATTAGTGACATAGCAGAGGAGTTGGAAGGGAAGGTCTGCTCTTTGCAGATAACACCAAGATCTGGAACAGGGTGGACATTCTGGGGGTGTGTGGAAAGGATGGGTAGATACCTGAAAAAACTGGAGGAGTAGTCAAGGGTATGGTAACTGGGTTTTAATCCAAGAAAGTGCAAAATAATGAACTTAGGCCATAGAAACCTGGGGGTGGAGTACAACATGGGTGGAGTGATACTGATAATGACCAAATAAGAAAGAGACATAGGGTAATCATATCGGATGATCTAAAGGTGGCCAGGCAGTGTGACAAAGCAGTTGGGAGGACTAGTAGGATGCTGGGGTGCATAAGAAGAGGTAAAATCAGCAAAAAGAGGGAGGTGGTGTTGCCCCTATATAGATCATTAGTAAGATCCCACCTTGAGTACTGTGTCCAGTTCTGGAGATCACATCTCAAGAAGGACATAGAGTGGAGGTGGTCCAGAAGAGGGTTACTAAAATGGTGCAAGGTCTGCATCAAAAGCACTAAGAGAAAAGACTAAAGGAGTTAAGGTAGCTCGATATGTACACTCTGGAGGAGAGATGGGGAGAAATGATACAGACCATTAAATACTTCACAAGGTTTAATAAGGTACAGGAGGGGAGTATCTTTCTGAAGTAAAGGTGCTCTAGAACAAGGGGACATACTATGAAGCAGGGGAGGGTAGATTCAGGAGAGATGTGAGGAAATATTTATTCACAGAAAGTTGTGGATTCCTGGCGCAGCCTTCCAGTTGAGGTAGTGGGGCTGAAAACAGTGGTGGAGTTCAAAAATGCCTGGGATAGGCAGAAGGGAATAGCAGGGTAAGGAAGTGGGGGAAGAGACAATGCTGTAAGGTTAGTCTGCAGCAAAATTGAAGGAAGAAAAAAATTGTGCAGACTGGGTGGGCCAAGCAACCCTTATCTGCCATCAGAGTCTATGTTTCTTTGTTTACTTGCCTGGAATGTAGGGCAAAAGAGTGCTATCCAGGGAAAAGCAAGAGAGCTAGGGCAAGGAACAGACCAATGTCATCCTTAGTGGCATGAACACCATCGGCAGCACAATTCTCAAGGACATGAGGGGTTCATTAATGAAAGTGGACGTGATCCTAAAGGGAAAAAGTAACCAGGGTGATTTTTACTGAAATCCTCCCACTCCTGTAGATTAGTGAAGAGAGGCAGAAGACTATTTGGCAGTCTAATACTTGGTTGCAAGAGGGAATATTTTGTTTTGTGGCCAACTTAAGTGCCTCATGGTGCAATGGACACTAGTATACACAGGAAAGGCTCCACACCAGTAAGAAGTTGGGGTAATGTCAAGGAGAATAATCAGGGCATGCAGCACGTGATTTAAACTAGTGGATGGAGGAGAAGTCTAGTGTAGGACATCACCAAGGGATGGAGGCAGATGCTGGGAAACAGAAAGAGTACACAGAACAGGAGAGTGTCATGAGAGGAGTCCTTAGGGGGTGAAAAAAGCATAAAGGGCCAACTACCCTCCTTTGCATGCAGACCAAAATGAAGAGTGCACCCAGTAAAGTGGGTGAACTCAAGGGCCTTATAACCTTCAAAGGTCAAGATAAAAAGTCACTCACATATACCTAATGAGGAATGAAAATTGCTTGAACCCCAGACTAAAGGAACATAGACAATTCCAAAGGGACTGCCTTACAGAAAAGGGGAGTGGGTCTCCTGGTAAAGGACAGATTCACTGTGGAGGACAAGGAGGACATCTGGGGGGGGGGAAACAGTATCAAAGAGTCCGTCTTGGTCAAGCTAGGGGAGAAAAATGATAAAAAGTCACTCTAGGGTAGGTTGCAGTCCCCCAATTAGCTCTGCTCAGTAAAGCATGATGCCCAGCTGGTCCTAGAAATTACGCAAGCCAAATTGGATTCCAAGGTCATCCTGTGAGAGGGACTTCAATCCTTTGAGTATGGATGGGCATCTCATGAGGGCTAATGGCAAGGCAGAGACAGAGTTCCTGTCTACATAAATTTCTCTGTGCATTCTCTCTTTCTCCCCCTCCCCTATCCACGTTACCCAGCTCATTCTCAGCTACTTGGCCTTAAGTCAGTTTAATTGATGCAGCCAGGGTTTCCTCAGAAAGGATAGCCCTTCTTTCTGTGACTGGTATGCCTTTAATAGCTGTGTATTTTAATATTTGTTTGTATCTGTGCCTTTAATATTTGCAGCTAGTCTTTCACCCTTAGGCTAAGGATTTGGATCAGCTAGTCATTGTCATTGCACCTCTTGATTTTTCTTGAAACTGAGATTTAAATTTTAGATAGAGCGTGTCTGTTACATCATCACCTTCATTTGCCTCAGTCACTGCGTCATCTTCAGAGATCTCATCAGACTCATACCTGCCCTTGGCCATTAAATATGGAGCCTTTTTCCCTAGTGCCACCACCTCCTTCTCAGTTTAAACTACTGTTTGAGGAGGTGGGGGTTCACTGTTGCTGCCTTCCTCACTGAAAATAATGGGAGCTGCTGTTCGAATTTCTCAACTGCGCTACCGCCGATGAATAGTGACTGCTGGTACCTGCCACATCCGATGATCTCCTCTTTTGCTTATCCTCATCCTGACATCAAGCTCCCCTGCTCCAACCTTTCCCAACGCTATAGTTTCTTTCACCATTCATCCTTAATATACCTTAATACACTACAATCTGACTGTATTATATTTCTAATTTGTAAAAACAAATAGTACTGCTGCCTCATCCATGCAACAGGACTGTTGTTGTTTCAGTTCTACACAAATGCTGTTCTCCCCAACAGCCCCAAAACATGGGGAGCCCCAGCCTCAGCCTATTTCCAGAATCACAGATATAGCCACACTGAAACAGAATTCACTAGAACGGCCACAATAAAAAGATATACAGTGGTAAACAAGTAACATTCTGATGCTGATATAGGGAGTTGACTGACCTTTCCTGGATCTCAGCTCACAGATGCACTCGGTTAAAGCACAGTAAACAAAATGCTCCACTCCTATGTATGATGACCTGTATACTGTATATCTGTCAGTTGAACTAGCTAGTCTAGAGTGTATAATCTGAAATCTGCTTACTACTATATGTTTCCCCAGCGTCAAATGATGTATTTCCCACATGTTTGTTTACTGTGACAAAAAACTGTACTCTCTTTGCCATGTCTCCTTGACTGTTGTTCCTCCTGTTGTATTCTCCCGGGTCGTTCCTGAAAATAGGCATAATACTTGCCTAGTGTACTTACCCGTTAAACAAAAGCTAAATAAATAAATATAAAAATATCTCTGGTAAACCAGTTTCTGTAAAAAAAATAATTTCATACCTACAAACAGCACTCAAATGACTGAAGATTTCAGCATTAACTGCAATTTCTCTAACTATTGTAACTGATTCTCTGGAGAGCATACAGTGAGCAGATCCTATTCCTTCTCCTATCCTTCCATGACTGCAAACTGTGCATTCGGGTCACATGGTGAACTTCCTGTTACAGTGTACCATGTGACCACCCTTTTGCACAGTAACACAGTTATGTGACCTGCTCTCTAGGTTGTACATGGGGAGGTGTCATCGACTGCGTCAACAAATTGTTACCATTGCAGGAATACACAAACTCTTAACTCCCTATGCTTTTGTGGTGAAGACTACACATCATTTATGAAGCTTTTCCATGTCATAGTGAATACTATGCAAAATGTAATGAGTGGACATCACCCACAACAACAGCATAAATAAATAAAAACAGCAGACACCACGTTTTCATTGATTGCTTTATATGTTCAAGAACATGGGGTCACTTGAGACTCCAAAACATCTGAGTAATGGAGCCAAACCTTCAGCTAGTCATTGTAAATATACTTTTGTTTATTTGGTTTAGACTAAAGATATTTACTTACAGAAAGCATTAATTAGCCACAACCACAAAACATTGGATTTTAATGATGATAGCATTGCAATAAATATCTAAACCTTCTAACTGCTGAGTGGGTCCTCACTCCATTCTTTTATGTTGCCTAACATTGTTATACATCAGCACTGAATATTTGTGGTAACCCACTGAGACAGTGGATTTTTCATTTCTTTTCTGAAAATATGTGCACGAAAATAATCTTAATAAGAGAAAAGCAACATGGAAAACATTGTGGTTATAGAGCTACTAACATCTCTGGGAACACTGAAAAGCATAATATTTAGGGGCAAGTCATCTTAAGTTTCATATTTTATCTATATTAAAATTCCTCTGGTACTTTTTTTACTGAGCTATCTGTGTGTAAGCAGGATCTTTTTTACCTCAAATTTTATTAGTTCCTGCTGAGTATGCATGGAGTTGAATTTCTGATGCCATGTATCAGGCCAATTTTCGAAAGGGGCAGAATACAGCGACAGTCAGAGACGGGCATGTGCAACCACCTTTGTGGATGCTCACAATGCAAAGGATTGCACTTGTGATCAACATGTACAAAAGCAAATATCCGTATATATATTATATAAAATAAGTAATAGGAACATCCTCAATACTTGTGAAATAATGCCATCTATGCAGCAAATGTGATCATAAAGGCCATCAGTTGTTTTGGATTTTCTACACTACTTTTAGTATACAAATCCCTTGACAACATCCATTCTCCTGTTTTGAGTTTTGTGTCATCAGCGAATGGACTGACTTTATCCTGTAACCCTACCCAGTGTGGCTTGTATGTATGTTAACAAGAATTGCCCCAGAACAGACCCTTGTGGCACCCCACTTGGGACCACCCTGGCCTCAGTGAGTTTACCATTCAGGACCACTTTCTGAGTTCTGTAAACTAATTCCTACCTCAACTAGTTAGCCCTTCCCCTAGTCTTAAGCCCCTTGCCTTCTGTATTAGCCTCTGTGCTGCACCAAATCAAAGTCCTTGCTGAATTCCAATTACAAAATGTTGACTGCCTGGCTTTAATCCACTATCTGTTTCATCATGCTGAAAAAAATAAATCACATTTTGTTTGGCACAACCTTCCCATTGTGAACCCATATGTTGATTCCTCAATGTCAGGGTGTTTCCCTCTAAGTAGTCAACTATCTGTTCCTTAATAATTGAGTCCTGTAGCTTGCCACAGTTGATTGATTGACTTAGGTATTTAGAGTTTTGTCCACCAGGGTATAAAAACATAGACAATGTGGACAGATGAATAGGGATATGTCATGGTCTGACTGAAGATATGATGTTTCTTCATGAGAAGCCAATAATTTTATCTCATCAGTGACAAAGCCACAAGTGAGCTATTTTAATATTATTGGCCTCAAATGAAGCTAAATGTGGTATCTTCAGTCAGGCCATGTTATGCTTTATTTATTTATTTATTTATTTATTTAGGTGAACATTGGGAACCAGGAGAGGCATATTAAGCCTTTCTAGGTGTGCCCCAGGGGAGAGGGAAAGGGGATATAAACACCAAACAATGTATTAGTGAACAGTACAAAGCAAAGTGCAAGCAGTGTATAATTTAACATGGTGAAATAACTGGCTCTAAGCAAAGGTACAATTAGCTGCTTATAATGTGCAGAAAAGAGACCAAAGCACAAGTAATCCTTTCAGGGCAGTTATAGATTGGTAGGAGCCTGATACAGGCTTTATTAGAACCCTGGAGGAGGCCCAACATCAGGGCTGGTAGGTGGCTCCAACAGGAAAGGATCAGGAATAGGGCAGATAGGAGCAGGTGAGGAAAAGAGTTTTAGCTGAAGTCTAAGGGAGACAGGGTAAGGGAAGAAACAGAGAAGGGAGGGGGCAGGTTCTAGAGGGAGGTAAGTTGATAGGAGAAGGCTGACTACCCAGCAGAGGAGTGAGGGTGGGGTAGGGAAATGATGTGAAGATCCCTGGAGCAGAGGGAGTAGGAGCAGAGGGAATGTTAGAGAGGAATAAGGATAGGTAAGAGGCAGGGACCCAAACCAGTATTTGGAAATGAAGGAGGTGCAGTGGGACTGGTAAAGTAAGGGCAGGGGGAGGATGGATAGGGAGGAGTAAAGGGAGCAATGGGGAGTTCAATGAGGGGAGTTGGTAGCAAAGTGACAGAAGGCATTTAAGAGAATGTCCAGTCTAGTGAGGCAAGAGAAGGGATTAGTGTCATAGACCATATCCGCATGGTCAAAGACTGGGAGCACCTCTTTGGTAACAAGCTCCAGGAGAGAAACAGTCTTTGCTGCAATACAAGGCACCAGGTTTGTTGGGGTGGAGCTTGGAGTGGATGGCATCAATGTGGGCACAGAAGTCAAGCAAACTATCTAACCACACTCTTGAAGGAAGAAACCATTTGGGGGGGGATGCCATCCAGGGTGGAGAATACAGGGAGGGGAGACAGTCTGGCCAATTTTGGGCTGGATCTAAAAGTCATGGACACAGTTTGGGATCCAAATAAGAATTTGTGTAGTAGCAATGTCTGTTTACATGTTTCACTCAGTTTCAGTTTTTTCTATAGTGGTTGCAGGCTTGGTGCTGAGAGGAAGGACTAAGAAGTTAGCCAGCCACAGCATTCCATTTATACATCATGTGACTGGCTAGTTCTGTATGTTGCTACACTACCATTAGTTATTAGTATGCATAATGGGTGTTTCCAAGGTGCTGCCGGGGTTAAGCCATGATGCTGAAAGAATGCACGATGACATAGTGCATCACAAAAAGATATCTTGATGACATACTGCGTTATGAACAGATATTATTATCTTTCCAGGATGACTGAGATAGCATTTTGATCTTGCGGGTTATCCAAAAACATATGCTGTATAAAGACCTTTGGTTCATCTAGTCAGATATCCCCAGTTAGGGTCATGCCTAGATTTCAAGAGGGTCACGAGGGACAGATAAGTTGCAACAGTTACAATATAAACAGTACATATTTACAATTTTAAATGGCAGACATGGGAGAGTATGCAGAGGATAAGGATGGATGGCTAGGTGATGGGAGGATCAGAAGAATGGAGGAGGAAACCATTTCACAGGGTGTTGAAGAGTGCAAACATGGCTCATTTGAAAGCAGCAGTACTGATGACTTTCCTAATCAGTCTGGAGATGCTGTTCTAGGTGATAGGAGAGGCTAACACAAAGACTTTCACTCCAACAATTTTGCACACTTTGGGTATATGAAGCAGGTCCCTTTTTTGTGATCTGAGCGCAGAGGACTGAGGATTAAGAAGGCCTGGTCAAGTAAGCTGAGTACTGCCAATGTAGACATTTGTAAATTGTGGTTGCTTGAGATCACATCTCTTCTCTGGAGTCTGAGATTGTCATACAGCAAACAACAATGATCTGTTCTCTTGTCACAATCTAATGCAAATCTGCATATGCTGTTAATATTAATGCTTGATGGCCTGTATCCCATTTTGTTTCTCAACAGATCAAATGAGTTGGCAGAACCACTCACTGCAATATTCCAACAATCCTTGGATGAAGGAAATGTAGTGGAGGCCTGGAGAACAGCTAACGTGGTGCCAATATACAAGAAGGGTAGTAGGAGGGAGGTTCAGAACAATAGACCTGTGAGCTTGACCACGGTGATGGAAAAGGTGATGAAGGATGAAATAAAGGGTTACATAATGAAATTTATACACCAGACTGGGAGCATGGATAAGACCCAACATGGTTTCACTAAGGGTAGTTCATGCCAGACAAATTTATTAGAATTTTATGGGAATGTCAGCAAGGCCTTAGATGGGGGTGCATCAGAGGACGTGATATTCCTGGATTTTCAAAAGGCTTTTGATAAGGTACCACATGGGAAAATTAATCAATGCATGAATAGAAAAATAGATAAATTGGAGCATTACTAGATGGATTGCATCCTGGTTGACTGACAGGAAACAGAGGGTATGCATAAGAGGCAAATGCTCTGACTGGTCTGAGGTGACAAGTGGAGTTCCGTAGGGATCAGTGCTGGGGTCCAGTTTATTTAATTTATACATTGAGTCAATGAGGGTGGCGAAGGTATCTAGGAGTCAAAGTTCACTGTTAATACATGCATTGGTGCGATTGTAAATAGCAAAGAAGAAGCCCAAAAACTCTAGAGAGCCCTACTGAGGTTAAAGAACCAGGCAAATACACAAAGGTTATTTTTTTATTTAGATAAATGTACACTTATGCACCGGGGAAACACAACTCAGAAGTATGATACTTGCTGATGGGTAAAACATAAGGGTAGTATTGGAAGAAAAGGACCTAGGCATAATGGTAACAAATGACTTAAATTTTAAAAACCATTGCAATAAAGTAATTAAGAAAGCAAGTAGGATATTAAACAGTACTGGAAGGCATATCATAGATACATAGATACATAGACAGTGTCGGCAGATAAGGGCCTATGGCCCACCCAGTCTGCCCATTTGAGCTTGTAAGTTCAGTTTATGTTTATCAAAAGTACGAGGAGGGAGGTCCTGGTCCCATTGGTCCCATTGTATATATCACTGGTGAGGCCTCACATGGAATATTGTGCACAATTTGGGTCAGCAGGCAACATAACAGAGATTAAGTCATTGGAAAGGGTACAAAGGAGAGCCACCAGAATGATAGTTGACCTAAGAGAATTGGAATATGATGAGAGGATGAGTGAGCTGGGGATGTTTTCTCCGGAATACTGAAGACTGAAGGGCGATTGGTGTTTTCTGTATAGGGCATTAACAGATAATGACTTATGGGACTGAAACTTATTGTCCAAGAGCTCACTCCCTACAGCTGGTAGAGGAAACACGCATCACAAATAAACATACATATTGGTACAATCAACGATTGGTGTCATTTTGGAGCTGCCTTCCAAAGGAAGTAGTGGGAAGCAAGTGAATTTAAAAAGAAGTTAGATAATCATTGTATTTCCAAAAACATTAAGGGTTATAGATAATAGATAAAAGGTGAGCTATGTGGACAATAGTCTACTATGCTCTGGTAAGACCTATGAGACCTATAAATTATTTCCCATCTTCAATTACTTCTGTAGGTCATGGTAGATAGAAATATTTACTCCTTTTAAAGTTACTGGGCTTGAGTTTCAAAAGCCCCAAACTGTTGCACAGTGCTTACAACAAACAGAATTGATGCAAGGGGTACCATGTATCAAAGCATGTGGCAGTCTCAATTTTCGTATGCAGGTTGCATTAACATTGGGTGCCCTTGCACCGGACTGGCCCTGAACCAGCCCTGTGCCAGACGTGGGGCTGGGCCATGGCAGAAAGTGGCTTGTGGCACAACCTGGCTGCATCATCCCCTACTTTGGGATTCCAGAAGGCTCACAAACACTGCAGTTCACCTCAGTGCTCGGACCAAACAGAGCTGGTCTAACACCCCATGCACCAACACCAACCATAGCTGGACAGCATCTGTGGCTACCTCCCGAAAATGAGTAACCATGCACAGCTGTAGGGGTTTGCATGGCATACAGTACATGTCAATGCAAACCGGACACTGTGCAGCATAGGGACTGTGTGATAAGAGACTGCAGGAGGGTATATGATGGCACCATGATGGTGCATAGCAGCATGTGGGCAGATGGCACTCTGACCAAGGCAGGTATTATGTGGGTCAGAACAGAAAGGGCATAGGCAGCACAATGCAAGACCTGGGAGGGGATGTGCATTATGAGAGGTCTACAAAGCACGTTACCAGTTGGCATACAGGATGATGAAACACCATGGGAGCAATTACTGAAGGTAGTAATGGTATGTGGTCTGTGTTGCACTCCACCCTATGGAGGGTGCCAGAAATATAAGCCTTGTGTACAACGTTTTAAACCTGAATAATTAAATTTGTTGTGCATTGCTTACAGTAGGTAGGCACAGTAGATAGGCAGATTTTAGGTTTTGGATGTCCTTACCTGAGAGTGCAGCAGTGACATCGCAGCCTGATTTACTTTAAAAATCACTCCCTGAAATACTTTATAAAGTCAGATGGCTCACACAGTGATTACTAATGGCTCTCATGTGCTTTTTGTCTGTAGCGATTAATATGTTGTAAATATGTACCAGTCGGCTAAACAAGCTGTCATGCTTAATGAGGGTCCACGCACAGGATCCTGTATCTGGCATCCTGGGCCATTTTCTTGACACCTTCATTTGCAGAAGTGTACGTATAATGTAGGGGTTTATTTGGGTTGCAGGTTGCTCTGATAGAGGTCATTATTTTGTAACATGGCACATTAACTTACCTTTGGTCTTTGAAAGTGCAACATGTCACCCTTTGGAAGGTGTCTTTGAAGTTACTGCATAGGGCCTTTAATTCCTGACAGTAAAAAAAGAATCAAAAAAACCTATACAAATAAGTTGACCTCTGCAGCTCCAAACATGATTTGCCGTTATGTCAGATTATAATTTAGGCCTTATCTGGGGAACCTGACTGGTTTACAAATCTGTGAAACAATAGTTTGGCTTTGGATCATTCCCAGTGATGTGTTTCCCTATTGTGTCTAACATGGCAGCATCATCAAGGATGGACATCAGTGATTACCATTTACAGTTTGTCAGCACCTTGGGATATCAACAGTGCAGTGTCCACCTTGATCTGTAGTCCCACTGCATCACCTTATACTGGTTCCTTGCATGCAGGGAGTGACGGCAACCTCTGCCAAACCCCTCCCATGATCCAACGGTATGATACATGAGCCCACTTGTGGTACCTTTGGGGACTTGAGCATCAGAATCCCACTTCTACTAAAACTCGTTGCAGGGTCCCTGGCATACCAGAGTCTGCAGCAAGTGGGGAATCAGAGCACTTTGTGCCAACCTAAAGGGCTTTTGAAAATCAAGCCCGTTGTTTTTTTTATCTAGATGGCCTGCATTACAAGCTCTTTGTCTTGTGACTTTCCAAACTTAAGTAGGATATGTCTTGATGGCAGATTATGTCCTTGTTTTAAACACGTAGATGTACAAATTTGACCAATTTCAGAAACACGGTCAATATTTTCCTGTCCCAGAAATCCATGAAATATTCTACAGCTGTCTCTTTCAAAGAATTGTTTGAGTCCTGTATTTCAAGTGCCCACATCAGCCTTATATTTTTTTTCTTCTGGCTCTTGTTTTGAAGTTCTTAATTTTTTCAGTGAGGTCTTTCTCATTGGTTTAGAGTTGTTTAACAGACCTTTGAAGTATTGCATTTTGGCCCTCCAAGTCTGAAATTCTCCCTTCCACTTCTTTCAATTGATTAGCTGCTCTTTTTACAGTCTCTTGAGCATCAGTAACATCGTTCTTAACTTTCTCCATTTCCACAGCAGTAGTCTCAGCTTTTGTTAATTTCACATCCCATCTCTCTCTCAACAACTTTTTAGCAAGTTGGGGGCACATCAGAGTTGTCATTGCATTCTGAGTTTGACCTTGAAAGAGTGTCTGAGTCTGAATTAAATCCTCTGTTTCCTATATCATGTTGGAAAGGGCCAGTCTGCAGTCCAACAGTCAGACATTTTTCTTTTACCTGTAAGTCCATATTGACCACATTGTTTTTGATCTTATTATCATTGTGAGTTATTAGCCGGCCCAAGTTTATTAAATTTGGGGCATTTTTTTGTGAAGAATTGTGTATTTTCATTAATATCAATACCAGCAGAGCCTCCTGTTTTCTTGTATCTGAGTGAGCATTCATTAGAATCTTTTCCTTCCATAAATGCCTCTGCAATAACTTTTTCAGTGTGACTTGCCTTGCTGTTTAAAGGCTGGCATCAATGAAATCTCTTTAGCCTTCTGTGTCATGATATTAATTTCTTCTGTACCTGCTGCCACTTTAGTTACATTTGTATGGCTTTCAATATTCTTCAGTTGTTTTTGTCAATCATGGCCCCACAGGGCTACTGCTAAGTCCACTGCCTCCTCTTGCTCAGGCCCCTGCATTTCTGACCTTCCTGATCCTGGAGTTATGTTTGCATTTACTGGTAACTGCACCACCTTCTCATCACATCCCTTTCCATCCACATTTACCATAGGTAGCAATCTGTCCTCATGTGTCACCTCCAGTGCTACAATGGTTCCCACATTCTCTTTACTTTCATTATTTTTAGGAGCTATTATGTCTTTTTGTTTTATTGATGGCATCAGAGGGCACAACGCCTCAGGTAGCTGTTCCATTTTATTTCCCATGGTCAAAAGCTGCCCACTGTTAATTACATTTACTTCCTTTTTATCACTCCTTCTCATCGAGATCCTTATAGACCATTCATAGGAAAGTTGATTTGGGGCTGCTCAGCTTGTGGCACTAAAAAGAAATTAATTCTGTTTAGGTCACTGCACTGGTTTATCAGATCTGTTTTAGTTTTGGATTTATTTAGTTTTTGTTTTTTTAAGTTTCAAGGATAGGATTTACTGCTGTTAGTGTCCATCTCAATCCATGATGCTCCGGCATGGGCCCAGTTTGCTGTAGAAAAAACTTATATAGGTTATCTTTTAAAGTTGCCACTATTTCCTCAGTCTCACACGAACCAGTGTACAAAATTCAATGTTGATTCAATCACAATAATCAAGAGTTTTCAGTAAGATAACAAACCCTTCTCATACAAGTCCAGTAGATTTCATATTGTGCTCTGAAGGTGTTGCAGAATTTTAACTCTGAGATCTCCAGGATAAATAGCAATTAAGTGGTGGCGCTGAAGTAAAAATCTCAGTACAAGCAGCTCAGGCAATTCAAGTAGTAGAATGAGAGACTACCTGTAATTTAGTTTTTGCTTACTAAGTGAGAAACAAACAGCCTTTCACCTCTGGGAGCACCATAAGGATTGCTCTTTTTAACTTATTTAAAGTGTTCAGGGATTCTCAATAAAATAGCAATCACTCTGTGTACACTTCTAACAGCTTTTATACAGCATTGCCTGCTTCAAGAAGTTCAACTCCAAATTCTCTAAGGCCTTTAGTAATTAAATGCTATCCTTAAGTTTACTCTCTCAGTTCAAAGCAGTTCAAACAGTTCATATGGCAAGAGAAAAAGACTTTTTAAGCTGTTCACAGCTTGCTGAGTTACAACACATGGCATGTCTCCACCGAGGTTTGAAAGTGAGTAATATTTAATGCTTGCTGGAGCGCTGCAATGGGTATTTGCTCAGTTTGTTCAAAATTTGGCCAACTGGTCAGTTCAGTTCAGAAAGAAAGAGAGAAATGTTAAGAGACAATTATTTAACAATCCCCTTATTATTCAGGGAGTTTAACTTTGTCCCATGGAATGCAATTAATTTGGGTAAGTTATTTCCTTTACTCACACATGTCTCTATACTCAGCTTTTTTCTGTGGATTCACAGAGGATTCAAAAAGGTTTGAAAGTGCGGTCCCCTTCAGCAGTCTAGGGCAGCAAGAAAGACTTACACATGGAAGAACTGCTCGCTATGCAAATATTATTTATGTATTTATTTGCTTTTGGTAACCGGGTGAGTGCACTAGGCATAGGAATGCCTATTTTCAGGCACGACCCAGGAGAGAGAGACAGTATAAAATACAAATGAGCATACATGTAATACAGCACATGAGACTGGTAAACACAGTGAGGATGGAAAAAGCAACATTCAACTAAACAATTGAATCAAAGAGTAAATCACACTGGAATGGTAGAGACAAAATTACAGTATGAGGCAAAACAGGAATAACATTTAGGTCAGTAAACAACTATAGTCAAAACAGTAAGTGAAAACAGGCATTGAAAATAAGGTTTACACACAGCAAAGTACAGTAAGTGCCAAAAACTGTGGATGAAATGAGAGAGGGAGAAGAAGAAAGAGTGTGGGGGGAGGGGAAGCAGGTGAGGGATGAGAGAAAAAGAACATGAGAGAAAGATTATTAGAGAGGCAGGGAAGTGACGTACAAGAGGAAGGTTATTTACTGAAAGAGAGGGTGGGGAGAAGAGAGTGGTCTAAGGTGGATTGAAGCAGGTGCAAGGGCTAGTTGTATGCAGATGTCCCCGGTGACGTGTTTTAAAGCTAGCATGGGTAGGTGCTCCATGAACAGTTGAAGGTATCGAGTTCCAGTGTTTTGGGGCCATATGTGCGAAAGCACGTGTACCCATGTTAGTTTTACATCTGGGAAGGTGGAAAGGGGCTAAGTCAGCAGATCAGAGCCCATAGGTGAGAGGTTGTGAGTGAAGCAGACAGGCAAGTGATGATGGGATGCCAGATCGGACAGTGTTATCAATAAGTGACCTAAAGGACTGGAGACGATGGGCAGAGAGGCTAGGCCAGTTTAGGTCAGAATAGAGTTGACAATGGTGTTTGTAACATGGGGATGCAGAGGCATAACGGCAGTTATAGTTATAGGTGGTGTCCCACTTGTGCAGGGAGGATTTAGAGGCAGATAGGTACATGACTGATCCATATGCCAGGGCTGGGAGCAGAAAACCTTGAGCCACAGCTAGTCTAGCTGACGGGGTAAGGGCATAGCTAGTGCAGTAAGCACCTCCTAATTTGGCGTTTACAGATTTACAGGTGTTAGTTATGTGTAGGTCAAAATCAAGGGATTCAGCCAGAGTAATGCCCAGATATTTGATGGATTTAGTACTTACCAGTGAGGAGCCATCAGCACAGGTGATTTTTAGGGCATCTGGGTTTATTTTAAGTCTGGCAGGTGATCCAAGGAGCATAAAGTGTGTCTTGCTAATATTAAGAACGAGTGTGTTCTCTGTTAACCAAGACTAAATAGTTGAGAAGTCTGAGGCAAGAGTTTTGTTGAGGTCAATTGTGTTTCTTGCACTGTGATAGATCACTAGGTCATCTGCATAAAGCAAAGTTGAACAAGTGGAAGCAAGCAACGGGATGTCGTTTATGAAGATAGAGAAAAACAAAGTGCCAAGTATGGAGCCCTGGGGCACTCCAACATGAATTGATGAGGGGTCCGATGTAGCTGAGTTGAAAACTACAGCCTGTTTCCTTTCGAACAGGTAGCTTTTAAACCAGGCCACTACATCAGTAGAGAAGCCTAGGGAGTGCAGTTTGGCAAGAAGTAGGTATGGTTAACCAGGTCAAATGCTTTTGTTAAGTCAATGAAGAAAGCACCTGTCAGGAGGCCAAAGTCCATAGCAGCAAAGATGTCGTCTGTAAGTTTGAGGAGGGCGGTGGACATACTGTGTCCCTTACGGAACCCATGATGGGAGCTAGACAGAAGATTATACTTCTGCAGACAGTCTAGGGTTTGGGTGGCTACTAGTTTTTCCAGGATTTTGCTAAGGGGGGAGAGGATTGCTGTAGAACGGTAGTTCATGATTAGTTTTGGATCACCCTTTTTAGGAATGGGTGTGACCTTAGCTGTTTTCCAGACATTGGGGACTGAACCATGACATAGATGTAGGTTGAAGATTTTGGTTAGGGGAAAGGCTATAAGCGGGGTGGCGATATGAATGCTTAGTCACTTTCATCAGTCACTTTTTTCAAAATTTAGCACCAGGACCCACATCGCTGTATATGTTCACAAATAAGTTTCTTCACAAGCAAAGATATTCTTTTGGTCTCAGCTGCTAATGCAGCAATAATTGCTCACATAGAGATCTTTTGCTGATGCTTCTGCACAGGCTTGCATGCCCTACACCTCCCAACCAGATGTCAGCAGCATGGTTGTACGTCTGGAAATAGCACTAGTACTGCACCAATCCACCACACTAATGATGGTTGCAGAGCAATGAACAATAGCCTGTTAACAGGAGCAGTGTTTGTGGACTTCACCAAGGCCTTTGACCAGGTAGACAAATTATACTAACTCAGCTGCTCTCAGCACTAGGAATTTTCCCCTCCCCTTTCAGGTGGCTAAATCACTATCTGACTGCGAGAAGCCAGTAGGTCAGGATTACAACCATTGTATCAGAATCACTTAATGTGTCTGTGGGTGTCCTACTGGGATCAAGCATGGGTCCTTAGTTCATTTTCACTTTTTATAAATCCTCTAACCTCCTACTTCCAGAAGTGCAGAACCCTTCTGTATGCTGGTGAACTTATTATCTACACTAGCTCTCCTGACCAATCTATCATTTCCTTTATCCTTAGAAAAAGCCACAGCAGGTTAAATTATTGGCTGTGCAGAAACAAGCACCTGCTAAATAAAGTGAAATCCACATCTATTTTCTTTGCGTCAAAAACAAACTCTAAACTGGCCTTCAAAACTTTCATGTATAGAGTTCCTGCTGGACCCTTATTGAATGCGTCCATACTTTTAACTATCTAGCAGTCCAACTAGACCCTAGTTTGACCTACTCAGAACACATCTCTATTCTATGCATCTTGACAAATTGAAAACTTTGGGCCCTGTATAGGCCTAAACAATGTTTCATGCCTGAGGTCGGGCTGGCCATTGACTGAGGCACCTTGTTATCAACCTTGGACTATGGTTTACTTGACCATACCTCTCAACCTCCCTCATCACAAATCAGGGACAAGGCTTAAAATGATCAGGGATAAATGACCTAAATCAGGGACACATCTGAGAAAATAGTAATATAAGTTCCAGAAGCTATGTACAACATACTTCTTAGTATGAATTGCATTTCTTAATGAGAACTGGACTGTAACATCAATGGCTGGCATTATTTTGTGATTCCAATCACTACTCTTTAATGCCAGAAATGCTAAACTTAGGAGGGACAGAAGAAATTTCTGAGGCAAAATCAGGGACATCCCTGAAAATCAGGCACAGTTGAGAGGTATGTACTCGACCTATGCAACACCACTACAAATGAGCATAAGAAATTTGACACTGTGTGCAACAGTGTCTGTCAATTCACACAGGCTGCAGCCTATTGAACCCATCAATGTAAGCTACAGTATAGTTCACATTAAACTTATTGTGCAACCAGTTAACAGCTGGTTAACTTTTGAGCTGTTATGGGTCTGCATAGGAAATCTCTTCATCCCTGATCTCTGGTTGTTAGTTGGTTCCCACTGATCTTTGACTGAGTTCCCTGAATACTTTCAGCTGAAAACCACATTCTACAGCTGATGGAGAAAAAAACAAACCAATTGGTTGGCAACTCATTGCAATCACATAAAAAGATTGGGTTGCCATAGGATCCTATTACAATTAGACAATGGCAAGACATCATAATAGCAATGTATAGAATGGAATCCGTCACTGCCATGATAAATACAAAGCTTCTTGGGTTTGAATTGATCTGGAGGAGATGGGTTCTCAATATAGCCTCACTGAGACTTGAATTTGTCACCTGAGGGGATCTCCCTTCCCCTAAATATTGGAAGGAGGAGATCTACCCTATTGTTTGCCCTGTATGCTCAATTTGATAACTATTATAGTCACCGCACCGCAGGAAATTATGACTGAAGAGAAAATTTGAACTTATGAAAGAAAAGTGAGTGACTGACTTTGAAAAGAATCTCCTGTATGAAATTTGTTGATAGCTGAAAAATGTAAACAGAGTTTGTATGCATGGAATTGACCTGGCTTTTTACTATTTGAATATAACTTTGTTCATTATAAAATTTAAAATACTGAAGGTTAAAAAAAAAAGATTGGGTTGCAAACTTTCTGCACAGTAAGTTTAATGTGATCTGTATTGTATATGCAGATCTTGAATGGCTGAGACCTCAAGTACACTGAATCTATACTCAAGGCTGTTTCACCAAAAAGTTTTAAGGGGATACCCATCACCACTCCTTACCAGGGATGCTTGAATCCAAGAAAATGGAAGACACCTGAGATTTTCCTCAAATCCCTGCTCTGTGAACTCCCCACATATCCTGTATCATGGTTCAGAAAGCTTTCTCAGAGTCTGGTCCCAAGCTATGAGATAGTATTCCCTGTGAATTGACATGAGCCCTCAGACTTCTTACCTTTAAAAGGGGTCTAAGGAATTACTTAACATCCCAGTCTGCATGTCACTGCTTCCCAACTACAGCATTTTAACTGAGCCTTCTCATCCCTGTGCCCTCCTCTAACGCCCCAGTCTATTGTATCCCAAAATTGGTAACTGTTTATTTATGGCTTCTTGTATATAATATGTAGTCCATGCTTTTATGCAGTTTAAAGGGAAAGTCCCCTCAACCTATTTTCTGTATACCTGTGTAGTTTGTAGGCAGGAAAAATGATTCCCTCTTTTGCCTGCCCTAATTTCATCCTAATTTAAACATAAATGAGGTTGCTTCACTCTGTTTCGTGCTGGTGTGAAAACCTGTTTGTCTCCATTGCAAAGGTCATGACCTCACTCATACATGGCATCATGGGAGTTAATGATGCAATACTCGCACAAGTCAGCAGAAGTTATATTCTCATTCAGTTCTGTTACATGTCTTGTGAAGACCCTTTGTTCTCTAAAAGCATTTTTTTCTAACTCAGATACACTTTAAACTACAGAAAACAGAAGGATACCTATTATACCTTGAAATGTTTCATGGCAAGCATAAGACAAGAACATAGGGATTGCAGATGACAGCAACAGCACTAACTAATACAGTGTAACTACTGCAGGCTTTAGCACTGAAACATCATAACATTCTAAGATGCTTCATGAATCAGGTCATGACCTTTGCAATGGAGTAAAGCAGGTTTTCATTTCAAATTTAAATATCTTCATTTACATTTAAATCCTGATGAAGTTAGGAGGGTGCACTAGAGGCAATCATTGTTCATGCCTACACACTACACAAGTAAACAGAATAAAAGGCTGAGGGGACCTTCCCTTTAATACTGTTTACATTGAGTCTCGGCCCATGCTCAACACTTGTGGTCTTGTAGCTTATATCCTTCTAAACTGAATCTGTATGATTCACTGTTTGTACTGTACAGTAGCTATTGTAATCATTTATAATTCATGTCTGTGCTGTTTCCCAACCTGATGCCATAATGCTCTGCTTATGACATCACAGTTATTCCCATGGCAACAGACTGTGATGTCACAACACAGCATTATGATTTCAAGGATTTGTCTATAGAGGCAGAGGAATTCTAAGGGATAAAGATCTTGTTTTTGTTGGAATGTCTTCAGTAAAAATAATGGAGAGGAGAAATGTATAGAAGACACATAAGCTAAATTGTGTCTAAATATTATGTTTTCCAAAGTTTTCCCAAAGGCATCAGCTGCTGTTTGACAAACATGATACAACAGGAACGCTGTGAGTATGAGGAAAATAACTTCAAATAAAAACTAACGAACAACTGTTGTGCTGTCTTTACATTGCATCTTGTCCTGGAGCCAGTCACGTGGGGAGCCATAACCCAAGTGGAATGGGGAAGGGAAGAAGGGAGGGAGTGGAGGGGATGGGATGGTGACCTAGTTACAAACACCACTTAAAAGGGTAGCCAGATGTTCATCAGGATGGTGGAGATAAGAAGTTGGCTTGACTTGCACCTGTCAGGAAGGGCCATGTACAGTGTGTAATAATGGACAGTATCCAAAGATGTAACACCTTGACCTCTAATTTTGAAATGTTCCTTTTCAAAACCAGCTTGCATCCCTAGCTCAGTAATCATTCTTAGTAGAACCGAAATGCATGCTAATAGTGTAATTATGCCCAACCTCAGTATGTTTCAAATCCTTCATCTGCTCTTTCTGTATACATCCTAAACATGAGGGATACCCCCAAACAGTGCAGCCATTCATGATGCAATTGTCTTCTCCCTTCCCACTGCATCAAGAGTGGCTAGAATGTGTTGCGGTGTTCCCAAATCCGGAAAAAAGATGCAGTGGGAGTTGATGAAGGACTGTAAACAAACATGTTTCTGGGTGGCAACACCAGCATGGTGCACACTCTGTTTTTCACTTTTTAAAATAAAAAAGGAATGGGAATCAAACTAACAGCAACATCAGCAGTCTCTACAGAGTGTGACCAACCAGTAAATGTGTTTTTCAAATGAGGGACATTTTGACGTCTAAGGGGTTTGACAGTGTCCCTTTAAGTACACACCCCTGGGATAAACACATTTTGTGCACTTAAGCAGGCAGTGCACTTTTCTGAATTTTCAATGTTGGATGGCTGAAATGCCATACATTAAAGATGCAACACTGGCATCGGTAATCAGCACTTCATTAAATTAATTTGTGGTAAAAATTATCATTTTCTATAGTCAGCAGGCATTTAAAAAAAAATAAAAAAATACGCATTACAAAATAAACATTTCAGGATAATATACCCAGTTTCTGAATATTTTGTGAATGCTGTGTCTCACCAACAAATGAGTAAACTTACCAAAACCGACAGACAGTACTCGTCAGTTAAAAAAAAATCACTAATTTTCTTTTGTGTGGTGTTCTGTAGGGGGCGAGCTGCTGTACAGTTCTTTCAAAATGAAAAAAAATGAAGCATTTGACAATTGGTTCAGATATCTTCTGAACAAGGGTCACTTGTTGCTTGAGCATCAAGGTGTTCTTACAACTCTTATCCATTTTTTTTCTGTTGATCATGCTAGTAACTGTTCAAGGCTACTTTTATAATGGAAGCAATTAATTCAATTATTTAATTATTGAAGGTGTGTATAGTATGTGGAATTAGTAATGAACTTACAGGGGCGATTTGCCAAAATGCGAATATAACAACCTCTGGGATGAGCATGCTCTGGAGGAGTAGAAACAGTGTGGGCGCCCAGGGTGGCATGACTGAGGGGTGATCTAAAATCAAGATTGCCCCTGTTATCGTTGTCCTTTTTGCAGTGCCCTAATTGCGATGACAAAATTCAGTTGCTGTTCTAATGGTATACTGATTAAATGCCTATAACCCCATACCCAAGAGTGGGTTATTGCACTTATAACATGGGTAATTGATTTTCCTTTTCCAAACATACAGAAAACATTTTTTTCTGTGTTTCAATGGCAGAAATGTCACTGTACCCTGTCACAGTAAAAGCAGTCTGCAGCAATTACAGATCCATATTTCCTGTATGTTATAGAAACACAAGTGTCTGACATACAGTGCTCATATCATTTCTGACATTTTATTTCCATAAAATAGTTTCAAATATTTGAAATCATCCTTTATTTGACCTGGCCCATCCCCTGACAGACACTCCTCAGAGCCTACACTTACTCCTGTGCAGTATTGCTAACTGAACCACTTGTACCATTGTAAAAAGCAATACTGGGAAGCTTCTGCTCACACAAATTGCCAGACACCTTTCTAAGACTCGCTGCTCACTTTTCGTGTCTCTCTATGTTGAAATGTTTGTCTCGCTCACTGTCTCTCAGTGTCTTTCTCCACTCGCTCTCTCCCGTACTGTCCCAGCTACTTGCCTGTGGTCACCAACTACTCTGCATAAAAACACAGTGACGGCCTGATGCACCACAGCAACACTTACCAGGAGCTGTTGTGGACAGAGAGAGAGAGAGAGAGAGAGAGAGAGAAGAGGAGCACACCGTACTTCTCCTGCAAAACCAACTGGGACAGAATACTTGCCAGCCTGCTCGCAGCACTCTCTCTGTGTCCTGCTCTCTCTCCACATATTTATTGCTTGCTTGAACAATGTAAGGAGTTCTACTTTATTTAAAATGCAATGGATGTGGCACAGGGATATCATGTTTGGGGACACTGCCACTGAGCACATCACTGTCTCCCAATGTAATGGGTAACGCTACTTCAGCTCACTGTCTCCTTGTATTATTTCAAATGGCTGCCTTTCTCTTCTGGATTCTGCAGGACAAACAAGTCCCAATGGCACTTCACTGAGTCACTCTGTGAAACTGTGGATTAAATAGAGAATTGAATTCACAGGCATGCAAAGTGACTGCACCAATCGGGCTGCGCGTTTTTGCCAATCCATGTTATAAGCAAGCAATAAGACACGATGAGGTGTGAGTTATGGCCTGATAAGTGCATACCCCCAGGTATCTTATGAGGTATGAGGGTGCTTGCAGTGAGTGCCATTAGCAACTGGTACTCTTGTCAGACCCACAACTCGGGTGTCTTATTGCTCGTACTTAAAACGCCCCCAAGTGATTATTTAAAAAGAGGAAAAATACTCAAAAATATAAAAAAGGAGGTTTTAATCATGGAAATCATAAAAAAAAAAATAGTCCCCCTATTAAAGTACTTTGACAATTGTTTCATCAGCAGTAAAGGGCTTTCTATGTGTCTGTCCATCACTGCTGCTTTTATGCTTCCTATACATCTGTGTATCACAGCAGCCTTTACTGCTTTTACACTCTCCTCCCACATACATTTCATGTTACTAGAGCAGCTGTTTGCCTGACAACAACCGTGCAGTTTTAGTTACAGTGAACGTTTCCTACTGCAGCCGCCATAGTTACCGCTTTTCAAACAGCTCTTACTACATGCTGCTTTTAACTTGAAGCAGTCACCCTTAATGGATATTTTGCCTGTGTTTTTGCAGGTTAAGAGTTTAGTGGAAAAATTTAATAGGAGCAGCTTAGATTTCACCATGTTCACCTAACACTCAGACTGGGTCCCAAACTGGCACTGCAAATTCTTCAAAGCAGGGAGCGAGGCTGAGAGATGTGAGAGGGATAAAAGTACATCATCAGTGTAGGCCATGACCTTATAGGGACCCCCACATCCATCCCATGAATATATTGATAAGTAAGAATACCCTCCAGCAGAAGCTGTAAGGCTATATCAAAAAGTATATGGAAGAGGGACAGCCCTGAACAGTTCCATGAATCATGAGCCAGTGGGGAAGAGGAAGTAACAATACCATTCATGACTACAGCTGCTGAAGCACTGTTATATAAAACCTTTACCCAGCCAAGGAACTGCTGTCTGATCCTAAATTTGGCTGAGGTGTTGAAAAGGCAATCCCAATCCATATGGCCAAAGGCTTTTTTAGTCCTGAGAGCGAACAAGACACACAGTTGGGTGTGATCCAATGAGCACCATGAAGATTGAATACGCCGAGGGAGCAAGGGGAGTTAAGTGGGATGGCAGAGGTTCAGTTGGACAGAAGTTTAATCCAGGAGATAAGCAGGCAAACGCAGAATTTATGGGTCACTGGGCTTTTTTTGTTGACATTTTCTATGTATCATGTTTCTATAGTAAACAGATTGTGTAAATTGTCCCGTTCCCTCTACCCAGGAAGGAAGCCAACCTGATCCAGATGGTTCAACAAGGTAATCACCTTTTAAGCCTGCCCCTAAGGACTGTGGCCAGTAATTTACAGTCAGCTGAGATAAGTGATAATGGCTGATAATTGCCCCAAAAAGAATGATGCTTGCCTGGTTTAGGAATGAGGAAGATCAAGATCATTGACACAGATGGACTTAACTCCCCACTTTCGAATGCCTTGCAAAAGACCAAGCAAGGGGATTTTAACAAATCCTGCTTGAAGGCCCAGTAAACTTCAGCAAGTAGGCCATCTATACAGGTGCTCTAACCCTCAAGGAGGTGGCAAACACCTTCCAAAGTTCTTCCAGGATTGTGGAACCATCCAATAGGGCCCATTTGTCAGTCAACATCTGAGGCAGTCATAAGGTAGCAATATATATACAGTATATTCATTATATTTATTTATGTTTATATTTACTTATATTTCTCTCCATACTAAAAGTAGTAGGCTAAGTGGGGAGGTAAAAAAAAAAGATTTGTAGCCAGTTTTGGGGTCCTTTGAGACTTGTCTTTAAAATTGTAACAGGTAGTGTGGGGGAAACTAGCTCAGTAGGTAAATCTTGGGGGAAGTAAACTGACACTGCTCACCAGATGCGTACAGAAGACACAACACCAAGGGCTCCAAGTGCATCAACTTTATTGCAGTGGGTAACACAGCAGCCGGCAACCAGGCACAGAAATGGTGTGCAATGACGCTTGAAACGCCAGCTTACATTTCCTGTGTGTTGCAGTTTTACTGAGTTGCACGACCTTCACCCAGTAGCAGCACTTCCTGTACCAGATTAATCTTGCAGCTGAGCAGATTCAGGAAGTCCTGTGAATCAGGTGTGTAATTGGGGGTGTGAGGGGATGGAGCTGACAGAGACTTAGGGCCTTCTAACAAGAGACAGCAGATTTGAAGATCAAGTTAGTTGGGGTCCTGTGCTGGAAGAACAGACTTTGCTCATAGAAAGGAGTGGTGTAAGCACCTAGCTATACCTTAAAGTTGTATTTCTATTTATTTATATTTCTCTCCATACTGAAAGTAGCAGAGTAAGTGGGGAGAAAAAAAGAGATTTGTAGGCAATGTTTGGGGAACTTTAAGACTTGTCTTTAGCTCAGGAGATTAATCATGGGTCTGAGCATATTCAGGAAGCCCCATGAATCAGGTGTGTAATTTGGGGGTGGAGCTGACAGAGGCCTAGTGCTTTATAAAAGACTCCCTTGTCCAGCATGTCCCAGAGACTGAGTGGAATAGCAGAGTGGAACAGGTACTGGCATCTTAAGCATCAGCAGGTATCCGCAGGTGGCTACAGGGAAGTAGTAGTAGTCTTTATTTATTTATGGCGCCCTTCTACAGAGGCTCAGGGTGCCATTGCAAGAAATATACACATAAACATAAAATATATAAATACTTTCACCAATAAATAAACAAAATAAAACAATCACAGGATGTGTGTGTGTGTGTGTATATATATATATATATATAGAGAGAGAGAGAGAGAGAGAGAGAGAGGCTCAAGAAGCTCAATTAAACACCAAATGTTTGCGTAAATAGAAAAATAAAGCAGGGGTCTCTGCCAGTCAGCTGTGGTAAGGTACCTGGTCACTTCTGTTGTTACATTCACTGCAGGGAAAGGAGAAAGAATGGAATGCAGGCCACTAGCGGGAATAGGAGGGACACCCATCTAGGGTAAAGTGAAATAAGGTTTCTAGTGGGGCACTAAGGGGAAAAATCTAAAAGTAGTAAAGAGGCACAGGGAAGCAGGGAGGAATTTAAAGAAGATAGTAGACAGGAAAGAAATGGGAAAGGGGAAAGTCAGAAGACACCCTGTCTGGGGAAGGGTGACATAGGAAAGACTGTTGGAGGTTCAAGGGGGTGGAACCAAATAGAAAGACAGGGTGCAGTAAGGAGAAAGAGGAAGAACATATAGCAAGAAATGGGAGTGATGCAGTGCAGTGGGTGTGGAGCAGCAGTCTTCAGGAGACATTCTGAAGACTGAAGTGTGGCACCCTATGTGCACACCTTTCTGGGTTCAGGAAAGAGGTAAATGGACTCAGGGCTGAGCTGACCAGGATCCATATGGCTTTTCCCCCTCACCCAGGAGCCACCAAGTCCACTGCAGCTGCCCCAGAGGAAGCCTAGGGGAAGGAGTGCCAGCTGGACAATTGTGGGTTTCAGGAGGGAGAGGTGACAGGGCAAAGGCACATTCCTCCACCAGTGCCACTGTGCAACTTCACCATTTTGACAGGATGGGACAGCTGAAAGATGGCACCCATAGTAGTGGTAGGGGAGGATGTGGGGTTCCCCTAAAGGGGATACCCAAGGTGGGTGGCAGAGGACTCCAGAAAAAGAAGAAGCAGCTTCCAGTTGGGGACTTGATCATTATAAGGATAGATTTGGAAACAGGGAGGGTGTGGAGAAAAAGGTAAGGTGCCTATCTGGCACCATGGCTAGGAAGGATAGTCAACTGACTCTAAGGATTGCTACAGCAGCAGAGCAGGGGGGCTGGGGACCAATGATCTAGCTAGGGATGCAGCTGGGATTGTTCAAGGGGAGTTCAGGGATCTGGGGAGGAGCCAAAACAGGTAGCGCACATGGTGGCCTTCACCAAGGTGCTACCTCTTAATTGCCGAGGGGAGGACAGGAAGCTCCACTTAAGGAGCTTCAACTCATGGTTGACAATTGAAGAAATAGTGCAGGGAGGAAGGGTTCAGCTACACTGGGTTCTGGGAACCAATCCGGGAGGATGTGGGCCTGTACAACGGTGATAGCCTGCATCCATCTAGAAGAAGAACTGCAGTTCTCAGTGGACGTTTTAAATGTTACGTTGACAAACATTTAAACTAGCTGAGGGGGGAGGTTGTAGAACAGAGGGAGGCATATACTGACCCCCCCAACATACACACACACAAAATGAAGCAGGAAGGAAGTAGTACCTGAGTGGAGAAAATGCTACCAAGGAACAGGTTCAAGGCACAAAAAGGGGAACTGGAGACAATGGGGCAAGGAACAAACATAGTAATACCAGAAGGGAAATGAGGCAGAGTCAAAGGAAAGGAAGGGGGGCTTACAAGCAGGGTGGGAGAAAGATGTGGAAAGCCGTGTGTGAAAATGCAAGAAGTTTTAGAAATAAAATTAAAGGACTTCCGGTGACGTCAGCAAGCTAATGGCTGCCTAGTCCCAGAGCTTGCACCCACCACTATACACTAATCAATCAACATCGCCATCCTGAAGATGTCATCGCCGGCAAAATCCAAGAGAAACAAGTTGGGGAAACCTCTGAGCAGTCTGGTGCAAAAATTGAAAGAGCTATTTCAAGCGGAGCACTCAGGAACACTAAAAGACCGGGAGGATCTTGAGGGCGTATTGCCAGCAAATGCTGCATGGAAAGGGAACCCAAGCCAAACTGACAAATACCATCATGCAGACTGCAAAGATGGTGACAAAGATTGATCAAACCCTCTCGGAGCTACGTACAGATATTAGCAAAATAGATCATAAGACCAAAAAACTGGAACTATGCCTGACCCAGGTCTCTGAACAAACCGACAGACATGACCGCTTCCTACTGTATTTACTCGCCAGAGACAGAGAGCTTACCTACTGAATGGATGATCTGGAGGAGCGAAGTAGGAGACAGAATATATGGGTGTATGGTGTACCTGAAGGGCTAGAAGACAAACACAGCAATGTCACAACCTTCCTACAAGAACTGCTCAGGGAGTTGCTTTTGCTACCGACAGACTTCGACCTGCAAATGGACCGTGCTCACAGGTCCCTCGGCCCCAGACCCCACAATGCAGATGCGAGGCCCAGGTCACTAATTGCACACCTTACCTCATACCAGGCAAAAGAAGCCTTGATCCACAGGGCATGGCAGCATGGTCTTATTGAATACTCTGGACACAGAATATCCATCGGTAACGACCACACCACAATGGGGTCCAGGAAGCCAGATGCACCTTATGGCCTATTGTCAAGCAGCTCCGAGCAAAAAACATCAGGACACAAATTCTCTTCCCTGCAAGGCTCAAAGTAATCACAGAACAAGGGACTAAAATCTTCCAAGATCTTCTGGCTGATTCCCCCTTTCTGCAGAGCCTGGGAATCAACACCCCACCCTTAACGAAAGAAAATCTGGAAAGAGATCTCCTGGCTTCTGCATGGAAAATCGAACAGAAAGGCATCCCCAGATCAGGTCACCAACCAGGGGCATCCCAAACTAACCTTCGTGCTGATGTCTCCGCCATGCTGTGGAAGTATAGCGACCCAGCGACTGTTAACAAGAAAGCTGAACACCTGCAAGGAGAGACTGAGGACAACGATTCAGGCAACACATCGGGCCCATCACATACCTCTGAAACCTGAAGGCTCTCAAAGTGAGACCGATCTTCACACTGCTGAATCCTATTAAAACTGACTTGGCTGATCTCACCCCTCATGTTTCCCAACCTCGAGTTGCAGAGAAAACAACATCCCTGAGCACTACAAAGAGCGGATCCAGGCCAGATGCTGATACATTCCCGGAGGGCAGGAAGCTCTTAACATTACATCAAGTAAGTGCTCTAATTTAAACTCGTTGCACCCTCCTGGTCCTGGATCACGGTGCTACTGTCCCTCTATGGTTTAAATGGGGGGGGGGTGTGAATGAAATCCTGAACTGGCCTGCTGTCCTGAAAGTTAATCCCGATTGCCTCTGACTGTGAAAACAACGAAAAGGTGACTTTCTGGCAACTTTAGCCCACTTCAAGCCAACTCCTTAATTCAGGACTCAGGAGATTGGGACTCCTCGCGGTGCACCCACAACTACAATGACTGGGACTACTAGGCTTTCTACTAAGAGGCCTACGAAACAGGATCAGAAATGTTTATCCCACTCACGGCGGGCCCTCTTTTTGTGGCAACTGAGTAATGGTGAGACCTACACCTCAACTCCCTGTTCTTGATGCCACGGGTTTCTATTCCAGAACTCAACTTTCACTAAATTATCAGGCCAACTCTTCCACATGGAGGCAAGGTCTCGGGGTAATTCTAATAAGGAAGCCCACTGTATATGCTTACTACTCTTCGAGCAGGTCTGATCGGGGCATCGGGGATTGGATGCAGGGGGAAAGCTGAACACTTAAACTGCTGGGTTTAAACACTAATTTCTATTCAATATGCTTTATAAGGGACACTATGTCCAAAGTTCTTGTTGTTCTTATGGTCATCTTCACAGATCTGGTATATCAGCCCTATTTAAATGTTACAGGCGATGTTTCAAATTAACATAAAGATAATTGATGTGTGTGGGGGCTCTTCGTTCAAAGGAATGCTTGCTGACAGAGAAAGGACGGGCCTAACTCGGGAGAGAAACCGAGGGCCTGTGGAAGCGCTCATGCTTCTGCAGAGCATTATTGCTCTAACCGTCCTTGTGATTACCTTTCAGCTGGGGACCATCTCCCAGCCATCCCTAGGAAGTCGACACTGTCCAATAAGGATGAAGGGGTCACTTAGCCCACAAGCCGTGTGGACCTTGACAATGTATTTGCTCGTGGCTTCTACACAGAGTCAGCCAGAGCACAGAATGTTTCCCCCAGCATGGGGCTTATTAGCATTATTACTTTCACAAAAACTGAAAGTTCAAAGTTTGATGTTACTTGTTTATAGTTTATATGGGTACACTGTTCTAAATGAGGGTCTGGGCTGCCAGCCATGGTATAGTCACATCGTTTCATACTGCATACCACCAATCTTGTCCTATGTTTATCTAAATGGCTAGTCAATATACTAAGGTACTATCCTACAATATTAATGGGTGCTCAAACCCCATTAAAAGGAAACAGATTCTGAGATATTTAGCCTCACAGAAGTGTGAGGTGAATTTCTTGCAAGAGACGCACTTATTCCCCTCTGAGATTCTGAAACTGAAGCTCCGGAGCCACCCTCACCTCTTCCATTCCTCCTTGCCTTCTGGTAGGAAGAGAAGTGTGGCCATTCTTTTGTCTGCAACCTTTCTCTTGAGCAGGAGGAGGTGATAGAGGACTCTGGAGCCAGATATATCATAGTGAGTGGTTGAGTCCAGGACACACAAGTGACCCTGGTGAATGTATATGCCCCGGTCCCCCCACATTTCTATTCCTCCTTGTCCAGCTTATTGCAGAAAAGCCAAGGATTCTCATAATGGGAGGGACTGGAATTTGATATTCGATAGGAATCTAGACACTACTTCCCGAATTCCCAAGCCAGACCTCCGAAAGGCAGGAGCTCTCAAAAAGATTTTTGACCAGGTGGGGCTACTGGATATCTGGTGGGAAAAGTATCCTAGAGTTAAGGACTATACCTACTATTCGCTGAGATTTAAAATATACTCTTGCTTAGATACTTTTGTCACATTCAATAGGGATATCATAAGCTTCCCCTCCATGTGGGTAGGGATGTCAGACCTATCTGGCCATAGTCTTATCTTTCTAGAAGTGGATTTTTGCCTGTCCAGGAGAAACACACATTGAAGGTTGAATACTTCCCTGCTCCATGACAAAGAAGTAGTAGATACCCTTAAACAACACATCAAAAATACTATAACAGAGAACTCAACAAAAGAGGTAACCCACAGATCATATGGGACACACTTAAAGCTACCGTTAGAGGGAAACTTATTTTCATAGCCATGCACAAGAAAAAACTGCATAAACAAAAAAAGCAAGGCCTCAGTGCAAATTAAGGATCCTGAGAGTGCACAGAAAATTAAATGGTAAGAGCATAGGGCCCTACAGATAAAAACTCACAAGGGAGATCTACAAAAACTGCAAAAAGATGAAATAGAAAGGGCACTCTTTTATCTCAAACAAAGGTATTATGAGGGAGGCACCAGACTTCTGGCACTCAGACTTAGACAGCATATGGCCAGAGCGACCATCACCAAAATAATCAATCCCCGATCAGGTTTTCCAACAACTAAATCAACCCAAATAGCTGAGGCCTTCATAGCTTATTCTTCCAAACTATATAGCCCTCAAACAGAATCAACACATGAAGATAAATAACAGTACTTGAGATTGCTTTCCCTTCCATCTCCCTCCTGGGCAAAGGCCCATCTCCTAACCAAGCCAATCACTCAGTCTGAAGTTTTAAACACTATAAAAAACTTGAAAACAGGGAAGTGTCCGGGCTCTGATGGCTTCGGTGCTGAATTCTATAAGGCCTTTAGGACTAAGTTCGCTCCACTGTTATTGGAGGTCTACTCAGGAATCTGGGAGGAAGGGAACCAGTCCCTCCCTCTTGGCAATATGCCACTATCTCCCTAATACATAAAGAAAATAAAGGTCCTACTTGTTGCGAATCCTACCGACCTATCTCCCTTCTTAATTTGGACTATAAAATATTCACATCAATCATAGCCTCATGACTGAATTCCCTACTCCCAGACCTGATTAGCAAAGATCAAACTGGCTTTGTATTGGGTCAACAGGCCCTGGACAGTATCCGTTATACAATTAATGTGGTTGATTCTATCCACCGCTCTCAGATCCCTGCCTGCCTGATGAGTCTGGATGCCGAAAAGGCCTTCGATAAGGTCTCCTGGGGTTTTCTGTTCCAGGTCCTGGAGTGCATGGGATTCCCACAGGTCTTTATAGACACCATCAAACTCCTTTATTCTGGCCCTCAGGCCTACGTAAGAATCAACGGAAGGATCTCTGACAGATTCAGGCTAGGCAGGGGCACCCGACAGGGATGCCCACTGTCTCCCCTCTTATTTGCCCTCTATATTGAACCCCCTTGCAGAGACCATCCAGAAATCAAATAACATTCAGGGGACAGAGGTAGGGGGCTTCCATTGGAAAATTTCCTTCTATGCAGATGACATACTGCTGTGCTTGTCCCGACCTGAACAGTCCATCCCCCAAGTCTGGTCTATTCTAGAGGAATTGTGTAAGCACTCGGGATACATGCTCAACAAATCTAAGACAGAAATTCTCAGTTTCTATTACACTCCCTCGCAGACAATACAGGACCTACTCTCCCTGAACTGGTCAGCTCAGAAAATGAAGTACTTAGGCACTTTTATCATCAAACACACCTCACAGCTATTTAAGGCAAACTATATCGCACTGGTGAGTCAAATGAAAAAAGATTTAGAGAGGTGGTCACTAATAAAGTTTCCTATGTACTCTAGGTTACAAACCATAACTATGAATATACTCCCTAAATTCCTATATCTCTTTCAATGCTTACCCACTTTCATACTTAAGTCAAAGCTCCAGGACTGGCATAAGCTGATCTCTAAATTTGTCTGGAATAAAAAAAGACTGAGAATAAACCTCCTGATCCTACAAAAACATAAAAGCAAGGGTGGCAGATCCCTCCCAGACTTCGAAAATTACTACCTGGCTATGCAGATTAAGGTGGTCCTACAGTGGTCTGCTACTTCATACACCTCTAAGGCATTCACTCATTTTGGAATTGAATTGGAAGGACATGGAGGTGGGGAAGGAGGGGGAGAGTGGTCCACCCTTGGAACCCAGAGCTGTCTTCCCACCCAGTTCCTTCAGGTTCTCCCCATCCAGGCTTGTGGCTGTAAGAGAAACAGTGAGAACAGCACATAGAACCTGGCAAAAATACAAGTTAAAAACATCACTTTGGCCCTATCCAGGTTGGCCTGGGACCCTAACTTCCTCCCCGCCTGAATGGACCACAACTTTAAGATCTGGGGCAGAGTTGGCCTCACATATGTAGGCCAATTTCTCCAGGATGACATAGTCAGGGATTTTGAATCACTTAAGCAGGTATTTGGTCTCGGAAACTCAGACCACTTCAGGTACCTCCAAGCTAGATCATATGTGATTAAATGCCAAAGAGCGGATAAGGACTCTACAAGAGCTGCCCAATTTTTAGAAAGCCTTCAGGCAATAAGGATTGCTCAGACCCAAAAGGACTGGATTTCCACCCTCTATAAATCACTAGCAGTTCTAAAGAGTGACCCCCTGGGCAGAATAAAAGCTAACTGGCAGAGGGAGGGGGGAGTGGATGTGGGGAAAATCAACTGGGAATCTGTTTTCCACATTGTCTCCAGGACTACTCGATCCCACATTGGCAAGAGTTTGCTTGGTGGACCAGAGTGCGTTACTTCCTGACCCCTTCTGCCCTAGCAAGAAGAGATCCCACAAGACAAAAAGCTTGCTGGAGGCGATGTGGGGAGACAGAAGCTAATCATTTACATATCTTCTGGGCATGTTCCCAGATCTGTTCTTTTTGGGGGGAAATACTGTAACCTCCACACTGATGGACTTGTTTATGCTGAATGCTCCACTGGACTGGCCAAATGTGCTCCTTGGTGCCCCCGCTCATGATGTGAGGGGTGCAGACTCACTTTACCTTTGGGCCATTTTGCTAGCAGCAGCCCATAAAGCCATTACTCGCTCCTGGCTTCAGGCCATATTGCCCACTAAACAGAACTGACTTCAGGTGATCCAAGAAATTCTAGAACTTGAAGAACTGACCTTTAAACTGAATCAGAAGTCCCATATTTTCACTTGAAAATGGACAAGATAGCTGATCTGGTCAGACTCTCACCCAACCTCTGACCCCACAGGGACAGTCCAGGGGAGCACCCTCTGCTCCACTACCTAAATGTTTTACCTATGGGGCCCCATAAGAAAAGTAGATCTATTACCCAATAAAGTCATATGACTGCAAGATGTAGGAAATAGTACTAACCCATCTCCTTCATCATAACTGTAACTTAATGGATTTGAGCATACATATGGCTGTGTATTGTGTGAAAATGATGAAGTTGACTGTACCTATCCTTCTGCTGTTATGTACCCAATTGATGTTAATAAACATGAATTAAAAAAAAGAAATACAATTCCAGATCTTGAGGCTATCATGGAGGCAGACCTGGACATAGTGGCCATCAGTGAGTCATGGTGCAGAGGAAACCATATGTGGGACATGACCCATGACCCATGACTATACCAGAATACACACAGTTCAGGAGTGATAGGGAGGGGAGGAAAGGAGGCTGGGTTGTGTTACATGTTAAGGAAGATATCAAGGCAACAGAACTGCAAGGGGGTAAAGAGGGGCTGGAGGTACTGTGGGTCACACTGGGCACAGCAGATGAAGCCTCCATTCACACTGGAGTAATTTAAAGACCTCCAACACAGGGGGAGGCTCTAGACAAGGAAATGGGGGAAGCCATTAGCAAGATAGTAGATAAGGGGGAGGTAGTGCTGATGGGGAACTTCAATCTACCAGATATTGATTGGATCCTCCTGAGCCTCAGCCTCAGCTAGAAGCAGGGTCATCCTAGACTCCCTGCAGGGGGGGGGGTTTCTGAGGCAACTAGTCAAAGAATCCACTTGTGATGGGGCAGTACTGGACCTGGTGCTTATGAACAGGGATCGTATTACTGACATCAGGGTGGGATGCCACCTGGGGATCAGTGGTCACCAGACAGTGTGGTTTAACATTAGGATTGCAGCAGATGCAACCACACAAGGACAAGGGTCCTGGAATTCAAGAGGGGAAATTTTAGAAAAATGAGTGAATGCCTCAGAGATGCTCTGGTGGGTTGGGGGGCATTACCCTGAAGGGGTTGAGGGACAGTGGGCCAGATTAAGGGATGGAATACTGAAGGAAACAAACCTCTGAAAAAAGTAGATGAGCTAAAGCATGAGGAAAAAGAGACCAATGTGGTTCTCAAGGGAGGGGCAGCAAGGATAAGGGCAAAAAGGCCAGTTTCAGGAGATACAAGGAGACACAGAGGGAAGAGGATAGAGAGGTGTACCAGCAAACACAGAGGAAAGCAGGGACGGTGGTGAAGGGTGCTAAGATACAAACTGAGGAAAGAATACCCATGGATAACTCAGCTTTTGCTGAGCATCATTGGGATTCTATCTTTCACTTTCTCTAGTCTCTCTGAAAAATAAAGAAAAATCTAAAACACAACCCCCAGGTGTCCCTCTTGATACAGTGCTTTGAGTGGTGGGCAGAGGTGGTTGCTGGGTGGCAGGAGGGCTGTATAGAGACGGCTCCTGTTGATAACTCATTTCAAGTTATACAAGCTGTGACTGCTGTTTTACAGAGTGACAGCCTTATTGAGACATAAGGTTGTTTTTCAGTCAGTTTTAAATTAAAAAAATGTCTTTGTAGCTTCACTGAACCAGAAGTGGGCAGACGTCATTTACGGGCCTGACAAGACAAAAACAAGCATTTGTCAATGCTGGATGTTCACCACTGGTATAGAAGGCCTGGAGTACTTTTATGACAATATTTTTAGGCATGGTGGGTCCACTTAACAAATAATGGCCCAACAAGCCTAAAAATATTGTCATAAAAGATGTTCATGATGTATGTTGTAGCTGCAACCCTGTCTCAGTACTTGCATCTGTACATACATGCTGAACCTCTGACTTGCAAATATTACCGAGTCTTGCTTGTACACATTTGTACTATATATTTACCTAGGATTCAGCAGATGAGTTGCAGTATCTCATTTTCAGTGGTGTCTTGCTTTGACACATTGTTAGATTGTAATTACCCAGGATAGGGCAGCTGAGAGGCAATGTCTACTTTTAAAAGGGGCTCCCACATTTTGACCCCAAATATCGAACAAATTTTTTATGACCTGAAATTATGATCAAGGCAGGTGGAATTTTTAAAATCCCATCCGAAAGGTAATTTCGCTGTGCAACTTTGGCAACAAGTTTCGGAGATGATTTGAAAAAATGACACCTGCCATATTTAGGAGGTGGGGGTAACACAATTAACATACTGAACATCAGGGGCCAAAATGTGCAAAAAATAAAGTTATGAGTAAATGTAAGAACAATTCATTTCCTCATAACTTAGTTGTTTTCTTCACATTTGTACCCCAAATTTTCAACATAATCTTTTTATGACTACTGCTTCTGAGCATGACAGGTGTCATTTATAAAACAATGTCTGAAATGTCTTTTTGCACCAGAAGTGTTAATACAGATTTTTGATAGGATCTGAGAAATGAGAGCTATCACATTCATGAGCTGGTGTCAAAAAATGGCTATGTGTAAAAGTTGGGGCCAAAATGTTGAAAATTACCACAGTTACAAGTGTGCATTGAAAAATTGCAGCAAAGACTCATAACTTTGTTGTTTTCTCACATTTTTACCCCATACTTTCAGCATAGCCTTCTTATGAGCCCACCTCATGAACAAGGGTGGAGAACATTTTCAAATTTTTTTTTATTTATTTATTGAAATGTTTCACCAGGATCCAGGATCAAATCCTGCTCAAAAGGTGATTTTACGCCAGAAGTGCAACAACACATTCTAGCCAGGATTTGAAAAATGAAAGCTGTCACATTCATGAGGTGTTGTGAAGAAATTGCTATGCTGAAAATTTGGGGTCAAAATACTGAAAATTACCAATGTTACGAGCCTGCATTTGTAAATTTCAACGTAGACTCATAGCTTTGTTGTTTTTCAATATTTTTGCCCAAAAATTTCAACATAGCCTTCTTATGACCCCACCTCATGAACAAGTGCAGAGGAAATTTTCAACTCCTGCCGGAAAGGTGATTTCATGCAGGGACTGTGAAATCACCTTTTGGGATGCAAAAACACATTTTGGCCAGGATTTTAAAAATGACAGCCATCATATTAATGAGATGCTATGAAGAAATGGCTATGCTGAAAATTTGGGGTCAAAATATTGAAAATTACCAAACTTATGAGCCTGCATTTCTAAATTTCAATGTAGGCTTATAAATTTGTTGTTTTTTAATATTTGTACGCCAGATTTTCAACATACCCTTTTATGAACCCACCTCATGAACAAGGGCAGAGAAAATGTTCTACTCCTGCCCAAAAGGTGATTTCAAGCAGTGATTACAAAATCACCTTTGGGACAGATTTGTCTAATTTCAGTGCACTTGATCATGAGTTGGGATCTCAGAAAAGGCATGTTGAAAGTTTTGGGCAAAAATATTCAGAAATGGCCAAGTTATGCCACTAACTTCAAAACCTCATTCAAATACATTGCACCACATACCAGATTTCACACACACACACACACATACACTCCTCCTCTCTCTCTCTCTCTCTCTCACTCTCTTTCTCTTTCATCCTCAGCTTTGGGATTATTTTGATATGCATCTGAGCACCAGACAGTGCTAGTTTGTGGAGGTGCCTTAGTCCACATGGGATATCAAAGGCAGCTACTTGGCTGGCAAGCAACAATGACATACTACCATTTAGACACTTAGCAAAACTGTGTTAAGTACTGTACTGTGGAAATCTTGTTTTCTCAAACTTGTAATAAATTCTGCAGTTTAACTCAGGCTAGGGCTTTACAAACTTCCTTTCATGACTGAGTGAAACAGACTGGAGGACAGCTGGAAAGGGAAGGGAGAAATGTGATAATGAGCTTCTATGGAAGTGTCAGGTAGTGGAAGGATTAAGGCTTTTGATGTTTAACATTCCTCAGCAGGCAGATCAACTTGCTGGGCAGCGTAGATCAAAGGGAAGAGCTGACCCATAATTGGGATCAGCTTTTCCTTTTCAAGTAAACTACTATTTCTGGCCAGCAAGCCAAAACTCTGTCATGATTAGCTTTACTCTTGATTGGTGGGGCACCGACATGCCCCTACCAGACAATTCTGCATTGGACTGACAGTGTCACAGCCCTAAAAAGGCACTCTTTTATGAAGATGTTCACTTGTGCATACGTGCAGAGTGAATATAACAGGAACCTAGCAAGTGTCACTGAGCACTGCACAAAGGTAACGTTGGCAGAGGTTAATGTATCTGTCAGTGTCCATCAGTGAGAGCCAGAAGGCCAGGTATAATTATGGTTTGATAAAGTAATAGTAACAGTAGTAGTAGAGTTTATTTTGAGCACCCTTTCGCATAGGCTCAGGGTGCCCTTACCACAAAATAAAGAGACACAACAATTAGGAAGCAGTCAACTACAATACATAAAATTCATACAGTAAACATAAAGTTAGGACTTTTTCAGGCTTTCAAGATGGACAATGAAACAGGATATATTACTTTTGCCAGTAGGAAGATTGCTAGCCTGTGTGTAGCTTACAATAAATTCAACCTACAGTCAGCACTAGACTTCAAATCCTTCACTTGTAGCTGTTGCAAAGAAATAAACGAATTAAAAAGAAGTCTTTTAGAACTGGAGATGGAACTAGAAAGTATTAAAAGTTGTCATCTACTTGAGGTCACAGTGGAAACTCTGGGAAAAGAGGGAGTCTCTTCTAATAGTAACTGTTACAAAAGTAACCTGGAAGGGGAGCAGCAGCCTTTAAATAATCAGAAAAGACATACAGTAGGGATGAGGAGGATCTAGGTGACAAATGGACAGTGGTGTCATACTCATAAAACCAAAATGAGAAGGAGGGCAGTTTTTTGAAACCTCCCTCAGTAACAGTGTCAAACCACTAGTAAATCTGGATGGGGATGATATTGAAGGTCCGGGTACTGAACAATCCAAGGATACTTTTGCATTTAACTCAGAGAAATTCCAAGTGTTTGTGCTGGGGGATTTGATTTTAAAATTTTCAGATAAGCAAATTTGCAACCAAGACAAATTAAACAGAACCTGTAGCAGCTTCTCAGGAACTAGGACACTGGATATTGAAAGAATGTCAAATGATATTTTAAAGAATGCCGGGTGGTGTTAAATCCCTGGTAATTGTGCATGTAGGGACAAACAATGTGAACAGACAGCAGGTTGAAGAAACAAAAAAGGACTTTATCACCCTATGTAATAAGCTGACGCAAAAGGGGTGTCAAGCAGTCTTCTCCGAATTACTATCTGTCCCAAAGGAGGGAATAAGTCAGTACAAAAAAAAACAACAAATCATTAATGAGTGGCTTTGGAAATGGATATTTAAAAAAAATTTATGGATGTTTAATCCATTAGGAGATGTTTGAGGGCAACGTGAGTTGTTACAGTTGGGATGGTCTCCACTCAAGTAAACATGGGAGTGCTGTACTGGGGAAGAGTGTTGAGATATACATTAATGAGGCTCTTAACTAAGAACAGAGGGGGCTCATGAGAGGAAAGATTATGGAGTGGAAAATCTTATGCAACCTAAACTCCCTGTACAAAGTAGGGAATGCAACCTAATGGTACCATTATCCAATACAGGAAGTCTAAACAACTTAAAAAAAAACTAAAAGCTGGACTGCTTAGCAACAATATTGATGTGGCTTCCTTAACAGAGACTTAGTGGGACGAGAACACAGAATGATGCAAAAGTGTAAATGGTTATGAACTCTATAACCTATATAGACAAGGCAGAAAAGGGAGTGGTGTGTGTACACATGTAAAATCCAAAATAGAGTTTAGAAATGGATTAGAAGGATCAGAAAACAGCTATTGAAAGCCTAGGGATACAAATTAATATGAAAAGAGGTAAAACGCTAATTTTGGGGATCTGTTGCAGATCCCCTAATAGTGATCTTGATTAAAACAAGGCTTATCTAAATGAAATAATCATGACTGCTGAGTGCGGTGCCCTACTGCTCTTGGGTGATTTCCCTCTACCCCAATGTAAACTGGCAGGAATTAAACTGCTGTACAGCATATTTATTTTATTTTTTTATTCTATTTAGTTTTCGATGATCGGGTAAGTGCACTAGGCAAATCCTGCCTATTTTCAGGCACAACCGGGGGGAGGGGGATACAGATGAATGCCAACTGACCTTGAACCAGATTAAGCTGTTGGTGGTATTTTTAGTGAATGAGGGAAATTTGGCCAGGACACTGGGGAAATTCCCCTACTGCATTGCTGGCAGTAGGGGGAGATTTTGGCTGTCTGAGTTGTGTGATGGCCACTCAGAGTATGTCTGAGCGGTGTGAGGATGCACTTCAGGTAGGAGTTATCCTCCTCTTCTACTGTTGTTCTACCAGAGGCTGAAAATGTGAAAATGATTTCGGAATTTGTTCCAGGCAAAGATGATGAAAGTACAGACATTTATGCTTCAGCAGAGGATATTTTTTCATCAGTTTCTACATTTCATTCAGCTAAAGTTGGCTCTGAGGAATACACACCGGATAGAACTGATGCTCTTGCTGGGACTAAGAATAAAGAACAAAAAGTGGCAAGCAGTAAGTCTGCCTTTAATTCAGAGAAGCAGAATGGGTCTGCTGTCATTTCGATTTCTTCAGCTGTCAGTGCAGCGTCTCATGCAGCAGCATCAAACGCTTCTCCGAGGCTGGGTGAGTCTTTTCTGCCTTTGGCGCCTTTTTCTATTGACATTCATACCGAAGATTTTCAGGCTGGCAGTATTAACTATACTAACGTAGAAGTGTACCAAAAGCCTGTGGTGTGTTCTGCTGTCCTTTTGAACAGTACAAATCCCTCAGGTTTCACTGCAAATAAACCAACTGTTGCATTACCAAGGAACCAGGTGGATTGTGAGCCGGGTCCTCAGCTGTCTAAAGCAGCTGGTTTTGTATTTAAACCTCCAGAGACATTTGATAAGTTGCTACAGTCTCCAAACCAGGTACACTATCAAACGATGCATAATCAGCAAATTGCAGCCACAGTATTTTCATTTACTGACCTCGCAAATACTAAAAGGAAAAATGCAGCTTCAAGTAGCAACCTGGTGCCTTCAGATACATTTCTTGTACATAACAGCCACTGGAATTTTCCGCTGTTGCTCCCACTACTACTGCCTCTATCGCAGAACCAGCCTTATCTAGTGATATTTGGTGTCCGTGAAAAGCTCTTTTAAAAGCAGACTGGAAAAAAATGTCGGGGAGAACCTGGCTTCCAGATCCTGCATGGGACTCGACTTTTGATTTCACATTATCTTCACATTGGAAACCTAAGTTAGAAACATGACCAATGAGCGCTCCAACTCATTTAAAAGAATCTTCTAAAACTGTCATGGGTACTGACCCAGCTATTTCAGATCCTGAATATAGTCAGGAAAGGAACTCTGCTATTGTTCCAGATAACATTTCAACAGGTGATCATACGGAAGATTCTAATCAAGACAGCACAAATGCTCATCGCAAACCTTTGATGTCAGAGTTATTTTCCCATGCTAAGAAAGAAGCAGCACCTAGAAGAAATGCTGTGCGTATTAGATATAAAGGGGGCTTAGCAGATAGACCAGACCACTATTATGTGGGTAGAACCTTGTTGAAAGACTCCTTGCATTTCTCTCATACTGATGTTTTTGCTTTTATAAATATATTGGGAGAAGATAACTTTGACGTCAGTTTTCGGATGCTTTAGACTTGTTCTAGCAACATTATGGACAGGTTAAATTCTCTCCCATATGGACCCCTTTTTTAGTGATCCCACTGACTAAACCCCTTGTAAAGTATGTTACAGTTATGTTCCGCAATGAGGGGGTCCATGTGGGCGATATTACCTTTTGGCTTTCTCAAAAATGTGATGTGCTTAGTTCTCTAGAAGCAACTCTGGATTCTGAAAAGTTTTGGACAGGGGGATGGAAATATAAAGTCAAGCTTCATCAGAATGATTTCAGAATTGAACATATTCCTAATTTCTTTCTTTTAGAAAGGGATAGAGGGGTTTGTTTTTATGGGAGCCAGCCGAGAGCATGTTACAAGTGTGGGGCCCATACTCATCTATCGAATACTTGTGATAAACCACGGTGTGATAACTGTGGAGAAATAGGCCATGTCACAATGCAATGTGCTAATCACATCAAGTGCAATCTGTGTGAAGAATATGGTCACGCTTTTGGAGAGTGTTCCAGGGCGGCAAAGAATAAAGCTTCCTGTGTCAGCCCTGAATTGCTAATAACACAAGCACAAGAAACAGTGGCTCCCTTGGAAAAACCTCCTCCCCCACTGCACAACTTTCTTTGTCAGGCCCTTCTCCTGTTTCAGTTTTACCTAAAAGTACACCAGTGCAGATCCCCTCCTCCCCACCCCCCCCCACTCCTCTGCCTGTTCCAGTAGCAGGATCAGTGGAACCTCCTCAGAGAAGTTGTCTGATATCAGACCCAGTTTCTGAATCAAAGTTGTTACTTCCTGTATGCTATAATGATCCACCAGTTTCAGAGAAGTCTTTTCCTGTGCCCTCTGTTGCTTCCCCTCTTGCTAGAAGAAGGTCTATGAGATCTTCAAGATCTAAACTCCCCCTGTCCCTAGAACCTATAGAGACTGAAAATTCATATTCAGTACTTTTTTGGGGTGATTCAGAAATGGATCATGGGGATTCTGATTCTCGAGCCTTGACCTTAGAACCTCTTTCTCAGAGTTATGGGGATTATAAAGGGAAAAAAAAGAAAAAAAGGAAGAAATAGTTACTGAGCGCTGATTTTGCATACTCATGACTACATTTTTGGGGGGTTCTTTTAATACACATAGTATTCTTAATTATGAGAAGTGTCAGGCAGTTTTTCAATATGTCCATGATTCAAAAATGGATGTATGTTTCTTGCAAGAAACTTGGATACATTCTGCAGAACAATTAGTGGCGTTTAAAAAGGATTGGCAATAGGGTCCTTCCTATTGGTCATTTGGCCCAGACAAGGCAGATGGTATTGGTATTCTCTTTAATTCTTATAACTTCACTATCAGAAAATTGATAGACTTACATGCAGGAAGAGTTTTGATCTTGGATGGGCAATGGGGAGCGACACATTTTAGGTTTATTAATATTTATAATCCTCAAACTAAAGCTGAAAGTGTAGCCCTTTTTAAAACAATTCAACCTTTTTTTGTTACTACCTTATTAATCCTTTTTGGAGGAGATGTCAACTGTACCTTACCTCTGGTTTCTCCTTTACAGGTCAAAAGAAAAATGTACTGTGATTCTCATGCTTTAGGTCATTTGGTTAAACTTGCAGATCTTACAGACTATAGGAAACATCAGACTTCAGGGCCAGAATTTACATATGTTTGAAGTAAATATTTCACCACAATAGATTATTTATTTGTTTCCCTGAATGTATCAGTTGGGGACTTTAAAACTTGTCCAGCAGAATTTTCGGATCACCTTTTTTTTTATTTTGTACAATTTATTTAGGAACTCCACATTTCTAGAAAACAAATAGATGGAAATTTAATTAATCTGTTTTATTACATTTATATGTTCAGCATAATATTTTAATCTCCTGACAGCAAGATTATCAGTAGCTTTCTTATACCCTGATATAGGAGAATGGTGGAAAACTACTAAATTTGATTTAAAACAGTGGTTTATAAAATATGGAAAGAAAACTGGGAATAAGAAGTTTTTTAAATATCTTTCACTTGTCCCCTTTCTCCACTGTTGTTTAATTTATATCTAGAGCCCTTGCTTTTAAGAATGGCAGGAAATACGAATATTACTGGCATTCAAATAGGTGCAATAAGATATGCCTATTCAGTATATGCTGACAACATTTTATTACATTTAGAGAGCCCTGGTACGTCGGTTCCGGCCGTTCTAGAAGAAATTGAGGAATACTCTAAATTATCCTATTATAGGTTGAATCGAACAAAAACTAAGATAATGCCCTTGAATTATAAAGTAAACAAGGTGGAGCTGTCTTCTTTAGGCTTTGTTTGGGAAAAGAAGTCTATAGATTATCTAGGTATTAAGATTTTAGGAACTTGGGACCATAAGGCGTAACAATATTGACAATCTAATCACAACAATATCTAGGGACTTGGAGAGATGGCGATTGTTGCCTATATCTCTTTGGGGTAGATTAAACATCATCAAAATGAATCTATTACTGAGGTTATTATACCCTTTAGGAATGTTAGGGATGTATCTGCCAAAAAAATGGTTTTCTAGGCTGCAAAGTAAAGCAACTCCTTTTGTGGAACAAGAAGGGTATTACAGGTCTTACTTAAAGTTGACAGCCCTGAAGTTGACAGGAGGCCTTCGTGCCCCCTCCTTTTTTATATTATATAGCTCAACATATAAATAAGTTAGCCTTCTGGCATAAAGAGATTGAGATTAATGCATGTTCCCTCTGTGGTTATCTATTGAAAGATACCCTAGCGTCCCAAGTTAAGTGCTCACTATGGGCCCTTCTATATTCTCTCCTCACATTCCCAAGTCCTTAGTAATAACCCTTGGGCTGGTCAATGAAAGTTTCTCACCAGGTCCAAGATGTCTCTGAGTAATTGGTACCAATCCTCTGCCCAGCCAGTTATTAGTAACCCGCACTTCAAGATTGAGGGTTCACCGATATCTCCGTCTTTTTGGCCTCGGTTGAACCAATGTAAGGTCTCGGGAATGTGGAAGAATGGGAAATTGATTTCCTTTGCTCAGCTACAACGGTCGATTGGTGCATTAAATAATGATGCCTTTAAGTATCTCCAAGTTTGTAAGGCCATTACCTCATTCTCTTTGCAGGTCCCCCTAAAAGATCCAGGTGAGAGAGAGATAACTACACTCTTACAGGTAGCTTCTCAGTCGCATGCTGTCTCTAAATTGTACAAAACTTTACAGGAATGGGACCATAGATTGCCGTCTGGAACTTGTTCCTATTGGATAAGAGAATTAGGTATCCCTGATGATGTTACTTTATGGAAGACACTTTGGACATCAATGTATAAATTTGTTAAACAAGACAGACTAAGGTTAGTTTGTTATAATATTATGCATGATTTATACCTGATGCCAGTTAAACTCTTCAGATATGGGACATTAGTTACATCATTGTGAATTAGTGTAAGAAAGATACTGGTTCTCTATACCACATGATGTGGCTATGTCCCTATATAAAGACATTCTGGCTTTCTATTAATAATACTTTGGACCCTATCCTTGGCTTGAGTGAGCTCTTCACTTCTGAAATTTGTATGACTAATTATTTTCCGGCTGGTACCCCTAGGTGTAGGAGAGCACATATGGCACTTGTGGCTGCATCTGCTAAAATAATAATAATGAGACATTGGACAGATGAGAAATCTCCTTCGGTTCTAGAATGGTATAGGGAGATTATGATGGCACTACAACTAGAAAGGCACATTGCAATTATGCAAGACAGAGTCAAAGCCTTTACTTCATTGTGGGGCGATTTGGAGGCTATTTTGATAACCTGGAAGCATAATTGATATGAGTCTCCTCTAATATTGCAGTTATATGGTTAATAATGGTGTGTAGTTCTTGGGAAGGGGGTTGAGGGTGGGATTGTATTGTTTCTTTGTATTTGCGCCTAATGTTTCAGACGGTGGATTGTCCTTTGTATCTAACCTGGTGCTGGAAAAAAATAAAGCTTTGTTAATTAAAAAAATAAATATCTTTCACTTAGGCAGCAATTGCAAAAACTTTATACTTTTTCATATACTTCAAAATTTGATTACGTGGAGCAAATTGTACACTTAAAAAAAGAAATACTGTCTTATCAATATGATAGAGCTCGAACAGTTCAGGCCTTGTTATGTAATGGGACTCAGAAATCTCCTACTGGTGATTCTTATGAAACTTGTAAGTTTTTTAAAAACCTCTACCAATCTTGATGTCCTAATTGATCAAGAAGGGAATCATATAGAATCAATTGAAGGGATTAATGATATGCTGAATAATCATTTTCTTTCCTTATCTTCCAAAATTGTTATTTCCTAGGAAAATATTAATATTTTTTTCATGATATCTCAGTTCCACTTTTTCTAAATGAGATTTTGATCTTACAAGACCCGATCACTTTACCTGAAATTGAGGTGGCCATCAAATCTTTAAATACTTCATCACCAGGGAATGATGGTCTTACTAATAAATTTTACAAATCCTTTTCACACTTTGTTTAAAATTGTTTTTTGATTATTTTTTTCAAGACCAATACTATGTATCCTTCTTTTTCAGAGGGGTTAATGATTTTTATATTTAAATCAGGAACTAGAACCGATATTAAAAATTGGAGACCTATTACTTTATTGAACTCCAATTACAAAATTGTAACTATTTTGCTTAATAATCGTTTGAAACATTATGCAGCTAAAGTAATTTCTCAACATCAATACTGTGGCCTTCCCAATAGAACAATACAAACTGCGTTAATGAATATTAGGGATGTAATTGAACACTCCACAAATTTAGGAGCAGCAAATTGTATAGTGGCAGCTGACTTAGAAAAAGCCTTTGATAGGGTTTATTGGCCTTTTTTATATCAAGTTCTAAAATCCTATCATGTCCCTATTAAAATCATACAGTATATAAAACTCCTGTATCAACATTCCTATATTTTCCTCAGATTGCTTCTGGTTTTTCAGTTTCTACAGGTGTTAGGCAGGAATGTCCCCTAAGTCCATTGTTATATGTGTTTTCTTCAGACCCTTTGTTGAAAAAGTTAGTGGACATTCCTTTATGGGAAGGTATTTCAGGCATGGGCATACAACGGCAGTTGATAGTACAAGCTTATGTGAATGATGTTTGTTGTTTTTTTTAAATCACATTTCTTTTAATCTTTTTAAGGGGAATTTGCAAAATACGCTAGTATCTCTAATGCAAGATTAAACCTTGTTAAAACATGAGGTTTGCTTATGGTAATGGACATGATTTATTGATAAGAGAATTTGGTATCAATTTTTCTGTGGAACCCATTGTCATTCTTGACATTTTATTTGGCTCCAAAAACTTGCCACTAGAGAATTGGGATATGGCCCTAAAGAAACTTGAACCTAAAGTTTCCAGATGGAAACTGTGGAAACTTACAAAGCAGAAATGCATTCACCTTTCTAAGCAGTTTCTTTTGCCCTACTTGCAACATGTTGCAAAAATATTCCCTTTACCTACTACATTAGAAACCAAGGTTTACAATTTATTTTTTCAAATGTTATGGGGCAATCAGCTTAATCTATCAAAAGACATTTTACTTATCTGGATAAGACTAAGGGTGGCATTGGCATGATTGACCCAGTTGTTTTTTGGTTTTTCCTTATTTTTTTCAGTTACCATTCACAGTGGGTTATTAGCTGTTTCAGAGGGTGGTAATGCTTGGGTGCAATTACTTTTGCATAATTATCTAGCTGCTTGGAAGCATACTCCACCAAGATGTAATAAATATCTATATATACCATTATATTTTAAACCAGCAGCACAGAAATTGTATAAATGGGGTATTTCTAAGGAATTGCTTTTAGGTTGTTATGGGAACTCTCTCTACAAATCCCTGATGGGTTTAATCTATCCTTCAGCCCCTAGTTTTAAAAATTTTCCCAAAACAGATAATCACTTAATCTTATCTCAATTTAACAGTACCAGGCTTCCTCCTCAGATGTCGGAAACCCTTTGGTTATTAAAATATGGAAGATTAAATCTGAGGGGTAATGCAAAAAATAAAGTTAAAGAAGAAAAGAATTGTCCCTATATGGATTGCATTAATTTAGAAGAATCTAGTGAGCATTTTTTTGTTATATTGTTCCTTTTCAAAAAATGTATGTTTGTTTTTTTTTTTGGCAAAAAAACTGAATTTCAAATGGATGGCTTTTTTAACCTATGACATTTTGGTAATTGGTAAATTTCCCCACAGTTTACTGATGTTTCATCAGGAAACTTTATCTATTTTTTTTTTTTCTCTGTTTTTATTTATGGCAGGCATGCAGTCAGTGAGTTCTTTACCAAAAGAAAATGGATTACATAGTTTTTTTTCCAGATTAATTATGCAAGAGATGAGAAAATTATATGATAGAGATTGTTATTTTTTTTTTCTTCTACCCAAACCACTAGATGGTGGAAAGGTTTTCATATATTTATTAAATACAAGTAGAATGTCTGATTATTTACTTTTTTAAAACTGTATTTTCTCCTGATTTAAGTTTTTTTTTTCTTTGTATATGGTACTCTTTCTTTTCTAGAGTGATTTTTTTCTTTCTTATTGTTGTTGTGTTGATTATATAGTTTGTTTTGAATTGTGACTTTCTGTTTTTTCTTTACAATAAAATCTCCCCTACTGTTTTCGATAAGTGCCATGGGATCTTTAATATCCACCTGAACTACCAAAAAGCCAGGCAGATGGGACCTTGGTTTAACATCTCATCTGAAAGACAGCACCTCAGAAGTGCAGCACCCCTCTCATGCTGCACTACAGTGTCAGTACTGGAATATTAACCCAAGTGCCAGATGTGGGAACTGAACCCACAACCCACTGATCTCCCGGTTATGAATCTGAATTCTTAAACACCTCAGAAAACAAACAAACAATGATTTAGAGCAAATGGTAACAAATTCTACAAGAGGTAACAGTATTCTCAACTTAGCTAATGTACCAGATATGGTGGAGAACACAAAGATGTGTGATGGGATAGGCTAAAATGGCCATAATGTGGTAACATTTGTATTCAGATCTAACCTAGTCAAACAAGTGAACAAACAATGTAAGATATTATAACAAAGCTATTTACAAACAAATTAAAAGAAATGTGTTACAATGTGATTGGGCACAGGAAATGCAAGGAAATCTATAGAGGACTCATGGATATTGCTAAACACAAATATTCTGGATCTGGAGCAGACCTGTTCCTATCAATAAAGTATATAATAACAAGGGTAAAATACCCCAATGTCTGACTAATAACATTAGGAAACAAATCAAATGAAGGAGAAGGCTTACACTGGGGCTAAGAAAAACCCAAACAAGGCAAACATAGCAAAATTCAAAGTGGAACAAAAGAAAACTAAAACAATGATTCATTCAGGAACAAAAAAAAAGAGTTTAATATTGCACATACTAAAAATAACCAGAAAACTTTTTTTGTCTATGTTGTTAATAACAGTAGAGGTATAGATAGAGCAAGGGACCAATTTTACATAAGGGTGAATTAGTAAATAATGCCAACAAGATGGCAGACATAATGAATGAATGCTTTTGTTCAGTATACTGTATAATAAAAACAGAATAGTACAATCCAGTTTCCTATTGAAACAGCAAGGGTGGGTAATACGTTCTCAGATCAAGGATTATTAACCCAACTAAAAACTATCAACAGAAGTAAATCCCAGGACTGGATGGATTACATCTCAGATTATTAAGAGATATTGCAGATGAGAGCTACCGAATGTTCTGCTTTGACCGGGACAGTCCCCGGTATCAAAAGGGCTGTTATGGTATCCTGAAGTATTTCAGAAAATTGGGATTTTGTCCCAGTTTGAGAGTTTTGTCCTGACTGAGCCCATTGATCCACCCACCACACCACACACTCCACTTCTTTGCAGCTGCTCCCATTCCTGCCATGCATGCGTGCCATCTGCAGCCCTTTAATTTAATCACCAGTGGCAGGCAAGGACCAGGTAGAAAGGTCCAATCCTGAGTCAGTGCTGCGGTTTGGGGATCCAATCTGAAAAGGGCTATCAGGGACTTTAGTACTGCCAACCCTCAAGTGAACCACCCGTCCAATGGCAGGCGAGGACCCCACCGGGTAAAGATCATGGCTCAAATCTGTCCATTCAGATTGTTGGAGTCAGTCAGTGGCAGTGCTGCGCTTTAGGGGATCTGAGATGGAAACTTCCGCCGGCTCAAAAGAGCATGCCATCACCGTGGGATGGGGAGAGACTATCTCCAGTCCGGCTCTTCACCTGTTTTCTTTTTTGGTAAAGTTTTGTGGCCCATGCCCATTTTGGACTGCATTGCCTGGGAATCAGGGAATGGGATGGTCCTAGATGCTGCATGGCATGGAAGGGGTAGCAGCAGCAGCATGGCGATGGTCCTTGGTCTTGAGCACTTGTTAGATGGACAAGAAGAAGAGAAATGAGAGAATAGCAACAAGGGTGAGTCGAGTCTTGAGTCCCTATTTTTTCAGGTCAGTGGGAGGAGCTATCAGTCTCAATAGTGGCAGTGATACTTTGCTGGCTTTGGCTTTCATTCTGCCTGCAGTGCTTTGTTGCTTATCTTGGGCCCTAGGCACATTGGGGGGGTTGTAATAACCGCTGCCTAGGGCAGGTCTGTGATGTGATTGGCTTGGTGGGTTAAGCAAGTGCTGGAAAATCTGTCAGAAGGACTGAGAGATCAAGGAGAGTGCTGCAGGAGCAGAGCTTGTTGTGGCATGACTGTCAGTGAGGGCGAGTCCTAGAAGAGAGAATTATATTTGTGAGAAATCAGAACTATATAAAATGCAGAACTCAGGAGTGAGCAAAGAGTCCTAAACACTACAATAATGCCTAGGGTGTGGGTAGATGATATTGTTGGTCAGTCAGTTGCATTAAAGCCAAGCAGAGTCTCCCACACATACCCCTTACTCCAGGTGAAAAATAATTTTTCCCTGGAGTCAGGAGCAGGGAAGATGTAACAAAAGTGTGTTTTATCTTCAATAAAAGCCCCAGAACTCAGCATGGAGCATTTAAACCCCAGAGCTTCTGAGTCCAAGCGGTCCCCAGACCCCTAGCCTTAATGTGTCCTCCTTAAGCCTCCCAGAAATTTGGTAGCCTTAGATAGTAGGCCCAATACAATTAAATCTACTTAAGATGGACACCATTATACCAGACACTCTCTTATAGCAGACAAAATCCATTTACCAAAAGCCAACTCCATTAGCAGCAAAGATAAGTGAGCTGCATACTATAGACATTGCAGTCTGGATACAGCACACTCTGAGGGCAAGAAGTGCTACTATCTGATGCTAATGATAGCCCTAATGGTAGGTCATAATAGCACTAACAATCTGTCAAAAAGCCCTCATATGCAAGCCTCACCTAATGACCCACTAATTTCTGGCTTAATCGCACCTCTTCCCTTGATCTGCAAGCACAGTTGTGCTGAGTTCAGTGTCTTCCATACCTCCCTCTCCCACTGTTGTCATGCTTATTGCAGAAGTTAAAAACATTGGAAGCTGTCTAGTTGTTTTTTTTGCTACCTTCACCCCTGCTGCTCTGGTCTGTGATCTGATTCACTTATTGCCCCAGTCTCCACTGTCTATTAAGGCATAAAGTTAAGAAAGTTCAGTTTAGTGTTCACTGTCTCCCACAGTTGATGAGCATGCCACCTGCTCCACACCAGTCTTCACTGCACATTTGCTACAATTGCTATAGTTGGCAGAGGACGGACAGGCTGGCTGATCAGTAACAGCCATAATTTTCGACAGTCCGATGCTGAGTTCAGATCAGATCAGCATGCAGCACTACACTTCAGCTGCATAGCAAATAACAGGTAACAAGTAAAATACAAGTAAAGTACTACTTGTGCTGCAATACCTAATGTTTGTCTCCTGAAATGATGATTATCCTGTATTTATCCAGGTCCAAGACCTTAAGGTATGTCAAACGCACATTAGGCCAGACTAGGATGAGAAATGATCTAATAGACATGAAGCTGGTCACCCTCACAATAAATGAATTGGTGGACCCACTTACGAAAACCTTTAATGCTTCTTTAAGATCAGGTGTGTTCCCAATCAAATGGAAGTCTGCACTAGTCACCCTCATCTTCAAAAGCGGTGACAGAACAAACCTGTCAAACTATAGACCTATTTCTATTTTACCTCCACTCTCCAAAGCGTTGAAGCAAGTGATATCTGACCAACTCATAGATTACCTGGAGAAGTACAATCTTCTATGCATGCAACAGCATGGATTCTGTAAAAACCATTCCACCCTAAATGCTTTGGTTGACTACACCACCCAGCTCTATGATGCAGTGCATAATGGAATGGTGGTGGGGTCTATTTTCATAGACCTCACCAAGACATTTGACACTGTCAACCATCAACTCCTGCTTCAATGCCTCCTAACTATCGACCTATCAACAAACACTGTGATCTGGTTTGGAAGCTACCTCTCGCATAGGACACAAAACATGAAGATCTGAAGTGTACTCTCTGAGCCCAGAGAAGTAAGCCTTGGAGTCTCTCAGGGATCAATACTGGGACTGCTTCTTTTTAGTCTATTAATAAGCTCCCTACCCTCCGCATGTCCGGCACACATGGTACTTTATGTTGATGATGCAGTCATATCTGCACCAGGTAGGAACCTGGCCACAATCACCTCTGAGCTATAGGCCAATTTCCAATGGCTTGAAACATGGTTGGCCCAGAAAAATCTATTACTCAACTACAAAAAATCAAAGTGCATGCTATTTACGATGCCACAAAGCAAGAAAAAGCATGGCCCCCAACTATTACTGAGCCACAAAGGTGACTTGCTGGAGCAAGTCTGCTCTTTTAAATATGTAGGTATATACCTAGATGACACACTCACCTTCTCTACACATATTGATAGGTCATTAAAGCAGCCAACACCAAGCTTGGTGTGCTATACCGACATAGACAGTCTATGTACCATGAAGCCCTGAAACTGGTCACTTGGAGCTCTGTGTTATCTACATCAATTATGGGCTGGTGATTCATGGAGCTGCCTTCGATACTGATCTCAAGAGGGTTAAAACCCATCTCAGTAGGCCTGTCATCTAGTCCTTGGGGCTGACCACCTGACTCATACATGTGCATTATATGCAGAGACCGGGTGGCTCCCCCTCCATCTCGAAATCAAATATCAGGCCTGTCTGTTGGGGAAACAAGCAATCTTAGGTCTTACACTGGAGTCCACCTCAATTTTATTCAAAAACACTGAATATACCATAGTCACCAGAGGCTCGACCAAGGGGGGGGGGGTTTCTGGTGACCTTTAAGTGTACCGCATTCGCTCATTGGTCCATATCCTATCGGGGTCCTAGATGGCTCAATGATGTCCCTACTGACATAATCAAAAGTGGGAAATTAAGTCAGTTTAAACATGGGCTCTGTTTTTATGCAGCCCGCGAAAATGTATGCGGTTGTGTATTATAATCCCATCTTTTCCCAGCTCATCCACTGACTCAGCTCCCCCTTGTTTATGCCACACACCCCCAATTCCCCCCCACCTCTACCCACCTCCTCTCTTACCCCTTAACAAAGCCACCCTGGCAGCTCACCTCCTCTCCTACCCTATGACAATGCCACCTTGGCTGCTCAGATTTCTACCTCTCTAAGACTTAACCTGGGATATGTCTCCTAGATGTTGTAATCCCTTGCACTTTCTAAGCATTTACTGTAACTGAAACTATTTGTGTATTTTACCTAGTTCATGTATTTTTGATGTCTCATCCATTCAGTGTTTATTTGTAACCATTCCTTATTGTCTTTGTATTTTTGTTATCTGATCTGGAACCTTTGTAAATGAGCCTACGGCTCAAAGGTATTTAATCCTAATCTGAAATAAATAAAAATTAAAAAATGTTGCCAGCTAATGTTGGTGATCAATTAGGGGTGGGTATACAGCACTGGAGAGGGTATACATCAATGAAATGCATGTTTTCAGATACAACGGACACCCATTATAATAGACAGCTTGGGGTCATACCAACATGTGTGTCGTAAGTGGGTTCCACTGCATCATTCTAATTTAACAAATCCTATGAGGTGGGTGAAGTACCATCAGACTGACTCAGGGCTACTGTGATCCCTATATATAAGAAAGAAGTTAAATCCAATATGGGTAACTACAGAGTGGCTAGTCACACAGCACTATTGAGTAAAATAATGGATAAATTAACAAAAGAGAAATTACAGGAGGAAATTAACATAAAGCAGCTCAAAGACAGAACACAGTATGGGTTCAAAACAGGTAGATCCTGCACTCCAAATCTGATAACCTTCTACAACAGGGTCAGTGTCAGTCTAGATAATAATGTACCACTGGACATCATCTTAGGCTTCCAGAAAGTATTTGACAAGGTTCCTCATAATGAACTAGTAATGAAATTAGACAAAATGGGTATATATAAAAATATGGCTAAATGGGTAAATTCACGGCTACCAGATCGGATACGAGAAGTTGATATAAAAGGGAAAACTTCACAGATGGGGAGGGTGTCCAGCGGTATCCCACAGGGTTCAGTATTGGGGTCTGCTCTGTTTTCAATGTATATACGGGATCTGCACATTCACATATCAAATAATATTATTAGGTTTGCAGATGACACTAAAATTTGGGGGAGGGGGAGATAGACACATCATTGAAATTATAGCGAAACTGAGCCTTGTGAAGAGCAATGTGCTGGGGGCAGGTGAGGGGCGGGCCGGCACTATGTACCATGCACTAAAGCATGTACTGCTGGCCATGGGGGTGCATACGAGGGTGCAAGGTATACCAGGGAGAACCCTGCCATAAACCCCCTATGTGCTCCATGCACACTCTGGGACATGCTGCAGGACATGCCGCAGGACAGCGCGGACAGCCCACTGACCCCTCGGGGGCCACAGCAAACAGCCACCTGGTGCCACCAACCCACCCCAGCACATAGCGGTATGTGCAGCAGGCCCCCTCAAAACCCAAACCCTGCACAGGGGCAACAGCACATGAATGCTGCCCCCCCATGGCACCACATGTCCACCCCCCACTACCAGCAGTACTGCCTCCCCGCCACCTGACATACCCCCCGTCCCTCTGCACTGCTTTGGTGCCATCAGAGGGCTGGTGGCATTGCCCTCCTCCCCTGCCACAGCCCCCAGCCCTCAGACATCTGTGGGGTTTTCAATGCACGCCCCACCGCATAAGGGATCCACTGTTGGACCCATGCCAGGCATCTGATTGGATGCCCAGCTGGGTTCACAACTCCACCCTCACCTGCCCTGCATGGACCTGCATGCCGGGGAGGCAGGATCATAGACAGGTGGCTGGTGGTGGTGAATGTCGCCGGTGCACACCTGTCCACAGGTGCAGAGCTTAGCAGATGGGTAATGCACCTCCGGTGCATATTACCTGCCCATTGGAGCATAGCTCCCAGTGTGTGCACTTTTACAAATGTGCATTTCTGGACAACACAATTGCATACTTTTGAAGTTAATCATTGCCGTATGCTATATGGCACTAAGGATATCTCAGTGAGAAAGGAATATAACGATATAGGTGATATTGGTAATTATTTTTGACCTGTAATCCTCCCTCCATGTGTCCTATAATGATATACTGAGATATCACGATAAGTCAAACATTACTTAAGCCAGTCAGCTTTCAGGATTTGTCCTATCTATTTTATAATGCTTCATATCTGAGATACTGAGAATATTTGGTATATCTAAAACTCACTACTTAAAAGTGTTTTATCGTCTGGCTCGCAAAAACAGTGATAGGGCTACCACTTGTGGCTCCGAGGACCAGTGTTCAGGAACAAGTCTATTGCATTGGAGGGTCAGCTGGGGAAGGAGTGTCGAGCATCCATGGGACAGCTCTCTTCCTTGGGGGAGGAGAGATATGGAGCCCAACCTTAGATTAGTTTGTGTCCCAGCGAGAGAGTGGAACAGTGAAGGAGTGGGACAGGTAACTGGTGTCATAGGCTTCAGCAGAAGGAAACAGAGAAGCTGGGGACTCTGTTGGTCGACTAGGCAAGACACTTGTTGACTTCTATGTAATACTCACTGCTGGGAAGGATGGAAGGTCAAAGGTGGGTCAAAACTGGGAATAGGAGCGACACCCTATCTAGGGTAGGAGTATATAAAGATTTAAACAAGGCACGGGGAGCACAAATAGAAATCAAAAAAAAAGGGGAATCTAGAAACACACATCAGGACTTAGGGTACAAAAGTATCTGCAGGTAACACAGGGAGAATGGAGGTTGAGAATGCTGGGAGTGGTGCAGTGCAGTGCAGTGGCTGTAGCGTGGCAGTTTTCAAAGAGACCTTCTGGAGACTGTGGTGCTGCCCCTTCTGCACACACCTCTCTGGGTTGATGGAGGAGGTTGCTAGACTCCAGGCTGATTTGGCTAGGATTCAGGGGGCATCTCCCTCCACCCAGAGGCCATCAAATTTGCCACCGTTACCTCAGAGGATGCCAGTGAGGAGGAATGACTGGACTATGGTGGGCTCTGGAAAGGTGGGGGTGGTGGGAATGAGGCACATTCCTCAACCGGTACCATTACAAAATTCCTACACTGCTCTGGTGAGGCGGAACTGCCAGGAGGAAGCACCCATAGTAGTAACCAAGGAAAATGTGGGGGCCCTGCATAGTGGAGACCTCATGGAGGGTGGTAGAGGATCCCATAAGAGGAGGAAGCAATTTCTGGTGTGGGACTCCAATTGTGGGGGGGTAGGATTGGACAATAGGAAGGGGAGGTAGGTTAGGTGCTTGCCTGGTGCCACGACCTGGAGGATAGGACTAAATCCTGCAGATCACTAGGACAGCAGGATGGGAGGGAGAGCTAGATGTTATTGTCCACCTGGGGACTAATGATCTGGCTAGGGATGGGGCTGGGATGATGTAGGGGGAGTTTAGGGAGCTGGGGAGGGTCTTAGGTAGCTCGCTCAGTGGTTTTCACTGAGGTGCTGCCTGTCTACGACAGGGGAGAGGAGAGGATAGGGAACTCCACAATAGAAGCTTCAACTCTTGGCTGAAGGAATGGTGCAGAGAAGAAGGCTTTGGCTACATCGGGGACTGGAACACAGCTGGGAGGATAAGGACCTATAAAGGGATGATGGCCTGCATTTATCCAGGAGGGGAACCACAGTCCACAGTGGGCGGTTTAAATGTTACTTTGATGACCATTTAAACTAGCCAATGGGGGTGGTAGAAGGAATCGGGGAGGAAGGAACTGCCCCCCCACCACAGGCTGAAGCTGAAAGTAAGGAGGGCCCAAGGGAGAGGAATCCCCGAGGGTGCAAATTAGTAAAGGAGGCAGGATGGTAGAGATAAAGGAGGAAAGGAATAAGAGCATTAAAAAGAGAGGTGGGAAGATGGAGGGTAAAAAAGGAAAAAGGGAGGCAACAAGCAGAGTGGAATCAAAATCTGGAAGGCCATGTGTGCAAATGCTAGAAGTCTAGGAAATAAGATTCTGGACCTAGAGTCCATCATGGCAGAGGCCAACCTGGATATTGTGGCCATTACTGAGTCATGGTGCACTGAAACCATGACTGGGTCTTGGCCATACTGGACTATACTCTGTTCAGGAAGGACAAGGTGGGAAGGAAAGGAGGAGGTGTGGTGCTTTATGTGAGGTAAATCCTAAAAGCCACAGAGATACAGGGAATACAGGGGGAGGCAGAGGTACTGTGGGTCTCCCTGGAGACGGGGAATGGAGCCACTATTCACACTGGAGTGATCTACAGACCTCCAGCACAGAGGGAGGAATTAGATAAGGTACTGGTGGAAGCCACTGGCAAAATGGCAGAACAGGCTGAGGTGCTACTGATGGGGGACTTCAACCTGTCAGATGTGGATTGAAGCCTCCCAGTAGTGGCTTCAGCTAGAAGCAGTGACATCCTGGACTCTCTGCAGGGGGAATTCCTTGGGCAACTAGTCAGTAAACCCACTCGTAATGGGGCAATATTGGACCTGGTACTCACTAACAGTGTCAGTGTTGCAGATGTTTGGAGGCAAATTGGGGACCAGTGATCACCATACGGTGTGGTGCAAAATAAGGACAGTAGCAGAAACAAACCATACAAGGGTGAGGGTCCAGGACTTTAGGAGGGCAGATTTTAAAAAGATGGGTGAATGCCTCAGGGATGACCTAGCAGGGTGGGTGACCTGGGTGGGGTGGAGGAACAGTGGGCAAAGATAAAAGGGAGAGCATTAAAGGCAACAAACCTCTGCATCAAACAAGTGAGCAAAAGCAAGATGAAAATGAGACTGCTGTGGTTCTCAAAAGAGGTGGCTGAAAAGGTAAAAGTTTAAAGTGTAGCATTCAGAAGGTATAAGGAGACGCAGAGGGAGGAGGATAGAGAAGTGTAGCAGGGTAAACAGAGGAAAACAGGGAAAGCAGTAAGGAGTGCAAAGGCTCAAACTGAAGAGAGAATAGCCCAGGAGGTGATGAAAGGGGACAAGACATATTTCAGATATGTAAGTGAAAAGAGGAAGGCCAGGGGTGAGATTATAAGGTTAAAAAGGGAAGAGGGTGGGGACTCTGCAGAGCGGGACCAGAAAAAGGCAGACAACCTGAACAAATACTTTTGTTCAGTGTTCACAGAAAAAGGAGAAGGGGAGGAGCCACAAAAAAGTAACAAACGTATTGGAGTGAGCTGAACACTAGTCTTTTTTTGGAGGAGAGAGTTCTGAAGGGACTTGCTAATCTAAAGGTGGGCAAAGCAATGGGGCCAGATGGGGTGCATCCAAGGATACTGAGGGAGCTCAGGGAAATACCGTCTGCACCTCTGACACTTCTATTTAACAGCTCACTGGAAACAGGAATGGTTCTGGAGGACTGGAGGAGGGTGGATGTAGTTTCACTACACAAAAGTCAGCCTGACATCGGTGGGAGGAATATTAATGGAATCACTGGTGAAGGAAAGGATTGTGGAATAGCTTGAATCCAGTGGGTTACAAGACCCAAGGCAACATGGTTTCACAAGGGAGAGGTCATGTCAAATTAATCTAATAGACTTCTTCGACTGGGTGACCAAGGAACTAGATTAGGATGAAGCAGCGGATGTGGCCTACCTAGATTTTTAGTAAGGCATATGACACTGTTCCCCATAGGAGACTAGTAAGCAAGCTGGGTAGCTTAGAAGTGGGTTCAAAGGTAGTAAATTGGATGAGAAATTGGTTAGGGGATAGAAGACAGAGGGTGTTGGTAAACAGAGTTCACTCCAAGGAAGGAAGGGTGACCTGTGGGTGCCTCAGGGATCAGTTTTGGGACCAGTCCTCTTTAATGTCTTTATAAGTGACATTGCAGAGGAACTGAAAGGGAAGGTCTGCCTCTTTGTGGATGACACCAAAATCTACAATAGTTTGGACATTCAGGGGGGAGGGGATTGGAAAGCATGAGCAGAGACCTGCGAAAACTTGTGAATTGGTCAAGGGTATGGCTGCTGGGTTTCAATGCAAAAAAGTGCAAAATAATCCACTTTGGGCACAGAAACCCTGGGGCAGAGTACAAAATGGGTGGAGTGGTATTGATGACCCTCAAGCAGGAAAGAGACCTGGGGTCATCATATTGGATGACCTAAAGGTGGCCAGGAAGTGTGACAAGGCAGAGGGAGGGCAAGTGGGATACTGGGGTGCATAAGGAGGGGTATCACCAGCAGAAAGAGGGAGGTGGTGTTTTTTTTGTTTGTTTTTACCAGGAGAGACACACTAAGCTGAAAGCTTGTTTACAGGTGCGACCTGGAAGCACATGAAAGTTAAGTGACTTGCTCAGGATCACACAGTATGCAAGTGGAGGTTGTGGGATTCAGACCCAGATCTCCAAGTTTGCAGCTCACAGCCTTAAACCACTGCACTATATTGCCTTCTCTTGCCTCTCTATAGATTGCTGGTAAGACCCCACCTTTTGTGTCCTGTTCTAGAGACCACATCTCCAGAAGACATAGACAGAATGGAGGCAGTCCAGAGGAGGGCAACTAAAATGGTGCAGGGTCTGCATCAATAGCCCTAGAGGAGAGACTAAAGGATCCCAATCTGTACACCCTGGAACAGAGGAGGGAGAGGGGAGATATGATAGAGACCTTTAAATGCCTCACGGGAGTAAATAAGGTACAGAAGGGGAGTACTTTTTCAGAAGAGAAGGTGCTCAAGAACAAGGTGACATGCTATGAAGCTGGAGGGGAGTAGATTTAGGAGAGATGTGAAGAAGTACTTCTTCACAGAAAGAGTGATGGATTCCTGGATCAGCCTTTCAGTGGAGGTGGTTGGGGCAAAAACAGTGGTGGGGTTCAAGAATGCATGGGAAAAGCACAAAGGGAATCATAGTAGAAAGGAAGCTGGGAGGGAGTAAGAGCTGTAGATCGGGCACCGTCTAATGTAGTAGTGTAGGTAGGGAGAAATGGGCAGACTGGATGGGCCAAGTGGTCCTTATCTATCAAATTCTATGTTTCTGTTTCCCAGTCCCTAGCAGTGGCTGTGAGTGAGGGAGCTCGAGACGTCTAGATTAGGGAGCAGAGGAGTAATGGATGTCAATGTGCGGTGCGCGGGAGCGTGCACAGCAACATCTGGACATCATTACACTACTGCTGCTCCCAGGGGATCTGAAATGGTGGAAATGGCTGCTAATTAGGTGGATAAAGGCTCACCTGCTCCCCTCATCCAACATCAGGCATTTATTTGGGCCTGCACATGCTCTGGACTTCAACTCTGCTGGGGACTGACCAGATAGTGTGGGGAGGACACTGAAAGCTGGGTGGGGCAGACAGGTCTTACTGTGTATCATGGGTAGTCCAGGAGGTCTAGGACCCAGATAAGAGGACCTCAAAGGAAGGGAAGGTAGCATTGATGGATGACTGAAGAGGGTTCTGATCAGTGAGGGGGGGGATGAGAGAATAAAGAGAGTAAAAAGGTGTATTAACTATGTAAGGACAATGTATTTCAGAAATAGCCACACTGTAAGTAATTTACTCGAACAAAAAGCAATGGGAAAAATCTGACTGCATTTTCATCATAAAAGATTTCAGTCAGAGGAATGGTGACTGCTGCAATTTGGGTGTGCATTTGAATGCTCTCTTACTGCAGAGTCAAAGAAGAGGAACTTTATTTATCGTTTCATGTACTTCTATTTTTAATTATTGGGACATTTTTTATCCCTGACTCCAGAGTTTGTCTGTCTGATTATTGGTGCGTCTGTCTGTCTATCTGTCTGCTAATCTGTCTTGGGCATAGAGTCCCAAAATGTTAGTTTTTAAACTGTTACTGCTGTTTCTCCGAAGCCACATGCTGCCAAGACAAAAGCCTCAGATACCTACAGTAATTATTTGCCCCACATTAATGATAGGCATGTGCTCCTGTACATATACATTGGATTTAACTTTCCTTGCAACATTTAGTTAGGGGAACTGCCATAATCATAGAAACATAGAAACACAGAATTTGACGGCAGATAAGGACCGCTTGGCCCACCCAGTCTGCCCATTTCCCTACCTACTGGATAAGCTGCAGATCCTAGTTAACCAACAGCCTACTTCTTCCTACCCCCACCCTCTAGAATGGCCTTATGACTGTCCCATGCATGCTTGAATTCCACCACTGTTTTTGACTCCACAACCTCCTCCGGAAGGCCATTCCATGCATCCACAACCCTCTCTGTGAAAAATACTTCCTTAAATTACCTCTGGGCACTTCCCCCATCTTCAAGTGCCTTTGTTCTGCACACCTCTTTTTGAAAGATGCTACCCTCTCAAAAAAGAGGTGTCAAGAACAAGGGGCATAATTTGAATCAGCTAGTCCCTGCTGTAATATTGTTGCAGTCATGTGTATAATATAACATCCATCCTTATATTTTTGTGCCCCCACCCCATTCCAGCATGACTTATATACCACCTTTCAACTGTGTATAACAGCCTTCATGGTGCTACTGTGTAGGGGGATTTACCTTTTTTATGTAAGTTGCACCCTTTGCTATGTTCCTCTGACCACACAGGGACACTGGCGTTTTGGTACTAGGTCCCCAACGAGAGTGTGCGTCAACAGGTTCTTGTGATATGCAGCATGGCATCCCTCCCTCTCTGTGTCCAGAGCTACTCTGCCACCGGTATGCCTACAGGTGGCAGTAGCACTACTGGGCACAGCCCCCTTCCCCCCCAGGGAGGAGGAGAGTGTCCAAGGGATGCTCAATCCTCCTCTACCTAGCCATCCCCGATGACCCAGGTGCATTCCCAAACCCAGATCACTGACCTTGCAGGCTGTAGCCCCACTGCTGAGCCAACAGACTGGCCCATCATCCATTTTTCCCTGCCCCCACCAATGGTTTCTTTTCTTGACATGTGAACTTAACATATAAGCCAAGAAATGATTTGATAGAGTGCCATAACAGCACTATTGACATATAGGGAATGTCTTGTAGAGAAAGTTATATAATGTTATATTTTCTTTGGAATGGAAGCTAGGGTTAATATTCTGAATTAGTAAATTACTCCTGGAGTGATCTAGAAATTTTAGATTTTAAATACAGTGTGGAAACATTTGTATGTTGTTTTTCTTTGACATTTTGGATCAAATTTGGATGTTGTGTGGTCTAATATAAAGTATATGCTCCACCCATCCAGGAGGTGAATGACAGTTTTGGGAGGAAGGTTTCAATGCTACTGGCATTTAAATGAGCCAAGGGAGGAGGTACTGAGTGCCAACACCCCCACTCCTGAAAATGGAGCAGCAGAGAGGAAAAGCCAAAGAAAAAATAAATTCTTAAGGGGTAGAGGGGCATAGGGACGGGAGAGAAAGGGTGAAAGGGTCAAGAGGTGGTTCTAAGGCTGATAGAACAGTTAAGGAGGATGATCAGTGGGAGAATTTTTTCCAATTGTTTAACCTGGTGAGACACACTAAGCTGAAAACTTGTTTACAGGTGCAACCTGGGAGCACAAGGAAGTTAAGTGATTTGCTCAGGGTCACACAGTATGCAAGTGGGGGCTGTGGGATTCAAACCCAGGTCTCTAGACTTGCAGCTCAGACCCTTAAACCACTGCGCTATACTGCCTCAATGAATGAAAAAGGGGAAGACAGTACCAGGACAAGGAAATGGTGAAGGAAGGAATAGGGAAGGGAAGGAAATGTAGGGGCATGGAGGGATAAAAGGAGTGAGTGCTATGTGCGCCAACAAAAGGAGCCTAGGAAATAAAATTCCTTACCTGGAGGCAATCATTGAGGAGGAAGACCTAGATCTGGTGGCCCTAACAGAATCATGGTGCACCAACAACCACAGCTGGGATGTTTCCATTCCGGGATACACCAAGTTGCAAAAAGATAGGAAAGGGAAGAAGGAGATGTTTTATATGTGAGGGAAAGCATAAAGGCCACGGAAATACAAGGACACAACTGGGACATGGAAGGGCTAGAGGCTCTTTGAGTTGGCTTAGAGACAGAGTCCAGGGCGTTTATCTGCATGGTGGTGGTGTACAGACCACTGACACAGGAGGAGCAGTTGAATAGGGTTTTGGGGAGATCACTGGCAGAATGGCAAGCAAAGGGGAGGTATCATAGAATCATAGAAGTTTGTCAGCAGAAAAGGACCCTGTTGGCCCATCTAGTCTGCCTTTTTTTTTCCTCCCTCTAGGTAGCCTTTGAACCCCAGTATACCTCACTGATGAGGGACAATAAACCGCCGGATGTAGGCTGGAGCACTGTGGCCACAGCTACAATAACTCCCTACAGGGGGCTTTTCTCAGGCAGCTCATTACAGAACCCACTAGGATCAGGGCAGTGATGGACCTGGTACTTATGAACAGGGACAGCACTGCAGAAATCACAGTGGGTAGCCCCCTGAGTACAATCAATCATCGTACAGTCTGGTTTGGCATACGGATTGGGCAGGAGAAAAAACACACTAGGACGAGAGTTCTGGACTTCAGAAAGGCAGATTTTAAGGAAATGGGAGACTGCCTTAGTAAATACCATGAAGGGGAGACGGCTGGAGGGTGTAGAGGCACAATGGAAAGGTATAAAGGAGGGAATAATTAAGGCCTTGACAAACTGTTTGATAATAAGCAAAGGTAACAGGAGGAAGATGCCACTATGGCTCTCAAAGGAGGTGGCTAAGGCGGTAAGGTTAGAGAAAAACAGCTTTTAGGAAGTAAAAGAGGACCCAGATGGAGGGGGGCAGGGAGGCATATTCAGATAAACAAAGGGAGACAGAAAGGAGAGTGAGGGAGCTAAGGCACAAACAGCACTAGGTGATAATGCCCATTTAATAATAGTGTGGTGAAAAATACTCACAAGCAAATCAGCAACTGAAAATGTAGCAAATGGGCAAAAATGCTGACCACTACAAATAAATCAGAAAACACTTGTACTGACTGTCAGCAGGGAGCTCCACCTCGCCTCCCAATCTATAAATAATCACCTCCAGGGGAGGCAACTCGGGGACAGAGAGGAACCATGGAGGAGGATCATATTTATGTTGGGGGATGCGGGAACTGACCACAATAACTGGGGTGGGGAAAAAGTGCAGGGTGGGAGGTAGACACAATACAAATAAAAGTTGAAACAGAGGAAAAAAAATTGTGGGACCAGAATCAGACCCTGGTCATCGCATGTTCAGTGGTCCCTCACTGCTCCTTGGCTCTAACCGCTGTGCCACGGCAGTTGTTCGGCACAGCAGTACATAAGGGATTACTTATCATCTTCTTCCTGACTGACAACAGCTACAGGGATAGCGGTAATGTACTTGCGCTACACTATCCCTGTAGTTGTTTTGCTCTACGTTATTTTTGCTGTGCAGATTATACCTACGCTATAATCCACGTGACATATTCACCAAGTACTGTCATAGACAGAGGAGAGGATAGCCAAGGAGGCCAAAAAAGGGGATAAGACGTTCTTCAGGTACATGAGTAAAAAGAGGAAAGCAAAGGGCAGGATAAGGAGGATCAGGAGAATTGGGAGGACGGACTGTGCAGAGGAAGACTAAGAAAAAGTTAAAATTTTAAATCAGTACTTCTTCTCAGTCTTCACAGTGGAAAGGGGAGGGGAAGGACCAACAAGTATCAGCAGCCACTGAGGGGAGTGGACATAAGTCCATTTTCAGAGGAGAGAGTCCAAAGGGAATTGGACGCTCTAAAGGAAAAACAAGGCGATGGGGCCAGATGGGATCCTCCCAAAGATACTAAAAGAACTGAGCACAGTGCTAGGCGCCCCTCTGGCAACACTATTCAGTACCTTATTAGAGAAGGGAGTATTTCCAGAGGACTGGAGGAGGGTTGATGTAGTCCCTCTGCACTAGAGTGGCAGCAATGAGGAGGGCAGCAATTACAGGTCAGTCCATCAGCAACATGGTTTCACAGGGGGGAGGTCATGGTCACGTCAAACAAATAGATTTTGACTGAGTGACTAACTACTTAGTTCTCACTCCTTAGACTAAGGAGGTGGATTAGGGAAAGGCAATGGATGTGGCCTATCTTAGCAGGAGAAGGGAGGTAGTGTTACCACTATATCACTCACTAGTGAGATCCCACCTATAGTACTGTGTCCAGTTCTGGAGACCGCAACTTTGTAAGGACAGTGACAGGGTGTCAGTGGTCCAGAGGTGGGTTACTAAAATGGAATTGCACAAGAAACCATACCAGGAGAGGACACAGGAGCTAGACATGTAATCCATGAAGGAGAGGAGAGGAGAGTGAGAGGGGACATGATTGATACTAATAAGTATATCACAAGCATTAACAAGGTGCAGGAGGGGAGTCTTTTTCAGAGCAGGAGGAGTACCAGAACATGGGGACATGCAATGAAACTTGGGGGTGAAAGTTTAAGAGGGATGTGATGTGGACACCTGGAACAGCCTGCCAGAAAGGGTGGTAGGGTAGAAGACAGTGGGCAGCTTCAAGCATATATGGGATGGGAGGATAGGCACATAGGCATAATAGATAAGGGAAAGAGAGGAGGGAGGACACCTGTGACCAGTTAGCATCCAGGGTGTAGAACTAGGCAGAGAAAATTGGGCAGACTAGATGGGCCTCCCAGTGTTTTTCTGAGGACAAATTCTATGTTTTTATATGCAATGTACTGTTTTTCTCTTCTGGAGGACCTATGCAAGCTGGGCAATTGGTCTGACTTCTAGAGCCCCAGATTCAGTTTAGCCAAATGCAAGGTACTGCTGTATACTTGGGGAGGAAAAACAGTAGCAAGACCTATACATTGCATGCTGTTCATCTTCCTACAGTTGAGGAGAAGGTAAAGGGCCTGGGGTGATAACAGACAAAGGGCTGAAGCAATACAAGCAATACACAGCCACTTGTTCAGAGGGACAGCAGAATGCTGAGGCACATCCAAAGGGGGGTGATCAGCAGAGCAAGGGAAGTAATCCTGCCACTTAACAGGGCTCTAATCAGGAGGCCCCACCTGGAGTACTGCGTGCAGTTTTGGTCTCCTCAATACAAACAGGACATTGAGGTAATTGAGAGGGTCCAACAGAGGGCTGCAAAAATAATCAGCGGTACTGGGGGCAAAAGTTGTGAGGAGAGGCTGGAGGCCCTTAACATGGCATATCTTGTCAAGCTGCTGACTGAAATTTGGCACCGTAACAAGGGCACATTGTCTTTTGCGCCTAATAATTTTCCTCCCTATCAGGGCATGCCCTGGAGTTTGTTATATTTAGTCACGGGGGTGCAGGAATGTTTTCCTGCATGGTGCTTTGGTGCTCTGGCTCCAGGGAGCCACAATGCCTGGCACTGCAGAGCCAGGCGGTGTATTGCCTGCACCAATATCGGTGTTGACAAAATGACTGTCACTGATAGGGGTGAACCTTAACATGTTCACCCTGGAGAATTGAAGGCTTAATGGGCACATTACTTCATCATTTCACATACTCAAGGGTATCGATCTCAGGGGTGTTCAGGGGTGTTGTTAGGAGGCACATTTTCTCCCAGAGGGGAGTGAACTTATGAAACACTTATCTGCAAAGAGGAAGAGGGGATCTGAACACAGTACAGGCCATTTAGAGAAGCCTGGACACATTTCTGCCTGTCAAGAGAATCACTGGGTACCCTTGGAAGTGAAATGAGTAGAGACTCCCTATATAGTGGAATGCATTTATTTCATCTCTTTTTATGAAGCAAGGCAACAGACATGACCTTAAATTACTTTGTTATTTTGGGCCTGATTCTGAAAGAGCCCTTAGATCGCCACAATTTTCCGGCAATCTAGGGCTGCGGCACACTCCTGGTGTGTCAGAGACCATGTGACCGATTCCGTAAAATCAGGGATCCCTGTGCCAAAACCGTGGGAATTGTCACAAAGGCAGGCTAGTGCCAAATGCTAGGTGCAGCTGCAGGACCTGTTGCACAGATCCAGCCTCCCTCCACCAGGTGCAAGACAGAACTGAATGCCAGGAGGGCTCCTGGGGCAGGAGTGGCACAGGAGAGTACCATAGTGGTGTTGGGGAGCAAGTGGGTATGCCAGTGGGATGATCAGGCACCCAGCAGGGGTGCCCTTGGCAGCACCAGTCACTTAATGGTGTATGCAGTGGCATAATAATGTCACCCCCACTGGGTGCTCAATCACCTCCCAGCATAACGCTTGCTCCCAACACCCTTTGGTACTCCCTGTCCCTACTACCCCTGGACCGCATATACAGAGCCATCACTGAGTTCCCTACGCAGGGGTAATGCCACAAGGGTGTAGACCACCTCCTGAGTGGTCTAAAGTGACTCTCTTGCTACGACCACGGCAGGGCTTTTGGAATCCCACTGAAGGGGATGTTGCAGCCCTGCCATGGCACAAGCCCCCTTGCAACCTGGCGTACCCTGATGTAGGTTGCAAGGTGGCTGGTGCTTGCATTTGGTGCAGCAGCTTCCCATTCTGGTTCAGACCATGTCTTGGAATAGGGAATGCTGCAAGGTAGGATGCAAGGTGCAACTTGCGTCATTGATGTTTGCCGCAAGTACCTTGCATCACTTTAGCTTCTGGAATCGGGCCCTTTGTACCAAAAATATTACGTACATAAATGATTTCTGACATTTTTCAGTTCAATTACTATTAATCTACTTCTTTAAATTTGTATGCATTTTTGACCTCTGTCTGACTTGTCTATCTTCCCCTGTTCCATTGCCCTTTCAGTTACAGTACAGTAAGTTTGCATTAAACTCTCCTGCCGACGAGCAGATATTGCATTGTTAGTTAAAACTAGCAATACATGGGCAATTCACATTTTGTTGTGTTGCAACACTAAACCAGTCAAAAAGCAGCTTATCTCTAATCTCTATCTCCTCAGCCTTACACAGTTACCTATCTGTGACCTGCAACTGCAACTGAGCAGACCATGTTGCATCTAAATGGACTGTAATAGTTATCCTATTACCGCACTTGCGGGCCTTACTGCTCATTAATTGTTCTCTGCTTGGTAATGTATCCTATGCATAATTGGCACTACATACTGTTTTGTTGTTTACCTATGACTTATTTGTATGTCTTCCAGTTCCCATAAATTGGCAATGTATACTGTTGTGTTGATTACATTTTATTATGTGCCTTCCAACTCCCCAACCCCCCAGGAAGCACCGTGAGATGAGCAACTTGTTCAGTGTGCCCTTCCTGGTGAAACTCATGAATAAATAAACTTTTATGAAATGTTTCTGCAACTTACTTGAAATACATCTGGATCTCTGTCAAATTTATACTGCAAACTGAGCTGCAACACTTAGGTACTGTAACAGTTTTTTGCAAGACTTTGTGCTCGATCCAGCAACACACATGCACCCCGTTGAAAATGCAAAAGCAATTCATGGGCAAAAGTGTTTAATGCAAACTGTACTGTGCACCAGTTTTTAAGTTGTCTATGCCAAATCCACATCAGATCTGTGTTATTCAGATGTACAAGCAGCTGTGAGCCCCAGCCCCCTTAGAAACACCAGCGTGACTCTACTGGCACTTGGGGTGGCATGTTGTTCTCCTACATGGGAGATCCAGGTTCATATCCATATTTTCAGTTTTAGGCCAGAGGAGTCAGGGTTGTGCTGCCATTATGGAGAGGGAGGGCTTTGATGACCCACCCACCACATGAGTGCTGTTTGGTTGGTCTCAGAGTGTGACACCTTTGTTACTGAAGATGACCACACCACTTCCCTCCTCAACACAAAGATCAAATCCAGATATGCTTCCTCACAGAGAAGAAGGAGTCAAAAGGACAAACATTGATGAAAGAGTAGCAGAAAAATGTCCATCCAGTGTCCCACTGGTGGACACAAAACTCCCAGCTCCTTCAGTAAAGGTTGTGAAGAAGAGCATCACTATGTGTGGGGAGGGAGAGTGACACAGGAACTGATCTAGTCACCCACAGATGACCATAAAACTCCCTACCACTCCATTTCAAGTTGTGAAAAAGAGCCCCAATGTGAGGTGGGGTGGGGGACTCTGAAACAAAGCCAGAAGTACTATCCTACAAGATGAGCAGAGGACTGTTTGACCATGCCAGGGCTGGCAGCCAGTTGAATGGTGTGGATAGGCAACCTCTTAAGCCCTGGCATATGAAAGAATTGAAATCAAGAACTGCCATTAGGGGCCCAGCAAAGGAGCAGGATTAGCAAATTGAAGAAAACTATCACACAGCACTGGAAAGCAAATTGTACTAATATCATTCTAAACTTTAGCCTTGCTTTGCACTGCTCTTTTAAACAGAACAGCAGTATTTTGTTACAGTTCTCTATGTGTGGTTATAAAAGTGGACTAAAATGATCACATACCTTTGCAAACAGGTGCGTCCCCTGTCCAGCTGCCGTTGTCTTGACACACTCTCGTGCTGGGACCTATGAGCTGAAAGCCAGTATTGCAGGTGAAATGGACTTCATGATCTACAAGGTTCTTTGTTCCAAACCTCTTGCCATTGGCTGGAGCCTCCAGTGAGGGACAAGTAACTGCAGTATAAAGTTACAACATCATATGTCATTATACAGTACGCTGATGTCGTTTCACATTCATTGAAACAAGGGTTTTACATTTTTGATTGCCATAAGCATCTGGGTCCATAGTGCTGTGAAATATGTCATGATATTTTGAACAAAGAATGCAATTTCAATCGTAAAATTTATCTAGCATATATTACGGTCTGTTTCTCCTGACCTGTTCACATTTACATACAGTAAGTGTAAATTTAGCCTGGAATATTTTTCCATATGGAAAGGAAGCGTAATTGAAAACTAAATGACTTTCAAATATACAGATCCAGAAGCAAATGATTTGATACCTTTTATCGGACCAACATAGATGTAACAAAAAGAACAAAGTGTTTTAGCTTTCGGACCAACAAGTCCTTCCTCAGAAACTTAATGACAGTTATTTAGAAAATCCCATACCATTAACACCCAGATCATGCAGAAAAAAAACCAGGAAAAATTCCCATTGGTTTAAAATACTCATTTAAAAAATAACAGAAGAAAATGTCAGAGAAGCTGAGTAGTACCAGTTCACCTTCAGCTGAAAGGGCCTAAAGGTCAGATGTGTTTAGGGCATAGCACCATGCAGGGAGTGCACTGCACATACATTAAAATGACTTAGAGATACCTTCAGAATAAGATAACAACTACTCTAGCAGAGAGCTCCAAAAACCAATTATAAGTGTCACAGTGTGTATAAGAATGCAGTTACTGAAAAGCAAAACCCACCCGGATTAAAGACATGTTAAAATTGTAAGTTAAAAACAAACCCCACATAGAACTACAAAAAGTATCAATATATGGCATACAAAGAGTAAACAGTAAAGTTTACCTAAAGTGAGCAATAGTTTCACACTACATGGAATGTAAAACTTAGCTAGAACCATTACTCAAGCATACTGTCAAACTAGTTATTATGCCCCATAAACCTTAAGGCCTATAGTGTAGTAACAGGAGTTTATAAATGATAATATAGATTGGCAGTATAAGTGCCAAACAAAAAACTGCTTGTCCAGGACCACCAAGAAATTAAAACCATGCAGCCTGATATGTACAGATTTAAATAAATTGTCAGTGTATAACGTAACAACTTGATGTACTAAAAAATGTCTAAGGAATCTGAACAGGAAGCCATAGGAATTAAATTCTCTCACCCCCCCCCATATCCAGGGGAAGATAATTCATTTTAAGGAGATATATACCTTTACACATACAAACACATGCACGTACGCATGCGCGCACGCATACACACACACACACACACACACACACACACACACACACACACACAGTCCTAATGCACCATCATTCACATCAATCTCTGCAATTGTTACCCAAAGGTATTAAACTTGTCATGAAATTCCAAGTAAAAGGGATCATGTATCTTAATATGTACAGAGTTCAAAATGCAACACTATATAACCATCCTACTATCTGTGCAGTAACAGTCCAAGGATTCTGAATAGGACCACAATTAAATAAAGCTTCCACCCTCCCCAGGGTAAGGTAACTAGGAGTAAAAGTACAGTATGTATGTAAGACAAGAGCCCTAACATACCTTCATTTCCACAAATCACTACAGTATTAACCCAGTGTAATTTGATCTTTTAAGGACTCCCATGCAAATGAGATCCTGCACCTCAATATGTTCATAGTTCAAAAATGTGACAGTATATAATATAACTGCTGTATGTACAGTAACAAGCTAGGGAATCTGAATAAGACCAAATGGAATTAACCCCACCCCCGGGGAAGAGAAATAGTAAGAAGGAGTTAATATTCATTATGTGTGTGAACTAAGAGTCATAACACACTGTAACTCTATGTATCTGAATAGAAGCCCACCTCAATGTAACAGCAACCCCCACACCCACCACACTCACATAACCCCCCCCCACACACACACGCACACACGGAGGCGCTGAAGTCCTATGTCTATCCTATAAAGAAAAGGTCTGTGGATGTTAAGTCCTATAATGTGCCATAAACCCCAAATCTGTGTGCATGCCATCTTCTACCATACTGAGAAATAAAATAAGTTTGATCTCAAAAGCTCATCTCTGTTGTGTTGTTGAGATTTCCTATTAAGATCATTACTGACATATCTGAGATTGAGTGGTCAGGCAGAGAGAAGTGTTGCCCCACTGGTTTTTCAGTCATCTTGAGATTAATATCATGTCTGTGCAAGTTCATCCTAGTGCGGAGCGGTTGGCTTGTCTCTCCAATATAACTTGTTTGTGGACATCTCTTGCATTGCATGAAATAAACAACATGCCATGATGCACATGTATAATTCCCTGTACCCTGAATTGTCTGTTTTGTGATGTAACCACACAGTCCGAAGTGGAAATGAGCTCACAAGTCTTACAGTTGCATTGATTGCAGGGTCATGTACCATTTAGTGTCATGATATTCTGTTCTGGCAAAAGTTTACTCCTAATAATTAGGTTGGCTAAGTTTGGTGGTTGCTTAAAAGATAGTAGTGGTAGTTCCTTAAAAATACAATTAAGGGTCTCATCCTCACAAAATATTGGATGAAGGTCCTTAATAATCTTACGCAGAAGTTCAAGGTATGGATGATATGTGACTACTAAGGGTATTCTGTTGGTAGCTGTCCTTTCCTTCTACTGAAGTAGTTGTTGTCTTGGCACTTGTGTTGCACATTCTATTGTCCTGTCAATTTCTCTGGAAGAGCGTCACTGCTCAATAAATGTGTTTATCAACATAGCCAGATGTGTGTGTCTCTATCTTCCTCATTTGAACAGATATGGTGATACCGAAGTGCTTGACTGTACATGACAGTTTTTTTGTGTGACTTGAGTGATTACTATTCCTGTGTAAGTATCTCTGTCTGTTGGCTTCCTGTAAATACATGTATGTAAGGTTCCATCCTTAATGGTGACCGTGGTGTCCAGAAAATTAACAGTGGTGGCAGAATACTCCAGGGTAAGCTTTATGGTAGGGTGGAGGTTATTAAGTTCCTGATGAAAATCTTAAAGTGCATCTGTGCCCTCTGTCCAAATGATAAACAAGTCATCAATGTAACAGAAATAAGCAAGTGGTTTGTGGGGACAGTGCCTTAAAAAGTCCTCCTCACAATTTGCCATAAAGAGGTTAGCATACTGTGGAGCGATTCTGGTGCCCATTGTCATTCCCATAGTTTGAACATAATGTTTACCATTGAAGCTGAAGTTGTTATGCGTCAAAATGAATTCAATAGGTTTCTCCACCACTTCAGGGTTGATGTTTTGGTCCAGTCCTTTCTTTTGTATGTATTTAAGGCAGGTTGAATTGCCATCTGTGTGTGGAATATTCGCGTAGAGGGATGTTACATTCATCGTCGCTAAAATGGTATCAGGTGGTAAGTCCTTATAACCAGAAAGTATATGCAGGAAGTGTGTAGTGTCCTGGATATAATGATCTCTTTCCATAACCAGTGGTTTCAAAATGGTTTCTACAAATCCTGAGATCCCCTCAGTCAGTGTACCATTACCAGAGACTATGGGTCTTCCGGATTGCCAGGTTTATGTATTTTAGGCATCATGTGGAATGTCCCTGGCTTGGGTTTAGCAGGGATGAGGTCAGTTAGTCTTTTTTGGACATGGTTTGGAAAAGTTTTAATTAAGTTCTGTAGTTCTTTTTTTATATGTTTAGTGGGGTCGCGCTCCAGTTCTCTGTAGTGGGTATGGTCAGTTAGCTGTCTGTTAGCTTCATTAATATAGTCCTCTCGGTTTAATACCACCACTGCAGAGCCTTTATCAGCTTTTTTGATGACAATGTTGTGGTTTAATTTCAGTGTTCATATAGTCCTCCGTTCCAGTGAAGAGAGATTATAACGGGCCTGTTTTTGCCTAGTAAGGATCTGACCACTAACTTGCTGGCAGAAACAATGAATGTAATTGTCTAGTTTTTAGTTACGCCCACTTGGAGGGGTAAATTCAGATTTCTTTTTCTTATCCATTAAATTGTTACTGACTGTGATGACTTCACTACCTGTGATTTCTTCCTTGCTGTGAGAGAATTCTTTAAGTCTCAATCTACAGAAGTATTCCTCCAGTTCAGCACAAAATTGTATTTTGTTGGGCAGAATGTGAGGCCCTTTGAAAGTATATTTAATTCCCCAGTAGTCAGTGTGTGGTTGGACAAATTAACAACTGAAAGGTGCCCATCTGCATGGTGTTGTTGTTCAATCACTCTGTTATGTTCTTCATGGTTGTTAGGAAGTATGGTATGTAGAAGGGCATCTAACATCCTGTTTTTGATAAGCATGGCTTTTCTTAAGGTCCTTTGGTAGTTAATGTGTATCTCTTGCAAGATGTCTGGAATAGGTTCACCAGACATCCTCTCCAGTGTGGTAACAATTTCATCAAACTGTTTGTTCAAATACACTTTTTTTGCATGTGACATATGAATCTTGTGATTTCTCAATTTCTCAGAGGTCCTATGACAGACATTTAATTCCTATGATTTCTTATTCAGTTTCCTTGGACATGTTATCCATTAAATTGTTACTGACTGTGATGACTTCACTACCTGTGATTTCGGGGGTACACTATGCTCAGGAAGGATAGAAAGGAGGGCAGAGGGGGTGGAGTGGCTATGTTCATTAGAGATGACATAGAAATTGCTAGGGTAGAAGAGGCAGAGGGAATCGTGGAGGCCTTATGGATCACTTTACGATCCTCAGCAGGAAATAAGGTCAAGCTGGGTGTAGCATATAGGCCCCCCGGGATGAGTGAGGTTCTAGAGGATGGTTTGCTGGACAACATCATTGCCCAGTGTGGACCAAAAGGGGAAGGAGTGGTGTTGATGGGGGACCTTAATATGCCAGGTACAAACTTGGGAACCATGTCCTCTAAGGTGGCCAAGGAGCAGAGGCTGCTGGATGGCTTCCAGGATGTTTTCTTAACACAGCATGTGATGGAGCCCACAAGGGAGGCATGTCCTGGATGTGGTTCTGGCAGATGGGGATCTGGTAAGGGACATGGTTGTACAAGACCCCTGACTGGGAGCAACCACAATACTGTCTGGTTTCAAATAAGCATGGGGGAGGGGTGAGATCTAGGACACTGGCAGTGGACTTCAGGGGGGCAGACTTCATGGGCGTGGGAAATATTCTCAAGGACCACTTGATGGGGATTACCTCAATGACAAGTGTGGAAAGGAGATGGGAGGTCATAAAACGGGGACTTCCTGAGGCAGTCAGGATCTGCACTAAGTTGAAATGTAAGGGAGCAAGGTCACATAAACCATGCTGGTGGTCCAGTGAGGTACAGGTAGCAGTCAGAGAAAAGAAGGCGGCCTACAAAAAATATAAAAGAACAAGAGGGGATAGGGATATGGAAATGTACCAGCTTGCATCTAGAAAAGTCACCCGTATGGTGAGGGGAGCAAAGTCCAGTAAAGAGCAGCGGCTGGCACAGGGGATACATGGAGGGGAAAAGGGGTTCTTCCGGTACATTGGGGAGTGGAGAAAAACTAAGGGCCATCTCAGCAGATTGAGATCAGAAGGAGGGTGGGTGGAAGAGGCGAGGGACCAGGCAGAGGTATTTAACAAGTACTTTGCCTCTGTGTTCACTAGGGAGGGGGATGGGATATCTACAAAGCAAGGCACGAAGGGGATAGAAACATCAGTAAGTGGGATCAGGGGAGCAACAAAAATGGAGCAAGAGGAGAGGAACCCCAGGGGTGTCACATCTGGGTAAAGATAAAAAGGCCAGTAAGGTGGAGGGGATGGATGATGCTATCTCTGCCAAAAAGGTATGGTTAGCCTCAAGGCCCTAAAGAAAGACAAATCTCCTGGGCCAGATGGCATTCATCTGAGAGTACTATGGGAATTGGCGGACATACTGGCTGCACCCCTGGCGGACTTTCAGCAGGTCACTTGAGACAGGGAGGGTGCCTAGGGATTGGCGAGAGGCACATGTGGTACCAATCCATAAAGGGGGGTCGAGGGAAGTACCAGGTAACTATAGACCCATCAGTTTGACCTCGGTGGTGGGAAAATTAATGGAGAGTATACTAAAGGAACAATTGGGGGTGTACTTGGAGGAGGTGGGAGGTCTGGATAGTTGGCAACATGGGTTTGTGCCAGGTAGATCATGTCAAACCAACCTTGTGGAGTTCTATGAATTGGTTACATCAGAACTGGACAGGGGTAAGCCTGTGGATGTATTATTCTTGGACTTCAGCAAGGCGTTTGACTCTGTCCCCCACAATGGTCTGGTGGAGAAACTGATGGGGTTAGGAGTAGGCCCTTTGATGGTCAGATGGATTGAAAACTGGCTAGCTGGCGCACTCAGAGAGTAGTGGTCAGTGGGAGCTCTCGAACCCTAGAGAGGTTGATAGTGGGTACACGAGGGCTCGGTCCTGGGTCCGATCCTGTTTAATGCATACATATCGGACATCAGGGAGGGTATAGAGTGTGAAATGAATCTCTTCACGGATGACTCCAAGATGGGAGCAGTAGTTGAGGGAGAGAGGAGGTTGGCCCTGCAAGGGACCTGGACACCCTGGAAAGCTGGGCTCACACATGGAAATTAATTTCAATATCACCAAGTGCAAGGTGTTGCATCTTGGTGGGAAACTCTGAACACAGGTACACCCTGGGAGGAGGCGCTGGAGGCCTCAATAGGGAAAAAGACCTAGGGGTCATGGTGGATGCATGTATGAATAACTCTGAGCAGTGCAGGAGGCGGCTAGTAAGGCAAACAGGATGTTGGGATGCATCATAAGGGATTACCTCTAGGAGCAAGGAAGTGATTCTGCCGCTGTACAATGGACTGGTTAGACCACACCTTGAGTACTGTGTACAGTACTGGAGACCACACTTAAAGAGGGACATACAGCTCCTAGAGAGGGTACAGAGGAGGGCAACAAAGATGATATGAGGGCTAGGATTTGGCGTATGAGGACAGACTTAGGAGCTCTGCCTGTTTTCACTGGAGAGAGGAGAGACAGGGGGCATGATTGAGGTCTTCAAGTACCTCAAGGGAATAAATGGGTAAACATGGAGGGATCTTTAGACTAAAGCAGGAGGTATCACCAGAGGGCATGGTTTGAAGTTGGAAGGTGGAAGGGTAAGGGGAAAAGAGGAGGAGTTTTCACTGAGAGGGTGGTGGACCCTTGGAATGCACTGCCTGGTGAGCTAGTTCAGAGATCTACAGTGGAGGGCTTCAAGAGGATGGGACAGACACAGAAAGTGGATGTATCAGATGATGTCCTGTCCCAGGGGGGTGGGGATGGATGATACGGGTTTCTGGAGCACAAGGGATGGGAGGGTCTCGGCACCCAACTAAGGATCTAAAGTTCGAGCAGACTCGATAGACTGTAAGGCCTAATCTGCTGGCAAATAGTATGTTAGTATGTTCAGTACATCAAGTTGTTATATTATAGAATTTATTTAAATCTGTACATATCAGGCTGCATGGTCTTAATTTCTTGGTGGTCCTGGACAAGCAGTTTTTTGTTTGGCACTTATACTACCAATCTATATTATCATTTATAAACTCCTGTTACTACACTATAGGCCTTAAGGTTTATGGGGCATAATAACTAGTCTGAGGGTATACCTGAGTAATGGTTCTAGCTAAGTTTTACATTCCATATAGTGTGAAACTATTGCTCACTTTAGGTAAACTTTACTGTTTGCTCTTTGTATGCCATATATTGATACTTTTTGTAGTTCTATGTAGGGCTTGTTTTTAACTTACAATTTTAGCATGTCTTTAATCCGGGTGGGTTTTGCTTTTCAGTAACTGCATTCTTATACACACTGTGACGCTTATAATTGGGTTTTGGAGCTCTCTGCTAGAGTAGTTGTTATCTTATTCTGAAGGTATCTCTAAGTCATTTTAATGTATGTGCAGCGCACTCCCTGCATGGTGCTATGCCCTAAACACATCTGACTTTTAGGCCTTTTCAGCTGAAGGTGAACTGGTACTACTCAGCTTCTCTGACATTTCTTCTGTTATTTTTTAAATGAGAATTTTGGACCATTGGGAATTTGTTCTGTTTTTTTTTCTGTATGATGCTGTTTTTAGCAATGTGCAGTGATGTGTTCTCCTTGGGAGATCACTCATTAATCAAAGAACACCATTGTATGCCACTTTCAGTTTTGCAAGGATTCTATCACTAGTTGCTGAGTAAACAATCAACCTGTAACCCAGTCGCTAAATAATAAACTGTGTGTTAGTAATCTTCTTAAATCAGGCACGAGAGATGTCCAAATTCAAAATAAAAGACCCAGTCTCTGATGGATCAAACTAACAACATGTTTAACATGGGATTCGAATGAGAGATTACTATCTAGTATAATCCCAAAATATGTAGAGCTAGCTACAATTTCAGTTGGTTCACCTTTAAAGTCAACTATAGAGTGATGAAGTTCTCTATTCTTTCTTGGTCCTGTAAAAATCATGGCCGTTGTTTCTTTTGTCTTTAAAAGCATGCATCTGGACAAAAGCCATTCCTGAAAAAATCAAAATGTTTTTGCACAACACTCAAAACACCTTCTTCATTAAGAAGAGGGAAGGGAAAAAGTCTTGAAATTAAACTAGTCAGTCATTTCCTGCCACATCATGAAGCTTGTGTGTCTGTGTGCTAGAGACTGACATAGGTGACTGTTTGAAGAGCACAGCATTTGTGAGCAGATGGTTGAGGAAAGTGGCAGTAATGGGAAGCAGCAGAAGAGAACAGTAAGGACACCTGCTAGCATTCTGAGTGGTGTTTACTAAACACGGGAATGATCTGCATGCTCTGCATGAGCTGGGTTTAAAATGACAATAGCCTTCTTGCACATTGGAAGGAAGTTTGGTAGTGGTAGCGAAGTTTATTTATTTCTGGCACCCTTCCCCAGAGGCCCAGGGTGCCATTACATGAGATTGCAGCAGGATAACACAATAAACACATATTAAAATTAAATAAATACAATAACTGCACTAATAAAAACATCACTATTATAGCAGTTTATGGTTATTCTATAAATAAATAAGTGAAATAGTAATATACTGTAAAACTGTTAATTTGAATGTAAACAAAAATTCGCAGTTTTGTCTCCTCAGATCTGTGCATGCAAATGTAACTTTACGCTCTGCGATCAGCTTGCTTGGCACATATGGGGTAAATAAATAATGTTGTAGCCAGGATGAATAGAACCACATGTAGAAGGTTATTCCCCAAAAGCTTGGAGGAAATGAAAGGTCTTGAGGCCCCTTTTAAAGGCCTCCACTGAGGTCCCTTCCTTAGAGCCCTCAGGAATGAATTCCAGAGGACCAACCCTACCACTTCAAATGCCCAGCTCCTGAAGTTTTTAAATTTGGCCTGGGTACCACAAGGAGGCACTCCTCAGTAGAGTGGAGAAGGCACAAGGACACATAAGGATGCAGGAACTCATTCAAGTAAGCTGGACCCAGCTCCTTTATGGCCTTATAACTCAGTAAGCCAACTTTATTGGAGATATGCCACTTAACCAGCAAGCAGTGCTGGTACACAGCACCAGGGAGACATTACATGACTTTGGAAGGCTGGTCAGCAACCTAGCAGCTGTGTTCTGTAACAGCTTCATGCACCAAAGCATACCCCAATTGACCCTGAGATATGGAGCATTGGAGTAGTTGAGCCTGGGCGTCACAAGTACATGCACTAGTATTACCAGGTCTCCAAGGCGAGATAGGGGATTTTATCCAGTTGATGTTCATAAGATGGTAGGAATCACTCCAGACTACTGCTGACACCTCAGCCTCAAATGTCAGCTCTTCATCCAGAATGACATTGAGATTCTTCACCTTGGAGGCAACCACCAGACTAATGGAACCAAGCCAAAGCCCAGTCCCATGCCTGGCTGCCACCATACCCACTCTCTGATCCAGCTTAACCACCAACACTTCAGTCTTGTCTGGGTTAAGTCTCAACCCACTCAATGACATCTAGCCTAGGATCTCAGCCAAGCATCTATCAAGCATATCGACAGCACCCAGTGTCCCAGGTGCAAAAGACAAATAGAGTTGGGTGTCATCTGTATAGCAGTGAAACCCCAGTTCATACTTGTCTAATGATCCTCCCCAGGGGTAGCATATACACTGCAAGCAACATGGGTGACAGGACCAAGCCCTGGGGTACACCACAGAGAAATGGCACCGGAGATGAAGAGAAACCTCCCAATATCATCCTCTGTGTTTTGCCATGAAGTTAGGACTCAAACCAGCATTACATGTTTAATTGGAATTTCTTCAAAAAATGTTTATATATAGTATCAGAAGCAAGTCAACAAACTAAAAGTAAAGGTAAAAAAGAAACGATTTGAAAATGGTACAAAATTAAGTGTGGGGACAATACAAAAAGAAGGAGACTAAGAAAAAAACAACAGCAAAGGGCACGGGAAAGATGATGAATATTCAGTTGCTAAACATCTACATAAAATTAAAGATGTTGACAAAACAGAAGTCAGAAAAGGAATAATAATGTCCACTCCCATTTTAACACCGAAAAGGGTAAAATACTAGAAAAGAGGGTTCTTACTCTAAAACCCTCTGTGCATGAGATACGGACACAAAAAATACTACTGATGTAGGAATTGGTGAATTATCTGAATCAACAGAAAGGTCTTCTCTTTTTAAATTTGAAAGTCCCTGTAGTGATGGATCACTTCTGGATAATTTACACTCCAAACAGAAAAATGTAGATAGCAAAGATCTAAAGAGAGACTCTGAAGTTATTGAAAAATAAGATTTTGATGAAAGCTTTCAGAAACTTCCTACACCAACAGGGAACAGAAGACAACTAGAACTAATAATGTTGAACACTACTGAACCTACTATTAATAGGCATGTAAATATTCCAGTCATTATGAAAGAATTACAGGAAACTATAACAGGCCTAAAGAAAATTGCTGGTAAAACTAAAATAACAATTAGGAGAAGAAGCCCCCTTAAAAAGCAATTGCTAAATTCTTCCTTCCTTGATGAAGATCTAGTGGAAGTGCTAAGAGATCCCCATGTTGCGAGTACTGTACAGTTCTTTTTTGAGTAACTGGTAATTCTAAAAAAAAAATGAGATTTACTCATTAAGACAGAATGTAGCAATTAATGGAGCAAGACTGGATGAAATATTAGAAAATCAGAGGAAACAGTAAGAAAAAGTTAATGAAAAATCTATCTCAAGAGTAAGAGAAGAACATGAAGATGATAAGATGACAGTTGTGGGTGAAGATCAAAAACAGAAACTAGATTTTACAGCAATAGAGATCTCAAATGGATTCAAGAGTCCTAGAAAGAAACAAACATAAACATGAACAAGAAAACAACAAGAAACTCTTAGAAATAGAACAGACGAGATATCAAGGAATTAAAAGGTGCAAACCTCCATACAAAAAACACATGATGGAAATTATGAAAACATCAAGCCAGAAAAATCTATAGGGCATATGGAAAATTCCACCTTATAAAATGGCATGAGAAAATCTAGAAATCTCATTGGCCAAGAGACATCAGCTGACCATATATTAAATCTCTATATACATACAGTCATCCTGGTCCTAAACCACATCACACAATAAGCCAATCAGTCCTACTACAACTGGAACTATCTTCCATCAACCAGAACTGATTTTCCATCACAAACATGGCTGCTACCTTTACACTGTAAAAACCTTCAACTGGGCCCTAAAAATAAAACTACCTTAAATAAAAAGTAAAACAAATGAATTAAATGTATTTTCTTTTACCATCGCACTCTCCTTACACACATAAACAAATTAGAAATAGTAAGTGTTGTTTATAGTTTTCATTACAACTGTTTCTTTGCGACAGTGAAAATCCCCCTTCTATCTTTATCATGCTCATCATGGAAATCTCTTCTGCTTTCCCTGACAGTGAGATAATTGAGTCTGTGGCTTTAGAAAAGTGTGTGTGTGTGTGTGTGTGTGTGTGTGTATACAGTATATTAGGAGAGGAACACTCTGCCAGTGGAACTGAGGAGAATTTTGAATCTCTGTATTCCATGATAAACATTCCATTTCTTGAATGTGGGAAAAAACAGAGGAAAAAAACAGAATAAAGAAAATAAGCAATAATACTATAAGAACAAAGAGAAAAGATGGTAAATGACTCACCCTGCTGTTTAGCTTTTAGGACAGAGCAAGCAGTTCATGATGCTGTCAGTGAGAGTGGCAGTTCTGAAACACGTTCATTCTTGCAGCATCGGGGAACTGAGAAGCCTCTGTTATGGCTTCCTTTTAGTTTTGTCTACAGAGTGAGGAGAATGAAATAAAGGAAGGGAGCTATGTGTCATACTTAGAATGAGGAAAACACACTTGTGAATTGTTGTGGCTGGCAGGGGAATATGAAGCTTAAGTGGGCAGGGAGGCACACACTGTATAACATTACTTTAATCTAGCACCAATAGGCAGAAGGACTATTTTATGTTAAAAACACAGATTAACTTACATTTTTACTTATTTAAAAATGTGTTTCAAAATAAAGAACTGCTTCTAAAAATAAAGGGCCATTTTATAAGCGCAATAAGACACTCCAGGGTTGTGCATTGCAATGTGATAACCGCACACCTAGGGACAACCATCACTCGGCCTTCAGCCTCGTGCCTAACTACACCTCTAGGAGTGTGTTATCACACCATAATGCACACCCCGGCATGTCTTATTGTTTATATGGAAGAAACAAAAAAGGAGAATGTGAAAACAAATATTAGAATACAAGTAGACCTAGGAGATTCATTGCAGGGAGCATAGGCTTTTTTTAATGTTATGTAGTGTACATAAAACAGATGATGAGCATTTAGAAGTTTTGAAAAACTGTAGTCTGTATGATCTGTACTAAAGAACAATGTCTCAACATTCCTTATGAAGATGTAATGATGTTATCAGGTGCAATGATATGCAAACTAATGAAAGATACAGTAATCTGATGTTTCTAATTGTACATTTGAGAGTGGCCTATTATTTATTTTATTTATTTATTTATTTCTCAGAATTACGATACCTTTGAGCCAGAGACTCTTTTACAAAGGTTTTACATCAGGAGTGAACAAATAGTTACAACAAAAGGGCATTTGCAAAGTACAGTGACAATGATGCTGAGACAGTTACATACATAAGATCTTAACAAGAGTAAGAAATGGTTACAGTTGGTACAACCAAAAGGTAAAAAAAGAGGTGCCATTAGTAAGATAACTTTGTCATTAACAAAGAAGCAGGTTGCAATAATGGCAGATAGGCTCATAGTATCATTTGAAGATCAGATTGAGAAAAAAATACAATGGGTTACAGGTAGGTAACAGGATTTAATGAAATACCAATGCAGTCAGAAACTGACTAAGTCTGTATTAGAGTGGAGAATAGGGGGAGGGATGGGGGTGGCAAAACCTGAGGCAACAAAGGCCAGGGTTGACTAAATGCTAGGTGGCTGGTAGGCAGGTGAGAGGCTGAAAACGTAGTTGAAAGGATGAGGAGTAGATAACAGAAAGGGTGGGGTGGGAAAGGAGGAGTAGATACCAGAAAGGGTATATGTGTACATATGTGTATAAGGGTACATGGTGAAATGCCAAATCACTTGAAAATGTGGGTTTAGTTATGGAATACCCTGTCTTAGTTTATCCAAAACATAAAATTAAAAGTGGTAATGGGTTAATCAAATATAATTTGGTGTAAGAAGTAGCCAAATGCCCTGACTTATGAAAGTTTCAACTAAAACACAGGGAAAAACAATGTTCTGAATTAATTACTTTGTCTCTCTTTGATGCTGGATTTTAGTCAAAGGCAGTAATAAAAAAATATGATTTATAACAAGATGAGTAAAATTCTGGATCTGAATTTCTCAAAAGAGGATATTGTGGATGTGTATATAATGTTACCTGGACCAAGTGAGGATGCTCAAATTGTGCTGATACCAACAGATCCAGATTTGGCACAAAAAGGTCCTTGTAGAAGGAAACAGACTAGATTCACTGGGTGTCCTAATTATCAATCATGACAAACTGGATAAAGGATATTGTCATGCCAAAAACAAACAGATAAAAAACTCAAATAATAAGAAAATTTGGTAAAATATGGAGTGAAGTTAGAAATTCATATGCTCCACTTGCATATATAGAAAAGTGACTATCAGATCCAGAACTTTAACAACCTGAGAACAAACTGGATAAATCAGAGAGGAGGTTCTTTGACTCAAAAAAAATATTGGGATATTAACACAGAATGTGGCAGGACATCAGAATAAACTCATTGATCCAGAATATTTAAAGTTCATTATGAATTTTGACATAATACATTTACAAGAAACATGGCATAGTATGACGCTATTAAAAAAAATTAATATTAATAGATCTCAATTGTATTAAACCATAGCACAAAATATTCACAAAAAAAGAGAAGACTTAGTGGGGGGTTTAATAACTTATCTTAAAGTCACAGACTTCCTAGAAGAAACAGAGATTAAAAATGACAATTATCTTTTCCTAAGTATATTAGTAAAAATCTATGGAAAATTGGTCAATATAATAAATACTTAAACCCCACCTAGAAATTCTCAACTGTACAGAATAGACTTTCAGAATGACATTATAGGATACATAAAACATTTTAAGGAAGATCATCTCTTGGGAGAAGGCCTTATTCTTGGTGAACTGAATACAAGAACAGGACTAGCACAAAAAGTCTAGAAGGAGTCATAGGCTAGGGATATTGACTATGCCTGCTAGAAGCACTTTGGATAAAAAGGTAGTATAAATATGGTGGTAGCTGCCTATATGGGCAAGTATTATTGAGTGGCTCAATATGAGTGACTCAATAATACCACTTTCATGTAGAGTGAGTGGGGAAAAACAGCTCTAAAGAAAAATAACGAGTGTAGCACTGAGGGATATGCACGACACTCGTGAGACAGGGGATAAGAGAACTAATTTGGCCAAGCCCTGCCGAGCTGGCCGTGTGGTATAGTGGCTTGAGCCACTGCTCCTGTAGCCTGTGGTGCTGCGTTCTGATCCTGGTGCAGGTAATTGTTTTAATTCCAGGGGGAGTTTCTGTTTTTTTCTAAGTCCGCTCCTCCTGGAGTTGAGAATCCTTATTTTGGGAGGTGTGGGGGGTGTAGCCCCCACATAAAGAAGTACTGAATGTTTTTAGAGGACCGTCGCTGTTTGTGGTGGTCTCTCTAATGGGAAGTCACCCTTTCCTCATAGGTGATTCTTTTGTCGCTCTAATGAGTGGTGTGATAAGGGACTTGCCCTTATCACATAAAACCAAATATAAAGACTTAAAGATAATTGGTAAAACTAACAGTGATCATTCCCCAATTGCTATGTTGAGGAAAATTGAAACAAATCTAATTCAACATAAAGAAGACTTTATTGGGAGTGTTAATAAGACTAATACAGTACTGATTTCCTCAATTTTGAATATGCCCTGGCTTAAGAATGGGTCCCATTCTCGTCACGGTACCAGAATTCCCTGAACATTTGGAGACACTAACCCAGGAGTATTAATAACATTACTCACCATTGGGAAGATCTGATCTCTGCAAACTATTCCCCTGTGCTCCTAGCTCTTGAGCGGGGCATTCATCATTGGAGCAAATTGAATTTGTCTCTCATGGGAAAAATTGTCACTCTTCCAATATTTGCCCTCCTGAAGCTGTTCTATTTGTTCTGTACTGTGCCCCTCAATGTCCCTGTTATTATTTTCCATTCTCTTGACCGCATAGTTAGTTGGTTCCTCTGGGAGGGCAAACATCCGCGAGTCAGTAAACTTAAGCTTAGAGTACACTGGACCAAGGGGGGCCTTGGCATCCCCTGGTTTGAGAGTTAGGCATTGGCGTTTTACATGTGTCAGGTCTATTGGTAGTCTCAGCCCCCAACACCAGAGGTCCCTGCTTGGGTTCATCTCGAGGCGACAATGGAGCAAGTGCCCGGTCTTAGTCTGCTTTTTGGACATAGGATCTGGTGAAAGTTTCCAGATCTTCCCATCATTGCTGTGACTTTTTGCACCTGGGACACCTGTATGTCCCTAACTTCAATACCACTACTGGCTTGGCTCCTTCCCCAGTCTATGACATATCTTTGGGATAACCCCTGTATTCGTATCGGTGGTACACCGGTCCATTGGTTAGACTGGGATAATAACAATGTTAGATTGATTGTGGATCTCTCTAGACCACAGTCTGGGGATCTTTTATCTTTCCAGCAGTTGCTGGACAAGTATGCGCTACCTAAATCTGATTTCTGGCGCTATCTTCAAAGGCCAGAGGCTATCCATGACTATGAAAAAACCTACCATCTCAGCCAACTTGGGTCTGGCTTAAGCTTTATGGCTCTGCTACTACCAAGGTTTGGGTTTGTCAAACTTATTGCACTCTTTGTGGTTTTCTTTCTTTGGCAATTTCTAACTGTACGGCCAAGTGGGAAAAAGAGCGTAAGGTGTCCCTCTCAGAGGATAACTGGTTTGCCGGCATTTGGCTTAGTTACAAGTCATACTGTAATCCTAAAAGTCACCTGATACACTTTCAAATTCTACATCAGTGGTACAAAACTCCTCAGGCTCTTCACTCTATGGACCATACTGCTGATTCATCCTGTTGGCGTTCTGCTCAACCCGCAACTGGACTCTTGCATATTTTATGGACTTACCCATGATTTATTAAATGGTGGGATGCTATTGTTGTGGACTGCACTGCAGTTCTGCCTGTGCCTATTCTGTTCAGTCCAGTTCTGGTATTGTTAGGTCTTCCCTCTAGCTTACCCCCTCTTTCCTCCCCTCAGAAGTGTTGTCTCTTGGCCATACTGCTGGAAGCCCAATACTTGCTTCTTCAGTCTTGGAAATCTCCTTTACCTCATTTGCTACTTCACTGGCATTTTGCTTTATCTGGCTTGGACCTTATCAACAGACTGACTTTTGTCTCCTCTGGGAGACACAATGAATTTCATGGCAAATGGGATCCCTTTCTTCATTCTCATTTGTGCTCGGTACCTTGTCCCCAGCCTGGTAACCCTCCTAGTGGCTAGGCCTTAGCTTTCCATTGTTACCAGATTTTGCCATTTTTTCATATGTTGTTGTTTTTTTAGGTCATATACACTAGCATTGATACTTTGTTATGTCCTATCTCCATTTACCTTGTTTATCTGTCTTTGAACTGATGTTGTTATTCATCGGCTTAGTACTACATGAGTTACATGCCTGATTCTTTCTCAACTGAATTGAATTGTGTTGTTCTCTTTTTGAACTACTGTCCTTTGATTGTTTCCCCAGTGCCTTCAGCTTCTGTTGCTTGTTTCTGGCATATTGTTGAAGTTTTCTGTTTTGTAATTTACTCTTTCTGCATTGTTTCATGTTTGTTGGTTATAACTTTAAAAAAAATATAAATATTTCATGTTAAAAGAGAGTATTAATAACAAAAAGATATGTTGGGACAAATTCCCTGAGAATAATTAAATGGAGATAAATGAATACAGTACTTACACAGTCAAAATAGAACATAACAATGTAGATATTCTTTGCAAAAAAAATTTAATGCACCCATTAGGATAACTTAACAACACAAAAGTAATGAAATGTGGCATTAGGGTTTCCACCCTAACTCCCCCCCCCCCCACCCCCTATACAGCAAAAGAAAAAATATTAGGGTTGTGGGTCTCTGGAGTCTTTCGGAATCAGTGGTGGGGGTCTTCCTTGGGGTTGTCAACCCTAACACTCACTCTATTCTGTGAGCAAACATCACACATGATCTCCTTTCTTCACACAGAGCCAAAAGAAACCTACAAGAAATTGTGTTGGCAAGATGTACTTTTCTACCTTTGAAGAGTGTATCACTGTGAAGTAGTGGTTTGGAGCTGTACCTTGTGCTTTGGATTGGAAGCTACAGGTTTGGGAAGAGGGGGGACATTAAGGTTGACAACCCCAAGGAAGACCCCACAACTGATTTGGCAAGACTCCAGAGACCCAAAACCCTATTTTTTTTTCCTTATGCTGCTTGGGGGGTAGGGGTGGGGAGTTAGGGTGGAAATCCTAACATCACATATCCCTACTTTTGTTGTGTTAAGTTACCCAAACAGGTACATTAATGAAGTTTTTTGCAAAGAAGGTCCTTTCTTTTTGAGATAGTGGAATCATATCCCCATTCACACAGGTCCCTTTGGGACATGCATGAACAGATGCAGATGCACACGGCCATGTGGGCTATGCATCAAAGTAGGCTCCATCTGCCTACAGAACTACAGGGCCCTACTGAACCTACCCTTCTAGGCTATGTCGGATGTCAAAAATTACCAAAGTTATGAACATGCGTAGGAAAATGTCAACTTACTTTCATAACATTTTAAAATGATCTTAGATATAGATTTCAAATAGAAATGACTGCCCTCTATACCCAGTGCCCACCCTATTCAGCTGATCCTCTGTTCCCCCTTTTGGACCCTGCTATGTATATTATTTGCTTACTACTGCATATTTACTGAGACTTACTAAATGAGAATTTAGATGTCTACGTACATTACGTCTTGATGAAATCTTGCGTGTACCAGTTAAACTGCAAGAAAAATTATAGTTAAAAAAAACTTATTGTCATAACTGTCTTGTTGTTTAATATTTTGACCCAAAATCTTCAAAAGAGCCTTGATACAAACCCACCTCAAGAACACAGTAGGTGAACATTTTCAAATCTGGGCTGAAACATTTTGGACTGATTTTGAAAAATGGCAGTTATCATTTTTATGAAGTGAATGGCTATGTTGAAAATTTGGGATCAAAATATTTAAAATTACTAAAGTTATGAGTGTGCACTGTAAAATGTTATTGTACAGTACACTCATAACTTTGTTGTTTTGCAATATTTGTACCCTAAATTTTCAACATAGCCTTCTTATGGCCCCACCTCATGAACAAGAGAGGAGTAAACTTTTAAAACCTGTTCAAAAGGTGATTTCACACAGCAAGAATGTCATTCCCTGTCACAGGTGCAAAAACACATTTTGGCCAGGATTTGAAAAAAAACAGTTGTCATGTTTATGAGGTGATGCAAAAAATGGCTATGTTGAAAATTTGGGGTCAAACTATTTAAAATTAACAAAATAATGAGTGTGCATTGCAAAATTTCAATGTGGACTCATAACTTTGCTATTTTAAAATAGTTTTACCCCAAATTTTCAAAATAGCCTGCTCATGACCCCACCTCATGAACAAAGGTGATGAAAATGTTGAAATCCTGCCAGAATGGTGATTTCACCAAGCAACCATGAAAACACCTTTCAAGCCTTATATGCATACTTCCACCACCATTGTTCATGAGGCGAGGTCTCAAAAAGACCATGTTGAAAAGTTGGGCTGAAAATATGCAAAAATGGCAAAGTTATGCATCAAAGTTGAAAACTCCATTAAAATACACTGAGGAGGACTTACTGCACCTTAGTTTCTCATATTGCAGTTGACAGTTCCAGCAGTAAGACACTTCTTCAATCAGAGAGTGGATCCTTGCCCTGGGACCTGTTCAGGTTAGTGAGGGTGTGTGGGAGGTGTAGTAGGGGTGTTGGGTGATGAGTGCTAAGTGGGAAGTTAGGGTGAGGGTGTCAGATTGGCAAGAGACCATTTCCTTTTTTTTTTATTTGCAGTTTTTGTGGTTTTCCCTCATTTTTCTCCCATTGTTCCCAGGATCCCGGCAATCACAGCCATGCATGCAGGTGCACATGCACAATAGGCATCAGCTCAGCTGCTTATGCCCCACCTCTGGCAATCTTCAGGCTCCCCCATAGCCTGAACTGCCATCCATCCTCCACCGAGTGGCAGCCAAGGGCCAGGGAAACCCCTCATTCCTCCCAGGGAGAGGAGAGCCACCTCATGGCATCTCAATCCTGCTCCTCACCCTTCCCCCCACTGACCCGCAACAATCCAGGCTTGTTCCCAAACCTGGGTCACCAGCGTGGCATGAGGTGTGGCATCCAGCACCTCAACCCTCAGTGCCACCGGGCCAACTTGCCATTTTCTTTTTTTCAGGTTAAAAAAAATCATTGAGGCACTGTTTTCTTTTCTCAGATGAACAGTCCAATACTGGGGCTTGAGCAAACCTAGTGTCTGGCTACTGTTCAGGAAGTTGGTCTGCTTAAAAAAAATAATAAATATACACAGTCAGACAGACAGTCCAAAAACATAGATGGATGGATGGATAGATAGATAGATAGATAGATAGATAGATAGATAGATAGATAGATAGATAGACAGACAGACAGAGAGACAGAGAAAGATAAAAAGACAGACAGACTGAACAGGCGATCAGCAACTTACTGCTCTCCCTGCGGCCCGCAGCATGACTTTCAGCTTTGGCTGCAGAACTCAAGAAAATCCTGCAGTTCTCATACAAAGTATGCAGGTGATTAGCTTCTGTCACTAAGCTGGGCACCCTGGATTTTTGGGTGCCCAGAAAATATATTTCTGGACATTATTTTGAAAAACAAAGATCAGAATCTAGCTAAACAGGTCCCGTTTAGGTAGGTTCAAGTGTTTGTTTTTAAATTATACCATTTTATGTATTGTCCATGTTTGTTTTATTTCTAGAGGAAAAGAAACAAAGTGTTTCATGCTGTGAGAAACAAGTGATGAGAAACCAAAAACAGTCTTGCAACACATTCGGTGTCATATCAGAATGTTATCCCAGTAACCCTACTGAGCATGATCAGAGCAGAAAACCACAATGCTTTGAAGTCTTATAGTGTATGGTAGAATGCTGTTGAGCATGGAAATCCATGCTCCCAACAGCGTTGTTGTGCTTGCCTCAGTGCATCATGATCTTGTTGTGCTGCACTGGGTATGTCACCAGTGCAGCACAACAAGATTGAACGCATTCACGCATGTGCGATTTAAAAGCTGCGTTGGCGAGGGAACTAGTAGCTCTGGAGCGAGTCTCAACACGGAAGCCAAGTAAGGCATGATTTTAAAAAATTCTGCTTCCATTCACTGTTTTGAAATGAATAGACTCCCCATACACTATAAAAGATTGTCTATGAGGAGTCATTCACAAACAAGGATCTTCTTGGATCTCGAGGTATCCTTGGCAATGGACAACCTCAAGAGCAAACATTGCCAAGGATACCTCTCGATTGAGAATATCCTTGTTGTGAATGACTCCCCATAGACAATCCTCTCTATAGTGTATAGTGGAATGCTGTTATGTATGGAATTCCATGCCTGGAATATGCTTATTCTGCTGCAGTAGTGACATCATTATGTTGTTCTGATGCAGTAGTGATGTCACTACTGCAGCAGACAACTTGGAATGCTGCCACATAGTTGCTTTCCTCTATCTAATTCTGTGGTAGAACAGCATTCTAGAACCTCTGTGTGACGTCCGCACTGCAGCAGAACGAAAAGTCATTCTGCTGTCCTGCGGATGTCACATTTTGGTTCTGCTGCACTACGGACACCACTAGTGCAGCAGAACAACATTTTGAGAGCACTAGATTTCAGTGAACAATGACGTTCCACTATACTCTATAGTTTCATTGTGAAAGAGAAAAAAAAAACACAATGCACACATTTCATACAACACTATACACTATGAAAAATACAGGATGGCAACTTTATGCATAACCTGTGTTTTCTGTCACCATGGGGTCCTGATTCCTATGGACCTCTTGAGCTTTGGTCTTGAGGTCAGAGAATCAGAACCCCTCTGTGGTAGAACACACTGGTTGTGCATAGTTGCCCATCCAGTATTCTCTATATTACTCTGGAACCATTTAATATTTTTTCACAAAACCTTTGAAAGACACTACCTTAGGACATCACATCTGTACCCTGAATGTTTTGGGAAAAAATTCCATTCTGCATAGGCTGTAGGTGAGAGCAAACAAAAATCTCACGTTAAGTATAGGGAAAAAAATAAATGTCTACCAGAAAATAACATATCTGCATCTCAGAAACCACACAAGCCACTGCCACAAAACTTTCCACGGATTTAAACCCTGCCTCCTAGATAAGACATCAAAATTTCAGCTAATTTTGTTGAACACTGCAAAAGCTATTAAGGTGCAAAGTTAGGGGTTTAACATTGAACACCCTACTCAACCCTAATTATAGTTGTGCTACCGCATGTCACAAACCCTTTCCTTGGGGCTGGGTCCACTGAGTTCACAGTGACCCCCCCAAGTGCAACCCATAACAGGGGGTCAGGAAATACCCTCCTCATGTTCTTTTAGAGTGCTCATTGATTTCACAACAGAACACTCACCACAAGGGCCAGGGCTTCTCTCTCTGTGGATTGATAAAATACAGCTTCGAGTCTATAGCCAGGTGAGAACCCTCTTTGGTTGCTGCACTTGGGGGAACCCCAGGTGTTATGAGACCTTTGGGGCTGCTCCCATAACCCTGATTGTGTCTTCTCCCACAGGGGTGTAGGAACCTGATTCAAACCCCCCAGACCCTCTCCTGAGACCTTGTGTACTTTTACCCTACTGTGGGGCCCCAGATTCCCTTCCAGGATCCTAGTTTCAGTAGTGTGTGGCACCTTAGCACTAAACAGGCGTGTTACAGATTAAATAAAGCTTCCCAAAACCTTCACACACAACAAAATCACTCTCAGGCAGTAGTACCTTAAAATAAAAGCAAGACCTTTTACTGATTACTTAAACAATTATCATACAAACTAATGATTTAGATATTTGGTTACAGGATAACTACAAAAAAGTTGGAAAATATATACAAAATTAACAGGTGAATTAATTGGTTAATTTCTACCTTTTCTGTAGAGAATCAGAGTCCAGAAATACATGAGTTTTGCATAGTCTGTCTTTCTGCTGTGTCTCAGAGTCCCAGCTTTTCTTGCAGTGGTCTTCAGTGTGTCTGGCAGTTTCCAGTGTGTCAGGAAATGTGGCTTCTGCCCAGAGTCTCTGTTCAGGAAGGCTTATATAGCCCTTTTCTGCAGTCTGCAAAACTGGCCTGTGATTGGCTAATGGCCTTAATATTTCCAGATCCAACTGTTCATCTCTAGGCCAGCAGGGGTCTCTCTTGCTCTTTCCTCAACATTTTAGTATTTTGTTTCCCACAGCCCCACCTCCCTGGGCTGGCTTGAATCTAAATCACCTTCCTGACACTTATTAAAATGGTAATAGACTGTGGCATTTGTTAGAGAATTTAACAATAGCTTTCTAGCCTGGCTGTCTGCAGGACCCTGCTATAAAGCTATTTTCTCTTTGAAATTCAAAGTGTTATAACCAGAGGAGATGGCCCTTCCACCTCTTGCAATTTATGGAAGCTTCCCCTTTGATCAGCTACCAGGAAATTCCAATCCCCTACTGAAACTTAATTCCTGTTTAACTCTAACCAAGCCTTTGTGCTAGGCAAGGGGAGATGTCAGACACTGAAATACACATCAACTCCTCCCAATCACCCTAGCAGAAAAATTGGCATATTTTCTGACAAACCTGATGTCCTGGCCATTTCAGACATTAAACATACAGAAAATTACAGGAAAATATGGCAGCAGTATAACTGAATTGGCCAAATCACCACTCTTCACCACTATAATGATAGACCAGCAAACTTTATAAAACTTGTTCGGGAAATGTATCACTCATTAAAAAGGAATACAATAACAAAAAGCAAAAAAAAAATTAAAATTTGAGGGGTGGTTTAATAAAACATGTAAAAAAAAAAAGAAGACTACTAACAAACAGCTTTGTTAAAAAGAACTCCACAAGAGACAATGTTAGAGAGTTAAATAAACAAAGAAATTCAGAAATCATTGCACCAAAAGGAATTATGGGATAAGATGCTAGAGGTAATAAAGGGTAATGACTCAAGAGGATTCTGGAAAATGGGGGCCTCAGGACAATGAAATATAAGAGTCAGACTGACTAATATTTACCCTGAAGTTTGAGTTTTGTATTATACATCCATCTTCTATAATCCCTGAACGTGGGAAATAATTGAGCCTTTTAATTGGATAATCCAGCAGGACATATTAGAGGTTATAATGGCAACCAAACACAATATGTATGTATGTATGTATTTATTTATTTCAAGCACTGCAACAGGAAAAACATACTGAGCTAACAGCTCATTTCCAGATGTATCCTGGGGGAAGGGGATGTGGCGATTGCAGTAATAAATTACATCTGTAATGTTACAATTATGTAAGCAATAATACCCAACAGGGTGAGCGTTATTGGGATAACAGACTGCCCAGGGGTGTAATGAGGCCCGACGCCACAGGCTAACTGGTATAGCAGTAGGGACAAAAATGATGAACTGGATTACAAGCTGGCTGAGTGGGAGGCTGCAACGGGTGGTAGTGAGAGGGGAGCTCTCAACTCCAAGGCCTGTGATGAGTGGGGTGCCACAGGGCTCTGTGTTGGGGCCAGTATTGTTTGGGCTCTTCATAGCTGACAGTGCACATGGGGTGGTGAGCAAGATAAGTCTGTTTGCTGATGACACCAAAATCAGAGCATTGTTGAATGGACAGGAGGGATGGAAGCAGCTGCAGGGGGACCTAAGCAAGCTAGAGGAGTGGTCAGAGAGGTGGCAGCTGGGGTTCAATGCAAATAAGTGTAAGGTTATGCACTTTGGGGTGAAGAACCCAAGGAGAGACTACTGCTAGGAGGGTTAAGCTGGGGATCACTGAGGAGGAGAAGGACCTAGGGGTAATGATAACAGGGACCATGGACAACACTGCCCAGTGCAGGAGAGTGGCTGCAAAAGCGAACAAGATGCTGGGGTGCATAGCAAGGGGTGTTTTCATCCAGGCAAAGAGAGAGGACCAAGCCCCTCTACAGGTCGCTGGTAAGGCCGCACTTAGAGTATTGTGTGTAGTTTTGGAGACCATACCTAAAGCGTGATATCAGGCTACTGGAGGGGGTGCAGAGGAGGGCAACAAAGATGATATGTGGAATGGAAGGGAGAGACTATGACAGCAGGCTGAGAGACCTGAATATGTACACCCCGGAGGATAGAGGGACGGGGGGGACATGATAGAGACATTCAAGTATCTGAGGGGAATCAATAAGGATGGGGCAGATGGGGTCTTTAAGTTAAGGAGGGGGAGGGTCACCAGAGGGCATGTGCTAAGAATAGAGGGGGAAGATTTAGGGAGGAAATGAGGAGACACTATTTCACAGAGAGGGTGGTAGCAAATGGAACACCCTACCAGAATGGGTGGTATCATGTAAATCTGTGAACAGTTTCAAAAGGGCATGGGACAGGAATGGGAGAGTGAGGGTGGGGAGGTGGGGTGGCACTGGGATGACAAATGGGAGGGTGGGGCAGCTGAAAACTAGAGGTGCTAGCTGCACATTCGAGCAGACTTAGATAGACCAGGTGGTCTGTTTCTGCTGGCACATTTGTATGTTCATATGTTATAGCCCCTGGAAGGTCCATTATATCCCATAACGCCCACCCTGGAGGGTATTATTACACTTAGATAATGGGTTAGAGATGCCATTTTTGGGAAGAATATATAAGAAAAAATTTACGTATAAAAAAAAGTGAAAACTTAGTAGAAGTAATGTTTGTTGTAAAGTAGTTCCTATAGTGTGAAGTGCTGGAATCACCACAGGAGGTCGCTGCTGTGTATTTTCTTTATGCTGTTTCCAATTAGCTTGCCCTCCTGCTTTGTCTCTCTCTCTCTCTCACACACACACACACACACACACACACATTGAAAATGCTGTCTGAGAATGAGAGAAATGTAGACTGGTGATTTTTTGTGACAGGTACCTCTGTTTTAATGTCATATGGCTTAGAAGTGTGGCACCAGTCTGTAGCTGGGTTTAAAAGTGAGCAGAGGCTTCACAGGGAGCACGACAGTGAGGGGAAATGGAACACAGAAGACTGGGAAGTTTACCTTACAGGAGGTCGAGCGAGCTGGCAATGTAAGCATTTATAAATGGATGTTTTGTTTTTGTTTTTTTCCGGTGGTGAGGAGGAACCGAGTCAGTTCGGGAGGCCGTATCAGGCTGTCAGTAGTATTTTAGTTTAGCAGCATGGTGGGGTTTGGGTTGGGACTGCTGTCTCAGTAACTGGAGAATAAAATGGTGGCTGGCAAGTCTGGGGTGCCGAATGATTGAGCTGGCACTTTGTTCTTCCCTTGCATTGTTGAAAAATAGCAGCCCAGGTGCCAGGCTCTTTCAGCCAATCAGGATTCGAGTTTTGCTTTGACCATTATCTAAAAAACAATACATAATAATTATAACATGTAAAAAGTATGGCATAGACAATTAAGAAGAAACACAAAGTAAGTAGTGCAAAACATAACATATTCATAACATATCAACAGCAACAGTTCCACAAAGTGCAACTGGCTGCACAATGAGGGAGGGAAAGGAGATTGCGAGTAAAGTAGAGGACTAGTTAAAGGGAAAAGTGAACCAATAAACCATGGTAGTAGGGGGAGGGAGTGGATGGAGAGAGGAGCAGTGGGATTAGCCTAGGATCAGTGACAACTGCAGGAGATAATAGTGAAGTCATGGAGAAGAGATTTTAGTGATATGGAAGTGGGAGCATTATGAATAGCAGCAGGAAGGATGCTCCAAAGTTTGGGAAGTGGAAGGAGAAAGCAGCCTTACCAGCAGAGAAGTTTACAGTGGGGGGGGGGGAGAGAAAGAGCAGGTGTCAAAGCTTTGAAGGGAGTAGGAGGTGGAAGGAGGGGAAGAGTGGAAGCAGGAAAGGTGAGGGGGAGCCCAGCCAGAATTTAGAGGTGAAGATGGCACAATGAGTGAGGCACCTGGCATCTAGTGAGGGCCAGGAGAGGCAGGAATATAGGGAACAGTGGTGGGTTCTAGGGAGGTAATCCAGGTCAAAGTAGCAGAAGGAGTGAAAGAAGGGATCCAGCCTAACAAAGGTGGACTTGGGGCTGCACTACATACAGTGTCGCTGTAATTGAAGATAGGTAGGATCATCTTCATGACCATCTCTCTATGAGCAGCAAGTGGGATACTTGCTTTGTTCCTGTAAAGTGCCTCAAATTTAGGGTGCAGATTATTGTGACAGCCACATGAGTGAAGAAGTCCAGATGAGAATCCAACCATACCCTGAGGTATTTATAGGTGGAGATATCCTCAATCACACCATCAATGGTCTGGAAGAAGGGCGGAGGTGAGAGCTTATCAAGTCTCTGACTAGTGCCAAAGATCATTGAGACCATTTTTTTGGCACTGAGGGACAGCTGGTTGGCCCAAAACTAGTGCTGCATGTTGCTGAAAGCTGGCTGGAGACAGTTCATGAGGTTAGAGGCAGAGGAACCAGAGACATAGAGAACCATGTTGTCTGCATATTTATCTGAATGGATGGAGAGGAGCAGGCAAGGGGAAGGTCATTTAGGAAAATGGAGAACAGGATGGGGGCAAGGATGGATCCTTGGGGACACCAGACCAGACAGGGGGAGAGAAAGGGAGATGGTATCACCACTACAAAAAGCATGGTTCATGCCCTCAAGGTATGAGTGAAACCACTCAACAGAGAAGGAGGAAAGCAGAGATGCTTTTTGCTTGCCTAAGAGGATGGGGTGGGCAACAGTGCTGACATCTTTGGCAAGGTTGACAGATGTGGTGGAAGTGACCAGCCCCTGATTCATGCCAGAAAGGATGGTGTTAGTGAACTTAAGGAGGGAGGGATGTAGTGGTGGAGTGGGATTTCCTGAAGCCAGACTGGAAAGGAATGAAGAAGGAGGAGTCATCATGGAAAGGGGAGAGTTCAGAAAGGATCAAGTGTTCCTGAAGTTTAGCCAGGGAGTGAAGGGAGGAGATGGGATGTTAGTTGCCAGGGAGGAAGGGCTCTTCCCTTTGGGAAGGGGGCTGACAGCAACCTGCTTCCATATATCAGGACTGAGGCAAGTGACAAGGAGTGACCGAGTAAGAGGGGTTATGGGAGGGGCAATGGCTGGGGCAGAGAGAGACAGTTTTGGGGTCATGGCCATTGGGGTCCCTTCTTTGTGTGGGCTGAGAACAAGAACAGCCTTGAAGGTTGCAGAGCAAGTGATAGCGGAGAAGGAGAAGGGATGGAGGGGGAGGAGGAGGAGTGGGTTGGAGCAGTAGGGAAGGGGTGTTGGGGAGGTAAAGGGAAGAAGGGAGAAGGCACAGGTGGTGAAAAGGAGCTGAAAGATGGGACTGTAGCGGGATCAGGGATGGGAGATCCACCTACCTTGAGGATGGGGAGGAAGGGCTGTGAGGGCAGGAAGAAGAGGGCATGAATGACCTTCCAAAACTTTGAGGGGTGGCTAAGGTTGTTCTGGAGCATGGATGCAAAGTGGTTGGCCTTTGCAAGCTTAGTGGCTCTGGTATAGGTGTTACAAAGTGACTTACATTATCAAGGTCAAATGGGGAGCCAGTGGACTTGAGGGTCTGCCAGGCAAAGTCACATGCACAGTGATCGCCCAGCAACTCAGTCATGATCCAAGGGAGGTATAAACCTCCGACCCAAGTTTTCCTTAGGGGGGCATGATTTGAACAAGACCGACAGGAATTGGAATTAAAGAATTTGGGAGCTGTGATAATGTTGCTGGCTGTTAGTATGTGGGACCAGTCAGTTGCCTTCAAGTCAGCAAGTAATGAGAATAGATCCAGGTAGCTAAAGGATCTAAGCTGGATGAATTTTTTTTTGGGGGGGTCTTTGGGGCAGTGAATCTTGCATATGCTTAGACCACATGATGATCAGTGAGGGCATCGTGGATGGTACCAACATCTACAATGTGGTGGGGGTAGGAGGAGAGGATCCAGTCCAGAAGGGAATGGTTTGGGGTTTGGGGGTTGAGTCTGGTGGGGTCTGAGATCAGTTTGGTAAGCTGGAGCAATTTTACATTTTGACATAATTTATGATGGGAGGATGATAGACAATTGAAACTGAAGTCACATCAGATGAGCAACTTACCGGAGGAGGCATGGGAGGACAAGGTGGTGAAGGAGCTCAATGGGAGAGGAAGGGGATATGCCAGTGCAGCAAAAAACTGCAGCAGTGAATATGGGTATGGAGAAGAGGAGGGAGAGGTTCAGGAGGAGCATGCCATAGATGGAAGGGGAGAAGACAGACAGCACAGGTTTGAATTGGGTGCCAGACAACAGATGAATGGTTATGTCACAGCCCCTCTTAGTATGATCCTGATGGACAACTGAGAAGCCAGGGATAGCTATGGCAGTATCAGGGCTCTCAGGACAGCCAATATTCCAAAATCACCAGGTCATCAGGCTTGAGGTTTATCGCTAGGGGTTGTAGAAGGTATATTTTGAGGAGGAGACTGCGGATGTTGCAATGGCCTACTCTCAGTCCTTTTGGGAGTGGAGAGGCAGTTGGCTTGTTGGCTTGGCAGGAGCGAGATTGAGTTCAATGTCACCTGCAAGAATGAGTAGCAAGGAGATGAAAAGCTTAAGGGAGCCTATGAGATGCCTGAGTGAAGTACAGGGAAGGAAAAGGAGAGGGAAGGGGAAGTGAGGGACAAGGAGGGAGGAGTGGCTGAGGCTCCTGAGTGTGTCAAGATGGATTCAGTTGGTAGGAAGGAGGCTGTACCCAGGAGGTCAGGGTGACTGTTGAAGATGGGAAGGCAAACAGAAAGGAGGGTGGGATAGGAGGAAGGGGAAGGGAGATGAGAGGGTGGAAGGAAAATGAGGAGGAAGAAGAGTGGGAGTAGGAGTGGAAGCTAGTGTGGGTAATTAGCAGCATGGTAAATAGGTTGTATGCAGTTGCCCTGACTAATAGAGCATGCATATGGAAGCTGTAAAAACAGCTGAGTTCAACAAAATTAAACAACTATGGTGCTATAAAGCAACTTCAAAAACAAGTAATACAAATTAGACAGCAGTGATGCTATACTGCAGCTCTATAAGTAGATCAAACAAATTATTAAAAACTAGAGGTGCTATGAGTCAGCTATAATGATAAATAATACATATAGAATAATATTTATTTGTTTATTTAGTTTTTGTTGACCGGGAAAGGAGGACTAGGCAATTCTGCTTATTTTCAGCCTTGTCCCAAGGGAGAGGGGGAAAATACAAATGCAAACTGACATACAGAACCAGATTAAGCTGTTGGTGGCATTTTTTTTTTTTAGTGACGGGAAATTTGGTCAGGACACCAGGAAAAGTCCCTACTCGATGGTAGGGAGTGCAGCGGTCCGTTGGAATGGCGAACAAGTTTGCCAGTGAGCAGCTGGTATTGGAGGAAGCAGGAGGCTCGTTCCCCTCCTGCTTCTGACTCTTTAAAGCATCTATTAAGAAGGATTGTGATACAAAAGTGGAAACAGGTCGGATGACTCACCTACTGACTGTGCTGGAAAAAACACCACAGGACGCGGCAGATGACCTTTTCCTGGAACTAGAGGGTCGAAAAGGCCATTGCTCATGATTATAGCCGACAGGAGGCAGTTTTAAACACGCAGATTGGGTCCCCGTCTACAAATTCCAAACGGGGCGATGGAGTACTGAACTTGGAAAGAACGGAACATGAGGAGCAGCAGCCCTTTGATGGTCCAGTTGCCACCCAGATGACAGAACAACACTCCGACACTGTTACAGGTCCTTGAAGGACATCAGTTACGGGAGGAGAGGATCTCATTTACACCAAAGAGATGCCTGGGACTCTGGTACCAACAGGTAATGGTTTTACCTTTTCTATCTTTCTGGAGAGTCCCAGGGTTCAGTCTCCAAAGTTCTCTGTAGTGAGCAGGATGGTCTGAGGAAGTCGAGTACACCACAGACCAGACCCAGCCAGGCAGCAATTCTTAAAGGGGACTTAAATACAGACAGGAGGGGCAGTATTTGTAATCCTCCTTTACAGGATGGCATGGCAGGGAAAGGCATGTACCCCCCACCCCAAATTATGACACACACATTTCAATTACCAGGGTGTCAATTGCTGAGGCACTTAGCAATGCAGGCTGGATGCAGCCTGAAGGTACAGGTCCTTGCTCATCTCCTGCTAGAGATATGATTACAGACACTGCTGAAGGGGATCCTTTGAGTGACCCTCTTGCCTTGCCATTGACTTTTGATTTAACTCAGCACCCAGTCCTAGTGCATTTGCCCTTATCTGAAGTTACAGGTGCCACAACTGAGCACGACACAGGTCACAATGAGAATAGTGCTATACCTAGCCCCCAAAGGGGGACTCAAATACCCACTTGACAGGAGAATACAGTTCCTGCAGGAGGTCATGCTAGCCAAGAAGTACCTCCATCTACCTCCCGGTCTGGTCCACATGCTAGATCTTATGTGGGCCTGTTTCACACCCTGCCTGAATTTGCTAAATGGCAAAATGCTGTGCACCTCAAGTACAGAGGTCTAGAAACATACCCTGATAGATTGTGCATGGTAGTAAATTGATTCTGGAAAGTATGGGATTTCGGCTTCAGAGTTGTAACACTCTCATACACACTTCTGGGATCCTATCTTTAACCTTAGTTTTAAGACTTCACAGAGCCTAGAGTCCTTTTGGCAGAAATATCCTCAGGTTAAACATACTTTGCTCTGGTAGCCTTTGTGGCTATACCACTAACTTGACCAGCATTTCGCACTATTACAGTGCTGTTCAAAATGAAGTGCGCCATTTCTGATATACTTTATTGGCTAAAATAAATGCCCAGTCATAGGGCTGCAGACCCTATTTTGGATTCCTTACAGATCTGGACAGGGAATGGTGTATCAAGGTGCGTGTGCTCCAAGCAAATGGTTCTACACATCATCTGCCTAGTTGTTTTATTCTTGCCAGAGACCAGGGTTTTATTTTTTACGCAGGTCAGCTGAAGTCATGTTTCAGATGTTGAGCATACTCCCACATGAACAGTGCTTGTGATAAGGTGAAGTGCTATCTCTGTGGTGCCATTTGTCACACAGGTATCAGTTGCCCTAACCCACAGTTTTGTAATCTAAGTGAGGATACACATCACACCTATAAGACCTGTGCCTGGCCAATGCATAATAACCCCTCTGCTACCTCTGAGAAACAGGAAGAAGTGGTTACTCGGGCCCAGCAGAATGCTCGGGACTGCAACCATGACTCCCCTATCTAACCTCCATCCCCTTACTTCTGAATCATGAGCTCAAGCGGCAGGAGGCCAGGAGGTTCTTATCCCACCAGTTCAGGATCCTATCCCCACAATGAGCCTTTTGGAGCTTCCAGTGGAAGCTACAATTAGAACACAACCAGTGGCAGTCCTAGCGAGAGCAACCCATGGGTGGAGATAGTGCCAACCCGTGATCAGACCCAGCCATCTGATGGAGATTTAATGGACCAAAGCACAGACCCAAGTGGTGCTATGCCTTCTCCTGCAGAAGCAGCATGGGAAGCAGCAAGAGACAGACTCTCCCAGAGGTCTAAAGGCCCTAGAGGGACTTTGGGAGGTCCCTAAGTCTGCCCCTACCAGATTTAGTACCAGAAATAGATCGCTGCACTGACAAAATGAAAACAGAGACTAGAATCAGATGACGATTCGGATGCCTCATTGGTAGTATCTTCCCAGCCTGAGGCAACGATAGACACAGAAGGCATGTCAAGTGACTCCGATCTTCAAGTCAGAAACGTTCTAAACTAAAATCACCGCAGACATGAGGCCTGAGTTTTTTTGTTTTTTTCTGATTTAAGGACTTATGTCCATACATACCTTAACCTGTGGCTCCTTAAATACAAACAATATTAAATCTCCAAGAAAAAGAATTGCCACCTTTTCCATCCTGCGTAACTTGAACAAATCTATTTATTTTATACAGGATACTAGGTTACATACCCTCCATGAGATTAATGTGGCGAGTAAGGAGTGGCATGGGGGACCATCATTTTGGTCCATAGGGGAAGAGCTTTGCTCCGGGTTGGGGATTTTGTTTAATATCCATGACATATCTGTGTCCAAATTATTAGACCTAGTACCAAGGAGGGCTTTGATTTTGGATGTCACTATTAATGGACAGGATTACTGTCTGATTAATATATATAATCTCCAAACCACCTTTTTACGGGTGGGACATATGAAAATAATCTGTCCATATCGACACACTACTAAATCAGTGGTTCTGGGTGGGGACTTTAATTGTATTCTATCCTTAACTGAGAAAATTGGTAGTATAACAAAGTTATATAGTGATTCTAATTTTCTAAGAGATATGTATCAAATGGCTAGGTTAATAGATAGTACTACATCTAGGTTACAGCCTCCAAAGCACACCTTTTATAAACGGCGATTAACAACGTGGATAGATTTTTTTTTCTTGTCCAAATGGCTCTCTTGTCAAAGGCATTATGTGTTCCCCATTGAGACCTCAGATCATGGTATGCTTACTATACAGTTGGGGATGACAATTAATAAACCACCTTCACATAGCTGGTGGAGACTTAATACCTCCCTTTTGGAAGACTCCTTGTCCGGGTTGGATTTACAATACTTTTTAGAATCAAGACTCTCTTTATGTGACCTTTGCTTTAATCCACTATTGTGGTGGCAAGACACAAAAGTTGATGCACAAAATGTTTTTCTGCTTATGGCTAAATCCGGAACCAGAACCAGAACCAGGTATTTTAAATATCTGGAACTTCAGAGGTATTTACAGAAACTGATATTGCTGGCCACAGAAACTGGCTTAGATTATACTTTACAAATTGCCATGCTTAAACAAAACATGAGCCAATATCAGTACGACCATGGGAGATCCTTATTTATGGAGCAAAAATTTGGAACACAGGGGGAGGCAAATGTTATTAATCCGTATGATGGCTGTAGTAATAGGGTAGAGGCCAAATATATGGCTCAGTTAAAATTGGATACAGGAGAATTGGTGTGTTCCAACCACGATCTGAAGGCAGTTGTGGTGCGACACACTACATACTTGTTTGGTCACATCTTTCCAGTGTCTGATTCTCTGCTAGAATTCTTAAAAGGATTCTCTGTGCCAACCTTGTCAGCAGAGATTCTACAACAGCTGATATACCCATTTCCCAAGAGGAAATCAGCCAGGTGGTTACAAGCTTGAAAATCAACACTGCCTCAGGGCCAGATGGGTTACCAGGAGAATTTTATAAAAAAATGCTAGTACTGTTGAGTCATCAATTGACAGTGGTATTTAATGCAATACTTTCTAGAAATTTTATATTTCACCTGTGTTGAGTAGATAGTCTGTTGATTTACCTATACAAAAGGGAGATAGATTGGGCTTGCATAATTGGAGACCAGTGAGTTTACTTAATGTTGACTGGAAAATATTATGCAAAATCCTCAACAACCAGCTCTCATGGGTGGTGCCTGAGGTAATCTCCATTACGCCGAGATGTGCTATTCCACAATGCAGTATGTCAGAAAATGTCAAACCTTTGAGAGGAGTTTTGAAAGTTCTATGGCAGGAGGTTAGTGTCCTGAGCCTAGTTCAGTCCAAAGCATTTGATTTAGTGTCCCATGATTATCTTTTCACAGTCTTAAGCTTGTATGGGATACCACAGACATTATACGGTGGATTCAGCGTCTGTACATCAAGGCGTCCACCAGTCCTATAGTAAATGACTTCCAGGGCAGCCATGTGGCCATTAAGATGGTTGTGCACCAGGGATGTCCCCTGAGCCCCCTTTGTACATATTTGCTATAGACCTTTTATTATGAAAATTAGACACAGATAAGAATCTTTGCCATATGATGACTCCATTAGGTATTACATTTCCTATAACTTTGGCCTATGCGGTCGACGCCTGCTTATTGGTGGAGGATTGGAGTTCCAGCATATGAGCTTTGGACCTGATACATGAGTATTCTACATGTGCAGGTGCTCAATTAAATAAGATAAAAAGCAGAGGAATGGCACTCACAAATAGCCAACCACTACAGGACATGGACTTAGCAGGTATTACAATCCAGCAGGGACCATTGAAACTGTTGGGCCGACAGTTTGGCTGCCCAGATCCAGCGGGGGATAACTGGGAGCCCTGCTTGTCCCTAGCAGAACTGAAAGTAAATAAATGGAAATCATACCCAATGACAAGGTCAAAACGGATATATATGTTAAAAAACTTTTATTCTCCCACTTTTTTTGACTGTCAGTTCTATTTTTCTGTTACCCCACAGATTGGAGGCTAGGATGTTTAATGTCTGCTTCCAGTTCCTTTGTGGCAGCAGACTCAACCCAGTCAAATGATCAGTGACATATTGGCCTAAAGACAAGGGGGGCCTTAATATGCTTAACCAGATAGTTTTATTTTTTTGTATGTTTTTATATGCCAATATTGCTCCAATTTTGCAAGGAAAATAAATGATATGGGTTACCCTGTTACAACACAGAAGCATATATTTTTTTCAAAGATGGGAAGCCTCACTTTGGGGCGCTTTTCGAGCAATACCACCTAGGACAGCCCTGTATTTGATAGATTTCTTTAAAAAACTCAAACAGTGGCAAATCTCTGAACCTGAAGTTCTTTCTCAGACCCGAAAAGGGATGGCTCAACAGGTTCTCTGTAAACATTTTTTGGTATCTCCCTGTTTAGTTGCCCAGCAGATATTGATGTATAGGATTTGCAAAGACAACTTACGGATACAAGGGTACTGCAAAAAGTGTGGGATTCCCTTTGGTTGTGTTGTCACAACAAACTAAATGTTAGAGGTATTCATCATCACAAAATGTTACAAGAATGATACTGTTTAAGACCAGACTGTCACAATGTGGTAGAGACTAGGTCTCATCTTTTCTTTGAATGTACATACATACAGAATTTTTGGTTGAAATTAGCACATAAATGGGATGTTCCACAGTTTTCTCACATGATTTATACAGTTTTAATTTACAGACAGTTCGATGCAGCGTGGAAGGTGTTCAGCATAAGTACACTCCGGGTCATGATGGCAATTATTAAATGGTCCATATGGCAGGTTCATTCTCAATATGCACTTCAGCACAAGTTTACTTCTCTTGATAGGTTAATAATGAAAATTACTAAGGAAATACAAAATGTATACACTAGAGAAAGGTTGACGTTGCCAGTTCCAGTCCTGTCCACCTGGTGGAGACATATTCCGACCAGAGTGCTCTGGGACCCTGGATAGATAAATTTGCTTCTAGCTCTCCTTTTATGACAGATGTATATTGGTTTCATATTTGCTTCTTGTTACAGTTTGTTACAAGGTTTATGGAAGAGTTTTACATTTTTTCCTTTAGCAGTGAGGGGGACAAGGAGCCTGGGCTAGAATCCGAGTACAATCTACAGATATCGCAGATTCGCAATTGCACTTGGGTAAGGGAGTAATTGGTGTTTTTCTTTTGTTTGGTTACAAAATTTCACACTGTTTTTGGAAGTTGTTCTTGTATAAATTTCATTTGTGCTTTTTCTTTTGATATTCTTTGCAAATAAAAAATTCCCCTACTCTTTTGGAGGTGCCATGGGATCTTTCATATCCACCTGAACAACCACCAGAACAGGCAGGCAGTACCTCGGTTTAACGTCTTATCCTTAATACATGAGGAGTGCATGATGAGAATTTTATGCACACTCAAGGTATGGGATGCTACATAAACCCTAAAAGCAAAGCTCAAGGGGTTTATTAAAGCATTCCACACTGAGGGATGTGCCTAAAATTCGAGTCTTGCACCCCTCCCCATGCTTTATTTTATGCCATTGCTGGGAGCTGTTTTTTCATCCTTAACATTTTATTTTGTGTAATGTGATTTTGTTCGGCATCTAGATGGTGCTGCTGTGCATACTGTCCATCGTTACGTAGACCCTTGGTCTCTGTTTCTTTTAATGTAACAGTCCCATTTTCTCTTAAAATTTATGTTTTGTTTTAAATATACTTAAATTGGTCCTAGTTGCTGCAGTGGTTAGAGCAGCGGAGTGAATAGTGGCGGCAGTGTCAGTTACGGTCGGGCTGAGGTGCAGGTTTACAGAACTGCAATGGCTATTTGTACCTTTTTCATTGTTTATTTGTGAATCAGAACCAGGATAGCAGGGAGCATTTGTTTGGCAGTCTGGAGTTTAATTTTGTATTTTGATAGAGCTCCATCAGTGCACAGCACTCAGTGTTGAGGTGAGAAAAATCTGTGCTGTCGGCGTGAGATCATCTTGTGCATTCCCACAATGAGGGAAACCCAGCACCTGTTCGCCTTTATAACCCATAGGTTATAATGGCAAATTACAATCAGGTTTTCCAATGGAAAAAAATAGTCCCCAGTTATTACAAATTATTAAAAGCAGTGATACTATAAAGCAGCGCTATAAACAGATATTACAGATTGATAGAAGCAGTAGTGGTGTAATGCAATACTATAGGTAGGTAATATAGGAGAGCAGGCTCAATAGAAGCAGTAGTGGTGTAATGCAATACACTTAAATATAAATATACTTAAATTGGTCCTAGTTGCTGGAGTGGTTAGAGCAGCGGAGTGAATAGTGGCGGCAGTGGTAGGTAATATCAGGGAGCAGGCTCGATAGAAGCGGTAGCAGTGTAATGCAATACTATAGGTAGGTAATATAGGGGAGCAGGCTCAATAGAAGTGGTAGCAGTGTAATGCAATACTATAGGTAGGTAATATAGGGGAGCAGGCTCGATAGAAGCAGTAGCCGTGTAATGCAATACTATAGGTAGGTAATATAGGGGAGCAGGCTCGATAGAAGCAGTAGCGGTGTATGGCAATACTATAGGTAGGTAATAAAGGGGAGCAGGCTTGATAGAAGCAGTAGCGGTGTAATGCAATACTATAGGTAGGTAATATAGGGGAGCAGGCTCAATAGAAGCAGTAGCGGTGTAATGCAGTACTATAGGTAGGCAATATAGGGAGCAGGCTCGATAGAAGCAGTAGTGGTGTAATGCAAATTATAGGTAGGTAATATAGGTGAGCAGAGCTTACACCGGTCACAAGATGTGACAGTCACCTAGGGAGAACATTGTCCATATGATGCAGACTGTCACACTGGAGACCACTTGAACTAAGCACCCATATATAAATACAGTTCTGAGAGTCTCCAGCATGAAATGCTTAGAGAATGTTGACTGATCACTTAACCGTCAGGGCACCAAATTATATGAAGTTAGACAGTGTCTGGGTTGATGGGGGCTCCTTTTCAATGCCTGCACCCCTCAGGACCCACCTACAGGAAGTCCAGAATGGAAAGTGCAGTCCATCAGAACCACTGTACTATAAAATGCCGAACAGGGTGCTGTCCTGAGAGAGACAGAGAAACAGACCAGTACCAGGCAGCCTCAAAGGTGTCTCAATCGGTGGATAACTGGGTATGCAGGGTACCCTGCTACTCCAACTCAGTCAAGAAAAGGGGAATCACTCTTTTCCTCCACTACAACCCAAGGTAACCCCAATTAAGACTCCCAAGTGTAATCAGGTAAGGCAGATGAATATTGGAACCAGTCCTGTCAACAGAGTTACCAAGACAAATTATTCAGGAGCACCAGACAGGAAGAATTTAGAATTATATTAGATGCAGTTCTGTCCCCCTAATAATCCAAAAAAAAACTGGTTTGCAAAAATATCCAAGGAAAAGGACTCTCAAGAAAAAACAGGAGGAGCTGGAGATAGATTATTAACCCTTTTGGTCATTAAGGAGGTGTTCATTTCTGCCCAGAAACAGGAACCTCCTGATCCTTTGTCCAAAGTTCATTGATGCTGCCAGCAGCAGACAGCAGACATGTTTGTTTATTCGGTGGTAATGGCACTTGCTGTAGCTGAAGTGTCTGTAGACCAGTGTGCTGGATGATTGTTTTCCAATAGATATTTCAAAGCTGATTTACGAACATATAAACATACAAAATTTGCCAGCAGACAAAGGCCTAGTGATCTAGCAAATCTGATTAAATGTGCAGCTACCACCCCTTATTCTGCAGCTGCCCTTCCCTCCCTTGACCCTCCCCCTTGCCCTGTCCCAGCCCCTTTTGAAGCAGCTTACTGTTCTACTGGATACCACTTCTGCCAGTAATGCATTCCACCCAGCTACCACCCTCTCTGTAAAAAAGTGTCTCCTCCTCTCCCACCTGAACCGTCCTCCCTCCAGCCTCTTATCATGGCCCTGGGTGTCCCTCCCCTCCCTTACTTTGAACAGCCCCTCTGTACCTGTCTTGTTTATTCCTTTAATGTACTTGAAGGTTTTATTCATATTCCCCCTGTCCATCCTCTTCCCCAGCAAGTACAGGTTCAACTCCCTCAGCCTCCTCTCATATGTAGGTCCCCCAGCCCCTTAATCATCTTTGTCACCTGCGCGCACCCCTCCAGTAACTTAATGTCCCTCTTCAGATACTGGCGCCAGTACTGCATGTAGAACTCCAGGTGTGGTCTAACTAATAATCTGTACAGTGGCAGAATCATCTCCCCCCTCCTCGGGGATATACCCCTTGCAATGCAGCCAAGCATTTTGTTGGCCTGTACAGCTGCCTTCCTACATTGTGCCAAGTTGTTCACTGACCCTAATGAGCACCCCCAGATCCTTCTCCTCCTCTGTCTTGGCTGTGCACTCCCCCCCAGCTGGTAACTTCTCCTTGGGCTTTTCACCCCAAAATGTAGCACCTTGCATTTTTTAGCATTGAACTCCAGTTGCCACATGTTCAGCCAGGTTTCCAGCTTTGCCAGATCATCCTGCAACCCCTGCCATCCCCCTAGGTTGTCCACCACCGCTCCCATCTTGGTGTTCTCAGCAAACAGACTGATCTTGCTCTTGGTCTCCAATGATATGTCTGCAATGAATATCCCAAACAACAATGGTCTCAACACCAAGCCCTGTGGAACACCGCTTGTCACTAGACTTGGAGATGAGAGCTCCCCATCCACCACCACCCTCTGTAGCCTTCCCTGAAGCCAATTCCCTATCCATCTCACAGGCTTTGCGCCCGCCTCTGTGCCTTCTAACTTACTTTCCAGCCTCCCATGCTGCACCGAGTCGAATGCCTTACTGAAGTACAGTTACAGGACATCCACTGCATGCCCCCATCCAATTGCCTAGTTACCCAGTTTCAAACTGATTTTACACAAAAAACAGACACACAAAGGCAACAATTTCAAAGCAGGTCAGTACTGAATGCTTTCCTGGATAATATGTGTAAAAATGGTGAAGGTAATCTAGGCAGGAACAGAGGAAATAAAACAAAACTAAATCTATGAAGGAGACACAGACAGCTAACAAACTACAATAGCAGCCATTCTAAAAAGATGATAAGCCCCTGAACCTCATGAAATCCCAGCAGATTTGTGCTGACCATGCAACACAGGCATTTGACTATGTTGAAAAACACCTTTATTGAGCAGGGACACTCTTCCAGAGAAGTTGACAACACAGTGGAATGTGCAACACAGGTACCAAGAGAACAACTATTGCGATATAAGGAAAGGACCACTACAAACACAATGCACTTAGTAGCCATGTATCATCCTGCCCCTGAACTTCTACATAAGATTATTAAGGACCTCCACTCAATAATTGGTGAGGATGAAACCCTTAATTGTATTTTTCAAGAACTACCGCTACTATCTTTTAAACAACTACCTAATTTAGCCAACCTGATTATTAGGAGTCAGCCTGAACCAGAACAGAATACCAGGACATCATATGGTACATTATCATGTCATCAACTCAGATGTAAGACCTGTAAGCTCATTTCAACTTCAAATTGTGTGGTTACATCACAAAACAGGCAATTCAGGATACAGAGGAATTATATATGTACATCAAGTAACGTTGTTTATTTATTTATTTCATTCAATGCAAGAAATGTCCTCACACAGGTTATGTGGGGGAGACAAAGCAACAACTCTGCACTAGAATGAATTCACACTGGCCTACTATGCATATGAAGATGACTGACAAACCAGTGGTGCAACACTTCTCCACGGATGGCCACTCAATCTCACATATGTCTGTGATGGTCTTAAAAGGACATATCAACAGTACACAACAGAGACAGACTTCTGAAATAAGACTTGTTTTACTTCTCAATATGGTGGAAGATGGCATGAACATTGATGTGGGGGTATATGACACATTATTCCACTTAAATTTACACAGACCTTTACTCCAAAGGATACCATAAATACTTTAGTTCTTCAGCGAGCCTTTGATTTTTTTTATTTTTATCTAGTTATCTACATGTTAGCGTCTCACCTTTGCACTGTGTGAATGTGTGTGTCTGTATGCAGGGGGTGGCATGGGGTAATTTTGATGTGGGTGTTGGGGTGTTTTTGTGGGTATAATGAGTGTGGTTATTGTGTAATATTGAGGTAAGCTTTTATTCAGGTACATGACATAGTGGTGTTACAGTGACTAGAGCTCTTAGTTCACATACATAGTGGAGTCATTTGATACTCCTCTGGCTCGGAGGAAGGTGCTGCACTCTGCTTAGTTGGGGAGTTAACTGAGAAAGCAGGATTTGTAGAAAAGCTCTTTTTCTGCCTATTACAAGTATACCACCATTGCCTCACAAGGTTGTGCCTGTGGCAGCTACATTTCTTTCCAGAAAACCTTTTGCACCAGAGAAAAGAATCACAGTCTGTGTTTTTTTGCTACTCCAAGGCGAGCTAGGAATGCTGTGGGCGACGGAGCAGCCCGCTCCTCTTGGAGTGAGCAGAAAGCATTCAGGCCGCTTATTCATAGACTGTTTTTTTCTTGAATTTCTTTTTTTAACTAACTCTTTGTTCTGTTCTTGCTTTTTTTTTTCTCTAAGCATTTTTGAGTATTTCATCAAGTATTTGAGTATTTGAGTATTTTATCGATTTTATTTTACTTTTGTTTGTCAGTGCATATATGCATATATGCACTTATAATCACAGTTTTAAATTCTGAAAGTGTTTTGCAGAATATTTGGATTGAGTGTATTTTCAGCAGGAACATAATTCACAATTCACAGCAGCTTGATCATTATATTTGTATTTTGTATATTTGTTTTTGTTTTCTGTGTATTTAGTCCTTGGTTTCTTTCTAATTTGATTGATTAATGCCTGAATTAACCTGAATTAATTGAACTGACTGACAAATGCATGAGCTTCCAATATAGTTTTAATTGTACCTTGACATTACAGCATGTTTCTGGTATTGCTCTTGCTTTAATTGATCTAATTAGGTCTACTGGTCTTTTGGGACATCTCAAGGGCATGGAGGAGGAGGAGGAGTGTAAAAGTGGGTTTATTTATTCTGTTAAATTCTGTATGACTGAATGATTGAATGTTTTATTGAAGCATGGGAAAATGAGGAAGACTGAGGTAATCGTGCGTTTATAACAATTAAGGGAAGGTTTAAAAAACCTCAGTCCTTTTTCTAGTTATTTTCATTTGACTTTGAGTACTGTTACAAGGCAGTCTGCATTTTTAAGCCTATATATTTTGGGATTTGCTCTGCGCTTAAAAACCTTTGGGAAAAGACACAAAGTATCCAACTGCTTTCATTGCACTTAGTGTGCTTTTTGTATGCTGCATTATATTGTCTTTTTAAGACTTTAGTGTAAATCAGTGGAGGTCTCTCGGAAAATTTTTGGAACTCTTGTCTGTTTTGAGTTTTTGATTACCACTGAGAGCACTAGTCTTGTCCATTGGTGTTTGAGTATAAGTTTCAAAATGGCATTTTTGGACCACTAGTGGGTCAAATACAATATAGTATACAATATACAATATAGATACACATATATAATTTATAGTAAACAAAAATTTATGTAGATATTTAGGTCCGATACAGTTTAAATTCATTTATTTTTGAAAGTTTAAAAAAAAAGGATGATAGAAGCTAGAAAATATAAAGATTTAAATGTTTTCTGCTATTTTAAAACTATTAAGCCATAACTCGTATTCTATCTGTATTTTGCCTTGTTATTACGTCTTGGATTTTTCTTTTGCCCCAAACAGTGATGTACAGGGACTTTTCAAGTAATTTCCTATGGTGAATATTGGACTGGAAATTTGCTGTGAAATTTGATGTGTCTGATAATCATTTCTCTGGGTCCAAGGATTTCTGATTAAACAATGATCTTGCAGCGAGTTATTATTATTATATGAACAGACTGTTAATAAGACCTAATCCTTATAGAGAACAATTTTACTATCGCATGGGAAGATTATTTCGTTCGATTTAAGAAAACAGGGAAATGGAAGAAGGTATATTTAATAGATCTAAGGATTGTCTGTATGTTGGCTGCTGCTATTTTGGTTTTTTTCTCCAGAATTAAGAAGAAGTTGGAACAGATGGACTTGTTGTTTTTGTAATTACTGAATTTATAGACATTGAATTCATACATTTATACATTTATACATTATGGGTGGGATATTCAGACTGCACCAGGCAGGGGCGCAAGCCTGGGTGCAGTGCAACTGGGCTGAGCCAGGGCATGGACCAGCCGATATTCAACAGTGCTGCACCATGGCTCAGCACTGTTGAATCTACTGAGGATGCATGCACTGCGCCGGCACAAGTGGCAGAAGGGGAGCAGGGGCTGCGCCAGTGCAAGTGTGGTTGCACTAGGTGCAGCAACTGTGATATTCAGCTGTGGAGCATGCAAATGAGGCCATTAGCCATTCAAGGCACAAATGGGGCCATTTGCATGTCTGTTACTCAACCCCATTTGCATGCGGTGCAAATCTCCGTGACTTGCACCTGGCGCCTGTCAGGCTGCAGCCATCGGGACCAATGTCCTGCTGCCCCTCGGGGCTCTGTTCCTGTGTGTACCATCATGGGCATATGTTAAATTAATCCCTGGTGGTCCAGTGGAATGATCCCCATCATCTGATCACAGGCATATGTTAAATTAATCCCTGGTGGTCCAGTGGGAAAAAAAAACAGCACCCAATCATGGGCATTCGCATAGAGTAACCCTGGTGGACCAGTGGTACTCCCTCCCCACTCACCCACTGAGGCCCCCACCACCCAGCACCCCCCAGTCAGTGGTGGGTGGCAGCATCCCAACCACAAGCTGCCCAGCTGCCCACCAACTGATAGCGTACAGTAGGGTCTGTACACCTATTGGTCCACTGCATGGGCCAATGGGTGTGCAGATCATACTATAATACCTAGCCTAGAATGTGAATGACCACTCATTCACAATTTGGGCACTGTGTATTACAATGTAACTTGAGTGGCCATGGCTTGCGGGTAGATGCTGCCACCCGCCACTGACTGAGGGGTGCTGGGTGATGCGGCCTCCATGGGTGGGTGGGAAGGGGGTACCACTGGACCACCAGGGTTACTCTATGTGACTGCCAATGACTGGGCACTGGAGAGGGTTCTACTGGACCACCAGGGATTAATTTAACATTTGCCCATGATTGGGCAATGGGGATTGGTCCACTGGACCACCAGGGAGTAATTTCACATATGCACATGATCGGGCATGGGGGGGCACAACACTCCCTAGGGAGGGCATGAGGACTGTGTCCTGGGGGGGTGACCACCCACAGTGAGGCAGCTGCTGTGTTGCACCTTGCAATATGGCAGCTCACCTGTGGGGTGGCCAGGACTTGTTCCTGGTCATACCAGGCACAACTTTGTACCCCCCTGAGCGGTGCAAGGCAGGGTTGTGCCAGCATCTGCGCCGCACATCCCAGGATGAATATCGGGATGTGCCACACATGCATGGACACGCCCTCCACACTTGCACCGCATACATTACCAATGTGCCCTGGCACATCAAGGGTTGTGCAGAGCAACATGCCCCTTTGAATATCGCGCTGGGGTGCATTGGTGGATTGCACCATGCACAACCCATTTGAATATCCCACCTTCTGTATCTACATAGTCTGGTGTAGGCTTGGTACAAATTAGTTTTGTCTGTCTAATTTAAGGTGTTAAAATGGTGTCAACTAGGAAGAAAGTTTATAAAACAGGGAATGAGTTTGCAAGGCCTGTTAGGACCATCAGGTCAATTAGAGACACCAATATAGAGAGTAGGGAAAATGCTAATGTTTTAATGAGGCAGCTGAAAGTGAAAGTGACCTTATAAATATGGAAATGCCACAGAACTTTGTAGGTAATCACTCTACACCTAAAGAAGCAGGAGTCAGAACTAGAAAAGGGAAAAGAAAATATACAACAAAAATAGAGGGAAAAGTTCATACAAAACTAACAATAAAGCAAAACTATTAAAAGTATGAAAACTAACAAAACTAACAAAACTAAGAAACAATCTGGAAAAATAATGCTAGTAAGCAGACTAGGACTGTGGATCATTTTGTATCAGCCAATTCACTGGATAAACTACAAAAGGCAATTCCAAGTGAGGATCCCCATTCTAGTGATGAACTAATGTCTCAAACCAGCTGTCCTGCAGAGGAGGTTATTAGATTATCAATTACCCCAGATCTAATAGGTACAACTATGGATGGTTCAATTAATGAATGAAGAGGCAACTCTTTACCTGCAGAGGAGGACATAAGGTTATCAATTACCCCAGATTTAATGGGTATAATTGTGGATGGTTCACTTAATGAACATAGAGGTAAATCCCTATCTGCAGTGGAAACATGATAAACAATGAGATAGTACTGAATATAGATCAAAGCTCCTGCCATTGCATGTCTTCTCAGTCTTTAAACTTTTCCCATAATATTTTGTTGAGGCAAACCAGAAACCTAACTGGCATGAGGATTTAAAAATATTGCTAATGACCTGCACAAAAACTATAAATAGGTTAAAGTAATATAGTTCCCTGAGAGGAGACATGACACGGAATTGCACTCTAAGTATTCAGGTCAGACAAGGTACAGACAAGTATACAACATATACAATATATACATAACTATCCGTGTGGACTTAGTGAAGATCTTAAAATGTTTATAAGCAATCCTTACACTGCACATATAGTTGTATTGGAATAACTTACCAATTTTAGATATGAATTTGACAATTTAAAGTAAAGTATTGCTATCAACGGTTGCAGGTTAGATGCAATACTGACTAAGATAGAGATAATTTCCTGAAGAGTGTTCTCCATCAATTATTATGGAGGAAGCTGGGACAATTAGACCAGAATTTTATCTAATACATATACCAGATATAACCAGAGCAAATTTAAATAAAAATAGGAAAGAAAATTAAGAAAGAAAATGGGAACAAAAAGTGGTAAGAATAAAGAAGAAAAAGAAAATGTACTATAGGAAACAGAAACATTTACATAATAGGGTTGAGACAAGGAACAAACATTAACATCCAATGAAAATAAAAATCTAATTTTACAGTTAATCTTTTATTGTAAATATTGTGATTATACATACAAATGCACTACATTCTCAAAATGCACTTACATAAATTCTTAATGGGGAAGGAAAAAACAAGTTGTCTGAAGTATTATACAATGATATTAAAGGGGAAAACAATTGTTGAGAAAACAATATGTAGCAGTACAATCTGTATGATAGAGAGAAAATATGGTAATTTATGCTTCAAGGGGTAAAAGGAGTAGATACAAAAAAGAAATATGAGCAGTCGTGATTGTACTTCTATTATGCTGTAATTTAACACAAGTATGTGTAAGATTGTATAAAGGAAAAACATAAAAAAGAGAAAAATATTTAAGAAAGTGAACAAGAATGAGGAGGAAAGGGAAGAAGAAAAGGAGATGAAAAGACAGAAAGAGAGGAGATGAAAAAGGAATGAAAGAGCTAGAAACGAGATTCCAATGTGAACATATAACAACCCATGCATTAAGTGATGATATGTGTAGACGTGTTTAAATATTTAAAATAGTCCTGCCAGCATTTATTATATAAATTAAGTCGGTCAGAGGCTAAGTGTGACATACGATCAAGGATGGCATATTGAGATAGTTGTTTGAGAATATCCGGGAGGGTGTATAAATATAAGGTTTTTAACTTGAATGAATAGTAGGGATAACCACCTATTCTGAGAATGGGATATTTTGTATGTATCAGCATTGAAAATACCAAGTATGCAATGTTTTGGATCTAATGCAAAGGACAGACCAATCACTTTCATTGCAAAGAAATGAATATGACACCAAAGATTGAGTATGGGAGGACAATGCCATAAAATATGTAGCAAATTGCCACTGGGGGAGTTACAGCACCAACATTTATTGTTGTTCATTAAGCCTATTTTTTGCAAAATCTCAGGAGTTCTGTACCAAAGGTGCAGAATTTTGGTTTGTATGAGTGAACTGCAATTATTCTTGAAAGATTTATGGTAGGATAGCCAGCAGTTATACCATTTTGAATTGGTTATGTTATAATTTAAAAGGGTACTCCATTTATTTTTCCAATGATAGATTGATGGAATTGTATTTCTGATATGTTTGTAAATTATACTATTTAATTTAGAGTTTGTTTTGATCCATTTAGAAATAAAAGTATCATATATAGCTTGATGAGGAATAGTAGGAAGATAAAGGTTCCATGCCATGCGTAACTGTAAATATTTCCAGAAATCGTGCTGGGAAAGATTCCATTATTTTGCAGGTCAGAAAAGGATTTTAATTTGAGAGTCTGAGGTATAAGTATATCCTCCAAGAAAAAAATTCCCTGTTTTCCAATTACAGCAAAAATTGGGTGATTATCAAGAGTGATGTTGCGGTTCCCCAAATGGGAGCATATGTGAGAGGGGTTGGGTTGATTTAAGGCATTTATGAATTATTTTCCAGTAATATATGGATGATGCTATAGTAGGTGAGATTTTAAATTGGAGGGGAGAGGGTTATAAATAAAGGAAGTAGTGACATTGCCCGGACATAGAGATGTTTCCATATTGACCCACAATGGTGATTTATTGCTGGGTTTATTAAACCATTTTATTGTTTGGGCAGTGCAGAAGGCCCAAAAATATGTTTGGAACCAGGGGAGCCCGAAGCCCCCTTTGGACCACAGGGAATGCAGTTTGTTATGACTAAATCTGAGAATTTTGCCTTCCCATAAAAAATTGCCAATTATATCATCAATTCTGACAAAAAAAAGTAGGAAGGGTTAAAGAGATATTAGAAAATAGATACAGTATTTTGGGAGCTATTGACATTTTGATAGTGGAGATTTTCCCATTAAAAGAGAGGTTAAGCAGTTTCCATCTGTGGAGAGTGTTTTTAATATTTGCTAATAACGGGGAAAGATTGGTGTCCCATATCTTGTCTAATTTAGAGGTGATCTGTATTCCAAGGTAAGAGATACCTTGAGGGGCCCAACAAAAACCTAATATTGTATTCATAGAAGGGTTACAAAAATTGTTCAATGGCATTGTTTCCGATTTGTTTAGATTCAGAGCGAGCCCAGAAAGTGAAGTAAAGTTGCTAAGTAACTTAATTAAGGGTGGTCCTGAAATTTCAAGATTTTCGAGTAGAATGAGGAGGTCATTAGCGTAGGATAGTGAAGTATAATGGGAATTATCGATAGGGATACCTTGGATCATGGAGGATTGACGAAGAGTAGCTGATAGCGGTTCCATAGCTAGAATAAAAAGAGTGAGGAATAAGGGGCACCTTTGCCTGGTACCTCTTGCCAGATGAAAGGATGAGGACAGAGTAGAGTTAGTAAGAACCCAGGCAGAGGGGTGGGGAGGGTGTATAGTAATTGAATCCATGTACAAAATTTATTAGTGACACCAAATTGGGATAGAACATGATACAAATAAGTCCAGTTGAGAGAATCGAATGCCTTTTCAAAGTCGATGGCTATAGCTGCAGCAGGTGATTTAAGAGATTTAGCTTTGTAGATTAAATTAAATAATGAGCAGAGATGATCAGAACCAGTTCTTTTTTTGATAAATCCAGCTTGGGAGGTGTGGACAAGTTTCAAAATTATTGATTCTAAATGAGTATTTAATATTTTAGCAAAAATGTTCCCGTCCATATTAAGTAATGATATTGGTCTGTAACTGGATGGGAGAGAAGGGGCTTTATCTTTCTTTGGTAGGATGGTTATAATGGCTTATGTCATAGAATAGGGAAGTTTACCTTGTGAAGATGCCTCTTTGAAGACCTTAAACAGTAAGGGGCATAAGATGTCAGCTAGAGGTTTATAAAAGTCTACGGAAAAACATCACTCCCAGGAGCTTTACCAGATTTAAGGGAATTTAGCACTTCTTGTATCTCTTTTAGAAAAGGGTTCATCTAGCAAAGCCATATCTTGTTGGGAGAGGTGTGGTAACTGTAAATTGTCCAGAAATTTTTGTATATATTCAGGTTGTGAGGGAGTGGGGTGAGAGTATAATTGTTGATAGAAGGACTGCATAATATAGTTAATTGGGGGATTATCTGTATGGATTTTGCCTGAAGGATCTTTCAAACCAGCAATATGTCTCTCCATCTGTTGATTTTTGAGTTGATAAGCAAGCAGCTTCCCACATTTATCCACTTGTTCCCAATAACTGTGTTTAAGTCTAAGGAGGGTGAGTTCAGCTTTCCTGGATATTAATTCATTGATTTTAATTCTAAGATGAAGAATTTCAAGGTGAAGTTGTGAGTTATTAGCTGGATTTTTTGTTTTATAATATTGGGTTTATTTTTCTTTAAGAGATTTCTCTAAATCGGCCAATTGCTGTTCCCCCAGTTTTTTCTTGTGTGCTGCATAGCTTATAATTTTCCCTCTAACTGTTGCTTTAAGTGCTTCCCATATGGTACATTGAGATACATCAGGAGTGTTGTTAAAGGAAAGATTTGAGATCTAATCCAAGGTAAGAAATCGGGGTCTTTCAATAAGAGTGGATCTAGATGCCAGGAGGGGGATTTAGATGGGGGCGGGCCCCAAATAAGATGTAATAAGATGTAATTTTATATATTTACAAAGATCACATTAGTAATACTTATTGAATGGTGTAACAGAAATAATATCTTATCTCCATTACAGTTGGGTTTTAGAGAAGGTATGGGGACAGTAGCGCAGTGCTTTCTTTTAAACATCTTACAGAAAAGTACTGCAAATTCAGAAAACAAAAGTTATGTATTGGGTATGTGCAGTTCTCTTCAGCCTTTGGCTCAATATGTAGGAAACTTTTATGGTTGAAAATTATGCCTTTGGGGATTGACCCTCTGACCTTCGTTTTGCTTCTCCGCTCTCCTCCCTCAAAAAACTCCTTAGACTACTCCCTTCCCCTCAGTGCTCAAACTGTTCCTAATCCTCACCCCCCATCTTGCTTCTGATCCATCATGTCCTCCTCCCAATATCCCCCCTGGAGGTTTTGTCATGCACTCTCCCCCTCCTATCTGTACAGTGTTTCCCTCATACCTTCTGGGAAACAAGTCCCAGTTGGCCTGAACTGGTTACCTTCCTGGTTTCAAGTGTCCTAAAACAAAATCTGTCTATGCATTTACATACCTAATTTTATAAAATGTTATTTATGTTCACCTCTGTATATATCATTCCTGCACCTTATTATCATCTTGTAATATTTTCTTTACACATTATGTTTACTGTAACCTTGCTGTACCTTATGCGATTGTGATTGTTTTGCTTGTACCTGGGTTGCACCTGGAAATGAGCCTCGCATCAGTGTGCCTTTCCCGGTCACCAATTTTAAATAAATAAATAATACTGCTATAGGACTATATATTAATACCTAGGTGCAATAAAGTACACCAAGTACACATAATTAACAGAGGAAATAAGGACTAATTCTGGGGTTTGTCAGGGGTCTGTGCCAGCACCAACCTTTTTCAAGATATATACTGTGTGTGTGTATATATATATATATATATATATATATATATATGTACACACACACACATACACCACACATATATATATATATATATATATATATATATATTCTTTGCAAAAACTCTGTTACTACATCAGTTAGGGTTGTTTCCACACCCGACAAAAAGTGTGGAAATTCAACGTTAGGGTTACCACTCCACCCCCACACCCCATCCTCTACACACCAACAGACATCAGGGTGTGCCATGGAGTCATCAATCCCAACTCTCACCCCATTCCATGTGTAAGCAATCTGACATGCTACAGTATAGGAGAATTGGGTGAGAGTTAGGACTGATGACTCCATGGCACACCCTGACATCTGTTGGTGTAGCAGATGGGGTGTGGGGGTGGGGTGGTAACCCTAACGTTGAATTTCCACACTTTTGTCAGTGTGGAAACAACCCTAACTGATGCATTAATGAATTTTTTTGCAAAGAATTTCCTTTCTTTTGGAAAAAGTGTAATATAAATAGTAAATGGTATGTGTTGGTGGGAGCATGGGGCCCTTTGGGCCCTGCGCTCCCACCAAGCTGCCAATTTCTGCATAATGATATGTGTTAATGGGAGTGTGGGCCCTCCGGGCCCTGCGCTCCCATTTACTCATAAGTACAGAGCCATAAAGCAGCCCTATAGGGCAAGGAAGCCTTGTAACACAAATTTTACAATATCTTGGGAACCGTAGCAGTTAGGAAAAAAATTAAAGTGGCATAATCATGATGGTCGGCCGAACCCATATCTCACATCATTTACAAGATACAGGCACCAGAAAGCACTGTGAATGCTAGCTCTGTGGGCGTAATAGTGGCCCACGGACATGAAAATGAGCAAGTGGAATACTAATGCCCAAATATCTCAGTAACCATACAAGGTAGAAAAAAAATCAAATTTCATGGTATTCATGGCTTTCCAGCCTACTTCTGCACATAGTAAAAATTTTTGTGATGAAAAATCCATATCTGAACCGTGTTTCGAGATACAGGCACCGAAAGGCGTCATGGGCACCGCAATGTTATCCTATGGGAACATTTCTGAACTTCAGAATGCTGTAACTATGGGCCTGTTCAATTTTTTTGTACCAAACCACCAAAAGGCACATATGTAGGACTAGGGCTTGCCAACCTAAAATTTTCAGGCCAATAGCACAGTCCACCTTGCCACAATAAAGTGACAAAGAAAACAACTGCTGCAATGTTATCCTATGGGAACATTTCTGAACTTGGGAATGCTGTAACTATGGGCCTGTTCAATGTCTTCATACCAAACTATCACAAGGCACATCTGTGGGACTAGGGCTTGCCACCCTCAAGATTTCAGGCCAATAGCATAATCCACCTTGCCACAATGAAATGACAAATAAAACAACGCATTGCAAAATGTGTTCGTGCAGTGTTACCGCGATTACTTTAATGTTATCACGACACTCCTATCTCTATAATGGGAATGTTATCATGCACACAGAAATGTTGCCGCGTTCACCTTTCTTCCTGATCTCGAATGTTTGCACGCCAACAAAAAATGTTGTCACGATCAAAACATGATAACATTTTAAAAAACATATTTGCAGACCAGCTGGTGAAAAACTAATGCCAGAGGCATGTTCCTCAGGGCCCGATTGGGTAAACACAACTGTTGATGATTAGCAAAGTGCACTATTTTTTGAATTACAACATTTTTCTCTGTCGTTAACTGAAACAAGATGGCAGTAGCATGACAACAATTTTGGGGGCTCGATTAAAAATTTGATCACGAATGTTTTACAGTGCACATATACATTTTTCCATAGGCTAAACTGGGACATGAAAAATGGAATAACTTTGAAGCGGACAATATTTTTCACCGAATCTTCAAAAGGCACCAGTTCAACCCAGGCCACATGTAGACCAACAAATCTGAACTCACTCAAATGCATTCTTCAGTTCATTATGGCTTACCAAAGAATTCACAACAAGCGTCAAATTTCACTTTTTGAGCGTGCTATGATTCCACAACCATACATCCGACTGGAACAAAACTTTCCAGATCCAGAGATCTATGATAGAAAGTTCTACATTCCACATTTCAGGCAAATCGGACACACAGTTCCAAAGTTACTAAAGTGCAAACTCTGAGGTTTAACATAGACGTGGCTGCGCAACCCTAACTATATTGGCACTACCATGCCATTATATATATATATATATATATATATATATATATATATATATATATTAGAGGCAAAAACTCCGTTTAATGCATTAGTTAGGGTTGTTCCACAGCAACAAAAGTGAGGAAATTCGCTGTTAGGGTTGAAAACCCTGACTCCGAATTCACCCCCAGCACCACACACACACAGACACACACACACACACATTCAAGTATGGGGGAGGACCAAGTCAACACAACCAATGACAGACATCCAGCAGCAGGTGACAGAAATAACAAACAATTGTCTAAATGTACTACGAGACATCCCCACCCACCTGACCAGGTACTGCATGTTCAGTGGAGATCAACAGCAAAACTGAGGCCATGTACACCAAACGTACACATCCCTGATTGCAGCTGCACACAATGTACCACACTTAGTAGTTGCATGGCCTTACCTACCGATGCCCCACACCACACCACAACTGGTACTGTGCCATTAGTCAATATAAATGCTGAAGGTGCATGATGACAGTTGTAGAAAGGTTTTAACACTAGTGAGTATACATTAATTAAGAGAAGTACATAAATTAACCACAAGACACTAGCATGCTCAAGATAAAAGTAGTGTTACATTTAGTAGGTGATTTACATAGTAGTACATTTACTGCAATGGTTTACTCAAGATAGAGAGGCTGATGTAGCGTATGGAAAAGCATTGCCTGTTCAATGCTCTGAAATTGCATACGCCAGTATCAGATGCATTCTTACTGATGAAGGTGTACTGCTCATGTACATACATAGACCTTCAGTGTGTTTCAATACTAAAGATGCAGTAAGTATTCTTTGTAAGAAACATTGTAATTGCATGGATCAGGCCAAGCAACTTCTAAATATCATAGCACTACTGAGCCAACAATGACGTACCTGTATGGGAGATGTATAATGGATAGAGTTTCCTGTAGGCACTTACTGAGTATGTTGTACCTGATAAAGACAATCTCATTGCATCGGTGATGACTAACTTATTCAAATAGTAATACATTTACTATTGTTGCAATGAGTGATCTATGCCACTTATGGACACAGTGTAATTTTTTTAACAGTTGTTTCATACTCAGGCTGTATGCCTAGTGTTTGGGTTTGCCACACTTCTGTTACTGATGCTATCAAAGTGATAACTATGTTAATTGTGGTACAACAGGAATCAAGTAGGTATGGTGTAGATATAAACAGAATGTCTTTTAGTATTGATTTAACTCACAATGGGATAAGTGTACTAGGATGGCAAGGGTTATTCTCTATCACTGACTCTGTCAGTTATAATCACAGTAAGGTTTTGATGACTGTAATGATCAAGTTACACTGTTCATTTTCATGAGTTCATATTCACAGCCATTCTCCAGTAAGTAGACAGAGTATGGTGTAACTGGGTGTGACACTGTGTTGCAAAGCTGCTACAGTGCCTAGCAGAGGGAGACTATCTACTCATAAAGACAATTAAGCAATAAGTCATGACCAACAGTTATGTTAAATGGTCTGTTAATCACCCTGTGGGGTTTAATGTTGAATGAGGCATAGCCGAAGTGCACATGTCGCTAGACAGTGATAAACTGACTATTAACATAATACCTGGGAGTGGCTTACTGCTATCATAATAAAACTGTTTTTAAAACAACATTAAACTATGTTCATCATATGGTTAGGCTCTACATGTATGTTAATAAAAAGTAAACATAAGGCTGTTACAATGTTTACAGTCAATTAGAAAGCTGCATTTCTCAAACCCTTGTTATAATCAGAGATATTATACCTGTACAACTCCTTAGTTTTGCTGAACTCTATTGCTCAGGTGGCCCACCACATGTGGTCTGGTCTGGTGTGGAGCATCGGTAGGTAAGGCCATGCAACTACTAAGTGTGGTACATTGTGTGCAGCTGCAATCAGGGATGTGTATGTTTAGTGTACATGGCCTCAGTTTTGCTGTTGATCTCCACTGAGCATGCAGTACCTGGTCAGGTGGGTGGGGATGTCTCGTAGTACATTTAGACAATTGTTTGTTATTTCTGTCACCTGCTGCTGGATGTCTGTCATTGGTTGTGTTGACTTGATCCTCCCCCATACTTGAATGTGTGTGTGTGTGTCTGTGTGTGTGTGGTGCTGGGGGGGTGAATTCGGAGTTAGGGTTTTCAACCCTAACAGCGAATTTCCTCACTTTTGTCGCTGTGGAACAACCCTAACTAATGCATTAAATGGAGTTTTTTGCCTCTAATTTCCCTTCTTTTTGAGAATGGTAATGAGAAATAGTGAATGTAATGCAGCAGTGGGAGCATGGGGCCCTTTGGGCCCCGCGCTCCCACCACATGATGTCTTGTGGCATAGTAACAGGAGCAGCAATGCAAACAGAAATGCTAACAGTGGCACACATGGTAACACAAGCGCGAATGAGAACAGAAAGGGTAACGCACACGGTGGCATAGACGGGAACGGTCTGCCACGTGATGTGTTATCACATAGTAACATGGTGCCTGCAAATGGAAATGTCAATGGGCATGGTGATGCAAGTGAAACAGAAAGAGAAACAGTACTGTAGACACAAATGGCAAAAAATAACAGAAAAGCAAGCGCAAATGAAAGCATGAGGATGCTTGTACACGCGAGGGCCCCACGCTCCCAGCACGTAATCACGGCAGCTGGGCCTTGAGGCTAAAAAGGCCCCACCTCCCACCACATGATGTCTTGTAGCATAGTAACAGGAACAGCAATGCAAACAGAAAGCGCTAACAGTGGCGCACAAGGTAAAAGCAAGCATGAATGAGAACAGAAAGGATAACGAACACGGTGGCGTGGCGGAGCGGTGTGCCACGTGATGTCTTGTCACATAGTAACATGGTGCCTGTAAATCAAAATGGCAATGGGCATGGTGGCATAAAGTGAAACAGAAAGAGAAACAGTACGGTACACACAAATGGCAAAAAAGTAACAGAAAGCATAAGTGCAAATGAAAAGCAAAGGATGACGCATGTGGTGGCGCAGACATCAACGGTAAGTGAAACGGGCATGGAACCACAAGCGGAAAGGGCAATGGTAACAGTAATGTAAGTGCACAGGCTGGTTTTCCCAAAAAGCTGAATAGAGAAAGACCGTGAGTACAAAGAATGTATGCATAATAATGGGTATCGGAGCAGAAAATGAGGACTTGGAATACTAAATAAGTTATATCTCAGGAACCGTATGACGTAGAAAAAAAATTTAAAAGTCGTATGATTTATGACTGTCCTGGATAGTTTTGTACTTAGCTCCCAGTAGGGGGCTAAGAGTTTTCTGACGAAAACTCCGTATCTCGCACCGTTTTCGAGATACGGGCCCTGAAAGGCGCGGCGAACGCCGTAATGTTATCCTATGGGAAAAAAAGAGAAGTTCGGAGCACCATAACTTTGCCTCCCTGTAATATTTTTTCACCAAACCACTGAAAGGCACATCTGTGAGCTGTTGGGTGTCTTCCCTCCAAATTTCAGGAAAAAAGACCAAACCGTTATTTTGCAGCAGGGATCCAAAGGATTTCTGTAATGCGTCGGGCACCATAATGTTATCCTATGGGAAAAACTGTCAACTTTGGAGTGCCGTAACTTTGCCACCGTGTAATATTTTTCAATACAACACTGAAAGGCACATCTGTGAGATGTCAGCTCCGTTCCCTCAAATTTCAGCTCAAAACTCCCAAGCGGTTCTTTTACTTGACGCAGTGCCAAAGAATTGCTGTCATTTTCTCAGAGACTAGAAAACTACTGTCGCAATTTGCGAAAGCTTTCACAAAAATTTGCGACACTTTCATGAGCACGAAAGTAATTTGCGAAAGTACTTTTTCCAGAAATTTGAAAAACATATTTCTGGGGTGTTTTACCACAAAATAAAGACATGGCAAGCATCCTCAGGGCCCGACTAGGTGAATACAAAAAAATTAGGTTGCTAGAGGGTCCCAAATTTAAATGCCAACCATTTTTCTGATCACCAACTGAAAACAAAATGGCCGATTTACGAAAGTAACAGGCCCATTTGCGAAAGTAAAAATGCATTTGCGAAAGTGTTGAACTTTTTGTTAACTTTTCCCATTGACTTATAATGGGAAACTGTTTTTTGAATAACTTTTGAACCGTTTAATATTTTTTCACGAAATCTTTGAAAGGCACATTGGGGACCCTGACTGCATGTTCCCTGAAGATTTTGGGCCTGTCGCGCAAACCATACGACCTGTAGGCACGACCGTAGAATTCCAGAAAAGCGTAAACGTGTGCACAGATCACACTTAATAACTCCACAGCCGTATATCCGACCAGCACAAAACTTGGCAGATCCCAAGGCCTATGGTTCTTGATCATAAATTCCAAATTTCAGGCAAATCCATCAAACAGTTGCAAAGTTATTAAGGTGCAAAGTTTTGGGGTTTAACATAGAAATGGCTCCTCAACCCTAACTATGGTAGCACTACCGTGCTACCATAATATATATATATATATATATATATATATATATATACAGTGAAGCCCAGCTGCCACAGGTTTCCTGCATGACAAAGGATTAACTCCCATTGAAATTGCACTGTTCCTGCAGTAATACTACTGCAGAAGTCTGCAAGTTGGGCTTCATCCTGGTGGGCTTCTGTAGGTATATATGTGTGTGTGTGTGTGTATATATATATATATATATATATATATATATATATATATATATGTGTGTATATGTGTATATATATATATATATATATATATATATATATATATCTATGAAATTACATGATGGGCATGAGTGTGATATGGCAAATATTGTCACTCCTGCAGAGTGAGCTCTGGATATCTCACGAGTGCTGAAGGCAGGAATGAGATATCCAAGCTCATGATGCAGGAGTGACAATATTTGCCATAGCACTCAATCTGCCCATCATGTATTCGATATATACAATACGGCCAATAGTTTCAGAAGTTTTGTTATGCTGTCTTGTGTTCTGTTCTTGTTTATGTGTTTGCTCATTCTGTGTGTGAGCTTTTCTGAATGGGCTGGCAGTGTTATAAACTCTGAGAGACACATGAGTGCGTTTTGCAATGCTAAATGAGTTAGTTTTAGGTAGGAGTGAGAAACATACTTTTGTGAAGCTGTATTGTTTAGCAGTCTGGCTGCAGTGAAGCTAAGAGCATCACAGTAATTGTAATGAGCTGAGAGGCAGAGTGTCAGAACAGCTGATACTGTTTTCAGTGGTAATTAAGTGAGCTGCAGGCAGAGTGCAGAGTGTTCTGTGAAATTGTGCTCTTTAGGATTCTGGCTGCAGTGAAGTTGAGATTGTCACAGTAATTGTAATGGGTGAGAATCAGAGTTGGAGGAACAAGTGAGAGTGTGTTTCAGTGGTAGTTCAGTTAGCTGCAGGCAGTAGTTTAGACTGTTCTGTGAAGCTGTGCTGTTTGAAATTCTGGCTGCATCAAGTTGAGAGCATCACAGTAATGAGCTGGAAGTTGGGGGGGATAGGTGTGTTTTGTAATGCTCACTGAGTTAGCTGTAGGCAGCAGTGAGACCTCTCAGGTAGTTCTGTATTTGTGTCTATGGTAACAGCACAGGTGTTTCTTGCATGCTGAGGGGAAAGCTGCCTAGATTGATGACATCAGTGACCTTTTGTGACCCGTGTGTGTAAATGGCTGATATCATCACAGTAGAGCAGAGGGCAAAAATATCAGACTGCAGTGGATGATACGCTGTTTTATCTCACTCATTTACCACTCACCCCTATTTTGTGTGTGTGTGTATATATATATATATATATATATATATATATCACATATATATACATACATATGTACATACATAATGTCAGTAGATAGGGACCTATATAGCCCACCTAGTCTGCCCAGTATTACCCTGCTTCTGAGCTCCCCATCCCTCCCCCACATCTTACCCTTTCCCCCTTCTCCCCAGGATTCCCATGTGCCTCTCCCACGTGTGCTTGAAATCCGATACCATTTCTGTCTCCACCTCCTCCTCCAGGCAGGCTGTCCCAAGCCTCCACCACCCTCTCCATGGAAAAGTACTTCCTCGTATTACCCTTAAAATGTCCACCTTCCAGCTTCATACTGTGGCCCCTAGTTGCTGAACATCCTTTCATTTAAAATAGGCTCCCCTTTGTGTCCTGTTAATACCTTTTAGATATTTGAACATCTTGATCATATCCCCCCTGTATCTCCTATCCTCCAGGGAGTACATATCCAACTCCCTCAACCTTCCCTCATATGCCTTTCCTTGCATCCCCTGAACCATCCAAGTAGCCCTCCTCTGTACCACCTCCGCCCTTTCAATAGCCCTCTTCAGGTGTGGTCTCCAGAAATGAACATAGAACTCCAGATGAGGTCTGATCAGGGCCATATACAGGAGCATGATGACTTCTCTCCTTCTACTAGCAATGCCTCGACTTATACATCTCAGCATTCTGCTTGCCTTCCCCACCACAGTCTGGCATTGATTTTCCACCTTCAGGACAGATGAGATGATGACACCCAAGTCCCTCTCTCATTCCAAAACCACTATTTCCTCCCCATTAATTGCATACTTCGCTCTTGAATTTCCATGCCCCATATGCATAATATAGATAGATAGATAGAAAGATAGATAGATAGATAGATAGATAGATAGATAGATAGATAGTCTAAGAAGACTCAATAATGATGAGTTTCATAACACTAAGATTTGGACTATAGAATACCAGCCCTAGACTATGTAGACAATCTGGCCTTAATTTCATTGACCAGAACTGATTTACAAAGAATGTTAACTACTCTGATAACATTAAGTTTAATGCCAAATATGCAAAAAGCTTAGATAATGATATTTGGGTCTAACAGTTGTGCAAGAAGTTTCATATTTGCTGGAAAACCTTTGGATTTTGTAAGACAATTTATATATCTGGGTTTAAAGTTAAGCTCTAACTTAAAATGGAATGAACGTATCAAACAAATCAATAGCAAAATGAAAACAACATACTCGGCCCTTATGAGGTTTATTAAGATTAATGGTAGCTCTATGCTAACCCTGATGATTAAAGTAATTAATATTAAGCTGATAAATCAAGGCCTCTGTGGTATAGAAGTCTGGGGTCAGACAGATTGCTATACATATGTAAGTTGCCAAGGGGACTACCAAATGTATTAGTTGGGGCTAAGCTGGGGCAATCTAGTCTCAGGCATACTGCAAATGCAAGAAAGATAAACTACTAGCTGAAATTAAAACACAGACGGAAAACTCTTTATTAGCAAAGGGCTTAAAAGAAAAACTACAAATGGAAAAATATACCAAAAATTAAAAACCATGGCTTCAATATATAGTCAAATTAGTAGAAAGATGTGACCTAATGTTTTTGCTGCAGTTAATGAATCTGGGGGTTCTGTCCATCTTTCATACACAAAATATATAGTTAAAAAGGTTTATGAAAATGCTAGAGAAGATTTAGAGATGATAAGAAATGTTAAAGTCTCAAAATGGCTGATAAGTAACAACAGGGAACATTCATCAAATGCTTATTTAAACTTATAACAGAGTATATGATAGGAGTGGGGAAAAACTAACAAGATAAAAATGATATCTTGGGCAGTGACGACAGTAACAGAGATATCTTGTCATGATATCTAAGTTACTGTTGTCACAATGGATATCTTTGCAATCACTGTCGTCATAGAGCAGCCCAGCTATGATTAACAAGCCGGCCCTACATTAGAATAGTATAAGAGATGAGGCTGTTTTAAACCGCAGCTCAACTTTTTCTTCTAACTGTACAGAATGTCAGTGAAAGCAAGTGACTGCAGTCACTGCATTGTCAACAGAAGTCTGGTGGTAGTAAGAATCAGCCCAGCTTAGACAGGGCAGAGTGGATGGGCCTTGCAGTCCTTATCTGCTGTCAACTTCTATGTTTCTATGTTTAAGGTAATAACACTCCACATCCCTATAAATGAAACAATAACAAAGCGATCATAAAAATCAGTTCAAATCAATGAAGAGTATTATTTAACTGACACCTTAGAGACAGGCTGTGATCACAAGTGTCAGAGTGAGAAACGGCAGATGGCATTTCAGTTCAGAGATCATTTCAACTGCCAAACAGCAGTGTGACAGTAGGGAAGCAGTTCACAGTACAATCTGACAGCTAAGTTAAGAACCTTAGACAAAACAGTTAAAGTCAATCATAGTGAACCAAACATCTCATTCTGTGAATCGTATTTGTTATTGGATTAGCCCGTAGTGCAGTGTCTGTAAAAGGTGTCATACAAATTCCATTCTTAGATCACAAGCTGCAAGCCACAGTCAGAAATCAAAAAAATGAACACCAGTTTTGATCTAGAGGTGGCAGATTTAATGAGTTCATATGAGAAGGACCAGGAGCAATTCAATGACCCTGCTACCAATAAAAATGTGCCAGTGTGTAGACTTCCATTGGCAGCCTTGAAATGCAGCCTGCCTCTGCTGCTCAGGCAAATATTGCAAACTCTGTAACGGATGAGCCAGTGCCTCATTCCACAGCAGGAGCCGCAACACCTGTAGTAAATGTCAACATAACAGATACCACAAATGTCAGGCATGAAATAATGACAAGCAGTTACAACTCTGATCCAACAACTGCACCATCCAATCTATCAAAAACTTCAGATGGCACTATTCTGCAATCAGGTCATCCTAATGATTTAGTCAGCTGACAATAACTTAATAGACATAGAGAATGACATAACTTTTTTTTTGTCAAAGAACAGTAATGCAAACACAGATCAGAAGACACAATATGACATAAAGGTCATAAAATCATTCATAGTGAATAAATTCAGTGACTCAAGAGAGTTATTTGAACTACCCCCAACTACTCAGAATAAATATATCTGTTGTTACTTTATGGAGGCAAGAAAAGTCACTGGGCACAAATATAAGCCAGTGACCTTGCGTTGCATGTTTCAATCCCTAGAAAGACATTTAAAAATAAAGTCATACCCTTCACTATTAGCAAGTGACCCCATCTTTGAACAAACAAGGCAGGTTCTTCAAGCTAAAAGTCAACAGTTAAAAAGCATAGGCAAAGGTTGTAGCAGGAATGCTCCAGCAACCTAACTGATGAGCTTTATGCAAAAAAGCAGTTAGACCTGAGCACACCATGTGCTCTCATAAGTACAATGTGGCTTATCTGCAGCCTTTGTTTTGGCTTACATGGTTGTCAGGAGATGAGGGACCTCCAATGGAAGGATGTTACACTGAAGTGAGATGAGAATAGTATTTATTACCTAGAGTACAGCACAGAAAGGAGCACAAAAACCTGTATGGGAGTAAACCTCAAGGATCAATGCAAAATCCACCCCAGAGCATATGAGACACCTGATAAGTTGGAAAGGTGCCCCATCAACTTGTATAATGAATGCTAGTCTAGATGCCCACCAAAAACACTGTATGATGACAGTCCATTTTACTTGGCAGTGAATGTCCAGTCTCCAGTACTATCAGGCAGTGTCTGCTGGTACAAAACAGCCAATAGGAGTCAACAAACTGTCAACAATTGTTAAATCAGTGGTAAAATCTACAAACATAGACACTAGTAAATAATTAACTAACCATAGTGCTAGAAAGCATCTGGTGCAAATTCTCCAATGATTTAGGCATCCAGCCAACAGAAATTATACAAATTATTGGGCACAAAAATGTAAAAAGCATAAATGACTACAGTAAATTGTATGATAAGCAACAAAAAGCCATATCTGATACTATAAGTGTAAGCAGACCACCTGAAGAAATAGCAACTGCACATCGAGCTAGCCATCCAATGTGAATAGCATTTGAGCATCCTTCAGAAGGAAACACTGCATTTGAGGGTCTATTTTACCAACCATCATTTCAGGTAAAAAAAAAAAATCACCATAAAAATAGGGAGTGGTAAGTAGAATTTTCTGTGTGTGTTATTTATTTATTTATTTATTTTTATTTAGTACTAGCATTACTAATACCTTTGAACCATCGGTTAATTTACAAAGGTTCCGCATCAACATGAGAAGTATAAACAAACATAGGGATCAAATAAAGAGAAATCCATACAGTTAATAACTGACCATCATAAAACACTGACAGCAACAATTACACATAAAGTTGGTTCAGGTTGCATGTAATGGGTACAGAAAACACTGAGAAAATTGTCATCATATGTAAAAACAGTAGGTACAATAGGTCCAAGTAACATACAGTCATTCGGTACAGGTAGCATAGTCCTAAGTTACAGGGAGAACATAATCAAGAAGATGTACAACAAGGTGGGAGGAGGGGAGCAGAATAGCGAGGGTTTGATGAACACCATGAAAGGTGTGATTGTGTAGAGGGAGAACAAGGAGGAGGTAATGCTGCCAAGATTGTGGCATTGTCATGAAATGCTAAGTAACAGAGTGCTGTGGCAAGGAGGGAAAGGGGAAAGGAGGGTGGGGAAGGACCAAGGGTAGCACTGAGGGCAAGTGGGTTGTATGTACGCAGGGAGGGTATGGAAGGAGAGGGAAGGAGGGAGGCGGAGGTGTGGCAAATGGAGGAGGGTAGTCAGGGAAATGAAAAGTGTTTGGGCCAAGGGTAATGCAGGGAGGGTAAGCAGTAGGGAGGGTGAGAAGAAGAGGGATAGGAGTGGAGGATCAGGTGGTTAGAGAGGAGGGAAAGAGGTGGTCAGAGGGGAGGTGATCTAGTGGGCAGCAGGGGCCTGAGGAAAGAGTGGGTGACCTGTAGGCCTAGGGGGTGCAGTCACACTTGTTGAGATTAGTGAGATGCTGACATACTTTGTGCTTGTAAGGGCCAAGTTTATTCTCATCTGAGACTACAATAGGGAGGCCATTCATTAGTGTTGGGGCACTGCCAAAGAAGGCACACTGAGCCTGTGACATACTGCAGAATGGAACAAGATACTTGGGTTTGAGTGTACTACGTGTAAAGTGTGCATTATGGGTGGGTTGCATGAAGGCATGCATTACAGGAGGGGTGAGGCAAAGGCAGATGTTCTTTGCCAGGAGGCAGGTCTGATAGGCTCATCTGTCATCAAGATTGAACCAGTTAGATTGTTTGTATAGATCACAGGTATGCGTATGCCTACCAGTTCCTGTGACAAGTCTGCAGCACTTATTAAGAGAGATCCTGATTCTTTTTAGGGTTGTGTCTGAAGCAGCCCCGTAAAGACTAGCCCGTAGTCAATAATGGACAGGATAGAGCTAGTTACAGGAGTGCACATGGCTTTGTTGGTCAGGCAGTGGCGGTAAAGGACCCCAATCCTTGAATTAATGGCTTTGGAGATGAGGTGGAAATGCGAGTTGTAGGAAAGAGTGGAGTCAAGGGTAATGCCAAGATAGTTAAACTCATGCACTTGGTCAAGTGGTAGTTGTTGCTTGTTGTAGGTGGTAAGGCTAACTGTTCTAAATTTGCTGTGGGAGTTATAAAACAACATGGCTTTGTTTTTTTTTATAGTTCATCATCAGTTTATGCTGATCAAACCAAGATTCTGCTTACTGACGTTCTTCTGTAGATCCTGGGAGAGAGGGACACAGGGTCAGTGTGGGTAGAAAAGAGCACTGCATCATCTGCATAAAGTATCATTTTATTTGCACAGGCTGCAGGAGGTTGTTAATGAAGAGGCTAAATAATAGCGGGCCAAGGATGGATCCTAGGGTACTCAGAGTGCACCGGGAGGCTACAGGAAAGAGTGTCATTGATCTTAACTTGTTGGCTCCTGTCTGTAAGATAGCTTTCAAACCAATTTGTGACCTCATGCAAAAGGCCAAGACTAGAGAGGGAATCCAGCATAAACTGGTGATTCACGGTGTCAAAGGCCTTTTGTAGGTCAATGTACACTGCACCTAGTATGTGGCCTGTGTCAAGGGCTTTGTGTAGATGGCTAGTAAATTCAAGAAGGGCAATGGCAGTGCTATGGGCTTTTTGAAAGCCATGCTGTTGTGGACACTGTACATTATATTTGTGGAGGTGTTCAGAGAGCTGGTCTGAAATAATACGTTCAAGTACCTTGGAAGTGGTGGTAAGATGGAGATGGGGCTGTATTGGAGTGCAGGGACCTATCACCGTTTTTGTGCACAGGAGTGACAATGGCTATTTTCCAGAGCTGGGGAACTGTTTGAGGAGTGAGAGATTTAGGAGTTTAGTAAGCAGAATACGATGGCTTGAAGGAAAGTGAGAGAAGTTTAAGATCCAATGTGTCACTGCTGAATCTGGATTTGTCTAGGACTTTTCAAAGGCATTTCCTGGATTCAGCAAGGATATTCTCCTGAAATAGAAAGATGAGTTGTCCTGGGATGGTCAGTTTTACTATTAGGACTAGGAAGAGTGGAGTCATCGAAAAAGTTAGGGGGTAGGACACTGCTAAGATCAGTAAATACGTGATTAAAGGTGTCAGCAATTTCTTTATGATACTGGACGACAGTCCCATTGACTTCAAGCATGGAGGGGGAGGATTTGTTGGGTTTCCCCTTGAGGCATTTAATGTTTTCCCAAAAGGACTTGCTTTTACCACATTTAGCAGAAAAATATTTAGCAACAGACATTGTGTAATTATGTAAGCAAGTCACATGTAGTCTCACACATATCTGAACTGCTACGATAAAAGAAATTTAATTAAGCATGTCAGAAGCCCTACCCCCATCCAATGTAAAGCCATCCATACATCATACAGGCACTCTTCCACAAACCTGCAGGCAACCTCCCCCCCTCCAAAAAAAAAGGGTAAAAAAAAAAAACAAGAAACAAGCAATTGAACAATCGGCAGCACACGACACATACAAATTCAGCAGGTAACAGTAACACACATCATTTCCTAATAAAGAAGTACCTGGGTAATTCCTCTCATAAAGTAAAATGGTAATGTTAATGATCATAAAATAAAGAGTAATGGATAGGCAAGTGTGTGTTATGGATTTTTTTTACACACCTGAGGTGTGTGATGACCCATAAACCTCGAGAGCAAAGCTTGAGAGGTTTATACAGTCATCACACACTGAGGGTGTGTAAAACAAAATCTTTGACAACACACTTGCCTATCCTTTATTTTTATAATTATTAGTGCAGGGAGTAACTGCCAACATAAGACAGTTCTGAGTGAGATACACACACACACACTCCTGTCCAGTAAAACATTTTTGTCTTTATTTCTTTTTGTTTTACTGTTACAGTTGACTGGCAGCCAGAAACGGAGAACACTGAAACCGCTACGGAGATCGCTGGATGGGATTGAAGCCAAACGCAAGTTCAGCAGGATTAACCTGATATATTTTTTGTTCTAATGGTAGGATCAGCCAGATAAACAGTGGGGACAAAATAAATTACTTACATCCGAGGATGGTCCCAAGGAATGATAAGTGTGGGAGGCGGCAAGAAGCGGAGTGGCATGTTGTTTAAAGCGGGGAGAATGCCCATGGCGCATGCTAGGAGCCAGTCAGGTGTGGCACTTGGAAAGCATAGCACCAATGATCAGATGTTTGCGGAATGCCATCATAACCCAATTTCGGAGTTATTATGGCATTGTTTTGATCTATTAAAACGAGTTATTAAAGGGGTCACCAGTAATTATAAATATGTAATGTATCAGTATGAGGTTAAAAGAATCCAACCATAATGTTACCTAACAAAAAGAGACTAGGAATGAATAAGTGATAATTAGACTTATTAAAAATGACAGCACTTTATTCCAAAACACCTGGAGCCAGATTCTCAGTCCCCTAAGACTGACACAAGCCCCCGGTGCACTAAACATATGGCGTATGGGCCATGCATCAGTCTCCATCTGCTGCACCCAAATTTGGACTGCTTGCACCAGACGCAGATCCTTAGGATACAGTTGTATGGTCTAGCTTGTGCCACACCCAGGAGGCTGAGTTACGGGGCTTGCGCCAGACATGTGGCGCAAGCTGCTGTAATGCAGGGAAACTGTTGCAATTGCACCCATGATTTGAAAATCGGGTGCAGTTACAGCAAAGGGGGTTGGTGTAATGCCAAATCCTAAGTTGCTTGGTGCAGGGCTAGATGCAAGCCATGCGCCACCATTTGAAAATCCGGCCCCTGATTTTTTGTTCAGGCTAGAACTAAGCAGTTAATCAAGACATATGTCTTGCAGCAGAAGTTAGCAGTATATTGAGTAATTTGAGATGTAAAAAAAAAAATTGCTGAATCCAAATGGCATATCTTAAGTGACATCATAAATAATAATTCTGTGTGCTCTTTCATGTCTCTGTTTAACATTTTTAGTGTATTCACCTGCTATATCCCCTTATGTGGGATTTTCAAAGCCCCACCACAGATGCAGAAGGGGTCACCACTTAGACCAGCCAGGAGGTGGTCTAAGTGGATTGTGCCTGTGGGGTGCCATAGACCAGGGCCCAGCAGGGGCACACTAGGGGCACAGGACTGGAAACAGTGGGGGCGTCAGGTCCCTCTGGGCATTAGAGAACGTGAAATGGCACACCGCAAAGTTATTAATGTACATCCAGCCCAAACTGTATGTGGATAGGCCAGTAGTCTAGTGCCCCTCCGAACTCCAATATTATAATGAATAGCCCTGGTGGTGTAGTGTCCCCTCACCGATCCCTGATCTCACCTGCCTACAATGTGAAAACAGGCATGGTGCAATAGTGTCCCCCCATCTCAGATCATACTCAAAACCAAAGTGTTAGTATCTTCTAGTGGTTTAGTGGACCCCCTACCCTCCCCACTCTTTCAGGCACAGCCTAACTACCCTGATCCCCCCTTCCCATCTGGATGCTGCGACTGGCAGAGCCCTATGCTCACCACCTCGGCTGGCTGCAAAGTGCACTATCAAGCAGCATGTACTATATATAGTACACGCTCCTTGATAGTGCATTCTGCAGCCAGCCGAGGTGGTGAGCAGAAGGCTGTGCCAGTTGTTGCATTGGGGTGGGAATAGGGGGAGCAGGGTAGTTAGGCTGTGCCTAACAGGGTGGTGAGGGTGGGGGTCCACTAGACCACCAGGAAATACTAACACTTTGGTTCTGAGTATGATCAGGGATGAGGGGGGTGCTGTTGCACTGCACCCATTTTCACATTGTAGGCAAGTGAAATCAGGGATCGTGAGGGGGGCATTACACCACCAGGGCTATTCATGATAATTTTGCGGTTTGGGGGGGTGCACTAGACTACCAGGAATGGTTGTACAGTATGGGCTGTTTCCATACCTTAAAGATCTGTCTGTGCCCTTTATCCCTCTCTGTGGTCTACACTGCAATGGCACCTGCCTCCTCCCATGCCCCACTGCCCCAGTGCCCCTTCTGGCATAGTATTTCTCCACCCCCCATCCCAGCCCCTCTAGTGTTATGCTGGGTTGGGAGGGGGCCACCGCATGTCTGCGGCACATCCTGCAATTGCGGCCAACACTTTGGCACATCTTGCAATCTGTGGCAAATATGGGTGTTGGCGTGGGAACCCTGTAGAATATAAAATCTGGCACACAGTCCCTGGTGCAACTGGGGTTTGCCACAACCCTTAGAGGGACACAAGTTGCATCTCTCTAAGGGGTCTTTGAAAATAGGGCCTACATCTTCAGTGACAGTGATTCAGACTAGTGGCAGGTAATGAATGACATATGTTTTCATATATCTAATGATCTTTGTGTGTTTCTTTTTCTTTAGTTTATTTTTTGTATTTTTTTTTCTCTTTGCTTAACCTCACACAACTTATTCTGTTTCAAGGCCATAAAAAAATTACTGTGAGTGTATCTGTATGTTGATTCATTAGACATTGCTACCAGTGTCCATGAGCAGATATCAGGTTGGCACATTAGTTCATAACAGATGTGGATCAAAATACCACAGACAGACATGCAGAGTCATATCTGTACATCTTAATGCTGTGTATAATGACTGGACTGAAAAGCTCTGTCAAAGTAATAAAGTTGCAAATGTTAAAAGTGTCTTGCTCATTGTGTGTTTTTATTTTGCATTGTTTTGTTTTTGTATCCTGGACACAAGTTGGCATTAAATACCATAACAGACACTTACGCTGAAATTTGCAAGATGCTTGATACAGTAGACAGTAGCCACTAGACAATCCAGGATACATGGGTAAAAAAAATCTGTAGCACCAACAAACAGTGGCAAGGTGGTATCTTTAGCTCATGAGTCATAAAGCGCATGACACTGAGATCAAATATCATAGCCTATGTGCATCTGTATTGAAGGCTGTCAATATTTTTTGAGGGGGCAGCAAAATATAAATGTATTGTTTTTTGGATATGTGTAAGTGGTGGGTAGAGTTGGTGTAGCTGCAAGGGATCTGTAGATCCAAAAAGCCAGTCAAAAAAAGAAAAAAGAAAATGTTGAAAACAGTAAGTCTGTATACCCATGAAGTTACAATGCAACAACAGTTTTGCTAGTGAAAATATTCATACAGTTGTCAGTAAATGGAGAATGCAGGGTAATAATAACAAAGTCAAGTAGGCGTGATGCACTCCTTCTAAGCAGATCGTGGCACTCCGCTCCACCTCAATGATCTAAAATTGATTTAAAATCTTAGTCTAATCAACTGCTAATTAAACCAATGTGAACCTACAGCATCAACTCACGATTCATCCGGATCCTTATTTTTGGAGGAGAAGCGGGCCAATTAAGGGAAAAATGAAGGCGGAGATGAAGCAGGCCCTCCCATCTCGGATGCCACCACCAGCCCCAGACAAACAGTCCAAAGAGGGCCAAGACACAAAGCGCTGTGACCGGTAAGGGCTCCCAGTCTGCATCCACTACAGCTCCTCTATCGGTGGACACATTTTTGGCAGAAATGGCTCCACTCAAGGTAGAATTTACCGAATTTGCTTCGGACCTCAAATCTATAAAATCTAAGCTAAAGGATAGGAACAAAGCCCTGGCAGATGTATCAGCCCATACTACATCTTTGGAAAACTGGCAGTCCTGCACAAATCCTAAATTGACCTCCCTAAGACAAAAGCTCAGCAAGTTGGAATTAAAAATGGAAGATCTGGATGGCTGTAACAGGCGTAACAACCTGGTTATTTTCAGCCTCCTAGAAGAAGCCGAGGGCCATTCTCCCGTAATCTTTGCACAAAAGCTACTGATCAAAATAGCAGGCCCTCCTCCATACTCCATGACCTACATAGTCGAGAGGGCCCAAAGATCTCTAAGGCCCAGACCACCTCCAGGCTCAAAACCTAGGCCGTTCATCATGTGCCTGTTGAGCTACATCAGTCACCAGCATGTTCTAACTACAGTCAAGGACTTGAAAGAAATAAAATGGGAGGATTCATACCTAAGGATATCCCAGGATCTCCCAGTTGCCACTCATCAGAAACAGGCCAAATACCACCCTTCCATTACAAAATTGATTGCTCCCGGGATAAACTTTCAGATGTTCTGTCCGCTAGACTCTCGGTTTTGCATCAGGGCACTGGAAAACTTTTGAGAATGCACAGCAGGCTGCATGGGACCTCATAACCCTATTTCTAGACCTCTTCAATCAACATTGAAGAGACACTATCAGAACCGTCTGGGTTATTTCAGCAGGACAAGGTTTAAGTGAGAGCTCTGGTTTAGTATTACTTACCTTGACTGAATTTAAAATCCACAGCTAGTGACTGATTGGGAGCTTGCCTCCACAGTTATCTCCTTGTCTCCGGTCCAGTTTCTTAGGCCTGTGCTCCTGGATTTACTGCTTCAGCTTGCGCCTAGTTTGAAGCCCAAATAATGGAGCTCGGAGAAATGCGTAAAAAATACTAGGGCTTTATCTGACCTTCTTTTGGCGGCTTGTTACAGGTTTACCCAGGAAACAGTCACTGCTTCAGTGCACCAAGAGATACTACTGAAATCCTGTCTTTTTGGCTGAATTTGATGCTTTCTCCCCATCTCGAACGTGCAAGCGGCTTACCCTCCTCGATCATGCACACGTTCATGGAGCAGCTACACGATCCTGCGAACCTTCCTATTTCATTCCAAGCCATGATTTTGTTTTAGTTTGCAAGCTACTTGTTAACTTTACTTTATCTACAAGCAACAAAAGACATTATGCTTGGAAGCCTTTTGGTTTAACTGAACTTTTTCACTTTAGAAACAAGTTCTTTCTGCTTTATTTATGGCTTTTGTTTTACCGACTACAATGTCTACCATAACATAAATCGGGCATGTGATGGCGTGACTCATGAACAGACTCACATCCCATCAATAATCTAATACTTTATTTTTGTTTGTATATATAGATATATTATGGTAGTATGGTAGTGCTACCATAGTTAGGGTTGAGTAGCATTTTTAAGGTTAAAGGGTCATATTTTGCACCTTAATAACTTTGCCATTGTTCAATGGATTTGCCTGACATTTGGCACACATGATTGGGCATGCTAGATCTTGGGATCTGCCATGTTTCGTACCAGTCAGATATACGGCTGCGGAGTTATTAAGCGACAACCAATTGCGCAATTACGGTTTTTTGCTATTTCTTTGCTCTCACCTACAGGTCACACAGTTTGTGTGACCGGTCCAAAAACTTCAGGGCATGTGTGGCCGGGGTTCCCGATGTGACTTTTGAAGATTTCATGAAAAAATATTAAACGGTTCAAAAGTTATTCAAAAAACTATTTCCCATTATAAGTCAATGGGAAAAGTTAACAAAAAGTGCAACACTTTCGCAAATGCACTTTTTAGTGTCACAAATGGCCCTAGTAGTGTCTCAAATCCACCATTTTGTTTTCAGCTGGTGATCAGAAAAATGTTTTGCATTTAAATTTAGGACCCTCTAGGGACACAATTCTTTCTGTGTTCACCTAGTCTGACCATGAGGATGCTAGCCATGTGTTTATTTTGGAGTTAAACACCCCAGAAATATGTTTTTAAAATTTCGGGAAACAGTAGTGTTGCAAAGTAGTGTCGCACCTGTGACACTTTTGCAAATTTTTGCGAAAATTGTCGCAAATTGCGACACTCCTTTTTCAGACTTGGCTAAAATGACAGGAGTTCTTTGCCACCCAGGTGCGAAAGAATGGTTTGGTCTTTTGAGATGAAATTTGGAGGGAAGGTAGCCAACATCTCACAGATGTGCCTTTTGGTGGTTTGGTGAAAAAATATTGCATGGCTCTGACGTTATGGTACTCCGAAGTTGGCGTTTTTCCCCATAGATTATCATGGTGGCATACGCCGCGCCTTTCGGGGCTCGTATCTCGAAAACGATGCGAGATACAGATTTTTTGTTGTGAGTTGCATAGCCCTTGGGGCTATGTAATAGCAAAAACCTAGCCAGGAAAATCATGATTTCTGTGAAATTTACATTTTTCTCTACGTTGTGCGGTTGCTGAGATATTAGCAATTAAGCACTTACAATGCTCGTTTTAAGCTTCGGTGCCCATTACAATGCAAACATTCTTTGTACACATTGTGTTTCTCTATGTACCTGTTTGGAAAAAACAGGGTATGCACTTCCATTACTGTTACAGTTACTGTTTCCACTTGTGTTTATGTCTCTGTTTGCATTACTGTTCCCGTGTACGCCACCGTGTGCGTTACTCTTTGCGTTGTCATTTGTGCTTGCGTTTTTGTTACTGTTACCATTTGCATTTCCACTACTGTTTCTGTTTGCATTTTTGTTTGCGTCACCATGTGCATTGCCATTTGCATTTCCGGCAGCCCTTTCGTTTGTGTTTCTGTTTCTCTTTCGTTTTGCGTCTTCCTTGCTGTTACTGTTACCATTTGTGTTTGCAATTGCATTACTGTGCCCGTGTGCATTATGGTTTGCATTTCCATATGTGCTTGCATTTCCTTTTGTGTTTCTGTTTCCTTTGCTGTTATTGTTGCTGTTACCGTTACCATTTGCGTTTACAATTGTGGTACTGTGCCCATGCACATTTCGGTTTGCGTTTCTGTACACGCTTCTGTTCCTGTTTCCATTTCTGCTTCCTTTGGCATTATTCTTCATCTTAACTCTACCATTTGCATTTACAATTGTGGTACTGTGCCTGTACGCATTACGGTTTGCGTTTACGTGTGCGTTTGCGTTCACGTTTCCGTTTCTGTTCCCTTTCGTGTTCTTTTTGCTGTGACACTTAACATTTCCATTTAAAATACCACTGCCATCACTGTTCATGTTACCAGTTGTGTTTTCGTACATGCTTCAATGTCCATTTGCGTCACTGTTTGCTGCGGCGTCACTTTGTGCTTCCGTTTCTATTAACATTTCCTTTACCATTTACGTTTGCATTACCATGTGTGCCACTGTTGGTGCTTCTGCTTGCGTTGCTGTTCTTGTTACTATGTCACAAGACATCATGTGGCAGAAGCGCCAGGAATACCACACATTACATTCACTATTTCGTCATCTTTCTCAAAGAAGGAAATTAAAGGCAAAAAAACTCCATTTAATGCATCAGTTAGGGTTGTTCCACAGCGACAAAAGCAAGGAAATTTGGTGTTAGGGTTGAAAGCCCCCCTTGCACCCCTCCAGTCCACCCCCCAACCAGCATTGGGGTGCGCGTTGGGGTTGTCGGTCCTAACTCGCACCCCATTCTCCTATTCCTCAGCGTCTTTACACATGCGATGGGGTGAGAGTTAGGGCCGATGACCCCAACATGTGCCCCGATGTTGGGGGGGGTGGGCTGGAGGGGTGCAAGGAGGGCTTTCAACCCTAACACCGAATTTCCTTGCTTTTGTTGCTATGGAACAACCCTAACTGATGCATTAAATTGAGTTTTTTGCCTCTAATATTAATATATATATATATATATATATATATACTATATATATATATGTATATATGAACTGGGATGGCTATCCCTAAGTTACTAAAACCTTTTTTTTTCTTTCTCCTGACAGGATTTGGTCCTAATTAATCATTCCGAAGAAAATACCTTGAGACATTACAGGATCGTTGGGGTGGACTTAGATTGTGCACCCAACTGAAATATGAACATATTTAGCTAGTTGATAAGTTAATCAGTTACCAGTTATAGTAAAGTTGTAGGAATATTAACAGGTTAAAGCCTGCATTTTGCATTACGCACAAACTGTTAAACATGTGCAAAAGTTGGGTTTATTAGCTGTAGTTGGAACTTTTCCTTCAATGTTTCATTGCATGAATCAATGCTCAAATATTAGTTGGGGTGGGGGAGAGGGACTATGGCTGTGTATCTGTTGGGGAAGCAGTCACAAATTAATATTGGGGATGGAACCTCCAGTACTGTTGTCCCGGCATTGGACTCTTTTGACTCTAAGCTGTTATGTTATTTTGTGGGTTTCAGGAGGGGCTGGTCAAAGGTCAAGTTTCATGGGTTTGAGTATTTTAAGATGGGTTAGAGGCTTGGGGTGGGTTGGGTTAAACTTTTTCTTTAAGGGATTAGGGTCTTTGGGGGGATTGGGGGGGAAGGGAATATGGTTAAAGGGTTGTCTGCCACCGGTTCAGAACTTGTTACCCTTACCTTGTATAATCTGGACTGGTTGATTTCTAATATGTCCCTAGCTATTTATTTCTACCCCATCACCTCCATGGCTGGATATAAATACTGTTTTGGTACATAAAGGGCCCAGACTCCTGCCAAAGATCCAAGGTTTTACTTCATCTCAAAAACCTGAAAATTGATATTGCCTTTTGTAACAGACACATCTCTTGTCTGGTCAAGTTCATTATTTACATAGAAACTGGGTTGGTAAAGTGTTTGGTCCAGGTGTCGATTCCTGTAGAAGGGTGTCACCATTATCATATCTAAAGGATACCATTTCGCCTTATACAAAGAAATTGCTGATCCTAGAGGTAGCTTACGTTATTCTCGTGGGTTCTCCTAGGCCACCCAGAAGTCATATTGGGCTCCATTTATGGACCCAGTCCTGATGACCTTGAGTTTTTGCTAACCTTATGGCTACACTAAGCTCCTGGTCCACTCTTCCAATAATTCTGGGTGGCGACGGAACCAGGTCTTATCTAATAGCTTGGACAGATCAGCTCAGACCAGACAATGTTTGACACCAGGCCAAAAAAACATTCTTGAGTTAATGCATACCCTTGGTCTCACCGATCCCTGGTGAATTATGCACCCAGACAATAAGGAATTCTCATTTCACTCCCTTCCTCATCATTATTTCTCCCATATAGATTATTTCCTTATGTCTGTGGATCATCTTCCAGGGTTTCCCCCTTGCTTATTATTCTTCTAAGGTTATCTTGAACCACCAAATCACCCACCTTCATTTGGACCTCTCTCCCAATATCCACAGAGACAGAATCTGGAAGCTTAACAATCAAATTCTGAAATCTGATGATCATATACAACACCTCCAAACTTTTATTACTAACTTCATGGAATACAATGCCTCATCCATGTGTAAAAAATATTTTTTATGGGGCTCTCTAAAATGTGCACTATGGGAAGAGTTAATTCACCTTGTGACCAAACATAAAAAACAAAGAGTCACTGCTCTCTCCTCTATTCTAGACCAAATAACAGATGCAGAACCTCACCTCTCTCCTTCCTCCCCTATAGAGGACTGGGAAAAGGTTGAATCTCTCCACACCCAATACAATCAACTAATAGCTGAAAAAGTGGAATTCCTCATACTTCACTCCAAAATATCTTATTTTGATCAGGGTGAAAGAGCTGGGACACTCCTAGCTCTTTGACTACGTACACAGATTGCTGATAGAATCATTTCTTCTATCTATTCAGCTTCTAGAATTCTTCTCACCTACCCTCCAGATATAGTTGAAGGCTTCTGGGAGTATTATGGCTAATTATACACATCCTCTGCATCTTCACTTTCACCCCAACAACTGGATTCCTATATTCAGGACGGTAACCTTTCTGTGTTATCTGAGTCTCAAATAGCTAATTTAAAAGCCCCTATTAACCTAGTGGAGGTACTTGATGCTATCGACTCAATCTCCTCTGACAAATCACCTTGACTGGACAGTTTCGCAACAATTGTTTACAAAACATTTAAAGACTCAGTAGCTCCTTTTTTCTTAGACACCTTTCACTATATCTTTAAGGAAGGATTATCTGACACCTCATTGACCTTAGCAAACATAGTTGTCCTCCCGAAACCAGGCAAAGATCCTCTATTTATTCCCAACTACAGACCTATCTCCTTAATTAATGTAGATCTTAAAATCCTAGCTAAAATCCTGTCTTCTAGAATAAGCCTAATTTGGGATTCATTGATTAGTGAAGAACAAGTGGGATTAGTCAAGGGTAGACTTTCATCTGACCACCTAAGGAAACTAGCATACCTTTATTCTACATCCAGAGATTCCTCTATACCTGCTGCATAGGTCTTGCTGGATGCAGAAAAAACCTTCACTAGGGTGTCCTGGGAATACCTCTTTATGCTACTACCTAAATATTGTATTCTACCCGGAATTCGTACAATGGGTCAAAATCTTATATACATCCCCCTCTGCATGAGTCCAATGTAATGGGTTCTTTCTACACCCTTCTTCCTATTTCAAGGCACCCAGCAGGGTAGCCCCTTATCTCATCTTTTTAATCTGTTTCTACAACCTCTCATTAGGAAACTTAAAAATTCTCCGCTTATAAGAGGTATAGCAATAGGTAATTCAGAGTATAAAATCTCTGCTTATGTGGACAATATACTCATACATATCTCTTACCCTGCCCAGTCTCTCTCAACCACTTTTCAGATTATTTCCCAGTTCGGATCCATCTCAAATTACAAATAAAATTTGGACAAAACTGAACTTTTCCCCCTCAATAAGTACACAATGAGAGCCGATGTTGATCATCTGGGTCTGCAATGGCATAGAGATAAACTAAAATACCTAGGTATTAACCTACTTCCCTCTCCCCACACTATGAAAAAGCTTAATCTGGATGCTATTGTAAGTATAATAAAAGAAGACCTCAAGCGTTGGTCCAAATTACCCCTATCTCTTTGAGGTTGTATGAACATAACTAAAATGAATGTACTACCATGTATTTTATATCCTCTATAAATTTTCAACTGGGCTCTCCTGCTATCATGGTTCTTACACCTGCATAGAACCATTAGTTCCTTTCTATGGCTTGGAAAAAAGTCAGATGAAACTATCTTAAACTTACTCGACAAAAATAGCGGTGGTCTCCAAGCTCCTAACTTTTACCTATATTATTTAGCCATTCACCTAGCCAGACTCAAATACCACTTGCTTCCCATGGACCTTGCTCAGGATTCTTCTTACTGTCCCCTTTGGTTGAAAATTGAACAGATATTGTGTTCAGCACATGACATCGATCCCAAAGCTCTACCCTTTGTTCCCAAAAGGAACCTCCCCAAACTTTTACAAGATACACCTTTAGGCTCCATGCTTCATACACAATTCCAACTGAATTCCTTTCTCAAAAGGGATGCTTACAGGGATACAACTCAACCTCTTTTTTATAACCCCAACCTTTTAATCTCCGGTAAAACTCTTAAACCTCACCTCTTCTGGCCGAACATGGGAGTGGATAAAGTCAAGGATTTGGTTAAGGACCAAAAACTAATGTCCTTTCAAGAAGCTGGTCCCCATTTCAAATGGATCACCACTCAGGTTTTTAAATATTTTCGGATCTCTCATATGTTGCTACAACATTTTGGCTCTGGTATTTGGCCCAGATCCTTTACGACCACCCTTTCTACATACAACAACTCTGTTTCAACCTCTCACCTGATAGCATACACATATACATTTCTATTAACCATGACTGCTACACTAGAGGGTCAAAGGTATTACTGGTGGGATAATACTCTATCACCGACCACCCCCTCTAGGCCGTGGACAAAACTTTGGAAACATTTGTATAGGTATATCAAATAGGACAGATATAGATATATGCAATTTCAGATTAATCATAATTTGTACTATACCCCGGTTAAACTTTATCAAATGGGTAAGCTGTCCTCTAGTCAATGTCCCAAATGTCAAAAAGCACCAGGAGATCTGCTCCATATGTTGTGGTCTTGTGAAAAAATGTTCCTCTTTTGGCAAGTTATTCAAAGTCATCTCAATGCTCTACTTGCATTGTCAGACAATTTCACACCTGAGATATGCATCTTAGGTGACTATACTCAGCTGAGAGGGTGAGTTCAAAGAACCCATATGTCCTTAATCTCAGCTTGTGCTAAGAAAGCAATTTTGAGACATTGGCTAGACCTGACCACCTCCAACCATGTTGAATGGTATAAAGAAATCATGTTTGCCCTACAGGCTGAGCGTATCATTGCTGGAACTACAAACAGGATGGGTAAATTTAAAAAAAATTGGGACCCACTGTATACCCTTATAATGATTCATTAGAATCATTCATTTATATAGACTCCCCCTAGAATAATTATCTCTCCTCTTTTGATACCTTCAGTCTGAGAGTTATCAGTTCAGCCACTTCACTACGATCCATATATAACAGCCGGTGGCAGAGAGGGTGCATTGGGAGGACTGGGTGGGTGGGAGGGTGCAGACAATGCTAAACATTTACATTTTTTTAATCTATATATATCCCTTCGACAAATACTGAATATTATTGTACTTCAATTATATTTCTGTGTTTCACCTCAGTAGTATAAGGTTGCCTGTACAATGTGATTGTGATGGTAAAAATAAAGCATATTTAATTAAAAAAAAAAGTCAAGTAAACAGTGACGTAATATGCTACAGCGTATTTATGTGTTTTCATTTTTTTGGGAGTTTCCCTAGTTCCAATTCCTGCATAGGTCCATTGCAGTCACCTGAAATGGCACCAATCTCTCATTACTTTAACCAGGACAACAATATCAAAACACGAATGCCATAGCAAGATGACCGAAGAAAGCATCAAGACACTGTAGAACTGTAAATATTTCATGACAGTTTCAAGGCAATGAAATGTATTAAAATCAAAGAGTGTTAGTAAAATGTAAGTAAGAGAATACTTATGTCAGATATAGAGGATAATGTATGGTCTTTGGTTAATAACCACACTGTAAACACTTTGAGAGAGTTTGCCATGACATCATTGTAAACCTCGAGGCACAGCTTGAGGTTTTCAGATGTCATAGCAGCTGTAATGTTTTCATCGTTATTAACCAAATACCATTCTAATATATTTTATAGTGTAAGGCTACCAAGATTGTGTAATTGCAGATTGAATTACTTTACTTTATTGAGTTACTTTATGGAACATTGTTGTGAGCATTCCGTTTTGTTATACCATTGATATGACATACTCAAGAAGGGTTATCAACAGAGTGATGTCATAATGATGGCATAACAAGGTTGTAATCTGCTTGATTTCAGTTAATAATAAGGGCTCCCCATACATTATAAATGCTTTCCCTGACAAACATGACTGCCAGATAATTAAAAAACAGAGCATGAGCAATGTCATATAAAAAAAGGTCAGTGATCTTCTTTCAATGGAGAAATGAAATAATACAGTCAAGTTGTGCAAATCTATTTTTGATTATCTGAAATAGGGCTGTCACAAGTGAAGAACAGCATTATTTCTACAGATATACAAGTAGTAGATGACAAGTATAGTAAAAAGCTTTCAATGAATATTCAGGGAAACATGAAATAAAAAATAGCATATAGCATAGTTTGTTCTCATGTTAGGCAGTATTAATGCCATGGTGCTGAATTTTAGGTTTCAATCCTTCACATATTGTTATAAACAGTAATTTTCTAATACTATGAGTGCATTTCACAAACGTCCATTCATAGAAAGTGTAAACTGTATGAATGTGGTTTTGCATCCATGTTTTGTATCAAACCATCTAACAAATATAAAACATAGAGAATGTTTGTGCAACAAAAATACAATGTAATTCCTATCTGCAAATCTCTCCTAGTAATTCATTTTGCAAAAAACTCAAACTTGCTTGTTTTCTGTTTTTTTTGATTGGGGAAAGTTTCATTTGATTTTTCAAAACAAAATAGAGAATTTACACTGTAAATATAGCCTTAATGAGAAAACAATCAGTCCATGTCACTGATTCCATTAATAAATTAATTGTTGTAGCTAGTGATATACAGCAAGGTGCAAAGAAGGTGTGTGTGTGAGTTGTGTGTGTGCTGTGTATGTGTGAGGGGTTGGGGGAATGTGTGTGTGTGGGGGGTGTAGTTACAGACTTCAAATATGGATATTTTACTAAGAAAAGATGAGTGTTTAAACATGGCACTATGCTGCCTGGCTATATGCCTCTAATTCCCAACAACCATGGTTTGTGTATACAATGAATAACGTATTGTGCCACCTTGGTAACAAAAGAAAAATAAATACATCAATAAATAAATTAAAAAATAAATAAATACATCTCCAGGAAGCATGACTATTGAGTCGCTCTACAAGCACATGGCTGTGTGGTGTCCACTGACATATCAGGTGAAGAAACCAGCACCCCTGCTAGCACCAGTCTCCAAAACATCGATGCAGTAATAAAAGCAACCAATGTACCGTAACATATTAAGGTAACATCCAGTAGGGCTTAAAATAAATCCAGCAAAAGTAATACTTTTTAGACACTGAGCAAATGCCGGAAATTACAGCTGCATAAGTAATCAGCCACTGGCATCCAAATGAGAATCAGTGAGAACATGTTACTGGCCAATGTGGGGGACCAATGGCAATGTGCAAAAACTGAATGAAAATCATGTAAATCACTGCTTACATAGCTCAATAACAAGCAATCCCTTAAAAACACATTATCCATAACCCATAGGGAGCATATAAGAAATACCGCAAACTGCGTGTTTTCAATCATTGAATATAGCGTTGTTTTGGTAAACATACTATTCATTTTAGTATTGCCATGAGCTGAATCACAGAACTATCAGTCTATGTCACTGCCTCCCCAAAAAGTAGTTATACGTGCAGAATTGCAAGAGTCTGCAACAAAGGTGTGTGTGTGGTGGTGATGGTGGGGTGGGTGTGTGTGTGTGTGAGTGGGTTGTGGGGGATGGGCATGGGAGGGGGGCAAGTTCATCATATGAATATTGCACATCGAAGAATACGAATAATAGAAAATGAAAGTATGCTGTGACCATATGAATTAATGCACATAGACCCATGTATCTTGTCAAAAAGCATTAGTGCACTGTCCAACCTTGAAAAAAAAAGAACAGTGATCCACCTGTAAGAAGCACTACAGCTGAATCACACTGCAGTACCTTGACTTTATGCTGTATTTCACATGTCAGACCAAGCAATCGGCAGCCATGCTAGCCATGGGACCTAGAACTACCAAAGTACATAAAATCATAGAAACATAGAAACATAGATTTTGATGGCAGATAAGGACCCTTGGCCCACCCAGTCTGCCCATTTCCTACCTAATGGATAAGCTGCAGATCTTAGTTAACCAGCAGCCTACTTCTTCCTACCAACCCCCTAGAATTGCCTTATGTCTGTCCCATGCATGCTTGAATTCCACCACTGTTTTTGACTCCACAACCTCCTCCGGAAGGCTGTTCCATGCATCCACAACCCTCTCTGTGAAAAAATACTTCCTTAAATTACCTCTGAGCCGCCCCCCCATCTTCAAATTGTGCCCCCTTCGGAGTCACGTGATGCAGTGCTCTTGCTAGCTGCGCTCTCTATCTGTTCTGCATAAACCCTGTCCATATACCTTCCTTTGGGGACCACCTCTGCTATTTTGGCATTTTTAAAGGTACTAGCTATTGACCGCAAACTTCGTGGAAGGTGGTGGGTGTTCAGATGGAAGAAGAAATGCCAAAAGCGGCAGCGAAACACACACCGGCAACCCCCGAAAAGGCCCCGAAGAAGCCTCGGGCCTCGCAGTCACAGCCAGCTCAGCTCAATTACCCGGGCAGTGAGGGGGAAGACCTGTTGACTGTGGCTAAGTTTCTAGAAGAATTTAGGCCTTTTAAGGCTGAAATGGGGGAAATGGCTACTGAAATTAAAAATATCACCTCCGCCCTGGAAGACCTGAATAGAAAGGTATCGGATAACGAAGCACGGGTCAGATCGCTGGAAAATCGCCTGGATAGGCTTGATCCTGAGTTGGTCAAATTAAGGCAGCACTCTGCCAGTCTCGAATCAAAAGTTGAAGACCTCGAGGGCAGAAGTCGGAGGAACAATGTGGTGGTGATTGGCCTACCTGAAAAGGAAGAGGGAAACGACCCAGTTAAGTTCTTTCAAAAATTTGTTGAGAAGATAGCAGGCCCCTCGCCCTATGGTCATTGCTATAACATTGAAAGGGCGCACCGAGCTCTCCGGCCTTTACCTCAGCAAGGGGCGCCTCCTTGTATTTTTATGGCAAATTCCTAAATTTTCAGGAGAAACAAATTTTCCTGCAGAAGGTCAGAAAACTAAAAGCCTGCAATGGGAGAGGGTTGACATAAGGATCACCCAGGACCTACCGCCTCGGTTCGGCAAAGAAGAGCTACTCTTCACACCCTTGTGTCGAAGATTATTGCGGTGGGTATTAAATTTAAAATGGTATTCCCTGCTGTGCTACATGTATATATTTTGGAGTCCTGGAAAAAGTTTGATGACCTGGACAAGGCCTTAGCTGCACTTCTGCTCGCACTACCTACTCTCTTTAAAATCAAATAGGGGTTTATCTTCTCTCGGTATATTTGTTCCTGTGTTAAAAGGAATGGCCTTTAAAGTTTCTCCCAGGAATTTGTATTGTTTGTCCTGATGTCGTATTGGTTTGGGTAGGTTGTGCTCCTAATCTGGGCCCGAAAGGATGCGGGCTTAATCTCCCGGTGATCCCCCCCCCCGGACAATAGTGATCCTACCAAAGTGCGCAGTTCCTGCTGTAAGATTGACCTACCACATCTCACTGAGTTGCCTGACTTTGCTTCATATTGTAGTGAGATGATATTTTCTGGGGGCTGTTTATCCGCACATGAGCCGCGTGTGCAGCGGTCCAGGAATTTGGAATGTGCGCTCCCCATTTCTACTCGACGGAGGTGTGGTTGCCAGCGGCATAGTCTGGTGGACTCTGGGTGACCCTAAGGAAGATCGGTAAACACGTAATGGCACCTGTTAACATTCCAGAAAGTGGATCGTGGAGTCGACTGGCACCATAGCTGACTGTTGCTCATTATTGGGACTATAGTTTTCGGGGGAAGGGACTCATGAGTGATGCTGGTAGGGGGGGACGGATACTGTTTTTGGTTTGGTCACTAGAGCCTTGCCCTATTCTTACACTGTATCCTGGGGAACATAAGGAATCTGTGCTAACTAGCAAAAAAGATACTTTTCAGAATGTAGTGGGCCATATTGCAACTTAGGAAAATGGGTACTTGGTCACCCTCGAAGGTCATTTTGGTTTAATTATGTTCTGGTGAAGGGATGTTGGGGCTAATTATGCCTCCTTTTCTGTCTTTTGAGATATCTTAACAAGTGTTTAATTTTGACGGCACTGAGTGTTTTTCACATAGGGGAAAATTAAAGATGGGCATTACTTTTATTGAAGGTGTGGACGGGGGGCAGGGAGGAGAGATACAGTGATGCAAGCTGTCATCAAGGACCGTGTGGATGTGGGAGGGGGGAGGGCGGATAATGGGGGGTCAAGGTTGTGTGGGAAATATGTGACTTATGGGGGCTATCAGGGTGGGATAAATTGCAAGGTGGGAGCACAAGTCCTCAATACTGATGATATGGAGCACCGATTAAAAAGGAGCATACCATGGTTTGATCTAGAGATGCAGGATAATGGCTTTGTGCGGGACGTTTAAAGTTGTAACTTGGAACATAAAGGGAGCACGCCAGAAAGCTAAACAGTACAGCTTATTAAAGCATTTGGAAGTATTAAAAGCAGATATTGCACTTTTACAGGAGACGCACTTGCTTCAAACCAAATGCAATTCCATGAGGCATCTGCAAATGGGGTCAGTTTTTTCCTTACAAGGTAGCACGCAGAGCAGAGGTGTTATGGTGCTCATGCGTAGGTCCGTCCCCTTTACTGTTCTTCAGGTTATTCAGGATGATGAAGGTAGATATGTTCTTGTTAGGGGCAGGTTACAAAATACGGAAATACTCATGGGGTCTATTTATGACCCCAATTCTGAATCCCAAGGGTTTTTTGTTAAACTTCTGGAAACTCTAACCCCATTTGTACATATCCCCATGATTCTAGGAGGAGATCTAAACCTTGTGTTAGATCCTTTGATGGACAGAACCAGGAGAAATATTGCATCCTTTTCCCCAGCTCAGCGTGCCCTAGGAGAACTGCTGGACCAGATTGGTCTAGTGGATGTATGGAGAGTGGTTCACCCAAAGGCTAGGGAATATACGTTTACTTCCTCAGTTCACGGTTCAGCATCCCGCATAGATTACCTATTACTCTCTCACACTCTCCTTCCTGGGGTGCTGGAATCTGAAATTATGCCGGGACCCCCTTCCGATCATGCAGCTGTGGTGATGTTAATCTCATTTTCCTCTCTTCCTAAGAGGGGCAGTAGGTGGAGGATTAATAATCAGATACTGTGTAGCCCCAATACAGTGGAGTTTATTTCAGTACAGATAGAAGAATTTATAGCTAATAATTTAGAAGATAACGTTAGTCCTGATATTGTTTGGGGAGCGTTTAAAGCCTTTATAAGAGGTATATTAATTGGACTGGCATCCAAAAGGAAGAGGGAGAGGATACAAGTTCTGTCCGAGTTGCTGAACTGAATAAGAAGTAGAGAATCTACATTGACTTCACAGTCGGCTGAGGACGAGAAGCTAGAGCTTGTTAGGCTGAGGGATCTCTACTTAAAACTGCTCGGGGAACAAACGGAGTTGGTATTAATTAAGACCAAGGCTAATTACATTGATCAGGGTGAAAAGGCGGGTACGCTCCTTGCTAGGAGAATCAAACAACTGGAATCATCCCGTATAATTCCAGGGATTCAATCCAAAATAGATGGCCAAGTAAAAACCTTGCCTGGGGAGATAGTGCAGGAATTTAGATGTTACTTTGAGTCCCTGTACAGTAAAATGGATAATTCCCCTACTGAGAAAGAGATTCTCACCTTTTTAGAAGGTGTGGATCTCCCTTCGTTATCTGAGTCCCACGGACACAGCTAACGTCTGATATCACCCAGAATGAGATTGAGGCGATCATTCAGAGTCTCCCACTGGATAAACCCCAGGGCCGGATGGGTTCTCGTCTAATTTCTATAAAAGTTTTCTAAATTATTATCCCCTTTACTTCTTAGGTTATTTAAACATATTTTATGTCATCAAGTACAGGATCAATCCTTGTTTGAAGCACTTATTGTTTTAATTCCCAAGCAAGATAAACCTCCTGAACAACCATCTAGTTATAGACCTATATCCCTGCTTAATTGTGATATTAAAATTTTGGCCAAATTGTTGGTGGAATGTGTAAATCGGGTACTGCCCAGACTTATTGGCCCAGAACAAGTTGGTTTTATGACGGACAGGTCTTCTACCGATCATTTGAGAACCTTGGCCCATGCCCTTTCGGTGTCTGAAGGCAGTGGTACCGCCATGGCCCTGCTGTCTTTGGACGCCGAAAAGGCTTTCGATAGGGTCCATTGGGGGTTCCTTTTAACTACCATGGGGAAGTTTGGGTTTCCTGATTCTTTTCTGAAATGGATAGGTTCCCTTTATTCAAACCCTACAGCAAGAGTAAGCTGTAATGGAGCCACTTCGGACCCCTTCAATCTTTATGTAGGTACCAGACAAGGATGTCCTTTGTCCCCTCTCCTTTTTAATTTATACCTCAAATCCCTTATCAGGACAATAGTGCATAAGCAAGAAATTTCTGGTATTAGAATCCTAGACTATACTGTGAAAATTACGGCATACGCAGATGACCTTTTGATTTATGTTTCTAACCCAAGGGTGTCTATTCCAGTTCTTCTGGATGTTATTTGGGTATTCAGTAAACTGGCCAATTACAGATTAAATCTAGATAAATCAGTTGTATTTCCCCTCAACAAAAATATTTTTAAGCAGGAAATTACTGAACTGGGTTTGTCCTGGAAATCAGATTCTATAAAATATCTCGGTCTGAATTTGACAAGGAGTAGGACTAAAATATTTCAGTTAAATTTAGATCCTTTGGTGCGTACCATTGAGCTAGATCTAGAAAGATGGGCAAGACTTCCAATTTCATTATGGGGGAGGATTAATTTAGTTAAAATGAACGTCTTTCCCAGATTGTTTTACCCTCTCAGTATGTTGAATATCTGTATATCACTTTCATGGTTTAGAAAATGACATAATATTATAGCTAATTTTGTATGGGGCTACAAGAAATCTCGTATGGCCTACCATAGGTTGGCCGCTCCCAAGTCATTGGGGGGGTTAAGGCTCCCACATTTTGCCTTGTACTTCTGGGCAGCTCACACCTGAAAATACCTGAGGTGGATAAAGGTGCAGAAGGTTCAATGCAGCATTTTTATATGCCTCTATGGTTACAAATTGAACTGGCTTTAATTGGGAATATGGGTTGAAGCCTGAAGCCCTTCCTCATCTCACTCTGAAACTATTGCCTCCTCAGCTGCGTAATTCCCCAATTGGGATCTCTGTGAGAGCCCATTCCCAGCTTTGTAGTTTTCTCAAATATGATCACCTCAGTGACTGGGTGCAGCCAATTTGGGGTAACCCGCGTTTCCTAATAGATAATAAATTTCTCAACCCGGCATGGTTGCCCCTACCTAGTGCATGTTGTCTGAAAGATTTTCTTACGCCCGATGGAGATACTCTCCTCCTCTGAGATCCTGAATAAATTGGGATACCCACCACAGCAGTTTTTAAAGTATATCAGCTCAGACACCTTCTGATTAGTAAGGTGGGTAGGGGACACGGAGCCCTAGGTGGATTTTATGATGCATTAGGGCCGTTGAGGCCTAGCACATGCAATTTCCAAATATATTTAGTGTTATTCAAATGGGCGATTCTCAAAATCCGGTTCAAGGTACATATTGGGCCTCATTGTTTCCCAATACTGTACTCAACTGGAAGGCCTTATGGATGAACTGTCACAGACTCTTTTACAAGATCGATTAAGATTGATGCAGTTCAAAATTCTTCATAATATTTGCTACTCCCCACAAAAGCTGGCTAGATTAAAATTGTCACAAATTCTACATGTTACAGGAGTCAAGCCGGGGTAGGGGACTTGATGCATATTTTTTGGAGTTGTCCAAAGGTAACCCCATTGTGGGCAGAAATTAAAACCAGAATAAACCCACTACTGGGACTAGAGGACCTCTTTACTCCTGAAATATGTTTGCTGGGAGATGTTTCTCATATTCCCGTTAAGAGTAGGAGGTTCCACATAGTTCTGATTGCTGCCACGTTAAAGAAAATTGTTCTCAGACACTGGAAGGACTCCGTTGTGCTCAGTTACACTGAATGGCTGGAGGAATTACTAGCCAGTTTGAGGGTTGAGAGAATGATAGCTATCCTCCAGAATCAGCTTCCAAGATTTGACAAGATCTGGGGTCCCTTTTATGCTATTTATTCTCTATAGTAGAGTGTAGATTATCTCCTGTATGATGGTATGCTACCTTATTGGACTTGTGCTGGGAGGTTTATTGGGTGGGAAGGGTAGGGAGTGGGTGGTGGGGGTTTAGGGGTATATTACAGGAATGCATTATTTTACGTATTGCTATAAGTGTGTATGTACTCCTACATGTCTGTATGTAATGTTGCTGGATTGAATCCTGTAACTATAAATGTAATAAAAACTTAATGAAAAAAAAAAATTGTGCCCCTTGAATCATCGATCGTGAAATCGATCTGTGAAAGTAAAATCAAGCCAATTAAAAACTAATATCCACTATGCACATACCATTACGCTGAGTACATAACCTAGCAACGCTAGCATCCAAAAAGACCATGTGCAAATACTACTAGCCAGTAAACAGCATCAATGCAAATGAGCATACTCGAATGAACACCATGGAAACCACTACGAACAGAGACCAATGAGCAGTGAGTCCATACACACCACATTGGCAACAGCCAATAGGGTACGTGTTAAGATTCAACATCATCCTATTTGTAAGTTATATTTTGGCTAGTGAAGCCCTGTCATTCACAACTGTTAAATGGAAGCACAAAAAGCAGACTGACAATTAGTCCCTTTCTGAAAAGATGACAGTAACTGAAAAATAGTAAAAACTCTCACCGTAACATCACACCTAGTTTGTCAAGTTTATTCCCACTCCTAATGTATACATCAAATATGTGATGGGTCATGATAACATATCAGAAATATTTTCACTCGTTGACTTTGACCCCAGTGAAACTTCACTCATGGCTCCACCACTCATGAAGTCATTGGGGTCAAAGCCAACTTGTGAAGATATTTCTGATATGTAACAACAAGCCATCACATATTCTATAATCCAAGACAAAGAGCAGTATTGACAAGCTTCAGATCTGAAATATTAGATAGCAATATCACAAATGTCAGATATAAAAAGAATAATAATCGCATAATAAGTTGTCAATGTGGTCTTGATAGATCAGAAGAACTTATTGCATGTAATTATGCATTGCCCATGTTGTAGTAAGCTAAGATTGTACTGGCTTGGAGAAATAGTTGCCTCTCTTTATGTACCCCAACAGTGTTTACTTCATCTGCTCATTAATACAGAAAAAAACTATGGGTGCTTGGTGAAATTCACAAATTACTTATTACAAATGATCAAAATAAGGAAAAAAAATATGAACATTGTATCTTGGAACCAACAAAACAATTGCACTTAACATAAACTAGATTACTATTAATTTGACACCTATCCTAATTAAAGGCTACCCGAACTATCTTTTTACACATTTTGTTTTTTTTAATGACTCCATAGGCTTGTAAAGGAGTGGCTGTTGTTTACATTTATATAGAAACTGCATTTATTAAAGCAGGATAAATGCAGTTTCATGGCATTTGAAATTGTAAACACAGCCTCTCCAGATTCAAAAACCCTGCTTTATGAATCCTAAAATGGCTGCCTTGATGATGGCATTGAAGAGAGATGCCAGCAGTGCAGCTGTATTCTAACTGTGCTAACTGTATTCAAATGTGAATAATTTTCAAATGAAAAATGATAGCATGGTAAGTTGTTCAGAACAAAAATATCTACAAAATGAGTAGTGTTTCATTTATATATGCCTTTTAGTTTTTTTATAATTAGCAAAAAACTGCAGAAAGTTCAATTATTTTTCATTTTTTGTAACAAATAAATGCAAATAGCTTTAAACTGAAAAATGATGGCATGGTATTTTGAGCACAAAAGTTGTTCAGCACAAAAATATCTGTCAAATGAGTAGTGCTTCATTTATAGATACCTTTTAGATTTTTTTTATAATCAACAAAAAAGGGAGGAAATTATTTTTTTTTTCACTTTTATTGAAGGTATGGCATAAATAGAATAATGTACCTCCTTACTGGAAATATTGTTAATATTTTTTGTTCTTGTGCCCTCCTCCAATTAACCAAAATGCAATTTGCTTTTCAAATAGCTCCTACCTCCTGCCTTCCAAATGGGGGGAGGGCTGCAAAATTGTTGTATGCTTAATGTTTCCATTTCTATTTTCCCCTCCTTTGTCAACACTGCCTCACCATGACAGTGTGAGCCACTGATTCTCATATTCCCACTTTACATTATCAGGCAAAGTGATCTAGGGCACACTGCATTTCTCATGCAGCCACACATCGACACTTCCTTGTCTTCCTTGCATTTAGTCAGTGCACATGAAAACTGTCTGCCATACTACCCAGAGCTACATCTCGCTCTAATGCTATTTCCCATTTTTGGTTTCATTTTGTGTCATACAGCTGTGTGCCATTTAAGTTGGAATGTTACCTCTTTTTCCAGTCAAAGAAGCCAGGGGCCTGATCCTCCTCAGAGCAGCCACCTGCTTACTCACCCACATCCCTAGCATGCACTTCAATTGCAGCATAGGTGCCTTTGGCACCTAAGAGACAACATTCACACTTCTCAGGTGGTTGATGGCACTCAACTCCACCTTGTGCCTCAGAATCCACCTCACAACCCACCTGGGGCCTGCAGTACTTAGCATTACCACACAACCTGTTGTGTGTTGTTACTAACACAATTATATTGTGATCGTATGGGAATGTTATATTGCACTTCCCAGGTGGTGGAAGACACCCAGCTGTGCCTTTGCCTCACAACCCACCTGGGGTATGCAGCAATTAGCCTTGCTGCACCCTGATGTGTGGTACTGATCTCTTAAAATTTATACTGTAATCTTATTCAAATTATACCACACTTCCCAGGTGGTTGAAGGCCCCAGCTGTGCCTCATGCTTTATAACCCACCTGGGGCATACAGCAATTTGGGTTTGCTGCACACCCTGTCATATGTTATTGTTACTTTCAATTTACAATGTGATTCTATGGGAATCATACACCACACTTACCAGGAGGTTGAAGGCACTTGACTGCACCTCATGCCTCACAACCCACCTGGGCCATACAGCAATTTAGCATTATCACACACCCTGCTGTGTGTTATTGCTTATTTGCAATTTACAATGTGATCCTATGAGAATCATATACTGCACTTCCCAGATGGTCGAAGGCATTCAACTGTGCCTCATGCCTCACAACCCCCCTTGGGGGTGCAGTAATTTAGCACTGCCACACACCCTGTCATGTGTTATTCCTTACTTACAATTTACAATGTGATCCTATAGAAATTCTTTACTGCACTTCCTGGTGGTGTGCAAGTGTGCATGCGTATCTATGGCTACAGAAGTGCTGGACCATAATGATGGATGTCTCTTATGTCATTTGGAAAAAGTTGCCTGTTGTTTGTCTTACCTGATGATGGATGTCTGTGATTACTTGTGTTGCCTTGCCTCCTTTGACCACTTGGAGGGGTATGCAGAGTTAGTGTTGAAAACCCTAATATCACATTTCCATACTTTTGCCACTTAAATAGCAACACAAACTGGTGTAGTTTTTTGCAAAAGAATATCTAAGGGATATGCTACCCCCTACTGGAAATATTGTTAATATTTTTGTTTGAGTGCCAATTGACCTGAAGACATCACAAGTGGCAAAGCCAAGATTAATGTCATCAGGTCAATCAGCACAAGAACAAAAAATATCAACATTTCCAGTATGGAGGTAGCATATTCCACATATATACCTCAAAAACAGTGAAAAAAATTAATTTTATGCCATTTTTTGCTGATTATAAAAAATCTAAAAGGTATCTATGAATGAAACACCACTCATTTGGTAAATATTTTAGTGCTGAACAACTTTTGTGCTCAAAGTATCATGCTATCACATTTTGTTTTAAAGCTATTTGCATTTGTTTGTTGTAAAAAAGTGAAAAAAGAACTTTCTGCTGTTTTTGCTAATTATAAAAAATGAAAAGGTATCTATAAATTAAACACCACTCATTTTGTAGATACTTTTGTGCTGAACAAATGTCGTGCTCAAAGTACCATACTGTCATTTTTGTTTTAAAGTTATTTGCATTTGATTGTTGAAAGAGTGAAAAATAGAATTTGCTGCTGCTTTTTTCCTTATTTTAAAAAACTAAAGGTACCTATAAATGAAACATCGTACACCACTCATTTTGTAGATATTTATGTGCTGAACAATGTTCATGCTCACAGTATCATGCTATCATTTTTCATTTTAAAGTTATTCACATTTGAATGCAGTTAGCACAGCTAGAATACATCTGCACAGCTGAGTGCCTCCTGCTTCAATTACATCATCTAGGCAGCCATTTTAGGATTCCTAGAGCAGGATTTTGAATCAGGAGGCTGTGTTTACAATTTTAATTGCCACAAACTGCATTTATCCTGCTTTAATAAATGCAGTTTCAGTATAAATGTAAACAACAGCCTCTCCTTTACAAGCCTCAGAATCATTTAAAAAAAAGTGTAAAAAGATGGTTATAGTACTTTAAGATGGTGGTAAGAGTGCATAAGGGTTTGTCTTTTAAAGACTTTCTATCAATCTCATTTGGAGTTTTTGGGATTACAGGCTGCACACGCTGACTGTGGGACATAGGTAGACAGACCCGAACCACCCAGCGTCCTGTTTACGCTTTTGGTAGAATATACTAAACGTTCACTAAGGTAAACCCTATATGAATTTGTACAGTAGTGGAAAGTTAAGCTAATTGGCATTGTAAAATATAAAGATTATAACATTTCAACTAAGCTTTATTTGCACAATGGAAATGTTTATGCTGTAACTGCTGTACTGTATAGTGTCTTTTTATTTATTATTGCTATGTAATGATTATAAAAGTCAAACAATAAACTATGAATTGGATTGAATTGTACTCCCTAGCTGTTTTCAATCTACCATAGAGATCGCCAGATCCTCAGTTCCAAGGATCTGTCTAATATCTCTGCCATTTTCTTTACCCACCACCACCACCACCAATGATTCCTGAGGTGGAAAACCTTCAAAACACTTGAGGTAAAGGCAGCTCCCCAGTGCCACAAGTGCAGCCTTCTTTCTATGATGTGTTCCTCCCATTGTGTTGTTACCTCAGAGATAACACAACATGCTTGTGCTATCCCCTCAGAAATAGCCCTGACCCATCAGATCTGAGTCAGGCACTTACTGGTGAACAACATCCTTACCCTACTGGTAGGAAGGGGTTGTTACAGAGAGATACTTGTTGGACCACTGAAGGATGAGGAAAATGGCGACATATTAAACCAAGAAGGAACAGATGGCCGAAGGCTAAAATTAGTATTTTGCATATTTATTCTTCAGAAGGGAGCAGCTGAAAACATTACAGTAAATAGATGACATCTGAAGATGTTGAAACCATGCTGAAAACCATAAACATAAATATGACAATGTGGCTTGGTGGAATACACCAAGGGAACTAGCTAAGGAACTGTCTATCCCCTTGGCAGCAATAGTCAATAAGTTGTTGAGAACTGCATATGTGCCAGATGACTGGAGGGTAATGCGTGTTTGGTAATATTCAAAAAAGTTTCCAGTGCTGAGACTTGGAACTATTGGCCACTGAGTTAACCATCAGTACCAGGGAAGTTGCTTGAGACAATCACAAGAAACAGAACTTTAAGCACTTGAAGAACAATAACTTTGATGCAATATGTATTCTGTAAGGGATATCATGCCAGACATATATATATATATTTTAATTCTTTTTCACTCCTGTCATGGTCTGGGGGGCCTCTCTCAGGCATCCTGCCTGATCCTCCCCAGCCTGAAGTCCTCCATTTGTACCTCCTCTCTCCTCCTTCTCCTCCACTCCGCTGTCGGTACCCCCAACTTAACCCCTCCGGGGTGGGGCCACCCCTCTTCTTTGGGCACTCCTTGAGACAGACCCCGACATGAGAGAGGACCCAGGTGGAGGAACCTGGAAGGTCAGATTGGATGGGCCCAGCATTGGGGATGGGGGCAGGTGCAGTCGCCTACCCCCGCAGACCTTTTTTTTCCTTTTTCTGTTCCCTCTACCCCCCTCCCATGCATGTGCACATCCTCAACGTAGGATGCATGGCAATCCCTTCCCATGTCAGGGCATGTTAACCACGCATCCAGATATGCAGCAGTGCCCCAGTCTCCACCAGGAGCCACTGGCATGTTGAGCAGTCCTGCCCCACCCTCACGGTGAAGAGAGCTGCCCATACGGGCACTCAATCCTCACCCACCCCTGCCGACCCCGGCATCCCGAGTTCGCTCCCAAACCTGGGTCACCAGCGTGGTACGAGGTGTGGTGTCCAGTGCCTCAACCCCCAGCGCCACCGGGCCCCCTGCCAGACCAATATAACTTGAGTTTTTAAAAATGTTACCAAATCACTGTGTAACCCCCCTCTGGGGCCTTACTTTGTGTTTTTTGCTACCGCCCTGGAATCCTGCCCGAAATGGGCTGCGGGGGTCAGACACTTGGGGGAGGCGACCAGAGAGTGGCTCTTATGTTTAAAACAGTGCAAGAGACCACATAGGAAATGGGGTTTTCATAGATGTTAATGCCGTGCTCATGAGTATTAATGAACCAGCAGCTGCTCTGTGAGGACTGCTTGAAACAGAGCTAGCGATAGGGGATGGAGGAGCCTTTTAAATGGCTATACAGTCACTTAACAGAGGGACAGAGGTCTCTGTCACTTACTGGAAAATTCTAAAATAAATGTAAGTACTCTGGCTGCACTCAATGTCCAAAATTGGAACTGCTATAGAACTGTGTGGGACTGCATTCTCGGGTGTACCAACAGCCACTTCCTTGTTATTTTTACCTCTGCCTGGCAGCCAATCCAGTGTTTAGCTGCTTAAAACTGTTTCAGAGGACTTGTGGGAGAAGGAGTGAACTATTTTCAGGCACCAAGGGATACAGCCAATCGGAGGGCTCAGAGATTCATTGACTGTGATTAATAGCACTGGACAGTCAGTCAGAGGACAGGAGCATGGGGATGAAATCCCAGAGACTTCTAGAAATATGGGCCATCTTGGTTAGACTCCCATTGAGTCAGGAGGGATCTGTGCTGAGAGAGCTGAATTTTCTGAGGCCTTCCCCAAGACTTAAGCTTGGAATTGATTCTGAGAGAGGAACGTGAATTCTGTCTGAGAGAGAGAGAGAGAGAGAGAGAGAGAGAGACTGATCTGGTGTGAGAACAATACAGGTATTTTGGACTGTGCTATTTCTTTTTGGAGAAATTGTTCTGCTGCAGAAATCCTGCACTTTGGTTGAACTTTGAGAAGCTGCTTTGAGAGCTTGAAAGTTTCTGGAGCTGGGTATGAGCCAGGCTGTGTGGAAACTGTTTGAGGACTGGACAGATCTCTGAAAGCTGTGTCCCTGCTAAAGCTGCTTTGGAAGCTGGACTGATATTTAGAGACTGTGTGAGAAAAAGGTGAGCAGGTGCTTTCATGTCTCGGGATCCTTGCTATTGCTGTGCATCCCAGTGTGAAGTGGAACTGTTGCTTAAAGTTTGGAAGTCAGTGGCACAACGGCACTGCAGACCGAAAGTGGAAAGATGCCTGACTGCCTCAGGAATTGCATATTGGTGCAGAAAAAGGGTGATCCCTTCCAGTTACAGAGGCCCTCTCCAGAGCCAGGGAGGAACTTGCTAACCCCTCTCAAATGGGGCATGCCAGTCTCAGGGGGTCACAGGTGCTTTCTGGGGTGCTAGGGCACCTACGACCCATTGGGGGAGCTGGGCTGCGGAGCCACTCCCAGGTCTGGGCCTTCTGAGGCTGTGTGGAACCTGCATTTGTGCTCTGCAATGGGCCAGAAAAGGCTGAAGGTGACAAGTGGCCAAATCTTCAATCAAGGGGACAAGCTGCTAGACCTTCAATTAAGATCAAGGCACCCTTCTGCTGTCAGTACACCGCCCTCTGAGAACTTAGCCCATCACTCCCAGACTTGTAGAGCCCTTTGGAGCTAGAGACTCCAGAGAATCTTCAAATCGTGAGTACCCAGGGACTGCCGTGGAATTCAAGGGGCATGTTCAGCTTACATTTACCTTTAACTTTTCAATGTTCTAGGCCCCCAAAAGCCAGACAGCCCGTGCACTGTCCAGGCCTGCACCTATTGGGTACCCAGACAGACCTCTTAAACAATACACTGGTACCAGTGGGGGGTAGGTCACAAGGGTGGTTTGGCCTCCAGGCCCATGTTGTTATTGCCTTGTTATTTCTTACTAATAATCTTTTTTCCTCCACAGCTATTCCTAGTCCAGGTACCCCTATCCTAACCCTCTTTTACCCTCAATAAAGTTGTGATTTGTTGTTTGGGATTGCTGTGTGAGGGGTATTTTGAGACTGTCAATTACCAGGTGCTTATGGTTATTGGTATTGGGAAACCGTTGGGTATTTGGTGTGTGGGGTGGTTGGTAGGGGAAGTGAGTAGGTGCAGCATCCCAGGGAACTGCGCCAGCCAGTCACCTGATCCACTTATAACTCACTCTGGGTGAAGGCACCGTGCTGTTTATTATAACTTTGGGATAGAACCCCCGACCAACACTGTAGCAGGACCCAGGCCCGTTAACCTGTTAGAGGGTCAACAGGCAGGGGTAGTAGCCCATTGGCATACGGCACCTGGGCTACAACTGTATGAGAGGTAACCTGTGGGTGTTGTGTATCTGGACTTCAGCAATGCCTTTAATACTGTGCTACACAGGAGAATAGCTCTTAAACTGGAGAACCTAGGTATAAACGGTCAAGTAAAGAGCTAGAGGAACAAACACAGATATGAAAATGATACCAATTTTAAGAAGTAGACAGTTGTAACTTTTTCTTTCTGAAGAATTTTTCTTTTTTCTTTTACTTATTAGAAAGTTTTCTATGTGATAATATTGTGCTGGATGTGTGGAACAGCTCTCAGCCTGGCAGCTGACATATCTATCTCTACCCCCCCCCCACTACATCATCAGCATTGTGATCTCACTGACAATGACATCACAGGCAACTGACTTGGTAGCTATTAAGTGACTGTTCCAAAGCAGAAGTGATGTCACAGTCAGTGAGTTCACAATGCTGATGATGTAATGGATGGAACAGAACTAGATATGTCCGCTGCAAGGCAGAATGCTGTTCCATACATCACACCCACTAACATCAGGTAAACAATCTTCTAATTAACCAAAGGGAAAACAAAAAGTACCTCAGGTATAGAAAGTAATGGTTGACTGCTTTTAAAAACCAATATTAGTTTTAGTCAGTACACCAGCTCTTTAAAGCGATGAATCAGATACTAGTTGCAGGGGAGGAAACAAAGGGTTATAATAAATAGTAATCTATCCGCATGCAAACAAGTGACCAGTGTTTATTCAACCTTTAAGTCTGCCATACTGGATTTATATACATTTAACTGTTCCTGTTATCACTGAACCATATATAGGAGTTAATATTGTACGTGTGAATTTATCTATTTGTAATTATGTATATGTCTTTTTATTATGGGTAGGATATTCAAAAGAGTTACACGGTTGCGCCATGCACAACCCACCAAAGTGCCCTGGTGCAATATTCAATGGGGCAAGTTGCGCTGCGCAACTCCCAATGCACCGGGGCACATCGGTAATGTATGCAGCGCAAGTGCGGGGGGCATTCCCATGCATATGCGGCACATCCCAATATTCAGCCCGGGATGTGCAGCGCATATACTGGCACAACTCCACCTTGCACCGCTCAGGAGGGCGCAAAGTTGTGCCTGGTGAATCCAGGAACAAATCCTGGCCTCCCACAGGTGAGCTGCCATATTGCAGGCGCAACACAGCAGCCGCCTGCTGTAGGTGGCCACCCGACCACCTAAGACACAGTCCACATGCCCCGCCCAGAGGCATTGTGCTCCCCCTCGCCCGTTCGGGGCATGAGTGAAATAAATCCCTGGTGGTCCAGTGGACCGCATTCCAACGCCGATCACAGGCATGTAACTTAAATCCCTGGTGGTCCAGTGGACTGCTATCCAATGCTCGATCGCGGGCATATGTTAATTAAATCCCTGGTGGTCCAGTGGACCACTTTCCAATGCCTGATCATGGGCTTCTGCAAAGTATTTCCCTGGCGGTCCAGTGGAAACCCCCCCCGTGCCCGATCGCGGGCATTCGTATAGAGTAACCCTGGTGGTCCTGTGGTACCCCCTCACCCACCCATTGAGGCCCCCACCACCCAGCACCCCCCCAGTTAGTGGTGGGGCCTTTACCAACACCATGCCACCCGCCAACTGATAGCATACAGTAGGGTCTGTATGCCTATTGTTGCACTCGTGAGCCAATAGGCATACAGACCATACTGTACTACACAGGCCCAAATTGTGAATGAGCGGCTGTCAGTCAGGGGCGGCCAGGCAGCATGCGGGCAGGGTGCTGCTGCCTGCCACTGACTGGGGGTGCTAGGTGGCGGGGCCTCAGTGGGCAGGTGGGGAGGGGTACCACTGGACCACCAAGGTTACTTGTCTACAATGCCCGCGATGGAGCACTGGGGGTTCCACTGGACCGCCAGGGAAATACTTCACTGAAGCCTGGGCGATCAAGGATTGGAAAGTGGTCCACTGAACCACCAGGATTTACTCAACATATGCCCATGATTGGGCATTGGGATGCAGTCCACTGGACCACCAGTGATGTATGATACGTGTGCCTGTGATCGGGCGACCGGGAGGGAAACAGCTGAGGGGCAGCAGGGTGTCAGTCCCCCATGGCTGCAGCCTAGCAAGACGCCAGGCGCAAGTCTCTGGGGATCGGCGCACTGCATGCAAATGGGGCCATAATTACATGCAAATGGACTCATTTGCGCCTTGCATGCATAATGGCTTCATTTGCATGCCCACAACTGAATATCACAGTTGCTGTGCCTAGCCCAACTGCATTTGCAGTGACAGAGCCCCCTGCTCCCCTTCTGCTACTTGCACTGGTGCAGTGCGTGTGCTGTCAGTGCCATATTTAATGGTGCTGAGCCATGGCGCAGCACCGTTGAATATTGCCTGGTCCATGCCCTGGCTCAGCCCAGTTGCTCTGTGCCCAGGCTTGCGCCCTGCCTGGCGAGTCTGAATATCCCACCCTATGTGTACTAACAGTGTAACAGGACTGGCCCTGAAAATAGGTCTATGCCTAGTGCCTCATCCTGGTGAAATACAAGAATAAACTGAGCTGAACTGAAGTCCCACAAGATTTTGTACTGGGCTAATATTGTTCAATATATTTTTAGAAAATGGTAGGAAATCCTAGCTTCCTGATTGGCTAGGAGGATTCCATTGTCATGTGTCTTTTAATAGAGCCCTGTAAAGCAGTGGGAAGGAAGTGGGTAGGCAAATGGTGACTGAGCTTCAATGCTGAAAACTGCAAAATGATGCATCTACTGTAGGTAAAAAGAACAGAAAAGCAAAATATTATCTAAGCAACACAGTGCTTGCTGAAACTCAGTGGGGAAAAAGTGCTGGGGGTTATAATATGCAACAGCTTTGAATGGGGGCAACAGTGTGGGACAGCAGCCAGCAACACAAATAAAATCATGGCATATTTTAAGAGAAAATTTGTAAGCAGATCAAGAGATGTTGCAATGCCCCTTGTACAGATTACTGATCACCCCCATCTTGAGTATAGTTTACAGTTCTGGTTTCCATATCTGAGGAAAGACATTGCCAGGACTGAGAAGGTGCAGAGGAGAGCAACCAAGGTGGTTGACAGTTTAAACAAGATCTAGCCAGAGCCAATAATGGCTGTGGTGAGCTTGCAGTGCTCCGAAGAGTGAGTGCCACTGACCAGCGGCAACACAACTGCACATGTGCAGCATTTGTGCAAGCGTAGTTGTGGCGAATGGCATTCTGCCATTCACAAGATGGCAGCACCAGTGGAACTGCGCATGCGTGTGAGTGCACAGTTCTTGCCTCAGAATGTGGAAGTAACAGCTGAAATAGTGCAGCTGTTACTCCATAGTGGCCGATCGTGGTGGAGTGTTACAAGCTCTGTTGGTCTTTCGGAAGGATACTTCCAAAAGTCCAATGGAAGGTGCCATGATTGGCCATTTTAAGGCAACAGATCGCAAAACAGCTGTAGGCTCCATCCACAGCCATAAAAACACAGGCTATGAAGACCAGCTGATAGAATTAGGGCTGTTCTCCATGGAAAAGAAGAGGCTCAGGGGTCACATGATTACAATATGCATATAGTCTGAGAAAGCCCAGTGTCTGTAGGGCAAAACATCAGTTCCGGTACATCATGTCTGGCATAGCTCCAACATCACGAACTGCTACTTGTAACTTTAGAATGTCTTTTTTGTACTCCATTGTCCAGTGTATCATGTTTTCTGTAGAAACTTTTGCATATATTTCCTCTATTTTTTTATCTGATGTAATAAAACAGAATCACATCTTATTTGAGTGAGGTTGCTGCTTTTCAGTGCACGTAGTGTACATTGGCTAGTTGGGGATGTGGTGCATCAAACTAGTTTGGCTCAATGCTGAAAGGCCATACACCTTTTATGGGCTCTGGATGTTCGTCATTGAAGTTCAATTGTTTCTACAAGCTCATCTGTCTTGTACAGAGAGATTTTTAGACGTTAGTTGCTCTTGTAAACTGAGTTCATGTTGAAAAAGCTAATGGTAATACTGCACACCTGAGGACACACACACATGCCATCTCATTATATAGTACATGTCTCAGTGCAGACTAAAATATAGATAGATAGACAGATAGATAGATAGATAGATAGATAGATAGATAGATAGATAGATAGATAGATAGATAGATAGATAGATGGATGGATGGATGGATGGATGGATGGAAGGACGGATAGACAGACAGACAGACAGACAGACAGACAGACAGACAGACAGACAGATAGATAGATAGATAGATAGATAGATAGATAGATAGATAGATAGATAGATAGATAGATAGATAGATGGAAAGACAGACAGACCAATACATATGTGTGTATGAGTGCGTATCAGTGACTCAATTCTGACTCAGATAGGAAAGCAATTTCATTTGTTCCATTAATACTAAGGAAAATATGTTATTTAAAAAGGAAGACACATTATAGACTTTACCATTTAAAATCAGTGCTCTGTCATAGTTAATATTTTAAACAATCTTCTAATGATAATGCAACGTGACTAGCCAAAGCAGTTTTTCTACATCAAGGAGTACTGTCAACTGTGCCCCTCCACCTCCCTCATAGAGAGCTTCTTCTGGCTGTGAGGCAGAATAAGTCAGATGTGAATAAGTCAGCTGTGGGCCTCTCTCTCTGAATCCTAGGTAACGGCTAGGAAGCTCAGTGTATAGCCTGTTTCTGTTACTGGAACTGGAACATTTGTTTTTTCACAGTTTCCTTTATAAACATGAGGAAGCATCACTCAGGAAGCACTACTTATATTTGACAATTCTCGCCATAGGAGAATTCAGACAGTACACAGTCTGATTGGTGTCCTTGGGAAATAAAAACTGCCTAGTTCCTTCATCTGCTGAGCTCTCCACTCATGGCACATAAGAACATGAGTATCTGGGGGGCACAAAAAGACTAATTGATCCAAACAGGTGTGCTTTATTCAGGCTGAACTTAATTCCACCATCATTAGTCTTAATTCGTCATAACCTTTTATCTCTACTTTGTACAGAAACTAGACTAAACATGAATTGGAATGATAAACAAATTATGTCACCTAACTGGGAATTGAGGCCTGGCATCCAGAATACTGTCCCAGTGTTATGCAGTACCAAGACTCAAAGAAAGAAAGTGAGCCTTATAACTCAGTGATAGAGAGCCAGGGCAGTATTCTAGTGACTGGGTTCAGTTCCCAGTTTGGTCACATTATTTCTTTTCATTACAATTTGTGTTTCAGTTGCTCACCAGTGGCTAATACTGCACCAGGAACTAACTGCCATCTTTCTTAAACTTATTTTATCAATTTACTTCAGTGGCCTCTCTGGCACTTTAGTCCATATATTTTCTGTGTGTTTTTACCACCAGCATCTGAATTTGTGGATTTTGACCCTTACTTTTTTAACCCTTTACTATAGTTAACTATGTCCATAAGTTTATTTTATCAACCCCCTTCATAATTATGGAGACATATACTAGGTCATCTCATTGTTTACTTTAATAGGGCAAATAAGTCCCGTCTTCCTCAACCTTTGTTCATATCATAGATCTTTGAGGCAATCTTATTTCCCCTTCTGCTACAACATCTACTATTAATGTTTGCTGAACTGATTATGTTGCTGTCTGCACTATTGTATCCTAGGTCTCCTCCTGGGTATTCCTGTCATGTGCACTACCTGAATACTGTTTTTTTTACAGAATGTATCATACTTCCTTCAGTGGTATGCTGCTGCATTTGTGTGTTTCTGAAACCTCAATAAAAATGATTAACTGCACAATAAGCACTTTGAAAGAGTTATGCTACCTCTCCAAGTGTACTAAATGCCATATTTCCTCTGTGGCTGGCTTGGTTATGGCAGAGATAGCAGCAGCACTGCACTGAGGAGTCCCAACAGGATGAAACACATGTTTGTACTTTGTTGTTCTCATTCTTGGGTTGGAACAAATATAAAGCCTGTTTACAAGGCAATTTTAGTTTGGAGAAAGCCTTGTCCTCCTTCCCCACAGTAAGTTGCATACCCATGATGCTTTGCTCTGGGTCTGAGGCACTAGAGTGTATATATGAGATTAAATGAAATACAGAGAAACTAAACAATTTAGATATTTGTTCTCTCCTTACATCCTTTAGGGGTCTCACAAACTGTTCTTCTTCTACTCTACCTCTTGTGTGTGCTACCTGCAGGTGTACAAAATGTCATATTTCCTATGTTTCAGTAATTTTTATTTTTTTATTTGGTTTTGTTTACCAGGTAGGTGAGCTAGCCATAAAATGACTATTTTCAGTCACGACCCGGGAGGATTACAACATGAGAAAGAAAACACATCATCATTTCAAGTACTGTGTGAACAGTATAGGAAAAAGTTCAAGAAAAAACAAAGGACAGAAAAAAATTACAGATTGTCAGAGAAAGTATACATGGTGAAGATAAGAGAAGCAATACATATATAAAACCATGGATAAGCTAACTAACATATAAGGTTACAGTAGGCAGGTGAGTACATAGTAGGTACAAAGTTTAACTAATACAGTTTTTTGGGGGGGTTTTTTACGGTAGGAATGAGGCAGGAAACGCAGGCATTCTTTTGATGCATATTGAAGTGGAGCCACCACAGTCCTGTAAGAGGAAGGATAAGGCATTTAGCTGGATGTAGCAATAAGGAGTGATGAGGGTAGGGCTGAAGAGCACCATTCGTGTTGGGGTAGGAGGAAAGCAGAGACAGGTAATCATTGAGAGTGCAGCAGGCATGTGAGGTAGGCAGAGTGAAGAGATTAAGGGGGGTTGAAAACAGGTGCAGGAGTTTGAGGCAAGTAGGCTGGCATGGAGCTCTTTTTGAAAGAGTGCATGGGATGACACTTGGCGAAGTGCTAATGGTAGGGTGTTCCACTGTTGTGGTGCATTATGGGAGAAAGCTTGGGAGCCTTTTGAGGTTTTGCACCTAGGCACCTGCAACAGGGACTTATCAGTGGAGCGCAGGCCATAGGAGGGTGTTTGAGGGAACAATAGCCTGGCAAGACTATCAGGAGATTGTGCCCTGATAACATTGTCCACCAGGGAGCCAACTGAGTAGAGTCTCAGTGCGGTAGGTGACAGCCAATTCAGGCCTGAATAGAGTTTGCAGTGGTGTTCAAGCCTGGGGGATGAGGCAGCTTAGTGGCAGATATTATTGTAAGTGATATCCCAGGCACGTAGTGACGATCTGGGTATGGCCGCATACATGATGACTCCATAGGTCAGGGCTGGTAAAAGCATGCTGAGGGGAAAAGGCAGCCTGGCGGATGAAGTAAGTGTATACCTTTCTCTATAGGCAATACCTAGTTTTGAGTTTACTGACTTACAGGTGGATTTGATATGGGGATCAAAGCTAAGGGACTGATCAAGGACAACCCCAAGATATTTGAACGAGGTAACTGTATTTATGGGGGGGGAGCCTGAGCAGGAGACCGAGATGATATTACTGCATGCTTTTAGTTTGGTGACAGACCCAAACAGCATCGTTTGGGTTTTTGCTACATTGAGGACCAGTTTGTGGCCTGAGAGCCAGTTTTGGTTTTTCTGGAGGTCAGAGAAAAGATACAAGTTTATATCGGTCAGGTTTTTGGAGCTTGCATATAGAACAATGTCATCCGCATACAGGAGGGATGAACAGGACGAGAGATCTAAGGTGATGCTGTTGATGTAAATGGAGAAGAGAAGGGGCCCTAAAATTGAACCCTGAGGAACCCCAATGTTTATAATGGCCTTGTCTGAGAGGGTGGAAGTGTATTTCACAAATTGGGCATGATTTGATAAATAACTACTGAACCAGTCCCCAACACCCATCGAGAAACCCACAGACTTTAGTGTCGCAAGGAGAATGGGGTGGTCGACAAGATCAAAAGCTTTGGTCATATCTATAAAACTACTCCTGTGAGAAGGCCTGAGTCCATGGCAGACAAGGTGTCATTGGTGAATTTAAGCAGGGCAGGGGAGAAAAGATTGTTTTTATGAAGAAAAGCAGTGGCTTGAGTAGCAACAATCTTCTCAAGAATTTTGTTTAGTACAGATAATATTGTAATGGGTCTGTAGTTGGAAGGGTCTTTTGAGTCACCTTTCTTGAAAACAGGAGTGATTCTGGCAATTTTCCAGATATCGGGAACATGGCTATGACAGAGGGATAAAGTAAAGATGTGGGCAAAGAAATATAGACAGATCTCCAGACGGGGTCTGTCCAGTGCTTTATGAAGTAAATCACCTATTGTATTTAGCAACATAAGGTTTACGTTTAGATAGCTTGATTGATTGACTGATTGATTGATTGATTGATTTATTTATTAAAAACCTGGTTAGTCCATGAGCAACTTCCTGCGTGTTTTCATAGATGGACAGGAGGAAGGTACAAAAGAAATAAAAAGCATAAACAACAGTATACAGCAATGTACAAACATTAAAAGATACAATAATTAAACAAAGCATTTACAGGTTTCACTTGCTAACAAATGTGTTCTCGAACAAATTTTAAATCCACAAAGTGATGAGTGAGAAATCTGTAGGCAATGTATTGACAGTGGATATGGCTGAAAAAACAAGCAAACAAATATTTTAATTGAATTTTAAGCATAAGGGTAATAGTCTTTCTCATAGAGGTTAGGCAAAAAAGACCTAGAGTAAGAAGGAAAGGTCTGATGCATCATATCTGAAACCTGAAGGAGAGTTATTAATTCACAGAGCTCCAGCACAACAATACATGTGTGCAGCATACACTACTGTGCTCTGAGGGAAACTTGCAGAGCAAACTTTTCCACAATGTGAACAACAGGAGCAGCACAACCAGGAAAAAAAACAAACGGTTATGACCACAAAAGGCAAAAAAATGTTTAAAGTGGATGCTTACACTGAGCTGCCACAGTCCATTTACTTCAGTGGTCTGACTGCGCTCCAAAAGGATTGTCATCACACTGCAAGGCTGGTCTTGCAGGTGTTTACTGCAGACACCTGTAGACTACCAAATGTGTCCATCACTGAAAGTCCTGATTAAAATACTCATAATTCCAAAGGAGATAAAGTGTAAGTGAAAAACGACACTTCATTACTAAAGCTTCACATTTCCACAGATGCGCAGCCCAGGGGATGCTTGACTATGTACAGACAGCACCAATGTTTCAATGCGATTACACTCTGATGATGGTGTAATCATGCTAAAATGTAAGTGACAGCAGTATGTGGTCAAACATCCTATGGTGTTGACAGCCACAGAAATGAGAAGCTTTTATACCAAAGTGGAATTTGCACTTTATAACCTTCGGGATTGTAAGTATTTTAACTGGCATTTTAACTGATGGACTTACTGTCTTAATGTATTAAAAATACTGAAAGCTAATTGGTGGAGGGCCAGTTTAACCTGTGATGTTATCTCAGCACAACCTCACAGGTAAAGCTAGTGACCACAAAACAGCCTACTTACGACTGTAAATATATAAATGGATCCATTTTTATGTTGCTTGCATGCATGTGCAAGAAACACAGTGCCATCATCCGAGTTTTCGGAGGTGTGGCACCCCGTCTTCCAATTCAGTCACTGAGTTTGCAGGTGCGGCCGCAGTTCCTCCAATGACTGCTGCAGCTGTCTATGACAGCAGTTGAAAATGCAGTGGCATACAGTTGAAAGAGAGCTCTGCTTCAGTGAGCAGAGCTCTCCCTCAACACACACACACACACACACATGCGCCATAGCATGCATATTGCGTGATGATGCGCTCCCTCCCCACACACTGTATGGCCGAGGGGTGCCCAATCCCACATCGCTCCATGCCCCCAAACAAAAGTTGTTTGAGGTTCCACGCTGGGAGCCCACCCCAGCTGCTGGCAAAAAAATTTTATAGCCAACGGGGTGCCCAATCCTCCATTGGGCTCCACGGCTGCACACCCCAAAACCTTTTCCAGGTGCCACGCTGAGAGCCCACCCCAGCGTGGCAAATCTTGTTATGGCCAATGGGGGTGCCCAGTCCCCCGTCAGTTCCAGCCCCCCCAAACAGCCATTCCAGCTGCCATGCTGGGAGCCCACCCCAGCATGGCAAATGTCCGGCGTCGTCTTAATTAAAAAAAAAAAAAAAATGTAAATAAAAAAACGTCCCTCGCAGTCTCACTGCCCCCACGCGCACCCAACCACTGTGCACCCTGCCTCCTCACACCTCCCACCCCATACTTACCTCTGGAGCTTGGCGCGACGATCATCGGTGGACCGGGAACACGTCTGCACTCTTCAAAGCCGACCGCGAACTGAGGAAATGCCGGTAAGCTGTATAATGGAATAAATAGGGTTTTTTCAACTTTGTTGCATATCTCAGGCATTTTTGGGAATTTTGGGCCCAAATTTTCAACATGGGGTTTTTGGGACCCCTCCTCATGAATTCTTGCACTGTCATGGCGTTAATCGGGCCCGAAGGGTGATTTCGTCGTCACTGACTAAATTACCTTTGGAGCCAATTAATGAAATGACACTGCCAGTGTTCATAAAGTGGGCTCTCAAAAGGCTATGTTGAAAATTTGAGTGAAGAAATTCTAAAATTACACCCGGTTTTATGAACGCGCGTGTGCAGTTCCTCGCATGCCTCGTAAGTTCGCGAATTTTCAATATTTTCACTCCAGATTTTCAACATTGCCATTTTACCATGCCTCCTTATGAGCAGTACAGCTGTCATTTTTCACATCCTGCCCAAAATGTGTTTCCGCCCATGTAGCGCGCCAGGCGCGAGTTGGTGTGCAAATCAATGTATGGGACACATTAGAAAATAACAGTGACACTGTTCATGAGAAGAGGTCTTAAAATGGCTATGTTGGAAAATTTGGTGAAAAAATTCCTAAAAATGACTTTTACGAGCCTGCGTTTCGCAGTTCCTACGCACACTCGTAAGTTTGCAAATTTTTAATATTTTCACTCCAGATTAACAACATTGCCATTTTACCACACCTCCTTATGAGCAGTATAGCTGTCATTTTTCACATCTTGCCCAAAACATGTTTCCACCCATGTAGCGCACAATGGCGCAGTCGGTGTGCGAAATCCATGATGGGACACATTAAGACAATCACAGTGACACTTTCATGAGCAGAGGTCTTAAAATGGTTATGTTGAAAGCTTTGAAAAAAATTCCTAAAATGACTGTTTTATGAGCGTGATGCTATGCAGTTCCTACGCACTCGTAAGTTCGCGAATTTTCAATATTTGCACTCCAATGACTTCAGATACCTAAACAGCACATACAAGCAAGCAACATTCAGCAGTGACAAATGCTTGTTTATAATCGAATAAGGAACTTCAGGGTGTGTGTTGCTGGATAACAGCACTTCTCAGGTGATTAAATGCACTTGGCCAATGGCTGTCTGCCTCACAGCACACCCCATGTGTTATGCTATCCCAACATGACACATACCCTGGAATGCCTTATTGCTTAAGACTACATGTGTCTTCAGTAATTATTTGCTACAGGCTGCCCAAGTGGCATGATAGTAGAGTTACCACCCACTGCGCCAGTGACCCGGGATCGATAGCAATCTCAGGTTGCAGGGGGATGGCTGAAGGAAGAGGATTGAGTGTTCTATGGACTGCTCTCCTCTCTCAGGGAGGAATGTTTGCATGCACCAAATGACTGCTACCAAGTGGAGGCAGGGTGGCAGTGTGGGCCTGGAACGGCAAAGAAAGGAGGGAGCTGCAGGACTTCTGATGTGCACATTATGGATACCACCTCCTCTTCCAGCTCATTTCACTTGTCCACCATGCACTCAGTGAAAAAGTGCTTTCTCATCTCCCTCCTGAAGCTACCCCCATCTGCTTTAGACTGTGCTTCCTGATGGTCACGTTCCCTCTAAGGCTGAAGGTAAGAGCCATCTTGAATAAACATATTCCTAAAGATATATTAATTAAAAGGAACCAGCTATTTGATTTAATTCTATATGCATATAATGGACATTAATTTCTAAAATGTATAATTACCTAATAACATATAAACCACCAGATTTGAGTAAACTTAAACAAGAGAGGCAAAAGGAAGTTGGCCCCACACTTACACAAAGGCAGTGGGATTTGATTTTCTGCTCCTGGAGAGTAGCTTTAAATAGTGGTGTTAATAAAACTGAACACTGCATCATCTACCAGATATATATATATATTATAAGTCCTGCCTTGTGAACAAATTTAATTGGAGTGTTTCAAATCTATGTAAGAAACGTGAAAAGGATATAGGTACCCCTTCTCATATTATAATATTGTGCCCATTAATGAACATTTTTTGGCAGAAAATGTTTTGATCAATTAACCTAATTCTGGACACTGATATTTATCCTTGCTTGTTCTTTGCCTGTTAGGAATTTCTACTAATCAAAGATTACCAGAAGGCAACATGCTTACGTTATTACATCCACCCTTAGTTAATGCTATAAGATACAGTATATAGCCAGGCAATGGAAGAATGCTACTCTTCCCATGGGGGATTTGTGGAAAATATACTACTTGATATTAGAGACTGGAGAACAATTACTATTCTTCAAGTATACACATGGCCCAGTATTGTTAGATGTAGGAACATCTTCATAAAGTTATATAAAAGAATGACATTTGATTTGATTTGTTAAGATACACTGAGAAGGACGCATGTTTCATGAAGGAAATGAAGTTGCCATTTCTGTTCATTTTTAAGGTCAGATTTGTTGGGATGATGCACATAACATTATGTAGGAATTGAGATGTGCAATGATTTATCCTCATGCTGTTTGAATGTATGCTCATGAACTGTATCAATCTTCTTAAAATAAAAAAAAATCTTAAAAAAGAGAGACATATACTACCATCGTTCTGACATTAAAAACTCATAATGTCATCGTTCTGACATCAGATCAATGGTATTTTGAGATGGAATGTTACAGAGCTGGTGTACTGCCAGAAAACAATAGCAAGTTTCAGAAGTAGCCAGATATCACTTCTTATAGCTGAAGTGCTTTTTTTTTTCTTTTCTGTTTTGTTAATGGAAGATTTTCTTCCTGTCAGTACTAGGTGTGATGAGTTAAACAGCACTCTGTCTGAATACTGACATAATCAGTTCTTTACTTCACTATACATCATCAGCATTGTGACCTCACTGACTGGGACATCATTTGTAACCATGAAGAGCCAATTTCCTGCTTCTTGAGTGGTAGCTTGTGACATATGTTACCAGTTAGGCAGCAGGACTTGTTATGTAACAATGAATGAGGTCAAATGGGAACATAGTGGGAGGACTAGAACTAGATATGTCTGCTTCCAAAAGCATTGCTTTTCACATCACATCCAATACTATTAAGTAGAAAACATCTAATTAGCACATAGAAAAGAAAAAAAAACACTTCAAAAATAAAAAGTAATAAGGAAATACTTTTAAAATGAATACAATTTTCTATCTGCTATTGTGTGGCTCAATTGGTACTTTGAGACAGTTATGTATATTAAACATACAACAGGTAGGAAAACATTAATAATAGTGATTATAAAATCTTAGCTAAGGTATTAGCCAAAAGACTTACTCCACTACCCAGATATTTATTGATAAAGAACAAGTGGGGTTCATTCCTCAAAGATAAGGAGTAGCTAACATTAGAAGGCTTCTTCCACAATCTCGCCAGCCCAAACAGCAAAATCTCAGTCAATGTCCTTGTCCCTGGATACAGCTGGGTGGAAGTTGCGATTCCACTTTTGCAGAACTTTCACAAAATTTTCTGAACTTCCACCTTTGGTGAGAATGGAATCTTTCAAATGTGTTTGGTGAATTTTCATACTGTCCTGCTGCATTTTCTGGCTGAACTATGGAATAATACACATGAACTGTGGAATGACAGTTCTGAGGAATTTTATTCTCAGTTTAATACATCATTCTGCAGTACATGTATTCATTCCACAGTTCAGTGATCAATTCTGTAGAATTTCTTTCTGCAGTATAATTCATTAATCCACTATTCATACATTCATTCCTCAGTTCAGTGACTGAACTGTGGAATGAATGTATGAATTGTGGATTAATGCACTAAACTGTGGAAAACAATTCTGAACTGACTACTGACAGTGATCAGTTCTGCAGAATTTCTGTCCATTGTTTAATACAATAATCCACAGTTCATACATTTATTCCACCATTCTAAGTTGGAATTTCTGTGAAAGTTGCCAAAGTGTATTCCAAAATTTCACAAAAACAAAATTCTGTCTTTTATCAAAATTCCAGTGGCAGAAGTTTAATTTCACACCGCCCTACCCCTGGACATACTGCATGCAAGGCATTCAACTCTCTAGATTAGTGTTTCCTTAGAGGATCCTCATTCACTATGGATATAGCTAGCAGTCACAAAGGAAGAAAGAGACTTGGGCATCATCATCACTGATGACCTGAAATCATCCAAGCAGACCTCTAAAGCAGTAGGTAAGACTAGGGGGGTGTTAGGGTGTATTAATTGGGGTATCTGAAGTCACAAGAGGAGGTAATAATCCTCTTTACAAGACACTGGTTAGGCCCCATCTGGAGTACTGCGTGCAGTATTGGAGGCCACACCTTCACAAGGACATTAACCAAATTGAGGCAGTCCAGAGAAGGGCAACCAAAATGGTGCAGGGACTGCATCAGAAGACATATCAGGACAGATTAACAGAGCTCAATATGTATACCCTTGAGCAAAGGAGGGAGAGAGGTGATATGATCGAGGCATTCAAACACCTTAAGGGCATTAACAAGGTGAAAGAGTCTAACATGTTTAAATATAAGAAAAATAGCAGGACAAGAGGACACAGCATGAGATTAGGGGGGCGATTAAGGGGGAATGTGAGGAAATCCTTTTTCACAGAAAGGGTGGTGGATGCATGGAATGGCCTACCTCAAGAAGTGGTGGCTATGAATACAGTGCAGGGCTTCAAACAGGCATGGGATAGGCATAAGGGAGCAATACAAATGAGTATGAATAGATAGGCCACTGACAGAGCAAAGGCCGATGGCACATTTATAAGGTAGAAAAAGAAATGGGCAGACTGGATGGGCCTTACGGTCCTTATCTGCCATCAACTTATATGTTTCTATATAGTGCTCAGTTTTGTGCACAGGTGTTAGCTGTCTATACTAATGTCTCTGCTTCCATGCTCACAAATGGATTGGTTTCTTTTAAGTTTAAACTCCAAAAAGCTTGAGACAAGGATTACAACTCTCAGTGTCACTAATTTTGTTGACCATTGAGTCACTGTTTACTGTAGGTCCTTAACTCAGAACAAGGATATTCTGGGGATTACGGTTGGTACGACTACTAATAAAATATTCACTTATGCAAATGAAATTCTTATTACAACAGAGTGCACAGTAAAATTATTTCTCAACATACAAAAGAGTTAGAATTTGGACAATTATAAGTCTGTTTGTGAAATGGGACTAATCAGAAGTAATTAGTTTAAATAACTCAGCTCTGATAACCTCTACAATGAAAGCAAACATTAAAGTTTCATAAGTAAAAGACTAGTCCAGACCCTTCAATATGTGTACTCTGAAAACACTGCAATCTGTGAAACAGACCCTTAACTGGAAATAATTTCCAGTTCAACTTACTACTTCATACAATAATCCTGATCTTAATTTAGAAGCCTCAACTTTAGGCCAAGACTCCTGCAAAAAGTAATGATCTGGAATGTCCCTGATTTTTAGACTCCAAAACCAATGTCCTTTTAAAGGTGATAGGAAACAGTTTTACACCTCTAGATGCCCTCCAGTTGTTCTTTTATTGGCTACCAAGGTTTCTGATATTTTTTTACCTTTTTGTTAAATGAATAAACTAATTTTGTGGCCTTTGTAGCTACCATGAATCCCTCCTCAGCAGTTGCTGCTCTCTCTTCATACTGACTGAACATTCTTATGATACCAATAACACCATTCTAGGCCATTCAGATGAATAGCATGGAATGGTGTTACTGATATCATAGAATGTCTTAAAATATGAAAATCAAGAGCAGTAGCTGGTGAGGAGAGGTGAACTCAATGTAGATCTGAGGGCACCCCAAAGCTACATTATTTATTTATCAAAAATCATCAAAGCATATCAGAATAGAGTACTGGCATGGAAAGGAAGATGGAAGGGCAGTTAACTATGTCAAATCGTTTCCTATCTCCTTTAAGGTTTGATCAGATTATGCCCACATATGATCTATACAGATTCCATTTTGTGACTATTTAGAAATACAATCATTCTACAAAAAAAATGTTATTTGTCAATAACTGTATTCCTGAACATGAGGGCTGGAATCAGTCCTGGAAACTGATAGGCTTAACAAAAGATTTTAGTATCATTTACATAATGGTTTCAGATTCTGACCCTAGTCTCACATCTCATGTTAAATTGTAATGGGAAACATAATTACAAACATTCACAACAGATGAAAACTGGAATGTATTGTGACTCAATGTCTATAAAACAAGCAAAGATATACAGGGACAATCTATGCAGTTTAAAATCTTAAATAGATAGCGTTACAGCTCAACCAAATTAGAGTCCATGAGCATATTGGAAAATGGTTCTTGTTGAAGATGTAACCAGTAGCAGGCAACTTCAATCCATATGTTATGCTATTGTCCACAGGTAGAAAAGGATTGGTGTGAACTTAAAAATATATCTATGTCCACCTTTACCATTTAGTCTTGAACTATGGATCTTAGGTAATACACAAATTGTTCCAAACATGAACAACCATCATCAGATGTGGTTATAGCTAGCCTCACTGAGATTAAACAGATCCATTTTCAAGAACTGGAAAGATAAATCTGATTCTTTACCCAAGCAGCAAATGAAAAATCAGATTCTGGGTAAATTACAGATCTTTAACAGAAGGGCCCTCAGTAAAAAGAAAATGCCAGGAGGCAGACAGTGAGGGTCGGGTAGAAGCCAGAGACTTTCATAAGTATTGTGAATATAAACAAAGAACACGTGATTCAGAATATAAAACTATGTTGGAGAACATGGCTATTAAAGAACCACAAAAATTATGGATTTGAATGTTTATCACTAGGTGGTACTCTGGTCCTGAAGAAGTGAATCATAGAACCATAAAATCTGGTGGCAGAAAAGGACCTTTTGGCCCATCAAGTCTGCCCTTACCTCCCTCCTACTTGCCCCTTGTCCTGAAATCCCCCACTCCACCCACAGGTCAACCCCTTGTGTCTGTTCCAAGCCCTCTTGAATCCCTCCACCATTTTGGCCCTCATCACCACCTCCAGCAGACTGTTCTAGGGCTACACCACCCTCTCAGTGAAGTAACGCCCCCTTGCATTGCCCCTAAACCTTCCTCCTTGTAATCTTAGACTATGACCCCTAGTTCTAGCACTTACTTTTCCTGTGAACAAGCTCCTCCTACCTTATTAATCCCCTTCATGTACTTAAACATTTCTATCACGTTCCCCCCTCTCACTCCTAGTCTCCAGTGGGTACAGATCCAACTCCCTCAACCTCTCCTCATAGGGCTTCCCATGCAAACCATGCACCATCTTGGTGGCCCTTCTCTGAATCCTTTCAATCCCAGCTATGTCCTTGTGTAGGTGAGATCTCCAGAATTGGACCCCATAGTCCAGGTGAGACCTCACCATGGATTTGTAGAGGGGTAACAGCACCACCTTCCTTCTGCTTGTTATACCTCACCCTGTACACGCCAGCATTCTATTCGCTTTGCCCACCACCTTGCTGCAGTGGGTCCCAACTCTAAGGTTATCTGAAATTATAATCCCCAGATCCCTCTCCTGCTCAGTTGCCTTAATTTCATCCCTTCCCCCCAAGTGGGTAAATATTTGTGGGTTCCTATGCCCCATGTCCATTACTATACACTTTTTGGCACTGAATTTCAGCTGCCAGGTTTCTGACCACCCCTTCAGAAATCTTAGATCTACCCTCATAACCTCCACCCCAGCCCCTGGGTGTCCACTCTATTGCAGATCTTCATATCATCTGAAAATAGGCAGATCTTCCTCCTGCAGCCCTCCTATGTCACTGGTACAGATATTAAACAGGAGGGCCCCAGCACCAACCCCTGGGGCACCCTGCTTGTCACCCATTTCTCCTGAATGTATCCTATTTACCACCACCCTTTGACTTCTGTCCTTCAGCCAGTTCTCCACCCATCTTGTTATTTTCTGTACCACCCCCAAACTTTCTAGCTTATTTAACAGCCTTCTGTGAGGGACAGTGTTGAAGGCCTTCCCGAAGTCCAGATAGGCCACGTCCACTGCCCGTCCCTGATCGACCACCCTCATCACCCAATTGAGAAACTCGATTAGGTTCATCTGGCATGACCTCCCTTGTGTGAAGCCGTGCTGATGGACATCCTGTAGCCACTTTCTACAAGGTAGCTTACCATCCTTTCTTTTAATAGTGCCTCCATCACCTTACCCACCACCGAGGTGAGGCTGGCTGGATCATAATTACCTATCTCCTCCCTGCTGCCACTCTTGTGAGGTGGCACCATGTCTGCCCTCTTCCAGTGTTTAGTCATCCATCCTGTATCCAGGGACAAGTTAAACAACCTCACCAGAGGTGCTGCCAGCTCCTTCCTTAGTTCTTGGAGTACCCTAGGTTGCAGGGCATCCGGACCCATTGCCTTATCCAACGTTTCAACACTATGAAACATTGACTGTTTGTCATTTAGTGATAAAATGAACATTTAAAGAATAAAAATATTTAATGAACAAACCAGTGGGTGGGTCGTGTCTCCATTGAGCTTGGCTCTGTCGTACTAGGGTACATGGAGTGGATCCTTCCCACTGATGTGTTTTATATTGTAGATGCGAGGCAGACCACACTGCTACTTTGTTTCATTAGGTTACATTTATTACACATTGTACTTAGTTAATATAACTCCTGGGAGTGCCTTGTTTCTATTATAAAAAAAATATTTTACAAAAAGTGTCAAAAGTGTGCCTGTTGAATGTTTTCCTTATTGAGAGTAAGATTTGTAGTAGTGTATGGTAGTCCATTCGCCATCAGCCTAAGAATGATGGTTCAGAATGTTGGAATGCATCTTTACAGTCATTCAGCAGTGCCACTGCATAGAATGCTGCTACATTTTCAAAACAATGCATGCACCATGGTGATAAGGCCTACATTACATTTTAACAGAGAGTATTGTATGGGTCTCAGAATGCTGAAAACCAATAAGCAGTATTTCTGAGACCTTTTCTATAATGATGATTTCTATCTGTTATTCTGCAGCAGAATGGATTTACTTCTGTGACACATTTCAGTGTGCAAAACCGTCTGACAGCACTAATGACACCAGGGGTCCTATTCCTTGTCCCACTGGCTGTTGCGAAGATTTCAGCCCCCTTTAAGCCATGCTCAATGGGGTCACAGATTATTTCCTTGTGTCTGAATTTTGTGTTTGCACTAAAATGAGGAGGCCACTATGCAAATGGAAAGCAGGGCCTAACTGGATGCATAGTGGCTTATGCAGCCCAGCTCATACATCACTGTGACCACCAGTAGTTATGGCTTGCTAAAAGCAGGCAGTAACAAGTCACAGATATCTGAGCAGGCCCAGTCAATCAGTTATCAGGGCAGGAGACCATTTGGCCACCAGGGCATACTCAGCAGGCTGGGGAGCAGGTGAGAGACCCCGAAACTGCAATGGATACTTTAACAAGTGGGGGTTCAGGGAGACCACAGGGTATGCATGGAGCAGCAGGGGTGGATGGAAGGAGGAGCCCCAGATCATTAGGGTATGCAAAGAACAGTGTGGGTAGTCTGGGAATACCATCAAATCATAAAGGCAGCTGTGGGTTGCTTACTGGGATGTTTCGCACCTGCTAACATCTAGAAGAGCAATTTGCATTGTGCTGAGAAACCCTTCTTTCCTGTGTTGTGCCTGCCAAGAGCTGAGAATCACATTTTCATCCCTATTTTTAACAAAAAAAAAACTAAAAGGCTTTGTAAGTCTTTGTAACAAACTTTCTGTGAAGTCATGGAACACTGTAAACAAGGCTTAGAGTCTGCAGAGCAAATATAAATGTAGTCTGTTTACCTATATGATGGTCCACAGCTGCTTTAGAAATGGAGTTCTGTAAATTTGACAGCTTGTTTTTCATGACGCGAATTCCTTCAGTGAACCGATTTTCCTGGCCCTTTAAGAACTGCTGCATTTGACGAATGGTAGTCAGGATCTGCTGTTTGCCGAGGCAGTTCTGTCCAAAACAAACAGTGTTTTTTTAACATCAGAGTATTGCTACCATGCATGAGTCATTGCAGTCACTTGAAGCACAACCACAGTTTATTCATCTTGCTTCCCCTATTTAAATTGAACTTCATCTTATGTGCACACCACAGCCTTCATAGGACACTCTACAGATGACTACAGTATATATGTTGTGTATACAGTGGCAGTTTTCAGTCAGTGCTGCCTCAACAGATGGATAAAATATATTGAACTTTACGCTGGAACAACAAACAACAGAGTGATATGTAAGTATTTGGACTGAAAATGAAGCAAAGGGATTAAAAGCACACTCCAACCAGAGAAGGGGGTGATGATGGTTTCTCCTTGATGAAATATCACTAGAATGTTGTGCATAGTTGACCCAGCTACTTAGGGAATTGTATTTTTCCCGTTTTTGTCAACAGAGCATGACAAGTTTGGTGGAGCATAGTTAAAGGATCAGCTGCTTACATGTGTCAGTACACAGTACATCAAATATACAGCCATGCACTGGTAACCATATAAAGAATAATGTAAGAGGCTGACCATACAACAGAGCTATGTTTCCATCGAGGGTTGAGATGACAGCATATGAGACACAGAGTGAAGCTCGAGGTCCATGCTGTCACCTCAACCCCAAGATGGAAACGCATGCCGAGTTGTGTGGTTGCCCATATTTTATCTTTTATAGTATATGTGTTTTTAATACTGAGTGACAGACCCTCACTGAAGTGAAAACAAAAAATCTTGCCATTTCTTTGTTCTGTTCATGATCAAAATCAAATTGACAGACTTTTGAAAGTTAAAAGGTGTACAGCTTTGGGCACTGGGTGTTTAGTAAGTAGCTAAGTGTGGAATAAATCAGAAATGTTAAATTGCTTGACCTTTGAGCTGTGCAGAACAACCATTCGGAATGCTGTAACGGTTTAGAACGTGCACAATAAGGTTTTGAGCAGGCTGATTTTTTATATGGAACAAAGGCTAACCATATACTATAATGTAGATGCTGAGATTTTCATGAACAGAAAAAATCTCATGGTCGATCCAGTCTGCCCAGTTCCTACCTAAGCCCTCACAAGTCTATTGTTGGATAGGCCTCTAGAAGATAAATTGTCCCTCAGTTCCTCTTGGACTAACTGCCCTCTCCATTCAGCTCCAACCCTTCCCCTCATCATCCTCACCAGCCACACATGTCTATCTCATGCTGTCATGAAACTTGCCAATGTCTAAACATTGACCAGCTCTTTTGGCAGACAATTCCATTTTTCTGCCTCCGTCTAACTTCACATCTCTCCTAAATTTCCTTGCTGCCAGCTTATAGATGTGGCCCCTTGTGATGGATTCCTTACTAAACATAAGCAGTTGTTGGCTGTCCTCCCGTTTATACCCTTCAGGTACTTTAAGACTTCAATCATACCCCCCACCCCACCCCATCATTTCCTGGCCTCTAATGAATACACATTAAGGTCAGCTAGTCTTCTCATAAGTCCTCCCCTGCTGGCTATGAATCAGTTAACTTGCCCTCTTATCATAGGATCATAGTCAGGCAGTCCTTGTTGTTTTTTAGGTAAGGGTTCCAGAATTGCCAACAGAATTCCAGGTGCAGCCTAAACAGGAACCTGTACTGGGGGTAGGATCACCTCCTTCAGTTTTTCTAAGAGGGCCCTACCTATACATCCCACTGTCCTGCTAAGAGCAATGTTATTGTAACCCCTAGATGGCACTATCCCAGGGCTACTACCCCTGCCTGATTTGCCACTAACAGGTTGAGGGGCCTGGATCCAATGGCGGGTGCCTCCACCCAGAGGTCAGGGTTTACAATAGTTAAACTAACTTGGTCACAGCCCTCTGGGACACTGCAACCCCTTTCTTCCCACTAGTGGCCCACACAATATATCAGAATTACCTTTACAGTATACACTTACCCCAGGACTGGTTCCGCACTGGGACCTCCTGTGAAATAAGATACAGTGCAACAATCACAGTACAGTACTTTAACATAGACAAATACCTCAGGCAGGCTGCATCTGTATCCCGATCAATATACTGCACAATACCGGAGAACACACAGCAGATTCAGTTCCTGACAGACCGAGTGCAATTTTCAGCAATTCCTCCAGTCTTCTACAGGGTGAGCCTGGTTTCTACTCTTCAGATATCCTTTGATTCTCTTCACAGGACAGATTCAGTCCTAACAAGCTGCAGACCGGAACTCTGGACCTTACACATGTTTTTTGACTAAAACTGTGCACTGAAGGAGCACAGGGTTCCTCTCCCCTTCACTGCCAAAGCTCAACTGAAACTCCCAACAGACAAAACTGGGCACTTCCTTTGAGTTCCTCCCAGTTCTTGACTGGATTGGCTGTCACTCACAATAGACTGCTGCTGTTGGTCCAAAAGGCGCCAAGTCTAAACTACATCTCCCAGAGTCACTGCCCTAATCCTCTTGTGGCTGGCTCAGATTATGAGTCCAAGTTCTGATTCGTCCAAGGCACCATTTTAGAGCTAGCTTACCCCACACTGATTGGTCCAGTTCAGCAGTTCAAAACCAGAATGGGGATCTAGGCAGACACAGTTCTGACTGCAAAGAAAGCAGGTTAGACAAACTGTAATTTCATTATTACTGTAAATGATTTCTGCAAACAGTTACATCTTTCAGATAGGTTCCTTTGCACTCTAGTGACTGCAAAATGGAGTGAATTGGCAGCAGCTCGAGTGGTACTCAAATAGAGAAGCACACAGTCCCCATACAACTAATTATGTCTGCAAGCAGACAGCTCTTAAAGAGACAGTACCAGAGGTTCTAAAAACACTCACTGATAAATGGCTTAAATGCCAAACACCATTCAGGCTTGGAGCATTCAAGCAAGCTCCTGGAAGTCTTTTGGGAACCCCCATTTGCAGGGGGGTTACATCCTTCCTGGCCTGGGAAAGCTTGACGTCCGCGTCAAGCAAGTACCCCCATAAGTTTCAACTGCAACCATATACATTTGCATTAGGCTCACACATGTAATCATCAGTCAATACATCATTTTACCAAGAACACATTTCTGAAACATTGCAGTACATCACTCTTTACACAGTATTACACACACATTGTACCATAACTCAAGTTATTACCTCTTGTACATGAAACCTGAAGAGAGGGGGCCCTTCCCTATCAGTTACCTTGGGGCTGGATGGGCAAGGGCACCATACTAGAGGGCAACACAAGTAACTTGAGTTAGCACTGGACGCTCAGTTTGGGCAATGAGCTCGGGGACACATACACTCCTTTATGGACAACATTGAGAGGCAGATCCACTGGCCGGCCCAGGGAATCATAACTGAGGTGCACCACAGGCTTTACAGCTCGACCAGTCTTTCTAGGGGGAACTGTTACAGTCTCTGCACTCTGAGCCTCATTTTCAGCATTGTCCTCACTTGCCAGGGAGTCTCCATGGGGTAGAGGCTGAGAACTTGGGGCACTTTCAGCTCCAGGAGTTACAGTTTCTGAGTCCACAACATTTGGCTCGCATGGAGGCTTTCGGACACTGGCAGTGGACTGTCAGGGCACTCAAAATACTCTTCTTGTTCGGGTGTATCACCAGTCTGCCCCAATCTATCATTTTCTCCCTGAAAGCTCAAACAGTTCAACCATGCACATGATTCCATTTCATCTGATCTGATGCTTTGCACTTCACTTTCTGGGAGCATTGGCTCCAGGGATGAAGCTGGGGCTTAGACAGTCCAGAAGGCCCAGCTTCATCTCAGTATTGACTAGGGATTGCCCGAAACAATTGACTCAGTTCGTAAGAAGGATAGTATTCAAAGTCACTCTCACTTTCTTCCGATATGGACTGACAGTCATGCTCAACTGGGACTTGTGGAGGGAACACTTTAACTTTTGCTTCTGTAGGTGCAGACTTTCTTGATCTTTTCTTAGCAGCAGCTCTAGTCACTGGCCCAGAGGGGCATCTTCTAGGGCTCAGACTCAATTAAGATTTGTCCAATGGGCAGTAAATGATTTCTATGCATTGTTTTACATCTTTGAATTATTCTCAGGCCTTACTTTGTACACTGGCAGATCATCTAGTTTGCCCACTACAATGTGAGGGAGATGGTGCCATCTGTCAGCAATCTTGTGCTTGCCATGCAGTCCCAGATTTCTTAGCAATACCGATCTCCCTCCTGGAGTTCCTGTGCTTTCACCTTTTATCATACCTTTCTTTGTTGGCCAGATTTCTTTTGGCAGCCATGGTTTGAGCCAGTTGGTACGCATGAGTTAGCTGGGCCTTTAACTTTGCACATACTGTAAATAGTTGTCAGCTTGAACCCCATCGGAGAGACCCCAAAACACACATCTACTGGTAGTCGAGCTTCTCTTCCAAACATCAGGCAGTAGGGAGAACCCAGTGGCATCACTTTGGTGCAGTTATAAGCATGTACCAGGGTGCTAATTTGTTGGCTCCATCTAGGCTTGTCCTTGGGTGCAGGGTGCCTAGCATATCTAGCAAAGTGCGGTTGAAACGTTCAGGCTGTGGGTCCCCTGGGGTGGTAAGGAGTGGTTCTGGACTTCGCACTCCCCACAGAGAAAGCATCTCTTTGATCAGACGACTCTCAAAGTCTCTCCCTTGATCAGAATGGATTCTTTGTGGAGCCCATAGTGAACAAAAGTTTTCTACAAGTACTTTGGCTACAGTGGATGCTTTCTGGTCTTTGGTGGGGAAAGCTTGGGCATATCTCGTGAAATGGTCAGTGACCACCAGCACATTACTGATATTTCTTTGATCTGACTCCAAACTTAGAAAATCAATACAGACCAGCTCCATGGGTGCACTGGTGGTTATGTTAACAAGGGGGGCAGCCATCTGGGGCAAAGCTTTCCTCTGTAAGCAGCGACTACAAGTTCGAATGTGTTGCTCCACATCAGCCCCATCTTAGGCCAATAGAATCTGGATCTCACCAAGTCAAGTGTTCTGTCTATACCAAGGTGCCCCATGTGGTTGTGCAAGGACCTCAATACTGAGTCTCGAAGGCAGTGAGCAGCACTAGTTGTTGTTTGTCTACTTGTCCCCCTCTGTCTACTGTTTCTCTGTATAACAGTTTATTGATCAGTTTCAATTTAGGACCTTCTTTGTATAACAGTGCAGTTCTCAAACCAGTGGAGCATAATTTGGACACATCTTTTCCTGCATAGGGGGCTTCTAAAGCTGCTTTGATCATGGGATCGCTGGATTGAGCCCGACCAATACTGTCATTGTCCAGCTGAGGCAGTGCACCAATGTCTATTGCAGAAAAGTGGCAATAAGGCAGGTATGCAATTCTCAGAGGGTCCCAAGCAATCCACCATGCAGTCCACTGCGTCCGTGGACATTTGTTCCTCCCTGTCAAACTTCCGGCAGAGTGCCCGAATGTCCAGGTTCTGCCAGTCGGACCCAATCATTCTGGGGAACAGGCCTCCTGGAGAGCATCAGCATCTATGTGGTTCAGACCTGCTCGGTATTCGAGAGCATAGTCGTATGTAGATAATGCAGAAAGCCACCTATGGCCAGTGGCATCCAACTTAGCTGAGGTCTGCACATAGGTTAAAGGATTATTGTCAGTTTTACTAGTATTTTAGCCCCCATACAAGTACTCATGGAATTGGTCAACAATAGCCCACTTCAAAGCTAGAAACTCTAACTTATGTACAGGATAGTTCTTTTCGGATGGGGTCAGACTTCTACTGGCAAAGGCCACTGGTCTCAGGCCATTCTCGTGCTCTTGGTACAACACAGCCCCCAACCCTTGCAAGCTAGCATCAGTGTGCAGGACATAAGGTTTTCTTGGATCGGCATAGGCCAGCACTGGAGCATGGGTAAGTTGATAAATGATCTCATGAAAAGCAGTCTCACAATCAGAGTCCAGCGGCTCCAAATACTTCACTCGGATGAAAATACACTCTTTCAGTCTTGAGGGACGTGACTTTTGGTATTTTTGTGGGTTGGGGATACCCTTGAGTAAGGTTAAGTAAAGGGTGGATCACTCTTGAATAGTCCTTGATGAAGCATCCGATAATAACCACAGAATCCAGGAATCTTTGCAGTTCTTTTAGATTTTGGGCTGTGGCCAGGTAGTCAAGGCCTCAACTTTACTTGGGTCGGTCTCTATTCCCTCGGTGGATACTATGTGTCCCACATACTTTACTGATGTTTGAAAGAATTGACACTTATCAATGGACAGTTTAAGGCCAAAGTCCTCCAGTCGGTCCAATACCTTAAATAATCTGCTCTCATGTTCCTCCAGTGAGCTGCCAAACACAATAACATCATCTAGGTATATCAGGCACTCTAGTAAGTTCATGTCCCCCACTGCATGCTCCATCAATCATTGAAAAGTGGCTGGGGCACCTGAAATCCCTTGAGGCATCCTCATGAATTCATAGAAGCCAAGCGGACAGATAAAGGCTGTCTTTTCACGGTCCTCTGGGGCCATCGGGATCTGGTAGTACCCACTGCGGAGATCCAGCACAGAGAACCACTTGCTCCCGTTTAGGCAGTCCAAAGCATCCTGAATGCGGGGCATTGTGTACTGATCAGGGATAGTCCGCCGGTTTAAGGTGCGATAATCCACATACATCCTTACTGTTCCATTCTTTTTCCTCACTACCACAATGGGGGAAGCATAAGGGCTTCTGGATTCTTGTATTACACCAGCAGCTAACATCTCTTGCAGATGCCGTCTCACATCATCTATGTCAGCAGGTGCCAGGCGTCGAGACCTCTCACGAAATGGTCTTTCGTCATGCAGCCGGATATTGTGCTCAGCTCCTTGCACGCATCCTACGTCCCATTCCTTTAAAGAAAACACCTGGTCTCTCTGGGCAAGCTTCTCACTGATCCTCACTTTCCATTCAGCTGGCAGCGGGGAGTCGCCGAAATCAAACAAGTCAGGCGTTACTCTGTCATTCTTCCTTGAACTCTTGCTGCTGGGTAGCACTGCAGTGTCTGCACAATGCACATTAGCCAGGATGCAACCTCTATTTACTCGAATGTCTCTTTCAGACACATTATGAACTTGGACCATTACCCTTCTGGCATAAGCATGGGCTCTAGCGGGCAAAATACTAGGCTTGACCAGCAGTCCCTCTGGTAATTTTCCATCGCCTGGTGCATCCAACATTAATATTTTATTCTTAACATCCTTTCTGATACGGACCTCTCCCTGTAAGGTACACTGGGCATTTGGCGCCAGGATCAGAGACTCAGGATCCTTCTTCCATACAATTCCGACCGGTTCCTCTGGTTCTATTTTTCAGCATCTCTCTGTGCCTCATAGGCCTTCTTAATTAAAGCCGGAACTCTTAAAGCTCTACTAGTCTTTGAGCCCTGTTTTCATAACACAACTGTGCCAGCCTTCGAACATATGAGCATTTGTTCCAATCAATAAAGGGACACCATCATACAGTCCAGTGGGGGACACACTAAGGCTAGGGTCTCTACTTGTTCGGCCACTCCAGCCACGGAGGTGGGGAAAGACAGCCAAATTCGGATATACCCGGAATAGGGTAGGCCTTCTCACTTAACCCCATACATGCAGTCCTTCTAATGGTTGTAAGTGGTCGCCTGACAAATGCTTCTGATACCAATCTTGGAACATAATTGTCACTTGGGAGCCACTGTCTAATACAGCTCTTGTAGACACTCCATTCACCTTTACAGTGGTCTCCATGGAGGGACCCACTATTCTGGACCAATCTGGAGGCGGTAGTGGGGCCTGGGCAACTGACCTTGCTACAAAAGGACGTGAATTAGCATTTTTGGTGCCCTCACTGGGATCATTTCGTGCACCTCTTAACCACTGATTTGTTCTCCGAAGCTCTCCTTGTAGCCTATATGCAACTTTGTCAGTGTCTTTTGTGGACCGGCATTCTCTTTTCATGTGCCCATCCTTCCCACAATTATAGCAAAACATACTTTCTGGAGTTTGAGCTGGCCGAGGTGCCACACTGGGAGCCAGGGCGGGGGTATTACTAACTGGAAACCTTGGTGCCATCTCTGTCTGCGGCGTGATAAGCATTTGGAGACATCTCGTCAGTTTCTCCACTTCCATGGTCAAGGAATTGAGTTTGGAGCTGTTATCAGCAGGAGATACATGGGTGGGTACCCACCCCCCCAGCAGATGCAGTCGGATATAGGTCAGGGCCCGTACTTGCAGGCGTGGCCTTCATAAAGGGACTGTTTTTGAATTCCCGGATCTCTCTCAACAGTTCGCCCCATTGTGGCATATCTTTTTCCTTGCCAGAGCACTCATTTACTGCCAACCTCTGCCCCTGAACTTCACTTGATGGGTCACCCTCAGTCACTCGGGTCGTAGCCGCAGCTATTGGTGCAGGTCCCTCCCGAGGTCGTCTTTTCTCAACTCCTCGAATTTCTCTCATTAACTCATCATAGGAGGGTGGGGATTCCAGTCGATCTGCCAGGCGTAACTGAAGCAACAGCAGTTCTGAGAAGGGGCAGACTTAAGGATCCTGTCCAGCCTGGTTCGGTCCAGTTCAATCGCTGGTAAACTACCTTTTCTGAGGCATTCTTGCAACAATTTTTCCAGCCGAGATACATACACAGACAACAACTCCTTGGTACTGTTGTGCATCTCTTACTCTCCACCATAGGTCCTCATCAGAATCTGGGCTCCCATACACATTCTCCAGGGCCTCAAGATAGGCCTGTGCAGTCACTCGGGGTTACTGGGCCTGTTTAGCAACGAATGGTAGCCAGAGCAGGACCTCGGAGGCTCTCACTAACCCTCTTTCGCTGCTTTCCGAGCATTGCCATTCTAGCACTTGGGGGGCAACATAGTCTATCCAGGTCTCCCAGTCATCCTCCCCTTGGGGGGTGGGGAGGGTGCCAGAGAAGATCCTCAACCTTCGGTAAGAGTCGTGACTAATGGCAGGTGCAGAAATTGGAGTCTGCATTGGTTCAGCCACCATTACGGGCACTGGAGCGGGAGAAGGTGTTGGGGGAGGAACACCCCCAGGTGGCAAGAATAGTTTCTTCAAGTCCTCCACAGTTTTCCCTTCCCCCAGCAACCATTTAGCAAATTTCTCCTCAAAAGTTTCAGATAGTGGTGGGGGCTCATTCCCCCCCGGGTCTTTACTGTCCTTAGTTATCACTCTCCAAGCAGTGAGGGCTCCCTCTGGGGTAATGGTCTGTGGCACTTTGGAGCTATCTATGGGATCCTTAAACTCTACTAGGGCCAGGAAAGTGTGGGTGAGCAGATTAGCATGCCGACCCACCACCACAGGGTTTTGTAAACCTTACACCTTGGAAAGTACTCCCTGCACAGTGTCCGTATTGATACCCAGGGGGATGTCCAGGATAAGCATAGCATTTTGGGGGTCGATCTCCTCCCCAGTACACCACTCCACCAGCCGGTGCACAGCCACTTCTGTCGGGTACCATTTTTTTTCTTAACAGTGGTTAGTAATATGGCCACTAGAGGGACACACAATCCCAGCGGTGAGCCTCAAGATGTAACCCCTAGATGTCGCTATCCCAGGGGCTACTACCCCTGCCTGATTTGCCACTAACAGGTTGAGGGGCCTGGATCCAATGGCGGGTGCCTCCACCCAGAGGTCAGGGTTTTCAATAGTTAAACTAACTTGGTCACAGCCCTCTGGGACACTGCAACCCCCCTTTCTTCCCACTAGTGGCCCACACAATATATCAGAATTACCTTTACAGTATACACTTACCCCCAGGACTGGTTCCGGCACTGGGACCTCCTGTGAAATAAGATACAGTGCAACAATCACAGTACAGTACTTTAACATAGACAAATACCTCAGGCAGGCTGCATCTGTATCCCGATCGCAATTACTGCACTATACCCGGGAGAACACACAGCAGATTCAGTTCCTGACAGACCGAGTGCAATTTTCAGCAATTCCTCCAGTCTTCTACAGGGTGAGCCTGGTTTCTACTCTTCAGATATCCTTTGATTCTCTTCACAGGACGGATTCAGTCCTAACAAGCTGCAGACCGGAACTCTGGACCTTACATGTTTTTGACTAAAACTGTGCACTGAAGAACACAGAGTTCCTCTCCCTTCACTGCCAAAGCTCAACTGAAACTCCCAACAGACAAAACCGGCACTTGCTTTGAGTTCCTCCCAGTTCTTGACTGGATTGGCTGTCACTCACAATAGACTGCTGCTGTTGGTCAAAAAGGCGCAAGTCTAAACTACATCTCCCAGAGTCATTGCCCATACAATCCTCTTGTGGCTGGCTCAGATTATGAGTCCAAGTTCTGATTCGTCCAAGGCACCATTTTAGAGCTAGCTTACCCCACACTGATTGGTCCAGTTCAGCAGTTCAAAACCAGAATGGGATCTAGGCAGACACAGTTCTGACTGCAAAGAAAGCAGGTTAGACAAACTGTAATTTCATTATTACTGTAAATGATTTCTGGCAAACAGTTACATCTTTCAGATAGGTTCCTTTGCACTCTTAGTGACTGCAAAATGGAGTGAATTGGCAGCAGCTCGAGTGGTACTCAAATAGAGAAGCACACAGTCCCCCATACAAACTAATTATGTCTGCAAGCAGACAGCTCTTAAAGAGACAGTACCAGAGGTTCTAAAAACACTCACTGATAAATGGCTTAAACGCCAAACACCATTCAGGCTTGGAGCATTCAAGCAAGCTCCTGGAAGTCTTTTGGGAACCCCCATTTGCAGGGGGGTTACATTATAGTTAATAGTCCACTGAAGTATAGAATATTTATTTATTCATTTATTTAATTTTGTTAACTAGGTTAGCACAATGAGATGAACCTCACTTTTCAGGAGTGACCTAGAGTAAGTTACATTCAACAAGAGATATAGTTCAGTTATACAGAAAATACACAGTTCAACAGAAGTATAGAGAAATGACAAGTAAAGTAGCAATAGTATAGCAGTTACTGATCACATACAAATGACATGTATCAAACAGTGTTAGGATAAATCCATGTCAACATAGCTTCAAGAGGCTTTTATTTAAAAACAAATTAAGTTTCTAGTCCTAATGGTTGAAAGGTTAGCCTTTTTTAATAGAAATTCTCTTTAGCCTGGATTAACTTTGAATGTGTTAGGGCTCAAAAGGTTTTTGTTTAAATGAATATTTGGAGTCTGGGCAATATGGATATTGTGATACTGTATACTCTGTGTACGTAAAACTGTGTATTTTGACAATGCCTCCCAGCTGCATATGTTCCCACCTGTCTTGTCTCCCCCTCCTTTTTTATTGTATGACGAGGATCCTTCGTAAAGGAGCTTTTAGCTCAAAGGATGTACTTCCGACTTTCTAATAAAATAAAATTAAAAATGGATATATTTGTGGCAAAAAACAATGTTAATGTTCATTAGGGTTGTTACCGCACAAAATGGTAACCGAATAAGGACTGGAAATAAGCTGCTAGAGTTGTAAACACAATGCCCACAAAGTTTGGAAATATACAGTACTAATAAGGTTTTTCTGCCTAACTCCCACTCTACCACATCCCCTACCCTCATGGCCCAAGGACACTCTACAGTTACAGCGTCATACATCAACAATGTGGTACCTCATACAGGATCAGCATATTAAAAATTGATATATAGCCACCCTAATCCACACGCATCCCCTATCATCATGACTGGTGGACAAGGTACAAATCTCAGTTCATGCCATTCAGGTTTGGTGTTTCATACATACATATTATGAATCTGTAATCAGAACACTCCAGGGTGCATACCTGTGGAAGTTTCTATCAATTTATATACCATGCCTTACTAGCACATAATATTGTAGACCCTCCACAAGCAGCAAAATTCTTAACAATTTGAAAGTACTATATTCATTACATACAGTAGTTGTGAGTGCCATACTAGTGGGGGGCAGGGTGGACGCGGGCCATCATTACCGTCCCGCCCCCGTACAGCATACAAAATTCTGGCACCAAGCATGAATCTTCACTCTGCCACCTCTACTGCCACCAGTGTCCAGGGTGGGGTCCTGCTCCCGTGGCCCCACCTTGGGGTAAGCCAGGGCATGATACCATTGACCTTAGGGAGGGGTGCCAGCCAGTGGCCCTGCCCAAAGGGGTAAGCCTGAGCATGGGGAGGTGGCAGGCAGAGCTGAGATCCCCTGCGGGGGATCATCGGGGAGCCAAAAAAAAAAAAGAAATACTCAAAGCAAGTTACATGTCTGGGACATGTATGGTATTTTATGCAGGGTTTTGTTGTAGCTGCATAAAACAAGTTACAAGTGGATGGCACATATGTTAGTAAGCAAGATATGGCACAAAATATGTACATATATACAATATACAGTATGGCACCTACAAACATAAAACTGGGTGGTAAGTGTGTGAGTTAGCATTGAACCTTCAGAGAGACATATTACCCAGCACAGCCTTGTAGGGTGGTGTTAGACCTGTAGCTTGGCTTTGTGTGACCAGAATGGCATGAGAAATCAGTCTGTGAGCTGGTGGTCAGTTTGTCTATTACTTTTCAAAATGCGGTACTCAATTCAATATTTTTAGTGGCCATCATTTTTAAAGGCTCAAAAATCACTTCATGGGCAAGTGCCCAGCTGGCTAGTACTGTAAGTATCAAATGCGGCAGCAAAAGCTACTCATTTACTAGCCATTGCCCACCTAGCTAAATAATTTGTCCCACCCTGGTCACAAGGGTAGGGAGGGAGGCTATGTGGATTAGGGTTGCTATATATAAATTTTTGTATCCTTACCCTGGGACCAAGCACAATGGTGCTGAGGATTGAGGCGCTGGATGCCACACCTCATGCCATGCGGCACCCTGGGTTCAGGAGCGAGCCTGGGTCGTCAGAGGTTGGCAGGGGAGGAGAGGGAAGATGTGAGCAGCTGCGGTTGGCAGCACTCCCGCTTCAGGAGGAGTATCAGATCTCCTCGGGCAGCCACCCCTGGTGGAGGCCAAGTGGCTGCGCCGCCCATGAAATGCCTCGCGCAGACGAGGGAGGCGGAAGGGCCGGTACTGGAGCTATGGTGTGCATGTGTGCATGTGTGCCTCCACGCACATGCGGCATCGCTTCCTGGGCCTCAGGTAGGACCACATACACAGAGGTGAAAAGGAGGAAAAATCGGGGGCCACCTAGGATGAAGCCTCCGGACCAGCTCAGGGGATCCGCCGGGGTGCGAATTGCTCCATAAAATCCTGAAAGACCCAGAGTCTGGTAGGTTAGCAGACGAAGTCGGTGACCTGCCGAAGGAGGATAAACAGAATTGTAATATATATATATATATATATATATATATATATCCTTACCCCGTATGAGGTACCATACCATTGATGCATGGTCCTGTACCTGTAAAGTGTCCTTGGGCCATGTGGTACAGTACATGGGAGTTAGACATAAGAACCTTAAGAGTACATTTCCAAATGGTGTAAGCATTGTGTTTATAGCCCTAATAGTTTATTTCTAACCTTTGTGCAGTTTGTATTTGTTTGGTAGCAACCCTAATGAGCATTAACATTTTTTTCTGCCATAAATTTCCTTACCTTTTAAGAAATTTGTAGTAACTTCATTTAGTCATGGTCTTTGACGTGATTTTAAAATACTTTTCACAGGACCCTTTCTGATCTACGGAAAGCCAGAAGGATTTCTTCTGAGGGAAGACAGTCCTTCCATGAACTGTTGTGTACCATCATCCCCTGCTCCCATGGGTCATGAGACCATTTGGCCATTTGAATTAACATAGAAACATAAAATTTGATGGCAGATAAGGACCACTAGGCCCATCCAGTCTGCCTATTTTCCTTACCTATAAAGCAAAGCTGTTGACCCTACTTGATCACCAGCTTAACCCTCTCTTTACTAATGGTAGGGTTCATTTATGCCTATCCCATGCATTTTGAATTCCCCACTATGTTTGCCCTGGAGGCTATTCTATGCATCCACCACACTTTCCCATAAAAAAAAATCCTTACATTATCCCTTAGTCTACCTCCTTCCAATCTCATGTCATGCCCCCTTGTTCCTGAATATCTCCTTTTCTGAAAGATGCTACCCTCCTGCACCTCACTGATGCCCTTTATATATTTTTAGATTTCAATCATATCTCTCCCCTCCCCTCCTCTCCTCCAGGGTATGCATACTGAGGTCCTCCAGTCTCTCCTTATATGACTTTTGGTGCAGGTCCCGCACCATTTTTGTTGTCTGTCTCTGAACCGCCTCCACCCTGTCTATGTCCTTATGGAGATGCGGCCTCCAGAACTGGACACAGTATTCCAAATGAGGTCTCACCAGTGTTTTGTACAGTGGCATCAGCACCTCCTTTCTTCTGCTGGTGATACCTCTCTCTGTGCACCCCAGCATACCACTGGCTCTCCCCACAACCTTGGCACATTTTTTGGCCACCTTCAGATCATCTAATATGATTATTCCCAAATCCCTTTCCTGCTTGGTGACTGTCAGTCCCCCCCCCCCTTATTTAATCCTCCCTTGGATTCTTGTGCCCCAAGTGTACTATTTTGCACTTCTTCACATTGTATCTCAGCTGCCACACCTTGGACCATTTTTCCATCTTACTGAGGTCCCTCCTCATATGTTCCACCCCTCTTGGAGTGTCCACACTGTTGCAGATCTTAGTGTCATCTGCAGAGAGGCACACCTTCCCCTCTAGTACCTCTGCAATGTAACTTATGAAGACATTAAACAGGACTGGCCCCAGAACTGATCCCTGTAGCACCCCACTGGTCACTCTCTGTTCTCCAGATGTAGCCCCATTTACCACCACCCTTTGTCTTCTATCCCTCAATCAATTTCTAACCCAGTTTACCACCTTGTGACCCACTCCTAGGCTGCCCAGCTTGCTTACAAGTCTTCTGTGCTGAACAGTGTTGAAGGCTTTGCTGAAATCCAGGTAGGCCACATCCACTGGTCCCCCCATCCTCCACCCTGGTCAGCCAGTCAAAGAAATCTATCAGATTTGTTTGACATGACCTTCCCACTGTGAACACATGCTGCCTCGGATCCTGTGCTCCAGTGGATACAAGGTGGTTCGCAATCCTTTCCTTCAGCATTGATTCCATAATCTTTCCCACTACTGAAGTGAGGATGACTGGTCTATAGTTTCCAGCCTCCTCCCTGCTCCCACTTTTATGGGGAGGGACTACATCTTCCCACCTCCAGTCCTCTGGAACCACCCCTGTATCGAGTGATTTGCTGAACAGGGCAGCAACGGTGCTGCCAGCACCTCCCGTAGTTCCCTTAATATTCTAGGATGTATCCTGTCTGGTCCTATTGCCCTGTCCACTTTCAGTTTTGTAAGTTCCTTTAGGACTCTCTCTTCTATAAATGATCCGGTGTCCACCTCCCTCCCATTTCTGTTCTTGCTGCCTATCTGTGATCCCTGACCTTCCCCTTCTTCTGTGAATACTGAACAAAAATATTTGTTCAGTATTGTTGCTTTTTCTAGGTCGCCTTCCATGCACTCCCCTTCTTTCCCCCGAAGTTTGACAATCTTACCCCTGGTTTTTCTCCTTTCACTAATGTACCTATAAAAAGTCTTGCCCCCTTTCTTTATCTCCTGTGCTGTTCTTTCCTCCATTTGTGCCTTTGCACTCCTGACTGACTGATACACTACCCGTCCTCCTCCTCCTTCTGTGTTTCCTTGTATTTCCTGAAAGCCAGCTTTTTCACTCCAACCTTCTCAGCCACTTCCTTTGTGAACCATAGTGGTTTTCTCTTTCTTTTGCCTTTGTTTGCTTGCCAAATGCAGAGGTTTGTCACTTCCACTATGGGTCTTTTTATATGGGCCCACTGTTCCTCAACCTCCCCCATCATCCTCCCTTGCCATGGCTTTTTTGAGACATATCGACATCTTCCCAAAGTCCACACTCCTGAAATCCAGGACCTTCACCTTTGTGTGGATTGTCTCTGCCACAGTACGCATATTGAACCACACTGTGCGATGATCACTGGACTCCAGATGCCAACCCACCCTGACTTCCTGTATTCTGTCCACGTTGGTGAGTACTAGGTCCAAGATCATGCCCTCCCTGGTGGACTCTAGAACTAATTGCCTGAGGCCTGCTCCCGGCTCCTGTATGAGGCTGCTGCTGGGATGCACCAGTCAGTATCAGGCAGATTAAACTCCCCCAGCAGCAGTACCTCTCCTTTAGCAGCCATCATATGGATGGCTTCCGCTAGAACTCTGTCCTCCTCTGCACCCTGTACTGGAGGTCTATAGATCACACCCATATGAATAACTGTGCCATTGCCCATCTCAAGCATGCCTCCCACAGTGCCTCTGTCCCCCTTGTATTTCTACTTCCAGTCACCTCTTATGTCTTCCCTGATATAAAGAGCCACCTTTTAGTTATTTAATTTTGTTGTCACCGCTAACTGAAAACAAGATGGCTGCAGCACAGAAAAAGATTCTGCATTTGTGACAAGATCCTGCATTTGCAAAAAGTTCCGCATTGCGATAAAGAATCCTTTTTTGAGTGGAACATCTAACTGGTCCCATAGGAAATCATTGGAAATTTTCAAATTTAATAACTTTGGAGAGGATTAATATTTTTTCACCAAATCTTCAAAAGGCACATCTGTGACCAAAGACCTTTCTACCCTAAAAATTTCAGACCAAAATTCCACATAATTTTTGTGCAGTGGCGTGACAGAGAATTTTACAAAAAAACAGTGATTTTCACATTTTTTGAAACTCTGTGTCTCCACACCCACACATCTCACCAGAATGAAATTTGCCACATCAAGAGATCTTTGGTCCCTGATGGTGCATGCATAATTTCATGCTAATCACTTGAATGGTTGTGAAGTTACTGAAGTGCAAAATTTTGAGTTTAGCATTGAAGTGACCATTGAGCCTAACTATAGGGATGGGCCACACCTAATATATATTATAGGGTGCAGTAGCCCTATAGTTAGGGTTAGTACAGCAGTTCTATGTTAAACTCCAATTTCTGCACTTTAATAATTTTGGCATTCTTGGATGAAATAGCTAAAGATTTGGCATATGCGGTCCTTCTTCCAGTGTCTGAAAAGCGTGACAAGTTTCATAATGGCATCTTGTATGGTTTTTGAGATAAGGAGTGGTAAAAAAGTGTAAAATTGCCACTTTTTTCCCTATACTTAACATGGGGGTTTTTGCTCTCATATATGGCCCAAAGGACATGAAAATGTTTCTTGAAATTTTCAGGGATGATGGGGTCTGTGCCAAGGGTGTGCCTTTGGATAGTTTGATGAAAAGATATCTCACCATTTTTAAATTACAACTTTTCATGTGATAGCGGCTAGACAGGCAGGTACTGTAATTGGGGGAAAAAAACACTTTCAAACTTTTAAGGATCAATAACCATTCAAAGTTCTTACAGTTTGAACTTTGCTGTTCGAACTGTAAGACTTCAAACAGTAAAGGCCCATGACAGTTCGAACTGTCATAGCCCCACCCCACTTTTCCCGTACTGCTACAAATGCAGTGCTCCCAGATTTACAGGGATTCCCCTATTTCTGTTGTTAAAACGGGATACGGGGATAAAAACAGAATCTTGCCATTTCCACAGGGATTTCTAAGTCACCAGCTCAATCCTCAGTTTATCACAACATATGTCCATTTATAAAAAAAAAAATCACAGCCGAGATCACATTTCAAAGTGCAAGTCCAGATTACGAACATACATACATACGAACATATGAAGAAGCCAGCAGAAGAAGGCCATTTGGTCTATCAAGTCTGTTCGTATTGCAGGGTCCACAGCCTAATGTCCCTGCCCTCCTCCCCACTCCTCCCATCCTCCCTACCCATGATCCTTACTTTCCCCCTATGGCTATCCTAGCCTCTCTTAAGCTACCACTGTCTTCAACAAGATGACCTCTTCCAGCAGTGCATTCCAAGTGTCCACCACCCTCTCTGTGAAGAAGTGTTTCCTGACCTCCCTCCTAAACCTCCCACCCTCCAACTTAAGACTGTGCCCCTAGTGTTATGATTGCCACTCAGCAAGAGACTCTCCTTATCAACCTTATTTATCTCTTTCAAGTACTTGAAGGTCCCAATCATGTCCTATCTCTCTCTTCTGTCTTTCAGGAGTACATGTTCAATGCCCTCAACCTCTTCTCATATGCCTTACCCTACTGACCCACTATCATCTTTGTAGCCCTCCTCTGGACCTTCTCCAGCAGGTTAATATCCTTTTTGAGGTGTGGCACCAGTACTGAACTCCATACTGTAGATGCGGCCTTACCAGTGACCTGTACAAGGGCAGTATAACCTCCTCTCTCCTACTACTGATCCTCCTAGATATGCATCCCAGCATTTTGTTTGCCTTTGCTGCTGCTTTCTTGTACTGTGTGGAGTGCTTCAGGTAGGTCACTAGTGATCATCACGCCCAGGTCCTTCTCTTCCTCTGATGCAGATACTCAGACTCCATCCAGGTAGTACTCTGTCCTGGGATCCTTGGCTCCAATATGCATAACTTTGCATTTTATGGCATTGAAACCAAGCTGCCAGATCATGGACCACCTCCCAGCTTTTCCATATCTTTCTGTAGGTCCTGCATCCCTTCAGCTGTGTCCACTCTCCCACAGAGCTTGGTGTCATCCATGAATAGGCAGATTTTGCCCTTAATGCTATCCCCAATGTCACTGATGAAGACATTAAACAACACCGGCCCCAGCACAGAGCCCTGTGGGACCCCACTGGTTACCTCTCTGGTACCAGATAACTGTCCCCCCACAACCACCCTCTGGGTTCTGTCCCTCAGCCAGTTTCCACACATCAGGCCATCTTTTCCCCAACCCCAAGATCCACCAACTTCCTGATCAACCTTTTATGGGGCACAGAGTCAAAGGCCTTGCTGAAATCAAGATAGAGGATGTCTACTGCTTGGCCCCTGTCTACTGTTTTAGTGACACAGTCAAATAAGTCAATAAGATTTGTTTGACATGATCTCTCCCCCATGAACCCATGCTGCCTTTCATCCTGGAGACCATGCTCCTCTAGATATTCCACCGACCTTTCCTTTAGTATGGTCTCCATGAGCTTGCCCACAATGGAGGTCAGCCTGACTGGTCTGCAATTCCCTGGGTCATCCTTAGGACCATGTTTGTGGAGGGGCACTACATGTGCTGTTCTCCAGTCCCGCGGTACCACACCTGACTCTAGTGAACTATTAAATAGGTCTGCCAGTGGCCCTGCCAGCTCCTCAGCCTGTTCCTTTAGTATCCTTGGATGTACTCTGTCCAGGCCTGGTGATTTGTCCACCTTTAATGCCAGCAGCCCTCCCTCACTCTATCCTTCTCTATCACTACATCTGTGTTCCCATCCCTCCCTGCTCCTCTTTTCCTCCTGAAGGCACTGGTCCGTCCTTCTCCCTGGTGAAGATGGAACAGAAGTGTTCATTAGTATTGCTTTTCCCCATTATCCTCCACCCACTCCACCCCTTTCTTAAGCCTAACAATCCCTTCCATCTTGTCCATTTTCTCACTTATATAACAAAGAAAGTCTTCACCCTTCTTAATTCCATCGAATATCTGCAGCTCCTTCTGTGCCTCTAGCATCCGACTTCCTTACTTGCCTCACTAGCCAATCTTAGGTAATTTTCCCTATCCACCTCTCTTTTGGTCTTCCTGAATTTTCTATAGGCCAACCTCTTTTCCCTTACTGCTTGGGCAACCCCAGAACTGAACCAGCTGGGCGCTTTGGCCCTTGTGTTCTTACCCCTGAGCCTAACACACTCATCTGTGGCAACCAGTATTCCTTCTTTAATGATGGATCACCTTTGGTCCACCCCCATATCTGCATTGATGCCCGCCAGATGGCTCCTTAGCACTTTGCCCATTTTCCTGAAGTCCACCCTCCTGAAATCCAAGAATTTGGTCTTAGTCAGGATGCTTTCCTTGCCCGTATCCAACTGGAATCACACTGTGCAATGGTCACTTTCACCCAGTGGCCCAGAGCACCTTATGAAGTGCTACAGATTTCGGTGGGATTCAAGTGGTACTATAAATCTTGTGCCGTGCAGGAGGTGGCTCACTTTGTTCTCACAGTTCAGCTCCTTTATTTGCAACATTCTGGGTCAGTGGCAGTTCTTTGGTCCCAGTCTGGACATATCACCAAAACGTTCCAGTACACTGTGGGGTCCGACTAGTAATAATTCAACCATTCATCCACTCGGGACTCAAGCAGAAAAGCAACTGCTCTGTGGAGTTCTAGTGAATGGTCAATGGCAACCAGGTACTCAGCTCAACATGGGGAAATTTTTAAAAGCATACCTTTGGAAAATTATATCCCTTTCTGTTCTACCTAAGATCCCTGATTTCTGTCTGCTTTAAGTTTAAAATTTAATTAATGCCAATGTCTTTAATTAAATGGTGCTTGGCTTACCCCAGGGTTTCATCCATGATCATCTTGGTTGCTTTTGATCAGTTGGGTTGTTTAACATGTAAGGTGAACTTAATATCATTAAGTTCTCTGTCATGACTCATTACTGGACAGTGCAATCGCAATGTTTTTTAAAGAAACTCTCCCACTCCCTCCTTCTGTGTGCTTTCCAGCCCCACCCTCCATCCCCATCCTGGCACCCGGCATTCAGTTAAACCCTCCCTCCCTCCCTCCCTCTGTGTGCTGTCCACCCCACCCTCTGTTCCCTGATTGTGATCCGGTTTTCTCTATTCGTCTGCATTGGTAGTCCAGTGGTCCCACCCTGAAGTTCAATTGCCACTGCCTTTCATGTCCCTGGTGCCAAGTGGCACCCCCATGCTGTCCATCCCGTAAAGAAAAAACATCCCTTGATGGTTTTGGTCTGCTAAAAAAAAAAAACAGTCCTCCACTGATTAGCCCCGCCTGACCTCCCACCTGCACCCACCAACCCACACCCCTCCAGTACACCCCACACACCCTCACTCACCTGAACAGGTCCCAGGTTTGAGATCCACTCTCCCGATCGAAGACATATCTTGCTGATGGAACCAGTGATTGCAATATGAGAAACTAAGATAAATAAAGGAATAATGCCTGACAGGGTGGGTGTTATGCTGGGATAACATCCCACCTCGGGTGGTTCGGCCCAAGGCCATAGGCTGAGGGCATCCAGCACCTGAGAAGGGATGTTATCCCAGCATAACACTTGCCCTGGAGAGCATTATTCCTATTATACAATGGTTCCTGTGTAAAACAAACAAAAAAAAGATGAAAAAAGTACATTTTAAAATATATTTCCCTGTTTTGTTTTTGAATGAGTCAGTATATTTTCAAAAAAATAGTGCTGATTGACTGCCAGTAGGTGAAGCTGCAGTTATTGTGTCTCTTCAATGTGCCACACTAACCCCTGTTTCTTATTCGTGGCTGTGATAGAATGTTATCCTCCCCAGCCAATTTTTTTTTTAATTGAAAAAGAGATAAAAGGAGAAGAATGTTTTCTGTTTGCAGACAGCACATATGGACTCCTCGCTGCTCCACAGAACTGAGGAAATGCCATTGAGATAGGTAAGTGAAGGCACAGTGTGACTACATGCTACCACTTACTTTGGTAACGGTCCTGGTAGCAGGCAGAATTGTCATGAATCCACCGCAATGATGGAGTGGGTTATTTATTTTTATTTTATTTATTGAAAATCGGATTACAACCTTTGAGTCAGAGACTCATTTCCAAAAGCTCCATGTCAGAATACAAAACATAACAAGGGCAAAACATTATACATAGTTACATATGGGTGGAGGAAGGAAAAAAACGGTATATACACTACATGTTGAAAATAGGCAGAGTATTAAGTAGGGACAAGTGAGTAGTGCTGCTAGACCTGTACAGATTTGGTAGCTATACAGTTTTGTAGAGAGCTTAAGCATGACAGTGAGTAGTACCATCAGAAAGTTAAGGCAAAGCCTAAGTACTAGCAATTGAAGAGAGCAGTCAGATAATCAACGTTGTCAGTGGTACACAGTGGCAGAAGTGGGTCAGGGATATCTTTAGCCCAAGATCTTGCCTTCTGTGGCAGATATCTGTATATTAGTGGGGGCAACGGCAGAGGCAGTTAGAGATTATGTGATTCTTGAGGGCTGCTTTGAAGGGGCCTAGTCTGGGAATAGAGGTGATGGCCAGAGGTTCATTGTACCATAGGCGCTCTGTAGGAGAAGGACGTTGTGCCAGGGTGGTTGAGACTCTGGGAACAGCCCACATTAATGTGTCTGCCCATGGGTTTTGTTATAGTATGTACAGCACGGAGGGAGTTTGAGACTCCAGTGGGGCTAAGACCTAGGTGGATTTTCTTAGTAAGGAGACATGTCTGGTAACGTATTCTTTCATCTAGGGTGAGGATCTTTGTTAGTGTATACAGGGTACAGCTGTGTGTGCGCTTATCCACTCCAGCAATGCACCTACAGGCTTTGTTAATGGATAGGTGGATTTTGTTTTGTGCAGCGTGGTCAATGACCGAGTAGATAGTTAGCCCATAATCTGAGGGAGAACAGAGGAGGTAACAACAATGTTACGTGCCTCTGGGATAAGCGAGCTTTGTGCGATACAGCAGCCTGGTGCGTATGTTTATGGCGGAGGAAAGATTACTTATATGTGGGTGGAATGAGAGATTAGAATCGAAGGTTATGCCCAGGTATTTATAGGTGTAGACCTCTTCCAGTGGGAGGAGGTTTTTGGAGAAAATTGTTAGCTGGGCATTGTGGTCCTTATTCTGTCGGTGGGAGAAGAGCATTGATTTAATCTTATTTACATTGACCACGAGTCTGTGGTCAGTGAACCAGTGTTCAACTTGATTGAAGGCAAATTGTAGGGAGGACTGAAGATTGTGGGATCTGAGTGAGAGACATACATTACCGTGTCATCTGTGTAGAGCAGAAGGTTACAAGGACAGGATTTGGGCAGGGTATTCAAGAAGATGCTGAATAGCAGTGGGCCAGGATGGAGCCCTGAGGCATCCCGGCGGGACTGGTAGTGTGGGTGAGAGGGTGCTGTTTATCTTCACACATTGGGACCTGTCTGTGAGGTAACTTATGAACAACGCGATGGGTCCAGGGACATGCCTGTCTAGAACAGAATTTATGAGGAGGTGTGGGAGACTGTGTCGAACGTTTTTGACAGGTCTATGAATATGGCTCCTGTTAGTAGTTTTTATCTAGTGCACTGTGCAGCAAGTTGGAGAACTCTATGAGGGCAGTGGTTGCACTGTCTCCAGCTCTAAAACCATGTTGTTCCCTGCATAGAATGTCATGTGCAAGTAGGTAGTCTGTGAGTTGTTTTGCAATGATTTTTTCCAGGGCTTTTGAAAGGGGTGGGAGTATGGAGATGGGCCTGTAGTTATTGGGCAATGTGGGGTATTTATTTATTTTTTAAATGGAACAGAACAGGAGAGCAGTGAGGGGACTTAGTTTCATTATGGAAGTTTAGCCGGGAGGGGGCGGGGGGAGCGTCGAGCGCCAATTCTGAGCAGGGTGGGGAGCAGCGGTAATGAGCTCAGAGGCAGCACTGAAGGCATGGCAGGGAAGGCCGTGGAGTGATTTTTTTTAAACATTTAGTACAGTCTTGAGTCTGCTGGGGCTAGAACCTGGATGTTATGCTAGGATAACATCCCGGATCCGGTCCCAGTCAGACTAATCAGAGCTCAGCATTCTTTCTTGCCATTGTATAATGTGGTTCAATGTATTTCAATATGCGTTTAAACTTTTATGCATAATTTAGCCAATTTTTGACATTTTGACCCAAAATGTTCAACATGGCCTTTTGAGGACCCCATCTCATGAACAATATAACTGTCATTACGTAACCCCGCCCTAAAGGTGATTTTGCGGTTGCTTGGCAAATTCACCTTTTGGGCAGGATTTTCTTAATGACAGTCATATTGTTCATGAGGTGGTTATAGAAGAGTTGAGAAAATTCAAGTCAAAATATGTAAAATGTAAAGGTATGCCCATTTGTTACAGTTTCACTCATTATCACCGTAACTTTGGCAATTTTAAATATTTTGACACCAAATTTTCAACATAGACAGCTTCTTACCCCATCTCATGTACAGTATGTCACAACTGTCATTTTCAAATCCTGGTCAACATGTGTTTTCACACCTGTCACAGAATATGAACATACAAACATACAATTTGCCAGCAAATAAAGGCCTTATGGTCTATCAGGTCTGCTCGAGTGTGCAGCTAGCAACCCTTATACTGCAGCTGCCCCTCCTCCCCTGACCCTCCTCTTACCCTATCCCATCCCCTTTTGAAGCATTCCACTGTTCTACAGGATACCACTTCCGAAGGCAACACATTCCACACAGACACCACTCTCTCCATAAAAAAGTGTCTTCTCATTTCCCTCCTGAACCTTCCTCCCTCCAGTCTGAGATCATGACCTTGAGTGTCCCTACTCCCCCTTAACTTGAATAGTCCCTCTGTGCCTGTCTTGTTTATTCCCTTCATGTACTTGAAGGTTTCAATCATATCCCCCGTATCTCTTCTCCTCCAGTGAGTACATGTTCAACTCCCTCAGCCTGCTCAAGTAGGGTATGTCCCCTAGTCCCTGGATCATCTTTGCTGCCCTGCACTGCACCCCCTCCAGTAACTTAATGTCCCTCTTCGGGTATGGGCACCAGTACTGCATGCAGTACTCAGGTGTGGCCTAACCAGTGACCTATCTAGCAGCGAGATCACCTCCCTCTCCTTGAAGATATACCATGGCAATACAACCCAGCATTTGCTGGCTTGCAGCTGCCTTTCTGCATTGTGCTGAGTTATTCATTCAGCCTGTTATAATCACCCCAGATCCTTCTCCTCCTCTGCCATGGCTAGCTGAACCCCTCCCCCAAAGCTGGTAGCTCCATCCTGTTTTGTCTTTTTTATACTTTATTGTTTGTTTACTGATATATCAATACATCTTTACACTGTAAAGCAATAAAATGAATACAAACTAAGGACATCTCATGGGTCTGTTAACAAAGATATCACAGTCTTATGTCATATATCATACATATTTCATCACTTTGGGATACATATATCTTTCATTATCCATGTAATAATGTGTTGTTGTGGAACAGGATATGCATCAGTTTAACATGCCATGGTTATTCTCCCTTCACTCTTTATATAAAAGTCCCTTAATAACCCTTGATAGTCTTCCTCATCCTCTCTTTATTCAATGTATGTTAAGAATTAGAAGGTTTAGAAGGTTAGAGGAGACCCTGATAGAGGTTCCATCTTGTCCACCTGTTTTAATATTTCTTCATCTGCTGTGAAAGGCCAAATGTGGGATACCATCTGTTTCCATTCTTTCACATCGGGGGGAGGGGGCTGCTGGAGCCACCTCTTGGTGATGGTCTTCACCGCTGCTATGGTTAAGATGGCCCAAAGGTATTTACCCTCTTTACCTCTTATCTTCCCAGGACATAATCCAAGTACTCAATATTCATGCCATAGACCTGTCCGGACCCCAAATATGTTTTCTAAGTGCTGTCGTATTCCACCCGGAAAGGTGGTCAACCCTGGACAGGACTAAAAAATATGGGTCTGAGAGGCACACGTCTCTCCGCATTTCCTCCAGCACTGAGTGGGAACTCGTATATCCCATTTTGCAACCTGTTTCGGGACTAGAAAGTATCTACTTCTTAACTTCCACCTGAATTCTTTCCATACTGGGGAACAGGACATCTGTCATGTGTTCCTCCAAATTAGGGCCCATTGTTTTTCATTGATGTTCCTATTAAAAGCTGCTTCCCATTTATCTCTGATATGGGTTATAGTATTCCCCAAGTCCCTGACGTAGTTACTATACAGAATGGTAATTGCCTTCTCCCCCCCCCTTTTGATCTCCAAATGGATTGGAAAGGGATTTGCATCAATAGGTCCAACTGTTGTCCCTGATGGATTCTCAATGATTTATTAATATAGTCTTGTATCTGGTAGTATCTGAGTCTATCCTTCTCCTGCTACTGAAACCCCTGTTGAGCTATCTCAAATGGGATCACTGAGCCCATATGTAACAAGTACATCGGGGAAAAGATCCCCCTCTGTGCTTGGATCCTGAACCAATTGTCCTGTCTAGCTGGCATAAATTCTGGGTCCACCACCCACCACCTGTATAGCCAGAGGGCTGCTTTTGTATACCCTCTTGAAGTTCCCCTTTTCCATCCCTCAAATACTGCTTGTATTCCCCCATATTTGGGTGTAGCCATTCTTCGCTGTACTTCTTGGAATAAGCTAGCCTGTAATACCAACTTTCCTTGTTCTGCCAGGTCTATCTGCTTCCAACTACTGTAGCCTCATATGAAGGGTTTCCACATAACAGTGCTATCCGCATCTGTGTGGCCACCCAGTACCCTTGCAGGTTCAGAAAAGCAATACCACCCTGTGATTTTGGGAGGTATAACGTTTGTCTTCTTATTCTGGGACTTTTTCCCCACAGAAAGTCAAAAATAGTTTTGGCCCACTTCCAGATCCTTCGACTTGACCAGACAGGGCACACACTGAAACAGGTAGAGTAAACGGGGAAGGGCATTAATCTTAAGAGATTGGGTACATACATATAGTGACAATGGGAGCAGGGACCAGCGTTTAATATAATTCTTCAGCTGGTTCCAAACTGGTATGTAATTCAGGTCATATAATTGTGTGGACAAAGTCCCCAAAACAATCCCAAGGTATTTCATTGTGGCTAAGTCCCAATTTATTGGGAACCATTGCTTCATATTACCAGGGGCTTGGTAGTAAAACTAAGGACCTCCATCTTTGTCTTATTCAGAGTGTACCCTGAAAGGCCTACAAACTCCTCTAATTGTTGAAATACCTATGGGAGGGACCATTCTGGATCTGTTAAATAGAGTAACACGTCATCCACATAAAGCGCCAGTTTGTGTACCCTGTTTCCCAACCCACCCACTTATCTCCTCATTTTACCATATTGACTGCACCAAGGGCTCTATGTAGACAATAAAGAGCAGTGGGGAAAGGCAGCAGCTCTGCTGTGTGCCCTACCAAAGAGAACCAGTGCAGAAATATGGCCATTCATTCTAACGTACCCCTTTGGTTCGTAATAAAAGCTTAAACAGACCATCCAAAAAGAGGACTGAGAACCAAAACCCAGAAAGGACCCTCTGCAGAAAAAAACAACAGACCTTATCAAAGGCCTTTTCTGCATCTAGACTTAGCAAAAGGGAGGGGAGTTTAGCATCATTGATATGATCAAGTATATGGACCGTTCTTCTCCAGTTTGATACAAAGAAAAGTGCAGGTGCTGATATGATTGAGTCTTTCTTTCTAAAATTGGCTTACTACATTCTGGCTCACCCTATCACCCACCTTTTCAACCTGTCTCTCTCCCAGGGCTCCCTCCCTAAGATCTGGAAGATGGCTCATGTCATCCCTCTCTTCAAATCAGGGGACCCCTGCAACCTTAATAATTACTGCCCAATCTCCCTGCTCCTGGCCTTGTCTAAACTTTTGGAGAAGGTAGTAAATGAGCATCTCAGATCGTATCTTGAAAGTTCCAGTCTTCTAAACCCAATCCACTCCAGTTTCCATCCAATGCATAGCAATACTACTGCTCTGACTAAGGTTATAAATGACTGGCAGATTGCACTTGACAACAAATAGTATGTCTGTGCCTTGTTTCCGAACCTTAGCAAAGCATTCGACATGGTGGGTCATGATCTACTCCTGGTAACCCTAAAGAAAGTTGGGGTAGACAACCTGGCTGTATGTTGGTTCCCAAATTATCTACGCAGACAGAGAGTGGCAGGTCAAGAAAGGTGACCAATCGCCTAAAAAGCACTCATTAGAGGTGCCCCCAAGGTCCATACTTCATCCACTTCTCTTTGCCATCTACATTAATCAAATTGATACTGGCCTAAAGTCTACCAATATCCATCTTTTCACTGACAACACAGTGCTCCACATTGATAGACCAACTCCAGAGTCAGCCTGCAATGACCTACAAAGTGACTTCAACGTCCTCCAAAAAACCTGCTCAACTTGAAACTTTTGCTCAACGCTAAAAAAACTAAAGCCATGATTTTCTCGCCACTGGTCTCACACCTCAAAAGAAAACCATTGGGCATGGCTCCTCACATAAGCACACTCCTGGGAGAAGCCCTAGAGTTCGTGGAAAAATTCAAATACCTGGGGTCTGGATTGACTCTAAACTGTCCTTCTTAGATCACATTGAAGAGCAAACCAAGAAACTGAGGCTAAGGCTTGTAGTCTTTTTCCATCAAACACTCACTTACCCATGAGGCTAGAAAACTCCTAGTTCAAGCTACCTTTTTGCCTCTCCTTGACTATGTGGACTTCCTGTATGGTCATACTACTAGCACGGCTCTCACCAAGCTTGACACCCTCTATCACAGAGCCCTTAGAATAGATTTATCTCTGATGCCCCTTATGCCACGCATCACTGCATCCTCTACTCTTCCCTAGGTTGGAACTCTCTGAGTTTCAGGTGGCAGAAAAATGCTGTGCTGTGGACATACAAGGCCATTACTCACAAACTACCCCTCTATCTCTCAAGCTGCCTACCCCCCTGTCCCTATAGCGTCTATCCTCTCAGAAGTCTTACCATCTTATCTCTAGCTATTCCTAGAGTTAGAACGCACTTCGGCAGAGCTTCTTTAAGTTATACCCTTCCTATCCTCTGGAACAAGATTAAGAAGACCTTTAGGCTCACTACCCCTGTCACCTTCTTTCTTTTCAAAGCTATGTTCCTGAGGACCTTCTCCGAGATCTGTCATTGCTACAAGTCAGGGTCCTAACAACAAGGTTTGTACTTCTCTAAATATGGGTCCTAACATAATTATTGCCTGAGTCACCTGTTGTCCTCCCTCCTACCTGCAGTCCTTTCTCTCTAGGCCATCATGCACAAACCTCCTCAACCTCTGCTGCCCTTCCACCCTTAAATCCCTCCCCACCCCTGTACACACCTCCTCTTCTTCCCCACTATCGTATGCTAGTTCCCACCCCTAGTACAGCTCTAAGGACCCTCCCACATTCATTTGCACTGTGCTCTGCCTATGGAGGTTCTTCCATACTTACTCACTATGTGCCCTACCTGTGATGACTACTAATAAGCCTTAGCCCACTGGCCTTATGTCTTTATACCTGCATCCATGCAATTTTGTATGATTAGGCACCACCTCCTGCTGTGCCCCATTGCTATGCCTAGTGTATATAGATTGTCTTGTGTTACTATGATCTCTGTAAATGTTATTGTACGTGTACATCTACTTGTTATTGTCTAAACCCTGCTGGCAAGTGTTCTGCCCCCAGGTCCATCTTGTAAATGAGCCTGTCTCAATGATGTTCCGCCTGGCAAAATAAAGATATTGATCGATTGATTAATTGATTGACTGATTGAGTTGTCCTGGGCCTGTCTCCCAGGGACGGACCCAGTTTGGTCTAGGTATATTAGTTCTGGAAGGAAGTTCTGTATACAACGAGCAAGTATCAAAGTTAATATTTTATAGTCATTATTAAGCAGAGATATTGGTCTATATGATGGGAAAAGCATGGGGTCCTTTCGGGCTTGAGAATAACTTAAATTACAGCCTGAGACCATGAAACAGGAATTTTCCCTCTCTCCTCAAACACCCCATTATGAGTCTCAAGCAGTAGAGGGACCACCTCCTCTTTAAAAGTCTTATAAAATTCTGCTGATAGTTCATCGCTACCTGGGCATTTTCCTGTTTTTAACCTGGAAACCTCAGTGGCTAGCTCCTTGGAGGTTAATGGTTGTATGAGTACCTCCTTCTGCTGTGCCTTCAACTTTGGGAGTTTTAATCTGGATAGGGACAACTTTGAAAAATGTCACCTACCTTGTTCACGAGGTGGGGTCCCAAAAAGGTCATGCTGACAATTTGGGAGAAAAATATTAAAAAAATGACCACGTAATTAGTAAACGTTCAAAACATATTGAAACACATGAACCACACTTACCTGATTGCCTCAGTTCCTGGTCCAGCATTGAAGAGTGAAGACATGGCTCTGGGCAGAGAGGATTACAGCGTTGCACCTCTGGTAGGTAAGCATAGGCTTGTGTGTGGTGAGGTAGTGGGTGCTAAGTGTGGGTTCAGGGTGGGTGGGTGGGGGTCAGAATGGTGGTGCAAGACAATGAGGGCCATTTTCTTTATTTCAGGTTTTAAACAAGCATTTGTCAATGCCGAACATTTGCTTGCTGGTATTACCATTGGAAGTGCAGGAGTTAGACAGATACAGAATAGGAATGGCAGTGAAGTATTGAACTCATGCCAACCCCACCTCCACCCTGCAGAGATGGACAGACATTATGGTGTGCCTTTGGGTCGTCGCCCATAACGCTCATGCTATTTCACCTCACCCTATTGTGCAGACACCGATAAGTGTTGAGGTGTGCCTTGGGGTGTTCGTCTTTACAGTCACCCCATTCCATAAAGACATACCCTAAAATGGGTGCAGTATAGGAGAATGGAGTGAACTCTGGCGCCGAAGAGTCCAAGGCACACCTCGATGCCTGTCATTGGCTGCAGGGTGGGGGTAGAATGACATGAGCATTGCAACCGGGAATCCAAAAGCACACCCCTGATGCCTGTCAGTCTGTACAGGGTGGGACATTATGGTTAGAAACCCTAATGGCCTGAGCGTTTGTTGGTATTTGCACTACAAATTTTCAACATGGCCTTTTTGTGACCCCCACCTCATGAAAGCATTTGGGACCTCTGCTCATGAACAGTGGCACTGAGATTTTGGTAATCTGTCGAGAACGTTGATTTCCCACAGCGACCGTGCCATTCTGTGCCAGATGTGTGAAAACACAGTTTGGGCAGGATGTGAAAAATGACAGCTGTACCATTCATAGGGAGGTGTGAAGAGATGGCAATGTTGAAAATCTGGAGTGAAAACATTAAAATCAATCAATCAATCAATCAATCAAAATCTTTATTTATTCAGGCGAACATCATTGAGCATAGCTCATTTACAAGATGGACCTGAGTGGTCATAACAAAAAGGTTACAGAGTGTATACAAAAACATGATATTGAAATAGCACAAATACAAACATTTATGAGTGAGATAGATATACAATTATTTACATATATACAAGGCAAAGGACAGTAAACCAAAACCTATCAAAGGTGAGAAACAAACAGTCTGGTGGGGATAAGGCTTGGATAATGGTACATGGGTGGACATATATGTTTGTGGTTTGATGTGGAAAGGACCAGAACAACGATAGAAGAATAGGGATGAGATTTAGAAGGGGTGGGGAGAGAGGGTGTGGGGGGTGGGGTGTGGGAGGACTAGGCCTTGTGGAAGCAATTGCATGAATCTGGGATTAGGCTGGTGTACAGCTTTTGAAGGATGTAAGGGGATCAGTGTTTCCATTTTCAATGTCTTTTGGATAGAATTCCAGATAAGTGCCAGGAATAACTGATTGCAGCTCTTCCATACCGGTGCAGGTGATAGGAATCTTCAGCAGGATCAGTTTGTTGATCCTCAAGGTGTAGGACCTGGATGTGATCTGGTTGAAGCAATCTGAGATGTAGGAAGGAGTTTGTTTGTCAGAGCTTTGTAGATCCAGATAGCAGCATTTTTCTTCTTCTATGTTGCAGGGATGTCCAGCTGACTGCATTGTAGAGAGAGCAATGATGGGTGCTAGAGGAAGGTCAGTAATGAATCTAATAGCTCTATGATACAGGGTGTCTAGTTTGTTTAGATGGAGAGGGAGCAATGACCGTGGGGAAGTCAGCATAATCAATGAGGGACATGAATGATGCAAGGATTAATCTTTGTTTGGAATCTTTGGTCAGGTAGTGTTTGATTCTATAGAATAGACCAAGTCTTTGTCTTAGCTTTTTCAGGAGTTCTTCAACGTGGGTAGTATAGTCTAGTTTATTGTCTATCCATACTCCTAGGTATTTGAATTTGTCAACATATTCCAGATTTTCACCAAGGATGGTAGAGAGTTGTGGGAGGGTGAATGATGGGATAGTGGAAGAACAGTTCTTGTGGGCAAAGAACTTAGCTTTGGTTTTCTTAGCATTTAGTAATAATTTCTTTTTTAATAGGTTATGCTGGAGGAGGGAGAATTGAGACTGTAGGAGCTCACAGGCTTTTGATGGTGAGGGATCGCTCACATAAAGTACAGTGTCATCTGCAAAAAGGTGGATATTAGAAAGAGAGAGATTGGAGTCAATATTGTTGATGTAAATGGCAAAAAGGATGGGACCCAGGATGGAGCCTTGCGGTACACCTCTTAGGAGTGGCTTAGGGGTAGATAGATCACCATCATTCTTTACCAGTTGTAGCCTTCCAGAGATAGCATCTGAACCATTTAATAGAGAGTGAGTCAAGGCCTATGGAGTTTAGTGAGGTGATTAGAAGATCATGATCCACAGTGTCAAAGGCTTTGTAGATCCAGAAACACAGCACAGGTATTATTCTTTTTGTCTAGGGCAGTCTGCCAGTCATTTGTGACTTTTGCTAGAGCAGAGATTGTGCTATGCATTGATCTAAACCAGATTGAGCTGGATTTAGGAGATTGTTGGTATCAAGGTAGGCAGTTAACTGAGAGTTTACCAGCTTCTCAAGCATCTTGGATAGTATTGGTAAGATGGAGATGGGCCTATAATTATTGAGGTCCATGAGATCACCTGCCTTAAGTAGTGGAAACACTTGAGCTGTTTTCCATATTGAGGGGATAGTACCAGTGACAAGTGATAGATTGAAGAGATGGGTGAGGGGGGGCAGTTAAGGCATACAGTGCTACTTTTAGAAAGTAGGGATCCAGGAGTCTGCACCTGCGCTTTTGGTGGTATCTAGTTGGAGTAGGAGGTCTTCTACTTCTTTAAACAATATTGGTTTGAATGAGAATGTGAAGCAACCTTTTGATTCTCAGTAGATTGTAGGTTTAGAGATGATCTTAATAGGTTTGCAGGAGAAGAGTGAAAGCCAGGCCAGCTGTAGTGAAATGGTCATTGAAGGCATTCAAGATATTTTGCTTGTCGGTGATTTCACTATTATTTAATTGAATTTTGGATGGTAAGACAGGGGTAGAGGTTTGACCTAGGATGCCCTTTATGGTACCCCAGAACCTGGAAGGGTTGTTATAGGAGGCATCTAGTTCAGCTGTGTAGAAGGTTGCCTTGGCTTTTCTTACTTGTTTTGTGCAGGAGTTTCTGGCTTTTCTGAATTGGAGCCAGTCATGTGGGTCCTTTGTCTTTCTTGCCCTTTTCAGGTTTGTCTCTGGCAAGCAGTGCTGGATTTAAGGTCGGCAGAGAACCAGCGACAGGATTTGAGTTTGGTTCTGACACTGGTGAGGGTGCATGTGAATTGAGGGCACTTATGATTATATCATTTAGGATTTGAAGAGCTGACTCTATTGAGGCTGTGAGATAGAATTCTGCCAACGTGGTGGTGTGGCACAGATCATGGAGATATCCTGTAATGTTAAAGTTCTTTTTGACCTTCGTGGGAGGAATTTTGCAGGATTGGGTGGCTTGATTGTTGATCTAATGGCAGCTATGGGACAGTGGTCACTTATGTCACTGAGAAGTACTCCTGCATAGGGATAATGATGAGGTTTATTTACCAATATAATATCCAGGAGTGTGCTGTTGAGAGTATTCTTTGGGTTGATCCTTGTTGGTGCTCGAATGCTCGAACTTACCAGCATACGTGGAAACTGCACAATGCATGCCCATAACACAGTCATTTCATAGAACTATTTCACCAAATTTCCAACATATGCATTTTGTGACCTCTGCTCATGAACAGTGTCACTATGATTTTCTTAATCTGACCTGAACATTGATTTCCCACAACAACCGTGCCATTGTGCACCAGATGTGTGAAAACACATTTTGGGCAGGATGTGAAAAATGACAGCTGTATTGTTCATAAGGAGGTGTGTAAAAATGACAATGTTGAAAATCTTGAGTGCAAATATTACAAATTCTCGAAGTTACAAGTATGCATGGAAACTGCGCATTGCACGCTCATAACATAGTCATTTTGTGAATGTTTGTCACCAAAATTTCAACATAGGCATTTTGGGACCTCTGCTTATGAACAGTGTCACTGTGATTTTCTTAATCTGTCCTGAACACTGATTTCCCACAGCGACCGTGTTATTGTGCGCCGGATGTGCAAAAACACATTTCGGCCAGGATGTGAAAAATGACAGCAGTACTGTTCATAAGGAAGTGTGAAAAAAGCAAATGGTGAAATTCTGGAGTGAAAATATTGCAAATTCTCAAAGTTACAAGTGTGCATGGAAACTGTACAATGCACACTCATAACACAGTCATTTTTTGGAATTTTTTTACCAATTTGCAACATAGCCTTTTTGGGAGCCCACTTCATGAACCATGGCACTGTTGTTTCATTAGTGCAGTGACTGCAAAATCATCTTTCAAGATTGAATAATCAGATGACAGTGACTGAATTCATGAGGTACCCCATGTTGAAAATATGGTGCCAAAATTCACAAAAATAGCCAAGATATCCACCTCAGTTGAAAAAAAAAACATTTATGCCATTATACAGTTTACCAGCATTTCTTCAATTTGTGGTCAGCTATGAAGAGTGCAGACGTGTTCCTGCTTCACCGAAGATCGTCGCACCGGGCTCCGGAGGTAAGTATGGGGTGGGGGTGTGGGGAGGAGGAGGAGGAGTGCGCAGAGTGTGGGTGCAGGTTGGGGGAGGAGGCAACAGACACAATGAGGGACAGTTTTCTGTTTTCACAGGTTTAAAAAAAAACCTTGCGGGATGGTTTTTCTACTTACAGGGACAATGGGCACGCTGGGGTGGGCCCCCAGCATGCCACCTGGGTGTTTCTTGGGGGGCTGGAGCTGACGGGGATTGGGCATCCCATCGGCACATTCAATGTGTGGGGGGCGCATGAGCTGAGGGGGATTGGGCACCCCCTCAGCACTTCCTCTTGAATGGGGGGACATTATGCTGACGGGGAATGGGCTCCTGCATCAGCAAATTAACTGGGAAGGGGGCATGCTGACAGGGGGATTGGGTACCCCCATTGGCTTTCATGGGGACTGTGAGAAGTGGACAGCGACAGCTGCCGCCATGTTTATTGAAATTTGACACCAGACAAGGCAAGCTGCTATTTGCTGCTGCAATCAGGTATCGCCCCAGCATGACTGTTCCAAAAAAACAGCTGATTCTCCAATGATGGGTGCTCCTGATTGCAGCAGCAACTCTTCAGGTTGGTGGCACTCTTCAAAACTGCTGTCATCAACAGCGTGCTTCTCCATTGGCATCAAGAGACCAGTCCCAAAAAGCACTGCTGGCATTGGCCACAACCCTGCCACACCTCCACAACCCGCTACTCCAGCAAGCTGCCACTAAATGTTTCTTGCACATGTGAGCAAGCAAACATAAAAATGAAGACATTGTTAGACAGTTTTCTTTATTGCAGGTTTTCCAACATGGGGAATTGGGCACCTCAGTTTTATATTTATACTTGGGGACACCGGGGGGGCACTCCAGTGTCCCAGATTGCTGGGTCAGGATAGAATATGCTGACACTGAGTATGGCTCCCGGTGTTGGCAGTTTGAAGTGCCAGGTGGTCTGGGTGATGATGTTTCACAAGTAAATCCATTTAGCTGAAACCAGGGATTAGGCAGAATATTAAACACAATAAGCAATTCTGCCTTTACAACAAGCAACAACATTTTCATGGCAGTCACCAAATATTACCAGCGTGAGCAAAGATGTTTCAAGCATCACCTTGCCATCAGCAAACCCGACCGTCTGCTGTAAAATCTCCTGCTTTGTCTCCCAACACCGAGCCTGGCCTTCTCCATAAAGTGTGGCTCGATATATAATTGTATATGGCCAGGCGTGGGTGGGAGGGCCTAAGAAACTTTAAGCCTGACAGCTCGAGTTCCTCCTAGATGAAAATGGGAAGAATATGCCAGCCTTGCCTTCAATGAGGCAACTAAAAATCATAACAACCCCCTTGAAATCAACAAATAATCGCACCGGGGGTTCATGTATGCTGAACCCGGTTCCCTGCTCTACCCTGTTGCCAATCTCAAGAAGTACTTCAGTAAACTGCTGCCCACAGCACCAGCCCTGTGCTGCCATCCACATCACCTTCCTCAGCATTTTCTCGACTATAGTGACATCTGGTATACAAAGCAGCCACTGGGACTCAACTACCTCTCCACACTCATGTCCCGTATCAGCAAAGAAGCAAAATTAAGTAAAAACTACACCAATCACTCAATCAGAGTGATGGCGGTTACCTTACTTTCTCAAGCTGGTCTCCAGAGCCACAAGGTCATGGCCATAACAGGCCATCGATGAGAGGCTAGTCTTCGCTCATACTGGGCTGCCTCTTCTTCTGACAGACATCGATGGAGCTCTATATTCAGCCAATAAAATGGAAACCACAGCAAAGTCCCTAAAACTGACCCGCATACAGGAGAAACACCACAGCAAGCCGTGCTACAGTGCCACCAGCAGGAACAACAATGGCTTTCAACCAGGGCCCATTTATAGTCAATGGCCCCATGCATTTTATGGTCTTGTGAATGTCTACAGTGGCAGCAAGTGATTTTTATGTTTGCTTTGCGCATGTGCAAGAAACATAGTGCCATCATCTGAGTTTTCTAGAGGTGTGTCAGCCTCTTCCAATTCAGTCAGTGTGTTTGCAGGCGGCGGTGCAGTGCACCAATCACTGCTGCAGCTGTGTATGACAGCAGGAAAATGCAGTGGCATACAGTTGAAAGGAGAGCTCCACTTCAGTGAGCAGAGCTCTCCCCACCACCACACACACACACACACATGCAAGCACGCATATTGCATGCTGATGCGCTCCCCCCACACACACACTGTGTGGCCGACGGGGGTGCTCAATCCCCCATCAGATCCACGCCTCCCCCCCAACAACAGCTGTCCAGGTGCCACGTTGGAAGCCCACCCCAGCATGGCAAGAACTGTCATAGCCAATGGGGGTGCATAATCCCCCATTGGCTCCAGGGCTGCACGCCCCACCAAAAAGCTTTCCATGTGCCATGCTGGGAGCCCACCCCAGCGTGGCAAAGCATGTTATGGCTGATGGGGGTGCCCAATCCCCCATCGGCTCCAGCCCCCAAACAGCCTTTCCAGCTGCCACGCTGGGAGCCCACCCCAGCGTGGCAAGCGTCCGCATCGTCTAAAACCTGTAAAGAAGAAAACCTTCCCTCAAAGTCTCCCACCCCTCCAAACCCGCACCCACCCACTGTGCACCCTGCCTCCCCACACCCCTCATCCCATACTTACTTCCGGAGCTCAGCGACCATAATCGTGGACCGGGAACACGCCTGTACTCTTCAAAGCCGACCGCGAACTGAGGAAATGCCGGCAAGCTGTATAATGGAATAAATAGGGTTTTCAACTTTGTTTGCATATCTCAGGCATTTTGAGAATTCTGGCCCCAAATTTTCCCACATGGGTTTTGGGACCCCCTCCTCATGAATTCTTGCACTGTCATGGTGTTATTCAGGCCCAAAGGATGATTTCGCAGTCACTCGTGAAATCACCTTCGGGACCCAGTATCAAAAAATGACACTGTCAGTGTTCATAAGGTGGGCTCTCAAAGAAACCTCGTTAAAATTGGTGAAAATTCTAAAAATGACTTTTCTGACGCATTACGCAGTTCTCACATACTTTCGTAAGTTCACGAGTTTTCAATATTTTCACTCCAGATTTTTAACATTGCCATTTTACCACACCTCCTTATGACCAGTACAGCTGTCATTTTTCACATCTCACCCAAAACGTGTTTCCACCCATGTAGCGCACAATGGCACAGTTGGTGTGCGAAATCAATGTACGGGACACATTAAGAAAATCACAGTGACACTGTTCATGAGCAGAGGTCTTAAAATGGCTATGTTGAAAATTTGGTGAAAAAATTCCTAAAAATGACTGTTTTACGGGCGTGCGTTGCAGAGTTCCTACTCACGCTCATAAGTTCGCAAATTTTCAATATTTTCACTCCAGATTTTCAACATTGCCATTTTACCACACCTCCTTATGAGCAGTACAGCTGTCATTTTTCACATCTCGCCCACAATGTGTTTCCACCCATGTAGCGCACAATGGCACAGTCGGTGTGCGAAATCAATGTATGGGACAATTAAGAAAATCACAGTGACACTGGTCATGAGCAGAGGTGTTAAAATGGCTATGTTGAAAATTTGGTGAAAAAATTCCCAAAAATGACTGTTTTAGGAGCGCATGTTGCGCAGTTCCTACGCACGCTGGCAAGTTTGCGAATTTGTAATATTTGCACACCAGATTTTCAACAGTGCCATTTTACCACTTCCTTATGAGCAGTACAGCTACCATTTTTCACATCTTGCCCAAAATGTGTTTCCTCACATGTAGCGCACAGTGGTACAGTCGGTGTGCAAAACAATGTTTGGGACAGATTAAGAAAATCACAGTGACACTGGTCATGAGCAGAGGTCTTAAAATGGCTATGTTGAAAATTTGGTGACAAAACTCCATAAAATGACTGTGTTATGAGTGAGCATTACGCAGTTTCCACACACCCTCGTAAGTTCAGGAATTTGTAATATTTTCAGTCCAGATTTTCACCAGTGGCATTTTTCCACACTTCCTTAGGAACAGTACAGCTGTCATTTTCACAACATGGCCGAAATGTGTTTTCACACTTTCAGCGCAGAAATACGTGGTCACTGTGGGAAATCATTGTTTGGGACAGATAAAGAAAATCACAGTGACACTGTTCATGATTGGAGGTCCCAAAATGCCTGTGTTAACAATCTGCTGTAAAAAAATCCCCAAACTAGTTACATTACAGGTGTGCGTTGCACAGTTTCTACGCACGCTCGTGACTTCACCAGTTTTTTTACGATTTTCACAGGAGATTTTCAACATTGCCATTTTTTACACCTCCCCATGAACAGTACTGCTGTCATTTTTCACATCCTGTTCAGAATATGTTTTTGCACCTGTGGTGCCAAATGCCGTAGTCGCTGTGCAAAAGCAGTTTTCGGCTAACAAACTGATATTGCCACTGTTCATGAAGTGGGGGTCACAAAAAACCATGTTGAAAATTTGGAGTGAAAATACCAACGAATGCCTGAGGCGTTAGGGTTTCAACCATAACGCCCCACCCTGTAGAGAATGACAGGCATGAGGGGTGTGACTTGTGATTCTTGCCTGTAATGCTCATACCATTCCACCCTCCCCACGCCCTGCAGCCAGTGAGAGGCATCAAGGTGTGCCTTGGACTCTTCGGGCCCAAACTTCACCCCATTCTCCTATACCGCACCCATTTCACTGTATTTCCTGATGGAATGGGGTGCGCATAAAGGCCAAAGACCCCAAGGCACAGTGACATTTGTCAGTGTATGCAGGGTAGGGTGTGGTGAAATGGCTTGGTCATTATGCCTGACGACCCAAAGGCACACCCCAATGCCTGTCATTCTCTGCAGGGTGGTGGTGGGGTTGGCTTCAGTTCAATACTGCTGCCATTCCTATTATGCAGCTCTATAACTCTACACTACCAATGCCAATTCCAGCAAGCAAACATTCTGCATTGACAAATGCTTGTTTATTTTGGTGCATTCAGTTAAGTTTGAATACAGTGCCACCCAGGGTAAACTGCATTTCTGGTAGTTTTTACCTAAAAGTTAACAACATTTCTTGTTTTCTCCTTCCCATACAAAGTTACTAAAACTATTTTATGCTATTAGGAATTTTCTGGCAAAATAAATGATTTTATGCAGCAAATATCTGTTTTATGTGTATTTTTTTATATAATACAGTGGGGGACCATTTTATAAGTGCAATAAGACACTCCAGGGTGTGCATGGAACAGATTTTACCACACGGCCAGGGACTGAAGGCACTCGGCCTGCAGCCTTGTGCCTTACTACGCCCCTGGCTATGTGGTAAAATCTGTTCCATGCACACCCTGTCATGTCTTATTTCTTACATACTAGCTGTATGGGCTACTGTACTAGATAACATAAAGAATATATTTAATGAAATATTTCAGTTTTATGTTTTTAAAGCATCTGATAAAGACTAGCAAGTCATAAACCATTGGCTTAGCTTGACTGTTTCACAATAAATTGATTTTTTAAAATGACTCTCGAGTGACTGAGACAGTTATCCCATCTCTTGCGGTTTTTCAAGTATTTGCAGTTGGAATAGATCCCTCCTGGAGTTTTCTTTTGTAGCTCAAGAGTAAGGGCTATCCTGGCCTTTCTTGCAATTGGGTTGAAAACCATAATAGCACTTGTTCAGACTTTGTGGCGTTTGAGTTTTGTGCTGTACTAACTCTTATCTTAATTAATTTAGGTTTTTGCAATGAATTTCCTTTGTTTTTCAGAATGTAGAGTGGTAACTTGCTTCTGTGTGCAGGGCTCCCAATGCCTTGTTTTAAGCAACAGGTGAATCCTAATTTACTCTGCTCATGGCTCTTTGGGCCCTGTAAGAAACAAGATGAGCAAGTCTCTTTGGTACATGCCCATGAGTGTGAACTTTCTTTGTGCAGGTCCCTGTAGGCCCTGCACAAAGCATGAGATGAGACATAACTGTCTTACTATTTCATTTTGTAGTACAAAATGCACAGTCTTTTTTAGTCACTGGTATTCTTGTCTGTCAGCTTTAAACACTTTGTTCGGGTAGGACTTTTTATGATAGTTATCTTCAAAATCTTCATGCAGCATGTAGATTTTCAAAATCTTAATAATTATTTCTTTACATTTTGTGTGTAATTAAAAATATCTAATTGCTAATTAAATTAAATATATATGTCTTATTATACCCTTTCCTCACAAACACTCAAGTATCACCCTAATTAACATGTAAGTATTTAATATGCTATCATGTATCAATGTTTTGTTCATATAGAATGCACATACTAACTAGAAACCTGCACACAGCACATATGTAACAACTCTCTACTACCAGCAGGAGAGAGGGACTTGTTTACTAGAATGTCAGACCAAGGAACCTATTGATTAGCAGAGCATTTTATAGCTAGTGGGTGGTGTTTAGAATACCAGCTGGGTGATGGCATGAGAAGTATTAAGATGGCAGAGTGATAGGAGGGTGCAGGTATGCCTTTGGTGCAACATTGATTCAGGTCTCTTGCCAGGCCACCTGAGGGATTAAGGGCCTCTCACTTACAGCAGCTTTCCATGGAATTAGTGGCTGAGAACATCAGAATTCATTGTCTAATCATCTGGTAGCCTCCAAGGGCAGACACCAAGACAGCAGTGATGACTCTGGAAACTTCAGGTCAGAAGGCCACTTAGTGCAGATTACTATTAATTCTGGTGGGAGTGTAAGGGTTCACTGGGAGGGAAGGAATATCTTAAGGGACTACCCCTCAATAGAAGTCTCCGGTGGCCTTATGATGCACAGAGGATCCCACTGATTTTGCTGTTTTCATTTTGAAGGGCAATTTTGGTCCTGTCTGTGCCCAAGAGATGCTGTCAGCTGTGCTGAAGGTGGTGAGAGATCTGGTACCAAAGACTGACCTGCTCAAACAGGTAGGAGATGGGCCTATTATTTATATGGGAAATCCCATGCTGGTATGGATCTCAGAGATGTTGCCTCTGGGAGAGGGCTTGGGGAGATTGCCAGGTGGCAGGATGAATTACATGCTACCACACTAGCACCCAGAACACTTTCTGGGTGTGAGCCCTGGCTGATGTGACATGCTCAGGGCCAGGGCATTAGCAGTTGCACCTAAGTGAAAAGCCCTACTACACCCCTACCTCCTGCACACCAGATGAACTAACACTGCTGTGTCATGGTATAATGTGAAAAATGAGTGAACCCAAAGCATATAGCAAGGTGGGAGATCTGATAAATTCAGAAGGTAGGAAAGGTTCTGTCCCAAGGTATAACCTTATCCACTGGTGAACTGCAAGAAACAAGAGGAGTCATGGGACTCCTGTAAGAAATGTGTAAAGGGTACAATCTGAAAGGTTCTGACTTTTGTCCAGGATCAGACATGAGTCTGTTTTGCAGTGCTCACTAGTGACTTCAGAGGCCACATTCCCACGTGTGTATCTGTAAATATGATTGTAAACAAGACAACAACCCATTATGTAGCAGAGTGATTTATTTCTGACATGACAAAAGAGGCACAAAGCAAAGCTCAAAAGGAGTGAATGTAAGAGAAAGGAACTGTAAATAGCTTGAGACTGGGTAAATTTGATAGAAATGGGGGATATCTCTAGTGAGCAGTTACCAGCTACCTCTAGACATGCAGGGTATCCCTGGGGCTATGTCAGCTCTAAGTCTCTGCCTGAGCCAAGAGAGGGTTATATGGCATCAGCCCCAGCTGAAAAAACAGTGACCGCAGCCATGGCTGAGTGGTATCCTTGAAGTGCACACCATCTGGTCTGCGAAATAAGGGGACCAGAGGGAAACATAAAGTAAACTAAAGAGATCTTAAAAACCACTATGCAGCACATAGATTTTGAAAACTATCACAGAGTATGTAGGTTTTCAAAACCATTGTGAAGGATTTTATGTGATAGTTTTATGAAAACCATCATACAGCGCATAGCTTTTGAGAAACATCATGCAGCACGTAGATTTTGGAAACTGTCCTGTAGTATAAAGATTTTACATTTTAGAAAATTTGTGAAGGATTCCTATGGAATTTGTTTTTATTTTATTACATTTTCCTAATTGCTAATTAATTTTTCAAATGTGCATCGGTCCCATATTTGGCCATGGCTGTCTGTACTGTGCCAACCCAACGCTACACTAAAAACAGCATTTGGCTGCCAGGAAGAGATATTCAGATAGAGAGCATGCCCTGTCCATTCTGCACTGCTTTTCTGAATATCAGGCTGTAACACTAAGCAAGTAAGCATATTTTATTTGATATAGCACCTCATCCTGATGGCTCAAAGTGCTGTAGATACAATTTCTTTTAACCAACTAAAAACATTTAAAACATTTATAAAATAAAAATAACAAGGACAGTGTAAACCTTCTTGTTTACAACATATTTAAAATGATCCCTTAAGCCCCAAGGAAAAAAGACAGGTGTTAAGAGCCATTTTAAAAACTTCAATAGAGGAAATCTGATGAAGCTAATTTGGTAAGGAATTTCACATGCATGGGTCAGCCACTGAAAGGACCTTTCGCATAAAGATTTCAAACTGGCACAGGGAACCATCAGTATATGGTCCCCTGCCAAGCAGAGCAACCAGACTAGAGCATATGGGAGCAGAAGGTCTTTTATGTAGTTGGGACCCAACTATTGCAAGCGCCAGGCATAGTGCATATGTGCATTACTACCACTGCTCCCTGCCGGCAACAGGCTCACAGGAACAAAGGGAGATACTGAGTTTCCAATGCGACAGTGCTGTCACTTCTGAGAGCCATATTCAGTGGTCAGCACGCTAATGACCATACTGTATTGTATGCATGGCACTAAAAGGGAGGGAGGAAGGAGAGCTAGGGAGGAGTAAAGGCACAGTGCAGAAAAATAAGGGAGAGCATAACTAAAGCAACTATCTATGCATGAAAGAAGTGAGCAAAAGCAGAAGGAAAAGAAGCATTATGGTTCTCCAAGGAAGAGGCAAGGGCAGTAAAGCATAAAGGGTTGCATTCAAGAGGTATAAGGAAACAGAGTAAGGAGGACAAGGTGATATACCTATCAAACCGAAAGGAAGCAGGCAAAGAGGTAAGTGGAGCAAAGGTGCAGACAGAGAAAAGGACTGCCAAAGGGATTGGTGCAGGGGGCAAGACTTTCTTCAGGTATATAAGAAAGTAGAGGAAAACAAGAGAAGGGATAGTAAGAACTAGAAGAATGGAAGGGGGAGATTGTGCAGAACGGGACCAAGAAAAAGATGACATATTAAACCAGTCTTTGCAGTGGAGGGTGGAAGGGGATGGGCCACCAGGCAGAAGCAAGAATAGGAAGGGGGAGGTGGACACAGGTCCATTTTCAGAGAAAAGAGTGCTGAAAGGACTTGCAGCCCTAAAGGTGGACAAGGCTATGGGACTAGACGTGAGTCACCACAGGGTACTAAAAGAACTCACAAAGGTACAAGCTACCCCACTGCTAGCCTTCTTCAAAAACTCACTAGAAACAGGGTACTTCCAGAGCTGGGAAGGGCTGATGTCCCGCTGCATAAGAGTGGCAGTAAGGAGCAGGCTAGGACCTATAGGTCAGTGAATCTTACTTAAGAGGTGAGGAAATAAATGAAAACACTACTGAAAGAAAGACTAACAGAGCACCTTGAATTAAATGGGCTGCAAGACAACAAGCAACACAGATTCACAAGAGGGAGGTCATGGCAAACAAATCTAATAGATTTCTTTGGTTGACTAGAGAAATTGATCAGGAGAGGGCTGTGGACTTTAGTAGGGTTTTGACATGATACTGCATAGAAGGCTGACTGCGGAGTTGACCAACATGGTGTGGGATTCATAGTGGTAAATTGGGTTAGAAATGAGTTAAAGATAGGAAACAGAGGTGGTGGTCAATGGCACTCATTTTAAGGAGAGGTGTGGCCAGTGGGGTAACGCGAGTGCTCGGTACTAGGACTGATCCTCCTTGATATCTTTATTAGGGACATTGCGAAGAGCTGGAAGGGAAGGTATATATTTTTGCAGATGACACCAAAATCTGCAATAGGATAGACACTCAGGAAAAGGTGGAAAAATGAGAGAGGATCTTGAGAAACTCGAGGAATGGTCAAAAACATGGCAGTTGGGGTTCAATGACAAAAAGTACAAAATCATGCACCTAGGGTGTACATGTTGAAATCCCTCAATCTCTCCTCATAGGGCTTCTCTGTGCAAACCTGCACCATAGTAGTTACTCTCCTCTGGACCACCTTTAGTAATTCCAAAATACAGAGATAAATTTACATCTATGACTTTTCAGTATAAAGCAGCTGTTTGTTGGAATCAACTTCCCCTGTATCTTAAAGATCCATATATGAAATCAGATGCTTTTAAAACTGTTGTTTACAGGGAGTTTGAGCACTTTTGCACATGTGATAGGTAGTTTAAACTGTATAGGAGCATATGAGGTGATTAATTGGATGGAATATATGGTAATGTGATAGTGTGCATTTTTTTCTGTATTTGTTTATATTTCCCTTGAATGTAATTTGTTTGATTTGAAACATGTTTGTTTCTGTATTTTGTATTTCATATTTTTGTATTGTGTTTATGTACTTTATGTAATTGTACCTTGACATTCTAAACAGGTGCACCTTGTGAAAAGGACATATACAGTATAGCCCTAATGGTGGTATCATTGTATAAATAAATGTTATCTACTAGGGCATAGAAACCCTGGCACTGAGTATAGGATGGGGAGGTACTTACAGTAATCAGACAGGAAAGGGACCTTTGGGTTATCATATCTGAGGACCTCAAGGTGGAAGGGCAATGTGACAAGGCAGTGGGTAGTGCTAGTGGGATGCTGTGTTGCATAGGTTGGGGTATCTTCAGCAGGAGGTAGAGGGTGTTGTCATTATATCACTCTCTGGTGAGGTCACACCTGGAGTACTGTTTTCAGTTTTGGAGACAGTACCTCAGAAAGGACACAGACAGGGTAAAGGTGGTCCAGAGGACAGCAACTACTATAGTGCAGGGTTTGCACGAGAAGCCCTATGAGGAGAGATTGAGGGAACTCAACATGTACACCCTAGAAGAGAGGAGAGGAGAGAGAGGTGAAATGATACAGACCTACAAGTACCTCATAGGGGTGAACAGAGTGCAGGTGGAAGTCTCATTCAAATGAGAATAAGCAACAGGACCTGGAGCATGTAATGAAGCTGGAGGGAAAATTCAAGAGAACTGTGAGAAATATTTCTTCACTGAAATGGTGGTGGACACCTGGAATAGACTGCCAGCAGATGTGGTGGAGGCTAGAACAGTGGGGGTTTTCAAGCATGTATGGGATAGATACAGTAGTGGTATCAACAGACACACTGACTACTAAAGTAGCCAAAGGACAGGTCAGCACCCATGGTGTTTTGAAAATTATTCTCAGAAGAACCAATTTCTTATGTGCAAATAAGCATCAACCATTTATTGTGAAGTTTCAGTAAGCATACCGCATTCAATTATACACTGTTATTTCGGTCAGATATTCCTTCATTTTCACCAAACATGAAGTATAGGTTTTCAATACACAGCTACGAACAACAGAGGACTCCCACACAAAATGCCATCAATTTATTTCATGTTAAAACATTTAAGCTATGCTTTGCTTTGCATCTCCAACATAGCACGATACACTACTATAACAAAAAGCTATAAAATATGTTTAAAATAGATCAAAACATGCTGGCTTCTGACCACGTAACATAGCCACGCATTGCTGTTTTGACATCACAGATGGCATCTTCTTCAGATATAGCTGTATATCAGATAAGAGGCAGGGAGGTGGGAGGTTCAACAGAGACCAGATAGGTCTGCAGAGACAGAATAAGTAGAGAACACTTGGGCAGATTAAGTGGGCCTAATGGGGTCTTTTTCTGCTGTCAAATTCTATGTTTCAATTATGTGACCATGAGTGATTCTGCACGATGCATTCATGCACAAATACATGGAGGCATTGTGCAGAGCCTAGGACACCCCCACATTAGAGCCCTATCTACCTCTGTCATCCTTGGCAGTGTAGCAGAGCCCTTCCCTCACCCAATTCCTGTTGGTATTGTAGAACCGTACTAAAGCCCTTCCCCCGTAGTCTAGTGGACCACCCTTCCCTCACACAATCCCTGTTGGTACTGTAGAACGGTACCTAAGCCCATCCCAGGCAATTTATTCAACACCCCCTCCTCACCCAATACCTGTTGGTATTGTGGAACTGTAATAAGTCCCTTCCCTGGTAGTCTAGTGTACCCTCCTCCCTCTCCCGAGCTGGAATTGGGGAACTGTACTGAAGCCCATCCCTTGCTGTGTAGTATCCATCTCCAACCCAATCGCTGTCAAAGCTGCCCCTCCCCAGCCTACCTACTGAGCAACCCCCACCACCACTGTTGGCCCCTGATTCACCCATCTATCCATAGGTAAATCACCATCAGTTCAGACTGGCAAAGACTCAGCAGCTGTTTCTACAGTATACATGAATTCACTCCCAGTCACATTGCAGCTCTTTCACTAGTAGCCCACAGGGCCCACTCACAAGCAAGGTTCAGATCTGGTACAGTGAGCATCACAACGCTGCTGTTTCGAGCCACTCATGAAGTAAGTGACAGATCTGACACAGATAGCCTTTTCAAAAAATAAGGAAATAAATTGCACAAAAGGCAAGGCAAATTGTATTTGTTTGGTGCCCTATGTATCAAGCTCAGGGCACCTTACAACAACTGAACATAAAATAATAAAATAAACTGTAAAACCAATAAATATACAATAAATATAAGCAGCTAACTATTTAAAAATGGATCTACTCTGAGTAAGTCTGTGAAAATATGGAGAATAAGGGCAACTATCCACAACCGGTGTATTCTGCCACAGAGGGGTTCTGTTTCTCTCTGACCTTGAGAGCAAAGCTCGAGAGGTCTGTGGGAATCAGAACCCTGAGGTTGCAGTACGCACTGGTAGTGCATAGAGTTGCACATCCAGTATTTTTACGGCTGCAGTGGGCAGAGCCTGCAGCCATCTTGCAGTAGCTCTAAAAATGAGCCACTGGATTGACGCCGTAGAACATTTCCGTTTTGGAGTTGCAGAACAGTCATTCCACAACTCCAAAACAGTCCACTCACTCGCTGCTCATTTACGGGTGCACTATTTCGGCTTCCAGTTGCCCACTGTGCACAAGATGGTCACTGACATTTAGTGCGCATGCGCGACTGCACCGTGGCCATCTTGGGCATGGCGGACTGTTTTGCCATGAGGTCGGTGAGTGTGGCTGAAGCTGTGTAGGCTCTAGCCAGAGTTTGTTTATAGTTATGGAGCCCCCAAAGTAATTTAAAACAATTTTATCATTTTTTTATACAAAAAAGATATTGTTCAAAAAGGTATCGTTCCCTGCTGCGGCTTGTTACAGGGCTCAAGGCTGTCTGCTAGACTCAGGGGTGTGGTTGTTAGAGACCAGACATTTGTATGTGTACAGCATGGTGCTTCTTTGGTTGTAAATTGTGTTTGGGAGGGATTTAAAAAAAAACATGGTGTCTGAAAGTCTCGCTTAGCAAGAAGACAGTTATTGGAAGGAATGGCTTTTAATTTTGTGAGTATAATTAAATGTCTGGTTGATCCTGCATTTTTTTTGTATAATGAAGATATCTGGTTGATTCTGCATGTTTTTACTCTCTGATAGATTCTGCATCTGTGGGATTTGTTCGAGTGACCATGCCACCGCCGTGAGTTTCTGTCTGGTTGATCCTGCAGTTTCTGTTACCTCAGTTAGTTTAAACTGTGGCTCGTGTGCGTTTCAAATCAACTTGAATACTGTTGTACCACAGAAGGATACAATCACATTCCATGACCTCTGCACTGTGGTACAACAGTGTTACAGCTGAGATGGAAATTGGGTTGGAACAACGTTCCACCATACACTGTAAAAAGGTTTTCAACAGGTTCTTAAAAGCCTCTATAGTTCAGGCAGATTGTACCACCTCTGGAAGAACATTCCAGAGCAAAAGGGTAGGACCCCAAAGGCCCTGTCCCCAGATTGCTTCAAATGGGAAGGGGGACCTGAAGAAAGCCCAAATTTGTGGAATGGAGTGGGTGAGTAGGTGTGTAGGACAGCAAGAGGTCTTTCAGGTAGTTTGTGCCCAGACTGTGTAGGGCCTTGAATGTTAACAAGCAAATCTTGAAGGTGACGCTGCCAAAGTGTCAGCCAGAGCAGAACATGCAAAACTGGCATGATGTGGTCTTTCTGAGATGTTCACACCACCAGCTGGGCCACAGTGCTCTGAACCAACTGCAGATGGTCATCAAGCCTTCAGATAACCCTAAGGAAAGAGCACTGCAGTAGTTTGGAGGTGACAAAGGCATGGACTGTCATTTCCAGGGCAGTTGGTGCTAGATGCGGCTTAATCCAGGCAATAGTATACAGGTAGTAAAAATGTTCCAGATTACCACTAATACCTGCTGTTCTAGAGTCAACTTGAAGTCCAAAACAACCCTCAGATCTTTCGCCACATCCACAGCTCTAAGTGTCTGACTATTCAAAGATGGTAAAAGATTTTTTTATTTATTTTTTTTTATTTTAGTCTTTGGTAACCAGGTAAAGCCCACTAGGCAGAAGTGCCTGTTTTCAGGGGCAACCTGGGAGCACTGGGCCTTTAAGTGACTTGCTCCGAGTCACACAGTATGCAAGTGGAGGTTGTAAGAATCAAACTCAGGTCTGGTCTGCTGGATGTATCAAGCTCGTTCACACCTCATTCCTCTAACCTCTAGGCTATACTGCCAGCCCATGTTCAAAATGGACTCCATTTGTCATTGCCACCTCCCTGCCAGCCTGGATTGACAATCAACACCTCTGTCTTATGTGGGTTGTGACACAACCAGTTGGAGGCCATTCAGTCACTCACTGATTTCTTGCAGGCACTGCTGAAGCACCATTGCTGCATTTGATCCATCAGGAGCACAAGACAGATAGAGATGAGTATAATCTGCATAACAGTGAACCTCAACCCCATACTGCCTCATGATCCCAACTAATGGCAGCATATCCACAGTGAACAACACAGGTGCCAAGACTGAACCTTGGAGAACACCACAGATGAGCGCAGCTGCTCCAGAGATTAAATTTCCTAGAGCCACCTGAGGTGATCTCCCAGTAATGTAGGACTCAAACTATTGTAAAACAGTGTCTGTGAGTCCCATGTAATTCCTCAGGTGATCAGTCAGCACACCGTTGCCCACCATGATGAGAGGTCCAAAGGACCAAAATGTTATAACACCCTGATATCTTGCAATGAGACGATCATGGGGCACTCTGATTAGAGCAGTTTCAGTATCATGACAGGGCCTAAATCACAACTGGAGAGATGTGTAGATGTTAAATATTTCCAGGTCAGCCACAAACTGTGTTGCTACTACCTTCTCGATTACCATCTTCAAATAATGAAGACTCAAGATAGGCTTGTAAATCACCAGACTGCTGGGGTCCAAAGATGGGTTCAACAGGAGAGACTTCACCACCACCCTTTTCAGAGCTGATAGAAAAACACCCTCCCACAAGAAGCACCCAACAATCTCAGTGTGTAAACTGGTTCCAGGGATTCATGGCTGCCAATAAGCAGCCAAGTATGTATTTAGTTAGGCCCCTATGCACAAAGGGGCGTAAGGTATGTGCCACAGGTACATAGCTCACCACGGAGCTCCACACCTGCAGACAGGTGCACACCTGGCGGCATTCATGACCCCCGGCCACCTGTCCGCAGCCCTGCCTCCCTCCCCACTGGCAAGCAGATTTTCATGGTGTGGATGGAGGCAGAGCAGCAGATCCAGATAGCAACCAATCGGATGCCGATCCCGGGTCTCACAGTGGATCCCCTACGTGGCTGGACGCACATCGGCTGCGCACCCCTGCATATGTCAGATGGCCGACAGCCATGGAGGAGTATGGAGGGCAATGCCACCAGCTGTCCTGAGCTGCAGTACCAACGGACCCCTCTGGGGGGGCTGTCGGTGCCGTGGGTGTGTGAGGGGACCACTGGTGACCAGGGTGTAGTTTGGGGACGGGGTCACAGGGCACATCTGTGTGTGTGTGGGGGGCTTGCACTACCCAGGTCAGGGGCCCTCACTGGGGGGGCTTTGCAGACCAGGTGCTGCCAGAAGAATGTGTGTGTGTGCTGTGCCTCACCAGGAGCTGTGGCAGCACTGTGTTGGGTGGCGGATAGCATGGGCATGGCGGTGCAGCCCCGGTGTGTGGGGCTGCTGCATTGGAGGGATGAGGCTGCACTGTGTGTGTGTGGAAGTGTCTGCCTCGAGGTATGGGGTCAGGGCTGGCCCACGCTGGGGGGGATGCCTGCCTGCTGCGGGGATGTTCCAGTGGTCAGTGTGTGTGGGGGCAGGGTGCATAGGGGACTTATGGCAGGATTCTTCCTGGCATAACGGGCGCCCTCCTATGTGCCCCGGTGTGCAGCACTACTCGCCTTGGTGCATGGTGTGCAGTTCTGGCACACCCCCTGCCCACCCCAGGTGCACTGCTGTCCATGCCTCTGGGGAATCAGGTGCACAGGGGCTGCACACCCTGTTCGAGTATCCCACATGGGGGGTGCAATGGGTGTGGAGTGGCTACGCGCAGTATGTCTGCACGGCACGTAGCCCCTCCTCCCATTCATGCATAGGCCCATTAGTTAGTTAGTTAGTTAGTCAGCCATTTAGTTATTTCATTTTGTTAACAAAGTAGATTCACTAGACAAGAAATGCCTATTTTCAGGCACAACCTGGGAAGTTAGAAAAGACAGTTGAAATGATTTAATCAGCAATGGTATCAAAACAAAGTGCAGAAGAATAATAAGGAGACACAAAATATGTACTAGTATGCCTAGGGTCCAGTGTACAGTACCAAAATCTGCAATAGGGTGGGCATCGGGGGGGGGTGGAAAGGATGAGCAGAGACCTGAGAAAACTAGAGGAGTGGTCAATGATATGGCAGCTGGGTTTTGATGCAAAAAAAGTACAAAATGATGCACTTAGTGCACAGAAACCAGAGGCAGAGTACAAAATGAGTGGAGTGGCATTGATGACTACCAAGTAAAGAAGAGACTTGGGAGTTCATATTCTGATGACCTAGAGGTGGCCAGGCAATGCAACAAGGCAATCGGAAGGGCTAGTGGGATGCTAGGGTGCATAGGACACCAGCAGAAAGAAGGAGGTGATGTTGTCTCTGTATAGATTGCTAGTAAGACCCCACCTGGTGTTGCTTCTGTATAGATTGCTGGTAAGACCCCACCTAGAATACTGAGTCCAGTTCTGGAGACCGCATCTCTGGAAGGACATAGACAGAGTGGAGGTGGTCCAAAGGAGGGCCACTAAAATAGTAGGGTCTGCATCAAATGAGGCGAAACTAAAGGATCTCAATATGCACACCCTGGAAGACAGGGAGGGAGGGAGATGATAGAGACCTTAAAATACCTCAGTAGGGTAAGTAAGTTACAGGAGGGAAGTATTTTTCAGAAAAAAGGTGCTTAAGAACAAGGGAACATGCTGCAAAGCTGGAGGGGAGTAGATTCAAGATAGATATGAGAAGTGTTTCTTCACAAAAAGAGTGATAGATTCCTGGAACAGCCTTTCAGCGGAACTTACAGGGCAAAAACAGTGGTTGGTTTCAGGAATGGATGGGATATGCACAAGGGAATTGTAATGGAAAGGAAGGGGAAGAAAGAAACAGCTGAAGATCAAGTAGGGTCTATGGTGATAATATACAGTAGATAGGAAAACAATGGGCAGACTGGGTGGGCCAAGCGGTCTTTATCTGCCATCAAAAGTCAAATTTTATGTTTCTGTAAGTAGGATGCAAGCCCAAGATCACACAGACCACCTTCTCTTCCACAACCAGAAGAAGTCTGCCTAGGATGACAGATGTCCATTTCCCCCTCTTTTTGGACACTGCAGGACCATGACAGACCACTTAAGGAGATCCCTGTCCAAATGGAGGCCACCTTGTCAAAGGAAAAATAACTAAACTCTTCACTCTTCTCTGCTGAAGAAGCTCAACTGGATCACAGACAGGGAAAAGTATGTTAATGTATCTACTGGGGATGAAATTCAAAGCAGACAAATTAAGGAAATGAAATATTTTGAGGTCAAAGTCTCATCAGCCTTGGGAAACAGTGGTGTGGTGTTCCTCAGAGTCTCAGTCCTAATATCCACCCTACACCACCCCCTACCATCATCACCCAAGGCCATGCTACAGGTTTGGAGCCATGCCCCACTGGTCTGTTGCTTCAAGTTACAGATCAAGATCTGATGCACTGCACATCACTATGCAGCTGCTTTATGAGTGGTCCACAGGACCACCTGTGAAGCAAGCTATAGCTCTGAAGCAGTGAGCATCATTATGCAGCTGCAAGCCACTCATAAAGCAAGCTACGGGCCTGGTGCAGTGAATGTCACCATGTAGTGCTTCAAGAGTGACCCCACAGGGCAACTCACAAGGCATGCTACAGGTCTGGTGCAGTGAGTGTCACCATGTAGTGCTTCAAGAGTGGCCCCACAGAGCTGGCCTGGTGGCACTGAGGGCTGAAGCACTGGGCACCACACCTCGTGCTATGCCGGCGACCTGGATTTGGAAATGACCTCAGTTCACTGGGATGCCAGCACAGGGGAAGCGCGGGAGCAGGATCGAGCATTAGCTCTCCTCTCCCGGGTAAGGGAAGGGGTCGTCCACCCATAGTCCCCCACCCATAGTCCCCCCATCACCGAATGGAGGTTCGGTGCTGGCGCAAGTGATCAACGGCATGACTGGAAGGGAGGGGCATCCCAAAAGGCATGCGCACGCATGCCTCCACACACACACACGCACTTCGTTAGGGACACGTCAGTGTAAAAGCCAGGAGAAAACCCACAAAAACCCAGAAACTACATGTGAAAAGAAGAGTGGCTCCACAGGGCCAGGCAAGCTACAGGTCTGGAGCAATGAGTGTCACCATGTAGTGCTTCATAAGTGTCCCCACAGGCCACTCACAAGGCAAGCTACAGGTCTGTTGCAGTGAGTATCACCATGCAGTGCTTCATGAGTGACCCCATAGGGCCACTCACAAGGCAAGCTATAGGTCTGGTAGGGTAAGTGTCACCATGTAAGGCTTCAAGAGTGGCCCCAGAGGGCCACTCACAAGGCAAGCTACAGGTTTGGTGCAGTGAGCGTTACTGTGCAGTTCTTCACAAGTGGTCCCACAGGACCACTCGCAAAGCAAGCTACAGGTCTGGTGCAGTGAGCATCACCATGAAGCTACTTTGGGCCACTCTTGAAGCAAGTTACAGGTCCAACACCGTTATTACAAAGATATCTTTTTTAAACATCACACGGCAATATTTCAAAATCCAGTAAATAACCATTTAAATGCTGTTTAGGTTTATGCTTTTAGATGCCTTTTTCAAAAAGTAAGGAAATTAATTGCACAAAGTTACATTAATGCATCTTCTAGGCTTGAGATGACAAGTGGGCAATGAGGGGGTCTATGTGTTGCTGACACTATGCTATGCTACACCATGCTACACTATAAAGTTTACATGTGGCTGATATGTGTCACAAAACTGCTACCAGGTGGTTTAGAAACGCTTTAACAACTCTACTTAATTCCTCACTTGTGGTTGCTCGCATTGATGCCAGTTTACAAGCTGTATCACATTCAGTGTGTTTGGAAAGTGTACCATATTGCTCCTGATCACTGTTATCACTGCCTGTCAACAACATGCAAACCATTGACAAATGTCCATTTATATGTATGTAGCTGACATTCACTGGCAACTGCAGTCAGTGTTTTATTCTAAACAGGTGAAGAAAACATACATAAAAACAATAAATTGTAATTCAACTTAAAAACTGTGTAGCTGTTTTTTTCTGTAAATTTTGGTTGTACATTTTGTGATGAGTGCCAGCTACATGTAAACCATACTGTGTACCGTAGCACAGTATAAAATAGTGTAGTGTCATTTATATGTAATCACCTTCAATAAGGGTGATTACGTTTAGGTGACTCTACACTATGCTACACACTAGGGTTTATATGCAGCTGACAGTTGACACAGAATGTAAAAACAGAGTTTGCAGAAAAAATGTAAAAATGGCTTTACTTCTCACTTTTTTATGTTCATGTTGATAAAAGTTTTTATTTGGAATCATGTTTATTGTGGTTTTGTATGTTGTCTTTGCTTCTTTAGAATGAAAAACTATTTGCAGTTGTCAGTAAATGTCAACTACATATAAACAGTCACTTGTCAGCAGTTTACATGTTGTTGACATCCGGTGATGACTGTTACCACTATTTTCCTAAATAACAATATGGTGTACTTTAAAAACACATAGAATGTGTTTCTGCATGTAAACCTTATCCATATCACTATGAACAAAGACAAGTGAGAAATGACATGAGGTTAGTTTCTAAAGCTTTTCTAGAATGCCTGGTAGCTGGGAAGAGTGGAAAGCATACAAACCTTGAGGCACAGACTGGAGTAAGGGTATAAATGTAGAGAGTATGGAGCTAGGGGTACAAACTTTGAGAGGGTATAGAGACAGAGGGGAGTAGAGTTGTGAGGTACAAATGTATGAGAAGTGCAAGGGTAGGAGGTATAAATTGTGGGCGGGATGCACAACTGGAGAGTAGTGCAGGGAGGTCAAATGTGAGTTGTGTGGGACAATGATTTCAGATTTTTGGAGTACAGTGGTTTAGAAGATGCAAGTTTTGAGAAAGGTATATATTTTGGGCATGGTGTGAGCATTTGGTTATGAATTTCAGGAGAGGTGCAGGAGAAAGTTTAAATGTGATAGGAAATGATTTTTAGACAGTTAACTGCCCTTCCATTTTCCTTTCCATTCCTGTTATGTATTCTGATATGCTGTGACCAATTTTTATTAAATAAGCTAGCTTTGGGGTGCCCTCAGCTCTACCTAGGGTTCCACTGTCCTCACCAGCTACTGCCCTTGCTTTTCATATTCCTAAAACATTCCATGACATCAGTGATGCCATTTCATGCTATTTATCCGAATGGCCTGGAATAGTATTCCTAATGTGACCGAATGTTCAGGCAGTATGAAAAAAGACAATAGCAACTGCTGATGAAAAAGGGATCCAGAAGAGTAGTAACAGGGGCAAAAAAAATAGATGATTAATTTAACAGAAAAGCCCAAAACATATTAGAGTATTGGATAGACACTAAGAGGAAAACAGGAGGGCATCTAGAGTTGTACAAAAACTGTTTTCTATCACCTTTAAATCTTGGGTGAAAAGTAGATGTAGAGGAACCGATGTTTTAAGGAGTGTGGGGTTAAAGGTTCAAATTTTTTGAGGGTACATGGGAAGAGAGTACAAATGTGGAATGGGGTGCATATTTGCTGAGTAGTGTAGAAAGGTTCTATGTCATAACGTTGACTGCCAAAAGGCGATCGCCATTAGAGTGATGGTAAGTTTCAGCGATGTATCCCCGGCGCACAGCAAAGGGTGCTGGAGACTTGGATTTTCCATTTTATACGGGGACCGTGCTTCACGCACCCCCCATGGGGGCGCCTCCCACCCCTCAATAAAGGATTCTCAACTCCAGGGAGGTGCATGTGGGAGGGGTGCAAACCATTCAAAAAAAGAATGTTGGGCCAGGCACAACAAAACATACCTGCACCCAGATCCAAACGCAACACCCACAGAACCCCAGCTCTGAACCCACCCACTATGCCACGGAGCCAGCTTGGCAGCTCACCGTGGCCCCACCCCTCGCTGAGAGTGCTCGCTCCCCTCCGTGCACGTATACACGTATTGTGGTAACATCCTGTCACTGTATGTGTGAACCCCCCCCATCCAGTCACCCTTCCTGATAGGTAGCCCTGTTGACATGTGCTGTGATTGAGTCACCATTTTTGTAAGCACCCAATCGCAGTTGCCTATGTCATACTAGGAGTATTAGATGTACAGAAGGCTGTTAGCCCATTTATGCACATCTCCTACAATGTAGGCATAAGTTCCCTCAACCCAAGTTCATTAAATAACTATCAAGTCTAGTCTTAAAGCGGTCAAAAGAATCAACTTCTACGATGTCCTAGGAAGGGTACTCCACATAGGGATAATACGCTGTGTAAAGAAATTCCTTCTTAGTTGGCTTTTTGGGTTGGTAAGCCTAAGTTGATATTTATGGCTTCTTAATAGAAAGTCCCTTTGGATGTGAATCAAACCCAGTTCAGAGAATAAGGTTGGGTCCCTTATAATTTTAAACATTAATAACAGATCTCCTCTATACCTCCTCATCTCCAATGAATAGAGGTTTAATGAATTTAATCTGGAGCTATAATCAGTCCCTTGAAATCCCTGAACCATTTTTGTAATTCTCCTCTGAACCCCCTCAACTTTTTTAATGACCTTACATAACAAAGGGCTCTATAATGGAGAGCAATAGTCAAGAATAGGACGTACATAGGCCTTATATATAGGAATTAAACAAACCCTGTCCCTACAGCGCACAGATCTTCTAATGCAGCCAATTAATGTGTTAGCCTTTTTTGTTAATTCTGTACAATGAGAGTTAAATTTCAAATCACTACAGACTAATACACCCAAATCCCTTTCATTATCCACAGACTGTAGCTGCTTTCCAGCTAAAGTATAGCTATAACATGGGTTATTATTTCCCAAATGTACAACTACACTCTTGTCAAGGTTATACACTATACCATTACTATCGGCCCATTTCTCCATTTTCAAGAAATCATTACAGAGATTAGTATATCCATCCTCAGTGCTTACATCTGTAGCAATTTTTGTATCATCAGCAAATTTTACTGTGTGTCTATTTAAGTCCCTATATACATTATATATCTGAGACAAAAATAGAGAACAACAAGTGGCCCAGGACATACCCCTGGGGCACTCCACTAATCACCTCACCCATACTAGATAGAAAACCTTTAATTTTAACAACTTGTTCTCTAGTCATCAACCATGCATTCACCCATCTAATAATAAAACTGTTTAACTCAAGGTTTATCATTTTATTTACAAGAGTTACATGGGGAACTTTATCAAATGCTTTGCAAAGGTCGAAGAATATGATGTCAATTGGTTTTCTGTCCTCTAATAATTTGCTAACAGTTTCGTAAAAACAAAGATTTGCAGTAAGACATGATCTTTAAGACTTAAAACCATGCTGTGAATTGTCAACAAAGCATCTTGATTCAAGATCAAAAGAAAGTTTATCTTTAATGATAGATTCTATCACTTTTCCCAAGATGCTAGTCAAACCAATCGGTCTATAATTGGCTGTACAACTATGGTCCCTTTTTTTATATATAGGGATGACAACTGCCTGTCTCCAATCATCAGGCAATTCACCAGTTGTCAAGGATTTGTTAAAAAGCAAATGTAATGGCTCAACCAACCATAATTCAATAGCTCTTAGAACCCTTGGATGGAGTTGATCAGGACCAGGAGCAGTATTTATTTTTATATTTTTTAATTTATGAAGTATTTCTTCCTTAGTTATATTTAGAACCTCTGTGGAACTTGTATCAAAAACAGGTGTAATTTTATTATTACTGTGTGAAAACACAGAGCAAAAGTAGTCATTAAATACATTGACCATATCAGATGGTTCTTTGATGATAGTATTAGAAACTTTAATTGGTCCAATTGTATTGGAAGTAGATTTTTTATTATTAATACAGGAGTAAAAAGATTTCCCACCATCTTTCATGTGTGCCAATCTAAATTCTATTTTCCATTTTTCATTTTTTATGATAGATTTGCAGCCTCTTAAAGCCTCCTTGTATTTATTTTTATTATAGTCATTATTATCACGTTTAACTACCTTATAAGCTCTTTTCTTTGCTGAAATTGCTTTATGAACTTTATTTGTATACCACATTGGAAGTTTTCCTCTTGTATTATACAGTGTATGGTTGGGAATATGTTTATCACACAACTCAATGATTTTGTTCTTTAAATTATTCCATAAGCTATTAACTGATTCACCTTTAACATTCCATGTCCAGTTACAAAGTTCATTAATAATTGCTCCAAAATTTGCCCTTCTAAAGTCCTTGACAATAGTGATGCCGGTTTGTATAATAAATTTGTTATTGATTGAGAAAGTAATAGTGCTATGGTCACTATTAAACAAGGGAGCAGAAATATTCAAGTCTAGAATTTTATCTTGCATGTTAGTTAAGACAAGATCCAGTATATTTTTGCCTCTTGTAGGAAAATCCACAGCTTGTTGCAAACCATTATCGATACAAAAATCTAATAAAGCTTGTTCCTGAATGGTAAGAGCAGAATAATTATTCCAGTTTATGCCAAGAGAATTAAAGTCACCTAATAACAATATATCCTTATGCTTACATTTACTTGAGAGATCATCGAGTAACAGCTGATGATCAGCTAATTTAATGTCAGGAGGCCTATAGCACATACCTACCAATACATTTTTATTATTTTTTATTTATAATTCAACCCATAAAGTTTCATAGGAGTCATTTAAAGTACTATCTAATTGTCTAAAGCTAATATTATTTTTTATGTAAAACGCCACCCCACCTCCCCTTCTATTTTTTCTATCCTTGTGAACAATGTTGTATCCAGGGATTGATTTATTCCAGGTAGAGGACTCGTCCCACCAGGTTTCTGAGATAGCCACAATATCAATGTTTTTATTTACTAACAAGAGCTCAAGTTTATCTTTTTTTTATATAGTGGAGACTTCTTGCATTAGTAAGTAACACATTTAGATTTGGTTTAATAAGCCTGGTGAACTTATTAGCAAATGTTCTCAACATAAACAGTACCAGTCCCTTTTTGCCCCTTGTCCATCAGTTTTTTGGTGGTCCATTTGCACAATTGATAGCTTGATGGAAAATATTACCCAGAAGTTTAGCACCAAGTTTATTCAAATGGAGACTATCTGGACAGTACAAATGATCATTAGTACAAAAAATTTCCCAAGTCATTAAACATTTAATCTTGTTTTCCAAACACCACCTACGGAGCCAGTTATTAAAGGCTTTAATTTTTTGGTTTCTAGTTTTGGATGCTCTGTGTACTGGTAAGATCTCAGAAATAAAAAAAAGTCTGCCTCTAAGCTTTTAAGGTTGCTACTGCTTCCATCATCTCACTAATAATCTCCTCTATTTTGAAATTATTTATATTATTTGTTCCCACATGTAGGATCACAGTTTTATGTTCTTTAACTGTACTCAGGGTGCCTGGCAACATATCTGATATATTTTTTATTGTTGCTCTCCTATAGCTACAGTTGGTCACATTCTGTTTATTACCTCTTGTTGAAAAATGATCAGTGTACTTATAATTGAGTCCCCGACTCCCCCAGAATATAGAATTGATTATTCAAAACATTGTCAATGTTATTTAAATCTTCTGTCAACTCAGGTAAGATCGTATCCTGAGTAGGATTAGGGTACGAAGGATTGATTGACCTATCTTCATTATTTAATTGGTCATCAATGGGAAAAGAAATTGTTTCAACCCTATTACTTGATTTAGAGCGGTCACTATCAAGTATAGTCAATGCAGGATCAATAATCGGAATTGGTGGGTTTAATATGACCGTATTACTCTCCATATCGAGATCATGTAAAATAAGTGGATCAAAACTATTGGAAAGTGGTAAAACAAAATGTTCTGCTTTACGTCCTTTTGTTTGTCACTCTTTTACTCTGAATTTCGTACCATCCCTCATCATTAAGATAACAGGCATCCTCATCATTTACTCTTTTCCTCTTGCTATCTTCACCTGTTTGTGTGTTATAGCTGCAGGTTTTAGGAAAGTTAACATTGCAAGGACTTACTTCAGGAATATTATCTTTTAATTGGCAAGATTCCAAGGGAGAATTAGTACTATTTTGATCTAGAAGTAAAACATTTGTATCTGCAGTTTTATCTGTTAATCCTTTAACCATAGGAGAACATTTATTAGCTAATTTAGCAGTCATTGTTTGCTGTTCAAATTCGAGACACTCAAGTCTTTTATGAAAGTTTGCTAATTCGTTCAGTGTGATTTCATGTTCTGAACACTTTGCACATTTGTAAGGCAACTGAGGTAGTGGCACTGTCATTAAACTATACATCTGACAACTAGAATATTTAAGCCCCATATCCCCATCCACAGTGGTAATAATGTCTTCCATTTATCTAGTATATAGCGTACAGTTTAGAACACAGTCAGCAATCTTCTATAGTATGATGTACATAACCTATGACAATACCTTAATAATAACAAACCAACTTCAAAGGTTCTAACCCTGCTTATCATGGCTTAACATGCATAAAACATGCAGGAACACACGTGTCTTTGCGCGTGGCAGATGTGTGCTCGTCCATGTGTATAAATCCCCAGCAATCCAGAAGTCAGAAACAGGTCACAAGACCATCGTCAAGACTACTAGGTTGCCTCAATAAAATATACTATTACTAGTAAATAAGCTGCAAGTTTGCTTAGTGCCTCGCTGAACAAATCAGCAGAATTACCAGCACTATATCCCTCAGAGCAGCAATCAGTGCTCCACGGCACTCGGCAATATGCCAATAGCCATACAAGAGTTTTAGTTATTTAAAAAGCGAGGAAAAAACCCAGATTCTTGACAACTGATATAATGTACTGTCATTCAGCAATGCAGGTTCACCTATGCCACATCTGTCTCACACCAAGGTGTCTCACAGCAGGTGGTCAGAGGGAGTGAAACCAGCACTGTGAACAGAGCTCGTTTAAATCCCCAGGGACCCTGAAGTCAGAAACAGTTCACAAGACTGTCATCAAGACTACTAGGTTGCCTCAATAAAAAACATTATTACTAGCAAATAAGCTGCAAGTTTGCTTATTGCCTCGCCAAACAAATCAGCAGAATTACCAGCACTATATTCCTCAGAGGAGCAATCAGTGCTCCACGGCACTCGGCAATATGCCAGTAGCAATACAAGAGTTTTAGTTATTTAAAAAGCGAGGAAAAACCCCAGATTCTTGACAACTGATATAATGTACTGTCGTTCAACAATGCAGGTTCACCTCTGCCACGTCTGTCTCACACCAAGGTGTCTCACAGCATGTGGTCAGAGGATACCATGTAGGAAAGGTACACAGTTTTGGAGTAGTGTAGGGCAAGGGGTACTAATTTGTAGAATGGTATAATGGTTGGTGCATAAATTGTGGGAGGGGTAGAAAAGGGGCTTAACATTTTTGAAAACTTGCAAATTATGTTATTGGCATGTAGCATGCAGTAAATATTATCAGAAGATGTGTGGATTGTGGTATGAATTTTGGAAAGGGGTGCAAATCTTGGGGAGAGTGCAGGTTGGGATAAGATTTGGTAGAGAGTGTGAGGTAGGGGTAAAACTACAGAAGGTTGCAGGGGTGCAAATGTTTGGAGGAGAGTAGGGTGGGAGGTATAGAGTTTGTGATGGGTGGAGTACAACTTTGTGGAAGGCTGCAGATTTGGGGTGTAGCAAAGGGATGTACAAATTTTGAAAGTCAAGTGGGGTAAGAGTATAAATGTTTTGAGAGATGTGGCGTGGGTATAAATTTGGGAAAGTAAGGGTGGGGTAAAAATATTGTAGAGGCAGGGTACCAATTTTTGGAGTGGTGTGAGGGGTAAGTGTACAAATCTTGTGATGGGTGCAGGGCAGGAGGGCAAATTTTGAATGGGTTTCAAGAGTGAGGGAACAGATCTAGGAAGACATACAGATTTTTTGGTGGGGTGCAGAGGTACCCATTTTAGGAGAGCTATACAGTAGTAGTAAGTATAAATTCAGGATGTGTGTAAGAAAGGGTACACATTTTAAGAGTGGTTCAAGGTAGAATTAGAAACATGGAAGAGTAGCGTGAGTATGCTTTGGAATAGTTGCAAGACAGGGTCAGGGTACCGATGTACATTTTTCTGTGATTTTACATTATGGAGAGGTAAAGGGGTAGCAGTACACATTCCGTGGGTGTTGAGGAATCTCACCAAAGGGGTGCATTTGAATAGAATAAATTATGAGGAGGCTATGAAGGCTGCACTCAGGACTGAAAGAACAAAAGCTGCCTGCCTCCTTGGATTCCATGTGGTCTGTCAAATGGACTCAGTTCACAAGTGGACAAGAAGGCAAACACAACAGCAGAATCCTTGCTTAATTTTACTAGAAGTTTAATTAATTCCTTAAGTCATTACTCACCACCTTCTTTAATCTTGAGGGGTGGTCATTTGGACACTTGCCCATTTGTTTTATGATACAGGACCAGCAGCACTCCACAGGATCCACTCATGAACCAGTTAGGCATCTGACTGGATATCTACCTGTGTCCACCAATTCACCCCCTGCACACCAGCGTGCCAGGAGGGTGGGGCCATGGACAGGCACCCTATGGTGCCTGGCGATCATGAACACCAGCCATTATGGGCGTGTTCATGGATGCAGAGCTGTGCAGGCTGGGTACATGCCTCTCACGCATACCCAGCTCACATTCCTGCAGAGCACCCCATAAGACCAGCAGCAGGGATGAGACTAGAAACTATAGACCTGTCAATCTCACATCAGTGGTGGGGAAATTAATGGAAACCCTTTTATAAGAAAGACTAATTGAATACATTGATCCAATGAATTACAAGACCAAAGGCAGCATGGATTCACCAAGGGGGAGGTCATGCCAGATGAACCAGATTGATTGCTTTGACTGGGTAACCAGGGAAGTAGATCAAGGAAGGGCAGTGGACGTGGCCTACTCAGACCTTGACAAGGCCTTTGACGCTGTGCCACATAGGAGACTACTAAAGAAATCAGACAGTCTAGGGGTGGGATCCAAAGTCGTAAACTGGGTAAAAAAACTGGTCAATGGATAGGTGACAGAGGGTGGTGGTAAACAGCACTCACTGTTATTAAGGGAACATGACCAGCGGGGTGCCACAGAGATCAGAACGGTCCTCTTCAATGTCTTTATAAGTGACATTGCAGAAGAGCTGGAAGGGAAGGTATGCCTTCTTGCAGATGACACCAAAATCCGTAATAGGGTAGATACTCAGGAGGAGGTGGAGAGAGTGAGGAGGGACCTAAGGAAACCAGAGCAGTGGTCAAGGGTATGGCAGCTTGGTTCAGTGCCAAAAAGTGTAAGATCGTGCAGTTAGGGCATAGAAAGCCAGGAGCTGAGTATAAAAATGGGGGGGGGGGGTGATAGCCACTAAGCAGGAAACAGACCTTGGGTTATTTAATATCTGATTACCTAAAATTAGTAGGGCAGTGTAACAAGGCAGTAGGCAGGGTCTTTGGGATGCTGGGGTGCATAGAGAGATGCATCACCAGTGGGAGAAGGAAAGTGGTGCTACCACTGTATAGGGCACTGGTTAGGCCCCACCTAAATTACTGTGTTCAGTTCTGCAGGCTGCATCTCAGAAAGGACATAGACAGGATGGAGGCAGTCCAGAGGAGGGCAACTAAAATGGTGCAGAGGTTGCACAAGAAACCCTGCAGGAAACACTGAGGGATCTCAGCATGTACACTATGGAGGAGAGAAGGAGGAAGGGAGACATGATAGAGACCTACAAGTACCACATGGGTGTGAACAGGTTATAAGAAGGGGTTTATTTCAAATGAAGAAGTGCACTAGGACAAGAGGGCATGCAATGAAGCTGGAAGGGGGGATATTTAAGAGGGATATGAGAAAGTACTGCTTTACCGGAAGAGTGGTGGATGCCTAGAACAGTCTGCCAGCAGAGGTAGTGGGGGGAAAACAGTGGGGGGCTTCAAGCATGCATGGGATAGGCATAGGGGAACACTGGCAAATAGGCAGGGGGAAAATTGCCGGAGACCAGGTAGGGTCTGCAGAGACAGAAAAGGCAGGGAACATTTGGGCATACTGGGTAAGCCAAGCAGTCCTTTTTCTGCCACCAATGTCTATTTTCTATGTTTTTATGTACTGACTCACCCTGAAACAGCTCTAAGTAAGCTGAGCTGCATACAACCTGTGCAAGGAGAAGCCCAGCCCCTTGTTAATGAAAATGTCTAATAGGGGGGTCTGTAGAGAGTTAAAACTGCTGACAAGAAAACAATTTAAAGATCAGTTGATGTGGTTTCAAAATGTACTATTTTCCCACACTGTGGACAACCAGGCTTTATTTAAAGTCCAGAAATTGCAATTTCTCAGGTGGAAATGTTACTGTATTGCCTCTTTTACTTGACGGTTTTACAGAAAATCTCTCAGAATTTTTCAAACCAGCGTGAGAATCTTGAGAGAGTGCTGGGGTAATTTAAGTAAACAATAAGATATGACAGGGTGTTGGTTGTGGTGCCACAGCTGCATGCCCATGGACATAGTAAGGAATGAGGCCACAGGCCTAGTGCCTTCATCCCCTGGAAGTGCGATTGTGGTAGCACAACCAACACCCTGGAGTGTATTATTACACTTTTAAAATGGGTATGTAGTTAGAGGGCTATAAATACATTTTTGTTTAGATAAATAACGGGCAAATTAGGTAAAAAAATGGTAAAGTAGTACCTCTGCAGTGTTGGCAATACTGAAATAGGTGCAAGGAGCCACTAGAGGGCAGTGCCAGTTTAACTTTTTGTAGTGTATTTTAAGTTAGCATTGAAATCAGTAACTGGGCACAGTAATTTAGTTGGTAGGTAAGGAGGCAGGTTGGTACTGGTGTGTTTCCATACCTATTGTGTTGTCCCATAGAGTGGATACAAACAAGTCGCAGTCAATCAGGATGCAGAATTTTTAATGCCCATTTTATAAGCAACAATTGTATTATTTTTCTCAAGGTCCTGACAGCTCTGTGCACATTTATTTTACAATTTATTCACCCAGAATAGCCCTGCTGAGAGGGAACATCTGGTTTCCAGTGGGGTCCTGCTTCTACCCATTTCTGCAGCTGGGTGGACTGCAGCACTGAGAGGTTAAGTCATTTGCCTAACATCACACAGTATTTGGGCACACAGTACATCAGCTTATAAAATGGCAAACATCAGTCTTTCTTTCCTATTTTCTGATGGGGTCTTTACGAGGTGTTAATGGAATTTTCCTAGTAGAACAACATGGGCAAATATGTGGAAAGTTAAAAAAGCTGTCAGGCTCTTGGAAAACGGCAGTTTTGGTTCCTTTGTTCATTTCAAGCCCTGAATGCAAAAACAGACAAGAACACAAACACAACAGCAGAATCCTTTTTCAATTTTGCTAGAAGTTTAATTCATTCCGTAAGTCATTATTGGCCACCTTTTTTAATGTCAGCATTTCACTGACCCTTGTAAGCCTGTTCACAGTAGTGGTCTGAGGTAAAACACAGAATACTTGTTTTAGCTGAATTCACAGTTCCATATTGTACAAGCAAGGGTACATGCTGAAACATTTTTAAACCATCATAAAACTTCACTCTCAGCAGATAGGCTAATACATTATATGTATACTACAGCTCTAAAAGTCACTTGACTGTGGTGCAGGAAACCTCCTGCATGTCAGCCTGAATGAATCTGGCATTACTCTCCATTTCATTGGCTTGAAGAATCATCAAACAGCCACTTTGTTGCATCAGCATGATGATGCAAACCAGCATGATGTGATGACATCACTATGTGTGGAATACACCCATGTTCCAAATATGTTTGCCTTGTAACATAAGAACATGTCATCAGAAGGGAACTGTATGATCCATCTAGTCTGCTCAGATTGCCTACCCCCCATTCTGTTCTTCTTCCAAAATTACCGCAGTACTTGTCCCACGCTAGCTTAAAAGCAGTGACTATTTTGGCTTCCACAACTTCTAGTGGTAAGCTATTCCAAGGGCCCAAAACGCTCTCTGTGAAGTAGAATTTACGAAAGTTGGTTTTAAACTTACCCCGTTAGTCTCAAACTGTGCCCCCTCATTCATGTGGTCTCATTTCTGTGAAAGAGGTTTTCTGCTTGTACCTTGTTTATGCCCTTTATGTATCTGAAGGTTTCTATCATATCCCTCTTGTTTCTCCTTTGCTCAAGGGACTACATTTGCAGTTGCTGTAATCTAGATTCATATTGCTCCTGGTGCAGTTCCTGTACCATTTTAGTAGCTCTCTTCTGTCCAGTCTCCAAGTGGTCTATGTCCTTTTTAGGTGTAGCATCCAGAACTGTACACAGCACTCGAGATGTGGCCTAACCAAGTACCTGTACAGAGAGAGTATGACCTCTCACTTCCTACTTGTAATGTCCCTGCCAATATATCCAAGGATGCTACTAGCTTTCTGCACCGCCTTTTCACATTGTCTACCCACCTTTAAATCATTGGAAATAAGCACTCCGAGGTCCTGTTTGAGTTTTGTTCCTGTTAATTGTTCACCATCGAGTGCACATGTTTTCCTTGGGTTCAGGGGTGTAGCCAGGGATTTCAGATCTGCACATCAAGTGGACTCACTGCTACCCCCATTAGGGTGTGCTACCCCCCGGTGTAGCCAGACAATATACAAATGTACACCAGGACCGTGTTTGTTGCCTCATTTGGCACAATAAATACAACTTTTGTATCTCATGACAATGGTTGTTGCCATGCATGGGTAAATGCAAATGCCATGCATTGCTCCCTAAGACACCCACATACCAGCCCAGAGCCTATAAAGCTGTATTGTCCTTGGGATGAAAAGACAGTATTAGTGGCCAGTCCTTCTTGTTTTGACTCCTGTGAATAAAATTACAGAAAGGTTCAGCATTTTCTTTGTTAGTTTTCATGGAAAAAGGAAGCAGTTCAGAGCCTATTTGCTACCCCCTTAAATAAAATTACACACCATGGAGTACTTCAAGTATGCCTGGCTACATCTATGCTTGGGTTTCCTTTACCTAGGTGCTTGACCTTGCACTTCTTGGCATTGAATTTCAACTGCCAGTCCCTAGACCACTCTTCTAGGCTCTTTAGATCTGCTTCCATTGCAGCCATTCCTTCAGTTTTATCTACCATGTTGCACAGCTTTGTGTCATCTGTGAACAGGCATACCTTACCCTGCAGGCCATCAGCAATGTCACTGATGAATATATTGAAGAGGATTAGGCCAAGGACAGATCCTTGGGGTACACCACTGATTACCCTTCCCTCACTAGACAGTGTTCCATTGACTATGACCCTCTGCATTCTATTGTGGAGCCAGTTTTGAACCCACTTGACTATTTTGTGCCCTAACCCGGGGTGCTCTAGCTTATTGACCAGTCTTCTATGGGGGACAAAGTCAAAAGCATTTCTGAAATCTAAATAGACTATGTCTGCCACCCCTCCCTTGTCCACTACTTTGGAGACCCAGTCAAAGAATTAAATCATATTCGTTTGACATGACCGTCCTGCTGTAAATCCATGCTGTTTCGTATCTAGCTGCCCTTGTTTCCATAAAGAACTTCACTATTCTTTCCTTAAAAAGTAGGGATTCCATACGTTCCCCACTACCAAGGTCAAGCTCACTGGCCGGTAGTTTCTGGCCTCCTCCCTGCTTCCACTTTTGTGCAATGGTACCACTGTGACCCTTCTCCAGTCCTGAGGTATTTCCCTGCTCTCTAGAGACTGTGTGAATAATTCTGCCAACGGGCCTGTAATTTCCTGTGCCAGCTCCTTCAGAATTCTAGGGTGGATTTCATCTGGGCCCATTGCTTCATTTGCTTTCCATTTGAGAAGCTCTTTTCAGACACTGTCTCTTGTAAACGGTCCAGCATCTGCTTCTATGGTGAGTCTCCCTATGTTCTGCATTTTGGGTCCATTGCCGTCATCTTCTTTTGTGAAGACTGAGCAGAAGAAACTGTTTAGAATCTCCACTTTTTCATTATCATTTTCTGCTTGTTTGCTGTCCTTGGTTGCCATTCTTATAATGCCTTCTTTGTTTCCTTTTTTCTCTGATGTAGCTATAAAAAGTTTTGTTGCCCTTCCTCACTCCTCATGCAATAATCTCTTCTGTCTGGGCTTTGGCTGCCCTTACTGCTTTCATTGCTTCTTTTAGCTTCATTTTGTAGACTTCCATATCTGCCTCATTGTTAGTATCCTTGAATATCTTGAACACTTTCCTTTTATTTTTGTTGCTACATCCTTGGTATACCATAGTGGTTTCCTACTTTTTCTTGACTTAGAGATCTGCTTCGTGCACTGGGCAGTTACTGTGAGTAAAGCTTCCTTCAGGGCTTTCCACCACTGTTCCACTGTGCCCCCTGTTTCCTTGCTAAGTATTTGTTTTATGGAAGCCCTCATTTGAGTAAAGTCTGCCTTCCTAAAATTCAGGACCCTGAGTGTGCTGTGGGTGACTTCCTCTTTACTGGTGATGGTGATCCAGACAGTTCAATGGTCACTGGTACCCAGACTGCTGCCCACTGTTGTGTCAGAGATCCTGTCGCTATTTGAGAGCATGAGGTCCAGAATGGCTTCCTCTCATGTTGGTGTGGTCACCAACTGTTCTAGTCCTGCTCCCTTTAGTGCTAGGAGGAATTCTCTGCTCCTTTCCATAGAGGCCATGTGTGAGAGCCAATCCACATCCGGTAGATTGAAATCCCAGTCCAGCAGCAGTTCTCCTTTGTCTGCCATCTATAGGATGGCCTCCAGGAATTCCTTATCCAAGTCTTTATCCTGGGCTGGGGGTCTGTATATAATCCCAACTCAGATAGGGTACTTACTTCCTGCTCTGAGGGTGACCCAGAGGGCCTCTGTATTGCTGTGGTGTCCCTGGGTTTCCATAGCACTGATGCTGTTATTTACATACATTGTTACCGCTCCACCTTTCTTACCTTTGTGGTCTCTTCAGAATAGTGTGTATCTGGGGATAGCTACATCCCAGGTGTGGTTCTTGGTGAGCAATGTCTCTGTGACCACGACCCAGTCCAGGTCTGCCTCCGCCATTATGGCGGTGAGACCTGGGATTTTGTTCACCAGGCTACAAGCATTGACGCACAATGCTCACCTTCCTTGTTTTCCCTTTTCTGTATATTTTCAGGAGACATTGTCTTTATACTAGTTAGCCTTGTAGGGTCCTTAAGTGTGACGATAAGGTGTGTGTTAGTGTTGTCTTGATCTGGTTGTGTATTCATAGGAGATTATTGGATAGTGGCAACAGTTGTCCCCTGTGGTTATTAGGGTGCTGCTGCCCACTCACCATTAATTAGTTTAAATTAGAAATGAAAACGTCAGATTTCTGGTCTAGTGCCCAGGTGCTCTCCATGGTGAGGTGCATGCCATCATATCGAAAGAACTGCCTTTCCCAGAATGTATTCCAGTCCGCTATGCATTTGTAGCCCCTCTCTGCACACCAGTCTCTGAGCCAGTTGTTGAGCTCAGAGATGTATCTTTATCTCTCATCTTCTTCCTGCTGGCTCCTTTTTCCCATACTGGAAGAATCTCAGAGAGACAGTGGGCGAAATAGGAGAAAGTTTGTCACATAGAGAGATCAGATGCCTCTTGGTCTCCTCCACCGAATGATTGGCCAGGTCACTGGTGCCTAGGCAGACTAAGACATGCAGTTTTATCCCTGTGTTCCATATGATTTTCTCAACGCAGTTAGTGTCTCTGTGCACTGATGATCCTGGAAGGCACCTGAACGCAACTTTTGTATTTTTGCTCTGTTGTAGGTGAGACTCTGTTCCTGGAATCATAGAGTCCCCTATGACTAGAATGTGATTTGCAGTTATGTCCTGTGTCTTCCTGTAGCTTGAGTTTTGTTTACATGAGCCATGTGGTAGATGTGGGCTTCCTGTGACCTCTGCCTCAACGAATGGCACAGGAGACAGTGGCTCAGCAGTGGCTCAAATCTGTTTGATGTTTTTTACAAGGAAGTCTCAATTCAGGACAACGTGTATAAAACTTTAACCAGCTGATACACTTCAAAACAGTATTACATGTGGCCAAAGAAAAAGTAAAAGAGACTTTCAAAGTAACACCATGTAGTTGTGACTCACACTAGTGCCTTAGATACTGAGACCCAGCTACAAAAGCCAAAGTAGACTGCAAATATATTCGGAACAGCTGAGGGCTAAGTTCAGCCAACAAAAGTAGCCCTAACTTCCACAGCTTTCATTGAACAAAAACTGGTACAATTGATCAATACCATAAAAATAATGGGGGTGGGGGATTTTGGGAAAAAAGAGGAAAAATGGGGGGGTGGGGTAAAAGCCAGGAATAGAGAGAATGGACCACAAGTAAATAGAAAGAAAATGTTATAAGAATGAGCAAAAGCTTTCAACAACATTTACATTTTACATAATGAGTGCAGGCAGAACCAAAACCTCCAACGTAGCAGAGGTCAAAAAAAGGCACAGAAACAAACATCTAGCCAGAACTAAAGAATCAGTGCCCAATCAATGTCTTCATTTAATCCTGTCTGTGTCTGCAAGGTCCCAAATGTACTGATCCAAAATGCTTCTATCTCAAGAAGCAGACTTTTTCAATATTTCCATCTCTATTTGCTTGTTCAGTTTTTTTGAGGCCATAAAACCTTAAAGCGGTCACTGTGTGATATTTTAGGGACAATGATGTGCTACACTAGAAGCCCCATCATTTCTCCTTATGGCTGACTTGTGTTCTGAAATTCTAGTTTTTTGCTGTCTCAGTGTTTTACCAATGTAAGCCATATCACATGGCATTTAAGTATGTATGTGACATTACTTGAGGTAGATGTGGTTTGTGGGTTCATCTTAACAGTTTCATTCCAGTATTTTTTAAAATGTCCTGTACTCTATGGGCAGGATATTCAGAAGGGTTAGCGTCCGGCATGATATTCAAAGGGAACTGTGCCTGGCACAAATCCGATCGCGGGCGCATCAGTAATGTATCTTGTTGCAGGTGAGGAAGCGTGCCAGCCATACTCCACCATCCCGATATTCAGCCAAGTGCTGGAGCCCGCGGCATATCAAGAACCCCACCTGTGCTGCACACAGTGAGCCAAAAAAGGAGCAACAGCTGGCCACCCACAAGTGAGCTGCCGTATTGCAGGGCGCAACACGGCAGCTGCCACCTGTGGGTGGCCACCCGAGCTCCTGCTGCACCTTCGTGGTGGCACCCCCCCCCACGCCCGATCGCGGGCATACATAGAAAAATATTAGTCCCATATCCCTGATGGTCCAGTGGACCGCTTGCAGCCCGATCGCGGGCAGATGTAGTAAAAATGTTAGTCCTATATCCCTGGTGATCCAGTGGACTGCTTGCAGCCCGTCGTGGGCATATGTAGTAAAAATATTAGTCCTATAACCCTGGTGGTCCAGCGGTACCCCCTCCCCACCACGCCCACTGAGCCCCACGTCCTGCTCCCCGCTTGCCGCCCGCCGCCCGCCCGACTGACTCCATATGGTAGGGCTGTCGCCCATTGGTCCACAGTGTGAGACAATGGGCGTGCAGCCTGCTATTGCTACACAGTCCAGATATGTGAATGGATCCATTCACATATCTGGACTATGTGAATGACTCTGAGCTGCATGCCCATTGGCTCACGTCTGGTCCAACGGGTGTACAGCCCACAGTATGGAGTCAGTCGGCGGCAGCAGGGTGGCAAGCGGGTGGGTGCTGCCGCCCACCACTGACCTAGAGTCCAGGTCTGGGATACCTTGCAGGCGCCTCCAGCTGGCCAACTGCAAGAAAGCAAGTGGTTTTTTGGGAGATATTTAGGGTAAAAGTTCACTGGGCTACCACTTTGAGAATCAAGCAATTCATGTGCTGGCTGCAGCCTAGAGGTAGGGTAATTGGCATTAGGGGTTAGTTACTGTACCCATACCCGGGCACAGACTGAGGGGTTTCTCAGAGTTTAATGGTGGCGCTTCCATAACCTTGGGATATCAGTTACTCAGTAGGATTGAAAGCAGTTCTTGAATGCCAGCAGGGTATTAACATCCCACCCTAACAGATAAAGCAAGGGGTTGCAATGAGTCCGAATTTACAACCTGTAAGTGCTTATTACTCCTAATAGATTGCTCAGTAAGTTTATTGTGTTTAGAAACATTAAGTTATGGGTTTATATTCAGCATTGTGAGTCTGATGGTTTGCTAAGATTAAGATTATTTGAGGGTTTTCACAGGCCCTTCTGGCATAAAGCGTGGGCCTGACTAACTTCATTATGGGCTCCTAGGTTGCCAGGAGCAAGTACTAGCTATTAACAAAAAAAAAGGGGTTTAAAATGTCCCACAGTCAATGACCCATGTTGGTGGCAGCAGCGTCAGCTTAAGCACTACAAGGGGAGAGTGCCCATGATTTGTTTGTTTTCAGGCATATCATGAAGATGAATGGAGATCTCGAACAGCAGCAGGCTGGAGGGGGCTTCTTCCATGCATGCTAGTAAGCCAGGTGGGGGGTGGTTAGAATATGATGAGGAGTATCGGTGGAGAAAACAGATGGACACGGCATGATCATGGGCGGTCTTGGACCTCCCGCTGCTATGGACGATCAATTTGGGGGAAGGGGTTCAACACACAGACAGTGGTTTCCTGGTGAGGTGCCCCCCCGTCACCAAAAAAAGGTTATCAGTGGGGTAATGGGGAAAAAGGGGGGGCAGGAAAGGGCATTGTTTCAGCTACAACCAGGGGTCATGCAAGACTGAGCATTGTTGATACAAGCACAAGTGTATGGCGTGCGGGAAACCACACTTGTTTCAACAGTGTGGGAAGGCAACAGAGGCAGGGAAGGCAGACAATTTTGGTCCCTTTCAGAAGGGAGGGAAAAAGGCTGCCAACACCGGTCAAGGCATAAATTATTGAAGGGTGGTTGGTCGACTACCCAGACAGGGTGGCCGCTCGCTCTTTGGCAGATGGTTTCAGGGAGGGGTTCCGTATACCTCACCAAGGCCCAAGGAGGGCATACAAGGCTGACAATCTACGTTCTGCCAAGGAGTGACCAGAGGTCATGTGGGGCAAACTACGGAAAGAGCTGGCCGTGGGTCAGATCAGTGGCCCCTTCTCCTCTCCCCCTTGCCCACGGTTCAGGGTGTCATCCATTGGCCTAGTTCCCAAGAAGGTGCCAGGTGAGTTCAGAATGATAAACCGCCTGTCATACCTGGAAGGGGAATCAGTCAACGCCTACATCGACCCAGTCGACACCGCGGTGTATTACACATCATTCGACAAGGCAGCTGAGGTGGTGCATCGGGGGACCAGGGGGCATTGCTGGGGAAGGCTGATATAGAATCAGCATTCCGGCTGTTGCCGGTGTTCCCGGCAGATAGGGAGCTACTGGGCATGAAATTTGATTGGTACTACTATATGGACAACTGCATGCCCATGGGGTGTGCAGTGGCATGTGCAGTTTTTGAGCAATTCAGCACATTCCTGCACTGGGCCACGGCACAGAAAGCCAAAGTTGACCACATGGTTCATTATTTGGATGACTTTCTGTTTGTGGGGATGGCTGGCTCGGGGCAATGCACGCATATCATGGCAGCATTCCACGAGGTGTGCACCGAGCTGGGTGTACCATTAGCCCAGGACAAGATGGAAGGGCCATGCACAAGGCTTTCCTTCCTGGGGATCGAGATTGACACGAGGGAGCAAATGTTCCGGCCTTGCGCACCTGGTGGGACGAAGTGATGAGGGAGCAGAAAGTCACATTACGGGAGCTCCAGCAACTAGTGGGCCATCTTAATTTCACCTGCCGGGTAATGCCCATGGGCAGGACATTCATGAGGTGCCTGGCAGACATAGAGGAAGGCTGTACAAAATCCAGGTCACAGTGGCAATGCCGGCGGACCTAGGCATTTGGCAGACATTTCTGCAAGGCTTCAATGGGATATCGATGTGGCCAGTGCTGGTGTCCAGTGATGAATTAGAACGCTTCACAGATGCCTCGGGGGCTTGGGCTTTGGGGCTTACCTGCAAGGAAAGTGGTGTGCAGGGCAGTGGCCTCCAGAGTGGATCAGACAAGGCATCACGAGGCAGATAATGGTGATGGAATTCTTCCCCATTATCGTGGCACTGGTGATCTGGGGATGTGCTGTGGGACAAGCACATCACATTCAGGTCTGGCAACACTGGAGTGGTGTATGCCATCAACAAACAGTTGGGGGTCAAGGGCCCGATGGGCAACTTCATGCGGGTGTTTGTCCTCAAGTGTATAATGTTGAATATTACCTTTAGGGCAGTGCATGTACCAGGTATTGAAAATGGCATTGCTGATGCTCTTTCTCATTTACAGTGGCAGAGGTTCTGAGAATTGGCACCAGCAGCAGACCAACAGCCCAGAGAAGTCCCACCATTCCTATAGGAGTTGATAACCCAGAGGCCTGGGAGTTGATTGAGAAGACCCTTGCACCTAGGACACATATAGCATATCAGAGGGGAGTCAACTGTTTTTCTGGAGGTCCAACATGCTCAAGGGTGGGCAACGACATGGCTGATCCCAGTTGCACAGCTATGTGAATATGTGCTGATCAAAAAAACGGGTGGGGGTCACCCGGGCAATAGTCGAACAGCACATTGCTGGCATTGCCTGGTTCCAGAAAGTCAAGGGCTTTCCTGACTCTACAAGGGCATTTGCCCTTAGGAAGATGCTGGGAGATTGGGCACGGGCAACCCTGAGGGGTACGGACAACAGACAACCTTTCAGCCCTGCCATGTTCATGCAGATCTGGGATGAATTGCCTAAGGTATGCTCATCCCCTGATGAGACAAGGCTGTTCCGGACAGCGTACTTGGTAGCGTTTTGTGGGGCATTCCAGGTATTGGAGCTCGAGCAGCCTAGCAAGGCTACTGGGAGACCAGTAGCGCTGGCAGAGGTGGACGTGGAGCTCACAATGTCTGGAGTCTTTGTCCGCATCCATAAAAGCAAGACCTATCAGCTTGCCCACAGGCGGTGTTGCTGGCTAGGGGCACCCCATGGGCTCCAGTGGGATTTGGGGGCATGGGTACAGGATTATATAACTCAGCTCCCAGCAATGGGGGGGCCTTCTTCCATCATGTAGAGGGGGGCCTCCTAACAACGTACCAGTTTAGGTACATGTTGCAAAAGACCTTGAGACAGCTGGGCATCCTGGCAGAACAATACAACACACACTCCTTTAGGATTGGAGCAGCATCACATGCCAGGGTGGAGGGCTTAGCAGGTGGGGCAATACAGGCGTTGGGTAGATGGAAGTCGGAGGCTTTTGAAAGATACATAAGGCCACACATGTTATAACTCTTTTGCTTTGTTTGGACAGGTGTTGCAGCCCAAGCAGAGCAGATCTGGATTTATGGACACTCATACATCCATTGGGCAGCTCGCAAGGTGAGGCAGTATCCCAGAGAAAGAACCTGTTCCTAGCACCTGTGAGAGGGCAGAGGTGCATTGGTTGGGGCAGCGCGGGATGTGATGGAATGAGTTGATCGCAACACTGCAAGCAAAAGCCCAAGAGAGGGGGCAGCCAGATGTTTTAGTCCTTCACTTGGGGGGAAATGATCTGGGGGTTATGTATGCGAAGGAGCTTAAGGAGATGGTCAGGCAGGACCTGGCAAGAGTGAAGCAACGGTGGCCCCAGGTGCATATAATTTGGTCAGACATGGTGCAGGGGCAGCAGTGGCAGCACACCAGAACATTACAGCAATAGAGAAGGTGTTGTGGCTGCAGAACGCGCCATGAGACCAATTAAGGATTCCACGGGGTCCATAGCAGCACACCTGGGAGTGTCTGTGAAAGAGCCTGATCTGTATAGCAGAGATGGTGTACATCTATCAGAGAAAGGATTAGACTTGTTTTGAATGACATACAATGGGCAGTGGTGAGAGTATTGACGTGAGGTGCTTGTGGGGGGTGAGTGGTGAAACTCACGTTGTGGCGGCTTGGTAGTCTTGGAACACTATGGAGGGGGTAACAGGGGATCATGTGCCTTGACCAGCCAGATCTCCCTGAGGCTGACAGGAGGGCGGGCCTGACGGATGGCATCCAGAGGGCACACTCTTCAGGCAGAGTCCCGCAGCATGGCGGATCCTCTGATGGGGGAGGAGCTAGCCACAGCCGGTCACAGAGCCATCCCTTATGCCCCAGCAGCTGTTGTCCCTCACGGGGTCCAGGTTGATGGTGAGGCGGCCCTCTCCTGGGAGGGAGGTTCGACCATCAACAATCTAGTGCTCCATGGGGAGCTAGATTCCTTCCAAGGCTACCTAGCTGCGCACAGCACGCTAGCAATTGTATATATGGACAATTGGTTTTATCAATAAATACATGGCTGTGGCCATTTCTCCAAAGCCCGTTGTTGTGTCAGTTTGTTCAGGTGAAGACGGCATATGTCCTCAAAAGACAAAGGACCATGACATAACATACATGCGTTTCAGGGAATATAGATTCCTCACAGAGAACCGAATAAATGCAGGATGCATTGGTAGTCATACATTTAGGCTTTTACAGGTGCATGGTTCATTGCATAAGTTTTCTGCAAGTGATTTGAAAACTCTTAGGCTAACTATGCTGGTGAGTTTAGAGAATTCTACAGGTTTTGTGATCTGACTGCACTAGATGGTCTTTCAATGTCACACATTTTTAGGGTGCAGTTGGGGGAGCCCTGCAGTCCTTTCTGATCACTTTAGGACAATGAAAATTTAGAGTTACATCACGTCCCTTGTGCAGTCTGTGAAGCCCTTGGCTGTGTCAATGCAGTCTTATCATAAGAACTATTTTTTGCCATCGACGGCTGCCAGCAAAAACAGAACTGCCTGTGCTGACAGGAAGTAGAAACTCTGCAAACTGAATAGTAAGTTAGACTAGAGCAAGGGTTCTCAAATGGTGAGGCCAGCCTCCCTGGGGAGGCCCCAACCTGTTCCATGGGAGGCTCAAGCAAGTCTGAAAAAGTACTGTATTTAAATTTTGAGTTTTATGTATTTTGTGTGAAGAGATGATGCAAACTGAAAGAGGATAATAGTAGGTGAATTTAATGTATTTATTTACTAATAAGTGGCAAGGGAAGGTGAATGAAAGGCTCATTTCAGGTGTACCCAGGGAAGGGTAGGAGTGAATACATTTCAAAAGGCAACTGTAAAACGACCAAGAAATACACAATGAACAGTAAACTTATAATGAGTGGTGGTAATTGATCAATGTGTAGCCTGATGGCAGAAACAGCTCAAATATAAGTGTTGAGCATAGAAGTGCTAAGAGCAATAGCAGGAAGGAGAAAAGTAATCCCAGAAGTTGCTTAAGAGCAGGAAGGATGGGAAGAGGCAAAGTATGTAGGAAGTTTATTTCATATAAGAGGAAACAAGAAAGTAGTCTAACACATGACAGTACTGCAACAAGGGGTAACAATGGTTCAAACGAAAATAGCAAGTCGTGGTTGGCCTGTTTTTGGGGGGTTACAATAAGCTGAAAATAATATTTGTTTATTTTATTTATTTATTTATTCAGATAACACTTTTGAGCACAGGAGCTCTTTTTCAAAGGTTCAACGTCAGTATAAGACAAAGAACTGAATGTGAACCAAGTACTCAAAGGGGTTTCAATTTATTCATGGTGTACTCATAAAGTACAGTATGTTATTTTTCTTTAGGGAGGCCCAAGATTATTTCAATTTTGGGGAGGTTCAAAATCTTTTCCATGGATTTGGGAGGCTCACTGTGACAAAGTCTGAGAACTATTGGACTAGAAAGAACATCCAGTGAGGTGTCATTTCTTGATTGCTACAGGCTGCTGTTCTCACAGGCTCACTTTCACCTCAGGTGATTTCTTATGCAGTACATCTCAGAGTTTGACTGTATATAAGCCACAGCTGCATTTACTTTGTAGGTTACTGTGCACATCTGATTAATTTTGTCCTCTTTCTTGCTTTTTATATTTTGCCACTATGCCACTGTTGGCCTTTGATTCAGTCAGATCATAAACCCACAGATTAATTTTTTCCCTGACCAAGCTGCTGTTATACCCATCAAGACTATTCCCTGCTTTCTCTCTCTCTCTCTCTCTCTCTCTCTACATCCATCACTCTTTTACACTGCCTCTGTTTCTTGCAAGTCTAACTCTACCAAAACAACTGCTCCTTCACACTGCAAAAGAAAGGCATAATATTAAGTACATAAACAATTTATGTTTAAAAGAACTAATTGCACACAATCTATAATAACTTTATTGGGACACAAGGAGGGCTTCTTATAGGTATTAGAGTGTCAACCCTTGCATCCTTCAGGCATCAGAATGGCTCAGCTTTGGCTTGCAGTTCTTTTGCCCTAAGAATGTGCAAGGTGACACTCTTGTATCGGTAAGTGGCTCTCCTAGTGTCCCTTTAAAGTTATAACCTAGACAGATAATGTAGTCCACAGGTGCTGTGCAGTTGTCCAGTAGCTGGAATACAGAACTACAAAACTAGAGATTCCATGTTGGAATCCCACCACAACTACTAGCGTTCTCTTTCTCTGACCCTGAGCATGCCACTTGGCCTCCTGCACTTCAGTTCTCCCAGCTTTGGAACTGGGTAAAAACAGGACCCCAGGGAACACAAAACGTACATTAGTTAGTCTATCCTAGGTGAATCAACTGGAAAACAACCTAAAGCACTGGGCTACTGGTTTCCACTAGAAGTATTTACACAGGGACACTCAGAGTAATTTCATATGCAGTACATCTCAGAGTTTGTATATAAGCCACAGCTGCATTTACTTTATAGGCTCATGTGCACATCTGCTTAATTATGTCCCTATTTCTTGCATTTTATATTTTCCCTCTATGCCACTGTTGGCCTTTGATTCAGCCAGATCGCAAACCCCACAGATTTATTTTTTTTCCCCTAACCAAGCTGCTGTGATACCTGACCAAAGACTGTTCCACTGCTCTCTCTCTCTCTCTCTCTCTCTCTCTCTCTCTCTCTCTCTCTCTCTCTCTCTCTCTCAGCGCCTATCATTCTTTCACACTGTCTCTGTTTCTTGCAAGCCTCACTCTCCCAAAACAACTGCTCCTCTAATAACACCACTGCTCTCTCTGTCTCTCACTACTTCAAACAAAATAAAAAAAGGGTAGGGCTCACCCAGCAAATAAACATGAAAAAACAACCCTATGGAGGAAGCAAAATCACAGCAACTGGATGGAAGGTGCAACTTCTTCAACCATAGTCTGTCCAGCAACAAAGCACTGTGAGTGCTGAGTATGTCTGAACGTATACAGATTCTGGATATATATATATGTCTGCAGTTTCCTAAATTAATAGAAAGCAGAATATTTCAATGATAATATTAAACCCCCCCCAAAAAAAACATAAAATTTTTTTTGCTTTTGTTTTTTTATTCCTTATTTTATGTAATTTTCACATTTTATAATCACAATAATCCACTCCAGGGTGTGGGTTATGTTGGGCTTTATCCATTTCTGATACAGATTTGGTCACTGTACATGTGGCCTCCTGACCAAACCACAAAAGGCGTAGGTAAATACCAGTGTAACTCACACCCGGTCCTGGATTATTGCTTAACTGATGTCTATTGACCAATACTTAGGCAACTGTTTGTATCAAAAAGATTTGTCTATGTCAATCTGACAATTCATTGGAAAAAAAGGCCTCCTAACCATAATGGTTCCAAAGTTAACCTATTCTAATGATGTGTTTTTAAAGTGGGTTGACATCAGAAACATTAAAGTAGTAGTATTTTCTAGCAGAAAAAAAATCATGAGCATATAATGTTTATAGAGTAATGCATTTCTGGCAAAATATCAATGTATCTAATTTTCTTTTTGTTGTATTTCAGGCTGTTCACCCTCAGGCCTTGCAAATCATGAACAAAGCTTTATAAATCGGGGTCAGATGGCCAAAAATCAGGAACCCATATTAAAAAGGAGTAATTATATCAGATGACCTAAAGGTGGGCAAGCAATGTGAGAAGGCAGTAAGGAGGGCTGGGGGGATACTGGGATGCATAGGGAGAGGCATCACCAGTAGAAAACAGGAAGTTGTTATCCCTCTGTACAGACAGTTGGTAAGACCACACCTGGAGTACTGTGTACAGTTCTGGAGACCCCATCTCCGCAAAGACATAGACAGAGTGGAGGCTGTTCAGAGGAGGGCAACCAAAATGTTGCAGGGTCTGCACCAGAAGACATACGAGGAGAGACTAAAGCAGCTTAATATGTATACCCTTGAGGAAAGGAGAGAGAGGAGGGACATGATAGAAACTTTCAAGTATCTCAAGGGAATTAACAAAGTACAAGAGGGTAGCATCTTTCAGATGAAGAGATGTGCAAGAACAAGGGGGCACAATTTGAAGATAGAGGGGGGACGGCTCAGAAGTAATGTTAGAAAGTATTTTTTCACAGAGAGGGTTGTGGATGCATGGAACAGCCTTCCTGAAGAGGTTGTGGAGTCAGGAACAGTGGGAGAATTCAAGAATGCATGGGACAGGCATAAGGCAATTCTAACGGGGGTAGAAGAAAGTAAGCTGTTGATTAACTAGAATCTGCAGCTTATCCATCAGGTAGGGAAATGGGCAGACTAGGTGGGCCAAGCAGACCTTATCTGCCGTCAAATTCTATGTTTCTGCAGGAGAACTATATTAACACTTGAGTCTGACATTTGCTGGGAATTTTTTTGTTGTAGTTAACATAAGAAATGCCACATGTAGGAGTGACCGTAAACACCTTTTGAAGCAAACATCAGAGCCTGAAAATCATCGAAACAAAGCAATTGGGGAAAATGTTGTTAATAATAAGTATTAAAATGCACAAGTTTGTGAATATTGTTATCCAAAATTGTCCCAGAATACCGATCATGTTGAAGGAGTATATGTTGCTTTCATTTGGCGCTGCTTTTGGGGCAGTGTCAGTCAGTTGTTCCAGTGCGCCCTTTGGATTTGTTTCAGCTTGCTCTGGCTTAATATTTGGCATTCTAGTTGTCCTGGTGCTCGCTTCACTGTTGCCTGTGAGAATGGAACTACAATTCTGTGGATCTATGTTTAAGGCAGTCTAGTAATTACATGACAACCGTTTTGAAATGTGTGTGTGTGAGAGAGCTGTCATTTTTCAAATCATGGCCAAAAGTTTTTTTTACATCCCAAAAGGTGATTTCGCAGTCCCCTGCACAAAATCACCTTTAGGCCAGGAGTTGAACATTTCCTCTGCCCTTCCTCATGAGGCAGTTTCTTAAAAAGGCTATGTTGCACATCTGGTGCAAACATATTAAAAAACAAATTGTCTGTATTTTTACCCCAACTTCCTGACCTGCAGCCCTATTGGCTCTGGGCAGTTTTTTTTTATCATAAAAGATGGAGCAGAAAAACTCCATGCTCTCTTCTCAGTAGATTTGAATGCTCTTCAGCATTTGTGTAGAACATTTTTAATTCTCCCAAATAATTGAGAGAACTGGGTAGCAAACACAGTCCTGTCTGGTAGTTTCTTTTTATCTGTTGCAGTTGTCAAAAGCATACCTCTATCTTTATTTGCAGCTCTGGACTGAGCATATCTAACCACATATTCTGGATACCCTCTCTCTAACAATCTGTTTTCTAATTTTGAAGCTTCATTAGTAAAACTTTCTTTATTGGCACAGTTTCTTTGTACTCTCAATATTTTACTATAAGGAATGATGTCTTTCAATGGCTTTGGGTGAAAACTGTTAAAATGGAGTATGGTATTGCACTCTGTCAGTTTTCGATACAGATGATGGCACAGTGTGTTATTCTGCTTAAAAATTTCCAAAATAATAAAGGCCCATACTTTGCAAAGTTTCTGGTCCTGCACCTTCCCAGAATCCTATGCTCGCACAGGGCATGGGATCCACTTCGGGACCCAGGAGAGGCTTGTGATTGGATGCCCCCCTCTGTCCCAGGAACCACCCCCTACACAACTGTGTGCTGGGGGCGGGCCACAGACAGGTGCTCTGCAGAAGCGCACAGTGTTGCATACTACACACACTGTGCCTTTCAGTAGAGGAGCTTCACAAGCCGGGAATCACATGTACCCAGTCTGTAATAGTGCATAGCTCCACTATTCATTAGTACCATTCTGAAAAAGAAAGTGCAGTTCCCCCTATCAGAAAGTGTTTTAATCAACTATTACACGCTTCATGTTTAAATAAATAAGAACTTGAAGTGCTGTTGCACAGAACACCCCCAAGTGCTTAGCCATTGTTATCGCCTACAAACGTCTTGCTACTCCATGTTGTCTGTTACAAAAATTCATAGAAAAACACAGCATTTATTTCAAAAGGCCCACTCACTCCAATGTATCACTTGCGCTTTACACATTACATTTGAAACATACATTTTCCCTAAAAGCTATGTCTTGCCAGTTTAAGAATGTAGGGATGCCTGGCTCCCCTACTGCTTTTCACAGCAACTGCCATAACCAAACAAGGCTACTCTGATATAGGCTCCCATCTTGGAGGCTATTCGGGCATCTGTGCATCGAACGTGGTGATGTGAGATGCTCCATGACATCATAGAGAGAGAGCATAACCTCACCACGCCCACATCTGAAGTGCACAGTGATATCTGGCAAAATTGCCTAAGCAGAAAGACTATACATTTTATGAACAATCATGCAACCGTCAGTTTTTATTGTCACTAAGTATATTGCCTTCTAAACCAGTGCTTGAATTAACAGTTTTGGGCAGGATGTAGGGGTTAGAGAGGATGCAAGAAGTAAAAGGGGAGTACTTGCACATATTACATTTAAATCCCTAAAACAGAGCAGTCAAAGCCTATGCAAAAGGTCAGTGCCTAATTAGTCCCAAAAAAGAAGGATATGCAAAACTGGATAGACTAAGGTCCTAAAGGAAATGAGTACCACCCAGGGTCACCAGGATGGGCTAATAAAAATGAGTTTTAAAAAATGTATGTAACAAAAAATATGGGGCTCTATTGATGTTCGCGGCACAACTATGCACAAAAGAAGAGTACATGCTTACTCCATACTGGCACTGCAGCACAAATCAGGCTGTATGCACAAACCTGAGCTGCACATCACCAGAGTAGTGTGGGAGCATGGCAGTGGCAGGTCAGTGATCCACCACAGCCATCTAATCAGATGGCCTGGCTGCCATATGAGTGTATCCCAGATTTGCATGGTGCAGAGGGGACTGTGGGATATGGCTGGTCCTCCGAGGACCAGCATAACACTTAAAAGTATGGGCTGTTCAGCCCCCTCCACTGTCACCCCAAACATAGGAATTTTGTGTTGTTCATGGTGTGCAACTGTGGCACACCCCCACCTACCCTCCCCCACTAGGCTGCATGCATAGCTGGCACCAGGTGAATGTTGAGGGTGCAGATGTGACGTAGACTACCCATCATACATGCGCGGGGTTTCTGCACCACCTCCACTATGTGGCAGAGGGTTGTAAAGAGGCCTATGTGTCATGTATATGGGTGCATAGGCTTTGTGAATAGAGGCCATTGAGATTAGAAATGGTCACTAAAGGTCAAAAGTGGGGTGGGGGAGCTAATTATGCAAGAAACAAATGTAATGACTGAAATTCCAGACTCCTGTGTTTATCTGAATCCTTTGATTATATAGAAACCTGAGCTGAGAGCTCATTTGCCTTATTTACATGCACACTGAAATCAGATTCAAACTCTTGCGTGGAATTGGTGCAGCAATCCTCAACTGTAAGCTCATGTAAACTCATTCAGAGCTGGGTTCCTGTTTAGATCTGAATCTGGTTCAAGAACAGTGGCTCAAGTAACTGGTTAGTTTGTGCACGTAAACATGTGAATTGATTTTGCTTACTACTGAAACTGTAGCAAAAGGATTGCAATCACATTCAAAATCTTCAGTTGCTCTGTGCTTACATGCCGTGAAAATCAATCACCTTGTAACCAGTTCAGTTCCTTCCCATCAATTCAGCATCATGTAAACCCAAAAGGAGTAGAGTCTGAATGAAGTGAATTGCTTACAAAGTAATGAATTTCCATTATACAGTATGTATACATAGGAATTCCTCAAGGAAAAAGAGAAAGCTAGTGGTTTCCAGATCTCTGTGTACTTTTTGTTGCATACATTTTTTTACGACACATTCTTTGCCTCTCTTCATTTTTGGGGCTTATTAGGTATTGACCTATTGCACAGACTATGATCTCCCTGTTTTAAAGATTTATATGTAATATGTGTACTGTAAGCGCCCATCTTTTACTTCTTGGATCCTCTCTAACCCCTGCATCCTGCCCAAAACTGTTCATTCAAGCATTGGTTTAAAATGCAATATGCTTAATGACAAGAAAAACTGGTGACTGTGTGATTGTTCACAAAATGTATGGGCTTCCCACTTAGGCAACTTTGCCAGATAACGATGAGCACTTCAGATCATGGTTGTGGTGAGAGTATGCCCTCTACATGACATCACGGTGCAGCTGGCATCGCTGCGTGTGATGAGAAGATGCCCACATGTCCTCTCCAATGGAACTGTATATCAGAGAGCCCTTGTTTGACTATGGTGCTCACTCTGAAAAGCAATATGGGAGCCAGGAATCTCTACATGCTTAAACTGGTGACATTGTTCTTATGTTATGTGAAAATGTATGTTTCAAATGTAATTTGCAAAGATTGGGTGATACTCTGGAGTGAGTGGGCTTGCTGAGATAAACGCTGTGTGTTTCAATGTATTTTTTATAACAGATCAGATGAAAACAGAACAGCAAGAAGCCTGTAAGTGATAAATATGGCTGAACACTTGAGGGTGTTTTGCGTAGCAGCACTCTGAGCTTTTATTTATTCGGTGCACCCCTTCAGGTCGACACCTCGATGGCGAAACATAAAATAAAACCATTACAGCGACAATCGCTGTAATGGTCCTTTTTCCATGTTTTGCTTTCCCCCAGTGTTCTGCCCCCTCCCCGGACAAACTCCGACCTGGAGTTGATAATCCTAAAGTCCAAGTGGTGTGGGGGCAGCTCCACATGGATGGTGTGGAGGCTGGCCACTCACAGAAAGCTGCCATGAGACGGGCAGCACAATACCTGCGTGGTATTGTGCCATCACTATGCGGGAAGTTGGCATTTTCACTGTCGACCTCACTTGGTGCTTCCTTATTTATTCATACATGAAGCATGTATGCAATAGCTGATTAAAACAAATTCTAATGCGGAAACTTCACTTTCAGAATGGTACTAATGAATATAATGAGTATGGACATATTTACATAGAGAATAAAGGATGGGGAAGAGTATGATATGAGAATTTATTGCACACCTGAGGTGTGGGATGCCATATAAACCCCAAAAGAGAAGCCCAAGGGGTTTATCAAAGCATCTCACACTGAGGGTGTGCGATAGCTCAACAATAATACACAATGAGGTGTGCGTTATCTCACAGTAAAACCACGCCCAAGTCTTATTAGAAGTACGAGCGCTTGCGCCCGGTGCTACTCACCTGGGCGTGCTCTTATCGAGAAGATAACGCTCTCGAAGTGTCTTATTGGCTTTATAATCAGGTTCATCAAGTCAGTATTGATGGAAAAAAACAAAAATGAAAAGAGGAAAACATTTTAAGAATCTGAGCTTTTAAAACATAAACTTGTAAAATAGTCCCTTTATTTAGGCACACTATATGCCCCCCATGTCGCCACCAAGACAAACAGATGTAATGGTTAGGTTGTTTTGTGTGGATATACTTTGAATTTCCTTTTGTGTTACTCCTGTTCAGTTACTATGAATTATTTACAGTGCTTGCCGTTTAAGCGTAATGTTAATGTTGCACTGCCATAGCGACCAGCTGCTTTGAGAGGAAGCAAGAAGGCTGTTCTGTTTGTGTGTATCTGCTGGTAACTGTATACGTTCAGGAAGACAGAAACAGTTTTTAATTATTTTTTATTTATTGATTTTAGGCTTTGGTTGATATGAGCGGCTTGGTTTGTTTTGGAAAAATCGTGTCCCATAGCGGCTGCCATATACAGGTGTTTCCGGGTTCACGTTTTTTTACCCAAAGTTTCTGTATTGCGTGCTGCCATGGTAGTGTGTAGAAATACAAGTAGTTTTTGTTAACATTAAATGTTTCGAGCAAAGTTTGTGAAGAGGACAGGATAACGACAGTGGAGGCAGCATGCTGTGAATGGGAAGACGTCAGCACCGAGCGCTTGCCATTTTGATGGTGTCAGTGAGGTATTTATGTTTTTTTTCTGTGAGGGAAAAAAGGTCTGGATGGATTTCTTGCAGCGTTTTTGTGCCTAAAGAGAGACAGGCAGGCTACTGTTGCTCGATGCCTGCTGTTACAGTGCTGCAATGTTTAGCGTTATAGCTGCTCATTGTGTGGCTAGTTTTCCGAAGTAGCGCGGGTAGGTTAGTGATTTCTGGTTGTTGTGAGGTCGCTAAGGAGACAATAGTGCTGGTTGGCATAAATACATGCTGATAAGGACACGGCTGGAATGTCCTTTCAGCCAATGAAATTGAAAGTTTTTTAAAACCCAGTTTATAAATTCTCATATCACACACTTTCCCATTTTTTATTTTTTATAATTGCTAGTCAGCAATTTTTCTCCAGCCCAGTTTCTGTGAGCAAGTGTCAGATACACATACATACACACACACACACACACACACACACACACACACAGATTCTCTGTTTCTCTATTCCTCTCTCATTAGTTATTTGTTTTTTTTGTCCTTTGCTGTTTTCTTGATTTCTTTTTTTTTTTTTACTTACATTTTGAGATAGCTGTCCCGATTGGGCTGGCACTCTACGTGAAGGCACGACCCCGTTCTGAAGTGGACAAAGAGTAGGATCAACCAGACAGAGTTTAAAAAAGAAAAATAAATGGCAGGATCAACCAGGTACTGTTAAAACAAATGAAATGAAAATAAGGCGAGTTTAAAGTCATCGTGGCAGCTCCTCAATAAGCGAGAGACAGAGCTGCCATGTTTGTGACAGTGTTCGGTCTTCCCTCAAATGGAATGTTGGCCAGTGATGAAGCAGCATAGTATAATTGACATGGCTCATGAATACCATAATAACCAGCCGGTTATTATGGCAAATATCAACTGGGTCAGCCCATAGAGAAAAATTGCTGAGCAGTTATTATAGTACACTAACAGTATACTGTATTAGTGTATTGAACTGTTGTGCCAATTAGACTGGGAGCTTCAGCAATTGCTGAATGTTTCATTAATACAAGCATGAATCTATACACAGGTCAGAATGTATACTTACGGTACACAGCACTATTTAGTGGTTTTGCTGGTGTATTTTGTATACACTGTTTGATCTTTTAAAGAAAGTACAATTGTGTGTATTTTGTACTCAAGTACACCTGCCACCCTGATTAAGGGGTAATATGACATCCCGAAATGTTGGTGGGTCCAGGTGATGATATCTTAGAATAAATTCACATTTATGCACTACTAGAAGTGTGAGTGGTCACTTATTTCTGTCCCTAGACTGTTCTGAGTAGCTTTTATAGAAACTGCCTACTGCTTGATGAGAGTTCGATTTTTGCCTAAGGAGAATCTGGACATCCTTTGTTTGTTCAGCACATGACTACCTAGCCAGGTATTTATCCAGCATAGCTAGGCCATATTCAACCCATGCATTTCCATCTCGACTTAGCTACAAGGTGATACGCAGGATCTGAACTTTAAGAATTTTTCTTTGAGGTTAGCTGGGTATTAGCACCGGTGCGTAAAGGGACTAATATTCCTTTCATGAGTTTGATAGGTTTACTGGTAACAGGTCTGTGCCTCTCCTTATCTCCCAGTACAGTTTAGAAAATAATTTTGCAAGGAGTCATGACTGAGTTTCACAGGTACTACCAGTGTAAAGAATATTACTAGTAAATTAGAGATAATAAAACAGAAACAAGTGAAACTGGAATGGCATGCCCTTACCACTGCACAGTACATTAAACAAAAGAGAATTCATAGGGGTTTAAAGAGTTATTTAGAGCCAACTCTAGGATTTACTCATTTGGATTTAGAAAATGCTGGGACAGGCTACTAGATGTCTCTATTTTACGTTACCAACTGTTGGAGGCCCTAACTACACAATTAAACATAGTGGAAACAGAGATAAATGTCACTGAGACATCTATAAAAGACAAAATAACAGGACAAGATTACTAGGCATTTATGAACAAATTAACAAGAACCTGGAAGAATTTAAAGAAGACAGAAGGGTAAGAAAACTCACAAAGTTTAAGAGGAATTTAGTAGATTCCCATGATAGCAAAGTTTACACCTGGGCCAAAGACAATCGCAATTATACCCCAAGGACTATATACATATATATTATAGTGACGCGGTAGTGCCACTATAGTTAGGGTTCAGTAGGGTGTTCAATGTTAAACCCCTAACTTTGTACGGCAATATTTTTGGCACCGTTTGACGAAATGAGCTGAAATTTTGCATCTATTGTCTGTCAGGCATGGTCTTGATCTGTGTAAAGTTTTGTGACAGCAGTTTGTGTGGTTTCTGAGATCTGCATATGTCATTTTTCATAAAAGGATAACTTATTTTCCTATACTTAACATGAGTTTTTTTTTGTTGTCACCAGCAGCCTACATGGAATGGAATTTTTTCCCCAAACTAACAGAGGCATGTGTCATGTCCTAAGGTAGTGCCTTTGATAGATCTGGTGAAAAAAAGTTTAAAGGGTTCCAGAGTTATAAGGCTTTAAAGTTTAGTGTTTTCCCGTCTGAGCATGCACAGTAGGGTTTTTGAGATAACGCTCTGGTGCAAAATGAAAAAATTGATGTTGCAGATGCCCCTTTTTGATTTCTCACCACTTGACTAGCATGGCACCAAACATTGTTGCCATGCCAACCACCATCTTGTCGATTTTTTTCCACCAACTAAAAAGCGTGGAAAATACATAAAAATGCTGGTAATTTAGAAAACAAACATCAGAACCTAGCTAAATGGGACTTGTTTAGCTAGATTCTGATGTTTGTTTTTTAACATAATGGCCATAAATACCTTTTCTGGGCACCAAAACACAGTGTGCCCAGCTTAGCGAGAGGTGCCATTCCCTGCACTCTCTGTATGAGAAGAGTGGGAATTTCTTGACTTCTCCAGCCGCAGCTGGAACTCGTGTTGTGGGCTGCAGTGAGAGACATGAGCCACTGTTTCCCTGGTGTCTAGTGGTGCCCAACCCACTCCATTGCCATCTTTGGCAATGTGTACTATTGCCCTGGTGTCTAGTGCAACCCCCCACCCACCAATTGCTGTCCCCATAAGAATATAATATTTCCCTAGTGTCTAGTGGCAACCCCACTCACCCACCCATCACCATCCCAGCCTGAAATAAAGAAAACGTTGCTCGTTTTTTTTAAACCTAGAAAAAAGAAAATGGTCCCTTGCTGATCTGACCCCCACTTCCCACTCAGCACCCCTCTCATATATTATATTCCCATACCTCCTCACTCACCTGAACAATTCACAGGACAAAGATCCACTCTCTGATCAAAGACACATCTTGCTGCTGGAACCGTCGATTGAAATTTGAGAAACTAAGGTAAATTTGGTTCAGTGTTTACTCTCTCTCCTTTAACAGGCTCTCGGAACTCTGCAGCAGCTGAGATTGGCATTTTTTTTTCTTTTACAATGTTTGTCAAGTGCATTTACAGAACAAGGGATCCTGATGTTTTTAATTTTTAGTATACACCTTTAATGCATTTCTGTTCATAAACAGAATGGCTTATGTTTGCAAGTGCAGCCATCTATATACAATAAACATACATTGTAAAGGGACTCAGTAGCACAAAAATTATGGATGAACTTGGTTGTGTATATATTTTGAATAAAAAAGATACCTTATTGTGCTAAGGCTGACACCCTTTCATTGTACAGGTACTCCTATGGGACTTTGCTCCGCTTTTACTTTCCAGTGTAATTCAATTAACAGCAGGGGAAACGAGTGCAAGGTAAAGCGAAGGGAAGGGTAGCTAAATGAAACAACTGTCATGGGGGCTGTATATTCGATTCAGTGTAAAGCAGGCTGTGGACATCCTGATGCCATAAGGTTTCTGAATTAGCCCAACACCAACTGGTCAGCATAATTAATTAGTTAACCCGCCTCTCCCCTCTTTAACAGGCTCTCGGAACCCTGCAGCAGCGGAGATTCTGCATCACATCTGTGCCTCCCTGTAATAATACAAAGGGTCATGAATAGCAATAGATTATCTGGGTGACGTTAACATGTCTGTCCAATTAGTGATTGCCTATTTTTTTACTATGTTGTTAATCTCACTTTAGCACTGTATTTTATGGCACTGAGATTATAATGTCATGACAACAATATACAAGTTTTAGATGTTTTTTTTTAATTCCTTACAATTTAACAGCTATGTTTATGTTTGTGCTTTAAAAGGTTCTATTGGACAAATATACACTTTCAATTGAACTGCAAAGTGACAATGTGAACTCTGTGCTATACAGTACAGTGGCCTGGCTACACAGGTTCTTTGTTTTTTAACAACTTTTGGTGTTATGATGATTTATTTCTGCTTATGTTTATAATTGTTTTGTAATACTAACTTATGTACCATTTTTTAATTGGGTGATGCTAATAATCTTGTTTAATTAGTGATTGCTAATAATTTGGTTACATTGTTTAAAGTGATTTATGCAAGTTTACCATAACAAATGAGAGTAGCAACCTGTAGAAGTTGTGAATCAGTCTCCTACCATTCAAACTGCCAAAAAGTGCGGTTTTCCATGAAAAAAATCCTTTTATTTCTTTGCTCTGCTTCATTTGCATAACCCTGCCCCTTTTTCTCTCAGCGCTGCAACCTCAAACTGTGACATCATGCAAGGGAGACAAAATTGTTAAAGGGACACTGTCAGTTTTTAGTTTTAGATAGAAAAATCAGCTAATTACTGTACCCACAATGCCTCACTATGTAAATTAGTATACAGGATATTATATTTATGTGCTTACTACAGAAATAGGAGACTACATCACTCAGTAAAGAGATCTTGTCAGCTAGATACTGTATTTACAATGCCTTGTTTTGAAAAGAAACATATGAGCTTATATTGTTGAAGCCACTACAGAAATATGAGGCTGCACCTTTCAGTAAGGAAATTGGAAAGCAGCTTCTTATTGTACCCACAATGCCTTGCTATGTATATCTACATAGTAGGTGTTATATGCAGTCACCACTACCAAAATAAGAGGTTGCACTTCTGAGGAAGGAACATTTAAGTCAACTTTATAATTTACCTAGAATTCCTTGTTGTTGTATGTAAAACATTGACAGCTCCCTTGCATGACATCATTCTGGGGTGTGGCTGCACACAGAAAACTGGAGGGCAGGCAGAAACAAAGTGCTGATAAAACATCATAACAAATGAGTATGACAGTTTTTTTTACAAAACAAATTGCAGCTTTTATATCTGAAGCTTGGCTGGCAATGGCATACTATATGAAAAAGGCATTTGAGAAACTTGCATAAATCACTTTAAACTGTGGCTTAGTGCTGTATTTTGTAGCATTGAAACTATAATGGTACAGTAACAATGTCTGAGCTTCATACACTTGTTTATTTTTTAGCAACTTACAAGTCATGTTTGGTCTGTGCCTCTATAAGCTTCATTAGACTAATGGCACATGCATTCATTTAAACTGCAGTATAAAAGTATTACCTTGCTATATTACACAGTGTCCAACCCCACCACTGATTTGACAAGACTCTGGAGACCCAATGCCCTAATGTTTTTTTCTTTTTCTGCTTGGTGGGGGGGGGGACATTTGGGTGAGAAACCCTAATGTCACATTTCCCTACTTTTGTGGCATTAAGTTACCCTAACTGGTGCATCAATACAGTTTTTTGAAAATTATATCTAGATAGATGATAGATCATGAGGTGGGGTCATAGAAAGGCTGTATTGAAAATGTGGGGTTAAAATATGTAAAAATGGGAAAGTTATGTGCATGCATTAACATTTTACTATGCTTGCTTGTAACTTTGTTAATTGTAAATATTTTGAAACCAAATTTTCAAAATAGACATTTTTTTATACCACCTCATGAATGTGACAGCTGCATTTTTCAGAACCTGGCCAAAATGTGTTTTCGCCCTGTGGCACAGAATGACATTGTGGGAGCATGGAATGATGTTTCTGCTGGGATTTGCAAATTCTCAGTATGGTGCTTATGAAGTGGGGTAATAACAAGGCTGTGATGACAATTTGGTTGCTGTTTTGGCTGAAATGCAAGCACAGGGCCCTGAGGGCCCTGTGCTTCCACAGGCAGATAGCTAGTTGATAGATAGATAGATAGATAGATAGATAGATAGATAGATAGATAGAGAGAGAGACATAATGTGACCTTGTATACATCTATCTACTACACTGACAGTGAATCAGGCAGACGGTTTTACTACAGACAACAGCAACAAAGTTTTTTAGGGAGAGGCAGGGGTTGGTGCCACAGACATTAGAGGGGAAGAGGAAGACAGGTAAGAATGCGGGGAAGGAAGAAGGAGGATCCAGGAGAAGGTTTATCAGGTAAAGGCACAGGAACAATGGATGAAGAAATGGAAGATGAAATAGAAAGATCAGAATGTAAGAAAAAAGGACACAAAAGGCAAAGAGCCACAACTGTCACAGCAGAGGGACGAGACAGAGACACAAACAGGAACACAACTGAATTTATTTATTTAAGTCTAGGATTACAATTACCTTAGAGCCAAGGGTCTTTTACAAAGGTTCCACATCAGATGGCACAAACACAGCAGGACATTAATTATAATAGGATAACATGTTACAGTTGTTACAGTCACATGAGTACAACAATTTGGTGGTACTAGGAGCATGAACAAAGACAGGGATTCACATTATTAATGAGACTAAGTTAGACACATCTGAAGGTGCTGCCAGGGGCATTGTCAGATCACACAGCAGGTGCAAGTAGGAAGTGCAAGAAGGGGTGGGTGTGGGGGGGGGATTGTAGGGGTTGAGGAAGGAAGGGATAAGTGCTAGGTGGAAATAATAGATTAGAGGAGATAGTTGCAAGAGCTAGAGGCAGAGAGGAGTAGGCGGAGGTTGGATTCAAACAGACCTAGCTTAGGTAGAGAGGAGATGTCACTGTTGAGTCCATTCAACCAGCTAGGAGCTCGGTATGCAAAGAATCTTTGTCTCTGCATAGTGTGGCATCTCAGGATATGCAGTAGTTGAGATTCAGAGCCACTAGTGAGGCAGTGATTCTGTGCAGTGTGGAGGAGAACTTGAACTCCAGGGGGTGAAAAACCCAGCATTGTTTTTTTAGCCATTATGCATGTTTGGTATTTGATGTGGTTTGAGAGTTGAAGCAATCCAGTTTGAGCATATAGGTTACATGTCTGGGTGAGATGATGGGATCCAGTGACAAGCCAGCAAGCTTTGTTAAGGGCCATGGATATAACGTCTGAGGGGGTGGTGGAAGCGGAACCATAAATGATGAAGCCATAGTTGATTACTGAGACCACTGAGCTCTGGATTGTGATCCTTAAGGCTTCAGGGGTTAGGCATTCCCTATGCCTGTAGAGAAGGCCAATGCATGTATTTGCAGCTCTGGTGACATTATCAATGTGGGACCCATAAGAAAGGTTACTGCCAATTGTGACTCCAAGGTATTTGAAGGATTGCACTTGGTCTAGGCTTGCACCTAGGCAGTTTGTAATAGTGAGGGATGGAGCCGGTGCTTATTGTGCGAGCTGCAGAAAAGCACTGACTTGTTTTTTTTTATAGTTGATGACCAATTTGTGTTTACTGAACCAGTTTTCAACCAAGGTGAAGCCATGCTGTAGTTTGCTTTGAAGGAGGTGGGGGTCTATATATGTGGAGTGAATGACAGCGTCATCAGCATAGAGAAGGATTTGCTCAGGACAGGATTGTGGGAGACTGTTCAGAAACAGGCTAAAAAGAAGAGGCCCGAGAATGGCTCCTTGTTGGACTCCAGAGCGAACGGGTCTTGGATCAGAGAGGACACTGGCAATTTTCACTCTTTGGAAGCAGTTTTCCAGACAGCTCTTAAACTACGTCGTAGACTCAGGGGATAGCCTGGCATTAAGCAACTGCGAGATTAGTAGACGGCGATGGACGGTATCGAAAAGTCTTAGTCAGGTCTATGAAGACTGATCCAGTAAGAAGATTATTGTCCAGAAAACTGTGGACTGCTCCAGTGAATTCGAGGAGGGTAGATGTAGTACTGTGTACTTTCCTGGAACTGTGCTGTTGTGAACACAGGATATCCTGATTATCAAGGTATTCTGTAAGCTGGTCAGATACTATACGCTGAATGGCCTTACAGAGGGTGGTAATATGGAGATGAGCTGATAGTTCACAGGAAGGGCCCTGTCCCCACTTTTGTGGACCGGAGTAATTGTGATGGATTTCCATCTGTCAGGGAACTGGCCAAGGGAGAGGTTGAAAATTTTTGTTAACAGGAGGAGCACCTCTTCAAGGGTGAGGGACAGCAGTTTGAGGTCAAGGGAGTCCCCACTTGACCTGGATCTGGCAATTGCTTTACTGATATAGCTGCGGACTTCGTGAGGTTTGACTGCTTTGAAGTAGAACGGGGGTTGATTAGGAGAGGGGGGGCTAGAGGGGAAAGTTAGAGGGTCATCATAATTGAAAAAGTCCGGCAGAAGAACAGCACTGAGGTCTAAGAATGTTGTGTTGAATGAATTTGCTATAGTGGCAGGGTCAATCGTTATGGTTCCATCAGTGACCAGCATAGTGGGGGAAGTTTTTGGCTGCTTCCCAGTAACTTCTTTAATATTGTTCCAAAATGATTTCCCCTTACCCCAGGTGTTTGTGAAGGCATCTTTGTAATAGGATCTTTTCTGCTGGCGGATTGATTTTGTACAATCATTTCGAGCCCATTTGTAATTCTGTATGTCAACTTGTTTTCCTGTGTCCCGTGCCCACAGCCAGAGGTGGTTCATGGATTTTAGTTGTGCTAGAAGCTCCAAGGAGAGCTAGGGGTTACATAAGCTTTTGACTTTGTGCTTTTTGAAAGGGGCATGGGAGTCACAGGCAGCATTAAAGGTGTTGATGAAGAAGTCAAGGGCTGAGCTGACATCTGGTGCGTGGAATATTGGAGACCAATCTTGCTGTCTGAGGTGGTATTTTAGGTGTTTCAACTGCCCCCGTGGAAGGACTCTGCTGTTGATCAACTTGAGGGGGGCATGATGAATCTGTTAGACCAAATGCACATGACTGGGGAGTGGTCACTTAGAGAGTCAGGAAGGACAGAAACATTTGAGATACGGGATGGGTGACTGGACAGAATCCAGTACAGGAGAGTACTTGAGTCTGTTTTATAGTTGTGCCTAGTAGGGGAGTCAACCAGCTGGGCTAGGTTGGCTGAGGAGATGGCATCTTTGAAACTCCCAGTTTCTGAGGCAAGCCAATTAATATTAAAGTCACCCAGCAGAATTGTCTCTGAGCCAGGGGGTTGTGATCGGATGAGGTCTAGGACAGAGTTCAGACCTTTATCTTGCTCTTTTGGAGGGATGTATGCAGTGGCAATTGTCAAGGCTTTGTTGTGGGCACCTAACAGAACTTTAACAGTTAGAATCTGAGAAGATGAGTCTGAGACAGGGTTTTTTATAGAGTGGCCCTGGAGAGAGTCTTTGAGGTATAGGGCACAGCCTCCACCTCTCTTTGCTTGTCTGTCGAGTCTGAATATGTTGTAGCCTGGCAGGGTAATTGCCGTGCCAGAGATTTTAGGTGAGAGCCAGGTTTCGACAACTGCAAGGACATCTGGCTTGTGTTGGTCTGCAAATATCTGCAGGGCATCAAGTTTTGGCAAGAGGCTGTAGATGTTGAGAGTAGCAAGGGTGAGTGTCCCAGCATGACTCAGTTGGTAGCCTGGGCTAGAGGTAGAAGGCCCTGGTCCTGGGTTAAGGTGAATGTTGCCTGAAAGCAGCAGCAGGAGGAGCAGGATCTTCAGGGTGTACCATCGAAGCTGTCTGAGGGAGATTTTCCAGGTCCATGCACTACAGGCACAGGGGTAATGTCATTGTCTGAGGTCCCAGAGAGCAGTCATGAATGCCAGAGGTGGTAGAGGGAACAAGCGCGTATATATCACCCTCTCATTACTCCTAGGGTGTTGCAAGCCCTTCCCAGTTATGGTTGAGAATGGGGAGCTGGATGCAGTGGGCAAGGTGCCAGTGTGTGGGTAGATATGATCAATCTGGTAGCTGGGTGGAAGAGAGGGGTTACTAGCCCCAGAAAGGAAGAGCAAAGGTTGCAGAGAGAGCAAGATAAGCAGATTGAAAGGTAGGAAGGATAGAGACATTTTTACTTAGGGGTGGGGATTGAGACAACCGAGCTGTACAGGAAGGGGGTGAGGACAGCCTGAGCTGGTAACCTAGGATGGGGTGAGGTGAGGCTGGTGCACAAGGGACAGTAAGAAAGTACAGAGCAGTAGAGGAGGAGGGGAGAGAGGGGTGGACAGCGGAGGAGGAGAATGGCAGGGAGGGGAGGACATAGGGGAGACCAATAGGGCACGAGCAGGGACCTTGTTAATAGTGGGTGGGGCGAAGGCTTATTTAACTAAGGTAGAGGGTGGGGAATGGGTGGGTGCAAAATTACGGCAAATGCAGTACAATCCTATGGGCGCAGAAGCCCAGAAAAGCAGAAAATATACAGAGAGGGAGCTGGGCCAATCCGTGGCTGAGCAGAGTGCAGGAGATCAATCAGGGCAGGAAGGCAGTGACCGGTGGCCAATCAGGGCCACTCAGTGCTTTCCTGGCATGGCCAGCAGTTTTATCTGACTTCAGAGGGGTCCCCAGTGGCTTGTGAAGGTGGTGTGGGTGGCTGGCTGAAGGAGCCATGGCGGCTGCGATCAGAGCCCTGTCAAGGACTGGAATCTGTGGGGAGGGAAACCAAAGCTGGGTTAGTTAAGTAGGGGGTAACAAAGGGTGACACAGTTAAATTGGGAGACGTGAGGAGCTAAAGGGGATGGAGATTAGGCAGAGAAGATAGCAGGCAGGAAACGGGGGGGGGGGGACCAACACAAAATGAAGTTTTTGCTTGCTGTGGTTCCAAGTTAGACAAAGGAGTAATTAGGACAGGCTGAGACAAAGGGAGAAGAGTTAAGAGGTGGGAGGTTAGGTCAGAGGAACACAGTGGGGGAGGATCGGAGAGCACAGAGGAGGCAGACAATCAGCAATTCTAAGCACTGTGCACAAATTCTTGGCAGAGAATGGCTGAACAAACATTTAAAAACAACTCTAAGAAATGCCAACAGTAGGCAGCTTTAAATAGTAGGCAAAATTACGACAAATGCAGTACAATCCTATGGGCACAGAAGCCCAGAAAAGTAGAATAAATACAGAGAGGGAGCCAGGCCAATCCATGGCTGAGCAGAGTGCAGGAGACCAATCAGAGCAGGAAGGCAATGACCGGAGGCCAATCAGGGCTGCTCAGTGCTTTCCCAGCATGGCCAGCAGTTTTGCCCGACTTCAGAGGGGTCCCCAGCGGCTTGGTGGAGGTGGCATGGGTGGCTGGCTGAAGGAGCCGTGGCCACTTCGATCAGAGCCCTGTCAAGGGCTGGAATCTGATGTCAGAGGGGGGTCCCCAGCGGCTTGTGGAGGTGGTGTGGGTGGCTGTCTGAAAGAGCCGCAGCTGCTTCGATCAGAGCCCTGTCAAGGGCTGGAATCCAACTTCAGAGGGGTCCCCAGCAGCTTGTGGAGGTGGCGTGGGTGGCTGGCTGAAGGAGCCACGGCCGCTTCGATCAGAGCCCTGTCAAGGGATAGAATCTGTGAATAAGGGACACTAGTGTTCAACTTATCAAATAGAGGCCTCACATCACATGAGAGTGTTTTATCTAAGAGGCTCCTGTTCAGCCCATACTGCAGGATTAAGTTCTCCGCCTGAAATTAGATTTACAAAGATTTTGGTTTTTTGAAAACTGAGGTTGCAATTTTATATTGACACTAAGGAGGAAGTCATGACTAATAAGAGAGAGAAAGAGAAAATCAGAAGGAACTATCACAGGCTTTAGGGGTCAAATCATATTTTTTGCACCCAGGCCTTAAACCATCCAGTATGCAAACATACTGTGAGATGGTAGAGACAGATATTAAAGAGTACATTAGACAGGAAGGAAATCTGGATCACAGGAGACTGTATAACCTGACTGTACATGAATATGAGGCCCTCAGTAATTTTGAAAATGGCAACAATATTATCATTAAACATGCAGACAAAAGGGAGCAATAATGATACAGGACTGCCAGGACGACAGGAAGGAGCCTATGAGACAACTGAACAATAAGGGAAACTATATTTGAACAGTACAGAGCCCTTTGGGAGAGGTTAAACTCTTGAACGGGAATTTTTGAAGGATGCCAGGGAACAAAAGTGAATAACAGAGTGAGAATTTAAGTCCTTGAAATGTACAGTACATATCCTAAGACGCCTGTATTCTACACTCTCCCAAACATACACAAAAGTTTGAACCAACCACCAGTGAGACCCAGTGGTAGCTGGGATAGGGGGAGTACTGGAACCACCGTCTATGTCTATAGATTATCACATGAAGGATTTGGTGGAAAACACCAGGGCATACATTAAGGACACTGCAGATGTTATTAAAATAATATTGAAAATAAATAATGAGAATCTGGATTTTGAAAACTGGAATTTAATAACATGGGACTTGAAAGATCTATACACCTCTGTACCAAATGGAGGAGAACTACAGGCATTATATAATGGAATCAGTGTTAAAGGAAAGGACTGTGGAATATCTTGAGGCCAGTGGGGCACAAGACCCGAGGCAACATGGATTCACAGCAGGAAGGTCTTGTCAAACAAATCTGATAGATTTCTTTGGGTGACCAGGGTAGTTGGTGGGTAAGGGGCAGTATCATGGCCTACCTAGATTTTAGCAAGGTATTTGACACCGTCCCACACAAGAGGTTAGTAAACAAGCTGAATAATCTGGCAGTGGATCCCAAGGTGGTAAACTGGGTCAGAAATTGACTGAGTAATAGGACACAGAGGGTGGTAGTAAATGGAGTTCAATCCAAGGAGAGGAGGGTAACCTGTGGGGTGCAACAGGGTTCAGTGCTGAGGCCTGTCCTCTTTAATGTCTTCATTAAGTGACATTGCGGAGGGGCTAGAAGGGAAGGTATGTCTCTTTGCAGATGACACTAAGATCTGCAATAGGGTTGACACTCCGGGGAGGTGGAGAAAATGAGAAGGGATCTAGGCAAGTTGGATGAGTTGTCAAGAGTGTGGCAGCTTAGATTCAATGCAAAGAAGTGCAAAATCATGCAGTTAGGGAGCAAAAACCCAGGAGACGAATACACAATGGGGGGGAGGTACTGCTGACATCCAAACTGGAAAGGGATCTGGGGGTAGTCATAACAGATGACCTAAAGGTAGCCAAGCAATGTGAGAAGGCAGTGGGGAAAGCCGTAAGGATGCTGGGGTGCATAGGGAGAGGTATCATCAGTAGAAAACAGGAGGTGGTGATGCCACTGTACAAACAATTGGTGAGGCCTCCTGTAGAGTATTGTGTTCAGTTCTGGAAACCACATCTCCACAAGGACATAGACTGGGTAGAGGCAGTCTAGAGGAGGACAACAAAAATGGTGGAGGGACTACACTGGAAACCTTAAGAGGAGAGGCTGAAGGACCTCAATATGTATACCCTGGAGGAAAGGAGTGAGAAGGGGGTATGACAGAGACATTCAAGTACTTCAAGGGGCTAAACAAAGTTCAGGAGGGTAGTGTCTTTCAAAAAAAGAGAAGTGCAAGAGCAAAGGTCACAATATGAGGCTAGAGGGGGAAGACTCAGGGGCAACATGAGAAGTATTTTTTCACAGAGAGATGGTGGATACATGGAACAGCCTCCCTGAGGGGGTCATAGGGGCAAAAATGATAGGTGAATTCAAGAATGCATGGGATAGACAGAAGACAACTCTAGTGGTAGGAAGGAGAAGGTAAGCTGCAGATCACATAGGATCTGGAGTTTATGCAGTAGGTGGGGAAATGGGCAGACTAGGTGGGCCAAGCAATCCTTATCTGCCATCAGATTCTATATTTCTATTAGGGGGAGTCATGGGGGAACAATGTTTTCATAACACAACTCCTAATGAATATCTAGTAAGGAAGGCCGAGATGGTACGTACCAAAAATCACTCCATGTATGAGAACACGTATTTTTATCCAAAAAGGGGGGAGCAACAGGCTCTACAATGGCTCTGTCCTACGTAAATCTCTACATGAGCACATTTAAAAACAGATTTGTTGTTTCAGAAGAAAGCAACCCATTTAAAAATAACATCCTGAAGTGGAGGAACTTTACAGATGACATTTTTATAGCATGAAGGGACACAAAGGAAGAAACTTGATTTTTTTCATAGATATTTAAATAGCAGAACAGATCATTTGGTATTCATAAAAAATAAATCCGAGCATGGAATGTATTAGCTTTTTGGTTGCTGAAATTTATAAAAAGGACAATAAACTGAGCTCCAGGCTATACCGCAAACCTACAGACTGGAACTGCATCCTGCATGCTAAAAGTTTTCACCCTTAAAGAATGAAGGACAAGATACCAGTGAGACAGTTCCCGAGGGCAAGAAGAAATTGTTCAGATGAAGAGGATTATTTAAGGACATCTGAGGACATGGCACAGAGATTCAGAGAGATATTGCAACCCTGCAATAATAAGAGCAGCAAAAAACAGTACTGATGAAACTAATAGGGATCCATTTCTTGAGAGTGACAGAGCACCACCAACACAGGACGCACAAAGGAGAATTGTATTTTCCATCCCATACTCAGACAGCTTTGGTTGTGTCATGCATATTATCACCAAGTGCTAGGGAATATTACAGTCAATGAGAGATGGGCAGTAGGTTTTCCAAATGTCACATCAGGTGGTGTCCAGGAAGGCCAGAAAGTTGAGTGACAGAGTGGTGCACAGTGACCACCCTCACCAAAGAAAACAAGTGGGAACCTTCTATCTAATTTGGACATTAAGGAGAGCTACCCATGCAGATGCTGTATACACTTTTCGGACATGCACCACCTAAAGGAGATTTAGAATGTACTGACTGGGAATAGTGTGGTGAATAAGGATTTTCTTAACTGCCAAACCACTGCAGTTATCTATGGCATTACATGTCCCTGCAACCTAATCTATATAGGGAAAACAGGGAGAAAGTTGAAGAAAAGGATAGGGGAGCATAAGACTGACAAACACACTGAGGATATGAGATCCCCCATAGTGCATCATTTTAAAGCACACATGCACCCTATTTCCAATCGGTGTTTCTTTGGTATAAAACATTTACCTTGGGAAAATGGGGGGGGGACCTAGAACATGAACTGCTTACAAGGGAAGCCTTTTACATAGAAATGTTCAGGACTACAGAAAGTAAATGCGGGTTGAATGAGGGAATTGATTGCTTACCCATTATTTACTTTGTTATTTTCATGTTTCTTACAGTTAACCATCTATCTTTTTCTTTACCCTGAGAAATGAGAAGCTCTCAGCTCAGGTTTCCGTCTCACCAAAGGATTCAGGTAAACAGAGGAATCTGGAATGTTGATCATTACGTTTGTTTCTTGCATAATTAGCACCCCCCCCCTTTTGACCTTTATTGGCCAGTTTTAATCTCTATTTTCTTGTTGCACACATCTTTTATGACCTGTTTTTATTAGCCCATGCCAGTGACCCTGGTTGGTACTCATTCCCTTTAGTACCTTGGCACTCCTAGTTTTGCCTCTCCTTCATTTTTGGGACTTATTAGGCTTTTACCTTTTGCACAGACTTTGACCTCTCTTTATAAAGGTTTTTATGCTCCTGGGCTGACAGGTTGGCTTGTTCAGCCCTCTCTCCATCTCAAGATAGCCACCTGTCAGAGCAGCAAGGTAAACCACAGGACCTTAGGCAGGGCTTTATAAAGCCAGGTCTCCCATCCATTTTCCTCCTAAGTGTTTCTCCCTCCCCAAGGCTATGGCAAACACAGAGAACTCATGTGCATGGAGGCATGCATGTACTCCAGAACCACCAGCCCCATTCCACCCACCCAATGTTCCATCAGCCACCCAAGCATTGGTGCTGCTACCAGGCCTTCACCCAGTAGTAGTCCAGAGCCAGGTTAGCTTACCACCCGGTGCGGTAGAGCAGAGCTGCAGGTGGCTGTTCAGTCCTCTCCCAGTCCTCCCCCCACCCCCGGCCAACCCTCAGCAACCAAGTTCATTCCTGAACTCAGGTTGCCAGCATGGGAGTGGTAAAGCACATTACAGAGCCTCAGCTCTCTATGCCACTGGGCCAGCTAACCTCCCTGTTTTAGGGATTTATATGCCAGATGTGCAAGTACTCCCTTGTTACTTCTTGGATCCTCTCTAACCCCTGCATCCTGCCCAAAATTGTTAATTAAAGCATTGGTTTAAAAGGCAGTATGTTTACTGACAAGAAAAACTAGTGACTGTGTGACTGTGCTAAGCACTTTACCGTAGGTCAGTGGTGTGGTGAGAATATTTCTTGTCTGTGATGTCACAGAGTGTCTGATGTCACCACATTTGATGCACAGACACCTGGATGTTCCTGTTGCCTTCCCCGATGGGAGCTTATATCAGAGTGGCCTTGTTTGGTTATGGCGCCCACTCTGAAAAGCAGTAGGGGAGCCAGGAATCTCTACAATCCTAAACTGGCAAGGCACGGGGTCTTAACGTCATGGTCAAACTGTGCACATCAACAATGCCACATGCAAAGCAGCGTGCAGCAAAATAACATTGGTACAGCATGCCGACCACCACAAACAAAGCACACACCAAAGGAGTATCTTAGTTTTTGCAAGGGGGGGGCTCTGCCCCCCACACCCCCAACATGGGGAGCTTTGCCCACCACACCCCTCAGACTAATTATAATCAACTCCAGGGGGTCGTGGACTTTGGGGGGAAAAAAACTCGAACCAGGAAAATATATATATATATTTTTTTTTCAAAAAAAAAAGCCGCAACAGAGTGGGAACTGGGGAGAACTGAACCGCAGCCCCAGGTCCCCAACACTGCCAGAGGCAGGTGCTCTAGCCACTCCATCACAGGAGTGGCTCAACCAGGCACTGCCTCAGCAGCATCCTTCTCCTTCCCTACTGGCAGCTTACAACGACACAGGTAGCAGTTCTTACAGCATGCTGAAAAAAACCCCGTCACCATAGAACCATTAGCGCTTCTTACAGCGCAGTATTTCATTCAAGTTTCTCTCGGCACTATATTGACCCAGCTCCAACTGGTAAAATATAGTTCTTATGAGAAGATGTTGGATTTCAAATGTAATTTGCAAAGCTGGTGATACATCGGAGCAAGTGAGCTTTCTGAGATAAATGCTGTGTTTTCTTTGTATTTTTGTAACAGATGAAAACATAACAGCAAGAAGCTTGTAGGTGTTAACTGTGGCTAAGCACTTGGAGGTGTTCTGTGAAGCAGCACTCCAAGCTTTTATTCGTTCAAAAATGAAGCATATAATAGCTGACTGAAACATATTCTTGATAGAGGAAACTGCACTTTCTTTTTCAGAATAGTACTAATGAATATAGTAAGTATTGACATATTTATAGTACTTTAACTGTGTATTAGTGCGCTGAACTGATGTGCCTCTTAGACTGAGTACTTTAGCAAGTGCTTAATGTTTCATTGATACAGGTATGATTATATACACATGCAGAAGGTATACTTATGGTACACAGCACTATTTGGTGGCTTTGCTGGTGTGCTTTTACATACTGTTGGATCTTTTAAAGGAAGTACAATTGTGTGTATTTTGTACTCAGGTACACATGCCACCCTGAGGAAGGGGTAATGTAACTCCCTGAAATGTTGGTGAGTTTGGGTAGTGACCATTGCTGGTGTTTGATAATATATTTAATGTTTATGCACTACTGTAAGGGTAAGTGGTCACTTATTCCTATGTCCCTAGACTCCATTACACTGTTGGGCATAATAACTGCCCTTACCAAAAGTATCAGAACCCTCCCCTCACAGGATAGAAAGCAGTCAGCAGAGGCTGTCTTGTTGTTAGGGAGCTGGAATGCAGTGGTGGTTAGGTTTTAGTTATACTCAGACTACTGGAGTAATTTCTGAACCTCTTTATTCTCTGTTGGATGACCACTAGGCAGACTAAGATCTTCATAAAAATGGACCTGGACTGACACAACCTGATCAGTGTCCTGAGGGCTTCAGTTTCTTCCTCTTATATGTCAGCCAGCAGTCTGGCAAAGGCAGGTGTATTGCTGCACTTGTCTCACAGTCAAAGGTTTACCATTATCGTGTCAGACTACATGGCTCCAAGTATAACTGAGATGAGGTGCCCCAGTCCAAATTTTCCAAGGTGACTACATCCATTGTCACACTCTTTGACAAGATTTCTAAATGGAACAGGTACTCAGAAAGACTCTACAGCTCTATCTGGTTCATGATCTTGAACTTCAGATGCATGACCTATCCAGTGATATAGTATCCAAACACATCCTCCAGACGGTTCATGTAATATTACACAGTGGCCTGGGGTCTAGTGGTTCTGACAAATCATACTGTGGTAACTGTGAAGTCCTTCATACTGTCCATGAAACTTTTTCCCTTCTCCTCACTGGAGTATTTCCAGTCAAGGTATAAAAATCATCTTCCCCATTAGGTGTAGGTCTCACCCCTAAGAAGAATCATAACCTCTTGTATGAATCAGGCCCATGGGGTAGTAGCATGTTCAGTGCCCAGCCTTGTCCTCAAACCACAGGCCAGGCTGGGCATAGACTGTGCCATGGCATCAACTTTAGACAATTCCTTTACATCCATGGCAGTCTTCTCTTCTGTTTGCAAGAAAGAATTAAGATGTTTCTCAAACTCTGACAGCTCTTTGGGGCCCTTAGGGAAAGGGTCTAAACTGGCATGGGTCACTATGATCTATGGAGGGCTGTCACCATCAACAGTCACTTAAGTTGATACTTCCAAGGTGTCTTTCCTCTCTTAGCACTTCACAAGAACACTTAAGCTCTTCTTGGTGGAATTGTAAGTCCGCTCTTACACAGTTCCATTCCCATGGCATTTAATCATAGCCACTACACTCTGTATATGGTTCATGTTGATCCCCTTATGTATCCTGTAAACCAGAATTGCTTTTCTAGAATCATGGTCCTCTCCCTTGCACCAATCAAGCCACTTCTCTTGATCCAAAACAGAAAATGGAGAGTTACCAGATTCTACATGTAGAGGGTGGTCATTGGGAAACAGGAAATCCCAGTAGTGCCTCCAATTTGTAACCCCTTCCTTAATGACAGGTGCAGCTTGGTAGATGTTAAGTGAGTGGCTGGTGCCATTATGCCTTAAGACCAAAAGCAAATAATAATAAATAAAGACGGATGGCCTTGGGGTTGTGATAGGCATCTCTGGTCCAATACGTTCGTATCTAAATAGTGTGCTGCTTCAACTTGATGGGATAGTTCCAACATTATGATGCCACAGTGCTGCCCATTAAGAAAATAACAATAATAAAACCCACCCCCGCCCTTGGCAGAGAAAGAGTAACTGTATGCAATAACCCACAAACAATATACACGCTAACTGTTATGAAGTAGGACACTAATGAAAAGCACAAAAAGGAATGAGGTTTATTGGGGGACAACAGAATCACAGGAACAGGGATTTAGAAAAGGAAGAGGAAGAGTTTAAGGCAGCTAATGCAAATTATATTTAAACATGCTTTCGGTTTGAGTCTCAAAATCCCCCAAGTAATAATCCCTTAACACAGTTACAAAACTCAGCCTCAAACAGTTCCCTCCCTCTGGTGCGCCAGATATCCCAAAGTCCTGTCTGGGAACTTCTATAGTCTATTTATGCACACTTTGAGGTCAAAGACTGCAGGCCTGGTAGTTTAGAGTGGTATGGTACTAACTGAGATATTTACTTAAGGATGTGGGTCTTAATTAACAGTTCCACCAGACGCAATTGAGAGTTTAAATACAAAGTATCTAGAGTAGCTGAAGTATCCTGTCTCTGGCACTTCTAAAATCATGCAAGGCTTGCCCAGTCTAAGTCTCTAACTATTTGCAATAGCTGTAGGGCCAGGACCTGGCCTGTGCCCTCAATCTCTATGATGCAGCTGCCCAGAAATCTCTGTGGAACATCTTCTAAATGGATTCTGCAAGCAGGCTTGGTTACAAGTGCTGCAAACCCAATACACTTCCAATGCAAAGGGTGCACACCGTGCAGAAATGTCATCTGATCCTCTTACGTCCTCTTAACTCCTTGGATTGCACTCCTCTTCACACATCTGAGGACATGCAGTCACTTAGGGCCATGGCAGTCCCTCTACCAGGGCAAATCTCTGTAGCAGAATTGAAATAAAAGTAGCTTACTTCTCACACACAGAATCAGCTTTTTTGCATGGCAAGCCCACTCTGAAGTTAGAAGTCCAGGGTCGACAATTCAGTTCTCAGGCTCTAAAAGTGTTTCTGAGACTCAGGCAAATATTGAGGGCTTGGCTCATCTCATGGGTGGGGCTAAATATATTGCATCTTCTCTCTCAGTCAAGCAGATATGACATAGTGCAGGAACTCTGCAAAAATCCTAGCCAACAAGCTACATCTTCTATTAGTTGAAGCAACCACATGTGGGAAACAGAAATTGAAGCAAACACATGTGGGAAACAAAAAGTTTGCAAGTCTCTTTTCTGGCATTGGCTGGCTCTGTCATCTGAGGCCTGGATGCTTCCTCATTGGCTCTTTTTCCTGGGTTCTATCTGGTGACACCTGATGGAGTCCTCTGTGGATCAGGGGTCATCAAGATGGCACAGCCCATCTCTTGGGCATGTTTCTTCTTTAGACCATTCCCTGGCACAATTTTCAACCATTTTCTTTGTGCCCACTGGAACCAAAACAATACATGGCAGTTCAGGTGGCCTACCCCCTTTTATGAGCCTATGGAGCTGCCAGGGTTAGGAGACAAGATTATATTTAGATACTGGTTTCTTGTCACAGGCAGAAGGCCCGGTGTTTCACAGTGACACAGCCATGGTGTTTGTGTGCACCAGTTGGGCGCTGAAGAAATAAGGAGATAATATCCCTCAGTCCTAGCCCCCTTTTCATGTCCCTGAAGCTGGGAAAGTGATTTTGATGGTGGCCCAGGTGGGCTTTGTGGCTGCAGTGGTGCTCCAAGGCTGGGAGCATAAAGTTAAGCTGCATAGTCAGGAGGATCACATATGTGTGAACTCAAAACAATTTAACTTTGGACAACTGAACTTAAAAGTAAACAGCCTCCTCAGTTTATTGACTTGCATGAGGATCTGACTTTCTGAAGCACTCTGAATGTAAACTCCTGTTACACTCCAGCACAATGATGAAATGTATGCTTGGTAGGGTTCTGGGTACTAATCATGACCCAGGACTACAGTACCAGTATTAGGGGCATAGAAATTTCAGACAGAAAAAGGCTCAGTGGCCCTTCAGCTCCATTCATAAATATTCAGTGACTGAACCTCTGAATCCCTTTTCCCTCCATGTACTCATCCAAAATCTTTTTAAATAACCCTACTGAGGTGCTATTAATCACCAATGCTGACATGCCATTCCAAGCTGATACTATTCTCTGTGCATACATTTTTTTTTCTATTTGCTTTTCAGAGTGTCCTTGGATAGTTGTAAGTGGTGACTTATTGTCAACCATAAATTTTTCTTGCATCTTAAGTTGAGGCACCTGATCATGTCATCAGCTCTTGTAGCTCTAATGGTTAGGATAAAATCTCCACACATCCTTCTGTCAAGGATAAAGAGCCCTAGTGCATTCAGTCTGTCACCATAGTCTATACCCTCTAATACCCTCACCATTTGTGTTAACCTACATTGTACAACCGCTACCCTTCCTACATTCTTTATAAATAGATGGGGTCTACAAGATGTCTCTTGTCTCATCTGGAGTATCATCTAATGACTCTTAGGGTGTTAGAATTGTGCAGTGAAGCCGGGTGTTTTGGGAATGCTAAGGAGTCATGAGATTATACTATTGATTAGCTAAGAGACATCTCATAAACCCCATTCACTCTATGAAAATCATTTTCTTTTCAGGTGGTTCTGCTGGTCGACAGATCATTCAGCATGTTCAGCTGGAGACAGAAAACAGAGATGGAGGGAATGGAAGATGACATAAATGATTCTACTACTCCCACACACACACCCACATATTGTTCAGTGTGTTCAAATAACAGAAAATCTCTTAGTGCACAAATGATTGCCTTCTTCATACACACACATATACTCATGATATATTTATTTGTGAAACAGTGTCATTTTTTGGGAATCCAAACAATTTTTATCTGATCTAAGACTTGAATCAATTGGAAGAGCATTTCACAGAGAATGTATAAATCAACCCTCACCCAACCTTCCACTTACCTTCATAAGGTACACCTCAATTTATGTACCTCTTTTAAAAATGCACTTAATGTCTATGGTAAACTCTGTGTTAAAAAAAAATACAGAGCCATACTTTGAGGTGTACCTTGCATGTATTCAGAAAGGTTCTTCATGATCAGTGCTACCTATTGAACTCCCCTAAAGTCGGATGCTGTCAATTTTATAGGAAACAGTCACAGAGTGAGCAGAGACCAGAACAGGGATGAAACCATTCAGACAAGGTGAACTATCTGTCATCAAGCTAATTACATTAAAACCTATCTTTTTACACCCAACCAGGATAGAGCTCTCTTGATATTTAACAACTGCCTCACTGAAATCCAGAACTGGATGAATTCAAGCTGGTTGAGGTTGAATTCGGAGAAGACGGAGGTGATGGTTGCGGACCTGGGTCGCAGATAGAGGGGATGGGAGCTGGTTTGCCTTCAGGACTAGTTCTGGGTGGCTCCCAACTCCCAATCATGGGCATATAAATATATTATCCCTGGTAGTCCAGTGGACCCTACCCCATCACCCAATCATGGGCATAGTGTAAAACAATCCCTGGTGGTCCAGTGAACCCAATCCCCTGCCCGATTGCAGGCATAATTAGAAGTTAAATTCCCTGGTGGTCTAGTGGACCTGCATCCCTGCCCGATCATGGGCAAATAATGAAATTAAATCCCTGGTGGTCCAGTGGACCCGATCCCTGGCCTGATTGTGGGCAAATAATGAAATTAAATCCCTGGTAGTCCAGTGGTACCCCCTTCCCCACCCGCCCACTGAGTCCCTCCACCCTGCTCCCCCTGTCAGCAGCGGGCAGTAGCTCCCCACCCTGGCCGCCCAGCCACCCGGCCCCGCCCGACTGACAGTGTACAGTATGGCTGTAACATGCCTCTTGGTCCCTCGTGGGCCAGGGCATCAGAACCATACTACCTGATCCCAAAATGTGAACCATTCACATTTGGGACGTGTAGTGGCTAGGTCTGCATGCCCATTGAATCCCACAGTGGACCATCTGGCAGCGTACTGCCGTGCTGTCTTCTGCCAGTCGGCGGGTGGCGGGTGACTGGGTCGGTGAGCTGCTGCCCACAGAGCTGAGGAGCAAGTAGCAGGCTGTCAGTGGGCGGGTGAGCTGTGGACCGCAAATTTAGTCCGATATTGCCGTGATGAGCGGGGATCAAATCCCGCTGGACCCACCAGACCCCAACCGTGCGTATGATCACCAGCTGAATCGAGTCACTGGACCACCAGTATTCATTATTTACCCACAATTGAGCGGGGCGATCACTGGACCACCAGGGACTTTAATGCATTTCATACTGCGATTGGACAGGGGAGCAGGTCCACTGGACCACCAGAGATTTAATTAAGATATGCCCGTGATCGACGATGGGGTAGAGTCCACTGGACCATCAGGGATGTATTTATGATATGCCCATTATCAGGCGATGAAGCGCATTGCCCGCTGAGGGGCAGGGGGCGTCGGTCCCTGACGGCTACAGCCTGGCAGGGTGCCAGGCACTAGTCACCGGGGATCGGCGCACCGCATGCAGATAGGGCCATAATGACATGCAAATGGCCCCATTTGTGCCTTGCATACATAATTAACTAATTTGCACGCTTACATCTAAATATCACTCTTGCTGCGCCTAGCACAACGCACTTGCGCTGGTGCAGCCCCTTGCTGCTCACCTTCCACTTGCACTGGTGTAGTGCCACTGTACCATGCACAGTGCGGGCACCCCCAGTGCCATATTCAATGGTGCTTAACTATTACCCAGCCCATACCCTGGTGCATCCCAGTTGCACTGCGCCCAGGCTTGCATCCCTGCCTGGCGCAGTCTGAATATCCCATCCTCAGTTACTATCTCTACTGCATATACCAATCTTCCTTCATTGCTCCAAAATCATTCACGTCAGTACTCCTACCTAGCACATAAAGACTCTGTCCGACTCCTTCATCTGCTTCATGGATGCTTACATTGCAACTTATCACTCACCACTTAGCTCCTCACCTCCAGACTCTAACTTGAATGTCAAACCTTCTACAAAGTTAGATTGTTTACCTTATGACTTCATAACCCATCATATTTCCCACCATTCAAAGTCTGGTAGCATATTTATCACATCATGATCTTCCTGCTCATTAGTCTCTGTAATCCTGTTGGACACCATCTATCATCACCTTGGAAACCTGGACTTCATTCACCCCTTTTCGAGTGGACCTACTCCACTCTCAGGATTCAGATGCTCCTTCAGAATATACCTACCTCTTCAACCTCAGAATCGTCCTTCCAGAAAGCATCATCCATGGATCTGAAGATGGACCGTCATCTCTCCAAGCAGTTCACCTTCCTTGGAAGTTAGCTTATGGTTGCTAGAACCTAGGTTCATCTCTTAATTTGTCTGGAGGATGGGCAGGCCAGTACCCATGGGTCCTCAGAGGTTTCCTCCACCTGGGGGGTTTTCCTCTCCTGCGTGCTACTGTTCATACTCTCTGTGAGTTGGAGGAGGTAATCATACTCTTTGAACATTCATTGGTAATTCTTTTGGGCTTTCTATTCCCTACTCACTACTCAGCTTACCTACCAAGGGCAGGAATAGGGAAAAGCCAAAAGTAAACTACAGTTGCATAAGCACTACTAACCCCATACTCTATTCACCCAAGCATTGAAATAACATTAATCATTGCTAATTATGTAAGATCAAAAACTTATTTTTGTGATCAGTACATATGTGCCTGTTTCACCTGACACATTTTTGTGTATTTGTTGTTTGTTGTGCATGAGTTATTTTATTTGACTGTAACGTATATGTACTGTATTCTAGTATCTGTTTTTATTGACCCCATTTCACGTCCGTAAAAGGAATAAATGTTCCAGTTTGCTTACCCAGTTGACAAAATCAGTCAATCAATCAATCAATCAGTCAATAAAATCACTCAGAAATACATAACATAGTTGATAATCAGTTGATGGTCAGCTGCCTACAAGCACTGGGAGGTTTGACAAGAACTATTTTACCATTGTTCCTGTCTTACGTCCATGAACAATCAAATCCATTTTGATGGGGAACTTTGCATTACCATTGATGGTGGTTATTCGTGATGCAACACAGTCAACCATATTAACCAAGATGCTGTCCCGTGTCTTTGTAAAGTGGGTAGGGAAAATACTGCACCTGGACTGGTCAGCAACCATGCCTTGTAAGACCAGTACCAATGGTTAAAAAAAGTTCTAGCAATCTGGACACAATACATAATTAAAAGCCATGTGCAGACTTTGGAATTGTTAAATTCAAACTGCCATGCACATGGAGCAATAGACCCTCTCAGCAAACTACTTTTTAGTAGAACTATAGATTTTTTGAACATATAAAAGATTTTTCAATATACTGTGATCTATGTCACCTCATCAGGGTTTTACAGATTCTGCATAGTAATTATAAAACCAACATTATGAACTGGATCACAGAAATTGAGGAAGCTGATTGGCTGAGAGGTCTTTGAAGTCATGATGACATTGAGCTACATACTCATGACTTCAAAAAACCTCCAGCCACCACCCTCCTCACTCGCAGCCAAGTTCCTCCGAGTGCAACATTCCCTCGTCCCGTGGTCCAGAGAGTCAGACCTTCAGAGGGCTGCTGCAAAAAAAAACACACACACCAACTCCTCAGAAGTGTACCCAGCTTAGATGAATGAGAATGCCGCTGACTGTGGCACAAAAAAACACCCCTCTTAACTGAACAACGGCGCAATGCCACCACGCCAATTTTGTTACCTCTCTCCTGACCATCCCTGTCCTATGCAGTGCAGTTGGAGCTACTCAACAAACCCACTGGCGGCATTTGTACAGCGTGCAGCTTTTTCGTTGGTGGAGGAGGGGAGACACACAGAGAAAACCACAGTAACGGTGCTGACATGAACTCTATCAGTAAAACACATCACTTGACCTATACTCACACCGGAACACTGCAACGGCTGTCACTGGCAACACAACAGGTTGCCACCAGGAAATAAACAGGAACTCAAGCCATCAGTGTTCTGATGTTTCATCTACAAGCATGACTATGTATCAAAACAGCAGCACTCATCAGACTTCCCAAAATAAGTCTTCCTTTTGGTCCTGCTGCTTTGATTCTTTTAAAATACAAATACTGCCACAATACTTATAAAGACCAAAACAATTTGTGAATGGGAGCAACAAGTGGTAGTTATACCATCTAATGGACACATAACATAGAAACATAGAAGCTGATGGCAGAAAAGGACCGCAAGGCCCATCCAGTCTGCCCATTTCTTTTTCTACCTTATGAATGTGCCATAGGCCTTTGCTCTGTCAATGGCCTATCTATTCATTCTCATCAGTATTGCTCCCTTCTGCCTATCACATGCCTGTTTGAAGCCCTGCACTGTATGCATATCCACCACTTCCTGAGGTAGGCCGTTCCATGCATCCACCACTCTTTCTGTGAAAAAGAACTTCCTCACATTACCCCTTGATCTGCCTCCCTCTAATCTCATGCTGTGTCCTCTTGTCCTGCTATTTTTCTTATATTGAAACATGTTAGACTCTTTCACCTTGTTAATGCCCTTAAGGTGTTTGAATGTTTCAATCATATCACCTCTCTCTCCCTCCTTTGCTCTAGGGTATACATATTGAGTTCAGTTAATCTGTCCTCATATGTTTTCTGATGCAGTCACTGCACCATTTTGGTTGCCCTTCTCTGGACTGCCTCAATTTGGATAATGTCCTTGTGAAGGTGTGGCCTCCAGTACTGCATGCAGTACTCCAGATGAGGCCTAACCAGAGTCTTGTAAAGAGGGATTATTACCTCCTTCTTCTGTCTTGTGATACCCCTACTAATACACCCCAACATCCCTGTAGCCTTACCTACTGCTTTAGAGGTCTGCTTGAATGATTTCAGGTCATCGATGATGATGACGCCCAAGTCTCTTTCTTCCCTTGTGACTGCCAGCAACTCCCCTCCCAGCCTATAGGTGGCTTCAGGGTTTCTCTTCCCCGCTATGTGCATGATCTTGCACTTCTTTGCGTTAAACCCCAGTTGCCACTCTTCCGACCATTTTGCTAGTTTATCCAGATCTCTTCTCATTCTGCTCACACCATCTGGATCATCTACTCTGTTGCAGATCTTGGTGTCATCTGCAAACAGACAAACCTTACCCTTCAGTCCATCTGCAATATCACTGATGAAGATATTGAAGAGGACTAGCCCCAAGACTGATCCCTGAGGTACCTCACTTGTGACTTGCATCTCTTCTGACTGTATACCGTTTACCACCACTTTCTGTTTTCTACCCGTCAACCAGTTTGCCACCCAGTTGACCAATGTCTGATCCACCCTGAGCCTACCCAGCTTATTAATCAATCTTCTGCAGTATGTGGAACAGTATCGAAAGATTTGCTGAAGTCAAGGTAAGCAACATCAACTGCTCCCCCTTGGTCCACCGCTCTGGTTACCCAGTCAAAGAAATCTATGAGATTAGTTTGACAGGACCTTCCTTTTTGTAAACCCATGCTGTCTTGAATCTTGTGCTCCTATGGATTCCAAGTGTTCCACTATCCTCTCCTTAATGAGTGTCTCCATAATCTTGCCCACTACTGAGGTAAGACTGACTGGTCTGTAGTTCCCTGCCTCCTCCCTGCTACCACTCTTGTGGAGCGGGATCACATGAGCTCTTTTCCATTGTTCTGGGACCTCTCCTGTACTCAGAGACTCACTAAACAGTTCTGATAATGGCTCTGCTAGTTCCACCCTTAGCTCCTTTAGTACCCTGGGATGTATGCCATCAGGTCCCATTGCCTTGTCCACCCTGAACTTATTGAGCTCTTGTAGGACCCTTTCTTTTGTGAAGGGACTAGTGCACACCTCCCTCCCCCCCCTGTGTTCATGGTGCAGAGCTGTGGGCCCTGCCCTTCCTTCTCTTCAGTAAATACTGAGCAGAAGTATCTATTTAGGATAGATGCTTTTACATGGTCCTCCTCCTCCTTGCACGCCCCCTTATCCCCTTTGATCTTAGCAATACCCCCTCTAGACTTTCTCCTTTCACTAATGTATCTATAGAAAGTCTTGCCACCTTCTTTTACTGTTCGTGCTAGTGTTTTCTCGGTTTGGGCCTTTGTCTGCCTTACTGCCTTCCCTGCTTCCCTTAGGGAAGTATGGTATGCCTCCCTCTCTTCATCCTGCTGTGTTCCCTTATATTTCCTGAAGGCCAGCCTTTTGGCTCTGACCTTTTCTGCTACTGTGTTTGAAAACCAAAGTGGTTTCCTTCTTCTTTTGCACTTTCTTTTCTCACTAACACAATGGGATGTTGCTTCAAGTATTGCATCTTTAATGCTTGCCCACTTTGCCTGTACCCCCTCACCTGTATTTCTTTTTACCAAGGCTAGCTTAACTCTGTTGGCCATCTTATCAAAGTCAGTTCCTCTGAAGTCCCATATTTTTGACTTGAAATGGGATGATTTTGTTCTAGTGGCCAAATTGAACCATACCATGTGATGGTCACTGGCCCCCAGGTGACCTTCTACCTGGAGATCTGTGATCCTTTCCCTGTTAGTCAGTACTAGATCTAGGATAGCTCTGTGTCTTGTGGGTTATTGTACCGGTTGTTTGAGGCCCTCCCCCTGCAGGGAATCCACCATGTGTCTAGTTCTGGCAGATGTCCCTGCTGGTATTGACCAATCTGTATCTAGCATGTTGATGTCTCCCATTATCAGAACCTCCCCTTTAGCTGTCATGTTTTGTATATCTTCTAACAGTAACATGTCTATGTTCTCCCCCTGGTCTGGAGGCCTGTACACAACCCCAGTTCGTATGGCTGTCCCATTATCTGTTTGCAAACTGCAGACTTTTTTTAATGCATACACCTTCACATACATTCTCCAAGCATCACAACAAATATTTTTTTTCAATTTTAAATAAAATCCAAAGAATTCCAGTTCATAATGGCCACAATGCACTCCAGGGTGTGGCATATCATGGGATATTATCACTTTTCGGGTGTTGGATGCACTCGGCCCATGGCCTCGTGCCCAACCACCCGTGGCATGATGATATCCCACGATATACTGTACCACACCTTGTTGTGCATTATTGTTTAAATAGACATCTTAAATGTTATAGTCTTCATCATGATAATCAACTTAGTCTGGTGAGTGGGCATATTACTCCACGTGCACAGTGCTTGACAGGATGTTCTTTCTAAAATGTGTCAAGATGATAGGATTGACCACTGTTAACTGGACTTATTGAGAGTTACTGATTGATATGTCCCAACACGACAAAAATTCATTGAGCACCACAGTAACCCAGCAAAGCCCATTTGTTGCTTGTTCTAGTAACTGGAAAAGGTTTGGATTTGTGTGATTGATCATTGAAACAGAGAATTTGTTGGTGGAAAGAGACCACTTGGCCCTCCCTGTCAGTCTAGATGTTCCCTGCCTAATTTGCCTCTGCAGACCCTAACAGGTCTCCAGCAACCCTCCCTCCTCCCTGCCTATTTACTAATATATCCCTATGTCCATCCCATGCATGCTTGAAGCCCCCCACTGTTTTTGCCACTACCACATCTGCTGGCAGTCTGTTCCAGGTGTCTGCCAACCTTTCCCCACACTTGAGCATCATCATGTGCCCCCCCTTGACCTGGTGCTCTTTGTGTTTTAAGGAGACTCCCCTCCTGCACCCTGTTCATAGGCTCCATGAAAATGCTTGCACTCAAGAGCAGGAACAGTCTGGATACCAGGTAGTTGCTAGAAAGTTGGTTTATTTAGTCCCACCATGCTTCAGCTTGTCTTCATTCACAGTCCTAGCAACATTTGTAACAATGCATTCCCAAATGTTTACTTGGTAAATTAGAGTGTCCAGCTGTAAAGGACTCCCATGCTGAAAAGCCTTAGCCCTGACACTTTGACTCTGTGCCAGAGTCTTCATCAGAGGACGTGGCTAAAGGGAGAAGTATCACTGTTTAAATTCTCTGTGTCTGGTGGATTTATTTTACTTTACATTTATTTTACTTTGAATTTTTCTCAGTCATGCTGGGAGCACACAGGGATGCACAGTCACCGAGCCGTGGAGCAAGTATGGCACTGGTGTGTGCACGTACTACAGTGCCTGCACTTCTGCAAGATTAGGGGACTGAGAAGCCACTGTTGTGGCTTTCTCAAAGTTTTCTTTAAGGAGCGATGAGAAGATAAGAAACTTACCTGGTTTTATCTGTACAGCTATAAAACGGTGAAAATGGCTGCTTGTGAATTATGGCTACTGGAGAATGTGAAGCCATATTGGCTTTGGGGTAGTTGAGCATGACGGGATATGCTTTACTGGACTGTGGTCATCTTTGTACCTTCCCTAGATGCAGTGATGTTATTGTAAGATATATCCACTGTCTCTAGGGCATAGAAGCCAATCACATTACTGGGATTATCCTCGTCATTGTATAATATTGAGTAGCTAGAGGTTTTTGGGCCATTTTGAGTGCTCATATACTCTTAAAACTGATGTATCAAATCATTTACTGTTTTGGCAGCATTACATGTTCAGGTTACAAAGAAATTCTGCTGTCACAGTCATTCAGACCTGCCTTTGTTTGTAAAACCAGACTGTATGAGAGGTGTAAAGTATGGCCATTAAGATCATTAGCAGTAAATTAACCAAACTTTTCCACTCTGAATTTTAAGTATGGTCTTTTACTGCTATGACAGGAAACAGCTTTTACACCTTTATGTGCTCTTATGTGTTTCTTTTTGTTTGTTCTATATTACGGTAAGTTTTAGACCCATTTTTGTTAAATTAATAATCTAGCTTTTATTGCTTTTATCACTACATTTGCTCTAATTTTTGTATTACCTGAACATTCAATGATATTAGCTACACTTTGACAGGTCATTCAGATAAACAGCATGGAATGGTGTATCTGAAATTGTGAATGTCTTAGAAATATGAAAAGAAACAGCAGTAGCTGCTGAGGTAAAGGAGAACACAGTGCAGTATAAAGGGTACCACAAGCACTGATAATTTAGTTATCAAAAATTGGTCAAAGAATCAGACTACATGACTAACATGTAAAGGAAAATGGGAGAGTGTTTAACATAGGGCTGAGCAATAAGCTGTGGCTAAGCTTGGCACATCCAGCAGACCTGAGTTTGATTCCCACAACCTCCACTTAAATACTGTGTGACCCTGAGCAAGTCACTTAACCTTCCTGTGCTCCTGGGTGACTCCTGTAAAATGGGCTATGTGGCCTATGGGAGGTAACCTAGTTACCAAAGAATAAAAATAAACAACCAAATAAATAAATCAAATAAATAACAGTATAAAAATAATTTCCTATCACTAGTAATGTCTATTCCAACATTACACATGGCTTTGGAGGAATAGTAATACACTTGCCAGTCATAAAAAGGGGGTGGAGCCAGAGGCGGAGTTTGGGGTGTGGTTTCAGATCCGGTTTTTACCTCATCCAAAGGTGGTGACCCTAGGGAGAGGGTCAAGTGCAAACAAAATGTTTCAGAAGAGAAATTGCTACAGATTCACTACTGCAGGCCAGAAGTGTACATCCAGAAGCACTAAAAGAATCACTACCTTATGGTCAATTCATAAGGCTTAGGAGGAGTTGTAGCAGTCTGGAGATATTTTCCGAACAGACTGATGAGTTGGAAACACGCTTTTGTCAAAAAAGGTATAACAGACAACTGCTACTACAGGCTAGAATTAAGGCTATGTCCTTAGATAGGGTGAGTTGCTAACACATGAATATAAAAACAAACGTAGAACTGGTAATGAACCAGTGACATTTGTATAACTTAGCAGGGAAAATTGGGAATGTCATCCACAGAACTTGGCCCATTTTGCTGGTGGAAGTTACCATTGCAAGAGCTGCAGGGGAGAAACCACAAACCTCTTTAATAGGGCTAACAGTTTAAAAGACTCCCTTGTATATAGCCATTTTGGAACAGCAATCAATGATTCAAACCGTGGGAAATTAGCTCCCTAGGAAACCTAATATATTTTTCAAATGTCACAATTGCAGCATGAGCAGTCATGCAGTGCCTGGAAAAAGCTTCATTTGTCAAAAAAAATCTAAGAACTCAGGTGCACATTAAGGAATTTAGTAACTATAGCACCAGTTTTGTAGTCTATGTACTCTGGTGCCCCTGCAATCTGATTTATATAGGCAGAACAATAAGGAATCTAAAGGTGAGAATGCTGGAACATATCCATTCCATTATGAATGTGAAAGTGGATAAACCAGAAGGATGCCACTTTGTGGACGTATACAGCTCAGACCCTTGGGACCTGAGATTTATGTGTCTTCAGATAGTCGCCCAACCCCCCCAAAAAAGGGTGACAGGCTGAACTTGCTACTCAAAAAAGATAGCAATTGGGTCTACAAACTGAATAGCAGCAAACCAAATGGCCTCAACAACAAATTGGATTTAAAACCCTTCCTGTAGCCGATGTTCACATAGAATATGTAGTTTGAATTTTGTTGTTCCTTTAATTGTAAATAATGCTTCTAACCTATGTATCTTTTTTTCTCTCTATTTCCAGTTCAGATCTTTATCTCACTTGCTCATCAAGGCTCATCACCATGTGGATCCCCAAGAAAGAAATCCAGATTTGGACTTCAGCAGTGGCATAGGGGTGATCATGTGGCAGAGACCTCAATTTTCTGTCTTTAATATGCTCAGCTTTCTGAGTGACTACTACATAGGCAGCATGCTATAACACATGTAATCAATTGTAAACATGTTTGTCATGGCAATAGCACTTTGTTGTTAGACATCATTGTTTGAGAATTTTTTTTTACATTTTTAAAAATATTTTGTAACTATTGGGTTCACTAATTTTAGGGTAGTTTAGTTCAGTTTAGTTTATTTAAAACATATTCCGGCCAACATCCCCAAAAGGGGGTCTGAAGTTACACACAGTTAAAAAAAAACAACCATATAGCAAAAACATAATACATAGGATAATCAATAAAAATCAGCATATCACTAAATACAGAAAGGCCTATATATACTAAAAACAAATTATTTAACTTGGTTAACATGGTTAACTTGGTGTATATAGACAAAGTAGGCTGAAGGCCCATTTAATTGTCTCCCACTCATAGTGGGTTTATTTATTGACGATCTTGTATAATAAATATTCGTCTAACCTTCTTTTAAATATATCTGATGACAAAGACTCCACTATATTCCCAGGAAGATTATTCCAACTCATTGGAGTATGTATATTATAAAAATGTTGATGCCTGGTGGTTCGTACCCTATGTATAACAATTTGTCTATCATGTGATCTTAAATTAACTTTCTTCTGAATCCTTTTTATATTACATTGGTCCATTAATGCCTTATCCCTCAAAATTTTGTACAATAGGAGTAAATCACCTCTAATTCTTCTGGTCTCTAAGGGGAATAGATTTAGACTCATAAGTCTTTCACTATACTCCATATGGCATAGTCCTTTAATGGATTTAGTAATTCTCCTTTGAACTATTTCAATCTGTATGATATCTTTTTTGAGATAAGGGTTCCAAATTGGAGATCCATAATCAAGGTGGGGTAAGACATATATCCTGTATAATTTAAGGACACAGTCTTTATTCCTAGAAATAAAGGCTCTTTTAATGGAATGAACAATACTATTGCATTTCCCCACAGTCTCAATTATATGTGAGCCTGATGACAATTGTGAATTTATCCATACTCCAAGATCTTTTTCACATGTGCTATTTTTTATAGGTTCTCTATTGAAAAAATATGGATATTTAGGATTCCTTTTACCAAAGCGTATCACTACACACTTACTTTCATTGAATTTCATATTGTTTATTTCGCCCCATTTTTCAATTTTCTTGAGGCTATCACTTAATTCTTTATACTTAGATAATGATGAAACTTCCCCACCTACTTTTGTGTCATCAGCAAATTTAGTGATGACTGAATCTAGACCATAGCCCATGTCACTGATGTATAAACCAAACAAAATCGGGCCCAGCACCGAGCCCTGGGGAACTCCACTTGAAACATTACCCTCAACCAAGAGAACAGAATTTATTCTAACTCTTTGTTTTCTATCTGACAACCAATTCCCAATCCATCTTACTATATATTTATTTAGACCTAAGTTTGATAATTTCAGAATAAGTTTATTGTGTGGGACCATATCAAATGCCTTTCCCAAATCCAGGAAAATTACATCTACTGGTTTCCCTTCATCTAGATTACTACTAACATGGTTATAGAATGATAATAAGTTGGTATTACATGAGAGTCCTCTTTTGAAGCCATGTTGAGATATATCTTGTGATCCCAATTCAACTACGTCATTCTCAATTTTATTTTTAATCAACCACTCCAGAATCTTACAGCAAATTGCAGTTAGGCTAATTGGCCTATAATTTGCCACATTTGATTTGTTTCCCTTTTTATATATTGGCACTATTGTTGCACTTCTCCAGTCAGGTGGAATCATGCCGGTTGAAAGAGATTTGTTGAATATGGTGGTCAAAGGACTTACTACCACATCAGAAAGATGTTTCCAAACTACAGTATCTATATTGTCTGGACCTGGGGAGAAGGAAGTTCATAGTTTAGAAAATTCCTTAAGTACCATATCTTGGCTAATAATAAAAAACTTCAGAGTTAATTACACTGGGAATAGTCACATTTGATTTGTTCGCCTGATAGATTGACATGAAGTAATTATTAAAGCTGTTTGCAATTTCTTTATTGCTGTCTATTATTTCTCCATTGACTATCACTGAATTTATTTTTTTCCCAGTTTGCTTGTTATTATTGATGTACACATAAAAGGCCTTATGGTTTTTATTAGTTGCTAATTTATTCTCAAGTTTTAACTTTCCTTTTTTAATAATGGATTTCAAGAGTCTCTGTTGAGTCCTATATTTACTTAGGTTATTTTGAGATGGGAGGGATTTATATTTTCTGAAAGCTTCATTTTTTTTCTTATTTGCGCCTTAATATCCTTAAAATTTTTATTAAACCATAATGGAATAAAATCTTTTTTATTTTTATCTTTACGCCTTGGGATAAAATAATTTATTGTTTTTTGAATTTTTGATTTTAATTTGTCCCACATCGAATTAACATCTAATTTACCAAATGATGTTCCCCAATCTATTTTATTAAAGGCTTCTATAATTTTCATCCAAGTGGCTTTTTTACAGTCAAATGCTAAGAAAGATCCTTTTGATTTTAGTTTCCTAATATTGATAGTACACTCCACAATCTTATGATCACTGCATCCCAGATGGGGGATAATTTCAATATTACTAATTCTTTCTTTAGAATTGGTTATCACTAAGTCCAGAATATTTCTCTCTCTGGTAGGAATATCCACCATTTGATGACAACCATGAGATACTAATGTGTCAATCAATGATTTCTCAAATACAGTAACTCCTTTCATTTGGTTCCAAGTAATGCGTGGTACATTGAAATCTCCCAGAATTAAGATGTCACCTAAACTACATACTTTATCAATTTTGTCAATTAAATTATTATTATAGTTACTATTACTATTAGGGGGTCTATAACAGATCCCTAATACTATTTTGGGGAATGAAGAAATATAAAATGTATCCATAAAGTTTCAGTTGTACTTTCAGAGGTGTTAGATATTTCAATTTCTTGACACTGTATATACTCAGTAACATAACAACAAACACCACCACCCATCCTATCTATAAGATTTTTTTTTAAAGTTGATACCCAGGAATACTATTAGACCAATTGCTGCTCTCATCCCACCAAGTTTCAGTTACACAAATAATGCCTATACTAAATTTTTTTATAAGTAATTTTAATGCTTTAGTTTGACATTATTAAGACTTCTAGCATTAATATTCCATATTTTGAGAGTCTTAAATTTTAAATTATTTTGGCTGGGTTCTATTTGGACACCCTCTTCCCCCTTATTATTTAGTTTAAAGACTGATTTATAATGTTCTCAAAAGTTCTGCCCAGTTTGTAAGCACCCTGCTTACTTAAGTGAAGTCCATCCCAACAGTACAATGACAGATTTTCACAGAAATTTTCCCAATGAGGAATAGATTGAAACCCTTCTTTAAGTGTCCATTTGCACAGCCATTCATTTATACATTTAATCTTTCTGGTAGTCTGATAATTTGCTCTAGGTACAGGTAGTATTTCAGAAAACAGTATCTCACATTTAAGTTCAACCAGTGTTTTGCCCAAATTTATATATTCCTGTTTGATTTCTTTGATGGATAATTTTTTTAGGTCATTTGTACCAGCGTGAATTATGACAAGTGGGTTGGGGCCTAAATTGTGTAAAATATCAGAACACATTGTATTTATGTCCTTAATTCCTGCCCCACAAAATGATGAATGCGCTATATTGTGTTTGTCTCTTCTACACACAATTTTATCTGTGTATTTAATTATTGAGTCACCTAGTACAAAAAATTGGCTATGTGAGTCATTTGTTGGTTGTGTTTCCATAGAAAATGCATCCTCTGTTGTACCTAACTGTACTTCTACTGTTTCATGAGTGGATGTCTCATCAACTAATTCCTCAGTGTTTTTTTATTGTATTTTTATATTTCCCTCCATTATTAATTACTGTAGTATCTGGAAAAGTTGCAACTTCCCTTGTACAAAGTGAGGGATCTGAAATGCCAGTTGTCAATATAACCACTTGAGATTCTGTATTAACTGTATTAGAGGGGGAACTAGTAAGCTGTTCATTATGGATGCTATGCTGCACATTCTCTATAGTATTATCCCCCCATGTCCAGATCAATCAGGGCTTCATATCTATTGCTTAGTATGATATTGTTTCCCAAGACCCTACGTCTGGATTTAGATTTATGACCTATAACAACATTGGTCCATTCTTCATACTCGCCAGAGATACTATTCTCATCAGACTCTATTCTTTTCCTTTTGTCGTATTGACTGACCTCACTCTGCAGGTCCAGGTCACCTGATTCTATATTATTATCCACATTTTTTGAAGTACCATCCTTCCCCAAAGATCTGCCTGTAGATTGACTCAAGGTTTATTGGTGTTGTTCAATTACTGCTAATCTTTTACAGAAATTTTCAATATCTTCCTTCAAAACACTGTTATTGATACATTTGTCACAGACATATAGGGGTATTTTGGCAAGAGAGTCAAATAAGGTGTACATAAAACAAGTGTTACATTTTAAACCTGTTTCCCCATCTAGAGTCATGATAATAGCTCTCCTTACAGGCTTTAATACAATTGTAGGAGCTGAGCTGGTACACAGTGCATTATCCAATACAATTAAGTCAGTCATTTTTCTTTGTTTTCAGTCAGTAGTAACACTACTGTCTGTTAAATTTTTAGTACTTACTCAACTAGTTTACTAGTGCTCTCCACTCTATCCCTCTGTCACTCATGACACGCGTCACACGTGATGCGCATGTCTTAGCGTTCGTCTTCGCGCACAAGTGCACGCATGCCCTGCTCGTGCTCACCCTGCTCACAGCAGGACTTCCTGATATAGTCTTGTATGACCCAGGAAGTGCTAGCAGAGGTCACTGAGTCAGACGGCCAAGTTAAACTTTAAAAGTAAAGTTAAAATTTGTTTCAAACCACTGGATGTGGCTTAAGTAAAATCAGTAGTCTCCCGTGCAGTTAAAACTGCAGAAATCCCCCTGAAATGTGAGTTGTAGTTCGTCAACACGGGTAGATGAACTACACTCCTCTTCCTAGCATTGCTAGAGCTCCCAAACCCCACGATAGTGAGTAGAGTACAGTTTTGAATTAATACAGCACACAATAATGGTATATCAGTTTCATAGAAATTAAGGCAGTATTTCAACACTAAAGTGGCATATACAAGACATTTTTAACAGAATCTGAAGTGCTAGCTTGCAGCAGGACTTCCTGATATAGTCCTGTAAGACCCAGATTTAACACATAAATAATCTTCATAGCATCAATCAATATTTTTACCTTCCACAACAAGACACATTAAAAGCTAACTCATTCATCTAAAATTGCATAAAAAAGGATGATTTGTACTTCATTGTTATAAAAATTGTTTTTTGCCATCTAACCTGCTTCCTTAAACCATACACAGTCATGTCTTTAAATGGTAACAGGGAGTGCAACTTGTGTTGAAGGTCACAGATCTCTATAAACAGTATTTTTTGCCATTTTTTTCTCCTTTTATCTAACCTTGCCAAATTATGCTTTTTTAATATATCCTCATATGAGATCCTGCCCTAAAATAATTTGTAATGACCTTTTTTGTAATCTTTCAAACTCTTTACTTTCTACTTTTGTAAGTCCTGCATTCTATGCTGAGAAACCATGGATAAACTAGCAAAATGGTCAGAAGAGTGGCAACTGGGATTTAATGCAAAGAAGTGCAAGATCATGCACATAGGGAAGAGAAACCCTGAAGCCACCTATAGGCTGGGAGGGGAGTTGCTGGCAGTCACAAAGGAAGAAAGAGACTTGGGCATCATCAACACCGATGATCTGAAATCATCCAAGCAGACCTCTAAAGCAGTAGGTAAGGCTAGGGGGATGTTAGGGTGTATTAGTAGGGCTATCACAAGTCGTAAGAGAGAGGTAATAATCCCTCTTTACAAGACACTGGTTAGGCCCCATCTGGACTACTGCATGCAGTACTGGAGGCCACACCTTCACAAGGACATTATCCAAATTGAGGCAGTCCAGAGAAGGGCAACCAAAATGGTGCAGGGACTGCATCATAAGACATATGAGGACAGATTAACGGAGCTCAATATGTATACCCTTGAGCAAAGGAGGGAGAGAGGTGATATGATCGAAACATTCAAGCACCTTAAGGGCATTAACAAGGTGAAAGAGTCTAACATGTTTAAATATAAGAAAAATAGCAGGACAAGAGGACACAGCATGAGATTAGAGGGAGGCCGATTAAGGGGGAATGTGAGGAAATTCTTTTTCACAGAAAGAGTGGTGGATGCATGGAAAGGCCTACCTCAGGAAGTGGTGGCTATGAATACAGTGCAGGGCTTCAAACAGGCATGGGATAGACATAAAGGAGCAATACAGATAAGTATGAATAGATAGGCCACTGTCAGAGCAAAGGCCGATGGCACATTTATAAGGTAGAAAAAGAAATGGGCAGACAGGATGGGCCTTGTGATCCTTATCTGCTGTCAACCTCTATGTTTCTATGTTTCAAGTATGGTCTGACCACGGTACAATAAAAATACACTAAATCATCCTGACTAACACCAGCCCTTTTTAACACAGTAAAGAAATATACTATTGAATTCCCTTTTTCAGCATCCCTTCCACTTATTCTTTCTATCGAAAATCATATTGAATAGTAATGCCTAAAAGTTTTACACTTTCAACAGTCTTAACTTTAGCACCTCCAAAAGATAGGAGGGGCAATGCCCCTTTATTTATTTTTCAAATCTAATTTCTTGAGTCTTATCCGGATTTATCTGCATCAAATTTAGTTTTGTCCATTTTTCAATTTTATTTAAGTCATTCTGCATAGTACTCTCACTTATTTTACTGAATCTATCAACTACAGTGGTATCATCCACATACTTGATACACGGTCCCTCAGTTTTCAAATCATTTATCATTATTAGAAACAATAAAGGTCCTAACTTTGTTTCTTGTGGCACACCCCCACACATATACTCCTCCTCCAATTTTACTCTCTCCTTTTCAATCCACTGCAACCTGCCCTCTAAAAAGTCATAAATCCACCTCAGAATACAAGCTAGAATACCTAGCTTCTGCAATTTCTTTATTAAAATGTTGTGGTCTATCAAATCAAAAGTCTTTCTATAATCCACTAATACCACCTTCATGAATTCCCCTTATTCCCAAGATTTCACACATAGTTCCAAAAAATGTAAAATTGCTAGTGTTGTCAAACTCCCCTTTAAAGAGGGACTCTGCCCAAAAGTGCTACATTGCAGAATTAGAGTAAGCATACTCCCAATAAATCTCATACCAAACATTAGGTTTCTGTGTTATTTCATTTTAAAGTTGTGGGTTATTTTGTAACCCTGATCTCACTACCTGTTCAAAAAAGCCAGTTTTAGTGAAGATGTGCTGATGATGTCATTTTCTGAACTCACAGTCTAGCCCTCCCTGTCAGAAAGCTTATAGGACCTGTTTCTCCAAAGTTAAAATATCTTTCTGCAATGGTTTTCACAAGTGAAAAGGGCAGCACCATTCTAAAAACAGTGCTATAGAATCTATGTGTTTCAGGTTTTGTAACAAAGTTGAAACATTTGTGTGTTAATGCATTTTTGGTGTGGGTCATTTCTCCACAGTTGCAGGATGCTGAGTTAGCATGCCTCCAGGCTGCTGATACCATGTGAAGTGTTACTCTGTAGTGCCTGTTTGGAAGTTGTATTGCTACAAGTGTTGCAATGTTGGTAACTTCATTTGCTGTTTGTCAGTGCCTGCTTTACAATAAGTTTTAATAGGGGCCTTATAGTTGTAAATTCCTACAAGGGGTGGAAGTGTTAGCCCTGGTAAAACAATCATTGTAATATGGAGTACAGATGAGCCTCAATGTAACTCAAGTAACAGCCTGTCAATGAGAAAACAGAAAATGAGCTCTGCTCAACTGAGTATTCCATTTGGTCACACTTTGATGATGAATAAAATATTGATTGGTTGATTGATTAAATGATTAAGCATTGAGCTGGCTATTACATAGAAACCTTTAATAAGGTTTCAAAACAGCATTACCTCTCCCACCCTGATTTACAGGGTGATAAAATAATTAATTTGAAGTGCCATCCTGAGAAATCACCTCAATTGATTGATTGATAGTTGTCAATGATCACAGCCTTTCACCACATCAGAGATATCCAGTCTGCAAATCTCACAGTAGTGTGCTGTGACTTAGCATCCAGCTACCCAGGAGAAAAGGACTACAATAAAAAAACACCAAACACAAAAATATGGATTTGTCAACTTTGTTACAAATCCTGAAACACATATAGGGTTTACAGCAATGTTTATTAAATGATGCTGCCTGTTTTACTTGAGAAAACCATTTGCACATAATTTTTAAACTTTGGAGAAACAGGTCCTATAAGCTTGCTGACAGGAAGGCTAGACTGTGAGTTTAAGAGATGACATCAGCAGCACCTCTTCACTGAAACTGGCTTTTTTCAACAGGCATTGAATTTTGGGTTGTAAAATGATTTGTAACTTTTAAACAAAGTAACAGAGATCTCAGTTTTGGCATGAGGGTGATTGGGGCTATGTTGATCTATAATCTGAATTTATTGATGCCAGTAATTTGTGACCATAGTCCCTCTTTGAAGATCCAACTTGATTTTTATCAATTTTGTTCAAAATACGTAAGTTCTAACACCCATCTTGTGATAAATTTCTCACACATTTTAGAAATAACACATGTTAACGAAATGGGTCTGAAATCTTTTTTTTTACATCCTGTGGTACAGCCACTTTGGGTAAGGGTAGAACCTGCACTGGTTTCCATTGATTTGGTAATGTTCCTAACAAGATGGATTTGTTAAACATATTACATACCCAGGGTGCAATTAGATCTGCTCCCTCCCTCCATACCCAATTTTGCATTGCATCAGGATCTACTGCCTTATTTAGGTTCAATTTTTTAAGGCTTTCATCATTTCTTCTACAGCAATGAGATAGTTTTCAGGCACTTCCCATAATTCCTCTTCTATTTTTCTCTAGGGGTTCAAGACCTTTACTCACCTCGCATAATGCTTTATTTAACTCCTATACAAACTTATTACCTTTATCAGCACCTTCAAATCCAAATTTTTGCATGATTTTGCACTTTTTGGCATTAACTCCAATTGGCATAACTTCGACCATTCCTCAAGTTTCCCAAGATCCCTGTGCAGTCTCTCCACCCCCTTCTGAGTATCCACACTATTGTAGATTTTGATATCATCTGTAAAAAGGCATACCTTCCCTTCCAGTTCTTTAGCGATGTCACTTATGAAGACACTGAAGAGGACCAGTACCAGCAGAGAGCCCTGCAGCATCCCACTGGTCACTCTCCCATCATTAGAATAAGTGCCATTAATCACCACCCTCTGTCACCTAGCCATTTACCAGTTTCTAACAAAGTTCACCATTTTGGTTCCCAGCCCTAGTCTGCTCAGCTTATTAATCAGTTTCATGTGTGGCATAGTGTCAAAGGCAGATCGTACCCCCCTCCCCCGAGGGGCCCGGAGGTCACGAGGGCCAGTCCCCGAAGCCCTCCTGCCCGTGAAAGCCAGAAGCTGCTGCAGATCATACCCCCTCCCGAGGAGCCTGGGTCGAGAGCCAGTCCTGAAGCCTTCCCTGCCGTGAAAGCCAGGCTGCAGGTGTACCCCCTCCCGAGGGCCCAGAGGTCTGAGGGCCAGTCCCTGAAGCCCTCCTGCCTGTAAGCCAAGCTGCTGCCAGGTAATTTTACCATTCTCCTGGCTATAGTCACAACCATTGGCAGAGGACTGCTCGGATCCTGCTTCTGGAGCCCTTTTTTCCAGCGACTGTTGCAAGCTCCCCTTCTCCCTTCTAAAAACAGCCAAAAATGCACATTTACTGGTGCTTAGGCATAGCACCACCACCCTTGGTCAGCACTCGAATTTATAGCTAGGTTTGGTCAGCCCACTTTTCCAGCTGCAGGTTATACAAAATCAACACTAGTGGCCGCTGCTACATACCTCTCTCTACCTACATATACAATGCTATCCCTGCTAATAGGAGCCCTCCTGACTTCCAAGATCTTACAACAGGCTCAACAACCCTTCCCCCCGGAGGCACCCAAACCACACTACTACAACTTTTCCACTCATCATTTATTTATTTATGATGACTCCAGACCCTGTCCTTCCAACCTCTCCCACACAAGTCAAAATGATCCTGCTGGCTTACACACACACACACACACACACACACTCACATTAACCCTCACACTCACACATGATACACATTGTACCTCAGCTCTCCCAGACCACAACCCCCCACCACCCCGGTAAACCCCAAAACTGAACCCATACACTCTCCCCACCCTTTTAGCAAGCGTCATACCCAGTCTCCCAGTCCCCACCACCAATGCAAAAAGCCCTACACCCTACCAATCCCAACGTCACTCATCCAAACTCTGCAGGTTAGCCCTCCTGTGGCACACCCTACTACTTCTCTTATTGTCTGGCAATATCCACCCCAACCCGAGACCACCCTGCACAGTGGCCTCACCAAGCAGCCCAAGTGGGAGTCTACTGCTAGCTACTCTTAATATATGCAGCCTAGCAAAAAACCCCCATCCAAGGCTGGATTGCCCAGCATGCACCGGACATCCTAGCCCTCTCTGAGACTTGGCTCTCTGAAAGAATACCCAATGATGCTGTCTCCCTCAGTAATTATTCCATCTTCCAGGCCGACAGGACCAGCAAGAGAGGTGGTGGCTGTGCAATTTGTGTTAAATCCTCACTTCGTGCCACTGAAGTACAAACCACTTCACCACAATATGGCGGCCAGACACTCACAGTCAAACTTAGTCTGGGTACCAAAACCCTCCACATTACTGCGGCCTATATCCCCCCGAGAAACCAAAAACTCGCATTTGATTCTATCCTCCACAGTATCTCCCACCTACTTAATACTAGTGAAATCATCGTAATGGGTGACTTTAATGTCAACTGGTTATCCCCTGCCTCATCCAGCTTCAAAGACACTGCCCTGGCATATGATCTTACCCAACTCATCACCTCTCCTACCAGAAGGGAAAATAGATCTGGGACCTCCACCCTTTTAGACCTCATCTTCACCAACAGGCCACGGAACCTCTCCCATGCCACGGTGCTCCCTGACTCTATCAGTGACCACTCCCCGGTGACCTGCTGGTGGTCGGGTAAATTGCCCCCTGTCCCCCCAAAATCTCCTTGCAGAGGCAGCTAAAAAGAGGAAACCTAGAGAATCTCAAAGCCCATCTATCTACCAGCAATTGGCTCCCCATTTACACCACGCAGTCTGTAGACCTGGCACTCTCCCACTTTATAACCACTTTCAACAAGGCCTGCGACATTTTCACTCCCCTCTCCAAGTAAGTAGTGAAAACCAGAACCACTCCCTGGATCACACCCTCACTGCTTAACCAGCTCCAACAAAGGGACAACCTATGGTATAAGGTCCTTGACTCCCAATGCACACAGGATAGACAGCTCTACCGGGAGGCCCACAACAAATGTACCTGGGCCTTACGGTAGGTGAAAGCTCCTTACTACCAACAAACCCTAACCTCCTCCTAGGGAGATGGTAAAAAATTTTGGAACAATATGAAAGAACTCAGTGGGAAATCCTGCTCCCCCACCCCCACTCAACTCACTATAAATGGGGATATCACCCAGGATCCTTCCACTATCGGCGAAGCCCTCAACTCCGCCTTCTGGACCTCTCCCATAATCTCCTCCTAACTACTTCCACCCTGTCCCCCACACCTCCCCCGACACCTCGTGTAACAACAATACGATACCCTTCAGGCTGAGAGTCATCTCCTGCCTCAAGGCAAAACACTACATTTCCAAAGTTATCACCAATACAGCAATGATTCCCTAGATCTTAAACTCATTTGGCTGACCCTGGATGTCACATTACCCCACCTTACTAAAATTCTCAACCTCTCACTATGCCTAGGTCTTTTCCCCTCAACCTGGAAGAGAGCCATAATCACTTCTATTCTGAAGAGCAGCGACACCACTAACACAAGCAACTATAGACTAATTTCAATACTTCCACCTCTCTCCAAAGCACTGGCAAAAATAGTTTCAGACCAGCCAACAGAACACCTAACTAAACACAACCTTCTCTGCCGGGAACAGCATGGTTTCTCGACTGGCCATAGTACCGTCACAGCACTTTCTGAGCTTACTCATCCATGAGGCCCTAGACCAAGGCTCTATAGCAGGTGTGATCTATGTGGCTCTGACCAAGGCATTTGACACGGTCAGTCACGAGCTACTGCTTTGTGTCCTTCCACAACTAAATGTGGTCCCAGAGGCAACTGCCTGGTTCAAGGATTACCTCTCAGGCCGGTCACAACAAGTCAGGATAAACACCACCATCTCCTCCTGCAAAACAGTTTGCTCTGGGGTCCCACAGGTGTCTATACTGGCCCCTCTACTATTCACCCTCTTTTTAAACTCTCTCCCCAAGTCATGCAGCGGTCACCTACTACTCTACGCTGATGCTGCGGTAGTGTTTTGGAAACACCCACAACTGAGCATCCTCCAACTAGCCCTACAGGGTTTCTTCAGGGAGCTAGAAACCTGGTTCACTGAATACCGCCTGATCATCAACTATCAAAAAACAAAGTCCATGATCTTTGCGCACCGTCAAAGCCCACACAGTCAGTAGGCAGTTCTAATCAAAAACACACAAGGCACCCCACTTAAACATGTTACAAGTTTTAAATACCTGGGTATCACATTAGACACCTCCCTCTCCTACCAGAGTCACATACAATTTCTCTCCTCCGCTGTCAACACTAGAGTGGGCATCCTCTACAGACTCAAGCACTGCTTACCCACACAGGCCATGTATCTTGCAGTCTCCTTCTCAATCCTCTCCCTAGTTGACTATGGGATAGTGATATATGGCTCTGCTGAACCCACCACACTATGTAGCATTAACACTGCCTTCAATAAAGCTTGCCGCCTAGTCACCGGCAATGACAGACTAACTCATACCTGTGAGCTCTATGCTTTGGCCAGTTGGCTAAACTTCCAAGAAAGACTAAAGTACCACACCTGCATCCTCGCAAAAAAGATACATCTCCAGCTAGCCCCCGTCGGCCTTCTCTCCATTATCAGCGCAGCCCCCACTCAGGCGTAATACAAGGCTCACAGCAAACTCCTCATTTCTGGTCCCTCATTGTAGAACATCCCTTGGGCAAAGATCCTTCCGCTACCGTGCCCCTGTTTGGCTCAATATTTTACCATCCCCTATCTCTCAGACCCATAGCCTCTCCCTATTCAAATCAGGCCTCAAAGCACAACTACTTGAGTCAGCTAAATGTGACTGTGGCTAACACTGCCTTCCTCTTGTGTTTTCAAACCCTCCAAATACCTGACACAGATCCCAAGAATCAGCATCCTGCATGTCTCTGACAAGGGATATCTAGAATACTGCCTACTACTGTCACCGGTTAACTAAGTTAAAGCCTGGACTGCACTACCAGTACTGTTATACGAATACTTCTATTTATCTATTTATTTTTTTATTTTATTTATCAAGTCTAGGATTACAAATACCTTTGAGCCTTGGCTCTTTTGCAAAGGTTCCATGTCAGAGAAATGCAAATTATGGGGAACATCAAGGCAGACATTACAACAATGTGGACATTGCAAACAGAGTACAGATTAATACAATTCAAGGCTAGCATTGTAACAAGGAGGCCAGCGGCATTTGTCAGAGAAAATAGACAACAGATAAGAAGTGCCAGAGTCATAGGGAGAGGGAAGAGGGAAGGGGAGAACATAAACTGCTTGTTTATGTTCGTTTTCTGTATTTGTTTACCCTCCACCCCCTGTAACCGATGTGGAGCCTTTGCAAAAGAGTCTGTGACTCAAAGGATTGTAATTCCGATTATATTCAATAAATAAATAAAACAATAAAAATGAAAAGGCCTTGGTAAAGTGCAGATAGGCCACATCCACTACCTTCTACTGATCTATTTCTCTGGTCACCCAGTTAAAGACATCAAAAAGATTTGTCTAGCATTACCTCACCCTAGAATCCATGTTGCCTGTGGTCTTGCAGTCCACTTGATTCAAGATACTCTACCAAACTTTCCTTTAGCAGGTTTTCCATTGATTTACCCACCACTGAAGTGGGACAGACTGGCCTGGCCTATATTTGCTAGCCTCCTCCCTGCTGCCGCTCCTATGTAGAGAGACCACATCAGCTCTTCTCCAGTCCTCCAGAACCTCGCCTGTTTCCAGTGAGCTGTTGAACAGGGCTGTCAGTGGGGCAACTAGCACCTCCATGAGCTGCTTTAGTACCCTTGGGTGTATCCCATCCAGACCCATAGCTCTGTCCACCTTCAGAGCTGCAAGTTCCTTCAGGACTCTTTCCTCTGAAAATGGATTTGTGTCCACCTCCACCCTCTCTATTTCTGCTACTCCTGGTGTTCCACCCCCCCCCTTCCATCATGAAGACTGAGCAGAAGTACCTGTTCAGGATGGAAGCTTTTTCTTGGTCCTCTTCTGTGCAGTCGCCACCTTCCACTCTCCTAATTTTCACTATACCTCTGCTTGCTCACCTCTTCTCACTTACGTATCTGAAAGGTCTTTTCCCCTTTAGCTACTCCTTTGGCTATCCTTTCCTCTGTCTGCACCTTTGCTCTACTCCCCTTACTGCCTTTCCTGCTTCCATCTGTTTACTTGATATACCTCCCAGTTCTCCTCCTCTCTGTTTCCTTACACCTCCTTAATGCCACCCTTTTTTCCTTTATCACCTTGGACACTTCCCTAGAGAACTGTTACAGTCTCTTATTCCTTCTGTTTTTACTCACTTCCATCACACATAGGCTGCTTGCCTTAATTCTGCCCTCCCTCACTTTTCCTCACTGTGTCTCAGCCGTTACCTGGCAATCCCCCACGCCCACCCCCACCACGAAGCAGTTTCTGAGATACTGTCCCATTTCTTTAAAATCCACCATCTTAAACTCCAGGACCATTATCTTTGTGTGGTTTGCCTCTGCTCCTGTCTTTATGTTAAATCACACTGTACTGTGATCACTGGAACCTAGTGGCTGCCTACTGTGGCATCAGCACTGACTGCAGGCTCAAGTTTAGTCCTATGAAAACAGATGATAGTAGTAGGAGATTATCTTTAGGTATGAGGCTGCCAGCTACTGTATGTTCTTCAACATGTCTTGGATGTGTGACTCATAAAGAAGACATTCTGTTAACCTGCAAGTCTGAATTTGTTGTGGAAGATGTTTTTCAACTACTAATTCACTATATGGTGTTCCAGTTTACTGGTCTTTCAATGTATGTTTCTGCTTTACCCATTGGTAATAAGGACAATTTTAGAACTGCAGTTATGTAGTTTATGTCCTTGTTAAGCTCTTACATTGCTGGAATAAAGGGGGGCTGCCTCTTAATCAGGAAAACCTGACTGTCAGGGGTTTCGCTGGGGAATGTCCAAGTGGAGGAGGAGTGGCAGACAGGGTCTCTATGATGTCGGGGAGTGGGAGGGATGGATAGGAGGGATTATGGGAAATAGTGAAGTCAGCCAGCAGGGATTGGTAGGGAGCCATCTAGGAGAGGAGCTAATTAGGGAGTATGTAAGGCGGTATACCGACGCTTCCTCAACAATTTTACCGTGACCGACACTGCAACAACAACAGCGCCAGGTCACTGTAGTGTCGGCATAGGACCCTGGCACTGTTTTCTGGGGGTATTGCGACCCCCCTCCGAAGCAACTGTGACTAAGAGTTGATTATTTAAGTAGCTGGAGGTGGGAGCAGAGCCCCCCTGCATGGGGGTTTGGGTTTGGGGGGCAAAGTCCCCCAAAGAAAACAAAGTTTGATGCGACTCCCTTAATGCCAACCACAAATGCGGTAGAAATAAAGGAGTCTCTGTAACCTCGGTCGACAATGAAATTGTCGACTGACTGTCATAGATCCTGTAAGACCATGCATGCTGGCAGGGGCCTCACCTTTTTGCTGGAATTTTGAATTTCAAGTTTCAGCACAGTCGATTGACCAAGGTTTCCTGAAATTTGGTTTGGAGATTTGTGGAGAAATTTTCTGAATGGCACCAAAGAAAGTTGAAGCAAAGTCTGCAACATCTGCTGGGGAGAAGTTGTCTCAACAAGCAGCAGATTTGAAGGGGAAGGTACAAGAGCTGCTGGATGAAGCTAGGAAGGTTATGGATCTGGAGAAATGTGATGGAAAATGGAAAGCCCAAAGGGAGGAAGGGGGTGCAAGGGGGAAGCGAGACAGGAAAGCCACGACCCCTAAGGAGTCGGAGGATCAGCAAAATGTGGGTAAGGAACCTGCCATGGACGTGATGGTAGAAAATAGTTTGAAGGAGTATCTGGCTGGGATTAGGGTTGCCACCTATTTGGTTTTTGACAGGAAAATCCGTTTTTTAGGGTCTTTATTCGGTCATCTGGTTTTGATTAAATGCAGTCCGGTTTTTGGGCCATTCGAGTGCTCATATACTTTTAATCAAATCATTCACTGTTTTGGCTGCATTGCATGTACAAGTTACAAATAAGTTCTGGTGTCACAGTCATTCAGACCTGCCTTTGTTTGTAAAACCAGTCTGTCTGGGAGGTATGAAGTGTGGCCATTAAGATCATTAGCAGTAAATTAACCTAATCTTTTCCACTCTGAATTTTAAGTATGGTCTTTTACTGCTATGACAGGAAACAGCTTTTATACCTTTATGTGTTCTCTTGTGTTTCTTTTTGCTTGCCCTATATTCTGGTATGTTTTAGATCCATCTTTGTTCAATTAATAATCTAACTTTTATTGCCTTTATCACTACATTTGCTCTCATTTTTTGTATTACCTGAAAATTCCATGATATTAGCTACACTTTTACAGGTCATTCAATTAAACAGCATGGCATTGTGTGTCAGAAACTGTGGAATGTCTTAAAAATATGAAAAGAAACAACAGTAGCTGCTGAGGTAAAGGGGGACACAGTGCAATACTAAGGGTACCATAAGCACCAATAATTAAGTTATCAAACATTGGTCAAAGCATATCAGAATACATGACTGACATGGAAAGGAAAATGGGAGAGTATTTAACAGAGGGCTGAGCAATAAGCTGTGGATGAGCTTGGCACATCCAGCAGACCTGAGTTTGAGTCCCACAGCCTGTACTTGCATACTGTGTGACCCTGAGCAAGTCACTTAACCTTCCTGTGCTCCTGGGTCACTCCTGTAAAATTGGCTATGTGGCCTATGGGAGTTAACCTGGTTGCCAAAGAATAAAAATAAATAACTGAATAAATAAATCAAATAAATAACAGTATAAAAATGATTTACTATCACTAGTAATGTCTATTCCAACATTACAAATGGCTTTGGAAGAGGAGCGATATATTTGCCAGTCATAAATAATAATAATAATAATAAATTTTTATTTCGCACAAGTGCCTCTCAGGCCATCAAGGCACTTTACAACAAGATAAAAGCAATCATAATAAAAATGAACATAAGATTAAAATGCATAACAAAATAACAGAGGATCCAAATTATTTGGTGTCACCAAAAGCATGGCACCATAAAAAGGTTTTCAATGCCTGTTTAAACTTTCCCACAGTCGTGCACTCCCATAGCCGATGGGGTAGAGAATTCCAAAGTATTGGGGCTCCAGAAGATTTCAAAGACACCCTAGGAATCTCCAGCAACCCCTTGTCGGCCGAACGCAAATGTTGCACTGGGCGGTGAGGCACAAGGAGCTCCTTCAAGTAGTCAGGGCCTAGTCCATGTAGGGCTTTATAAGTTAGTAAACCAACTTTAAAGGTGATCCACCTCCTAATCTGCAGCCAGTGCAGATCGCACAGCACAGGAGTAATATGGGAAGCCCGAGAGGCCCCCATCAACAATCGTGCTGCTGCATTCTGCACGAGCTGCAGGCAGTGGATATCAACCCTAGGAAGCCCTAAGTATAGGGAGTTGCAATAATTGAGGCGTGAGGCCACAAAAGCATGGATCAGAGTGGGCAAGTCACCGGATGAAACCAGGTGCTTAATCCTGGAAATATTCCTAAAATGATAGGAAGTCTTGACGACGGCAGACACCTAATCTCATAAAGTCAACCCATCATCAAGCATTACCTCCAGGTTTTGCACCCATTCAGAAGATAGGATCTGAGAGCCCCCGAGAAAAATTCCAGAGGGCTGATCAGTGGGGAGAGCCAGAGATGGAGTTTGGGGTGTGGTTTAGCATCCGGTTTTTGCCTCTTCCAAAGGTGGTGACCCTAGCTGGGATGATTATTAATAAAGAGGATAAAGAGTGGGGAGACCTGGAGGAAGCTTTGTTGGAATGGAAAGGCAAAAGAGGGAAAGGAGCAGGGAAGGAGGTCACTATGGGGGGGGGCGGAAGGTGGGAGCAGGGGAGTCCCGGGGATGACATTGGGAAACCACGTACCTCAGTCAGTTAAGGAAATGATTTGGAAAGGAGAGTATGTGGACATGTTTGCCTTAGTAGACAGAAGTGGCTAAAAGGTACGAGCAAAAGGTGAAAGTGGGGAAGTCAGAGATGGCAGTGGCACTGGCCATAGTGGGTAAAATGGTGGAAGAAGTTACTCTCAAGGGTAAATCTTCTGATGCATGGGTGGTAGGTTTCATCCATTTCAGTGCCATCAAACTGGCAAAACAACTAGGCCCGGATATTCAAACTGTGCCATTCTGAGGTGCAAGCCCTTGCGCTGCTCAAAATAGTTGCACAGAGGTGTGGCCGGGGCGATATTCAAGGGAGTTCGCTATTGAGCAACTCCTTTGAATCTCACCCAGCCACAACCACTGTGCATAAGCGCCAGTGGAACTAGCGCCACCGCAAGTTGTCAGAGTTGAAGCATTAAACTTCGCGGTGGCGCCAAGTACCATTCGCCATCGCGCCAAATTCCGATATTCAAAAGGTGACATGCAAATGGGGCCATAATTCAAGTAAGAGTACAGGGGGGCCATTTGCATCTGATTATGGCCCCATTTGCATGCCATTAGCATGTAGGTGCGCTCCCCGAGGACTGTGCCTGGCCGCCCTGCCAGACAGCAGCCGTCGGGACCACGCACCCTGCAGCCCGGTCGCTTGAGCTGGCAATGAAAACAACCCCATACATCTCCCAATGCCCGATCGCGGGCAGAGCGTATCATGACAACACCCCCGCCACACTCTCCCAATGCCCGATCATGGGCAGAGATGTAAAAACAACCCCCAAACAGCTCCCAATGCCCGATCGCGGGCAGAGCGATGAAACAACCCCAGTGCCCGGTCGCGGGCAGAATGTAAAAGACTGGCTGGAATATCTCCCTGGTGGTCCAGTGGACCGTAATGCCTGATCGCGGGCAGAATGTCCATGACAACCCCAAACATCTCCCTGGTGTCTAGTGTCCCTCCACCCACCCACCCACGAGCCCCACCACCCGCTCCCCGGCGGCGGCGGCGGCAACATCCCACCGCCTGCCGCCCGCGCCGCCAACAGACTGTCAGTAGGGCTGCCGCCCATTGGTGCGAGCTGAGCCAATGGGCGTGCAGCCCATACCGTACATGACAGTCCAGATTTGTGAATGACAAATCTGGACTGTCATTCTGATA